>CM054125.1:42368172-44768172 GCA_028751855.1 Ambrosia trifida
CAAAAGATACTACCATAGATTAGGTTAGGTATCAAAAGCTACAACTATCACAGCTAGAACCTAACTACTGGGGAAGTGGAGGGAAAATAGCAACTAAGGCAGCTAGAGCAGCTCCCATCCCATGGTCCAATTCACCCATACTCTGATCGAGGATGTCCAAACGTCTCCATGCATCCGCACACCCACGCTCAGCCTCCGCACGTCCGCTCTCGGCCTCCTCCAATCGTGCTCGTAAAGTAGTGAGGTGCTCGACGATGGTGGCCCTCGCAGAACCCTCAGCCTGTGCATCGGTCTCCATCGCATCCGTACGATCCCAAAGATAACGGATCAGATCGTCAAGGGTACCAATCATGCCACGCACCGAGTGGAGGGTGTGACGCATATGTAAGGTACCAAGAGGACCGGGGACAGGAGGGTCAGCCGGGGGCTGGGAGGACTCGACACCATGTGCAGAAATAAAGATGTCGTCGTTGGAATCCTCGTCGCTATGGGCCAAGTAGCCTGCTATAGTAGGTAGGAAGGTCCGCTCGCGGGCCTGAGATCTCCTAAGTAGCTTCTTCAGATGGGGCTCGAAAGACTCAGCAGCATGGCTAGGCTGGGCTGGTGCCATAGGCTCCACGGGTTAAGGGCCTGCGCACATGCTTCCTGGCGGTGCATACAGTGTGCATACCACCAAGAAACGGACGACAAGATCAGGAAGACTCCAGCACATTGGCGGGCGGCTCCACTACACGTGGAAGCACAGCTGGCGGCTCCGCAGCCACATGGGTTGGGATAGCGGTATCCGCAGCATCGCCCTGAGCCTCAATGATAGGAACATCAGGCTCATCATCCAACACGATGGGACCTAATGGCACGCTATCTCCTACAATGTCTACATACTCATCCTCCTCGGGCTCCGTATCGGAGAAGTAACTGTCAACATCGCTATCACTAGAAGTCTCGGGGACTACAGAGGAATCATCCTCCGAATCCGAAATAACAATCACATAAGTAGGGGTAGCCATGATCCTGTCAAAATCCAAAGTACACATATATACATCGATAAGCGTTAAGAACTCATGTTCTATACTCGCGTGAATGCAATGTTGGAAAAAGGGCACGGAACTTGGGCAGTGCATCGTGATGAAAACATTTTTCATGCAAGGAAAACTTTTCGTTCGAAAATCGTTGTAGTTATAGTTTAGTTTTTAGAGAAAACTAGTTCGCTATAACCTTGGGCTCTGATACCAATCTGTCACACCCCGCCAAGGCGGAAACACGAGGTGTAACCACGAAAGGTTTTCAAGCACAAGATATGATCAAACATTCATATTTATTTATTTAATAAAATACCAAACGTGTTCAATGACAACGAGTTTAACAAGATACAGTTTAAAACCCTTAGAGGGGTCAAAAGTTTTGATGACACGATGTATGGTAGTCGTGAATGATTGCCCAATCATAAACCAAGTTCCGCCCATGCTTTTAGTTACCTGAAAAACATGCATAAAAACTTTGTCAACATAATGTTTGTGAGTTCACGGGTTTCGTAAACCAATGTAAAGTTTTATGAAATCCTTGAATGACCTATCATTGTCTAATCAAGAACAACGATGATAAACCATCATGAGTCCATAACCAAACCTCGACAAGTGGTGCCTCACACATTGCACATCCATGCAATGAATCGTCATATAAGAAATGCAAGGACTCTCATATATCATTGAAGAAACACGAATCCTGGATTACTGTATAGACGCTAATCCCGGTGGTGATTCAATTGTATTTTGTAAAGAGAGGTGTTTATAAAATACGTGAAGGTCTAAGGATAAGACCAAGGAGTTTAGAAGACTACCGATTTGAAGAGTCGAGCCTCTAAAGGTTAGTGTAATAAACAAGGGTTGAAAAAGGTACGAAGGAGTTCATGTTCTTTTTGAGTGAAAGTGTATATAGATATCAGATGCCAACAAAAGGAGAAGGAGCTCCTCCTTTTGTAGTACCTTAACATCACACTTTCTCAGCCCATCCTCTACCCTTGATGGGGCCCGGCCCAGGTAGAGGTGTTTCTAAGATTCCGGCCCAAGTCCTTAAGCCCATTTGGTGCAAGTGGGTTTTGGTAAAAAGGAGAAAGTAAAATGCTAAGGGGGGATGTTACCGTCCTGACGATAGTACGCGTTGCGTCCGCTGATGGTCGGCGGACACGTGGCGCCCGCCTATTGGTAGACTGAGGACGATGGGTAATCATTCTTTTCCTTGGACCTCGAGACAAGTTGAGAAAGCCTGTTGTTAGGGAGATATATTGGCTGAGAGGCTGCCACGTCGCCGTCCTATCTGCATGTTAGACTGGGAGCAGTCTCTGATTGGAGAGGAACTCTAACGGGCAGCCTGTTGCGTTAGAGATATTTGCCTGGGGCAGGGGTGAGTCCCAAGGCTTCCCCAAAAGGCATCTTCCAGTTGTATTGATGAAGCTTCAACTGGCTTGCTGGGGAAGTTTTGAAGCGTATCAAGTCCGCTGACGTAAAACGGGCGGACGAGCTTGCGCATGGCGTCGATCGGACGCCAGGTGTATCGCCAACGTAAAACAGGCGGGTGAGGTTGCGTCTGGCGTCAGTTGGACGCCAGATGTATCGCCGACGTAAAATGGGCGGGTGGACGCCAGACGTTCCGCTGACGTAAAATGGGCGGATGGACGCTAGACGATCCGCTGAATTAGAACGGGCGGACGGACACCAGGCGATGCCGGTTTTAGTTGGGCGATGATATGGTATTTATGATGTTTTGGTACCATATCCCTTCAAGTCCCCCAGTCCAGTGCTTTCATGCACCTTTAGTAGGGGAGTGCTGGACTTGATTTCACAAGTGTACTTTGAGTTACATCCAGTCGTCATTGGGTTTTCGTGTAACAAAGTGTACGTGTGTTTTTGTATAACCTCGTCAACTGGTGATAGTGATCAAGCTATGGGCGTATGACGGAATGAGCGTTTATTGCGGGACCTATGATTAGGTCCGGGCAATAGTAGGGGAATGAGGGAAATTCATTCGTTGTGTGTAGGGCTTGAAGCAGGATGAAGAAAGCTGTTTCTTCATCCGTGAAGCTTGAAGAGAGAGTTACTTGAAAAGCTTGGAGATGACGAGGAGAGTTAACTCCTCATGTCTAAAGCTTGAAGATGATGAGTAGCTTTTGGAATCCTTGCTATAAATTGTTGTCTTCCTTGTGATTTTGATAGTTATGTTCATAGGATTGGTAAAAGACTCATCCCGTGGTATCAGGCTGGCTTGATCAGTATGTAGAAAGCTTTTCGTTTTGTGGGAGAAGAATGTTCTTCGCTGTTTCCTTTTTGCGCGCTGGCGTGGGGCCTGGATAGGCGTCGGGCCAGGTTGCGCGTCCAGAAGATGTGAAAATGAAAATATTCGAATTTTTGGTGCAGGCGCTCAGGCGTGGGGCCTAGAAAGGCGTCGGGCCTGGTTGCGCGTCCAGAAGATGTGAAAATGAAAATCTTCGAATTTTTGGCACAGGCGCTCAGGCGTGGGGCCTAGAAAGGTGTCGGGCCTGGTTGCGCGTCCAGAAGATGTGAAAATGAAAATCTTCGAATTTTTGGCGCAGGCGCTCAGGCGTGGGGCCTGGAAAGGCGTTAGGCCTGGTTGCAGGTCCAGAAGATGTGAAAATCAAAATCTTAGGATTTTTGGCTCAGGCGTGTGGCTTAGAGAGGCGTCGGGCCTGGTTACGCGTCAAAAAGGTGTTTTTTGTCCCTGTCTGCGCCTGTATTTACTCCGCATTGAATTTGTCTTTTTGAATTTCGTGTGAATTCAAGGAGGGAATGTTTAGAAGGTGAAGGGACGTGTCTGACGGTTGGTACATCTGCGTTGGAGAACGTGTCTGACAGTTGCTGTGACTGTTGAGTTGGTAGTCCGCCACGTGTCATGCATCTGTTGCATGTGGACAGCTGTTGGTGAAGGATCTGAACGTGGACGTACACGTGTCGAGCATCGACATCATATGCCAGCTGGGGTAGAACAACCATCAGGCGAGTGATCCACGCGCGACGCGTGAGCCGTTTCGTCACGTGGGCCTCTTGACGTGTCTGTTTATGATTGGACCCTTGCGCGAAAAGCCTGTTCGTGATGATTTCTTTCTCTGTCCTTGCATTAAATGCGATGGGTATATTTATGTTCCCTTCGTCCTTCATTTGTTTCATTTTCTCTATCCAAAAGAACTTTTGAAATTCTCTCCGACTAGTTAGTGACTTTTCCGATCAATTTCTGAAGGAGAATTTCTTGTTTCTTGTTTTTCTTTTTTGAAGGATGTCTTCTAAAGATAAGAAGGCGGAGTTAGCGATGAAGGATGCCCAAATTTCTTGGTCCAAGGACAAGTTCCGGTCCTTGGTTAAGAAGTTTAATATTCTACGTCAGTGGGAGCCGGAGTTGCCGGAGAAGGGGCAAACTCCGATTGATTGCCCGGAAGGGAAGATATGCCTGTATGAGGCGTATTTTCTGAATGGGCTTTTCCGGTTGCCGGTTTCGAGGTTCTGGTCTCCGTCCTACAAAAGTACGGAGTGCATATTTCTCAGATGAGCCCCTTCGGGGTGATGAGAGTTATGCACTTTGAAGCCACATGCCTAGCATTGAGAAGGGAGCCGGAGTTTGAACACTTCAATGTGTTTTACAAGATTGAAGTGAAGGAGTCCGGCTGGGTGTCTTTTGTGGAGAGGTCAAAGACCATGAGTCTGAGTGGAAGAAGTGTTTTTTCTTTGTGAAGAAGGAGGTTATTCCGGTGGAGATGGCGAAGCTAGAGCTCCGGGCTGGGCAGAATGCACCATCCTTCGAGGTGATGAAGAAGGCCTGGTTTCAAGAGTTGTGTGCGCACCCTACTGGCCTAGATGATCTGGATAGGCTGGATGAGGGTGTTCTTCGTCTGTTGGGAGTGAGCCAACTAGGCGTCAGGGAGGGTTATGATGTGGCTCCTTTTGGTGATGACGGGCCGTTGTCTGTTGAAGGTAAGTTCTTTATTTTTATTATTATTATTTGTATCGTCCTTCGTGTTTGACGCACGTGCCTTGTTTGCAAGTGAGTTGTTGTTTGAGGTTTTTTCCGCTCGTGGTACGAAGACCACTTGTCTCGCGGTACCCGAGGGAGGTGTGTCGGAGTTGGAGTAGAAGATGGGGAATTTCCTTTTCCCCGCACCGATGGAAGGTGCGCCCTCTAACCTTGAATTCAGTTTCTTGATCAATCCCAAGCCGCTGTCCGTGCGCACGACGGCTGGGATTGATTATGTTTTTTTATCTGACGATGAGTCGAGCGGGTCATTGTCCGGTCTAATTCACCGTACGCGTCGCTCTGCAGGTGGCGATGGATCTAGTGCGTCTGCAGCCGCGGCACAAGGTTGTGGTATGACTGGTGAAGCCAGTGCGACTGAAGGAGTGACTACCGAGAGTAAGTGTCTTGACCTTCTTTAAGTTTTTTGTCTTTGTTTGCGTTGTGTAGGCTGAGCTTTGTTTCGGTTGTAGGTCATAAGCGTAAACTGCCGGAGACGGTTAAGGAAGATGAATCTCAGGGTTCGTCTCCAAAAAGGATGGCCACGGGTGGTGGTACTGTTGATCCTCCGCAGAGTTTGGAGCTTGATCCCCCGCCAGAGCGTGAGCCCTTCTATAAAAAGGCGTTGAGAAAGATCAGCAGTAAGTGTTTTTATGATATCTTTTTATCTCCTTGGTAGTTTTAACAAGTGCTGAACGCGTCTTGTTTATTTGTTTGTAGGCTCTGTTCCTCCATCTGGGAAGCAATTTCAAGAGGAAAGGAAGAAGAAGCTAGAGGAGGAGAGGACCCAGGCTGAAGCTGCGCGTCAGTTGGAGTTGGCGCAGAAGCTGGAGGATGAGAAGCGTGCCGCTGTGGCCGCTTTGAAGAAGGAGGAGGAAGCCCACGCTCTTCAGGTGGAGGTCGAGCGTAAGCGGGCTGAAGATGTTCGTTTGGCCGCCTTGGCTGATAAAGAAAAGGAAGAGGAGGAACAGCGCAGGCTGGCTTTGCTGAAGCAGCATGAGGATTTGGTGAAGGTTAAGAGGGAGCAAGCCCAAGGGATGGTTGCTCGGGGTGGTGGTGGCTTGCAAACTGATCCTGTTGTTGTGGATCTTGATGAAAGGGACGTACAGGAAACGTCACCTGAGGGGGTCGGGATTGGTGATCCGAAGATGAAGAAGATCGAAGGTGGTTGTAACACCCCAACCGATGGCGGAAACATCGGGATGTCACGTATTGATGATTGTTCAGTAGCTCATGGTGAATAATAAATTTCATTAAATGATTTAAATAAATTACATACAATCGTTCTAAGAATTTGTACATCTCAAAATGAAAAATACTAGCTACACATCTTCAAGCATTAACTCAAATCTTCAAGCAAGTATAACCTGAAACATGTTAAGTTTGAAAATATTTTGGGTCAACAAAAGTTGGTGAGAATTACATAGGTTTTGATAATTGAATAAAACTTGTACAATTCAAGTGTCATGGCAAGTCTAGTCCATATGTGAAAACATACTATCAGGTAAATCGAGTGCATAATCAAACCTTGTGACTAGAATATTGTGGTCCATCCCATACGCTCATGGTTCACTCGATTATGTTATGAATTCGATAACAATCACCCACGCTACCTATGTAGGAGGTACACGTATCCGGGTGGGATTGTCAGTCCAATAGATCTATCATTGTATACCGTCGGCTGATCAATGTTAATGATTATGCTAGAATATTGTGCTTACCCTAGTCATGTTTAAGACATAAAGCAACATAGAATAACACATAGACACTTATGATTGAATTGTAGATAGAATGTTGTAACATGTTTCACCCCAGAATAGTGAAATAGAAAAGGGGCTATGTAAAACTCACCTTAGAATGATGACCCCTTGTTATATAAGTAAATGTGGCTCGTGTGTATCCAAATATCACCCTATTTCAAGGTAATAAATAAGTGATGGGGAAAACTTAATAAGTCTAAGTTTTCTAGTCTAAAATGTGCTATGGTTCCAAATTTGGGGATTAAAAATTGATTTGTGTTTAAATATGAATAATTTAAATAAATAAAGAAATAATTAATAAAAATGTTTTCTGACCAGTATTAACTAAAAGTAGTTGAATTATAATGTAATAAATGAAAAAATTATTTTTATAAAATTATTTTCTTAATTATTGAATATTTATATATAAATACTTATTTGACAAAATATAGACTTAATATTTAAAAATATTAAAAATTATAAATTTCGAATCAAAAATTTATATTTCTAATCTAAATGATTAATAATAAATTATGTGAAATTTTGATGCAAAAATAATATAAAATGAATTTATTATGATTTATTTATGATTAAAATAGCAAAAATCGATTAAAAATATTTAATAAATGATTTTTCAAAAATAAAAATCATTTCTGGAATGTTTATTGTTTTATAAACTTAGAATAATTTTTGTGGAATTTTATAAAATCGTTTGATATTTTTATAGAATTTTATAATTATAATAGAATAGACTTGTAATATTTATTATATATAATAAATAAAAGATTTTTGAAAAACTAAAAATTGTATGATAAACTTTTCTATTAGAACATCATAAAATATTTTTTGTAGAATTTATAAAGCAATTTTAGTATTTTAAAACCATTTTTAAAAATATTAGTGAATAAATATAAGTATAAAGGGTTAAAAATGTTTGCATAAGCTAGGGATCGAACCCGGGCCTCTGGCCGGTTCGATGTTTTATATCACAAGCCTAGACCATCTGGTCTAGACCCTGAGAACCATTAAATCATGGTTGAAATTAATTATATAGCTTATATGTATCAGTTATATAATCATTTTTAGAAAAAGATAAGAATATGTGGAAGTGGGACTCGAACCCTGGCCGTGGGCCGGTTCGTGTCTTTAGCTTAGAGAGCCATACCAACTGATCTACTGATCAGTTGGTGATGAATGTTGTTTCGTTTAAATAATATAATGATGTCTGCAAGTGTTTTATCCCCAATCTAGATCGCAAGAACCCTAGGTTTCTAATCGCTACAATTCGTAATCAATATCCCTAAAACATTGGGGCTATTGTTCGTGACAGAACAACAAACAGCATGAGGGGTTTAATTGGGACTTACACTGTGCTAATCGACCAAAGTTGCGAGTCAAGAAGAAAGTTAAAACCACGAACAAAATCACGATTCAGAGAACGAGGGATCATTGTGAGGGTGGGGTTTTGTATTGCGGTCATTTCTGCACAAGGAGGAGTGTTCGATTTATAGCTTCATGCTCGATTTGGAAAGTTTTGTTAATGGTCTTGACGAAATTTACGAGACAAATTGGTGCTTGAATGTTGTCGGTCACATTAAGTCAAAATGGTTTCCAAAAAAATAAGTTTTAAGCGCTAATTTGAGTGGTTGTGTCGGTGGGTCGGGTCGGGTCTTCTGCTGGGTAATCGGGTAGAGGGGATGGAGTTCTGAAGTGGGTTTGGGCTGGGTGGTTTGGGCCGAGTTTGTTGGGTTCAGGATGAGTTTTTGTTATGGATTTGGTTATGGTTTATAAAATAGGTTTAAGGTTTTAGAGTTTAACAACTAAGTTTTATAAACTTTATAAAAAATTTCAGTTACTATTATTATTAGAGAAAAATCAATATATATATATATATATATATAGTATAAGGTTATACAGAAAACCCTTGTTATATGGTAAACTCTGAAAACTCTAACTTCCCGACTTTTTTTTTATGAAAATTTTAGGGTATGTAATATACATTTTTTTAAGCATTTTGGGCCAAAAAATCGAAAAAGCGCCGAACGGTTTTTTTTTTTTTAAAAAAAAAAACGTCTTCTGTTAACACATGATTAACAGATCGTTAACACATGTTTTGTTCGCTTAACATATGTTAGTCGAAAGTTTATTTATTTATTTTTTTAAAAAGTACTCGGCGCTTTTTAAATTTTTTGGCCCAAAATGCTTAAAATCATGTATATTACTTGCCCTATTTTTTTTTTAAAAAAAAATTGGGAAGTCAGAGTTTCCAGAGTTTACCATATAAGGATGGGTTTCCACAATATCCCTACCCTATAAAGGTTTAAAACTTAGTAAAAAGAAAAAATATAATTTGGACATGACTAAAAATTAAAATATTAGCAACGATGAGTGATTAATATATGGTTAAAATACATGAGAATGTGACATACGAATAAAAACGGGAATTTTTAGTAGTTTAAAATTTGGTGAATTTACATAAGGTTACAGTCTCCCCTACTTTTGGAAACTTCGTCCCGAAGTTATTAATAACACAGGGTTGAGGGTGATTGGGTAGAAGTTAGGGCAACTGTGGTTTGTAAAATTTGAGTTAAGGGACGACATGAATTTATAAGTAATAATCTGTCCGAATCATTTGGGACAAGAGGTTTGACATGTGTGAGTTTTGAGGATTGGATTAGGTTCGTCGAACTAGCAAAGAGAATATGAATCTAGGGAGACGCTAAACTTAAGTTTTAGGAATTCTAAAAGAAATGCGTGAGTTGATTGGTTAAAGAAAGACTAAGTGAACTACGAGGTATCTAGAGTTTATAATTTGGTTATCTACTGAAAACCTTGATAGAATTTCACACTACCTTAACGTACCTGTAAATTCGTGATTACGTTCCGGACCGCAATCACCAATTTACCTTACATTAGGGTTTTGTGTCCTTCTATGACTCTAACACACATGTAAGTAATGCAAAAATAATCCTGTGGTTGAACCTTTGTATTAATGAGTCCAACTGTTG
Source organism: Ambrosia trifida (assembly GCA_028751855.1). NCBI lineage: Eukaryota > Viridiplantae > Streptophyta > Magnoliopsida > Asterales > Asteraceae > Ambrosia > Ambrosia trifida. The sequence goes on from CM054125.1 coordinate 42,377,933, forward strand.
AGCAGGAAAAAGACTCCTCTACCAGTTAGTGAGTAAGAACCTCTACTGATTGTTGAGCAGGTTCAATAGCCTCCACGAGTCGTTGAGCAGGTTGTAGGGCCTCTCCCGACTGTTGAAAAGGCATGATGTCCTCTACCAATCGTTGAGTAGGTTATTTGATACTCAATAACTGTTGAGCAAGTACTTTATCCTTTATCGGCTGTTTGACTAAATGTAGCATTACTGCAAATTGATAGTTTGTTTATGTAAGCAAGCATAGTATGTGAGTTGTAGTCGTATAGATTTAGATACTGATATAGCAATTAGTTCACATTCAAACAAGCATGCATCCAAGTGTTATGATCATACTAGATAAATGACTCTCATGTAAAAGACAAAAATTTTGATACTTGGATCAATAAATGTCAATACATAGAATTTTTAGAAAGCAAATAACATCCAAATGGTGGGGCTAGTTGTTAAGTAGCTGAAGGGTCCCTAGCAGGATTATTTGGAGCAGCAAGGGCATTTGCAGCAGGAATTCGACAAACATCCGCAAGATGCCCATACCTTTGACAATTGGTACACTGACGGCAGGGCACTTGGGTTGGGTGGTGATACTGACAGGTGTCACACTTAGGTTGGTTCCCGTTATATTGTTTCTTGTTGGGTGGGGCAGTGGCATCTATTGCAAAATTCCTGACTTTGCGCCTTCCATTGGTTGAGGACTCAGTTTTAATTTCAACAGCAGGTTGGGGAGTATCCTTCGAAACAGTTTTCTTTTCCCCTTTCCGAGTCAGGGTTCCTGCCTTCACATGGTTATCTGTTAGGGTGGCCGCCAAACGCTTTGCTTCCTCGAGAGTGGCAGGGTTCTTTCCCCACACCGTGTCCTGAATCTGCATGGGTAAGCCACCAATGTATTTTTCGATCGCAATAGGCAAGGGGGTGACCTTGTGTGGTAGCAGTAGACTAAGTTCGTGAAAACGAGTGTTGTAGGAAAGGTTTTCTCCACTGTCCTGGGCAAGATCATGAAACTCATCTTCTAACTTTTTGATTTCATTACGAGGGCAGAACTCCGCCTTCATAACATCTTTAGCTTGTTCCCAAGTTAAGGCCAGTGCGACTTCAGCTCCACGGGTGTGCTTTTCCTCATTCCACCAAGTGAGTGCTCGTTTGTGAAGAACACTCATAGCATAACGGACCTTAAGGTTATCGGGACACTCACTATTTATGAACGTATTCTCGATACCCTCGAACCATTGTAGGAGTCCAGTAGCTCCTTCATCCCCACTAAACTTAGGAGGATTGCAGGTATTAAAGTGTTTGAGGGTGCAGACTGGGTGACCATTCCCGTTTCCATTCCCGTTCCCATTGTGATTTCCATTTCCATTGCCGTTCCTATTCATTTGGATGACTTGAGCCAACTAGTTAGGAACCAGAGTTGCGATTTATTGCGCCATTTGTTGGGAAATGATCGCAGCTAGTTGGGCATCACCTCCATTGTTGTGGTTAGTGTTGTGGTCGTGGTTGTGGTTGCTGCTCCCTTCATCATGATTGTCACCACTGTTAAGGCGAGTGCTGCGACGTGGAGGCATGATCTGTAAGAGGTACAATGAAGGTTCAATGAGACATGAAATGAATGAGGTAATATAAGGAATGTAATCATTTATCCATTAATTAAAACGAATAAACGAAAACGTTGACTTATCAAAGATTCTAGATTCTAATAACATAATGAAGACATGCTTTAGCCTATAAGTGAACACTCATCCCGAGAATTCCCAGGTAGGCATCCGGGTCCCTCGTCTGATTGGGATATATGCGCAATGCCAGCCTAGACAGAAAACTCAGAATACAGGCGTTCACCCTTCCAGATTGCACGTGTTCGTTATTAAAATCTAGAACTTCGAGGAGATCTCAAGGTGGTTCAGGCTAAACCTGAGGATTTTGTCCTATTAATCTAAAGATGGATCAGGATTGCAGCAGACGAATAAGAGCAGTCAACTTGTAAAGGCTTAGGGTTGTATAAGGTGTAGGATAGGGATAAGAATAAGAAAGCAATTAGGGTTACAAGTAAGAGAAGCAAGTACTGTTTTAATTTCCTAAGGATATAGTCTAGATTATTTTTCTAATAACCTAATTACCTATAACCAAGGCTCTGATACCAATCTGTAACACCCCAACCGATGGCGGAAACATCGGGATGTCACGTATTGATGATTGTTCAGTAGCTCATGGTGAATAATAAATTTCATTAAATGATTTAAATAAATTACATACAATCGTTCTAAGAATTTGTACATCTCAAAATGAAAAATACTAGCTACACATCTTCAAGCATTAACTCAAATCTTCAAGCAAGTATAACCTGAAACATGTTAAGTTTGAAAATATTTTGGGTCAACAAAAGTTGGTGAGAATTACATAGGTTTTGATAATTGAATAAAACTTGTACAATTCAAGTGTCATGGCAAGTCTAGTCCATATGTGAAAACATACTATCAGGTAAATCGAGTGCATAATCAAACCTTGTGACTAGAATATTGTGGTCCATCCCATACGCTCATGGTTCACTCGATTATGTTATGAATTCGATAACAATCACCCACGCTACCTATGTAGGAGGTACACGTATCCGGGTGGGATTGTCAGTCCAATAGATCTATCATTGTATACCGTCGGCTGATCAATGTTAATGATTATGCTAGAATATTGTGCTTACCCTAGTCATGTTTAAGACATAAAGCAACATAGAATAACACATAGACACTTATGATTGAATTGTAGATAGAATGTTGTAACATGTTTCACCCCAGAATAGTGAAATAGAAAAGGGGCTATGTAAAACTCACCTTAGAATGATGACCCCTTGTTATATAAGTAAATGTGGCTCGTGTGTATCCAAATATCACCCTATTTCAAGGTAATAAATAAGTGATGGGGAAAACTTAATAAGTCTAAGTTTTCTAGTCTAAAATGTGCTATGGTTCCTAATTTGGGGATTAAAAATTAATTTGTGTTTAAATATGAATAATTTAAATAAATAAAGAAATAATTAATAAAAATGTTTTCTGACCAGTATTAACTAAAAGTAGTTGAATTATAATGTAATAAATGAAAAAATTATTTTTATAAAATTATTTTCTTAATTATTGAATATTTATATATAAATACTTATTTGACAAAATATAGACTTAATATTTAAAAATATTAAAAATTATAAATTTCGAATCAAAAATTTATATTTCTAATCTAAATGATTAATAATAAATTATGTGAAATTTTGATGCAAAAATAATATAAAATGAATTTATTATGATTTATTTATGATTAAAATAGCAAAAATCGATTAAAAATATTTAATAAATGATTTTTCAAAAATAAAAATCATTTCTGGAATGTTTATTGTTTTATAAACTTAGAATAATTTTTGTGGAATTTTATAAAATCGTTTGATATTTTTATAGAATTTTATAATTATAATAGAATAAACCTGTAATATTTATTATATATAATAAATAAAAGAGTTTTGAAAAAATAAAAATTGTATGATAAACTTTTCTATTAGAACATCATAAAATAATTTTTGTAGAATTTATAAAGAAATTTTAGTATTTTAAAACCATTTTTAAAAATATTAGTGAATATATATAAGTATAAAGGGTTAAAAAATGTTTGCATAAGCTAGGGATCGAACCCGGGCCTCTGGCTGGTTCGATGTTTTATATCACAAGGCTAGACCATCTGGTCTAGACCCTGAGAACGATTAAATCATGGTTGAAATTAATTATATAGCTTATATGTATCAGTTATATAATCATTTTTAGAAAAAGAAAAGAATATGTGGAAGTGGGACTCGAACCCTGGCCGTGGGCCGGTTCGTGTCTTTAGCTTAGAGAGCCATACCAACTGATCTACTAATCAGTCGGTGATGAATGTTGTTTCGTTTAAATAATATAATGATGTCTGCAAGTGTTTTATTCCCAATCTAGATCGCAAGAACCCTAGGTTTCTAATCGCTACAATTCGTAATCAATAGCCCCTGAAACATTGGGCTATTGTTCGTGACAGAACAACAAACAGCATGAGGGGTTTAATTGGGACTTACACTATGCTAATCGACCAAAGTTGCGAGTCAAGAAGAAAGTCAAAACTATGAACAAAATCACGATTCAGAGAACGAGGGAGGATTGTGAGGGTGGGGTTTTGTATTCGGTCATTTCTGCACAATGAGGAGTGTTCGATTTATAGCTTCATGCTTGATTCGGAAAGTTTTGTTAATGGTCTTGAGATTGATCAAACACGCGTGAATTCGATCAAATTAAGGAATGTTTTGACGAAATTTGCGAGACAAATTGGTGCTTGAATGTTGTCGGTCACATTAAGTCAAAATGGTTTCCAAAAAAATAAGTTTTAAGCGCTAATTTGAGTGGTTGTGTCGGTGGGTCGGGTCGGGTCGGGTCTTCTGCTGGGTAATCGGGTAGAGGGGATGGAGTTCTGAAGTGGGTTTGGGCTGGGTGGTTTGGGCCGAGTTTGTTGGGCTCGGGATGAGTTTTTGTTATGGATTTGGTTATGGTTTATAAAATAGGTTTAAGGTTTTAGAGTTTAACAACTAAGTTTTATAAACTTTATAAAAATTTTCAGTTATTGTTATTATTATTAGAGAAAAATCAATATATATATATATATATATAAAGGTTTAAAACTTAGTAAAAAAAATTAATTTGGAGATGACTAAAAATTAAAATATTAGGAACGATGAGTGATTAATATATGGTTAAAATACATGAGAATGTGACATACAAATAAAAACGGGAATTTTTAGTAGTTTAAAATTTGGTGAATTTACATAAGGTTACAGTGGTGGAGTGTCGTCAACTGCTCCTGCTTTCAGGTTGGATGCTCCGATTTATACGCCTGAGAGGCGTATAACCGAAAGTTGTCGTTTCCTCAACCCCTTTGTGGCTGAGGAGTTTGTCAATTACGCGCTTCCTCCTGCGGAGCGCGCTCATCACCGTTCTCAGAGCTGGGGTACACTTTTCTCGGAGTTGTGTATGAACTTGACACAATCTTTGGGAAATTTGTACGCCCTTCACCGCGGAGAGGGTGAATTTTTGGATGAGCAGGCGGCGGTTACAGGTGAAGCCGATCGCCTGGCGAGAGAGAAGGAGGTGTATGAGACCGTGCGAAAGCGACTTTTGGAGCAGGTGCGGAAGCTGGAGTCCGATCTGCGTCAGATTGATGTTGACGCGACGGAGAAACAGAAGGCATGGGCGAACTCCACGGCGACTGTAAACACGGAGTTAGAGCGCCGCCGTCTGTTGGTGCAAAAAGCTGAGTCTGCGTTGGCTGAGCAGAAGAAGGTGGAGGCAGCCAAGGTTAAGGAATTGGAGGAGATGTCCTCCAAGTACGCTATTGCCTTGACTGACCTTAAGGCGAAGGATGCGGATGTGGTGAGGATGACCACTCGAGTATCCGAGTTGGAAGGTCAGATTAATGACCTTATCAAGGAGAAGGAGGCGTGGTTCGTTGAAGAGGCCAGTTTGTTGGAAGAGAAGAGGGCTTATGAGGAGAAGGCCCTGTGGATGATGTCTGACGGCGTTTCAGCGGTAAGTCTTCTTCCTTTAGTTGTGTTTGTTTAAGTGTTTCATTCTCCGACTAACTTGTGTATTTGTTTGCAGATCTTCAACCGTTGTTAGAATGAGCCAAAGATGGGCGAGCAGGTAGTGGAGATAGCGTAGGCTGGTTTGCGCGTAGGCTGGTTGCAAGGCTACTTGGCGGCGAAGAATGGGGCCCTTATTGAAGAGGAGCCATTTCAGGATATCAACCCTGAGGATGAGCTGGTAGACCAGCTGAAGAAGTTGGAGCAGATGAAATTTCCCGTTCTTCAGACGGTTGGGAAGTGCCTCATGGATGCGGATCCCATTGGTCCCTTCCGACAATGGGTTGAAGAGTCCGATCATCTTGGGCGGGAGAAGGCTGAGAAGGCATTGGCGGACAAGGCGGCCGGGTTGGGTACTTCAGGGACGGCGCATGAGCCTCCTCAGTAAGTTGTTGTATTGTAGCGTCAATTGTCCTTTGGATTTGTATATGTAACTCTTTTTTAATGGAAATGAAGTATGACGCTTTGATAATTGTTCATGTTTGTTCTGAATGCTTTTGTGGGATAAGTTGCTAAGTGTATGAAGAGTAGATTAGCTTCATAGGTTAGGAGTAAACTTAGTGTCCATTGTGTAGAGTAAATTAGCTTCACAATTTATGACTAACACATTGTCGTTTCTAAGTTATGAAGAGTAAATTAGCTTCATAAGTTAGAAGTATGGCAATGTTTGGCGTCTAGTTTATAAAGAGTAAATTAACTTCATAAGTTAGAGCTAAAGTAATAATTGCGCAGTTGTGGAGAGAATGAGGCGCAGTTCTCTGTCATTGTCTGTTTGCACAGTGTTGAGGACCCTTGGCGACAGAAATGATATTTCGGCGGGGATTACGGCTTCAGAGCCATATGTTAGGCTAAAAGGGGTTTCGCCTGTACTGGTCTTTGTGAGGGTGTGATGTGCCCATAAGACATGTGGGAGTTCATCGACCAAACCTGTTCGTTTGGATCCTAGGCATGTCTTTATGCCTTCGACCAGCGATCTGTTAATACGTTCCACCTGACCGTTTCCTTGAGGGTGGGCGACAGATGTAAAGATCTGGTTGACGCCCAACTGCGTTAACCAGACTTGAATCTTTTTGTCCGTGAACTGCGTCCCGTTGTCCGTGATGATTTCCATGGGTAGGCCGAAACGGCAGATGATGAATTCCCAGATGAATTTTTTGATGTGTTCAGCACTGATTTATGCTAGCGGCTTGGCTTCAACCCATTTTGTGAAGTAGTCGACGGCGACTATAAGATATTGTATCTTTCCAGGGGCCATTGGGAACGGGCCGACTAGATCGATAGCCCATTTTTGGAATAGCCAAGCGGCGGTGACTGGAACCGGGTCGTTCTTTAGGCGCAGGGTATTTGGTGCGTGTTGCTGGCAATTGAAGCAAGTGCGTAAGATCTTGACAGCGTCCTGGTGCATCCCGGGCCAGTAGTATCCGGCGTTCATGATCTTTGCGACGACCATTCTTGGGCATGCGTGGATGCGGCATATGCCTTCGTGGATTTCCTTTATAAGGGAGGCGGTAGTCGCGGTGTCCACGCACCTCAGGAGAGGGCCAAGATAGGAGCGTCGATATAAAACACCATTCATGAGTTGATAGTGCTCGGATTTGTATTGGAGTTTTTGGGCCTCCGCTTTTTGGGGCGGTAGAGTGCCCGTTGCTAGGTATGCTTGGATCGGGGTCATCCATGGCCCGGCGCCTGTTTGTGTTACATTAACCTATCTAAGTGGTACTGAAGGTTGAGCTAGAGTTTCGATGCGTACCTCTTTGGCCATATGCGGCCAAGCAGTGGATACCATTTTACTAAGGGCGTCAGCCTCTTTGTTACCACTCCGGTTGATGTGGACGATTGTGCAGGTTGTGAATCTTTTAGTGAGGAGCTTGGCTTGGTCGACGTATTGAGCCTTGACCGGGTCTTTGGCGTCAAAGACGCCGTTCATGTGACCCGCTATGAGCATTGAGTCGACGTGGGCGTTCAAATGTCTTGCGCCCATTTTGTCGGCCATACGTAGTCCTGCAAGGAATGCCTCGTGCTGTGCTTCGTTGTTTGTGCTTGGGAACTCAAGGCGGACGGCGTATGTAAATTCGGTTTTGTCAGGACTGACGAGTCGTAGGCCTGCGCCTGTGCCCTGATCATTGGAGGCTCCATCTGTGTAAAGTGACCAAGTTACGCGGGAATATGGGACGGGTTTCGGATCTTGTTCGTCTTTGCAGTCTTGTATTTTATGTAACAACCCGACCAGGAGGGGGCTGGACGTTACGACAGTTTGGTAACAGACTTTCACAACGAAAGCAACGATAGACTAATATTAAATGTTTTTATACAATTTCTAATCCAAAAATATAAATACACAATTTAAATAAACTAATAACTATGCAAGGACGAATCGCGGCGGTCGTCGAAGCAGTTAATGAGGTGTAGTCCACTAGCCGATCCGATCTCTATCCCGCTTATCTCTAATGCTCTAGTCCGCAACACATATAGCCGAATCTTCTAACCAGATAACCTCTAATCCGCTACTAGCAAGCATATACCTCGCGGTTGCCATCCATCCATTTGCAGTACCTGAACACATGCTTAAAAGAGATTGGGTCAGCAATTACGCTGGTGAGTCCGTGTAAGTAGTTAACTGATGTAACACCCCAACCGATGGCGGAAACATCGAGGTGTCACGTAGTGACGATTGTTCAATAGCTCATGGACTAAAAGTGTAAATATTGATACATTGATTAAATAACTTATTACATTGAAATGAAATACAACGTTTCTAAATGCCAACTAAACTGAAATACAATGAATCCAAAATCTAAGTAAAAATTCCAAAAGCTTAAAAGTCATCTCATAAATAACCTGAAACATGTAAGAAAATAGTATATGTCAATACAAAATGTATTAGTGAGCATACCCTGTTTGAATACATATAGTAGAAAAGGAGTTTCGCAATTCACGTGTTATACTGTCTACAATTTAGTGTTCAAGCTATGTACAAATGCTACCCAAAATCAAACCTTTGTTTAATGAATCAAGAGTCACATATATATAGTATTCGCTCATAGTAGGCGATGAATAATCGTTCACACATAACAATAATCAAGTACTATTTATTGCTATGCTAGGCCGCCCAGCGGTTAATGATTCAGGTCATAAGTCCACACTATCAGCGAATCAACAAGTAAAACACATACAAGAATTGCGATTGTGAATATAGAATAAACCATGATTAAGTGAATGAAGTAATAAGCGTACATGAGTCACCCCAAAAGTGTAAAACATGAAAAAGGGGAAAGATATACTCACAGTTTGCGAAAGCGATCAAAATCCACTTAAGCGGTCGTGAGCTAAGTAATGGAAATTCCGAGGAATTCAACCTATAACGTATATGAATACTAGTAAGGAAAAGTCTACAAAGTCTAAGGTATCTAGGGTCTAAGGCATTAGGGTTTGCTAAGTCGATTTGGGGAATTAGAGTTTTTTTTATGATAAATCGCATTTATGTAAACGTGGTATGTCAAAAATAATATCAAAATTTGTAAAGGTGGTTCAGGTAATGTAATTATTACCTATTGAATATTTAGATAAAAATATGTTTGAATAATTAAGACAAAATAATGTAGTTAATTACTTTAACTAATTATTGTAAATAAATACAATAATTATAAATGTGTAAATAAATGATTATGAGTTACACAATGATCCAATAAATAATAACTAAGATTTTCAAACATAAAAAATATTCCTATTTTATAAGAAAAATATTTATAAAATAAATGTTAATTAGTATAGATAAATAAATGTTTAATTATGTCTCACGAAACATAAATAAGATTAAAAATACAAGACATGATCCAAAAATGCTATTTTTATAGAAAATGAATTCTTTCTGATGTAAATCAATGAAAATAATTTTCCCATAATTTTTATAAACTTATTTATATTTAAAACTGATTTAATGAGATTAAATCATATTTAAATGATTATATTTAGGAAAATTAATAAAAATAAGTGTTTTATGAACCAATAATTTTTATTTCAGTTCATGATGCTTGGAAATAGTTATCCTAAAATTTTGAGATAAAAATCATTAAAAATGAATTTTTAATCAATTAAATATGATTAAAATGAATTAAATTAATAAAAATATAAAAATATGACATTTTCCAGAAATTAAAAATGTGGTAATTTTCTTTAGGATGTCAAGATGCTACACCTAAATTTTTATAATTTTTGAAGTAAAAATGAATTTAATATGAATATTTCAAATTTATAAGAATTATAAATAATTATTATATAATCTAAATATAGCAAATAGGAAACTAGCCAAAAGGAACAAAAATAAAAAGAAAAGGGATGCTGGTCATGGGTTTCGAACCCATGCTCTTTTCTGTATAAAATGAGCATCTCAACCACTAGACCAACTTTGTGTTTGTTATTTTGATTACACAGAATTATTTTTAAACATTAAGTAAAGCTCATCTTCTTCCCCAAATCACTCAAGAACCCTAACCCTAACTAAAAAATTCAATTAACCCGATTCAGTGATTTAAAAACCTGCGATCTTAGGGCTATTATAGAGGGACGAATAGAGATCAAAATGGCATCATAAAACGGACTTACAATGAAGATTTTGAGTTCGAAAAATGCAATTGAAAATCCGAACAATAAGCCGCAAATTAGCAGATTTCTGGACTAGTTTGAACGCTCGTTTTTGTGGGTTTATGATGTTTGTAGGTGCAGAAACGGAATGGTATAAACTTTTTATATTGATGTTCGATTAAAGACGAGTTAATTGGCTATATAAATTTCCGGTCGGTTACTAATCAAACCCCGTTTATTGCTCGTTTAATACATGTTTTAAGCTTATTACTCGCTTGGCAACGATGGAGAAACGCTTGGTATGCATTAAAACGAGTTAAAGCATGTTTAAAAATGGTATTTTAAGTTTGCCGGAATTAATTCCGGTGGCCGGAAATAATCCCGCCGGAAAAAAAACGTGACCAGGAAAGGGGCAACATTTCAGCTTTTAAAGTTTTGGACCTTGGCACTTTAGGTCCCTTAAGTTTTAACTGAGTTAGTTATTTTTAATTTAGTTAGTTTGTTTTTCTATATAAAACTTAACCAAGTTAATTTTATTTAACCAAAACTTTCTAAAACTTTATAAACTTGAAAATTTTATAGAATCTATTCCGAAATACGTTTCAACCTACTTATTTGATTAATGAGTGTCAGTATTATCCGGCAGCTAGTATCTTGTCACATCACAAAAGTTTAGACACACAAGCATATGTTCACCCCAAAACAGTAAAACAGAAAAAGGGGGATGATACACGGAACTCACCTTAGCAGCGTATCACCTCATATCAAGTCACATAACTGTATGGTATTCCAAGTCCAACGCCCACTTATGGTTCACATGCAAGGTCCTATTATAATCACAAGCATTAGTGTGTGTAACCGAGTATCGTGGTTACACGTGTGGACTAGCTAGGGCCCTTGGTTTTAATGTCATGCTCGTTATATCCCTCGTCTAAAAGTCTATATCAATATTTTAGGTGTTCCAAGTCTTTGACGCTACTAGTGTATATAAATATACGTATGGTCATCTAAAGTCCTCGTAGTCCCAATTGTATTTACTTCCAAACTAAACTTTCTCCCTCGCGTCTAATTATTATATTTCAAGGTTCAACCTCTTAGTTGGCCTTTGTCAAAATCATCCAATTTATACTTCCCGTCTTATATCCACAAGGTATGCCTTAAGGTCTAAACTCTAAAGGTCCAATATCTTGTGTACTCTACTCATGTTCTAATATTCTAGTCGTCATTGTCTTTGTATTATTCATATATATTATACATCTCATATCTATTTATCTAATTCAAATCTATTTTCGTATGGGTCGGGTTTTATATTAATATATAAGGTTGGGTTATTCTACAAAGGCTATAAAAAATGAGAAGGGTGAAAAGCCACTAGGAAATGACATGTGTCCAAAGGATTAACAAGCGAGAGGGGTAATTTTGTCAAAAGCATATGCACATGCAAGTCACAAGTCCTTTCCACCTACATTTTTAAATGCTCGTAACTTTTTAATACGTCATCCTTTTTTAAAAAAAATTACACCATAAAATTGAGCGATTTTTTATCTTTAATATGAGTACCATATTGTTATACTTTTGAAAAAAAAAAATTCAAAACCCACTTGCGTAAGACACAATGGAGTGTAAAACACAATGAACACCAATTAAATATAGGGTATAAAACACAATCAAGAGTCTAGTAAAACACAATGGACGACATACTAAAGACACAATGAATAGAAGACTAAAACACAATAAATACTTTTGAAAAAAAAAGTTGAAAACTCAGCTGCGTAAGACACAATGGATGACATACGAAAGACACAATAAACAGAAGACTAAAACACAATGAATACTTTTGAAAAAAAAAGTTAAAAACCCAATTGTGTAAAACACAATGGACGACATAATAAGGACACAATGAACAAAAGATTAAAACACAATGAATACTTTTGGAAAAAAAGTTGAAAACCCAGTTGCGTAAGACACAATGGAGATAACGTAAAACACAATGAGTACTAATTAAATATGCAATGAACAATAGGGTATAAAAAACACAATGAACAGTCTAATAAAACACAATGGACGACATATAAAAGACATAATGAACAGAAGACTAAAACACAATGTACACCTAAATACAAAACTCATTTGCGTAAAACACAATGAAAAACATACTAAAAACACAATGGACAAAGTTAAATCATGTGTAGACCAAAAACACATAAATAACATATTTTATAAAGCACACATGCATACTATAACACAATGAACGAGCATAAGACATAACGGAGAAGAAAACCCATTTAACATGAATTTTTTTTTCCAATTTTTATGTAGCAATGTGGTACTCATATTAAAGATAAAAAAATGCTCGTTAATATGGTGAAATTTTTTTGAAAAAAAAATGTCGTATGAAAAAGTTATAGACATTTTAAAATGATGGGGGGAATTGACATGTGGATTGCATGTGGAGAGAGAAAGTCAACAAATGTGGTTTTCCTTTTATGCCCTTCCTCTAATTCATTATTTATTTTTTTCAAACAAACTAATATTAACCCTTCAAATATATGATCAATGGATCACAATCCTTTTCACCCTTCCTAGAAAAAGTGTCTTGTGTATTTGATCCTAACCCTAATGTATAAACTAACTTGTTATTAATTCGGTTTGTCAAGTCAATTTCGGGTTTGGTTAACATTGTACATCAAGGCCCCACACGTGTTATCCGATAAACGCGACTATTGTTAATATTAAATACTAGTTTTTATCCCGGGAGCGTCCCGGGTTGAAATATCTAATATAACATAATAAAATATATTATTATTATTATTTTAAACAAATATCTGTCATAAGTTATCATATTCAAATATATAAATAACGAATCTCTGCGCTGGGGTATAAATCTAGTGCCATTACAAATGAATTCGGAAGTTTGTAATCGATCATTCTAAAAAGAACTAACAGAAAATAAGAAAAAAAAAGTTAATTATTGAAATATCGAACGCATTAGTCTAAGGGTTATGTGATGCGTTAAAAAAATTATGGGTATATGATCGGGTATGTAGTTCGGGTATTTGGTATGTTGTTTCGGGTAATCGGGTCGGATATCACCTAATCCCAAACCCACAATTTTTTTTAAACTAATCCCAAACCCGACACAATAGCTGTCGGGTTATAAAAAATAGTCATTTTTTTCTCCGATTTTTATATAGCACTATGGTACTCGTTGGAAATATAATAAAACGCTCGTTAATTTGGTGTAATTTTTTTCTTTAAAAAATCTCGTATATAAAAGATATTAACGTTTAAAAGTTATGGGAGGCAACATGAGAGATAAAATAATAAAGGTTTAATATTTAGATTTAGTAGATTATATATTTAATAGATTAGGTTAAAGATTATAATATTTTGGGTTAAATCATATTTATTTCTTTTTTTTAATTGGTTTAGAGTTGTCACATCACATCCTATGTGGCATCTCTCAAAGGAGAGATTGCATAAAAGTATGACATGTAGGATTAATCCCTTTGCAATATATATATACTAGCTGATTACCCCGGGAGGGTCCCGGGGTTGAAAAATCTAATTTTACGTGATAACCTATTGCAAATGGCTCAAGTTAACTAACCACAAAATCTCTCAATCATAACATGTTCATAGTATTCTAATCAGTAATAACTCATATTCCCTAATCTAAAACCTAATCAGTAATCATCTAAATAATCACTTATGTAAGCTGCAACTATTCAAAAACTTATCACATCTCTCTAATTTGTCACATTCTAATGGCTCTTATAATTCCTAACCTAATCAACTAAACAAACACTTAAGTTGAAAGTTGTAACCATTGCATCTCATTATGCCACGTGACATAATCAAGAGATGGTTGAAGCCACCATTGAACGCCATGTCAGCAACTATCAATTCTTCCCGGTAGCGTTCCGGGGTTGAAAAATATAACCATTCTAATAATACTAATACTAATAGTAATAATTATTACTCTTGTAATTAATAATTAAATAAATAAAAAAAATAACCTTGCTATAAGCTGACACCATGTGTTGCAGTGTTGCGCGATTCTTTGTTCTAGCTTCTGTTGATGAAGTATACCTAGTAAAATTCCAATGATAACATGGCGATTGGGCTGATTTTCAATATCGTAGATAAGAATCTGGTTTAAAAGAAAAAACATGATTAATGACTAACATGAACAGTTTGTGTTTTTTTCCTGTATGAACGAAACCCCACAAAAAATAGTCGATTTTTTCTCCGTTTTTTATATAGCACTATGGTACTCGTTGGAAAGATAATAAAACGCTCGTTAATTTGGTGTGATTTTTTTCTTTAAAAAATTCCGTATATAGAAGATATAAACGTTTAAAAATTATGGGAGGAAATATGAGAGAGAAAATTTTAAATTTATTTTTAAATTATTTTTTCCTAAAATAACTCAATTTAATTAAAAAATAAAATAATTCAAAAACACTAAAGTCTTTCAATTATGATGCCACGTGGCAGTTTCATGGAGATGTTGAAGGCACCATTACACGCCACGTCAGCAATGTTCAATTCTTTTATATATATTAATTAATAGATATAGATATAGATATATAGATGTAACTAGTTCGGGTGCACGGTTATACCTCTCTGCTAAGTTAACTCGAGTTAATCCGTCTTGGACTTCTGTTGACCATCCCTTTACAAATGTTGACCAAGTCAACTTAGTTGACTCGGGTCTTGGCCCTTTACTTTTCCTCCAACATATAATACTACCTAATTGACCATATCAACACCTTCACTGTAATTATCTTTCATCATCCTTGCTGTTAATATTCTCATTAAGAAACCATCATAACCTCCGTAATCCCTTGTTTCCACTCCAAACCTTGATTAAGCTAATCATAATTTATAAAAGAAAAGGGAGATACCCGGCTCAAAAGTTATCTGGACATACTAATCGGGTCAGAACCCATACCCGGCTCAAAAGTTATCCTTGATATAAACCTCTTCGGAAACTTAGTACCATCGCCGCCATGAAAGACTAGAAACCATCGATCCCTTCCTCTGTTTCCCCTGGTCTCGTTCCCTCTCTCTGCTTCTTTCTCGCGTCTCTCTACGGTCTCCCTCTCTATAGATTTTTAACAGGGTGCAATTGATATGGAAAAGGGGGTGGGGGTGTGGAGGTAGTGACAGAGGGAAGGGTAGCCGCCGTGGCTCCGCCAGAGCTGGTGACCGAGGTCCACCGGTCCTCCTCCCGATGTTCTCCCTCTCTCTCTCTCTCATGGTAAAGTGTAGTTGTGTGAATGTTCAGAAGATCCATGGAATGGGTGTGTGGTTTTTATATAATTGTGTGAGGTGTGTCTAATACTCTAATTAGATGTGTTGTTAAAATGTTGGGGTGCCATGGGGCACATGGTACTTATGCCATGTGTCCCATGAGACTAATCATCATGTTTACCGGTTGGGTTTGTTAACGTGTTTTAGCTCGGTCTCGCAACGTATATAATACTTATTTATAATAATAGTATTTATTTATGATAGGTCATATTTTAGTTTCGTACCAAAACATATGGTTTAATATTCACCTTTGGTCGTTTAATAATTATATATTAATAATATTGAGCGAAAAATTATGGGCCGTAAAACCGGGGTGTTACATTTTATCCGTTGGAATTTCTGCGAGAACCTGTCCTTTGATCGCAGGCCTTGGTTTGTAGATGATGGTGTGCGCGCCAAGTTCGATTGCCCATTTTGCTAGGCGGCCTGAGAGTTCCGGCTTGGAGAGCACGGTGTTGATTCTGTAATCTGTGAGGACATTGATTGGGTGTCCTTGAAAGTACCGTCGTAGACGTCTTGAGGCATGTACTAGTGCGAGAACTAGCTTTTCCATTGTGGAGTATCTAGTTTCTGCGTCTGCCAGGGTGCGGCTGATGTAGTAGATTGGTGTCTGAACTTTGTTGCGTTCTACCAGGAGTACTGCGCCTATCGCCGTTTCAGATGCGGATAGGTATAGTGTTAGCGGTTCCTCTGGGAGGGGTGCTGTTAAAGTTGGTAAGTAAGTCAAACACTGTTTCATTTCACGAAAAGCCACTTCCGCCTCTGGAGTCCAGCGGAATTTTGTCTTTTTCAGTACATTTCTTAGGTTATGAACAAAAGGAAAAGACTTGGATGTGTAGTTTGATAGGAATCGGTTGAGGGCGACGAGGCGTCCCATAAGTGTCTGCACGTCCTTTATTGAGTTTGGTGATGGCATGCGTTGGATAGCTTGAACTTTCTCCGGGTTCGGTTTGAAGCCGCCATTGGTAACAATGACGCCTAAAAATTTCCCTTCCTCGGCTCCGAAGGAGCACTTGCCCGGGTTGAGTTTCATCTTGATTTCGCGCAACTGTTCGAAGGTGCGCTGAATGTCCAGTAGCACGGTGTCTTCTTGAGTGCTCTTGATGACCACGTCATCGACGTCGACCTCCAGATTGACACCGATTTGGTTGGTGAAGGCGTGGTCCATTAGGCGCTGGTAAGTCGCGCCTGCGTTTTTTAGTCCAAAGGGCATTTTGGTGTAACAATATACCCCTCTATCGGTTCTGAAGGCGGTTCTGTCCTCGACTTCGTAGGCCATTTGGATTTGATGATATCCTCAATAGGCGTCGAGGAAGCATTTGTATTTGAATGGCGCTAGAGAATCGACCTTCAGATCGATTTCTGGAAGGGGGTAGTGATCCTTTGGACATGCTTTGTTAAGGTCTTTGTGGTCGACGCACATGCGCCAAGACCCGTTCTTCTTGAGGACCATGACGGGGTTAGCTACCCAAGTTTGGTGGTTGCACTTTCTTATGATGCCTGCTTCGAGTAGGTCATCGACTTGCTCGTTCATGGCTTCGACTCTGTCGGGGCCCAGTGGACGTTTTTTCTGAGCTACCGGGCGAGCGTCCTTGTAGGTGTTGAAGCGGTGCTCGGCTATGTGTCTTAGGACACCAACCATGTCTGATGATTGCCAGGCAAAGATGTCTTTGTTTGCCACCAAGAGTTGTTTTAGGTGTATTCGTACTTGGGGGGACAGAGTCGGCCCCAAAGTAATGGTTTGTTCGGGGAAGGCCGGGTTGAGAACCCATTCTTTTTCTTTTGCGGCGGCTGGTGTTGCTGGCAGAGTATCTGTCGCTGGTTCAGTTGTCATGAGGCATTCTTGATTGCCTCTGATGTACGTGATCCCCATGGGTGTTAGGAAACCTATGGTTTGGTGGGGAGTTGACGCGGTGCAATTGAAGTTTGCTATGCCTTGTCTGCCGAGCAAGATGTCATATGAGGAGTTGGCTGGGATGACATGAAAAGTGCAAACTTCTGAACGAGTGTGGGTCCCATCGTCGAGTGTGACTGTAAAGTCGAACTTGCCAATGGGGTGGATGACTTCGTTGAAGAAACCTGCGATAGGTGCGTCTGGTTGCAGGCGTGCTTTGTCTTCGTCATCGAGTTGGTCAAAGTACTGTTGATACATGATGTCGAAGCTGCTTCCGCCGTCGCACATCATTTTGTAAGTTCGGTAGTGTCCGAACAGTGCTGTGATGGTGAGTGGGGTGGCTGATCTTGCGCCCCCTGGTATTACTGGGAGGATGACCTGGGCCTCCCTCCAGCTTTCGGGTGTCGCTGCCTCCGCTTGTCGCGACGTGGTCGCCCTGTCGGCGAGGTTTGTCTTGCGCTTGATGTTGCGCGTCATGTTACACTGTCGGTTGTATGCGCCGCGGATGTGGTGTGTCTTGATGTCCTTGATGGCCTTGCCGGGTTCGTCCTGCCGGCGCGAACATTTTTAACCAGGTTGGCCAACTTTCCGGAGCGTAGGGTCGCCTCGATCTCCATCTTGAGGTTGTGGCAGTTGTCAGTATCGTGACCCACGTCTTTGTGGAAGTCACAGAATCTGGTGTTGCCTACGTTTTTTCGTTTTGTTCCCATAGGTTTCGGGAGTTTGAAGGTTACCTCTCCAGTTGAGAGGACTTGAGACAACACCTGGGATGGTGTTTTTGTGAGGGGAGTCCAGTCTTGGTTTCGGCGGCCGCTATTGCGCTGATCACGCGTTTGTTTGCTACCGATTATGTTTCCGGCATCGCCAGAGGTTGAGTATCGTCCTTCGTCGGTGGAACCTGAAATACGGTTCCAGACGGACGCTCGGTTGTTGTTGCGGCTGCGGTTGTTGCTGGAACTTCCGCGTTGGTTTTGGCGCATCGTTTTTTGGTTGCCCGCGTATAACTTTGAGATGCGGACAACCTCTTTCCAGGAGTCTGGGACGCCATCTTTCCCTTGCAGGGTATGTTGGAGGCCATCGTCGTTGACGTTGGCCAGGAAGGAGGTCCGAGTTGCCTCGTCCCCGGTCCCTAGTTGGAGTGCTTCTTTATTGAACCGCACGATAAAGTCTTCGAGCGGTTCAGTGTGTCTCCGTTTGCACAGAGAGATCTGGCTTTTGTCACGCTTGTGGCGACGTTGTTCGCTGAAGTGCAGCGAAAATTTGCCGATCAGCTGTTCGTAGCTGTCGATACTTCCGATAGGGAGGTTGTCAAACCAAACACTGGCGGCTCCGGTGAGTATCTGGGCAAACATGTGGCACCAGAGGGGTAGGGTCCATCCGATGACGGCCCCGGCTTGATTAAAGATGCCAAGGTGGTCGTCAGGGTCGGTAAGGCCGTCGTATATTCTGACGTTGGCCGGGAGGCGTTGCCTCGGTGGTGTTGGTGCTTGTGAGATGCGCCTTGTAAACTTGGATTTGTCAGCGAAGGTCGTTGGCCTATAGAGGAGTGATAAGTTTGTAGTGGTGTCGTCGTTGTATCTGTTTAACCCTTCCTGTCTGTGGTATGGGCTGTGACGATAGTCCCTGGAGGCATCTTCCTCCCATGAACTTTCGTCATAATCGTCGTTATCGAACTAGTTGTGCTCTGCACGGGCCTGGTCCATAGGGGGTTGCCCTGGACCTTCCCCGTGACGGGCAGCAGCCGTCGTTCGTGTGGGTTGCTTGGAGGAGGACCCCATAATAGCTTTTCCGGTGCGACGGCGGCGTTCCAGCTGGGCATCCAGAATTTGTTTCTGGCATTCGTACCAGTCATTATTCAGGGCATCGATCTCCTCCTCGGTTGGAGGTGCTGGATTGGTGAGTTGAAATTCTAGGTTTCTGGGGGTGACGACAGGAGTTTGTTGGTCGTTGTCCCAGATGTTGGGTGAGATCCTAGGGTAACGTCGGTGATGTCTTCGACGACTCCAGATGGAGTGTGCACTCTTGGAGGTGAGGTGGTCATTTTTTCGATGTCGATTAATGAGTAAGTTTGGTAAAAGCTGTTTGTTTAGAATATTGTGGTAAGGCCACGGATGGCGCAAATGAAGAAACACGAATCCTGGATTACCGTATAGACGCTAATCCCGGTGGTGATTCTACTGTATTTTGTAAAGAGAGGTGTGTATAAAATACGTGAAGGTCTAAGGACAAGACCAAGGAGTTTAGAAGACTACCGATTAGAAGAGCCGAGCCTCTAAAGGTTAGTGTAATAAACAAGGGGTTGAAAAAGGTACGAAGGAGTTCGTGTTCTTTTTGAGTGAAAGTGTATATGGATATCAGATGCCAACAAAAGGAGAAGGAGCTCCTCCTTTTGTAGTACCTTGACATCACACTTTCTCAGCCCATCCTCTACCCTTGATGGGGCCCGGCCCATGTAGAGGTGTCTCCAAGATTCCGGCCCAAGTCCTTAAGCCCATTTGGTGCAAGTGGGTTTTGGTAAAAAGGAGAGAGTAAAATGCTAAGGGGGGATGTTACCGTCCTGACGATAGTACGCGTGGCGTCCGCTGAATAGACGTTGATGGTCGGCGGACACGTGGCGCCCGCCTATTGGTAGACTGAGAACGGTGGGTAATCATTCTTTTCCTTGGACCTCAAGACAAGTTGAGAAAGCCTGTTGTCAGGGAGATATCTTGGCTGGGAGGCTGCCACGTCGTCATCCTTTCTGCGTGTCAAACTGGGAGCAGTCTCTGATTGGAGAGGAACTCTGACGGGCAGCCTGTTGCGTCAGAGATATTTGCCTGGGGCAGGGGTGAGTCCCAAGGCTGCCCCAAAAGGCATCTTCCAGTTGTGTTGACGAAGCTTCAACTGGCTTGATGGGGAAGCTTTAAAGCGTATCGAGTCCGCTGACGTAAAACGGGCGGACGAGCTTGCGCCTAGCGTCGATCGGACGCCAGGTGTATCGCCAACGTAAAACGGGCGGGTGAGGTTGCGTCTGGCGTCAGTTGGACGCCAGATGTATCACCGACGTAAAACGGGCGGGTGGACGCCAGACGTTCCGCTGACGTAAAACGGGCGGATGGACGCTAGACGATCCGCTGACGTAGAACGGGCGGATGGACGCCAGGCGATGCCGGTTTTAGTTGGGCGATGATATGGTATTTATGATGTTTTGGTACCATATCCCTTCAATCATAAACCAGTTAGAGCGACTGACCGAGAGTGGGGGTGTCAAGCCAATAGATCTATTCATGTGTTTCTAGGCTATATCCATAGCTAATGGTTATGTTAAAAAAATATACGAGGGCTTTAGCGAGTACTCTTAAACATATTGTCTCATGTACACCGCTCGGCTAGGATTTCATGTTAAAAAGTAGTAAACAATGCATGCTTTTCCCCAAAATGGAAAACAATAAAAAGGGGCCGTGAGAACTCACCTCAAGTCCGCGTGTAGTCTAGCAAAGTGTATGTCTAACAACTAGATATCTCGTCCTATATATATACATGGTATCTTAGATTTATGCAAATAAGTAATCCATGGTACTCGTGGTTCACCCGATCCTTAGTGGTATGTTAGTTTAGCTTTTCTTGGTGACAACTATATATTACTTGATAAATAATAGTTTGTAATAGAAAATAGATCTTATTTTCCCAACATATGGTGCTTTTCATAAAGTATATGTTCCTTTTGAAAACGAGTTGTTTAGTTCATAAACACATTGATCTATACTCAAATAATCATATACACTTGTGTTCATACCTACTCATGCGTGCATCTATACTTGTATCTATACATATGTGTATTCCCACACATAACCATAAGTAGGGATGTCTAAGGGATCTACACTTGTACATACAAACCCATATATATATATATGCATCTTGGTAGTCCATACACATCTCTATCTATGCTTATGAGTTTGCTTTACACATACACATACATCATATATATATATATATATATATATACTTGCATGCATATGTATGCATGCATACCAATTGACTTTGTTTTCACTACCTAAGTAAAGAAACATGATAACTTAACTTCTTATACCTCTATACATAGACATATACACACGTGCATATGCATGTGCATGCCACGCATACATACATGTGTATGCATTCCCATGCACACACATACATTTACACGCATACATACATACATTGTCATCTATGGTGATGTTTTATTGTAAGTGACTAACTAGGGACTAAGGTGAACCATGTAATATTAATAAAGTAAAGAAGTAACTAGGTTAAGGTTTATACCTCCTAGTGGATCCAAGATAGAAAGCAAAATGCTAGCACTTCCTTGGTTGCTCCTAAAGCTTTTGTATGTATGTGTGTGTGTGTGTGTTGCGAGTAGAGAGGGAGAGCAAGAGGAGTTGTGGTGTGGTGAAATGAGCACCCAATGCCTCTTTATATAGAGGTGGAGATGAGAAGGTGCAAGGAAGATGCTCAACACTTTAGGTAAGTCAACTATTATGGATTTAGCTGATTAGGGAATCCTTCCTTATTAGGCTAGAAATCTCCATATGTTCCATATCTTAATGACAGATCTAGTGTCTAAATCATGTCATGGAGGGTGACTAATCTTGTATTGGTGTTGGGTGGATTCTAAGCATGATTGACCACACATGAATGTCAACTTATGGGACTAATAAGCACATGTGATTATAGAGGTTGACTATGGTTAAAAAAGATTAGAGGGATGCTAGGGGGTGACGGTTTGGGGGAAAGAGGGTGGCAAGTACTTTGGGTAACAATCTTTCATGGTTCTTGGTGATTAAAGGAATCCTACCATGTTTGGTTAATGATCTTGCTTTTGTCTCAAATCTTGCTAGCAAATCATGTGTCTTAATCACATCTTATGGTTGACTACACTTCATGATGGTGTTTAACTTAACAAGACTAAAGTTAATGTGACAACACATGGGGATTCTTAGAGGTTTAAACAAGCATGTGATGGATTAGAAAAAAATAATAATAAGATATGGGGGGGGGGGGGGGAAAGGAAGTAGACTTTATCAAATGGGGTAAACCAACATTCTTGATCTTAGGTGTTTAAGGAATATTACCTTATATAGTTAAGCCACCAAATCTTGTATTTAATAGTCTTAGAAAGAATAATAAGACATGACACTACATTGATGATGTTCCAAGTGTTTAGTAGAAAATAAGACATTAAACTAAGTGGTGGTGATCATCTTTGGCTAGTAGTTTTCATGAATACTAGTGTTGATCACTTGTTTCACCAAAAATGGTTAATTTTATAAAAGAACTAGTTAGTTCATGGAGCAAAAAGTATATGTAGTGCTAGTTATAAATGCATTTGCATGTTCATAAATATATATATATGTATATGTGTGAGTGTCGTGTACACATGTACACACATGTATTGGTATGCTAGTTGAATAAACACTAGACTTTATACATAAAACACATGATGTTTCCCATTGTATTGTAAAATAAATGGGCATCTATACATGTTTTTGGAAAATCTCTTGTAAACATATAGATTTGTGTCACCAAAATTCATTGATACGGGTTAAATTATACTTGTTCGGACATTGCTAGACTATCTCGGGGGACTTATGCATATAAAATGTCATGAATAATGCATGGAAATTAAACGTTGACTAGAAAGTGTACGGATTTTGACCTGGCTAAGTGGCGGGTGTCACAAAAATCAATTCGAACCAATGATTAAAAAGGAACGTCAATTTGTTTAACTTACATAACAAATCTTTCAGGACCTATTCTAAACTACCCACGACCCATACATATTTAATCCGAAAACATACAAATACCTAATTCACTAAAAAAAGATGGCATTAAAGTCTTCGATATAAGATCCATATCCTTGTCCGTAGCATGGCACGTGTTGTTCCACATCTAAAATAAAAGTAAATGGTATAAGTTGCAACATATATAATCGGAAAAAAGGTACTCAAACCTAAAACAAAACCAATACTGGTACATCAGAATCTACCTCCTGACACCTTTACACCCGTGAAACCAGCCAACTCGGTTTCCAGATAAACCACTTCAAAGATTGTGATTTTCTACCCATCATAGTGTTTATCTTGTAATTTGTATTCCTATAGTTTGTTCTATTTTGGGCTGATTTTAACAGTGTTTGCAAGTGTAAGAATAATTGGTCATGGGCTTTATATGGCACTTTGGAAATCATCAGTGTTTGCTGATGCACACAAACACAAAAATTGACATAACCCGGATTCGACACAGTTGACCCGTATATGAGCTGTTTATTTGAAAGGTTACTTTATGTCACTTAATTATGTCAATACTTTACAATTACAAATTTACAATAAGACACATAGCTTTGGTATTGGTGGGATATTCATATCATGGTTGGTAATGATATGAATATCCCACCAATACCAAAGCTATGCGTTTTATTGTAAATTTGTAATTTTAAATGAATCGTGTTGAAAAACAAACACAAAGTGTGACAATAATTTCTTTTTGTAAACTTTCTAGTGACCGTGGATCAATCACTTTTGAATGAATCGTGTTGAAAAACAAACATAGTTTTGTGATAGCATGTCAGATTTTATCTGGTAAAGATCCACGGATTGCAATATGAATCATATGTGTCATCAAATGATGACAATCATGAGACTTCATACCAAGCAGTTTATAGTCTTTCAATGACACCAACCTTTTAATGTTTGCAGAATAGCTGGAAGGAACTTTAATGTTGTGTAAACACTCACAAAACGTTTTTTTTTTCCTTTGTTGACATTGTATAGCACGCCGGTGGCAAAAAAAATCCCTTGGGTTGCACAAGAGGATGAAGCCCTTCACGTATTCCCATTTCTTGCATGTCTTTACGAAATTTGATCCCATCTTTAGTTTTCCCGGGAATGTTTAACAATAAGCCAAGTAGGCAAGTCCCAAAAGATAGACTTTTTTTTTCAAATGTCTATTGGTTCAGGACGGGTTCTTTCCTTTCTAGCTCATGAAGATCGAATTCTTTTCTTTCTTTTCCCCAACATGACTTTTAAATTTCTAACTCGTGAAAACGCATCAAATTCTTTCCTTACAATTCTATGCTTAGTTTTTCCATCAAGCTCTGCCGTTCTTTTTTTTTTTTTTTTTGAACGGCCAATTGGAATCACTCACGGACCACTGGAGTATCATCGTGCCACCAGTGTTACCACGCGATCATATTCCACCACCAAGTCACCAATCTAGGAGGAAACTCATAATTATGAAAAAACCCCCTTTTGTGAGATTCGAACCCAGGACCTTATAGTCCCTATGTCTTATCCCACCACCAAGATGCCGCTGGGCTATAATGCCTTTGGCCAAGCTTCGCCGTTCTATCCCGAAAATCATGATTGTCTGGAAGGAATCTTCAATGTCCCATGTATACAAATTTTCTGCAATTATTTAACCACATCGAACTCATGTCATCTTCACAAACAAGACACGCTAGTTTACCTTTCATACTATATCCTGACAAGTTGCCATATGCTGGAAAATCACTTATTGTGCAAAAAATCATGGCACGCAAATCAAAATATTCTTTCTTATAAGAATTGTATACATTGACACCTGGACTTCATAGAGTGTTAAGGTCATCTATCAACGGAGATATGTTGGGTCTGCTAACCTGGAGAAGAACAGATGATTGGAAAGCCAAAATATACTATTCAATTGATCCTTAGCAATAAACAGTATTTACAACATACTTCCCCCAAAAGGCTGTTGACCCTAACATCTGTTGTACCTCAACAACTGTTGGAACAACTGCTGCTGCAAAAGACTGTTGGATAACAACTGCTAGAGAACAACTGCTGACCAAAGGTCTGACGAAGAACAACTGCTGTTCAAAGTGCTGAAGACTAAAGGTCTGTTGGAGCCAACGGCACTTAGGATCCAACAGATGATACAAGACCATCAGAGTTTTCCCAACAGCAGTTTACCTTTCAGAGTTTTACAATGTAACAGTAGTTTGTATACAACAGATGTTTTATGTTTGTTATTCTGTTAGAGGTCACTATCTTAGGTGACATCAGCTTAGATCATCAGTGGTTTAGATTTGTCTATAAATAGAACAGTGCTTGTACTGTTCTATTCATCACTCGAAACATTCTCTCAGACAAACAATCACAGAGTGATCAAGCTGAGGGGGAGTACTTGTATTATTGATTGTAATCATTAGATTTATGAAAGCTTTCGATTGAAAAACATTTACTCTCTTGTTTTTATTAATAGTTTATTATTCCGCTGCACTTTCCAATTATAATTCACTTCGTTCATTACTTCTTTACTTAAACAATCAAAACAATCAACCTCAGATCCTAACAATTGGTATCAGAGCTTGGTCAATTAAATTCGATCTAACCAATCAATTTAATATAAACATATCAGCTCACAATTATTGATATCGTTTATTTGTCGGATTGAAAACAGAGTAATAGTTTAATTTCGTTTCAACCGTTTTTAAACAGACTTTTTTTTGAAACAATCAGAGAATGGCTTCATTCAATCACGATCCACACAACACTGGCATGAACAACAAGCCACCAATGCTTGTCAGATCTGAATACAATATCTGGCAACGTCGGATGAGCCATGTTCTAGCTCAACAGAACACTGGGTGTTGGAAGTCGGTTATCTACGGACCACATGTTCCGATGATGCTGAGTACCGAAGATCCCAAGGTTCAAGAGCCTAAGAAACTTGAAAACTACTCCGACCAGGATTTTCAAAAGATTGAGTTAGATACCAAGGCCTTCAGTATTGTGGCCATGGCTCTACCAAATGATATCTATGCTGGGTTGTTACACTGTAACAGTGCAAAGGAGTTGTGGGATGCACTGAAAGAACAATTTGGTGGGACTGGAGAGGTTATTGAAAACAACCGTGAAATACTTAACCAACAATATGAAACATTAAGTCATGTTAAGGGAGAGTCATTAACTCAACAATTTGAGAGGTTTAACTGTCTCATTAGTGAACTAAAACAGGTTGGTCTAACTTACCCATATTCAACTTTGAACCATAGGTTTTTAAGATCACTACCAGATAAATGGGACACTATTGCTATAGTTATGAGAAACTCAATTGGATTCAAGGACCTATCACTGACCCAACTTCATGGTAAGCTCTTGACCTATGAAAGAGAGCTTAACCAGAAAAAGAAGCTCCAGGACTCTGGAAAAGTGTCTGATGACTATGTATTTGGTAATACAGCACTTTTGGGTAATGATGAGGTGCCTGGTAATAATAAGGATCGAAGTTATGATCATTTCATTGACATAACTTCAGGTTTTAACTCTGATTCTTATTCACCAAACTATGCTTTTACAGCAAGTGGTGGTGATATCCAGGCATCTGATAACATATCCTTTGAGTATGATGACTTAAAATACTTTGACCCTGATGATTTGGAAGAAATGGACATCATGCACCAATTGGCCCTTCTCAGTGTAAGAACTAACAATTTTTACAAGAAAACTGGGAGAAGGTTTCCAAGGTTAACTGGCAGGTCAAAAGTAGGGTTGGATAAATCAAAGATTAAGTGTTATAAATGTCATAGACTTAGCCATTTTGCTAGGGAATGTAGGAGTCAACATGGTACACCTATGATTACCTATCCAAATCAAAGGCCACATACCAACACTTATCAAGTTTCCCATAATATCCCTGGACCAAATGTGCAAAACACTGCTCATTTTGCACAATCCTCAAACACTGTTCCTGTCCAGTTTGTCCAAACCACTGTTCCTCAGGTCCACTATGTGTAAACACCTGTTTCTCAGGCATAAATGCCAATGACTGCTGTTCCACCCTCTCCCCTACAGAGACCAGTCAACAGAGTTTCTTCACACAAGGCTTTGTTGATTGGAGCAGTCTACCAGAAGAGCTATCAGATGAGAATTTTGCTCTTGTAGCCAAAGCTGAAAATGAACCAGAAAACTTTTGTTTCATGGCTGTGGTTGAAGAAATTGAATCTGAGGATGTGGTAGCTGAATCTGATGTTGTGACTAATGATATTGTTGATGAAGTAATTGCAGATACAAAATCTGAAGAAGAGCTTGTGAATCTCTCAAATCCCTGGGGTGCATCTGATGATTATGAGTGCAAGTGTGATTGTGCATTGATGGCTGCTGCTAAGGTATCTCCTCAAATCCTTAAAGATTTGTGTTCAGACAAATGTGTAATAGCATTTGCTAATATTAAAGAGGTGAATGAAAACCTTAGGAAGAAATTTTCAGATGATGAAGTTCAATTTGAAAAACTTTCTAAAGAGTTAAAATCGAAATTGACTAAAAAAGAATCTGAAATAAGCAGTCTAAAACATGAAGCAATTATAACCAAAGACCAGCTCCAAACTATGATAACTAAATATCATAGTTGTAAAAAGGAGCTTGAGGCCACCCAAGTTGAATGTGAAAAATGGGTGGAATCATGCAAAGGTTTTGAGATGCTCCTCAACAAACAAACCAAAAGTCATGTGAAGTTTGGTTTTGGTTTTAAAACCACTGCTCCAGCTTTTGAAAACACTGACAAAAGGGATCAAAAGTTAGTTGAGGTAGTACCAACTAATTTAAAGGGTCAAGAGATTAAAATCATTGAACCTAATGGCAAGAAAATTGTTCTTGAAAAACCAGAAGGTTCCTCATCATTCACTAAACTTGAAAAACATGAATTTAAACCTACTTGGTCTGATGAGTGTGGTACTCTTGAAAACTTCAAACCATTTGACTTCAAAAACCCTGATGGTAAGAAAGCACCACAGGCAAAGGTCATTCCCTTGATAGACCTTCCAGCAGATGATCAAACATATGTTGAAAAGAAGGCTGAAAAAGGGAAAAAGAAAGAAAAGTCTGTTCACTTGTTCTGTGATTTCTGTGAAAAAAAGAATCATGTTACTAAAAACTGTTTTCTTCTAAAAGCATATGATATCAACAAAGGAACAAGTGTGTGTGATTCTAAGACCACATGCTCAATATGTGGTAAGAAGAATCACAAAACCAAAGAGTGCCTGTATTTGAAAAATTTTGATGTCAAAATACAAGAGTACAAGGCTAAAACTCTTGCAAATCAAGTGGTGAGTACTTCAAAAGGAAAACCCAAACAGATTTTTGCTCTAGTTCAAACATCTGTTACCAAAAATTTAGAAACATCTGCTTCCATGGATGTTCAAGTAACAGATGCTCCACCCACCAACAAGCACCCAAGAGGACATGGACAACCACCTTGTCATAATCTGTCACATGTTTATGAAGAACCCAAGAGGCCTTCTAAACCAAGAGTGAACAGAAATCCCTATGGGTACTATCATCTGTCAGGAAGTGATCAAACAACTGTTGCACCAAGTGTTGACATCCTAGCACTGGCAAATGGTCAGCAACAGTTGTTGAACTTGATTCAAAAACTAGTTCAAACCACTGATCACCTTCTTAAGCTTGAGGCTAATAAGTCTATGGACCCATCCAAAGCCAACTTGGCTTTGGACACTCACCAAAAGTAATTCATTACTTATGTGTAGGGAGCTTCTGCCTGTTTAGATAGTCTTTGGTATGTAGATAATTAAGGCTCCAGGCACATGACAGGATATAGAGCCCTTCTTCTGGACTTCTTAGCTCATGGAGGGGGTGATATATCCTTTGGTAATGATTCAAAAGGTAAGGTGTTGGGTTCAGGGACTGTTCAGGCTGGGAAACTCAATTTTGAAAATGTCAATCTTATTGATAATCTTAAATTTAATCTTCTTAGTGTATCACAAATGAGTGACAAAGGTTATGGCTCATTCTTCACTAAGAAAACTTGTAAGATTATTGGGCCAGAAGTGGTGAAAAAGATTGACACCATCATTGCTGAGAGCAAAGCACAACTTGTTGCTCATAGGAGTGGCAATGTGTATGTAGTTGATATGTTGAAGGACAATCCTATGACAAATGTCTGTTTGTTTTCTGCCACCTCCACAAAAGAGATAGAATTGTGGCATATGAGATTGGGTCACACCAACCTTCAAACTATCAACTCACTCTCCAAAAAAATCCTTGTCAAAGGCCTTCCATCAAAAGAATTTAAATGTGATGAGCATTGTGTTTCCTGCTTAAAAGGGAAACAACATAAAAGCTCTTACAAATCCATTGATGAGTCCAAAACAAACCAATGTCTACAATTGTTGCACATGGATTTGTTTGGCCCAGTTAAAATCATAAGTCTAAGAAGAAAAAGATTTTGTCTTGTCATAGTTGATGATTTTTCTAGGTTTACATGGACTTACTTTCTACACTCTAAAGATGAGACTGCAGGTATCTTGAAGGACTTTGTCACCAAAGTTGAAAAACAATATGACTTGCCAGTAAAAGTATTTAGGAGTGACAATGGAACAGAGTTTAAAAATAAGGAGTTGGATGATTTCTGTGTGTCAAAAGGGATTGTGAGGCAGTACAGCATCCCAAGAACACCAGAGCAAAATGGGGTGGTTGAGAGGAAAAATAGAACTCTCATTGAAGCTGCAAGAACCATGCTAGCAAATTCTGGTTTGCCACTGTCCTTCTGGGCAGAAGCTGTAAACACTGCTTGCTATGTTCAAAACAGAGTTTTAATCAACCCAAGACATCAAAAGACTGCTTATGAAATTTTGTTCAAAATCAAACCACTCGTCTCATTTTTCAAAATCTTTGGCTGCCCATGTTTCATTTTAAATCTTAAAGATTCCATCTCAAAATTTGCAGCCAAAGTAGATTGTGGATATTTTCTGGGATATTCTTCTACTGCCAAGGCCTATAAAGTGTTTAACACAAGGACCAGGACAATAGAAGAAACTCTGAATGTAAAGTTCAATGAACTTTCATCCTTAAAATCCCAGCAAATCCTGCTAAGTTGTTTGATTTAGATAAGTTCAAATTTAAAGATATTGCTGTCAAAACTAACAGTGCAGGTATTCCACAATCTCCACAACAAGACTACAGAACAGATGTTGTGATTCCAAATCACTATAAAGTCTATTCTGTATCAGGGGAAGCAGCTGTTCAAAACACCTGTCAAAACTCTACCACAGCTGAGTCAGCCACTGTTGGCCAGTCCTACCCTCAAACCACTGCTTCACCAATTTCATCCACTGCTTAAACATCTGTTGACAAAAGTTCAAACTCTGTTGACAAAAGTCAGTCCAGTTTCACACCACTTGGACCCATTCCCCCACCTCCATTTCAAACATCTGTTGGTACTACAGAAGTGCAGACAGATGTTACATCAACAGAGTCACCAAACCTCTGTCCTTCACCTTAAAATGCCATCATACCATATCAGGGAGATCTAATCTACCTAAGAGCTCATCCACCAGATCAAATCATTGTAAACATCAGAGGAGGTGTGCTCACAAGAAGCCAATCCTCAAACATCTGCCTTTTTGCACACTTTCTATCTCTCACACAACCTGTCAAGTACCAAGAGGCACTAAAAGACAACAGTTGGGTAGAAGACATGCAGGAAGAGCTCCTTCAGTTTAAAAGACAACAAGTATGGGAACTTGTACCACTGCCTAAGGATGTTTGTCCAATTGGCACAAAGTGGGTCTTCAAAAACAAAACTGATGAAAGGGGTATAGTTGTCAAGAATAAAGCCAGGCTTGTGGTTCAAGGCTTCAGACAAGAAGAGGGAATAGACTATGATGAAACCTTTGATCCTGTAGCAAGGCTAGAAGCTATCAGACTCTTCCTATCCTTTGCTGTCAACCACAACATCAAGGTGTATCAGATGGACATCAAATGTGCATTCCTATATGGCAAAATTCAGGAGGAGGTCTATGTATGTCAACCACCTGGTTTTGAAGACACATTCCATCCTGATTATGTGTACAAGCTTAACAAAGCTTTGTATGGATTAAAACAAGCACCTAGGGCCTGGTATGAAACTCTTTCCACCTTTTCTCTTATCCATTGGCTTCACAAGAGGTAAAATTGATAAAACCTTATATTTAAAATGGAGAGGGAAAGACTTAATGATTGTTCAAATATATGTGGATGACATCATTTTTGGATCCACATGTAACAAAATGTGTGAAGAGTTTAGGGAACTCATGACAACAGAGTTTGAAATGAGTGTTATGGGTGAACTTCAGTGCTTCCTTGGTCTCTAAGTGAAGCAGCTGCAAAATGGTACATTTATTCATCAAAACAAATATGTGAAAAATTTGTTAACTAGATTTGAGATGAATGATTGTAAGCCATGTAGTACACCCATGAGCACAGTCAAGCTGCTCACTATTGATGACAAGGATAAACTGGTTGACCAGACACATTACAGATGCATGATTGGGTCTTTATTGTACTTAACTACATCTAGGCCAGACATTATGTTTGCCACTTGTGTTTGTGCAAGATCCCAGGCTTCACCTAGAAA
Source organism: Ambrosia trifida (assembly GCA_028751855.1). NCBI lineage: Eukaryota > Viridiplantae > Streptophyta > Magnoliopsida > Asterales > Asteraceae > Ambrosia > Ambrosia trifida. The sequence continues at coordinate 42,409,777 of CM054125.1, forward strand.
GTCAAACCTTGTTGCTGTGAAAAGGATATTCAGATACCTAAAAGGTGCTCCCACACTTGGTATCTGGTATCTAGCTAATGGAAACATTGAGCTTTCAGGTTATTTAAATAGTGATTTTGCTGGCTGCCACACCACAAGGAAGTCTACATCAGGAGGGTGCCAGTTTCTAGGGAATGCCTTAGTCTCATGGCAAAGCAAAAAGCAAGCAGCTGTTTCAACTTCAACAGCAGAGGCTGAATACATTGTTGCTGCAAGCTGTACAGCCCAACTCATGTGGCTTCAAAATCAACTGCTGGATTTTGGGATAACTGCACTAAAGACTCCACTCATGTTGGACAGTCAAGCTGCTGAAAATATCATCAAAAATCCAGTCTCTCATTCAACCACAAAGCACATTGACATCAGACATCACTTTGTCAGAGATAGCTATGAAAAAGGTTTGATTTCTCTGCACCATGTTCCAACAGAGGATCAGTTAGCAGATGTGTTGACAAAAGCTTTAGACACATCCACCTTCACAAATCTGATTTCTAGAATTGGTATGCTAAACATGGACTAAACAACAAAAATGTTTTAAATAAAAACATTAAAGTGTTTCAGAATATCAAAATTCATCCTTAAAAATAGTATTTTGGTTGAAAAATCTGTTAAGGATAAAACAACCACTGTTTCATCCATTCTATCCACTGTTAGTTGAAAAATCTATTTCAAACATCTGATCAGATAAAACAACCACTACTTGGTTGAAAAATCTGTTTCAAACCTCTGATCAGATAAAACAACTATTTCATTTTACATATCTATATATATATATATATAAACAAGTGCTGTTAGCATCAGCACTTTGGTAAGACAACAACTGTTTGCATCAGACCTTTGGCAACAGTTGTATGCCACCAGATGTTTGCCACGTCTGCTCTCAAAAGCAGAGTTTTGGCCACATCAGCGGTTTCACCAGAGCCTATAAAAACCCTGTTTTACCACAACAGTCGTTACACTGTCTCATTGTATTCAAAATACTGAAACCGCCTTCCTCAACCTCAAACCCTCACACTAATTCCTCTCATCCTCACACTCGAAATCCATTACAATGGATCTTCAAGCCAAAGCCACCCACAATTATCTCCCATATCTGGTCAAAACAGATGAAAACATTCCATTCCATACCACCATTGACATCATCCTCAATTCCAAATACCTGACAATCTTAACCGCTGATGCTCCCATCTATCTCGATACCCTCCAAGAATTTTGGTTGAATGCTGAGTTTCTCTTGCAAGACGAAAAGCCTACAACCATCATATCAAAAATTGGAGAGACAAATGTCGCCATTACCCCCCAACTGATATGCACAACCTTCTCACTGAATGACCTGTCAAGTAACGACTCTTTCTCTAAGGCTGACCTTCACACAGGGTTTCAGGAAAGAGGTTATGATGCACAAATGACTGGGTCAACTCTTTTCAAAAAGTTTTTCCCACCAGTCATGAAAATTTTCTTTCATACCCTCCTTCTCTGTGTCTCAGCTAAGTCCACTTCCTTCAATGAAATCCCATTGAGAATTCAGTACTTGGGATATGCTATGTTGTCAGACTCTGACTTCAATCTATCCCAGGGCCTATTTTTGGACTTAGTATCAAATGTGAAGGCCATAAAGTCTTGGTCTAATAATTCTTTTCTGATTTACCCAAGAATTTTGAGTGTAATCCTTCAAATGGTTTTACCAGAAAAAGATTTTAAAAAGGGTGAGTCTTTTCAAATGAAGAGTCTAACTGATGAAACTTTCACAAGAATGTTGGGTTCAACCACCCAAGAAAAAGTGTCAAAAGTTTCCAAAACACAAACAAAGAGGACTAAGACAACAAATGTTGTCCAAATCTCTGTTGTTGAGCCCACTGCTCCTGGTGATCATGGCACTACATCCAGTGCTGTGAAACCCACACCAGCCACCTCCAAAAGAAAACGTCCATCCACAAAAACCACCACTAAACCCAAAAAGGGGCTTCTGGAAGATGAGATACCAGAGGAAAACCCTGTTGCAACACAAAAACAACAAGAAACCACTGTTGTTACTTCCTCACAACAGATGGATATATCTCAACCTGAGCAAACTCCTCATGAATCCTCACAAAAGGATCATGTTGTAAGCCAAAGGGAAACACATCATGATGCATATGAGTCACTTGACCATATGATCATCAGCCCTTCACCCAGGGCTACTTCTCTTTTCACTCCTCAACCCTCACCATCACATGTCCTTCCAACAATGCAACCACTGTTTGAGGCTATTGATAAAACTCAGGACAATCCCAGTTCCTCTCCTTCACCCATCAATGAGAGAATACTTCCACAAGTGACTGGGATTAAGGAAAATCAATCAGCTATCCATCAAACAGAGGAGGTTACACCCCTGGAGTTGAATGAAACTCTAGGTGAGTTTTCAAGTGAAGCAGCCACTACTGATGTAGAGACCATTGTCTCACAACAGGATAGTGGTTACATAGCTAAGACTTCCTTGAAGGCAACAACTGATGAGGCCACAATAGTGTCCCCAAAATTAGTTGGAAGTCCCCAGAACCAAGGAAAAAGGGGCATCTGGTTCTCCTCCTTTGAACTCACCTCCTAGGACTGAACCAGTTACAACTACCACTGGTAGGAATTCAGATGATCCTATTAATTTAGGTGATGGGTTAAAATACCAAGAATTGACGGCTAGAGTACAATCCATAGAAACCTCTGTTGTTGATATCAAATCAGATATCAAGACAATTTTGGGATCATTGGCTACTCTTACCAAAAGTCAACCATCCACAGAACATATTGCTAGTGAGCTATGGAAATCTGTTTCCCCCCATCATCATAGCTCATAGAAAACTAGCAGATCAGACACATGAAACTTACATGGCTCAAATCAGAAACATGGTAGATGCTAGGTACACAGATACCCAAGCAGACATTAAAGCCATCAAGGACCACCTGCTGAAGACCACTGGCTCTGCCCCTACCATAATTCTCAGAGATGAAGATGATGATGCATTCACTGCTGATGATGCCAAAAAGGGGGAGAGTGGCAGAGATAGACTGCCAAAGCTAGATCCCTTTGGTTGTCCACCCTCACAAAAGGGAAAATCAAAAGCTGCCAACAAACCAGAGTCTACCCAAACAGTACCACAACAACAACAACCCAATGTTCAAACCTCTGTTGATGCTGAAACTGTCAAAACTAGCAAAGCAAAAGAAGTTGATACCTCTGCAAATGTTATTGCTGAAGAGACTGCTGAAGCTAAGCAGAAAAGGCTTGACACTTTGGAAGTCAAGGCAGAGGCTTTGGTGCAAAGAAAGAAAGAGCAACAGCAAGAAGTTGAGGATGTGGGTTCCTCTAAAAGGAAGAAGATGTCTGCCAAACATGTCAGACAACCTCCATCTAAAACTGTTGCTGCTAAAACAACTGCCACCAAAACCACTGATACAACCACAACACCTGAACCTACCATTACAACCACCAAACCAACCACTGAACCTACTACCACAACCATCAATACACCACCTACAACCACTTTACCACCTAAATTCCAAACATTTGCTGGTTCTACAAAAGTGCCAACAGATGTTAACACAACCACTGCTGCAACACCACCATCACCAAAAATCTTGTACAAAAGGAAGAGAAAATCTACCTTTGTGGTACAGGATGAAAACATACAAACATCACCACCTCCTACTTCAACCACCCAACCTACACCTATATCAGCCAATCCACTTTCATCATTCTCACCACACACTTCACAATTCACATCTCATAGACCACCACCATCCATCACACCATTGGTTGTTCAGTATCCTCTTGAACTTGATCTACTCAAGGGGGAAATGCAATCCTTCTACAATACTGAACAACCATCTAAAAGATCTTTCCCATCTCTTCCAAATTTTCCTGTTCCCCTAAACATAGACCAATATCTTAAATACAAGACTGAACAGGCAGATGCAATCATCAAAGAGAAATGTAAAGGGAAAGATGACAGGGCTGTTTAGGGCATCCATTCAGCGGAGCTTAGCAAACTGAGAAGGATTGAAGATTTTGCTAAGACCCTGAGCAACTCCATGTCCACCATGCCACTCAGCAGTGATCTGGAAAGGGTGGTTAGGGAATCTCTTCTTGACCAAATCTTGTCAACCATGCCCTACAAATCAAATAAGAAACAATTTGCACGCTAGACCACTCACACACTTAGAGAAGAACTAATAAGAATAGAAGACATGGCCAAGAATCCTCCAACAAAGGTCTCTGCCCCTGACTTTAGGAAAGGCAGAGATCCAGCCAGAGCCTTGAAGTTCAAGAGAATGAGACAAGAGATTGTGGCTGCAAAGTATGGGGAGATGAGGTCTGTTGCTAAATGGTCTAAGCTAAGGCTGGTTGAGACTTACAAGAAGTTGGAAGAAAATAGAAAGAAGGACCCTACACTGCCTAGAAAACCTGATTACTCTGATGCACCAATGATGAAGAGACCTCAACAGGCCTTTACACTAAACAACCTACTTGACACTTCTGACCTATCTGTTGCTGCCAGAAGACAGTTCAAGAAACAGAAGGAAATGTCTGAAGAAGACCAGAAGAAGTTTGCTGATACTTTTGTCTTCAATCAAGTACACTACTTCTCTGATCCCACATCTGAAGAACTCAGAAGAATCATTGGGAGACCTCCATCACCTAACTCATCAACAATAAATTTGCAGCCCAGCAGATCCTTTGATTCAAAAATTCTAAAATGGAAAGTCAACAAAGACAACCATGAATTGACTCTGCTCAGATCAGATGGAGAAGCTCAAAAGTTAAGTATGGATGATGCACATGGCCTATGTGCAGATGATCTCCAAACATTACTGAACTTAGAGCTTGAAAGGGATGCAGAAGACTTTTTCTCTTTAAGTTTTGAACTACAATTCAAAGGGCAAATAAGAGAAAGTCTGATGAGAAATAAAGATCAAAATAAAGCTTAGTTTTGGTATCATCTGTTCTAGGGGGAGATATGTTGGGTCTGCTAACCTGGAGAAGAACAGATGATTGGAAAGCCAAAATATACTATTCAATTGATCCTTAGCAATAAACAGTATTTACAACATACTTCCCCCAAAAGGCTGTTGACCCTAACATCTGTTGTACCTCAACAACTGTTGGAACAACTGCTGCTGCAAAAGACTGTTGGATAACAACTGCTAGAGAACAACTGCTGACCAAAGGTCTGACGAAGAACAACTGCTGTTCAAAGTGCTGAAGACTAAAGGTCTGTTGGAGCCAACGGCACTTAGGCTCCAACAGATCATACAAGACCATCAGAGTTTTCCCAACAGCAGTTTACCTTTCAGAGTTTTACAATGTAACAGTAGTTTGTATACAACAGATGTTTTATGTTTGTTATTCTGTTAGAGGTCACTGTCTTAGGTGACGTCAGCTTAGATCATCAGTGGTTTAGATTTGTCTATAAATAGAACAATGCTTGTACTGTTCTATTCATCACTCGAAACATTCTCTCAGACAAACAATCACAAAGTGATCAGGCTGAGGGGGAGTACTTGTACTATTGATTGTAATCATTAGATTTATGAAAGCTTTCGATTGAAAAACATTTACTCTCTTGTTTTGATTAATAGTTTATTATTCCACTGCACTTTCCAATTATAATTCACTTCGTTCATTACTTCTTTACTTAAACAATCAATCCAATCAACCTCAGATCCTAACAAGATAAATAAACATCAATGTCATTACCGGGTTGTTTCGGGCCTTGAAACAACAACGACATCATTATGTATTTTTTTCATACATAACCATGGCGGAAGGTTGTAGATGCAAAGAAGAACCGGCCACGTACTGTGATGACTACTCATGTTTCTAAAAGGGTTGATCCCATCTGAGCTAAGTCCAACTCGTATGTTTCTGATCTCGTTACCAAATTCTGGATGCCTATTATCAATAGTTCTCCATTGAGGTGAATTAGCTACATGTCTTAATTTTCCATCATTTATACGGTCATCTGAATGCCAACATAACAATTTTGCTTCTTTCTTGTTTGCAAATAACCGTTTTAGTCTAGGTATAATAGGGAGATACCACAACATTTTAGCCGGTGGTCCATTTTTTGATACGTCATCATCAACTTCATCTGTTTCACTTTTACGTTTATATCTAGACGCACCACTCTTAGAACACGTATGATCATTTTCAAAATCTTTTGTATACAACATACAATCATTTAGACATGCATGTATTCTTTTAACTTCTAATCCCATTGGGCACATCATTTTTTTGCTAGGTATAACGAAAGTGGTAACTCGTTACCTTTAGGAAGCATGTCATTTAATAGCACCAATAGATCTGTGAAACTCTTATCAGTCCATCTGTGTGTTGACTTTAAGTTAGACAATCTTAAAACAACACGAAGTTTTGAATACTTCTCGCAACCATCATACAATGGTTTTAAATCATCTTCAAGTAATTGTCTTAATTTATCTTGCTCGTTATCACCAATGTTAGTCTCTAAATCATTATACATATCGTTTAAGTTATCATTGTCATCATTCAATAAGTTATCATTGTCATCATTCAAAACGCCATTTTCGTGATCAATATTTTGTTCGTTATTATTACTTGTATCATTGTCTGCATTGAGTGACGGCGTGCCATGGTTAGCAAGTGATTCCCCGTGCTTTGACCAACAAGTATATCTAGGCATAAAACCATATCTTAACAAATGAAACTTTATATCTTCAATGTCAAGTTTCTGGAAATTTGTACACGATGCACAAGGACAAAAAATTAAATGATCTCCTGCATTCACCCTATGAGCTTCTGCGATGTTAATAAAATTCCGATCACCCGCCATATAAACCGCATCAGTACGACTTCGTTTGTACATCCAGTCATCACGATCCATCCGAAAATTAAAATGTACAAATAAATGATATGAACATATGCATATGATCTAAACCAGTGCTCTAAGGTGGTGGATCCTAACCCACTTTTTGAATATTCTATCTCACATGTATACTTTTAACGAGATGAGATTTAAGAAAAAATCGGCAGCATTTCCCCCTAACTCCCCAAGCATGCGTAAAACTGCAAACTCGTGGGAGTAAAGGAAATACCAACCGATTTTTTTCTTAAATGTCACCTCGTTAAAATGTATACATATCCTAAATGAGATAGAATATTCAAAAACCAGTCCCGGACCGGAACAATTCAAAATTTATCTCTATTATATAATTTTGGAAAAATTACAGAAATCGTCCTTTATGTTTACATCGTTTTTCAGTGGATGTCCTTTAACTTCAAAAGTGATGAGAATCGTCCTTTATGTTGTAAAATATTGCAGCTCTTGTCCTTTAGGCCTAACCTGGTTAGTTTTTTTGGTTAAGTTATGTCACGTGCCTTACACGTGAGGGCATAATTGACATTTTACCCCTGATTTCATTCCCCCCTTTATAAAAAAAATACCTGTTACTCTCTTTCCTATTCCTTCATCAGTTCAACCACCATCTGACCACCATCAAAACCACCACCCGTGGAAGCAGCAGATTCTTCGAATGGTTATGATGTGAGAAGAGAATATTATTATTTAAAGGGTTTGGGCTATGAATATTATTTTATTAATATTATTATTGTGAAGAGGAAGGAGTGTGACGTTGAAGGAGGAGCAAAAGAAAAAAAATGTGTCAAGAGTTTTTATGGCGGCTTCTAGGGGCATCATCACATTCACCTTGAAATAATAATAATAATAATAAGGTTGTGACTGTGGTGTGGTGGGAGGTGCACTGTGACGGGTTGGGGATAGGAAGAAGAAGGAGGTTGTGACATGAAGAAGGGGGTGGGGGTTGTAACACCCCAACCGATGGCGGAAACATCGGGATGTCACGTATTGATGATTGTTCCGTAGCTCATGGTAAATAATAAGTTTCAATAAATGATTTAAATAAATTACATACAATTGTTCTAAGGATTTGTACATCAAAATGAAAAATACAAGCTACGCATCTTCAAGCATTAACTCTAATCTTCGAGCATGTTATAACCTGAAACATGTTAAGTTTGAAAATATTTTGGGTCAACAAAAGTTGGTGAGAATTACATAGGTTTTGATAATTGAATAAAACTTGTACAATTCAAGTGTCATGGCAAGTCTAGTCCATATGTGAAAACATACTAGAAGTAAATCGAGTGCATAATCAACCCTTGTGACTGTTGTATTGTGGTACATCCCATACGCTCATGGTTCACTCGATTATGTTATGCGATAACAATCACCCACGCTACCTTTGTAGGAGGCACGTATCCGGGTGGGATTGTCAGTCCAATAGATCTATCATTGTATACCGTCGGCTGATCAATGTTAATGATTATGCTAGAATATTGTGCTTACCCTAGTCATGTTTAAGACATAATGCAACATAGAAAAACACATAGACACTTCGATGATTGAATTGCATATAGAATGTTGTAACATGTTTCACCCCAAAAATGGTGATAAATAGAAAAGGGGCTATGTAAAACTCACCTTAGCAAAATGTTATTTCTCTTGAAAAATAGAATAGTGTGTTGCCCAACAATGCCAAGTATTACCCTATAATTAAGGTAATAAATATGTCTAAGTCTTTCTAGTCTACAAATATATTCTAGGGCTTCGAATTGGGGATAAGTGCTCGTTTTGATTTATGAATAAAATGTTTAATAATTAAGAGAAATTTGATAAATAAATAAACAAAAGTCTTTTTGTAAATTTTAAATTAAAGATGGTTACAATAATAAGTTTAAAGTATGAAAATAATTTTTAATAAATTATTTTCTTATAAATAGAATATTAAATCTATTTATTACAAATTGTCAAAATATAACTTTAATATTTAAAAAATATTAAATTTACAGAATTATTAATTTAAAAATTGTATTTCTGTTCCAAATAATCAGAAATAATCTATATAAAATTTTGGTGCAAAAATATTGAAAAATGAATTTATTATGATTTATATATGATTAAAATTAACAAAAATTGATTAAAAATATAAAATAAATGATTTTTCAGAAATAAAAATCATTTCAGAAAAGTTTATTGTCATAAAAACTCAGAATAATTTTCGTGGAAATTTATAAGATTGTTTTGATATTTTTATAGAATTTTATAAATAAAATGGAATAAACTTGAATTATTTATTATATATATTAAATAAATAAATTTTTGAAAACTAAAAATTGTATGTTAAACTTTTTCACTAGATTAACATAATATAATTTTTGTAGAATTTATAAAAGAGTTTTAGTATTTTAAAATGAATTTTTTTAAAAAAATAAGGAATATATATATATATATATATATATATGTTTAATTAAAAAGAAAGTTTGTTGATGTCGTGGTTCGAACCCGGGCCTTAGGCCGGTTCGTTGGTTTTAAATCACAAGCCCAGACCAACTGGTCTGGACCATGAGAACGTTTGATTTCTGATTAAATTAATTATATACAATAATAGAAATTGATTTATAATTTTTTTTAAAATAAAAAGAGTAAAACCGTTTTACACGGGACTCGAACCCGCGTGTGTGGGCAAACCAACATCAGACACAACCACCTGATCTAGATCAGGGGTTGTGTTTGATTCCAGTTTAAATAAAATATAACACATGTTTTAAATCGTGTTCTTCCCCAAATTATAATGTTCGAGCCCTAGATTTTACAATTGAACAAATTACACAACAATAACCCAATTAATCATAGGGTTATTGTTGTGTGATTGCCGAAGATCAAAACCCATATGAAAAACATTACTTACAAACACGATTTGAATACGAATTGATCAGTCAACCCGAAAGTCAACCTTCGAACCAAAAGCTCAAGAACAGTGAATCAAGTTAGAAATTGGGGGTTGGAAGAGAGTATTCGGCGAGTTGGGATGGGTTTGTGATGTTCAATTTATAGGGATAGGGTCTGGATGAAAGAATTGGTATGTTTGACCGTGTATTGATGGTATAGACGTGTATTCGTGTATAATTGATACGAATTAATGGTAATTGTATGTGTGTTTGACGTGGAAAAGACCGGAGATCATGCAATCATACCAAATTGAGGTTAAAAACGCGTTTGATTGAGATGATTTTGGTAATTGTTGTCACAGTTGACTTTCCAAGTCAACTGTGAAGGATTATAATACGGGTTATAATAATTATAAGTTGGAATTAGAACAATATGTGTGTACAGACCAGATGGTGGTGTTGGTTGTGCTTGTGACCCGGCTTGGGGCGCGGGTTCGATTCCCAGCCCAAGCTTATATTTTTTTGACAATAAATCTTATATATATGTATATTATATATAATTAATATAGTATTAGGGTTCCAAATACGCCACATTAATAATTAAATGCGAATAATAATAATGAACTTGACGTTTTTACTCAAAATGATGGTAATGTACAAGTGTTAATGCGAAATGTTACAGGGGTTAGGGAAGATGGTGTTCATTGAGTTAGGGTTTTGATGGTGTCAATTTGGGCATTTTGTTGTTAGGCTTCTTTTTAGGGATTATTTATTGGTTTTGGGTATTAGTATTGCAGGGTTGATGAAATTTGGGAGCTTTAGGTTCAAGGCAGGTTTTTGGTGGTGGTGGTGGCAGGTTGTGGTGGTGGTGGCAGGTTGGTGGTAGAGGTGGTGGTGTGGCCTAGTGGTGGATGTGGTGGGGGTAGTGGTGGTTATTGAAGAATGTAAGTGGTGGTGGTGGTGATAAAAGATGATAGAGATGAGGGCATAACTGTCATTTTGCCCTCATGTGGGTCCATATGACCAAACTTAACCAAAAAAACTAACTAGGTTAGGCCTAAAGGACGAGAGCTGCAATATTTTACAACATAAAGGACGATTCTCATCACTTTTGAAGTTAAAGGACATCCACTGAAAAACGATGTAAACATAAAGGACGATTTCTGTAATTTTTCCTATAATTTTTGAACGGGTATGACGTATATTCTAAAGGGTTAACCTAAAGCGGGATATATACATGCACACATATATATTTGTAAATATATATAAAATTAAGTTTGATTATAATCTAGTGATAAAAAATGAAAAAAATAAAAATTTTAATAAAAATATAGAAGTTAAACAAATAATTTTATTGTTCTTCACGGGTAGCTCAGTTGATGAATGGACCTAGGATCTCTCTTGGGTGTCCCGGGTTCAATTCCCACGAGGGACATAATGAGAAATGATGGATGACTCCTGGCCTATGGGCATGAGTTCGAGTCCTGATCTCGCCCGGGTTTTACCAATCCTTCACCGTCATGCCTACGGGCGGGTGAGGGGTTGGGTTTTCCCCGGTTTCAGGAATTGCATGGGCGGGCCTGACTACGCCAGCCGCTCGAGGTACGCATGGGCCTTCCATTGGGTTGGTCGTGGGGGTCTATCCATAGTGTGGGGACTCCCCTGGGTAGTCGGGCAGAAATGTTTGTTGGCCGTTCAAAAAAAAATATTATTATTACACAATAAAAAGAAACATTAACATGATTAAATAAAAAAATACTAACATTAGAGGTTATTAATGGTAGAATTGAATGTTGACTAGGAACAGAGTGGTGATTGACGGTTGTTGAATGAAGATTGGGAGTTAAGGATGATTTGAATCTAGGTTAAAAGCTAAGTATCATAAGTCGCGGTTGGTCTCAAAAGTCGCGGTTCAAGAATCTTAAGTCGCGGTTCAAGCTAATGCCCGCGTCTTTAAAGTATCAAACCACGACTTTTGGTGAACAAATATACTACCTCCGTCCCTAGTTAGATGTCATGGGACCCACAAACACACATATTAAGAAATCTTTGATTGTATATTCTCTGAGTTGTAAAATGACAATAATATCCTCAAGTTATTATTTCAAATCTTTGATTGTCTTTTGTCTTTTATGGGCAAAACTTGAAATTGCATTTAATTTGGAACAACAAAAAGTAGAAACATAGACATTTAAGTGGGACGGCGGGAGTAATAAGTAACTTTGTAAGGTTTCTAAAGTCGCGGTTAGGATATCTCCGCGTCTTTTGCTCAGAATACCTGCGACTTTTGCACAATTGTAGTGATTGCCAAATGGCTACCCATTTGTATAGGCTCTCCAGTTGGTCAAAGATACATCAATCAATTTTGACGTACGTTTAACTGAGGTGGAACTGCTTTAATCATACATGGAATCGAAAAAAACGAATAAGCACGCTAAAGCTTGTGTGTAGAGAACCAACATATCTTTATCCTCTTGGTCCTTAGCAACAGCTCATCTCCAGGAGGCAGAGGTTTGTATTTGGTAAGTTAGGGTTCACAATTCAGAAAAAGGATGACGACACAGCTTGTTGCCTGTCTACCTTCTATTTTAATGTAACTTAACAAGTTTTAAGAAATGAAATGGAGCTTATTTAAAAAAAATTGTCAAATAAATGTATAGAGATGGTATGCGCTATATCCTCTAATGTATGGGTTTTAGAAAAAAAAAAAAAAAAAAAAAAAAAAAAAAAAAAAAAAAAAGATTCCTCAACACCACTACGGTTAAAAAATTAATAAAAAAGAAATAACCTTTCCAAAAGTTTCATTCAACGTCATAGGAGTGTAAACGAGTCGAGCGGCTCACGAACTACTCGAGATCGGTTTGAGAAAAACTTGAAACGAATCAAGCCTTATAAAGCTCGAGCTGAGTTTGAGTTTAAAACAAAGCTCATTTATTTATCAAGCCCAAGCTCGAGCTTGGCTTGTGAAGCTCGTCAGGCTCGTCAAGTCTTATTGAGCCTTAATGTAATATTAGTTTTATTAATATTTAATAATACTTATCACATTTAAAGTTGTTTAGTAAACGAGCCGAGCCCGAACTTCATTTATCGAGTTCACGAGCCTAAACTAGCCTATTAGTTGCATTATTTTTATCTAATATATTAAATAATAAATAACAAATGAGCCGAGCCCAATCCAAACTTAAGTTTTAAAAACTACCAACAAGCTTAGCTTAGGCTTGGCTTGTTTATACCCGTAGTCCTATCTATATGGCTCGGCTCATAAGTCAATCTAATGTAGGTTGAAAATTTAGGAGCGGTTGAATATCCTCCTTTTTTTTTTTTTGTGATAGTAAAACTTTTTATCTTTCATTGTTTTTTTTTTTCATTACAATTTCAATCCATTAAATTACGAAATAAACCAAGTTACATCTGAATAATGGGTAAGCGAGCAACAAGCTGCGCCGCTATCCCCCTTTTGAATCGCAAAGCCTATTCTACTAAATACAAACCCTTGGTTCCTCGGGCTTTGCGAATCACTGTGGACCACCTTCTGCACCCGCTCCAAAAAGCAAACTGCCTCAGGGGCTAAAGATCCAAAAGTATCGAAGGCAAACGGAATGAACACATGTTGATTCTCTAGACATGCTGCCTCGTGCTTAGCAACCTTCCTAGCTTCCGCCTTCAAAACCGCCTGTCCCGGAACGAATCCACTATCTCTCAGCCCCACCAGTGGGGACACCCCAGTGAGGTCAACACACGCGTGCTTACCCCCCGCCCAGCCAAACACAAGGACGTCCGCAGGACGCAGGGTAGATCTTCCCTCTCGTGGGTCAGTCAGAAAATTAACAGGGGCTTCTTTCTTGGCTGAGATCCCGACGCGCCTATGCACATCCCATAAAACATCTCTAAAATATTTTCACTTTTTGTTAGTACATTTAAAAACAGTTTATGCTTTCATATTTTGAACCAATCCTTTGTAAATCAGAAATTCTTTATACATCGTGATTCATGAGACATGAACGTGCGACCTCAATATTCATTGTTGTCCCCCACTCCAACTTCAAAAAATAATAATAATAATAATAATAATAATAATAATAATAATAATAATAATAATAATAATAATAAATAAATAAATAAATAACTATTCACTAACTTTAAAAAAAAATATATTCCAAGTAGCTTTCACTTTGATATGAAATGAATATTTTCTGATTTAAAGTAACTATCAAATATCGGACCACATGGTATAGTTGAGTAATCTGTAACCAACTTTATTTAACCGGTTATCTATGATATCGACTTATTGAAATGATGAAGTGGTTCAATGGTTAAATTGGATTTTCAAGTTTCTTTACTTTTTTTCCAAAATCATTACTTTACTAATTGATTCATTTATCATTTTTTTTAACAGTCTTTCTTAACTGTGTGAGTGTGTGACAAAGATTCTTTTATCAATTTAGATTTCATATTTTGTTTATTTCATCTTCCAATGTCTTGTTAACATTGTAAAAATACATCAAAACATATCATATTTTGTTTTAGATTAGTATTTTACATATATGTGTAATTTTGGAAATTAATTATAACGTTATTATTTTTTAAACCGATCATAACCTCTTTTTAACCAAGTCGGTTATGAAATCATTGATAATTATCATAAATAATTGTCATGGCATTATAACTTAGTTGCGCTTTGGGGGTAGGATAAGACTTAAGAACCATTTGGTCCTGGGTTCGATTTCACAAGAGAGTATTTCCCATATTTATTGAGTTTCCTCTTGAATTGATATATAGACATTATTGTCAAATAGTTCCGCTAATAAAACAATAATACTTCAGTGATCCGTCAATAATCCAAATTTTAGTTAAAAACACTATATCATAAATAAATTCTTTATTCCTTTGGCCATCTCCACAAGCTTTTCCAATATACCTTTTCAGACCATTATTATTCTGAAAAAGAAAAAGATTAAAAAACACTTTATTAAATCAGAATTACCCAACAAAACCATACATAAAATAACAAAAACAACCATCACCATTATTATATTAACAATTAACAAACATACACTAATAATAAAAAGGATGCACAAGGGTCAAATCCAAGATAAATGTTACACCAACTTTAGTACCTGAATCTTTTCTAATTGTTTTCCAATAGACAGTCTACAATTCTAAGGTTTTTCCAACCAAAGATCACATCTTTATCTTAACCCAGATAAGTTTTTATTAATTTCATTCCAATTTATTTAACTTTCCCACAAGAATATTATTTACAGTAAATAAATTTGCCTGTAGTTGCTTAAGGGTTATCTTTATTTAATCAAAGATTTGTTTATGCTCATTGGTGATTTAGTTTTATTTGTTGTTAGAATCAAAAAAGATTGAAATTTGTTTGTGGGTTTGATGATTAATAATCAAAGGAAGCATAAAGTCTAGATCTTGGATAGAATTTTGAAGAAATTAGATAGTTCTTGAAGTTTAAGTGTTAAAGTTCTTGAATTACAGGTTAATTGTTTAGGAATAGGTTAGAAAATGGGGAAACAATCAAGAAAAAGCAAAAAAATAGGATCAAGATCAACAGATGATGTTAATGTTAAGGAGCACAAACTTGATGATGGTAATAACAGCAAGATTTATGATAATGACACTGCGGTTTTCGTTTCAATGGCGCAAGAACTTAAGGAAGAAGGGAATAAGTTGTTTCAAACAAAATGTTACGAAGCGGCGATATTGAAGTACCAAAAAGCCCTCAAGTTGCTTCCTGGAAACCATTTAGATGTGTCTTATCTTCATAGTAACGTTGCAGCGTGTTATATGCAAATGGGTATCACCGATTTTCCTAGGGCTATTCATGAATGTAATTTGGCGCTTCAAGTCACGCCGAAATATAGTAAGGCGCTCTTGAAACGAGCCAGGTGTTATGAGGCTTTGAATCGGCTTGATTTGGCTTTAAGGGATGTTAATGTGGTGTTAGATATAGAGCCTAATAATCTCATGGCAACCGAGATTCTAGATAGAGTGAAATCCCGTATGGGGGATAAGTTTACGGAAGGAGAAGTCAATGAGAGTCAACGAGAAATCGATTCAAGTCGAATTCCTGAGCCATCGAAGGAGAAGGTACATAAAAAGAAAAAGAACAAAACCGACAAGAAAAGTGAAAAAACTGATCGGGTTTCGAAAGAGTTAAAAGGTTATGAAAAAGATGAGAAAAAGACCGAAGATAAGTTAGTTGTGGAGGAAAAAATTAGCACGAGTGATAGCAAAGAAGAAGAGCCGAAAAGGGTTGTGAAATTGGTATACGGGGAAGATATAAGATGGGCGAAAATTCCTTTTAGTTGTGATATAGTAAAAGTAAGAGAGATTGTAAGTGATCGGTTTCCTGTTTCAAAGGCGGTTCTTATAAAATATAAAGATGAAGAAGGCGATATGGTGACTATCACCACGAATGAAGAACTACAGTGGGCCGAATCATCAACTTCTGATCAACGGGGTGCTTTAAGGCTGTACATTGTTGAAGTCAACCCTGAGCAGGATCCATTCTTTGACCATATTAGAAACCGAGAGAAAAAGCAAAAGCTTTTAAACTCGTCTGCTTGTATTGATGATTGGATTCTAGAGTTTGCTCAACTTTTCAAGAACTATGTTGGTTTCAACACGGATTCATATTGGGATCTTCATCAGCTCGGGATGAAGCTATATTCCGAAGCGATGGAGGAAACTGTAACAAGCGATGAAGCGCAAGAGTTTTTTCGTCTTGCAGCTGATAATTTTCAAGAAATGGTAGCTTTGGCTTATTGTAATTGGGGCAATGTTCATATGACAAGAGCACGAAAAAGGGTATACGATACACAAAACGGTTGTCAAGAATCTGTACTTTCACAAATCAAAGATTCATACGACTGGACACAAACGGAGTATTTGAAAGCAGGTGAGCGATATAAAGAAGCAATAAAAGTCAAACCTGATCTCTTTGAAGGTTATCTGGCTCTAGGACAACAGCAATTTGAACAGGCGAAACTTTCTTGGTATTATGCAGTTGGCACTAAAACTAATCTTGAAACATGGGATTCGACAGAAACGGTTCGGTTATATAACGAAGCTGAAGATAATATGGAAAGGGGTATTAAAATTTGGGAGGAAATAGAAATGAAACGAGTTAGTGAAGTTTTGAGGCCAAATAAAATGAAAGTTGAGTTACAGAAGACGGAGTTGGGTAAATATGTTAAAAAGGATTTTACACAAGATGAAATGGCTGAGCTGGCGGCAAATATGAGGTCTCGAGTGAATCTTTTGTGGGGTACGATGTTTTATGAAAGATCGATGATGGAGTATAAACTCGGGATTCCTGTTTGGCGTGAATGCTTGGAGATTGCGGTTGAAAAGTTTGAAGTTGCTGGAGCTTCTCCTACACATATTGCTGTCATGATAAAGAATCATTGTTCTAATGATACTGCACCAGAAGGTTTTCTGCTTATACTAGCTCTTGCTTGTTCCGGTTTTCCTGACTTTTTTTTTTTTTTTTTTAATTTAAGAGATCCCATTTTCGTTTATTGACAGGGATTATCATGATGAAAACGGTTTTTATGTTTTTCTAGGGGTGGCAAGATAGGTGTTGGGTTAGGTTGACCCGAAACACCTTTTATCCATTTTCAAACTTTTAATATTTAATAGGCAAATTGGCCGATAATAATCCATACTAGCAACTTAACTAACTTTCACTTTCGCTGTCAAGGGCAATCCCACTTGGATGGATATTCATATTCATCACTGATTTACACGATTTTTGCACGATTTTGCAAATTTATGATACTTTTGCGAGTGGGATTGCCCTTGTTAACGGAAGTGAAAGTTGAGAGTATCATTTGTTATATTGTCGGCATTGGTTATTATTGGCCAATGAATCATATTTAGATTATTAAAATCCAATTTGCCTATTGAATATGTTAATTATGATTCCAAATTGCTTCATTAAAGTAATATACTAATTTTTAAATGAAGCCATAGAGGAGTTTATGCATTAAAATTTAAAAATACAGTTTGTACAACTTTTGACATGTTTCCATTTTAGCTAGATTTTTATTTGGCTAATTATGGCTGCTTTTGACCCGTTTCCTTTTTAGCTATTTTTTTTATATGACCCATTAGGATGATACATAACCCAAATCAACCAGTCGAAATGACCACCTCTAGTAGTCTAGTTTTCCGTCAACATAATTTGAAGAGGTTGCTTCCATCGACTTGTACTTGCTGTTTTCTATCGTACATAACTTGAAGAAATCTTGATTGTCCATTTTGTGGTTTGTAGGGGTGGGATTCAATATCGACGAGATTGTGCAGGCATGGAATGATATGTTTGATGTGAAAATGTGGCAGATTGGTGTTCCTTCTTTCATATTAGAGCCATTGCTTCAAAGACGAGTTCCAAAGATTTTTCACGCCTTAAAATACGTATGAACATTTATTGTGTGTGTTTTTTGCTGTTAGATCCGTTGGATAGATTGCTGCAACTTCAAACTTATAGAAAAGTAGACGATTTACCCTGCAATTTTACTGTTGATGAAAGATTATAGTTGATAGCTCCCTCGGATACAAGATAACGAAGCTAAAACTTACCCCTTCGGCTTTTTTTTTTTTTTTTTTTTACAAACTAACTTTTTCTTCTGTTCATTTTGAGTTGTAATACAAGTGTATAAGTGTGTTTTTTTCCCTTTTTTTTTTTTTTTTTGTCAGGTTGAGTGATGCAAGTTATTGTTTTGTATTATGTTTATTTGGAGACATGAAGTTTAAATTTATTGGACAAAATGCCATAAATATATGTTCAATAATTGTTTGTTGAAAATTACAAACATAAGGTGACAAAAACTGATGTGATCTTTCAATAGTCAATACAACTAAAAATGGCACTCTTGTATCTGTACAAATTATAGAAAGCAAAAAAAAAAAAAAAAAAAGTTTCATGTAAATAGGAACCAACAATCAACATGATCAATTCAAGCTACAAAACCTGGAATGTATCTTATAAACATTAAAAAATTTGATACAACACATGATTTCTTCAAACAATATTAAAGCCCAGAGCAGTATAAATCATGAAGCAGCCACAGACCGCGAGTTTCGGCCTAAACCTAGACCCAGCCCTAACCCAAACGGTGCAGAATCCGTTTTATTCTTGCCTTGATTCCCATGGCCATGGCTGCAACTGGAAGAATGAACATGATTGTTGTGTGGTTTTGAGATATTATTGTTCACATCAATAGCATGTGTGTCGTTTCCATTCGACCCGTTTTGAAGCTGGTTCATATTCCTGCTCATAGGCATCATATCTATCTCACTTGATTGAGCTGCGTCTTCAATCAACTCTATGTCTTCGTTGTAACCATTTATAAACAAATCTGAACAGTTTTTCTTGCACCCATGGTCATATGGGTTTCTAAATCCACCTCCAGGACCTCTTAAATAGCTGTATCGGTTTACGTTTGCCATTTCGTTTGTAGTTATGTTACGACCAACCTGCAGAAATCAAACAAATTCATCGTATATTGTTATTTTAACGCCAAATTTGACAAAATGAAAGAAAAATAAATTTGATGACATGCCTGAGATATTTGCATAGAAGTTAAGGCGGCCACGCCCATGAAGAGAAAAACGTCTGCAATTAAAAATAATAAAGCTCCGGTATGCTGGTTACCCGCATGGTTCAACCATGCCCCGAAAGAAGATGGAGCGGACGGGTCAGTCAAAATTCCTGCATTACATTTACATATATTCTTTCAGCATGAATAAGTCAACCAATTGAAAATAAAGGTTTAGATGAGAGAATAATACTTGTAAGCGCAACTATGCCGGTTATCAGCATGGCAAATACTTCAGCAACAAGGAACCCCAAGAAATCCCTTTTATTCCTCTGCGATAACGATTTTTAGAGGTATTATTAACAATTAGGTCAATAAGATCATAATCACTTTGTGAAAATGTAAACAAACCTTGCCGATACAATTAGACACCCATGGGCAATGATGGTCGAATTGTTCAACGCATCGATCACATGTGGAACAATGCTTTGAGCGAATAGGTCGAACAATCTAATCAACGAAGGAAAGCAAGTAAAAGAAAATGTAAATTAAAAAAAATGGTAAATTTGAATCTGTATAAAATATTTATAATTTGACAAGTGTAACTATAACATTCATTACCTTACAAGTCGCACAAAGTTGTGACCAATTACCTGCTAGCAAAGCAGGATCGTTTACCTCAATCTTCAGTAAAGGCTCCTGTTCGATACAAAAACATAATCTGACTGAGACTATTGACTCCGAGAATGTTCAGCATTTAGTTTTAACTTCTATATATATATATATATATAAAAAAGCAAAACACGACTTACATCATCTTTCATATTTTGTGAATCATGCCTGTTGGTTTTCACATAACCTGGATCTTTGCTATAAAAAAAAAAAAAAAAAAAAAAAAAAAAAAAAAAAAAAGAATCATAAGTCGATATATCAAATTTATTGCCCCAAAAGTAAAGATAATTATGACAAGAAAAGTTTAAAAATCAACTATGCACAGCTGCAATTCAGAACTAATGAGACAGCAAAGGTCAAAAACCATACCTACTACACCGGTAGAATAGTACCATTCCCGAGCTTGCCAATACGACACCAATCCATGCGATCAACGCAGAGCCAGCTGTCATCTTTGGCAAATTTGAAGCTGTAGCCACAAAGAAATATAGTAACAAATATTGGTCATGCCCTCATCCATCTTATGTTATAACGGAAGAGTGTACTATCAAAAGGTTAGAAAATTACCCATAATTACTGAATTAATATAGGTCATAAGTAGCACAAATATCATACACACAAGTGCAGGTGCCAGGCCTAGTTTTGAAAATCGCCCCAGTATACCATTTCCATCCCAGCGTTTGTCTAAAACCCTCCTAGCATTGCCCTGCAGAGTCAGACACGATAAAACAGATCTTCAGTTTAAATTTTCTGTAACTTGTATTATTTTGATAAATGTTTGTTTTACGAGGATCAAAGGATACCTACAAGGAAAAAGGCAACTTGGCGATGATTCTTATCGGAGGCGAGTTGTGCTGGTGTGAGACCAGTGTTATCCGTTGCCATTAAATCCTCCTTTTTTCCAGCCTGCACAAGTACTGTGCATGCTTCTAAGTTTCCTCTTATGGCGGCCCAGTGCAGAGGCGTACATCCTGACATAAGACGATATAACCATTAACCAATAACATGTTTATAAGCATATACAATTATGCAAAACAAAAACAAAGTAATTGCAACACAAACACGTAATTAGGCTATACCTTCTTTGTCCTGGCGACCTCTATATGCATCCAAGAATAGAAGAAGGCGTATACAGTCTGCAAAACCTTTATATGCAGCCCTACAAATCGACACATGCAAATATTCAATAACTGAATAACATATTTTGCACAGTTGTTAAAAGCGGTCGCCCAGGGCGCCTAGGCGACAGAATTCCTAGAAGCGACCCTGGGTCGCTTTTCCCACCTAGCTAAATTAAGCAATGATTTTTTTAAAAAAAAACTTTTATCCTTTACCATTTTATAGCTGATTTTTTAAAACTATTAATATCCTTTACCATTTTATTGCCTAATCATATCTTCTATTTTTGGTTATGCATTCTAATCTATATAAACAACCTCTAACCCTATGCCCTATGTACAATCAAAGTCACAAACACAGCAGAGAATCATTATTCAGCAGAGAAGTTGTATTATTTTTTACATTTTGAACTTTTTTTTGGTTTTCAAGCCTGAACATCTTGTTATTTTGATATTTTCGTGGTTTTTAAGCTTGGTGCAACTTAATTATATTGATCTTTATTGCTTAAAGTTGTTATTTTTTAGTGTTTTTGGTGTTTTTACCCTTTTTTTTAATTTGCGCTTTTTTTTTTCTCAGGCCCACGCTTTATTTGCGCTTCTCGCCTAGGCGAGAGGCAGTACCAAAGCGCCTTGAGTGCGCTTTACGCCTTTGACAACTATGATATTTTGTATGCAAAAATGTTGTTTTTGAATGTAATTGTGCATGTAAGTGTACCAATGCAAAGGGCTTCTTCCATCATTGTCAGGTACATCAGGGTCTGCGTTCCATTTTGTTACGATGTGATAAAGCAAGGCTGTTTGGCCATATTGTGCAGCAACATGAGTTGTCTGCAAAAAAACCCAAATATGATAAATGGTCAGACAATTTGTATAATAAAAATATGGGGTTTCCTTTATAAAATATAGGATAGTAAATGCTTGAGAAATATTAATGGTAGCAGACAGCAACCTGATATCCATAGACATCAGCAGCATGGATGTGAGCGCCTTCTTGCAGCAAGAGATCTGCAACTTGAACAGCTCCTCGCACAGCACTCCAGTGCAATGCTGTTTGCCCAGTAAGATCTGTTGCATTAATATCTCCACCATGCTGCAAAGTTTATTAACATAATATAACTACCACATGTTAACAAAATAGCAACCACAAGATTATAGACATACTAAAGTCCATAAACAATTGATATCAAACAAAACTGATAACAGTTGTAGCCTGTAGGTACTAAGAAATAACATTTCAAGCTAACATGCCATAAAAAAAGACTCTATATACTTTTATTTTGAACCGCAAACTAACCCTCTCCTAATCTAACTCCATTAACCACCAATACATGCATTGCACCTCACAGGATTTGAACCCTCCACATCTAGGATAGAGGGGAGACACCTTACCACTACACCATGTCCCTTAGTTGAGTTAGCAAATAATGTTCAGACGTTCCTTTTCTACACAACCCGAAAAAATAAAAAAAATAAATAAAAAACCTTCTGTTCATGCTAAGATCTGATAAATAAACTTTGAAATAGAGTTCCATATATGGTTTGGCAGGGGACAATCCTAATTCATGAAGTTTCAGGTTTAAAATAAAAGATTAAACCAGTGTTCAGCAAACGATATTTTGATATCACATTGGTTGCCAATTCTATTCTATCTTGTTACCAAACTTCAATATGGTTTGCGAATGTCAATCATAATGTTTGAGTTAAACCGATGTAGTCAACGGTGAGCTAGGCACCTCGATCAGACGCAAGGAAAGCTTTTCTCTATCAGGCACAAATGAGGTGGCCCAGGCACAGATGAGGCAGCGCTTGGCTCTGTTTAGACGCCAAAATCGTTTTAGGTTTTATATTATATCAGTAGAATAGTAGTAAATTAGTAACAATCTATGCCTATTATATATTTTCTTATTTTCTGATCATTGCATGTTTTTTGTCTCGGGCGTGTCCCTTTTTGCACCTTGAGTACACCTTACGCCTTTGACTAACTAGAGTCCAGCATAAATACAAATCGTTTCAACCAAAAGATATCAATACAAATCAAAGAAAATATCTTGAAAAATAACCAAATGAGGTGCGCAACCATAACGTCAAAGATTATAAGTATGGTCCACCTATCTTGGAACACATCCTCGCGCATTAAATTTTCAGAGAGTTCAACTAACTACTAAAAAAAGAAGCTGCAAGACTAACATATCAAGATCCAATCAAGTAATTAAAACGCATCATTCCCTGCGTTGAACACAGTATATCGTGACTTCAGAACCCTCACTTTTGTCCATCTCAAACAATGTAATCACTAATCAACTAACAGCAAACTAATAACTATCCATTAAACCTTATTGGTAGCAACAAAGTACTACTTACATGACCACTCTTTCCCTTATTTAAACATTATAAAACTTGTACGACCCGTATCATATACACAAGTATCACCAACATATTCAGCCACTCCATCTCTCACCCAAGATTGTTATAATTATAAACATATAATTATTAATCAGTTACCTAAAACCAAAACCCATCCTCAGTTTCCAATCTTTCCAAGGAATCCAACACAAAATACCGACTACCGAAAAGTTAAACATGGACTATTAATCTATTATAATACCCTAGGCAAATCCCACACCGGCCATGGCCATGACGAGGAGAGACCCTCGGTTCATAAGGAATGCCCTATCTCTTAAATCACCAACGCGTTTAAGGCTTAGTTGGGATGTGGAACACATTAAAACTCCACAGTTAAGCGTGCTCAGGCAGGAGCAGTACGGGACAGGTGACCTCCTAGGAAGTCTCCACCGAGGAAACCAAAAACAAATCCGTAAGCTCGTGGACAGGAACCCATCGGAGGCAAAGCGGACAGTATTGGTGATACGACGGGCCGGATGTTACAAAGCTACAACCTTTAACACCCAAACTCAAATAAAACTACAAAAAAACAATAACCCACTTCATCTTTTAACATCTAACACATAACCCATCATCAGTTTCCAATCTTTCCAACGATTCCAACACAAAGCAACAACCTTTAACACCTAAACTCAAACAAAACAACACAAAAACAATAACCCACTTCATAATATAACATCCAACACATAACAAACACAAAAACAACAAGTGGAAACAACAAAAAAAGAACCTGAATAATATACTGAGCAGCAGCAGCACGGTTATTAAGAGCAGCCCATTGCAAAGCATAATAGCCTAAACTATCGGGTTGAGAAACAGAACAGCCTTCAGACTCAACCAATCTTTGAAGCTTCTCCAGATCACCATATGCAGCTGCAGTGTACACATCGTCTCTCAAGATTTCTTCATCTGGTGTTTCGTTTGTGGGTGTGTTAAGGTCTCTGGATTGTTGTTGTACCTCGTCAACGACCTCGATCTCTGATGACATGGTTGATGTGGTTGATTGATTGGAGAAAAATGTAATGTAATGGAATGGAATGGAATGGAAATTATTATTAATGGAGTAATGGGTTGTGAAATGTGAATTCGTGGAAATAGGGGATGGACGACGGAGATTGGGGATGAGTTGAGTCAACCCTGATTGGCATCTAGAAATTATTCAGGTTTGACTTTTTATAAAATCAAATGTTTTTGACTTTTTGTTTTCTTTTACCACTCGACAACAGCATCTACAATGCTTGGATCTGGACGATCCAACGAAACCGGATGGATCAAGTAAGGCAACTTCAAGTTGGAGGGGTTTGGGATAGTTCGGTCCTTCCGCTATAGCGGACGGGGTGAAGCCCTCATGTACTTTTATATTAATAAAATAAAATAAAAAGTTTTTTTCTTGTATGGGTATAGATTAAATAAAATGAAAACTAGGTGATTAGGCGAAGGTTTGAGGTTGGAGGAAAAAAGTGGGTTTGGTTTGGATTGGTTTCAAATGGTGTGGCATGTTGACGTGACAGTTTGGAGTTGCTTGCATGGATTTGTGGATGCTCTAATAGGATGGACGACTAAATGAAATGGATAAAGGAATAAAATGGATCATTATAATTTTATGGTCTTATTTGGTTACCATGTAAGAATAGAATGAATCATTATTTTATATTTTTTTATAGGAATGAAAAAACGAAGGAATAAAATCAGTGATGGGTGTGTGGCGACAGTAGTGATGGGGTGTAGGTTGCGGGCAGTGGGGATGGGTGATGGCGGTGGTCGGTGTCAGTGGCGTTCGGTGGCAATGGCTGGCGCGCGGTGGGTGGTAGCAGTGGCAGTGGGTGGCGTTGTTGGTATATGTGCGGTGGTAGTCGGTGGTGGCGGCGACGGTCGCGATGGTAGTCGCAATGGCGATGGTGGTCGGCTGTGGGAGGTGGTGATGAAGAGTGGAAGGGAGAATGAAATGAAAAATAAACAGGAGGGTGGATAGATGAATTTGAGGTTTTTAGAAGAAAAGGAATGGACTAGGTAATTGATGATTTAATTACCTTAACTAACCAACACCTTTTTTACCATTCCATTGCAATACCCCAGTCTACATCTCATTCCTACATACCAAACACTACTTGAACTATATGAGTAAGTCTAGTCTAAGGGTGGAAGGAGTGGTTGTCAAAACTACCATAGGTTCCACCAATCACACAATGCTAACTCACTTATGAGTTATCGAACATAAACTAACAAGTCATGAAATGTTCACAAACATAAATGAACGAACATGACCTCTGTTCATGTTTGTTCATCTAACTAAATAAACAAAATTTCTTGTTTGTGCTTGCTCGCTTATTAAATGAACAAACAAAAACAAAACTTTTCGTTGAAAGGTTGACGAACTGTTTGTTGAACCTTCGATTCGTTTGCAGCTATAATCACAAAACCTTCGTTTGACCTATGAACGGTCCAATGATGTTGCACACTTGCACTCCTCATCATTGCAACCTCCAACAACACTTTCATCCTACCTTGAGGGTGCGAGTGAAACAAAGACTACAGTTGAATTGTCTAATTTGTAGCAAAATTTGTCTTATGGATGTTTTTTTAAAAATCTTTAACAAGGTTCTTCTTCACTGAAGGGTAAAGTTTTCACATTAAAATCAAGTCGTCTTCATCATTTAGTCCTTATTCCTCAAACTGACTTTCTTGTTCGATAGGTTATTCTATGTTAATTATTAGTAAAGTCATCCATTTTTCTTTATTGAAATTGGTGGTTGACGATTACTTTGGATCAACGGTGGTCAGGGTTGGCCCAACAGTAAACAATACCCTAGAAAATTAGTGACCCATTTTGAAAATTCTTTTTGATGGCATCTGCTGAACCCATAGAAGAACAAATGATTGCAAAGCCAATACATGTTAGCATCCGATTCACAATAAAACGGTGCTTGATAGACAGATCCTCCCAATGACAAAGACATAAATAACTGCTGCCTAACAACTGATGTTATAAAGTCTGATGAACATAAGGTCTGCTAAACAACATCTGCCAAAGCTTGTAAAGACTATTGAAGTCAAGGTCTGCTGAGTAAAGACAAGATTTGTTAGAGCCACAGTAGTGTTTAGGCTCAACAGATGATGATTCAACAGATGAAGATCTGATAGATGGTGATCCAATAGTGTTTAGATTAACAGATGATGAATGTAATGTAATAGTGTTTAGACTAGCAGATATTGTAGTTAGTTAGCTTGTTAGATGTCATTGTCTAGGTGACGTCAGCTTAGATCTACCAGAGGTTTGGTTTGTACTATAAATAGAACAATGCCTATATTGTTTTATTCATCACTCTGCACACAACATTGTTGTACGAACAAATCTAAATGATCATGGGCTAAGGGGAAATTATATTCAATTATTCATGTACTGATTAAATATGTGATAGCATATCTAATGAAAAGTATTTTGATAAAAAAATTCTTCTGTTATGATTTAAAAAAATTATTTCTACTGCACTTTGTATTTATATCTATCTTTTTTCACTGTTTCATTCATTAATAATCAAGCTCAGATCCTGACGCTTTTAATATAAATATATATATATATATATATATATATAGGGAAATTATAATCAGAAAACTTACCTGAGTTAAAGAAACCTTAAAAACTTTGCTTATGGTTGAGCTTTGTCCACGTATTCATGTTTGGAGATTGTTAGAAGGGTAATTTAGGTAGATGAAATTATAATCTTTCTTGCTTTTCTTTTGACCTGACATAACCTTCTCTCCTCTCTCTTCTATAATAATTTAGGAGTCAATTTAACTTTATCTCTTTCACTTTTACCAGATCACAAACTTTCTCTACTCTCTCTCTCTCCTCATTCATCTTCCATAACTCTCCCACTCTCCTCATTCATTCATCTTCATCCATATTCATATTTTGCAATTTATCCAAACCCTCACACGTCAATATTTAATAGCTTTTTTTGTGATTGTTTGAAGATCAACAATGGGTATTACAACAATGGTTGTGTGGTTGTTAACAAAGACGATGGTCGACAATGGTGGCATCATCACATCTGTGAATAAATAACCAAAACTTCAGATCTGTACCCTACGGTTTCAAATCTTACACTACGTTTCAGATCTGTCGCTAGTGGGCTTTTTTAGAGTGGTGAATCTTACACTACGTTTCAGATATGTCGCTAGTGGGCTTTTTTAGAGTGGTGAAGAGGTAGACGGTGGTGGTGGTGCAAAGGTGCTTAAAATGGCGTGAAGCATTTGAGCAAACAGTAGCAAAAGATATATATCTATATTATGTCGTTCACGACTTCATAAATTTTAGAAAGAAGTTGTAAAATTGCATTTGAGATTCACACATGGGAAGCATTTGCTACTGCTATTGTGATTTCTCTAGCTTTGTAATAAAGTGCTTCAAGAATTCAGTACAACATTTCTTGTTCACTTTAGTAAAGCTATAAGTTGATTGAGGTATGTAGCCTTCATCTCACTCCTTTATCCTTGTGCTTTGATTTGAACTATTTTTACATCTTAGTGAGGGATTTAGCATCAGTAAATAAATAATAATTCCATATAGACATTATTAGTGACGCTAAAAAGAAAAGTGTGTTCAAGATGGTGATCTTTAATTAGTAGTTGTTCAAGATGGAACCATTTTATATATACAATGATAATTTTGGTAGGTGGGTTTGTTTTCTTTACAATGATAATTTTGTTTTCTTTTGATAGGTGGGTTTGTATTGAAGAGGGAGAAGAACTGGACGTGGTTATTGGATTTTTTTTTTTCTTATTAGTATTTGTAAATCACATTGCTTCAACTTTCCTTTTCTACAAAGCAACATCTTTCCTTTTAAATGTAACAATTATTGTTATTATTTTTTATTGCTATAATGACTTGTACAATATGTATTAGAGATTGTACATTTTTATGTGACATATTTGTAATAGAACCCACATGTAATCGGGTCCTACCCTTTTTTGTGTAACATTTTTTGTAACTGTGTTTTAATAATGTTACACAGACTTAGGTCTTGTTCAGTTTGCTAATAACATATGGAAATTACTTGTAACAATTTACATATTTTAACATTTCACTAGTTATATAGGTAACATACTTTTCAGTAGTTAGTTTTGTTGATTTTAACATACATTAACATGTAACATATTTTTTTGCGGTTACATTCGTCGATTCTCAGCATCCTTTTATATGTAACATACATTCTGTCGTAACATATTACAATGTAATATTTTTTCTGTTGTCACATTTGTTGATTTTTGGCATCCTTTTATATGTAACATGTTTTTTTTATTTCAACATACTTTCATATGTAACATATTTTTTGCAGTTGCATAAAAAAATCTAATATAGAAAAAATATAGAAATTACCATAGAGAGCAAAAATAATAGTTTATTGTACTTTAGAAAAAATATAAGAGATAAATGTCAGGAGAGAGAGAATGAAAAGAAAAAGCTATATACTTTTGTCAAAAAGAGATAGAAAGAGTTCATGCATTAAGTTTTTTTTTGACATTTATACCCTTTATGTCCTTTCCAACAATAAAATATATGGTTGCCCATTTTTAATAAAGTGGTTTTAAATCTATACCATTGATCATCAAGATGGACGGCTATAAATGAGTTTGCAAAGTTTCTTTAACTGGGGAAGGTTTTCAATTTATCCTCCCCCTATCTATATATATATATATATATATATATATATATATATATATATATATAACATTGGACCATTTTTTAAATTCCAAGAATCTAACTTGAGGTTGTAACTCGTGCTGATAGTAATGATTACCCTTCAATATCTCACTGATAAGGCAACAATTACCCTGCACCCCTCTCAACGTCTCAGTAGGTAGTGGTCACCTTTCAACATTTCACTAATACGATAGTGATCACCCCTTCAACATCTCACTAGTTGGGTAATGATCACCCTTATATCTTTGTCGTAAACCAAAATTTGACTAATCTCCCATAAATATAGATAGGTGTTGAGTGAGGTTGTCACACTAAATCTCACAAATTTTGACTAATCTCCCATAAATATAGATACGTTCTGAGAAGTGCAAGCACTCATGGCACTCACATTTGCTTAGTCGTTGACACACACTCTCAAAATATACCAGCCAAACATTCATCCCGTTACGGCTAGACTTTTGTACAAAATTATGTCCTATGCTATTTCATCTTAACATCTGGCAAGTTTGCATTGTAGACACGATTTTTGCTAAAGGATGACACGGGCAGATTACAAAAATTAGTTGCAAATGATCAAAGGTAGTTCTTATCTTTGCATATAGGTAAAAGTCAAGTTTAGTTAATAGTAAACTCCAAAATGATTTAAAAATTTGCAGGTTTCCTTTTGTTGAGCTTTACAGGAAGGACAAAGTTGAACTTGAAGCAAAAGATGGTCGTGACACCGAGAATGACGAAGAAGATGATGAAGATGCCGAGGAACCAAAGGAGGATGATGCCGAAGATGAAGATTTCTCAGGTGAAGAAGGAGATGATGATGACGACAATAAGGAAGGCGGCCCTGATGAAGATCCAGAGGCAAATGGTAATCAAGGCAGTGATGATGATGACGACGAGGATGGCAATGATGATGAACAGAACAATGATGACGAAGAAGAAGCGGAGGAGGAGGAAGAAGACGACTATGATGAAGAAGATCAACCACCTGCTAAGAAGAGAAAGTGAAGCGAAGATGGTTTGTTTGATCTGCGATATGGGTCAATGCTTCATTATCTTTTTAAGTATGTTGTAGGGAGCGCGAACATTGTTTTAACTTCGACTTTTTTTTTTGTTGAGCGTTTAGATCCTTGTTTAGAACATTTTGTCGCATTTTGACCCATTTACTTGTTTTTAACCACTACATAAGGCACGCACCCTTTAATCCTATGACTACTATCAGACTTAACCATCAACCACACGGGGTAGACATCTTTAATTTATTTCAACACCTTAAAACAACTAGGCTACAAGCTCTTGAAATTCATTTACCGAATATAAATATTCTTTTTTTCCATAGGCATCACCATCTTACCTCTTATAAACACATTAGGGTGGTGGGCATGCCACGTGATGGGTAGTGTGAAAGCCTCATCACGCCTGAAACACCACCATAACCAACCATCAGAGGTGCGTGATGGTGTTTTTTCGTGGTGGCCATCATGTTCGTGGTTTGTCTTAGAGTATAAGGGGATGAGGTGGGATGTTGTTAGGGCAGCCGGGGTGGTCCGTGATGCCGCGATGGCCGCAAAACACCGCCCCCTCCCTAATGAATCACGCCCGTGAAGACTTAATCTCGTGATATACATCACGTTGGAATTAAGCCAATTTTTGACCGTTGGCCAACGGTCGTTTGACCGTTTTGGGTTTTAAAAAAAAAATTCAACCAAAATCTCTCTCTCTCTCTCTCTCTCTATATATATATATATATATATATATATATATATTGTCACACCACGACAACAGCGGAAACACGTGGCGTGGACGCGAAAGAGAAATGCTTCATAGCCAAGATTAAACAAACACATAACTTAGAAAATAACATTCATTAGACGGCGGAAAGTATTTTGTTTAGGTACACGTCCCAAAAGGTAGTTTTTTTTTAACAAAATAAGGATTTTCAACTATTTCCCAATCCCATAGGAAATATGAGTAAATCCCTAACAAAAGTCCGTCTCGTCTTTATTTCGCCCGCCCTAGCCATTGCACGCCTTCACACTCTTAGTTACCTGAAAGATATGTTAGGGAAAACGTCAATATATAAATATATTAGTGAGTTTCACAGGTTTTGACACACAAATAAATTAACATTCATTTGTAAATAAGTGTGCATAACGAAATAAGAAATGTGCTACATATAACATTAGGGTAGCTAGTCCTAATACCGATGGAATCCCCATGAGCCCATAACCAAAACCAGACTACTTTACATTGCCCCGCAAGTTGTTTACATGGTAACAACTAATTTAGAATACCGTTGCACCCCGTGGTCCTTCCGTGTTGATCGCTAATCAACCAGGGTGGGTCTTGTCAAGAACCAATAGTACTATCCCCATATTCTATGGCTACATCACTTTGTATAAATGGTTACGGTTAACTGCGGAGACTTCACGTCCCATGTGACTTTATCGTTACCCATGTGCCCATCTTATGTACCATTTCATACTTTCACATGTTATCGCACATTTAATACTTTCTTACTGACATATCTTTCCCCCGAGTTTAAAAACATTAAAACAGAAAAGGGGCCGTGAAAACTCACCTCAAGCGTGTCACGAAATCAGAAAATAGTCTTTGCCAAGTCCAATGTGAGACTACCTACACGTGTCCTAATTTAATAAGGCATTGGTCTCAGAGTGCGTGTCTTACTGGCAAGTTGTCTTTCCCCAACTTCCGACACCACGTTTACATATTCGGTTTAATTAGGAATATACCTTAGTCTTAGGTCCGTTGGTGATGATTTATCCCGTTACAAGTTTCACTTAATCTTATAATATAACCGTTGGTATTAATTACCAAGTTAGTTGGTTTCGTCATCGCGAACCCCGATCATTGCCCATTTTCCTTACACGTCATGATCTTTAAACATATTTATCAATATGTATTTACTAACTTGTATTAATATTTCGTTATATCTTCCGACTCGACTCACTTTTATTATATATTTATTTCCCCATAAAAATAAATATACAAATATCTTGTCGACCGAGATTCATTTCATGTTAAGTAGTTATTTTTCCCATAAGTATACATATACTTATAATAACATACTTAGTTGATTTTATTTCTTACAAACTCTCCCATTTTACTTCCAACACTTAGGAAAGTGTTTATGTATATTTTTCACCCTTAATCATCCTTACATATATTTTGTTCACAAAATATATACTTATTTTCTTACTTGGAATAATTAGTCCGTAATCGCCGCAATAACGTATACTCATATCTTGTAGGAAGTTATACTTGTATACTTATCCGTCCGATTTACTTTTTGTCCGATTTATACCTTGTTCGTTTTACACTTTGTTCATTTTACACTTTGTCCGATAGCTCGTCGCATTAACATACGTCCGCTTTCCCGATTTCTTAACTTATATATATATTTTGTAGGAAATCATACTTCTTGTCGGTTTACGCATTTTCCTACTTTCGAAAATATATAAATATAGCTATTGAAAATATATTAACTTGGATGTTTTATTCCTAAAATTCTTACAACACTTTTACATCCCCATAAATGTAAAAATGCTTATTTTTATATAAAACATCACAAGTTGTTTACATTACCATTTTTCTTACAAAAATGTTAGTGTTTATATTTTCCAACACTTATGGTAAATTTATATTTTTATAAAATACTTTTTATAAAAATATCATTCTTACAAAATAAATATTTGTGTAAGTTTCCTTACTTTTACAAAAGCAACCCTTTTAGAATCTAACTTTTCATTCTTAACCTTTTACTTTCGAAAGTTACATTTCCAACATAAAGTTTTCAAAATCACATTTTACACCCATGGACTTTCCAAAGTTACTTTTCAAACCCTCTAACTTTACAGAAGTCACATATTATTCCCAAGACTTATAAAAATGACAATTTTCACTAAAACTAGTAAACTTTAACATGTCAAAATTTGCGATAAGTGTTCTTTTCACCATTCAACACTTTTATTAGTCTCATATGGTCATTTTAAGCCTACTAACATGTTTGATTTAAGTCTTGGAGTCCATTTGTTCATACTTGTATTTTTAAAGTCTACAACTTTATTTTTGTGATTTTAGCTTCAATACATTTTGTTAAAAATATTTCATGTTCAAATGGTTCCATTAGTCATAATATGATGATCAAAACCATTTTTAGGTGTATTAGGTGTTACTTTATGTTTTTCATCCAAAACAACTTCTACAAATACTAGAATATATAATATTTTTGTAACAAAATAACATCACCAACCATCCTAAAACTTATGTTTATGATCATCTTTGTAAACATTTCATTTCATTTTAAGGAAACACACAAAACCTTGTTTAAAAACTTTGGTTAAAAGCAAACCAAAACAACTTGCAAGTTAAGCATATAAATAAATAAAACTTGAACAAGATAAGTTTCAAGAAACTTACTACTAGCACAAGGCTAGGGAAGTCACAAAAACACTTGATTATGGAGGGGTTATGTGTGTCTTTCAAGGGTTATGCTCCAAAGCACTTGAATACACTTGATTTAGGGTAGGAATGGAGTGTTTATTATGTGTTATTAGCTTGAAAATGGAAGTAGGGGTGGGGTATAAAAGTCACGGCAGCAGCTATATCATTTTGGAAGGTGTTTTGGAGTTGATTTGTGATGAAAAGGATAAGGGTTCATGGCTTTTAAGGTGCATTTTATGATTATAAAAAAAAACAAAATGTCTTAAGCATGCATAACACACTCATGATGTGCCTTACTTTAGCCAACATTAGGGTGGCTATGGAGGCCTCCCATGGCTGGCCAAAAAGGCCTTGTGGGTCCCACATCATGTGCCAAAAATATCTTGCAAGTATTTAGTTAGATTCGAATCGGTTCGGTTAGGGTTTTTCGGGTTTTTGCGCGTTCTTATTACGAGCTATTTTGGACATATAATTAGCTTTCAATTACCCTTATGAATAGCCTAGTTTAAGTATTGGTAAGTTATTTAGGCTCTTACCGGGTGAAATTATATATTTTACGCGTATCGGGTGTGATACGCGAACTTTATTCGCTACCGGGAGATTTTAATTCGGAGTTTTCATTTATGGTTTTGGGATTCCAAAACACTTTATATTTCATAAAATACCCTTTATTTTATATCCCGGGCATTCGGGATCGTTTTCGGTTATTTAATTATTGCCGGGTAATCACCAACGTCCATTTCGGACTAGTTTATTCTTATGCGATTCCTTCGCACTTCTAATTAAACTAAGGCATTCCTATGCCATCTATTGGACTCCGTTATTTTCCGAATACTCAATTATAATTAATTGATATTAATTCTTGCTTAGAACGGTTAATTACATATATTAATTACGTACGGATTTACCTTAATTTTGCGGAACGTCACACACACACACACACACACACACACACATATATATATATATATATATATATTTCATTCTCAACCAAAATAAATACCACCAATAATCAAAGAAGCAATATATATATACATATATATAGGGTAGGGTTCAATTGAGAACCAACCCTTACTTAGGAACCTTAGGAACTAATCTCATCCATCCATTTTCAATGGCATGATGGTAAATATGTTAAACATTAATTAAATTTTTAATTAAATCAAGGGGTAATGTTGTCTTTTGGATTTTGATTATTAATAGGTTATTTATTATCAATTGTAACTGACAAACACCACAATAATAAAGCAATTAGCGATTTTGTATCCTTCAACATACGTAAAAAATGTGCAGAAATCGAATGAAGACAAACAAATCATATACATCTACGTATGAAGGTGCGAAATTTCATTGTTATTCTTAATCAATCGTCGTTTATATCATTGTTATTGTTTATCAATCGTTGTTTGATTCAATTGATTTTCGTAAATAGTTTCAAATTTTTAGGATGATCGAGATTCGATTTTAGGGGTATTTGAAACCCTAGTAAAAATATTTTCAGAATGATCGAGATTCGATTTTAGGTCTGTATTTTGAATATACACCTGTGTATACATAATATACACCTGTCGAACATAGAGGTTATATAGTTTTGATATTATACATTGGTGGATATTTATAAAAAAGGTAATCGACCAAACCCTAATTAAGATTACCAGGTGAAAAAAGTAGGAGACGCTTTATCGGTAAAAATTGATTATACACTTGTGTATACTATACGTTGGTGTATATAACAGACTGTGTCAACAAAAGTGATAAGTAAAACATAGTTTTTAATACGTTGGTTTATATTAAAGCGTATTTACACTTATTAATGTGTAACATACTGTACATTAGTGTATAATCTAATACACAGATAATGTGTGATATATAGTGGGTTATACACTGATGTATATGATATTATTATACACTGATATAAAACACTGATGTATATGATATCATGTTACACTGATATTATACTCTTATATTATACACTAATGTATATTCACCTTTAGGTGCGTATACACTAATGTATATAGGTATATCCAACTGTAGGTTTGTATACACTGATGTATAAAAGTGATTTGTTTTTTTTTCTTTTGTATTCCCAGATGTATCCAAATTGCTCTACTTAGGAAGAATAATGTTACACTAATATTATGTTACACATATATTATACTCTTATATTATACACCAATGTATATAGGTATATCCAACTATGGTGTATAATACGTCACTTGTCTTGTAAACCTGCTGTGCATACTGTACATTAGTGTATAATCTAATAAACTGATAATGTGTGATATATAGTGGGTTATACACTGATGTATATGATATTATTATACACTGATATTAAACACTGATGTGTATGATATTATGTTACACAGATATTATACTCTTATATTATACACCAATGTATATAGGTATATTCACCTTTAGGTATGTATACACTGATGTATATAGGTATATCCAATTATGGTGTATAATACGTCGCTTGTCTTGTAAACTTGTTATGCATACTGTACATTAGTGTATAATCTAATAAACTGATAATGTGTGATATATAGTGGGTTATACACTGATGTATATGATATTATTATACACTGATATTAAACACTGATGTGTATGATATTATGTTACACTAATATTATACTCTTATATTATACACCAATGTATATAGGTATAGTCACCTTTAGGTGTGTATACACTGATGTATATAGGTATATTCACATTTCGGTATGTATACAATGATGTATATAGGTATATCCAACTGTAGTTTTGTATACACTGATGTATAAAAGTGATTTGTTTTTTTTTTCTTTTGTATTCCCAGATGTATCCAAATGGCTCTACTCAAGAAGCAAATAAGGAACATGATCGTATCTTGAAGGAGGCATATGAGCTGGATAAAATGAAAAACATGAAGTTGATTTGAAAGTTTTTATGTGATTATGGTTTCGTGTGAACAATTTAAGTTGTTTATTTTTGATAGTTTTCTAAAACTTTTATGATATGGTCATATCAAACTTTTGAATGATATTAATGGTTTATATTTGTTAGCGAAACATCCAATTTGTATCATTGGACTGCCCTGTCCATGATATACACCAACGTATATAGGGGAAAATACAAGCCAACAAATATTAGATTCTTGAAATATTCTAATTCAGTAAATATACACCAACGTATATAGGGAAAAATACTAGCCAAACAAAGATGAGTTACTTCAAAAATTCTAAGTAGATATACATTGGTGTAATGGATATAAATTAAAGTTAAAAAGTACATTGGTGTACATAAAATGATTACGTTGTTGTTAATACATCTGTACATCTAATTTTGTGCAGTTTAATTGTTGGTTACGACAAATGTGTGTACATGTACATTAGTGTATATGTAAAAAGTACATTGGTGTACATAAAAGCATTAAACGTGTTAATACGATGCTGTTGTATATATGTATTCATAACTAAACAACAAATTTGGTTCCATTTCAATGACTACATTATCATGCCAAGATATAGACAAACATTAACATTCAATCCATCCGGTACATGTGGCGTCCAATATCTTGTGGGATATTATGTTGTACTAACTACGTTTTCACAAGGCGTTGCTGCAATTGAATCGTTCGATGATTGAAAAACATCTTCTCGATAGTTTTCGTACATTATAATATCTTCATCCAAAGATCTAAACCTGGCGCCTACATAGGGTTTTACTTTATCTGGTACACTTGGCGTCCAAATATCCCATCCCGCTGGGTGATTCATATACGTTGCTGGCAAACGAAACCTACAATGTAAATAATGTAATTAAAAAAAACATTGCAATATACAAATAGTCGTTATACAAAATACCAACTCATATATGATACACCTGTGTATATTCATTACCCCATTTAAACTACAGACTACTGTACTAACATTTAACTAATATGATACACCTGTGTATACAACAGTCGTGTTCTAGTATCTACAACCCATTATAGTTGAACATTAGACAATTGTACAATCATTTAACTACTATGATACACCTATATATACAACAGTTGTGCAAACATATACCAACTCACATATGATACACCTGTGTATATTCATAAAATCAAGGGGTAATATTTGTCTTTTGGTATGTGAGTATTAATAGGTTATTTAGTATACATTGTAACTGACAAAAACCACAACTAAACATTATACTGTATGATAACATTAAACAACTATACGTCAGTGTATATTCATATTCCAACAATTATACATCAGTGTATAGTCCAATCATTGCTACAAAAACATTATACTGTACGATAACATTAAACAACTATACGTCAGTGTATATTCATATTCCATGCACTCACATGAAACTGATAGGTTGGTCTTATCAAGAGTAACCTGAAACAAAGAAAAAGGTTGTTTAGCATATACATCAGTGTATACATACAATATACATC
This sequence comes from Ambrosia trifida, assembly GCA_028751855.1. Classification (NCBI taxonomy): domain Eukaryota; kingdom Viridiplantae; phylum Streptophyta; class Magnoliopsida; order Asterales; family Asteraceae; genus Ambrosia; species Ambrosia trifida. The sequence goes on from CM054125.1 coordinate 42,447,914, forward strand.
AGACCCCAATAAAATTTGATGCTATAGAACATTGTTTAGTATCGTCATATTCAAACAATTATACATCGGTGTATAGTCCAATCATTGCTACAAAAAACATTATACTGTACGATAACAATAAACAACTATACGTCAGTGTATATTCATATTCCAACAATTATACATCAGTGTATAGTCCAATTAGTACTACAAAAAGATTGTACTGTACCATAATATTCAACAAATATACGTCAGTGTATATTCATATTTCAACAATTATACCTATTTATAGTCACACCATCTACTTGTTTTCGTGTAGACAACCGAGTTCCAAATCCGGCTGCCTCTCCATAATTTTCGTACATTATGATTGCTTCGTCCAACGTTCTAAACTTGGCACCTACAAATGGTTTAACATTGTCTGGTACAACAGGCGTCCAATATCTCGTCCCACCAGGAGACTCGTATACTTTGCTGGACGAGGAACCTACAATAAACAAATGCACATTAGAACCTACCTCATATATTACATCAGTGTATAGATGAATAAACATTAAACTAATATACATCAGTGTTCATGACAAAACATTAAACTAATATACATCAGTGTTCAGTGTACATCAATGTATAGATGAATAAACATTGAACTAATATACATCAGTCTTCAGTGTACATCGGCGTACTTATGAAAAATGTAACATGATCTGAAAACTGCTATATTTGAATTATACATCGGTGTACTTATGATCTGAAAAATTTTTGTACATAAAAATAACTGCTGTGTCGAGAATACAAACCTCCTGTTTCACAAAGGCAAAAACTAAAACCCTAATTGCGAACAAAAAGAAACTAAAAAACTAAAAAAACATTACACACATACCTTGATTCTCAACACTATTTTGCAAAAAAGGGTGTGATTGTGTATTATGATCCTCAATATGATTATTATCCATCACTTGGTTATCTTTAATCGATTGATGCCTGGTCGAATGAAGCGTATGATAGAAAGGAATTTTGGATCGTAAATTTTGGAAGTTATGAATGCAATTGAGTGATATTAGGAGTTTTTGTTGATTGTACGTGATCTTTGTTTCCATCTTTGAAACTTTTTTTTTAATTAAAATATAAAACATAATTGTTCAATTACCATCCTACCCTTAGATCAAGATTAAAAGATGAATGGCTCAGATTGGTTCCTAAGTTCCTAACTAGTACCTTGGTTCCTAAATGATCTTTTATATATATATATATATATATATATATATATATATATATATATATATATATATATCAAATGGAAGGCCCCTCGTGTCCACTCGACTCGTCTAGTTCTTCCGACTCGTTGGGTTCTTCGATGGAATTTTTTGCAATGGTTTACAAGGCGGCGCAACGTGAAAATACGGAACGCCCAAAGAAAAGAATGGTGCAGCGTGATTGGTGGGGGGCAAATGACGTTTTGATGAACGATTACTTTGTAGAAAACCCAAAGTACAACGACGAGATGTTTAAAAATCGATTTCGTTTATCAAAGGAATTATTTTTAAAGATTGTCGGGGACATCGAATCTAAGTTCGAATGGTTTCAAGTAGGGTATGATGCTAGGGGGGAAAAGGAGCTTTACGGCGATACAAAAATGCACATCCGCGATTCGTCAACTTGCTACCAGTAACGTTCCTGACGAATATGATGAATATTTTAATATGTCTAATAGAATTTCAAGCGAGTCTCTTCACTATTTTTGCAATGCTATTATTGATTTATATGGTAAAGAGTATCTCCGAAGACCGACTAGACACGACATAACACGTTTGTTCGCTGCACATGATGCTAGATGGCATTTTCCCGGTATGGTCGGTAGCATCGACTGTACCCACATCGAATGGAGAAGTTGCCCGACGGGTTTGCGAGGTCAGTTTATGAGAGGTGACCATAGAAAACCGACGATAATGCTCGAAGCTGTTGTGTCGAACGATTTATGGATTTGGCATGCGTACTTTGGTCCCCCCGGCTCAAACAACGACATTAATGTTCTGTATCAATCACCGCTTTTTGATACAGAGATACAATGAACCGCCCCGACGTGTCCGTTTACGGCGAACGGACGACAATATAGACGTGGCTTCTATTTTGTTGATGGCATCTACCCCGCTTGGTCAGTTTTTGTGAAAGCTTACTCGTTTCCAACAATCGAAAAAGAAATATTGTTTAAGAAGCTACAGGAATCTGCGAGAAAAGACGTTGAACGGACGTTTGGTGTATTGAAAGGTAAATGACGTATAATAGATCGCCCAGTGCGTTTGGTTGATCAAGCGAAAATAAGGAGTGTTGTGTACGCATGTGTCATATTGCACAAATGATCACAAAGGAAGAGTGGCGCGCAATATCTCCGAATTACGTTATGGATACGGATATACTAGCAAACGTTCCCGATGATGTTCTTTTGGAGTTGCGGAATGAACAAGCCCAGTATCAGCTTCGATTTGATCTAACGGAACACGTGGGTGGTTTAGATATCGAGTTCGAGGACCCTTACCCACCGCTCACTTATTTTTTTTATTTAATGTAATGTTTTTTATTTAATATAATGTTTTTATATATTTTAAAAAATAAAAAGTTTAGTGATGAAATGCGATGGAATGTGAATACCGTCGCATGAGTTTAATAATGGAATGTGATAAAATGACGTGGCAGAATCTGATTTGGTGTGATAGTGTGATGAGTGTGATAAAATTAAGCCCACCCCATGTGCCCTTAGTGGTGCAACAATATTTGTAATTATTTTTTTTGTTTTTTTACATTTAAAAAAAATAAACGTGGTAACTTTTATATATTTGTATTTAGTAAACGTAAATGAGTTTTTTAACTACATTTATTTTCTAAAACTATTAAAAAAGGTAAATTAGTAGAAACCAAAACCAAAAAATAAAAAAAAAAAAAAAAAAAATCACACCTATATATATGTTCGGTTATTGGACCCCATTTTCGTTTGTTTGGTTCAGTACTCCAATTTAAACTTCGCTCCAATTTAAACATTTGCTACTCCAATCTCTGGTAGGCGATGGTTTTCGAATGTGGGTAAAAGTTTTGATGAATCAGTTGGAGCACAACGACCAGGTAACAGTTGTAATTCCTTGATTTTGTTGTGATTTTTATGGGGGTTGGGCTGTGCACGTAAGGTGTTTGATGAAAGTCCTGAATGAGGAAAAAAAAAAGATTATCTTATTCAATGATGTTTTTCATCTTCACGGTTTTGTTGGGGAGATTTGGGTTGTACCCTTGTTGGCTAATCTTGTTTTTTTATTCTTAAAAATTCAATCAATCTTGATACCTCAGCTTTTTTAAGTGCATCTGCTGTTGTTTGATGCATTTATGTATGGGTATGATGTATATTGGTGGTGTTGTTAATTACATTCACATATCAAAGCACAAAATTTATCTGGGATTTGGTAAGCGAGATGAACATTTAAGGCTTCGGTTACAATGCAAAAGAAACGATTGTATATATGCAAAAGTCAACTAATTATCATGAGCTCGGTGCCATACCAGGACCGAATCGAAATTACTGATCCAGAAAAACACAAAAAGTTGGTACATGTGCCTAAAGTGACCGGTACGGTATGAGTATTCGAAGGTAAATCAACCCAAAATACCATATCGAACCGAAAATACCAATCCTAAAAACGCAAAACTTGGGTACCGAATTGGTACTGAAAATGGCCCGGTACCGAACCGGTACAAAATGCTCGTCCCTACCTTTATCATTTAAACTGAATTCTCTTAACATTATGAGGCACCTTATAGTTAAACATGGTCGAGAACAGTGCGTGCGCAGGGTTAGATTGTTGTTAAAATTTTTGATACTAAATAGCTGATGATTTGATTCATAATCTTATCTTTTTGATGTTTGATGCACATTGTGTAGAGCAGATAAAGATCTTCCAAATTTAGTCACATAGAGGCAGCTACATGGATGCTACTACCCTCACAGTGAACAGGGTTTTCACTCCACCAGCTGCCCTCGCCGCTACTTCCATATCAGCCACAACAACACTACATCCCTCCACACCATCCGCCGAGCTAACACAAACACAAAGAAACGTATATCAGACCGGAGGTAAGTAGGTAAGTCCTATTAGGTTATTCTGATATGTTTAAACTCATAAATATTTCTGTTAAACTGCCATAACAAAAGCTATTTCCTTCTTAAACAGCTGAATACGAATTAATGCCAAAGAAACTCGAAGATGCACAACCAAACCACTGCAACACCACAAATAGGTACAAGCATTTTGTACCTGCCGCAACGCGTGGGCTCAAATAAGTAGTTTTATTCACACTTGATATGAAGTCTTCAAAGCTGATCAAACCGACACTTAATCAATCAATCATGGATACCCTTTTGCTTCAATGCCAACATTTAACCGAATTCAACCAAATTCTTTCTCAAATGATTGTCTCTGGGTTCATCAAAGACACATATGCAGCAAGTAGGATTCACACTTTCTCTACATCTTCATTCATTAATGTGCATTACTCCCGTAAACTATTCGATCACATCCAACATCCAAATGGGTTTATTTACAACACCATGATGCGCTCTTACTTGCAGAGAGACAATCCAAAAGAAACTGTTTTACTCTACAAGTTGATGTTAAAAAGGAAAAGCGTTAATGTTTATCCTGATGGCTACACGTATCCGTTGGTGGTTCAAGCGTGCATTGCCAGGGGTTCGGTTTTAGAGGGGAAAGAGGTTCATGATCACGTTGTGAAAATGGGCTTTGATTCGGATGTTTATGTGCGGAACAATTTGGTTAACATGTATGCGGTTTGTGGTGACATGGTGGATGCACGTAAGGTGTTTGATGAAAGTCCTGTGAGAGATTTGGTATCGTGGAACTCGATATTGGCGGGGTATGTTCAGATGGGTGATGTAGAGGAAGCAAAGACGGTGTTTAATCAGATGCCGGAAAAGAATGTGATTGCGTCAAATTCGATGATTGTGTTGTTTGGTCGGTGTGGGCGTGTTGATGAAGCGTATCAGTTGTTTGTTGAGATGAATGAGAAGGATGTTGTTTCTTGGACGGCAATGATTGGTTGTTATGAGCAAAGTGGTATGTGTCAACAGGCTTTGGGTATGTTTGTTGAAATGAATCGAAAAGGGATTGGTATCGATGAAGTTGTGGCAGTCAGTGTGCTTTCGGCGTGTGCTCGTTCATCGGTTCTTGAAATGGGATCGTCCGTCCATGGACTGGTTCTTAAAACAGGAAGATTGTCTTATGTTAATATTCATAATGCTGTGATTCATATGTACTCCACTTGTGGAGATATTGCAGCTGCAGAGAAGCTATTTAATTCAAGTACTTACACGGATGTTGTTTCGTGGAACTCTATGATTTCTGGCTATTCGAAATGCGGTTCACTCAAGAAAGCGCGTAAAGTTTTTGATGAAATGCCTGTGAAAGATGTTGTCTCATGGAGCGCGCTAATATCAGGTCATTTACAAGCAGGGATGTTTGAAGAAACTATTGCGTTGTTCAATGAGATGATGTTTCTTGGTCGAATTAAGCCCGATGAGACCATTTTGGTCAGTGTGATCTCGGCCTGCACGCGGTTAGTGGCTCTCGAGCAAGGTAAATGGGTTCACACGTATATTAAAAAGAATGGTTTGTTGGTTAATTCTATTCTTGGTACTACGCTTATCGACATGTACATGAAGCTAGGATGTGTGGAAAGTGCGGAAGATGTTTTTTATAACATGGATAACAAAGGAGTATCGTCTTGGAACGCTTTGATTCTCGGGCTTGCCATGAATGGTGAAGTGGAGAAATCCCATGAAATGTTCGAGGAAATGAAAAAATCTGGTGTAGCTCCTAACGAGATTACGTTTGTGGCGGTCCTTGGTGGCTGCCGCCATATGGGGTTGGTGGATAAAGGGCAGCACTACTTTGATTCCATGATCAGTACACACAAAATTGAGCCGAATATCAAGCATTACGGATGCATGGTTGATCTTCTTGCGCGTGTTGGATTGCTTAAAGAAGCCGAAGAACTAATTGATAGTATGCCCATGGCACCGGATGTTGCTACATGGGGTGCGTTGCTTGGTGCGTGTAAGAAACATGGTGCTAACGAAATGGGAGAGAGGGTCGGGTTGAAGCTGATTGAGCTTCAACCCGACCATGATGGTTTCCATGTTCTTTTGTCAAATATATACGCGTCAAAAGGAAGTTGGGAACACATGGCAGAAATACGTTGGACAATGACCAAAAACCGTGTTGTTAAAACGCCTGGTTGTAGCATAATTGAAGCCAACGGTATAATACATGAGTTTGTAGCCGGGGACACGGGACACCCTCGGATTCATGAGATTGAGGAAATGCTGGATAAAATAACCGAACGAGTGAAGGTGATTGGTTATTCACCAGATACGAACGAAGTTTGTTTCGATATTGATGACGAGGAGAAGGAAACAACACTTTTCAGGCATAGTGAAAAGCTCGCAATCGCTTTCGGGCTAATGGTTACTGATCCATCAACTCCGATTCGAATAATGAAGAACTTAAGAATATGTAACGACTGTCATGCACTCGCGAAGCTCGTCTCGAAAGCGTTCGATCGGGAAATCGTTGTGAGGGATCGACATGTATTTCACCATTTTAGGCAGGGTTCTTGTTCCTGTATGGAATATTGGTAATGACTGTTATAGAAGTGACAGTTTATTTATAAAAGGTTGGATTTTGGGTTATATTTATGTTCAAATGCGTCAAATAAAAGTTTAGATTTAGATTTCAGGTTATGTTAGTTAGAATTTTGACCAAAAAGGTAATTATAAGTTCAACCAATCAACCTGTTTTGATCAATTTAACATGTTTACACCTTTATTACAACCCATTTGGATAGATGGGTTACTCGAGTCACAGTTGGGTAACATGGTAGTAAGTGTCTTCGGGTTAGTGGGTAAGGTTGATGTTTTTGACGTGAATAAATATGTGAGACCGCTTGACACTAAAATTGTGGACCTAAACCGAAACTGATGCCTAAACCCGAAAGACAGTTTTGAAGCAGTAAACCAAGATTAAGATTGAGAACCGAACCAAATAATCTTAATTGGTTTGGTCTCGGGCCAGTCCCGAACTGGGCATCTGGGTCTAACAGTGGAAGTTCTGAATTCATTCGCCAGTGATTTTGGGTTTCTGGCTGCAGTCTGCACTCTGCAGAACATGGTTTCTTTTTTTTTTTTTTACTCATGCTCTGTTTTTTGAAACCATTGTGGGTGCTCAGAGATTGTGTTCTCATGAATATATACTATATATTGAACTCTTTTTTTATTACAGCTGTATGTATTACTGTATGTTAGTTGAGGTTTTGTTTTAAGAATCAGGATTTACACTCTTCTTGTATTACATAGTATATACATGAATAACTTTTGTCTCTCTCTTGTTTCAATTAGATGTGCTTATGGATGTTTTTTTTTCACTGTGCATTTTATATGAGCATATTGTCATGGGAGCATCTGAAGAGCATCGTGTGGCTTCTTTGAACCCACAAGGACTCTCGTGTATTGTCAAGGTTCATTGGCATTGTTCTGCCTTAGACTCGGGGGGGAGGGGGGGAGCACTAACATGCCGAGAATTTGGTTCATTGTGTACACAATAACATTCATCAAACTTGTAATAACAATGATTTGGACTCTAATATATAAACGAAATTGAAGGTTCAATAGGCAGTACAATATTTTAACATTTTATAAGTTCAATTGGCAACAGACATGTTTTGAATATTTATGTATGATTGTATGAATATAATGTTTCACTTGATTAGGTGTATTGTATTTTTAATAAGCAAAATCATTTCATTATAGATTACACACTAATAGTTTTATTTCGTTTAAACCATAATTTATATATGATATAAAACTAATTTATGGTGTTGTAATCCCTTAGGAAATGCATCAGATATAGGGATGAGCATACGGTCCCGAAAACTGATCCTGAACCGAAAAAATACCGATCCCGTACCGAACCGATACCGAACCGAGGGTGTTCGGTATCGGTACCAACATTTAGAGGTTTTCGGTTTCGGTATTATCGGTATCGGTATTTTAAGGTAAAATACCGATACCACACCGGTACCGTACCGATACCGAACCGATACCGATACCGTACCGGTATAATCGGTATCGGTATTGATTTTTTAGACTTTTCGGTATCGGTATTGTCGGGATCGGTATCGGTTCGGTACCGATACCGTCCCGAGCTCATCCCTAATCAGATATGTGTCGTAGATGGATTTGGATTTAAAGATCAAGTGTTTGGGACGCTCACGAATAACACAACTTAAAGATTGATCTTGGAGCTAAGTATAAAACTAATAAGCATTGGAAAAGTAAGATACATGTCGAGAATCTTCAGTTATTTGTCAGTTAAGAAAGGTTGCGTTGAGGGTGGGGAATTGGGTACAACTGGCAAGACCATCAGAGTTAATGTGTTGTTCCCCTTGAGGTCAATGGGTTCAAGTCCCGCTAAAGGGGAATTTGATATAATTTAAGCTGTTAAAAAATGTTGCGTTGACAATCAATCTTTGCTTTGCCGTTGATATTCCCCATACATTGTATAATTTACGGAAACTGATCATCAACCAATTCAAACGAATAAGTTGTAACCAAAAAATGGGATTATTCGTTTTCGTGCAATACCTATAACATAACTCATTTGCTTTGTCTCTTCAAACATTCCTATAATTCACGTGTTATACCTTCTTTATAAATGTGGTGGTATCATAGTTTAGTGTGAACAAACTAGCGCGACGTGGAACCATCATGAACAAACGCACCCTATCACTCATCCTCCGGTTTGAACTTTTAATCTAATAGAAGATGATAAACACTCAATTGGTGATGGATAACATGGTATATACAAAGTGTTATAAAAACACAGTGAAATACGAACAATTGATCACAAAAGATAAACGATCTTATTGAATGAATGAAAACGAAAACAAGAATTGAAACGAATTACAAGATTACTTATCTAATTGGAAAGCCCCAATTATATAGACATTACAAGCCCTAAATTGTCTCAACAGATTATTAACGACCATACTTCCAGATTGGCACAAATAGTCCCTCAACTTTCTTCATTGTTACGTTTATAGCCAAAACATAACTTCTGCTCGTTTTAGTGCTTTATAGAACTTTGGACTGTTGTCAGTTTTACCCCTCGAACTTTGTTAACTGGCTTGGACTTGTTTGATTTTGACTTTCTTCTAACAATCTCCACTTAAGTCAGAATCAAACTCATCTTAAACTCATAGAATCAATACAAAACATGAACTTAGGCCCTGACAAAGCCTTAGTCATCACATCAGCAGGGTTCTTGTCTGTCCCAACCCATTTGACTTCAACTTCCTTAGAAGTAACCGCATATCTTATCCAAAACATCTTCACATTTATATGTTTGGTTCTCTCATGGAACACACTGTTCTTAGAGAGTTGTATAGCTCCTGAATTATCACAATTAATTTCAACACTGTCCAAACTTATACCCAAATCAGTAATAATGCCTTTAAGCCATAAAGACTCCTTTACCCCTTCTGTTAAAGCTATAAACTCAGCTTCAGTTGTGGACAGTGCAACAACATGTTGTAACTGTGATTTCCAGCTGACAATATTTCCCAAAACAGAAAATGTGTAAGGTGTGACAAACCTTCCATTATCTATATCTTTAGCACAGGCAGCATCAACAGAACCTCTAACCATTTTACCCTCCTTTCCTGTTTTATCCTCAAACTTCAAACCTAGTTTTTTTTGTACCAGCCAAATATCTAAGAATCCATTTAACAACTGACCAATGATTCTTACCAGGATTTGCCATGTATCTACTAACAACACTCACAGCATAAGCAATAGAAGGTCTTGTATAGACCATCATATAGATCAAACTCCCAACAGTATTTGCATATGGAACTTTGCTCATGTAATCCGTCTGTTCATCAGTCTTTGGATAGTCTTGTTTTGACAGATTAAAATGAGCAGCCAGTGGAGTTGTAACAGGCTTACACTCTCCCATTCCATAGCTTTCCAACACTTTCTCAATATATTAAGATTGAGACAATGTCAATACCCTCTTTGATCTATCTATGTGAATCTCCATTCCTAATATCTTCTTGGCTTCACCCAAATCCTTCATACCAAATTCTCTCATTTGCAACTGTTTAGTTTCTTCTACTTGGCTTTTGTCTTCACATGCTATCAGCATATCATCAACATACAGAAACAAATAGACAAATTTGCCCCTGTTATACTCCCTATGATAAACACAACTATCATAAGGACTTCTCTTGAAACCACTGCCCACTATGTACTCATTAAATCTCCTATACCACTGCCTAGGAGTCTGTTTGAGTCCATATAATGATCTTTTCAACAAACAAGCCTTATCCTCTTGTCCTTTCACCTCATATCCTTTAGGCTGAGCCATATATATCTTTTCCTCTAAACTGCCATGTAGGAAAGCAGTTTTGACATCCATTTGTTCTAATTCTAGATCAAATGTTGCCACTAAGGACAATATGATTCTTATAGAAGTGTGTTTGACTACAGGAGAAAAAAATCTCATTGTAGTCAACACCAGCCTTCTGTGTGAAGCCTTTTGCCACCAATCTTGCCTTAAACCTTGGACCTTCTCCTTCTTTCAACTTATAGATACATTTGCAAGATACTAGCTTCTTGTCAAGAGGCTTATCTGTCAATTCCCATCTATCATTCTTATACAGTGACTCCATTTCTTAATTCATTGTTGAACACCACTTCTCTTTATGACTTGACACTATTGTTTCTTCATAAGTAAGTAGTTCATATATGCTTTCAAATTCAGCTGTAGTAAAAGCCACAGCTGAAATACCTTCTTCATGATCCCTATACCTCAATGGTGCTTTGATTTCCCTTCTTGTTCTATCTCTTGCAATACTAGGGACTGGGCTCTTGTGTGAATTTCCAGAAGTACCCTCTGCTTGTACCTCTTCATGTGTATTCTCACTTGACTCCACCTCAATTTGAACACCTTTATCTTCATCAAAGTCTTCATAATCATACTTCAAACTGTTCTCTATCAAGTCTTTGTACAACACATCCTCTTTAAACTTCACACTTCTACTATTGAATACCCTTGGACTTTTTCCAACCATTCTCTACAATCTATAGCCCTTTACCCCATCAGTGTAGCCTAAGACTACACATTTTAAAGCCCTGGGATTGATCTTTCCCTGACTTCTGTGAGCATAAGCTAGAGATCCAAACACATTCAAATCACTATAATCCTGCTTCTCTCATGTCCACACCTCCATAGGTGTTTTCATTGATAATGCAGTTGATGGGGATCTATTAATCAGGTACACTGCAATAGTTGCAGCATCTACCCAAAATTTCTTAGGCATACCAACATGATTCAACATACATATCAAACTTTCACAAATGGTTCTATTCATCCTTTCAACTAAACCATTTTGTTGAGGTGTACCAGGAATAGTTAAGTGTCTGTCTATTCCATGAGCCTTGCAAAACTGATTAAACTCATTATTGCAAAATTCAAGACCATTGTCAGTTCTCAGTTTCTTAATCTTTTTACCAGTTTGATTTTCAACCAAAACTTTCCACTCTTTGAACTTTCCAAAAGCATCACTTTTATGCTTGATAGTATATATCCATACCCTCCTGGAATAATCATCCACTATGGACATATAGTATCTTGCACCTCCCAATGACTCATTCCTTGCAGGACCCCACAAATCAGAGTGCACATAGTCTAAAATGCCCCTGGTTGTGTGTCTGTCTTTTGAAAACTTTACCCTTTTATGTTTTCCTATTACACAACTTTCACAAAAGCTAATATCATAGTCACTATTATTCAACCTAGGGATGAGCTCGGGACGGTATCGGTACCGAACCGATACCGATCCCGACAATACGGATACCGAAAAGTCCAAAAAACCAATACCGATACCGATACCGATTATACCGGTACGGTATCGGTTCGGTATCGGTACGGTACCGGTGTGGTATCGGTATTTTACCTTAAAATACCGATACCATACCGATCCTGTACCGATACCGATAATACCGAAACCGAAAACCTCTAAATGTGGGTACCGATACCGAACACCCTCGGTTCGGTATCGGTTTTCGGGACCGTATGCTCATCCCTAATTCAACCCATCAATGACTTATTGTTTGTTTAATTCAACAAGTCCTTGACTACTAATGTGACCCAGCCTTTTGTGCCATAAAAAAACAACATAATTACCTTCTTCAAATGCAACAGAAACTGAACTTGCAACCATGATCTGTCCATCCAACAAATAGGTGTTTGATGTGTCGTAAAACACATCTATTCTCTTATGTATTTTTTGTTATAATTGAGTCTTTTGTATATAGTTTTTAGTAGTTGTAGGCGTTTATTCGTTTGTTGGCCTATTTTTGTCATTGTATAGTTTTTTATTAATTTTTATTACTTATGTATTTATTTTTATTTTATATTTTGGTAGGTGTTCGAATAGACGTTGAAGCGTAAACGAGCAATTTTGATCAAGTCGAAAACACCCGAGTCCAGAGCATGATTATAATATATATGTAGTAATAATAATAAGAAGAAGAAAAACCAAAAAAAAAAAAAAAAGAAAATTCCCCGGCAACGGCGCCAAAAACTTGATGTGTGTAAATGTATATATATAAATAACACAAGTTCTAATTAAAACGACTCACCTAAAAACTACACACGCACGGCAAGTGTACCGGTCGCAAAGCAGTAAACAGATAAGACCGAGTATCGAACCCAAAGACGCGAATGCAACTCTAGATCACAACCTATACCGAATACTAGCCTAAATAAATATATACTTATGTGGGGGGGGGGGGGGTTAAACTAATGATTAAAAACTTAAAAGAAACTAAATACAAAGGGGGGGGGTTAAACTAATGATTAAAAACTTAAAAGAAACTAAATACAAATAAAGTAACCAACCTTCTTCCTATCCGATTTCTCCAAGTTCCTAGTTCCTATAAGCAGCTGAGGTTACTTTATTTGTATTTAGTTTCTTTTAAGTTTTTAATCATTAGTTTAACCCCCCCCATAAGTATATATTTATTTAGGCTAGTATTCGGTATAGGTTGTGATCTAGAGTTGCATTCGCGTCTTTGGGTTCGATACTCGGTCTTATCTGTTTACTGCTTTGCGACCGGTACACTTGCCGTGCGTGTGTAGTTTTTAGGTGAGTCGTTTTAATTAGAACTTGTGTTATTTATATATATACATTTACACACATCAGTGTTATTACCACTTCTTGTTCCTGATAACATCACCATGGACCCTCTAATCACCTTTGCCTTTCCATCTCTTAGACTCACATGACAGCCTTTCTTTTCAAATGCTCCAAGTGACAAAAGACTTCTTTTCAAATCTGGAACGTATCTCACATTCTTTATATCCACTTCTTGTCCATTACTCATCTTCACTGTTATTGTTCCTCTTCCAACTACTTTACATGGCCTGTCATCTCCCAACTTTACAGAACCAAGATCTTCTATCTTAAGACTCTTAAAGTACTCTTTGACAGAACCATATGAAATGAACAACCAGAATCCACAACAGGCTTTTCTTTCTCATCTGTGCTTGTAACACATAGAACATCAGAACTTTCATACCCTTCTGACCCATCATCTTGAGAAACACAACTGGACTGCCCTTTATAACTGACATTTGACTAAGTTATCTTCTTCTTGAGTTTTGGACAATCTTTCTTCAAGTGTTTTTCTAAATTACAAAGAAAACACATTCTCTTGAACCTTGACTTGGACCTATTCTTGTTCTTGAACCCATTAGTCCTCTGTTCAGGCCTTCCTCTCACAAACAACCCCTCTCCACCTTCTTCTTTCACATCAGACCTTTTCTTTAACTCTTTTGAGTTTAAGGTAGCCAAAACTTCTTCCATGGTTAAAGTTTCTCTGCCATACATGAGGGTATCCACAAAATGCTCATACGAAGATGGCAAAGATGTGAGAAAAATAATGGCCTGATCCTCATCATCCAATTCAACCTCTATATTTTCAAGATCCAAGATGAGTTTGTTAAACTCATCTGTATGATCCTCTAAAGACTTCCCTGTATTCATCTGAAAAGTATATACCTTTTCTTCAAATACAAATGATTAGCCAATGATTTTGTCATGTACAGAGATTCAAGTTTGGCCCATACCCCTACTGCTGTTGTCTCTTTTGACACTTCCTTGAGAACCCGATCACCAAAACTTCTCCAGTGTATCTTTCTTCTCCTTATCAGTTAACCCAGAAGGCATGTTGGCTTCTCCTAACAAGGCATCACTTATGCCCTGATGAACCAATAATGCCCTCATCTTCACTTTCCACAAACCAAAATCATTCCTACCATCAAATTTTTCTAACTCAATCTTTGTTGACACCATTGCAATCGACAACTGCGGAATTAATCAAAGAATTTCACTCAATCGAGCCAACGAGGCTCTGATACTAATTGTTATAAAAACACAGTGAAATACGAACAATTGATCACAAAAGATAAACGATCTTATTGAATGAATGAAAACGAAAACAAAAATTGAAACGAATTACAAGATTACGGATCTAATTGGAAAGCCCCAATTATAAAGACATTACAAGCCCTAAATTGTCTCAACAGATTATTAACGTCCAGACTTTCAGATTGGCACAAATAGTCCCTCAGCTTTCTTCATTGTTACGTTTATAGCCAAAACATAACTTCTGCTCGTTTTGGTGCTTTATAGAACCTTGGACTGTTGTCAGTTTTACCCCTTGAACTTTGTTGACTGGCTTGGACTTGTTTGATTTTGACTTTCCTCTAACACAAAGATAAAGGGTAGGTGAACAACCTAATCAACCTGGCCAGGGATGTTTTGATATGTTAGAAGATGTTGAAGAGCCTTAGTGGGATGGTGTCAAAATTAATCAAAGCTAGCCGCTGCGACTAGATTGTTGAATTGGAAAAAATCATGTAATGTACCCGAGTAACTTTTAGTAAAATTCTTCCCATCTTTTACAATACGGTATCCTAGGGTGAGAAACTACTATGTTACTTATATGAGCAGGCCCGACTCAACGATTTTGGAGGCCCTAAGCGACCTACAAAGTTGAGGCCTTTTTGAAGTGACCGTTTTAATGATTCAATTAAAAATTAACGTTTAATTCTTTCAATTCGACATTGAATTATTGGCAAAATTATTAATAAAAAGCTATAGAATCAAATATATTATTGCAAAACAATCAGATTAAATTATTAAGATGCAATTGAAATGCAAAATCATCCATACATATAATAAACCAAAGCCATTTTAATGACATGTCATTCAAAGAGGCATTCTCTTTCTTGAGTGTGCCATGTGTCATCCCATGTGACATTGAGATATTTTAGGAAAAAAAATTTAAAAACAAAATTGGATTTTTCACCCTCATGTTTCCTCCCGTAATTTTTAAACATTAATATCTTTAATATACGATATTTTTTAAAGAAAAAAATTACACCAAATTAATGAGCGTTTTATTATCTTTCAAACGAGTACCATAGTGCTATATAAAAAACAGAGAATTTTTTTGTGGGGTTTTGTTCATACAGGAAAAAAACACCAAGTGTTAAGGTAAATCATTAATCATGTATAGGCAAGTCACTAATTATGTTCAAATCAGTAAATATGAATTTTTTTTCCAACCAGAACCGAGTAGGTTAATAGAGTTATACGTTGTTTTAAGTTAGGTATCAATATTAATATGTTAGAGTTGTACATTTGTTTAGTCTTTAGGATATGTGTTAATATTAGAGTTACATTAAAGTTCTACATTCTTTTAGGTTATGTGTTAGCATTGGAGTTGTACATTGTTTTAGGTTAGATATTAATGTTAGAGTTATACATCAGTCTATTTCATATGTAAAATTGATGTATCATATTAAATTTCTCAACCCGGGACGCTCCCGGGGTATAATATAATACGAAAAAGAAAAGAAACCTTATTATCATTATCAGGAAAAAAAGAAGAAATCTAATAGCCTACAGAGCTTGGGCCGTCTAATAAAAAAAACATGAAAGCCACAATTCCTTAGAGTCGAACGAGAATCTATGTAGAAAACAACCAAATTTCTGACCACTAAACTACAGTGTCTGTTAGTTTAAGGAAACAAATTATATGACATTAACTTAGTATCTAGGATTATTATTATTATTTTTTTAAATGGGGGCTCCAAAATATTGAAGGCCCAAAGTCCTTGCTTCACTAAAATGACCCTTGGGCCGACCTTGTATATGAGACGAGAAAGATCCGAGTTTATAAGAATTAATCACCCTACTAATATAGAGGATAAGGGCTTGCATAAAACTATTGCATGTTATGTTATATGGATGATTAATTTCGAGTTGTCCCATTGTTTAGTTTGCCATGAATGTCGTTACAAGACAAATGACAAGACAAATGTCAATTGCTCCTATGCTTTAAAGAATGTACATGTAAAAAGGAAGGAAAAAAAATATATGACTTGGCATCACAATCATCAAATGCAATTAGATGTGATAGTATATCAAAGTTATGGCCAGGCTTAGAAGTATTTCAACTCGAACCAACTTTGCTTTGGGTATGATGACGTAGGTAGCTCAAGGCAAAACAGTCTGATAACCATCACAAATATATGCTTGAAGCGTTGAAACTTACAAAGGTTCAAACGACGAATAAGCACAGATCAAAAGATGACCTGTCTTGTCACCTTTTCCTCGGCCAGCTCAAAGCAACTGTCGTGTAGACATTGCACAGCTCGGACCGCAGGTCCAAAGCCATTACCAACCTAAAGTGGCCTGTCCTCTTGTTGCAACATGGTCCAAGATAATATGCCTTCCTGAATTAGAAGACAACTCCTCTATATAATCAGGATCAGATCCACACATCTGATCCATCCCTGATTATTCCTCTTACACTCAATCTTCTATTCCTTTAGTCAACACACACACACACGTGAGGAGTCCATCTCCATCATCTGCACACATCTCTCAAGTCTTGACAATTTTGGTATTGAGCAATACTCAGACCAGAATTCCAACACTGCAAAAACCATATTATCTTGAACCTCCTTCTACGTTTTGCAACATAGGAGGACACCACGACCTGCGTTTGGTAGATCGAAACCCTTGAACCCTTTAACCCCTTTTTGTGACTCAGGACCAACGTTAGGCTATTATTTGTTATAGCAACAAGTTGGCGCCCACCGTGGGGCTGCGCCATTGTTTCCTTAAAACATCAGTTGTGTAGCTCCGACTTCCTAGATCTCACCAAGCACAGATCAAGCGTCTCCTAATAGATCTGTGTCGTTTTCCACTCCTAGGAGTACCCCTGCTGGTACCCAACTCCGCCAACTCACCCTGAGTTCACTATCTTCCAAACTCCACCCCCACACATTCAGGGGTGATGTCTCCTCTCCCTAATGACATACAAGGTCCCAAACGCATAGATCTGACCCCGGAAGGAATCGCTAGTAACTTCCTACAACTCAGATCTCTCCTAAACCAGCATGTCATGAGGGAAAGAGAGAAAGGGGTCCGCATCCGGCTAGACTACAACGAGGAGGAAGTGTCACTTTCTCCTGGACCGCCCCTTCATCTCACTAGTCAACCTAGCTAGCGAACTGCCTTCCGAAGTTATGAAGCATGTCCAAGCAGCAGGCTTCCTGTCTAGCAAAAAGCCAGACCTAGTCTTACCTGTTCACTACCCAATCCACCACCGCCGGTGCACCCATTGGGTATGAACTCACCCTGGACCAACTCCTGCAATCACCCATTGCCAGTGTTCTACCACCGGCTACCACCTCATGGGCTCAGGCCATGGCTACTCTGCCTATGGCCCGCAGCGCCTCCATGAGTGTACCCATGGTAACAAACAACGTAGCGGCAACTGAGAGCCTTCAAGGCTTTAACCTTATGCCCTACATGAGTCTCAAATGATGGCTCACTTCCCCTGGCAACAACTCATCAGTCAAGCTATTGCTGCTCAGCAAGGGAACATTAACGGAAGCAACGATAAGGTGGAACACACCACCCACCAACCATACAAGCCTAACAGCCTGTCCTGTTTCTCTCGAGAGATAACAGATTATGAGTTCCCATACAAGCTGAAGATGCCTGCTCACATAAGAACCTACGATGGCACTGATGACCCAGAAGACCATCTACAGATCTTCTCCAGAGCTGTTCGCATCGAAAAATGGGGTGACCCCGAATGTTGCCTCATGTTCATGCAGACTCTAGTTGGATCTGCCCGGATATGGTTCAATGACTTACCTGCCGGAAGCATCAAAACCATCAACGATCTAGGAAAAGGATTCCTAGCCAACTTCTCACAACAGAGACGTTGTGTCAAGGATGCAACGGTAATCTTTCAGATCAAGCAAAAGGATGATGAAAGCCTGAGAAGTTTCATTGAAAGATACAAGAAGGAAGGCCTCACCTATGTTGGTGCAGATGAAAAAAATGAAGGTTGTAGGGTTCATGAACGCCATCAACTCGAAATACCTCACAAGAGACTTTAATAAGAGTCTCCCACGAACTCTTGAAGAAGCCCTATAAAGGGCTGAAGCCCACATCCGAGGAGAAGAGGCTGTAGACATCAAGGAGCAAAGAAAGAGAAGCTCTACCTGGAGAAGCAACAGCCCGAGCAGAAAGAGGGGAAACTATGAGACTCATGACAGAAGACCCAGAAGGTCTGAGTCTCGAAGGCCGGAAAGCAGGAACCCTCCAAGCAGGGACAGAAATGTCAACTTCACAGTCCTCACCAAAACTCCTCAAGAGATTTTAGCAACAGAAGAAGTCAAACACACCTTTCGGCCCCCTCGTCCCTTGCCAAAAAGCAAAAGAAACGAAAAATCCAACCAATATTGTGAGTTCCATGAAGAAAAGGGACATCACACCAACGACTGTTTCCAACTTAAGAAAAGAATTGAAGAAGCCGTTAAGTCCGGGGAGCTTGCCCACTTGGTGAAAGGTGTAAAAGAAAACATGACCGACAACAAGGAGCATCAAAGTATCTATTTTCCTCACACAAAAGAGGACAAACATTGTGATCCCCTCCTCCTTGAAGCATCTATTGGTTCAATAAAAACACAGAAGGCTTACATAGACACAGGAGCGGCTACCGAAATCATGTTTGAAAAATACTTCAAACTCCTGAGCCCTGAGGAACGCTCCAAGCTCCAACCCACAGAGGCCTCTATAAAAGGTATTGCAGACATACCCATCAAGCCCCTAGGAGAAATAACACTTGATGTGAATTTCTCCAATGAGAAAATACAAAGAACAGAACCTCTAAGCTTTATCGTCCTGGACCTACCATCCAATTATGATGTTATCATTGGCAGACCTGGAGTAGTGGTTTTTGACATGACCATCTCCATCAGTCGAAAGAATGCCAAGATCCCCACCAAAGATGGGATTGCAACCCTTCAAGCATCAACCACAGTGCTAGTGGTCAGCGAAGATAACAATGACCGAAACAAACTCGGCCTCAGCATCAATCCAAAGTACCCAGAACAAAGAATACGGGTTAACACAGATCTCCCCACGGAAACACTTTCAAAACTTGAAGGGTTACTATGGAACAATGTTGACATTTTTGCCTGGTGTCCTAGTGACATGACTGGCATCCCTCGAAGCATTGCTGAACATGAGCTTAGGATCCCTCCACATGTCAAACCGGTTGTACAAAAGAAAAGAAGTCTTGCCACCGAACGAAGCAAGGCTGCATGTCAAGAGGTTGACAAGCTGGTCGAAGCAGGAATCCTCCGTGAAGTCAAATACCAGTCCTGGGTTGCAAACCCGGTGATGGTCAAGAAGCCCGATGATTCATGGAGGATATGCATAGACTTCAAAGACCTCAATAAGGCTTGTCCAAAGGATTGTTATCCTTTACCTGAGGTTGTTGGGTTATATTGAGACCACAGTTACCAGATTATAGTCATTTGATAGTTATTGTATAGTTTGATAGTTGAAGGACCTAGTATGTAATTAACACAATGTTTTGTAACACAAACCCTAGGCTGCGCACTAAATTACACGGGCCCTGCGCACTTATGTTAAGTGCGCAGGCCCAGGTGCTTTCCTATATAAACTAAGTGTGTGCACAGGTCTAGGGTTAGGGTTTTGGGATAATCTTTGTAGCACACGTGAATAGGTGCGTAATAGTCAGTGTATTCCAAGGTTATTCATCATCAAATCAGTAATGGAATCATCATGTTATTCATTGTGTGTGTCGGTTTTATTCATGTTCATCTAGTATCTTTGTCTTTCTGGATTAATCACTTAAAAAACCTAACAAATAGGTGTTTATAAGTGATAACATTCTATTGCATATCACAAGATCTAGCATTCGGGACTTACAATTTGGTATCAGAGCCTCTGTGCTCTAGATTGTATCTACTTAAAGATACCAAAACCCTCATTTTGTTAGTTTTATTAGTTGTTAAAATTTTATGAACTTATTGTGTTTTTCTCATATTTTGGTTTAAAATTTCGTGAAAATTGTGTTTCTGAAGGTTAATAGTATGTCATTTCAGGTAGAAATTCAATCCAAGCACTTCTGAATGAAATGAAAATGTTTTGGAAAGAATTCAGCTGAGTTTCTGTGTTTTTCACAGCCTGTTTTGCGCACTTATTTCATACAATTTGCGTACTTATCTCATAAGTTGAGCACTTGTTTCTTGGTTTGAGTACTTGGCTCATATATTGCATACTTGTGACTGTGAGTACTTAAATCTCTGTTTTAGTACGCAATCAAGATTACGCGTACTTGTTGTATTCCATTGTCTTGAGCACTTATCTAGGGTTACTACGCACTTAAACAGAAACCTTGGATTTGTGCGCACTTATTGAAAGGTGTAGTCTTGAGTACTTGGCTAGGGTTTCTGCGAACTTAAATCTTAAACGAGAGTTTAAGTGTCTGCGCACTTAATTTAGTACGCAGACTGATCAGTAAATACTGAGCACTTATCATGCCCAAGTGTTAACTGATCTGCGCACTTATCAAGAAACACAGCTACACGTATACTTCCGAGCTGCGCACTTAACAAAAGACTACAATTTGACAAGGCTGTTTACATTCTTACAGGTCGCTGCATACTTATCTGGACTGCTGTGAACTTAGCTGCGCACTTATCTGCGCACTTAGCTGTGTACTTAAGGACTTGGACATTTTCTGGACTGTTAACTAAAATCTGATTAACTAAACCCTTAAAATTCACCTAAATTATGGCCGGTAACGATAACCACTCAACAGTAAATCCTATCACTCAACAAGAACTTGAAATCGGAACCACAACTAGAGTTCCTAAGTTAAAAGGTGTTGAAGACTATGGTACTTGGAAGAACAGGATGAGGTCATTCTTCTATGTTACGGACTTCACCCAATGGAATTCTATCCAGTTGGGCCCACATATTCCAATGAGAACCACTGCCACAGGAGAAGAGTTTAACCCTGATCCAACCACTTACACTGACGTCGATAAACAATTACCCCAGAGAGATCATAAGGCTTATGGTGCTCTTACCATGGCCTTATCAAACGATGTTTATAACATGTTTGAGGAGTATGGCACTGCGCATGATCTATGGTTTGCGTTAAATGAATACTATGAAGGGAATGAAGAGATGCACAAGTATAAGCAAGACATGGTGCAGAAATAATATGACATGTTCGGTAGTATTCGTGGGGAAAGCTTGAGCTCACACATCGAGAGGTTCATGAGCATGTTGACCAAGATTAAGAAGGCAGGAATTCCTGTGAACAACAGAAATTCAATCAAGAAGCTTCTAGACTCCCTGCCAAAAGAATGGAGCATCCAGTGTATGTTGATCAAGAAAGAATATCTAGACGCCCAGTCTACCTTGGCTGACCTTATCAACACCCTGAAGTCGTTTGAGATGGACATCACGAAGAGAGAGATGAACCAGACTAATCCGAAGGCAGTTCCCAGCACTGCAATGAAAAATTTAGCATTAATGACTCCAGTGGGTAACATGGGTTCAAGCTCATCTCATGTGTATGCTGATGGAATGGGTGGTGGTAGCTCCAGTTCAAGAAAGACCGTTCCATACTCCGACCCAGTGGCAAGAACTCTCAACCCTCAACAAACAAAGCTTGCTAATGAACATGTTGAACTCTTCAACGCCTTCATGACCAGCTTTGAAGCATTGAAGACATGTGACCTGAAGAATGATATGATGAGTCCGGAAGATATGTATCAAGTGGATCCAGATGATATGGAGGAGATGGATCTAAAATGGCAAATGGCCATGATTACTCTAAGGGTGAAGAGGTTTCAGGACAGAACAGGTCGAAGGGTTGGACTGGGAAAGGCTAGCTTTGATAAGTCAAAAATCAGGTGCTACAATTGCAAAACTGTCGGACACTTCAAGTATGAATGTCCAACTTTGAATCAAGCTGAAGTTAAACCGGTAAAGAGAATGGTGGCAATCACGGATGGAGGCGAAGCCAATCAGCAGAAGGCATTGGTGGTTCAAGATTTTGACTGGGGAGAGGAAGTTGCTGTGGCTGAGGCTGAAGTGAACAAGGCACTGATGGCAAAGATCTGCACTAAATCAACACTTGGTGTGAGCTCTTTGGAAGGGTCATCAGCGGAGATGCCAAAAGGAGAAAGGATGGAGAATGCTGGTCTAAAAGGTGTGCTGAGTGAGGACAAGGGAAAGGAGGTTGCTGCCGAGGAAGCTTTAGTTGCTGAGAAGACTTCCACAAGCAAAGCTGATCAACAACCACAGAGCGCGCAGAAGAAAATCGAGGAGAGAGATCTAGTAAGTATTCCGCTTGAAATAAAATCAAAGCTGTGCTCACCTAGGTGTGTTACAACTGTTGCTTACTGTTTGTCCCACAATAGGAGAATTTTAAGAGAAATGGATGACATCAAAAAAATCAACACTGAAATGAAAGAAAATGAGTTAGCATATCATCGAAAGTTAAATGCAACAATAGCTGAAATGCACACTCTAAAAGAATTTGTTCTCAGAAAAGATTTTTTAATAAATGACTTAACTGAAAAACTAGAAATATCTAGAAATGAAACAAATCATCTCCAAATTGTTGTGGACAAATGGAATG
Source organism: Ambrosia trifida (assembly GCA_028751855.1). NCBI lineage: Eukaryota > Viridiplantae > Streptophyta > Magnoliopsida > Asterales > Asteraceae > Ambrosia > Ambrosia trifida. Next base: position 42,471,072 of record CM054125.1, read on the forward strand.
TAAGCAAGCATGCTCATACACATATCCTTGATTGTTCAAGGAAATCATTCGTCAAAGATGGAATTGGGTATAAGGATAAAAAGGGAATTGTGAAATCTCTATTTTTACCCTTGAGCAAAAGTGAATATATACCCATTCCAAAACCACATCCAAAAAATGATCTTTTCGAAAAAGAATGTGTCAAATATGAGTCAAATTCTAATATAAGCAAAAGCAGTGTAGATATGACCCAACAGGATCAGGAGGACGATGATGAAAGTTGTGGTGGACAAACAATGGGGTTAGGTCACCCAGGTGCCAATTACTCTATAGTGAATTGGTTCATCTGGAGCCATGACAAGTCTAAAACTTCTTTGAATTCGGATGAATGTAATAACTTAACTAAACTGGATGATTGTAATAGTTTCTCTAGGATGGATAACTGTAATAGTTTATCTAGGCCGGATGACTGTACTACATTAACATCTAAACTTAATTTAAAGGGTGTTGTGGACCCTGATGATAGGAAGAGTCCTATCAAATGCTCAGATATTTGTGTTGACAATGTTATGCCAGTTTGTGTTGATCTTAATGATGCATTCTCTGATAATGAAAATGTATATAGACCATCTCCGTTTGTACCAGAATTAAAAAGAAACAGGTTTGGCAAATTTCTTACTGAAGAAATTCCAGAGTTTACTCCATCATCAACAGATATGTCATGTTCTGAAGAATCACAAAGTGAAACAGATAACACAACTTCTGAAGAATCACAGAGTGATACAGAAAGTGACATTAGCGAGCCAGAATGCAACACAAATGAGAAATCAAGCAACAACAACATTGATGAACCATGTTCAAGAGACAGCCCCAACTCAAGCAAATACAAGAGAAGAACATCACAACCATCATCATCATCATCCAGATCTTCTTCAAAGATCAAGCCTAAACACTCTAAATGCTTTAGATGTGGAAACGAGGGACATGTGGTTAAAAATTGTCATTTGAAACCTAAACCACAAAGTGATGACAAGGCTCAAAAATCTTTTTCCGATCAAATTAAAAATCTTCAAGAAACTATAAGAAGTTTTGTTAAAGTCACAAAAACTTGGAAAAGACAAGAGTTAGTTTTGGGTGAAAATCACGACAGATCAAAACTAAAACAGACCTGGATTCCAAAAGTTACTTAAAAATATGGTCTAAGTCGTGATTGTACATAGTGTCTCGTATATTCATCTGTATATTTATTTTGTTTTATGTGTATTTCAGAATAAACTGCAGAAATGGTTGATTGCCCTGATGAGATATCTATGGCATGTTGATAGCGGGGCGTCAAGGCACATGACAGGGCTAAAAGAACTCCTCAAAAACTATCGGTTCATTGATGGAGAGTTTGTTGCTTTCGCCGGCAACGAGAAGGGCGGAAAGATAGTTGGGATAGGAGATGTGATTTCTGATGCACTGACTTTAGAAGATGTGAACTATGTTCCAGAATTGTGCTACAATCTGCTGGGTGTATCACAAGTCTGCGACAAAGGAATCTCAGTGTTATTTAATGACATGGAGTGCATCTTTCTAAAGCCAGGATTCATACCTCCTACCAATATGATTATGCTTAAAGCTCCTAGACAGAATAACACTTATGTAATAAACATGAGAGATGCAAAGTCTGAATGTCAAATGACATGCTTACTTTCTAAAGCATCCGAGTCAGAGTCACTGTTATGGCACAGGCGATTAGGACATGTTAACTTTAAAAACATTAACAAACTTTCAAAATTAAATCTTGTCAGAGGTCTTCCTTCCAAGGAATTCCCTTTTTCTGAAAAATGTTTAGCATGTGCCAAAGGAAAACAACACAAGAAATCGCACAAGTCCAAGACAGTGAACTCTATCGACTCGCCTCTTCAATTATTGCATATGGATCTTTTTGGTCCTATTAGTGTTAAAAGTCTAGCTAAAAAGTCTTATTGTTTGGTGATAACAGATGATTTTTCTCGATTTACATGGGTGTACTTTTTAGAATACAAAAGTGAAGCTGCTGAGATTTTGATGCTGTTTGTTCCTCTCATTGAGAACATAATAAAGACAAAAGTTAGATCAATCAGAAGTGATCACGGAACTGAATTCAAAAATCAAAGTTTCGTGACTTTCTGCAACAACAGAGGAATTCTTCTTCAGTACAGTGCTACGAGAACTCCTCAACAGAATGGTGTTGCTGAAAGGAAGAATCATACACTTAATGAAGCGGCCAGAACCATGCTTATCGACTCCAAATTGCCGATCATCTTCTGGGCTGAAGCTGTGAATACCGCCTGTTATGTTCTTAACAGGGTCTTAATTGTAAAGACGCACGGGAAAACAGGTTATGAATTGCTCTTTAAAAGAAAACCTCTGATTGACTACTTCAGGCCATTTGGATGCTCATGTACGCTGCTTAACAACTACGAGAACATAATGAAGTTTGATGCAGTTGGAGATGAGTGCTTCTTTGTTGGATACTCTTCAAGTCAAAAGGCTTATAGAGTGTACAACAAACGAACCAAAATGGTTCTCGAATCTTTCTATGTTGATTGGAAGGAATCCAACTCTACTAACACAGGAGCCGGTCCTGACTGGTTCTTTGACGTGGACGTTGTTTTCAACAATTTCAGTATCATTGAAGAACAATCAACTGACAATCAAGCAGCTGATCCTTCTCCTCTTGAAGATACTCTTTATTCTTCCGAAGACGATGCTGCACCTTTCACCACCCAATTTTTTCCACTCGTAGCTGATCCAATTGTTCCTCTTCAGTCCACAAATGGTGATGCAACTGTTGAAACTACTCCATCTCCTGAAAGTACTCCAGCTTCAGAAGAAATATCTTCAGCACAACAGTCTGCAAATGATCCGTCCAGTTCATCAATTCTTGTAGATCACCTTTCTAATCTGCCTTCGCAAATTCAAGAAGAACCAAACATGGGATTTATGTCTTCTAAGAATCATCCTGTGGAGAACATCATTGGACCAATCTCTGAGGGTGTTCTTACTAGGAATCAGGCAGATAAACTTAATATTGCACTTTCAGCCTTCTTATCTCAGACGGTACCTTTCAGCATTGAAGATGCTGTCAGAGATGCAAGTTGGGTTGAAGCCATGCAGGATGAGCTGTATCAGTTTAGAAAGCTCAAGGTTTGGGAACTTGTGGATCTACCTGAAGGGAAGTATCCTATCGGAACAAGATGGGTGTTTCTCAACAAAATGGATGAAAGAGGTGTGGTGATCAAGAACAAGGCTCGTCTAGTAGTTCAGGGCTTTCGTCAGCAGGAAGGTATTGATTATGAGGAAGTGTTCGCTCCAGTTGCTTGACTTGAAGCCATCCGTATCTTCTTGGCATACGCCTCATACAAGAACTTCAAAGTCTTTCAAATGGATGTGAAGAGTGCATTCCTGTACAGGAAGATCAAGGAAGAAGTCTATGTCTGTCAACCCCCGGGTTTTGAAGACCCTCATCATCCCAACAAGTACTACAAACTGGATAAGGCTCTCTATGGACTTCATCAAGCTCCTCGAGCTTGGTATGAGACCTTATCTTCATACTTGCTGCAGAATGGGTACACCAGAGGGAAGATTGACATGACTCTGTTCACCAAAGAAGTCAACAAACATTCTATCCTTGTTCAAATTTATGTTGACGATATTATCTTTGGCTCCACTGATGAAAACTTGTGTAGGGAATTTGAAAGCATCATGAAGTCTCAATTTGAAATGAGCATGATGGGCGAATTATCGTTTTTCTTAGGCTTGGAAATTCAGCAAAAAGAAGACGGAATTCTCATCCACCAAGCCAAGTATACAAGAGACATTCTGACAAAATACAACATGACCGACTGCAAGCCGTCCAATACTCCTTTTGCAGCCCAAACAACACTTGTACTAGATCTTCAAGGCCTTTCAGTGAATCCGCATACTTATCGATCAATGATTGGCTCTCTGATGTATCTAACAGCTAGCAGACCAGATATCATGTGGGCAGTTGGATGCTGCGCGCGTTTTCAGTCCAATCCTAAGCAATCGCATGAAACTGCAGCGAAAAGAGTCTTCCGCTATCTCAAAGGGACACCAAAACTTGGTTTATGGTATCCTAAGAGTGATAATTTTGATTTAATCGCTTACTCTGATAGTGATCATGCAGGTTGTAGGATTGACAGAAAATCTGTCTCTGGTGGTTGTCAATTTCTGGGTAACAGGCTAGTGTCTTGGCAGAGCAAGAAGCAGACTATAGTGTCCATCTCCACTGCTCAAGCTGAATACACAGCTGCATCCAGTTGTTGTTGTCAGGTGTTATGGATCCAAAATCAGCTTTTGGACTACGGTTTGAACGTCATGCATACACCTATTTTTATTGATAATGATGCCTGTCGTGACATCGTGAAGAATCCAATTGATCATTCTAAAACCAAACACATTGAAATTCGGATTCACTCAATTCGCGATGCTCACGATAAAGGATATATACAGGTGTTGCCAATAGATACTGCTGATCAAAAGGCAGATATCTTTACAAAAGCTTTTGACAAAACCCGGTTTCATCAGTTGGTTACATGGCTTGAGATGATAAATTTTGAATAAAAAAAAACTTTACCTGTGCATAATTTATAAAAAAAATCTTCTTTTTACTTAAAACAAGATTTTTGGGGGAGAAAGTAAAACCTGTCCATTCCTAATGCAAACTTAATTCAGGAAATGATAGGAACTAATCATATCTCGTCAGCATGTGAATAGGACCCAGAGGATGTTGTGGCCTCAAGCAACGATGTGTCGGTAGATTTAGCCTGGAATTAAGTAAACTGCTAATAGGTGATTAACAATGAAGATCTACACGGAAAGCTGGATTCCCACTGTGCTATAGGTCTGCACAAGCTGAGTCCGGTCATACACAGGTTGAGAAATTAAAAGACACAGAAAATTTTGTGCATAGGTAAATCAAAAGACACCTAAGAGTGCAAGCTACCAATGCGGGGCTAAGAAAAATAAAATTTTTGAAACTGAGCAGCAAAAGACACGCAATGTTAGTGACGTGCAAACATATCTAGATAGCTCACAAAACGATCAGATGATCATCTTCTCTGCTTATGGTAACATAGACCTGAAGCTCTCATCATCTGATCAAGATAATGATCATCTTCTCTGCTTATGGAAACATAGACCTGAAGCTCTCATCATTATATTTCAATAAACCTTGAGGATCGGTAGGCCAATACCTAGCACACTGTGGGGTCCATAAAATTTTCGTCAATATTACCGAAGAACATGATAAACAACATCACCAAACACATGTTGAAAGAGAAAAGGCATGGATTTAAGTGGACAAGCATACCGACAATTGTTCTTAGGCTGCAGCTATCCAACGGGAAGTTGAAACGGGTTCTGACAGGTATGGTTGGTATGATCTTAAATGCAGAAGGTGAGATCTGGTAAAACCCCACATACTAAAACCTGATTTGGGCTTTTAAACTCTTATTGGGCCAAATTATGAACTGTGCGCACTTAACTGGGCTCTGCGCACTTAACTCAAGTGCGCAGGCCCATATGTCTTGTGTATATATACTCAGTAACTTTTTTAAACAGTTTTATCCTAACCCTAATTTACCCTAACCACATCTGATCATTATCATCATTCATCATCATCATCGTTCATCATCATCATCATTATCCCCAAAATTCCCATTAATCACCTATTATCATTCTTAATCTGTTTCTTTCTTCTCCTTTTGTTGATCTTCACTTTTGATAAGGTAGATTATATGCACTGATTGTTTCTCATTTGTGATTACAGGGCCTAAAAGCATGATTAAGATGCATCTGTTGGGGATTTAGTTGTTTAAATGGGTTTTTGAACTTATAAAATTTGCGTACTTGATAATGAACAAGTGCGCACTTGTCTCATAGAGACTGCGCACTTGTCTCATAATCATACAAAATCTTCTGAAACCCTAATACCCTGCGTACTTGGTGTGAACTTAAAATCTTAAACGAAAGTTTAAGTGTCTGCGTACTTGTCTAGTACGCAGACTTGACTGTGTTGCCAAGGGGTTACCATGCCCGTGTATGACTAGATCTGCGCACTTGACTTATGCCTGCGTACTAATTTAAGTGCTCAGTGAAGTACGTGCGTACTTGACTGAGTACTTGATTCAATTGACTGTGACTTGGCCTGCGAACTTGTGATCATGCGCACTTGGACTTTAAACAACATGTGACATTCATTTTGACCATTGAGACACTTGAACGGAATGCGTACTTAAACCCGGACGTTAATGATCTTAAAACTGAAAATCAAACGTATCATGGACACTGATAAAACCAATCCATCAAACCTTAATCCTATGACTGTTAAAATTACAAACTTAAAAAAAAAATAATAATAATAAAATCTAAGTCTAAGTACGTTGTCCGTCTAAGTTTAAGTCTAAGGTCAGTCATTGGTTGTCAATTCGTATTCAAGAGATCTAATTGGCTTTTCGTGCTCTTGGTTTAAACAGATGGCACTCGACTGGGATCCGAGAGGCATGCACAATCAGCCGATGAATCTTGAAACTGATGATGTCAAGTTTAAAGACGTAGTGACTTGGATCAGACGCAGCAAAGTCGGATATGCTGTGCAGCACGTTGTACCAGTCTACTGTTCTCACATTGAAGACTTCTGGAGGTCAGCTCGAGTTGAAACTGCTGGAAGAGTCAAGCGAATCAACGCTACAGTCCGAAACAAGGCTGTAGTCATCACTGAAGACACCGTTCGAAATGTGCTGAAACTGCAAGGTCAGCCAGGAACTGTCATATTCATGCCCAAAGCAGATATTCACCAACAGTTCAAGAATTTCGGCTACAAGGGTGATTTCGACAAGAGAGGCGACATCAAGAAAAGCCAGCTAACAAGAGACTGGAGACTAATCAGTCATGTATTTATTATGTCTCTATGTCATAGAAAAGGAGGCTACAACGCGCTCAATGCTGAATGGTCGACCGCAATGATAAAGATTTGCAAGAACGAAGCGTTCAACTTGTCAGGCATGCTCTTTGATTACATGGTAAATAATGCAGAAGCTGGGTTAGGCAAATGGGTTATGTACCCAAGGTTCGTGCAGATGATGATCAACGCACAACACGAGAATCTGCCCCTCGGTGATCAATACAATTTCACCAGAGGTGCACGATTCTTTACTGAATGCAATACGCCTGACTGGGAACCAATGCTGGAGAATATGTATGCGGCCCAGCGATATCCATTTGTCATGGAGCTGTACAACAAGATCAAGAAGAGAAGGTCAGATGCTACTGAAACTCGACAACAATCCACAGCTGCTTCTGCACTTGGACCATCTGAACCCACTCCTTCTTCAGCCAAGCCAACTGCTGAAGAAATTGCTCTAGAGAAGGCCAGGGGGAAAAGAGTGGCTACTGAACCAGCTCCATCTAAGACCGCTAAAAGGCACAAGCCAACTGGTTTACTACAAGAAGGAAGAGAAACATTGACACCCGAACAGCTTGAGACTGCTGCAGTCTTACAAGAAGTTGCTGAGTTCGAGAGGGCAGCAAGAAAGAAAAGGAGAGAACAGCTTCCTCAGTCAGAGATTCCTCGTGTAGTGACTCAGGATGATATCGAGGAACAAGTGATCTTGGAATCCATCTTTGGGGCAGAACAACCAAATCAACAAGGGCCTTCCACTGCCGCTGCTCCAGCCCCCAAAGCACCAGCCCAACGATCAGCTGAACCATCCTCCTCAGCTTCTGCTGCACCACGTCGCAAACCGGTGCATTAGGAACTGTATGAGAAGCTAGTGAAAGAGGTTGGAAAAACGGCTGCCAGGGAAATCTGCACTCTGAAGAGTGACGTGCACAACAATCAAGAGCTGAGAAAGAAAGTGAAGAAGCTCAAGCACAAGAACCGGAACATGGAGAAGATTATCAAGGATCAACGATACCTGATCAAGTTCCAGAATCAGGTTCAGATGCAAATGTTTGATATGTTCCAAGAGTTCAAGAAGCAACAAACTGGTGCTCCTAGCGCTACATTTGATGAGGTTTTTGATTTCGGGAAGTTTTTGGAGGAAGAGAAAGAGAAAGAAAGAGCTGCTGAGGAAAATGAGGTTGATGAGATCAGTGAAGATGAGATGCCCGAGAGATTTGTGGAAATAGGAATGAATGAAGAGGTTGTTTATGAGACATCAGATGGGCACAAGTTGGATCCTGAAAGATCAACTTGGTTTCCTAGAAGGCCCATCACCATTCCAGCCATGCATCAAAACATCCATCACACTAGGGAAGCTCACAAGGAGAAGATTATCTCCTGGAAGTATGATGAAGAGAAGAGGGGGAGTGATTCAGTACTTCAAAGGTCAAAAAGAACTGAAGTCTCTCCCTCGATGGGATATCAGGGAGCTTAGTAAGGCCCATTCATCAACCGCACCCTCGACACTAGGGGGTCCATGGTCGAGTGGTTTATAAGGAAAGAATGTAACACTGATTTCCAAATCTTCAAGCCGCAGAAACCAAGAAGGAGGATCTCCTAGAAAAGAATCGATCCAGCAACAGGACGTGGGATGATAACTTATGTGATTGACTCTCCTCAGGTCGTCACACGAGTTCCTATTCGATCTGAGCTTCCAGTGATGCTGAGGGACTTTAAGAAGTGGTTTTACGACAACAACACTGGTGAAGCAGTCATTAAATTGCAGGACGATTCGGAGGCTTTGAGGATTTTGGATCCAGTAGATGTGTTTGCACTTAATCTGTCAGATCTGAACATGCTGTTTACAAATCAGATTAATGTGGGAGCCGGGAACGCGTTGTTTGAAGAAGCGGTATTATTTAGAAGGGCGGTTGATCGGGCAATGAAGCTAAAGCGGAAACTACTTGAGATAGTTGACAGGATCAATGCAGTAGACAAAGAAAAGGATGACAGGGAGAAAGCTGCTCAAGCTGCTGCTGCTGCTACAGAAGTTACTCAACCTGAAGTCGAGACTACTTCAGAGGTACAGACAGAAGATCCTGCATCAGTAGCAGATCCAGACAGACCTGCAACAGAATCAACTCAAGCTCCTTCAGCAGTTGAAGAAGATCCAGTCGCACTGTACATTCAAGACCCCCCAGAACAGGTTGAGGGGGAGCAAAGCAAGGTTGAGATTGATTGAAGATTGAAGAACTGGTAGCTGTGGTCTAGGGGGAGTATTGTTGGGTTATATTGAGACCACAGTTACCAGATTATAGTCTTTTGATAGTTATTGTATAGTTTGATAGTTGAAGGACCTAGTATGTAATTAACACAATGTTTTGTAACACAAACCCTAGGCTGCGCACTAAATTACACGGGCCCTGCGCACTTATGTTAAGTGCGCAGGCCCAGGTGCTTTCCTATATAAACTAAGTGTGTGCACAGGTCTAGGGTTAGGGTTTTGGGATAATCTTTGTAGCTCACGTGAATAGGTGCGTAATAGTCAGTGTATTCCAAGGTTATTCATCATCAAATCAGTAATGGAATCATCATGTTATTCATTGTGTGTGTTGGTTTTATTCATGTTCATCTAGTATCTTTGTCTTTCTGGATTAATCACTTAAAACACCTAACAAATAGGTGTTTATAAGTGATAACAATCTATTGCATATCACAAGATCTAGCATTTGGGACTTACAGAGGTTGACTTAAAAGTTGACTCATTGACAGGTTCCCCATATACCTAAAGATAACTTTTAAGTTAATTCACAACCTCCAAGATTGTTATCCTTTGCATAAAGCATGCTTAAAAGTTGACTCTTTGACAGGTTTCCCCTTCAAGTGTTTCCTGGATGCCTATAAAGGTTATCACCAGATACAGATGAAGGCGGAAGATGAAGAGAAAACAGCCTTTCACACTGACAAAGGCATCTTTTGTTACCAAAAGATGCCTTTTGGCTTAAAGAATGCAGGTGCCACATACCAAAGGTTGGTTGATAAAGAGTTCGCTGAACATGAAGTCTCCACAAACCAAGGCCAACCCCAGCAAGGTTCGAGCCGTCCTAAACATGAAGTCTCCACAAACCAAGAAAGAAGTAGAAAGCTTGAACGGTAAACTCGCTGCCTTAAAACGCTTCATGTCAAAACTGGCTGAAAGATCCTTATCATTCTTCAAAACTCTCAAGGGGTGCACGGACAAGAAAAACTTCAGATGGTCAGAAGAGGTAGAGGAAGCCTTCAACCAAATGAAACAATATTTGGCTTCCCTCCCAACCATTGCAGCCCCTGAAGCAGGAGAGACCATCTCTGTCTACCTTTGTGTTACTGAAGAAGCCCTTAGTGCTGTTCTCACCATTGAAATAGACAAATCCCAGGTACCTGTTTACTTCTTTAGTAAAACTTTAAAGTTAGCAGAGGTCAAATACCCTCCTCTTGAAAAACTAGCCTTGGCCCTAGTGCAAACAGCTAGAAGACTCAGAAGGTACTTTCAAGCACACCCCATACAAGTGGTCACCGACCAACCCATTAAGAGTGTGCTTGAAAAACCTGAAACTTCGGGACGCCTGGCCAAGTGGGCCGTCAAACTAGGTGAACACAAAATCACCTACGTCCCAACAAAGGCAATAAAAGCACAAATATTAGCTGATTTTATAGCCGAGGTCCCAAAGGTGGAAACCACTGAAGTTAACATAGAAATAGACGAACCTTCCGATCCCGAAGCCTGCAAGCTTTATACGGACGGAGCTTCCAGCGTTGAAGGATCCGGAGCACGTCTTGTTTTAATCAATCCTGAGGGATTAGAATTCACATATGCTCTTCGCTTGGAATTTCAGGCCACCAACAATGAAGCAGAATATGAGGCCCTGATCGCAGGATTAAAGCTTGCAAAAAAAAAAAAAAAATGGTCGTCCAAAAGCTTCAAGTGTTCACTGATTCACTCCTGGTTTCTAACCAAGTAAATGATAGCTACATAGCCAAGGAACCAAACATGAAAAAATATAGAGAAAATGTGACCCCCGCATTTTCAGGTTCCTACTTTAACAAAACTCTAGTTAACTTATACATATATTCGTAGCATTTTACTTGACTAGAGTTATAAGTGAGTCACATAATACACGGTTATAGGTGAACAACTGCATACACGAGTCTTGAACCCGGAACATTGGTGAAACAATAAAACAAATAATTGTGGAATAGCTCGTTTGATATTATTTGCAATTATATGCTGATGTGAATTTATTTATGAACTTATGTGGCATTACATGCTATTACGTGAAAATACGTTACCAAGTTCGTAACCAACACTTGACAGACTGTAGATCATATATAAATTATAAAATATTGGGTTAAATATTTTATAGATTCATTATATTTTATGTATAAACTATTACATGAAATTAATTAGGATTAGGCGAAACTAATTTTCATACGCGAGTATACGCGGTTGGGTCCGTAACCGACTCAAGTTGGACCGGGAATCATAAACTAGTTATAAAATATTTGGGTTAAATATTTTATAGATTATTTATTATATTGATTTTAAAAAAAAAAGAATGTAGATGTCAACTTGGCGTTGACCAAATTGACACCACAAAACAAATGATCAACATTTAGCAATAATGTGCGCAAGAAAAAAAAATATATAATAATAATAATAATAATAATAATAATACTTACATTTCAATTGCAATACAAAAGAAATAAAGGGGAATTAGGCGGGCATGCATCAGACGCGTGGGACTAGCCAAGCAAATTTGAGTTGTGTTACATGGATCAAGTCAGTGGGCCAAAATGACCATTTAAAGGCCTAGATGCTTGGAAACTTTATAAAAACAAGATTTTAATCAAACTTGATAATTATCACAACCCTAATCAGCCTCCACCTTCTAATTACAAAAATTAAACCCCTATCCTATGCTATTAACATAATCTAAAGATCCTTGGAGCTTGATAAGGTTTAGGATCAAAAAGATTAAAGGCTTAAGGTATACAACAACTTTACATGTGTTTTAATCTCTTTTTTTTTTCTATGTTTTAATTATGTTTTTAAACATCATAACTAAGTTTGTCCAGGTTTGAAACGTTTTTATAAAGATTAAAACTTGAGGTTTATAAAGGTTTAATGGGTTAAACATGATACTGTGTGATGATTATTGTATGTGTTGCATGATATTGCATGTTCTTGATGTTTTAGACCTCTAGGGTTTATGATTAATGATGTTTAACATGTATCTTGCAAGGTTTTGATCAGGTTATGTGTTATTGGTGTTGTATGATGTCTGTTGGGTATTGTTGATCATCAATATTCGAAGATAGTTGATTAAAACTACGGTTTATGCATGATTAAAATCTGGACAGATTGTTTAGGCCAACTTGTGGGGTCTGTAACGTCATCTTAAAATGTTTGTTTGATGATTTCTATTGATGAAAACATTGTACATAGTCTTAGCTTTTCATAATGGGCAAAATCATCTAATTTGGACGTCGTTTGATATGTTTTTGGAATTTTCTTTGATTAAAGGTCATATCAGATTTTCGGATTAGTAAATTGGGTCAACTTTAAACAACCATAACTTGAGTTTTACAAAGCGTTAGGTTATGAAATTTGGGCAGTAGATCAACATTGGAATAACTTGGAGTTTCCAAGTGGATTCACCCCATTTCGGAGAATGCACAATTTTTGGGAATTTTTCTACTAATCTGATCTGTTGTGAGTGTTTTCTAGACACAGCTGTCTTGTATGATTTTTCATAATTTTTAGTATGGTTTGATCACGAAATAAAAATATGGACTTGTCCAGTAGACTCCCTGGAATATTCATTAAAAGTTTGGGAGTCTAATTCATTGGATAAGTATTTTTAATAAATTGGTTTTCATAGCGCATAATCTGTCCTAAAAACACAGATTATGTAATGTACACTTATGTGGCTATTTGGAGTCTTGTATGACTTGTAATTGACATGAACTTGTATGAGCATTTATATGGGGTGTATATGAAGTGCATAACTGATTTTAATCATTGTGTTCACCAACGGGTCCATAGGGTCTACTTGTGCATTTAGAATCATTAGGTCTCACTTACACGGTTTTGAACTTTTAAACGTCTTGGACAAACGGGTTATATGGTGTATTGATTATGCACATATACTCACTTAGTGACACATGTAATAGGGAGTCGGTAGCACGTCCTTATTTGTGAAGTTTGGATTACTTTCTTGCAACCTAAGGTGAGTTTCACTACTCTTTTCTCAAAAGCATGCGTCTCGGGTTTGAGACAACTTACTTAACTTTTTCTAGTCCAGTTTGGGACTACTTTTACTTCCCGGGTTTTGGGATGCTATGACTCCTTGTGTGGGTTGGGTTTTGACTCCTTGTGTGGGTCGGGTTTTGCTAGTTTCACACTCTGTGTCCTTGATGAACTAAACTGCATTCTATCGCGGAAGTCCTTCACTATTTACCGAATGAGTTGCCGGGTTATGGCAAGCGGGTTACTAGTTGATAGCGCTATTAGGTTTGACAAACTTCACACCGTGCTGGGAGCCGGGCGTGAACTACGACCTTAGATTTTATCATTGTTGATAGGCAATGATGCGAGGCAAAAACCAGCTCGCGGGGCGAGTGCATCGTTTGAATAGCAATTCGGTATATCATTGTTTAGTTATCATGAATGGGTTAGCTACCCTTGGCATACGCTGAACTAGTGGTTCTTGGTTTTGGTTATTGATTACTCTTTTGGGTTTGGGAAACCTAATTGTTGTTCTTGGTTTGGGAAACCTACACTTTTACTTACCTTACTTTGTGAACTCAACAACTTTATGTTGACACGCGATATACATGCTTTTGCTGGTAGTTAGCTTTCGGTGTCACGATTAGGAAGCACAGCACGTTTCACTGCATTTGGGGTTTTGGGCATACACCTAAATCACATATCATGCTTTTACGTTTTCTTTCATATGGTTTTAATTTGGGCGCGTTGTTTTGCGCATGGTTTTAAAAAGGTTTAAATTCGGTTTACGCTTCCGCAGCTTAACTAAACTTGATTTTTGAAAACGAACTAAATGGTTTGGGCATTTAGAGTTCGTTCATATGACTTATGGCTATGGGATCCTGGTATGTCATGCGCCTCGCGGCATAAACCCCGCAGTGGAAATTTGAGGGTGTGACAGATTGGTATCAGAGCCATTGGTTATAGTGAACTAGGACTGCATGTTGAGTCTAGTCTATAATCATCATAGCATAAGTATTAGTACAATCACAGCTTAAGTGCATAACTAGCTTTTAGCTACAAATATCTACAACACATGATTTCAGGAGATATGTTATCTTTTAGTTCTAAACCTGATTCTGACCACGTCACTGGTGGGGACCCAAGGTTACACCATGTGGCGCACTACTGGGATTTGTATCCTAACAAACCTCATGGATGAGGAAACGACAATAGTACAGGGGAGAGAGCCCTTGCGAGCGTTGTGGCGCACGTACACAGGGAGCTGCACAATGCGTGTGACGTGGTACCATTAAACCGAATCAAATTCGAAGAAAGTCAAATGCTGAGACATATCCTTTTTCACTAAGCAAGGAGACAATTAGTTTATATTTCCTGTTATTTGACCTTTCTTACTCTCATTTGAAACTCAGGCGAGACTGGGTTACTTATATAGAATTTTATCCTTACTCTAGTACATTTACGCCATGTACGAGCGAGCGATATATGACATGCGTGTCACTGTTCCTCATGAGTATATAGTAGATTCATGGGAACACATTCAGATCGGGGCTTGTTACACACACTCTTGGGGGGGGGGGGGGGGGGGGGTTATGTAAAGCCTACGACGTAGTGCAACATCTCAAGGGAAGATGAAACCTACTAATGACTGGCAGCCACGATTGGAGGAACGAGTGGTGCAGCTGACCACTAAACTGGCTTACATAGGACTGGAGAAGGAGATTGTACGTGATGAGATCCATATAACACTGACAACACGAAAGAGGAAGAAGAAGGGATGGAAGGGGAACCTGAGCAGGACGAGCACATGGAAAGTGAGGATGAAGACTCTACTATCTCGACAGAGCGTGGCGACGATTGGCTCCTACCTTTTTCTTACCTGTCTTTTCTTTTCTTTTCTTTTGTTAACTTAGATAAGACTGAGTTCTTATGATCAACGATAGGGTGGTTGAAGCCCTCACATCTATCCAAGCTGGTAAAGATCTATTATGCTAAATCATTCTTTTCCCTTGACTTTCGCAATTGAACTTCCTTATTCTTTGAGCGCACATGCCGCAACAACAACTTGCTAGCGTATTTCCAAGGCTTTTATGAATTGTAAGCCCCCATAACTCCAACGAGACTGAAGGAGACTGTTTGATTACTTCGATAGTATAAGTCTTTTCCATGTGCATTTGCCCCAGGCAGGATGGGTAAGGTATGATACATGCACACTCGATGAGTTACAAATACTTGGGTGGAGAACGTAACACCCTGTGATGAAATCAAGAAATTTGTTATCTAAAGACGGTTAGGTCTGAGATCGACGCCTACACTACCAAGCTACAGGAGATAGCTACTATATGTTCAAATCTATTTAACCTACCCTACAAGAGGATCGAGCTTCATACCAAAGGGGTTGGTCCCACAGGTTCGTGGAATTGCTGCTACAGCTCACCTACCCAGAATCTAACAAATCCTTCACCTAGCTCACAAACATCCTAGTGAGGCTGTTGAGCACGGTACTTTTCTGAAACATAGTGCCTCATCTTTCATTTCTTATGATAGCAAGAGAACCCGCGATATGTCGGACCATTCAAGAGCGTCGAAAGGGTTGGTCCAGTAACTTACATGTTAAACCTGCCTATTAAACTCAGTGGGGTACATGATGTATTCCACGTATCGAATCTGAATAAATGCATGTTGGATACAACACTGGTGGTGCCACTAGAGGAGATCCAAGTGGACGATCAGCTACGGTTCATGGAAGAACCAGTGGAGATTCTTGAGTGGGGCGTCAAGAAACTCAAACAGAGCACTATACCCATTGTTAAGGTACGATGGAATTCCCGTCTAGGATCGAAATACACGTGGGAACGCAGAGATCAAATGCAGCTCAAATATCCACACCTCTTTACTGAACCTGAACCTATGCATAGATCAAACGCTGAACATAAAGCAGCTCGCTCAAAGTGAATTTCGGGGCAAAATTCCTTTCAACTTGGGGATGATGTGACATCCGGGAACCAAGCACACATTATTAAGTTGGCTTTACTGTTTACTTACTGAATTTCGAGACGAAATTCTTTTCAACTTGGGGATGATGTGACCCCTGCATTTTCAGGTTCCTACTTTAACAAAACTCTAGTTAACTTATACATATATTCGTAGCATTTTACTTGACTAGAGTTATAAGTGAGTCACATAATACACGGTTATAGGTGAACAACTGCATACACGAGTCTTGAACCCGGAACATTGGTGAAACAATAAAACAAATAATTGTGGAATAGCTCGTTTGATATTATTTGCAATTATATGCTGATGTGAATTTATTTATGAACTTATGTGGCATTACATGCTATTACGTGAAAATACGTTACCAAGTTCGTAACCAACACTTGACAGACTGTAGATCATATATAAATTATAAAATATTGGGTTAAATATTTTATAGATTCATTATATTTTATGTATAAACTATTACATGAAATTAATTAGGATTAGGCGAAACTAATTTTTATACGCGAGTATACGCGGTTGAGTCCGTAACCGACTCAAGTTGGACCGGGAATCATAAACTAGTTATAAAATTATTTGGGTTAAATATTTTATAGATTATTTATTATATTGATTTAAAAAAAAAAGAATGTAGATGTCAACTTGGCGTTGACCAAATTGACACCACAAAACAAATGATCAACATTTAGCAATAATGTGCGCAAGAAAATATATATATATATATATATATATATATATATATATATATATAATAATACTTACATTTCAATTGCAACACAAAAGAAATAAAGGGGAATTAGGCGGGCATGCATCAGACGCGTGAGACTAGCCAAGCAAATTTAATATAATATTGACGCCAGCCAAAAATAACCGTTTTTGGTTTAAACTGGACCGTCAGATCAAAAAATCGGATGATCTTGGCCATCTAAATTACATTTTCTGGATTTTCGGAGCAGTTATTAAAAGGTTCTTCCCGCCTAAATTTCTTGCTCCATAACCCCACATCCCATAAAAATAGGACTTCTCCTGCTGTGCACGATTCAAGCAAAAAAATAGAAGCCACGATCTCATAAAAAATATAGCATGAAAATAGGAGTTGCCTTTTTGAAATCCCATAGAAATAGGACATGCTGCTGCACGATTCAAGAGTACAAACAGGAGCCACGATCTCATCCCCATTACCTATTTTATAGCAACCTTCATAATCCTTATTAACCTGCAACAAAAACATAGCAAAATAAATAACTTAAATCATTAACAGCTTTTAAATACAAATGTCTGGCTACTAATCAAATGCCTAAAATTAAAATAAAAAAAAATTTCAATCTTGACAAGATTTACAGGACAAATTGTTTCAATCTTGACATGATTTAAATAAAACATGAGTTAAGAACTATAACATTGATAAAGATCGAAATGGGTCATCACTACTACTTAAACCTAAACGTTTAAATAACAAATGAATAATAATATATTGAAAGAATAGGACAAAATGTTTAAGTTATCAAACCTAATAATCAATATCCACATTTCCGAGTTGTTTTTGCTCTGCTTTTGTTTATACTCATTATTCTCCTCTTCAATACCAGCCTGCAAAAAAAAAAAAAAAAAAAAACAACAAAAACATTAGGACTTCTGCTGCTGTGCACGATTCAAGCAAAAAAATAGGAGCCACGATCTCATAAAAAATATAGCATGAAAATAGGAGTTGCCTTTTTGAAATCCCAATAACCCACATCCCATAGAAATAGGACATGCTGCTGCACGATTCAAGAGTGCAAACAGGAGCCACGATATCATCCCCATTACCTATTTTATAGGATGGTTGGATTAGTATAAATACATAAGCAATTATTTTATCTACATCTACATCCCGAGGGTCGGACACTAACATATGGTGAGTACCCAACCAAATTCACATGGCATGCCGACCAAAAGAAATGGATGCCCCGAAGAGGCGGTACAACTATTGGTCGTATATACTATGTAAGTCCTTCCATGGGTGAGAAATACTATCTCCGAATGCTACTTAATGTTGTACGTGGCCCGTTAAGTTTTAAAGATCTTCGTACCGTTGATGGTTTTGAGTACACGACTTACATGGAAGCATGCAAAGCACTACACCTTCTGGGAGATGACAACGAGTGGGTTGAATGTATTCGTGACGCATGGCAATGAAAGTTAGGAAACCAACTACGGGAACTGTTTGTGACTATCCTGTTATATTGCACGGTCAGCGACTATGAAAAGTTATTTCATGATTGTTATACCTTTCTATCAGAAGATATTGTGCACAATCAACGTATCTTCCTAGGTAGTGACGTAGCCTTTACTGATGAAGAGGTGGTCAATTACACATTAATGGAGATAGAGAAAATCTTAAACGACAATTGTCGTTCATTAGTGGATTTTCCTAAGCTACCTCAAATAAACAACCAATTGGTGACTACTCCACTTAATAGGTTGATTGCTACTGAGAAGTCATACAACGTTCAAGAAGAAATGACACGTTTTAATGACTTGCATAGTGGACTGAATACTGAACAGAACGAGGTATTTGATGTTATTATTACTTCTGTCAATGCAAAAAATGGAGGTATGTTCTTTGTATTAGGTAGCGGAGGGACGGGTAAAACGTACTTGTGGAACACATCAATAGCTTACATTCGCTCACGTGGGAGGATTGTATTGTCAGTTGTTGCGTCAGGCATTGCTTCTCTTTTATTGCCAGGTGGTCGTACTACACATTCACGATTTCGGATTCCTATAGACGTTCTTGAGGATTCCTGTTGTTCGATTGATGTTGGTTCGGATCTTGCCCACCTAATTAACTCTGCTGATCTTATTATTTGGGACGAGGCACCTATGCAACATCGACATGCGTTCGAAGATGTTGATAGAACATTTAGAGATATTTGTCGCGCTACTGTTCCCGATGCTGCATGTCGAGTATTTGGTGGAAAGGTCGTTGTCTTTGGTGGTGATTTTCGGCAAATTCTACCGGTAGTTCCTAATGCATCACGTACAGAAATTGTTTCTTCTGTTGTAAACAAGTCAGCTGTTATATGGGATGCATGTAGAGTCTTTTGTCTTAGAAAAAATATGCGACTATATGATCCGAATCTTAGTGATGACGATTATACAAGAATGAGACAGTTCAATAAATGGATTCTTGACATGGGGTCAGGCCGCCTTCCTGCAACTAAACTTCAAGGCGAGGATGAGGCAACTTGGATAAGTATTCCAAATGATCTTTTGATCCCTGTTGCTGATAATCCAGTTGCGGCAGTGGTCTCATATATTTTCCCTCACATTTCTACTAGGATCGGTGATATCAACTACTTAAAAGAGAGATGCATTTTGTGCCCTACAAATGATGAGGTAGATATGATAAATCTACATGTTCTTAAACAGTTGTCGGGTGAACTTCATGAGATGTTGAGTGCTGACGAGATATGTCCATCCACTGGAAATTTTGAAGAATTGCGTATTACTTATCCTCCTGAATTTCTTAACACCTTGCGTTTTTCTGGTGTTCCTAATCACGTTTTACAGTTAAAGATCGGTGTTCCTATCATCCTGTTACATAATATAAATCTACAAAAGGGCTTGTGCAATGGCACTCGATTGGTGGTCACTCAGATTACTCGTCGGGTTATTGAGGCTGTGATTATAACGGGTACTCATGTTGGTAGCAAGGCATTAATTTGTAAAATTGATATGACACCTACCTCAACTTCTTGGCCTTTCACATTAAAAAGACGGCAGTTTCCTGTGAAGGTATGTTTTGGTATGTCCATTAATAAAAGTCAGGGACAAACGTTTAATAATGTTTGTGCATATCTTGTAAAGCCTGTTTTTACACATGGTCAACTATATGTAGCTGCATCCCGTGTAACATCACGCGCCGGCCTCCGGTTCTATGTTGATAATAGCGGAAAGTGTTCCAATAAACGTACCAGGAATGTTGTATTTCGAGAAGTGTTTTATAATTTGCACTTACAAGGAAGAGATGATAGTGGATGATTTGTTGTATATACTGGTTATGTTGTTATGGAATTTTAAGGTAAAACGATGTGTTACAATTCGAACATGTTCTTATTTACATTATTAATATGTCATACAAGGTTATTTACATTATTAATATGTGATGCAAGGTAGAGTAACTGTCAGTTGTTTAGTTTCATTTGTTTGGTTAGCAGTTGTTATTATGAATTAAGTTGTTTACTTTTGGGAGTATTTTATAAATTATCAGTTGTTTTCGAGGTATTTTTTTGTTTTTTAATATATCAGTTATATTGTAATAATGTTTTTATATATGTAGCTAACACACAAACAAATAAAATATATACAATGTTCACATTCTATATTAAAAAATTGTTATCTACAACATACAAATATTAGATAAGTTATATTAATGAAACCAAATGTATGCTTTTCACGCTTTTGTATATAGTTTTATATACAAAAGTTGTTTTAAATTGGAGTGGTAGCAAACAAAAATAAAGAAATGAAAATTTTATAAGTTTTTGTACTATTTTATTGTACAAACCAACCAACATTTTATTGTACAACCCGTCCAACGGACGGGTATAAAACTAGTTTGAGTTGTGTTACATGGATCAAGTCAGTGGGCCAAAATGACCATTTAAAGGCCTAGATGCTTGGAAACTTTATAAAAACGAGATTTTAATCAAACTTGATAATTATCACAACCCTAATCAGCCTCCACCTTCTAATTACAAAAATTAAACCCCTACCCTATGCTATTAACATAATCTAAAGATCCTTGGAGCTTGATAAGGTTTAGGATCAAAAAGATTAAAGGCTTAAGGTATACAACAACTCTACATGTGTTTTAATCTCTTTTTTTTCTATGTTTTAATTATGTTTTTAAACATCATAACTAAGCTTGTCCAGGTTTGAAACATTTTTATAAAGATTAAAACTTGATGTTTATAAAGATTTAATGGGTTAAACATGATACTGTGTGATGATTATTGTATGTGTTGCATGATATTTCATGTTCTTGATGTTTTAGACCTCTAGGGTTTATGATTAATGATGTTTAACATGTATCTTGCAAGGTTTTGATCAGGTTATGTGTTATTGGTGTTGTATGATGTCTGTTGGGTATTGTTGATCATTAATATGCGAAGATAGTTGATTAAAACTACGGTTTATGCATGATTAAAATCTGGACAGATTGTTTAGGCCGACTTGTGGGGTCTGTAACGTCATCTTAACATGTTTGTTTGATGATTTCTTTTGATGAAAACATTTTATATGGTCTTAGCTTTTCATAATGGGCAAAATCATCTAATTTGGACGTCGTTTGATATGTTTTTGGAATTTTCTTTGATTAAAGGTCATATCAGATTTTCGGATTAGTAAATTGGGTCAACTTTAAACAACCATAACTTGAGTTTTACAAAGCTTTAGGTTATGAAATTTGGGCAGTAGATCAATATTGTAATAAATTGGAGTTTCCAAGTGGATTCACCCCATTTGGAGGAACACACAATTTTTGGGAAGTTTTCTACTATTCTGATCTGTTGTGAGTGTTTTCTACACACAGCTGTATTGTATGATTTTTCATAATTTTTGAGTATGGTTTGATCATGAAATAAAAATATGGACTTGTCCGGTAGTATCCCTGGAATATTCAGTAAAATTTTGGGAGTCTAATTCATTGGATAAGTATTTTTAATAAATTGGTTTTCATAGCGCATAATCTGTCCTAAAAACACAGATTATGTAATGTACACTTATGTGGCTATTTGGAGTCTTGTATGACTTGTAATTGACATGAACTTGTATGAGCACTTATATGGGGTGTATATGAAGTGCATAACGGATTTTAATCATTGTGTTCACCAACGGGTCCATAGGGTCTACTTGTGCATTTAGAATCATTAGGTGTCACTTACACGGTTTTGAACTTTTAAACGTCTTGGACAAATGGGTTATATGGTGTATTGATTATGCACATATACTCACTTAGTGACACATGTAATAGGGAGTTGGTAGCACGTCCTTATTTATGAAGTTTGGATTACTTTCTTGCAACCTAAGGTGAGTTTCACTACTCTTTTCTCAAAAGCATGCGTCTCGGGTTTGAGACAACTTAACTTTTTCTAGTCCAGTTTGGGACTACTTTTACATCCCGGGTTTTGGGATGCTATGACTCCTTGTGTGGGTTGGGTTTTGACTCCTTGTGTGGGTCGGGTTTTGCTAGTTTCACACTCTGTGTCCTTGATGAACTAAACTGCATTCTATCGCGGAAGTCCTTCACTATTTACCGAATGAGTTGCCGGGTTATGGCAAGCGAGTTACTAGTTGATAGCGCTATTAGGTTTGACAAACTTCACACCGTGCTGGGAGCCGGGCGTGAACTACGACCTTAGATTTTATCATTGTTGATAGGCAATGATGCGAGGCAAAAACCAGCTCGCGGGGCGAGTGCATCGTTTGAATAGCAATTCGGTATATCATTGTTTAGTTATCATGAATGGGTTAGCTACCCTTGGCATACGCTGAACTAGTGGTTCTTGGTTTTGGTTATTGATTACTCTTTTGGGTTTGGGAAACCTAACTGTTGTTCTTGGTTTGGGAAACCTACACTTTTACTTACCTTACTTTGTGAACTCACCAACTTTATGTTGACACGCGATATACATGCTTTTGCTGGTAGTTAGCTTTCGGTGTCACGATTAGGAAGCACAGCACGTTTCACTGCATTTGGGGTTTTGGGCATACACCTAAATCACATATCATGCTTTTACGTTTTCTTTCATATGGTTTTAATTTGGGCACGTTGTTTTGTGCATGGTTTTAAAAAGGTTTAAATTCGGTTTACGCTTCCGCAGCTTAACTAAACTTGATTTTTGAAAACGAACTAAATGGTTTGGGCATTTAGAGTTCGTTCATATGACTTATGGCTATGGGAGCCTGGTATGTCATGCGTCTCGTGGCATAAACCCCGCAGTGGAAATTTGAGGGTGTGACAGAAAAGGCAAAAGAAATCATGAACACCTTCCAGTCCTGCATAATCAAACAAGTTCCAAGATCACACAACAAAAAAGCTGACGCTCTCAGCAAGCTCGCCTCATTAAACTTTGCTCATCTTACCAAGAAAGTGCTGGTAGAAGTAATCCAACATCCTTCCATATCCGAGCTCGAGGTACAAAATGTAATCACTGAAAATGAACCAAATTGGATGACCCCATACATAGCATTCCTGAAGAAAGGTGAACTTCCTCAAGACAATGTTGAAGCCGAAAAGGTCTGGATCAAGTCAAGGCAATATATCATCCAAGAAGACATACTCTACAAAAAAGGGTATTTGGCTCCACTGCTTCGACGTGTTGGCCCGGAACAAAGCAGATACTTAATCAAGGAAGTTCATGAAGGTATATGTGGAGCTCATTGTGGTCCACGATCAGTGGTAGCGAAGCTCATGAATCTCGGCTACTTCTGGCCTTCCATGCACAGAGATGCATCGGAACAACTGAAAAAATGTGAAGCCTGTCAAATACACGCCCCAGTCCCAAAGAGCCCCAAGCATGACCTAATCCCAGATAACTCAGCTTGGCCATTTTATAAATGGGGGATGGATGTCGTTGGACCCTTCCCACCTGCAAAGGGAGGAGTCAAGTTTTTATTGGTTGCTGTTGATTACTTCACAAAGTGACCAGAAGTGAGGCCTTTAGGAAAGATATCTGGAAAAAAGATTATCGACTTCGTTTGGGAAAGCATCATCTGCCGGTACGGCCTACCCGGAGTACTGGTCACAGATAATGGGAAGCAATTTGCAAAGAAACCCTTCAGCACTTGGTGCAAGGAATATCGAATAACCTAAGTCTTTAGTTCTGTGGCATACAAACGGCCAGGTTGAACGAATGAACCGAAGTGTGGTTGAAGGGATCGAGGCAAGACTCGGCAGAAAAGGAGGAAGATGGTTGGATGAGCTCCCAAGCGTCTTATGGGCCATCCGAACCACTGAGAAAACAAGCAACAAGAAAACGCCACACAGTCTTACTTTCAGATCCGAAGCAGTTATCCCGGCCGAGATTGGGGTTACCACACCCCGAACGCTCCACGTTAACATCAAGACCAATGAGGAAGAAGCTCTGCTCAACCTAGATCTCTTAGAAGAAACAAGGGACTTAGCAGCAATTCAAGAAGCTCAATACAAACAAAAGATGGAGTCCTACTACAACACTAGGGTAAGGCACGAACGCTTCAAGCCGGGAGATTTGGTCTTAAGGAACAACGAAGCAAGCAAGAAAGAAAATCAAGGAAAGTTAGGACCAAGATGGGAAGGCCCCTACACCATCTTGGAATCCCACAAAGGAGGATCCTATAAAATTGCCAACATGGAAGGCAAGAAGCTACCACGCCACTAGAACGACAAGAACCTTAAAAAGTTCTTTGCCTAGGCCTTCAAGAAATGTAATTTCCTCCTAGTTGAATGATGTAATATTGGCTTGTTAAATCAATGAAAGGATCAGTAGATCCTCTTTAGACAATTTGTCTTTCTATCCTATTTCCAGGTTGAGAACCTTGCAAGAAACTCCATGGCAAGGGCCATGTAAGGGGATGAGCTCCCAGGCCATATCACTCAATAGGTTCAAGGGTTGAATAAACCTATATAAGGGGTGAGTTCCTAGGTGAATCTAACTCCATGAGACCTACAAAGCTTTTTCTTTACATGTCTCATAGACGGGTTTGAGCAGCCTACACCAATTGTTCCTTAAGTTTTTGAACAAACATACGAAAAAACAAAAAACACCGTGTAGTGTATAGGATAGATGGTGACTTGTTTACCTAGACTACCTTTAGGATGAATGACTGCAGCATTCAACCTTTTAAGGTGCTACCGGTTAAACATTTCTAAACATAACAAAGACAAATACCATAGAACAAACATAGTTAAAAAAGCCAACAAAGAAAGTAAACCTAAAATAGCCTTAAGGGCTCAAAACATTAAAGGCCTTAACAGGCCAAGTACTACAAACTGTTCACAAGGCTATCAAAGCCTACTACCATAAAGGAGTCCACCAGGCTCCAACAAAAGTCAAACTATTCAAACACCAGATTAATTGTTTACAGACATACTGCTAAGAAAGCTACGAATAAAGGATAAGAAACTAAGCAACATCACCAAACCTCGAAGGCTTCGAGGCCTCATCTTCCCCAACCACTTTCGCCGCCTTTGTTTTCTTAGTTTTCTTTCCCTTTTCAAAGGCCTATCCCCAACAACCCCAGCCTCGGAAGCTTCAACGCTTGCATCCTTGGACAGTAACTCTTCAGCATCTAAAGTCTCCTCACTGTCACCAGAGCGAGCCCATTTCTTGGAAACTGACTCAAGCACTTTAGCACACACAACTTCATTCAAACCAAGGGGCTTCATCTGTTTTAGTACCTGCAAAGGTTTTCCATAACAAGAGGACACATGGGAAACATACTGATAGGATTTCTGCTCCATCTTCAACACCGTCTCTTTAAAAACATCCAAGGACTTGGGCTGAAACAAAGGAGACTCCTACATAACCTCACCCGCTTCATTAGCTTTAAAACCTGCAACAAAGCCTGTATGCATGCCATGAATAAGGAGTTTGGTATAAACCTCACCAAGAGTAGAATTAAACTCCGCAGAATGAAGCAGATAGGTGGCAACTTGCTGGAAACCTTCCTCAATCAACCATTAATTGTCATCTAAGGCACCACCAAGGGAAGCCTCTAACCCAACCTTCTCTTGCCCAAACACCTTCCTCTCTGCTTCAAGGCCCAACCTATCAACCTCAAGTTTCACACGAGCAGCCTCATGTTTAGCAACCTCAGCTTCATGCCCTTTCATCAACTCATCTATCAGCCCAACAAAGGTCTTCTCTTTCTCAGCCCATTCCAAAGCATCCTTTTTCAAAGAAGCCAAAGCTTGCTTCATGTCTCTCCTTTTCTTGGCAAATTCACTATACTCCCCCATCATCTTCCTAAACCTGCTAATACCTTCAGGAAGCATAGTAGTTAGATTACAAGTTCCAACCATCATTTTGGTCAATAGAGCATCATCATCCAACCCCTCCAAGCAAGCCTTGGCACCAGGGGTAGCAAGATGTGCAAGAACATCCTCACAAAGAGCAGATGATTTAAAAGTATCAGAAGGTTTCACATTCCAACCAGGGGTATACACCCCTTCACCATCCACACTTGTGGAACCCTCACCATGCTTCATCATCACAACTTTTGCAGCCACCTTCTTACCCTTACTCTTCTTGCCAACAACTTCTTCAATAACACTTTCAACCTCCTGATCTTTCTCCCCTTCAGAATTCTCTATATCATCACTAACATCAACCGCTTCATAAGCATCCACAGACTTCGCAGCCTTCAACAAACGACGACTAGACCTCCTAGTCGAGACAGGCTTAGAAAAACTCTTCACATTGGGAACAACGACATAGTTACCACCATCATACCTTCCCTTCTCATACTTAGTCAAAGCATCCTCACCATCGGCAGCTTCAGCATCCTTGAAGACAACCTCTGAAGCATCATCGCCCTTAATAAAGTCCAAAGCCGACATAACTACAAGACAAACAGCAAGAAAAACAGAAAACATAAATAATGTGAAAGAAAAACCAAGTAAAAACGGTGATAAAAACAAGCATACCCTGATCACCCTTCATCAACACAGGGTCTCTACCCTGTTTCTCCCAACGAGTGCTAATACCGGATAAAACGAGAAAAGGTTCGCCAAAGGGACGAAGCCTGGAAGGACATGCCCGAATAGCCTTAAGAAAAATCCCATCTAAGGCAGACTCCAACGGCTCTGCTTCGTTAAGAACAGCCTCGGGGTGCCTCCACACATGCTTGAAGGGAAAAATAGACTCAGAAACCCAGAAAAATCTAGTCTTCCACTGACCAACGGTTGTTACATGCGAAGAAATCAAGTTTGTTTCAACCGAGGATCCTTCAAAGGTAAACCAATCACCATTCTTAGCAAGGCGAAAGAAACGCCTAAATATAAGAAGGGTTGGGTCATAACCAAGAGCCCTACAAAGGATCTCAAAATGCAAAACACGACCAACCCCATGAGGATGGATTTGACCCAAAGAAACCTTATAATACTTAAGTACGTTGAGCAAGAAAATAGAAAAGGGATGACGAACGTTGGAAAACTCAAAATGACGACAATACAGTGCGATAGAACCATCAGGACAACTGGAAACAGGATCTGTCAAACCAGGAGCGGTAGGCTTGAAGGACAGATCAATGTCCCACTCCAAGCAGAACGCTTCAACTTCCTCTTGGGCCAGGGAAGAGAAGGTGATAGACATATCATTCTTAGCACCCATAGAGCCGTGAAGGATGATCAAAAACAAAGAAAAGTAAAAGAGGAAAGACTGACCTGATGAATGCAAGCGAAACCCTAAGAAAAGTGAAGAGGAATCGTTGGAGAAGAAAGTAAAAAAGTGAAATTATTTTATGGCAAATGATAGTTATTATAGATAATGATGCAAGATAATTAATACATAAACTGAGCAACTGACACCTGTCACATCAGTCAGTCAAATCACAATTTAAATCCAGAAAAAGTAACCACCCAAAACCTATGAACCTTCGAACCTTTCAACAAAAAACGAAGATAGCAAACAGTTAGAAGCCTTCTACCTACACCACAAAGACTCCTGACTTGGGGGGCTGATGACGTAGGTAGCTCAAGGCAAAAAAGTCTGATAACCATCACAAATATATGCTTGAAGCGTTGAAACCTACAAAGGTTCAAACGACGTATAAGCACAGATCAAAAGATGACCTGTCTTGTCACCTTTTCCTCGGCCAACTCAAAGCAACTGTCGTGTAGATATTGCACAGCTCGAACCGCAGGTCCAAAGCCATTACCAACCTAAAGTGGTCTGTCCTCTTGTTGCAACATGGTCCAAGATAATATGCCTTCCTGAATTAGAAGACAACTCCTCTATATAATCAAGATCAGATCCACACATCTGATCCATCCCTGTTTATTCCTTACACTCAGGGCATGTTTGGCAAGGAGCTTTTAGGAGCTTCAAGCTATAAGCTTTTAAGAAAAAGCTCATACTCAATAAAAAGCCTTGTTTGGTTGAAGGGCTGGAAGCTTTTAGGTTAGGAGAAAAAGCTCTACAGTGAAAAGCTACTACTACTAGCTTTTAAGAAAAAGCTCTACTAGGTACAAGCTTTTAATTAGTAAATGACATAAATACCCATTCTATTTTAAAAACAAAATAAAAACCTTACTTACAAGCTTTTAATTATGCCTATTTTAGTCATTTTATACATTTTATTAAAAGCTCTAGCTACTTTGCCAAACACCAAAATATATTTAAAAAGCTTTCAGCTACCAGCTTTCAGCTACCAGCTTACAGCTAACAGCTACCAGCCTCCAACTAGTTTTGCCAAACATACCCTCAATCTTCTATTTCTTTTGTCAACACACACACGTGAGGAGTCCATCTCCATCACATGCACACATCTCTCAAGTCTTGACAATTCTGGTATTGAGCAATACTTAGACCAGAATTCCAACACTGCAAAAACCATATTATCTTGAACCTCCTTCTACGTTTTGCAACGTAGGAGGACACCACGACCTGAGTTTGGCATATCAAAACCCTTAAACCCTTGAACCCTTTTTTGTGACTCAGGACTAACGTTAGGCTATTATTTGTTGTAACAACAGGGTAAGATGTTCGAAATGCATGTCTTGGTTTATTTACTAATGAATTTAATCCGAACAGTTTCAATTCAAAGATGTATTAATTAATTAGGATCAATCTTTATTACCATCTATTGTTGAGCTCCTTGGATTTAAAAGATTCGTATATTATATATACATACAAAATGCAACTTAACGTTAACCGTTATGAGGCCGTTTTCTTTCTTTTGCAAAATGCATCTTAACGTTAACTGCCATCTCTCCGTTTTCTTTCTTTCTTAACATTAACTGTCAACCATCTATCACGCCAACCGTCATTACGTCGTTATGAAAACATTGATGGCTATACAAAATACAAGTTAACGCCAATTGTCAAGATACCGTGTTTCTTTCGTTCTTCTCAACCGCCCTGTCACTTGCCATTCAACACCGCACCACATCCCTCTTAGACAGACTGGGTCGCCAAAACCACATGTAACCGTAGATCGGGTCGCCAAAGGTCAACGGCGATTTCACCATAACAACACCGCCGTCGCCGATTGTAACCTACCGTCGCCTTTTATAGAGGGTAAAGAAATAGTGTTAAGGAACCCAGATTCTCTAAACCGGTTTCACTGCCGAAGAAACCTAAGATGGTGATGCCATTTTTGAAGTGGCCGTGATGTGGTGCTGGCTTCTTCTCCGACTACTTTGGTGCAATCATTGAGGTATGTTAGTTGAGGGTGTGTAGAAGAAAACTATGAAGAGGGAGATGTTTTTTTCTCTTTGTAATTAAATTAAATGAAAGTAAAGAGTGAGGATATGTGAGTTTTGATTTGGAATGGTATTGATGTGTGTGAGGATATTTTACAGTACATTTTGCCTTGCCCATTGTTTTACCATTCTTCTGAATATGATATTGGATAATATTTATTTAAGATTTACTTGGAATTTTCTATGCATAATGCCATATTTAATAAAATTGATATTACATATCCCTGGAAAATTATAACCTGTATCCTTTTTAGAAAAATTAAAAGTAAATTCAATTCATGTTATCCACTGCTACTATCACACAACATTTATATTAAATTATTGTTCATATCTAAATTAGAAATAAAAACTACAAAGCAAAATCAATAACCACAACTAATTTTTATGGGTATAAAAATTGGAATTTGATTTTTTGCTTTAAATTAACTTAACAAATATAATATTATTTACCTTAAAATGCCTACATTGTGACATAACTCCTAACAATCAAAAAGCTTAAATAATTATTGAAACCGATTGACTTATGCTAATCTAATAAACAAATAAGTTAAAATTATATATAAATTTTATAAATTTGTGTATTTGAGTCAGGGTAATACCAAAAAAGTTAATTATATAAATTTGTGTATGATCAATTTTGACCCATTCCATATGGTAATTTAAGTAAATTAAATATTCTCGTTATATTATTACTACAATTTTAATTATAACATTATTCTCAACTAACATAAACTTGAGAATTTTCACACCTCATATAATAATATCATATAATAATATGAAAAAGATTCATAATTATTATCCCGCCGCAACGCACGGGTTAACGTGAACTTGTTTATGTTATATTAGTCATTCATGAAAAAAGAACCCTAAATTAACATATTTAGTTGTGTTCCTCAAACAAAATAGACGAGTTAATTGAGTTATACGAGTATGTCGTTCTTTTTTTTAATGACAAATGCTAGATCTTCTATATTATTACACTTATAATCTTAAACAGTGGCGAAGCTTGAAGATCAAATCGGCGGGGGCCAGACTCAATTTTTCGTGTCAGTAGGGGTCGGAAGATCAAATCGGTAGGGGCCAGATTAAATCCATATAAAAATTACCTATGGAAATCGCAAACTACTTCCACCACTGAGCCAAAAAAACGGTGGAGGTCAGGGCACCCCTTGACCCTCACCCAGTGATTCTAAATACATCATTGCTAAGGATTAAATCATAGACCTCCCTTCTAAAAGTCACACGTCTCTATTAATTGTGCTAGCCCATACAGTAATGGTGATGTATGTTTTGTTCACTCACCTATATGAGATAACTTTATTCCGTTTCATCTTTTGAAGTTCAATTTTAAATACAATTGATGAACATGATTATCGTATTCACCCTATGACCCTAACTTCATTCTATATGTATCTTAGCTTTGCAAAACTCTAATATATAAATAATTAATTTATTTACACAATTACTGAATATTATTTCGATTAACTTTCTAACATTCACAATCACCGAATCAATCAGAGGGAGAATGTGAAGGTAAGTGCAATTTAAACCTGGCACAAGGGACGACGGAGGTTTTATGTTCGTTAATATTTTTACTTGCTCTACGTTATTAATAATTAATTAAAATTATTATATTCGTTTTATATTCATTAAGTTAAAAGTTTAGACACCACAAACGTTCTTTTTTGAACCGGTAAATTAAGTTGACATACTTATGAAGCAAAAGTGACGTATTAAGTGTAACGAATTTTGTAGAAATATTTTTTTCTTAGACGACGGGTGATATTATTATTTACTTGTACTGTACCAACCACTCTACGAGCTATTAAATTCTTAATGACACTAATTTTGTTGAACGTAACATAGTTCTATTATTAGAAAGCCAAATTTAATTTTATGATATTAAACTAGCATATTAATTTGAGTACAAGATTAGCATGCTAAGTACAATACGTAATCATTTTATTATTTTTGTAAGCCATTTATTTATTTAGTAACAAAACAACATCTCTCAAAGTTGTAATGCTAAAACTACCTAATTTTCTTACACCTAAGAACATATAATTTTTTTTAATCTTTACTAGGCATTTTATTTTTTCTATTTTACAACTTAGGGGGAACGTGTCATATATTCTTTGTGTAAAACTATTATCATTCTTCACGTATTAAAATTAATTCATCCTTAGCATTCTTCACGTATTAAAATTCTACGTATATGTGTGTATAAAATGTACACATAATCCGTATACAATTATACATACACATATACCAAAGCTTATCCTTTCCAAAAACTCACTACAATCATGCATTTAGCAACTCTACTTACATTTTCAATATCTTGCATATGCTTAGCAATGCTAACTCGAGCAGATCAAGGATCAACCTCAGCTCCTAATTACAATCTCGACTGGCCTCGAAAAGCGAATGTTATAGATTGTCGTGCTGCATTTTTAACCTTAGGAGACTGTTATCGCGAGACCATGAGAGCATTTAGAACTCGTCAAGTTAGAATATTTTTGGGGCCAGTATGTTGTAGGGCTGTTCAAGCATTGAATCTCGGGTGTTGGCCGAGAATGTTTGGTTTTAATCCTTTTCTCCCTCCGTTTTTTCAATCTTATTGTTCGATCTTTGGTGGCGGTCCACCAACAACACCATTTGGTGGTGCCCAAGAACCAGGAGAAACGGGGCATAATCAAGCAGTCGAAAGCGAAAACGATGAGGTTTTAGCATCACCTTGAATATTTCTGAAGGAGTGTAACCGAGTACATAATTACATACTGATTTGGTCAAGTATATTACATGAATATTGTTTATTTTAGCAACTTGATTATGCAAAGGTTATGTATTAGAACAAATAAGTTACGTATAGTGAAATGATTGTACTTAAGCTGCTTTTTTATAAGGAATAATGTTCACTTAAAATATTTAGTTCTGAAAACGCTGAACACGTGTTTCGTGTTTCTGTTTTTTGTAGATTATTCTCATAACTAGAAAACTGATAATAATAGTATTTGTAAACGTACGTTTGGTTGAATAAATCGACCTTAAGTTTGAAGTCCTAGTTTACGACCGATAGAAAATCGGATCGTGAAAACCTCCGTGGGTGATCCTATTATGCGAAACACAGCTTGCGGCAATGTTTTTAGAACCGGACCGGAAGCCGAACCGGTCTTCTTACCGGTTCACTGGTCGGACCGGTTCAACCGGATATAAGAACCGGATGGCGATATAAATATTATAAAAACATTTTTTGTTTTAGAATTCAATTAGCATCTTTTTGATTTTTTAAATTTGTTGTTATACTTGGAAAATATCATTTATATAAGGACTAAGGATGGAAATTTATGTCAACACTTATAGCTGTATTCACGATTTGAAGTCAAATGCTTAAATGAAAGGATATTTTATTTTTTACTAGTAGGGAAGTCCGCGCGTTGCCGCAGGTGTTCGTGTTTTTTAACGTATTGAGTTAAGTAATAAAACTTAAAAACATTCGCATATTGCAGAAAGTACACATGAATAAGTTGTATATGGTTATCAAGTTTCAGAACCCATATATGATATATCTTTATGCATATAGTTTTAATCATATAAGTTGGGAACATATTACAAATTTCCCATTTTTTCCCCTGTTGAATATTGGTGTTCTGATTGCACTATGGTCTTCTATCATTCTAGTATGTTAATTTTGTCAAGTCTATTTTATGGATGCTCAGATATGGTATGTCATATTTTTTACAATAGTTGGTGGTATTTTCCAATATTCATTATTTACATTGTTATTTATACTTCTTCATTTTTTCCATAGTATTACCACATCGGCTCATTTGACGTGTTTGTAATTTGTGATATAACATATACCTAAGCGACCAATTTGTACTAAATGAATAGGTAATTTTATGTATAAGAAACAACTACCGTATAGTTACCCAATAACTTATTTAGTCTTAATTTCCTTAAAAAACACAAAACACACACATTGTTGCTTTATAACATCTTCCAGCCCCCTTGCAGAATCAATGTTAGAAACCAAAATGAGATCAATGGAAAAGCATCCTTAGAAAGCGAGTCAAATGGATAAATTTTGTACATGTTGGAAAACTCAGCTGAACCATAATATTTTTTTGATCACTTTTTTTTTTTTTTTTTATAAGGAGTGGACAAAAAAGAAGTCATTTTGTTCAAGGTCTCCGGAATGCAATAGCTTAATGGGCTGCAAAACATATTCCATGGTCTAGATCAAATCAACAAAGAAAAATGAGATAAATTTAGAGTGTTTGGCTAGATGGTATAAAGATACATATTGCCTTTAGAAAGCGAATTTTGGAATTAGCTTCAGATCTATACCGGTTATATATAGTTCATTAAACCACACAAAAGGACAAACAGAAAGTAACATTTATGTATAAACAATAAAGATTCTGCATAGATATTCTTGCACCTAACAACATAGTACGACTTTCTTTATTATCAGCTGCCTATCTTTATGCAGCACACCTATATACGTTGAATTGGCTTCTAAATGCTTCTTCAACTACTTGAACTGATATATGTAAATTAATGTATGTCAGTTATTAATGGAATGTCATTAAAAATTAAACCTAGCCATGGTCTTGCTTAAGAACCAGAAAAGGAGAGAAGAAAGAGCATGTGTGAGTCAAGTAACTTGATCCATGTTTCCAAATACTTCATCACCATAATCCACGGATACCAACCAATTTATGTTCTACATATGACGACGCATACAAGTTTTACACCTTTGTTTAGACCATCCAAACAATATACAAATTTGTCAAGCAAATCAATTCCTTTCAAAGAGAGAAAAAGCAAGAACAATGAAAGATTAATTGACTAATGTTAAAATGTTAACTAACCGTTCCATGTACTGAGGCATAAACTAATCGAGTAGTCATCCATTAACACATTGATAAACTTATTAATGTGGCATATAAGAGGTTTCTCTGCAGAATACACTTCACCTCTCCCAACCTTCATAGTATCAACTCAAAACACGTTTTCCAATTCCAACGCAATAACTTCCTACAAGATGAAACTACCAGCAGATATCAATAATATACCCAAGGTAAAATTAGCACAAACTTAATTTTTTTATTCAGATAAACATTACTTGTACATGACACTGCCAACAAACTCAAGGATGTACAGACTCCCCTTCCCGTACCATCTGAATAGCAATAACTATCTTTCCCTAAATTCGCCTTATTATATGGTTTATCCATGTGGTCAACATGATCATGCTTGTGGCTGTAGTAATTCGTAACCTTGAATACTGTTCATGCGCCTAAGAAACCTTCATGTAGTAACCTTTAGCATAAAATCAAATGGCTTCCTGTTTTTTAATTATAAAAGGTAATTCAATCTAATAATATTTGTGTTTTAAATAGAATTTTAATTAATGTTATTTAAACAATATCTACTTTATCATAGTGTATCTAATAGAAATGAAGTTTCTAAAAATAGTTGTATACTTTTTTTTCGTATGTACTTAGATTTTTGTAACACACAATTATTTAGGTGTATATGTGAATAGACCATACCCCTGTAGATGACAACTACTTTTGTTCGGAATGGATGTGTGTACGTTTCTGAAATGAAGTTTGAATATAACCGGTTTGGAGGGAAAGGATATAGGGAGTTTTAGAGGGAAAGTTTTTTGTAAGTTAGTTATTCACAAACTAAACATACACATACATTTTACAATATTACATCGGTCCCTATATATATACATTGAACGGTTGTGTCTTAAACCGTTGTGACCCTTCTAACTACAATAACCGTTTGTCAAACATGTGACATATCGGTCAACTTATTAAGTTTCTAAACTTAGGATATTGTTTCTAACATATGTACAATAGACATTAACATAGGTTAAATTAAATCAAGATTATATATTGCTAACATTCTCACCCCTAATCTTGATTTAACTCGAACTTGTTTCTTCACTTGACGATGTGCGGGATCTTTTCTTCGGTGGGAGGTCTTGATCATCATATTCGGCATTCTTCTTCTTGTGATCAAAGTCTTCTTCCTTGACTTCTACTACCATTTCTCTTCCTTTATACTTCAAGTGATACCATTCCATCATCTCTAGGTATCGAACATAGACTTGTCTCAAAGTCATTGCAATCTCTTCTCTTGTTGCTAGGCTTGGTAGTCCTCTCCCATATCCCATTGACATAGCAATCACTGCCCAATTGTCGTCTCTCGTCACCTTACCATAGCCACCAAATACTTGCACCTTTGTGTAGAGATCTAACAAACAAATTGGATAACCATATCCATCTCTAGGGGGCATTGGTGCCTTGTTTGATATTTTGAGGAAATCATACATAAACCATTCTATGGTTTTCTCGAATTCCAACTCGAATTTCCTCTTATATCTTTCAACCGTTGTGGTGATATGGATCAAATCCATAAACACAACACAATCATTTAACTTTGTGCCGTTTGTCGGATACATAACCATAGTCCCTTTTCCATGAACTCCTCGGCATCATCTCGGTTAATCGAGAATCTTTCAAAGTTTCTAAAAACTGATGCCCTTTCTTTATCTATATCGCTGAGTTCTTGATAAATACCTGATTCGAATGCCACTGTTTTGCCGGTTCTTTTCTGATTTTCTGCATTCTGTCTGTGCGCCTCATCATCGCCTTTTGTATCCGGTTTCTGCACAAGGTTTTCTCTTTCGGGACACTTAACAGTAAAGTGATCATCACCATCACACAACCTACATGTGATTATCTTCCTTTTCTTTTGGATAATCGGCCTATGGATGTAGCATACATCCCCTTCAAACTCGATCTCTAGGCCCTCGGATGTTAGTTTTTCTATACTAAGAACATTTTTTCTTAAAGTGGGAACATAAAATACCGAATTGATTTTATGAATCTGATTTCCACTTGTGATGATCACCGTCCCTTTGCCTCTAAAGTACTCCTTCCTATACCCGGTTGGATATGTTTCTATACCGAATGATTTGCTAAATAGGGTGAATTGATTCTTGTTTCCACACCCGTGTTCTTTGCGTGTAAGACTTGCAAACCATATATCATCCCAACCTTTTCCATCGGTCCCTTTAACCATAAACTCCGTTTTTCCCATCTTTCTAGGGCACTCTCTTCTAAAATGAAACGGTTGCTTGCATTTGCTACAACACATCGTGGGCGGATACTCGGGAACATCTTTCTTGGCCTTCACTTGCCTATTGAATTCCTCTTGGGCCCTTGACAACTTTCTTTCTTGGATCTTTGATGAAGATCCTATGTTAAACTTCGAGAATTTGATGTTGAGAGGTTTCTCACAATCCTTTTCTTCTTCTGCCTTATCGGCCTTCACTGCCATCACGGCTTTTCCTTTGTGATCACCATGATCACATTCTCTTGTGGGAACTAACGGCCATCCGTCTTCTCTTCCCATACAATTAACATCTTCGGATTCTCGAATATCAAATATACCACAGGTCTTGGGTCTTTGCTCTGATGCCATGTTCGGAATGGATGTGTGTACGTTTCTGAAATGAAGTTTGAATATAACCGGTTTGGAGGGAAAGGATATAGGGAGTTTTAGAGGGAAAGTTTTTTGTAAGTTAGTTATTCACAAACTAAACATACACATACATTTTACAATATTACATTGGTCCCTATATATATACATTGAACGGTTGTGTCTTAAACCGTTGTGACCCTTCTAACTACAATAACCGTTTGTCAAACATGTGACATATCGGTCAACTTATTAAGTTTTTAAACTTAGGATATTGTTTCTAACATATGTACAATAGACATTAACATAGGTTAAATTAAATCAAGATTATATATTGCTAACAACTTTGAAGATTAATCCTGCGATCCAAAAGCTTTACTGAGTAATTCTTACGTACTGTTGAGGTTTCACCTTTACAAAACCTCTACTTTCTGAGTTTCTTCCCTAAGTATGATAAAAACAAATTCAAGGAATAATCTGGGGGATTTCTAAATGCAAAAAAAAAAAAAAAAAAAAAAAAGGATCATTCATTTGTAAATAACATTCCCACCATCCAAATGCAAGTAATCATATTTGACCTACATCCTAAGTCAAAATAAATTATCTATGTATGTACACTTATAAAAAAACCCATTCCCTAAGACTTTTAAGATTTAGGAGAATAATAAAAACAGAAAAGAGAACATGAATAAACCTACAATTCTTGCCTAACTTCCAATTAGAGAATATTCAATAACCGGTTTTGCCAAAAAGAAATATAAAATGAAATGAAATGTAAAGCACAATTGGGAATTGGGGGTCGCAACTAAAGACTCAAATCATAGTATACATCAATTCTAAATGTGAAAGTCTAATATAAAAAAGATTGCACAGGTGGAGCTGCAAAAAATGCCAAGAAATTAGAACCTGAAAATAATGTGTCAATCTAACATTCTCATTTTCTAGCCACCACCTAAATCAAGATCTTTGAATGAATTACTTTGATCCTAACAATGACAAATCTAGAATCATCCTTCCAAACACCGTAAATACATATTCAGAAACACACTCTAGAAAAAGTTAACCTTATAAAAGCAAGCAAACAATGAGCAACATTAAAAACTCACCAAAGTTAGCTTGGAGGTCATCAAAAGATGAAGTATAATTATTCTTCATTAGAACAACATTAGCAATAGACATGGAAGCTGTGAATCAACTATAAAGTTGCGTGGTTCTGCAAATCGTTAAAAATGGATAGTGAAGATCAAGTATAAAAGGAACGGTCAAGATTTGCCACCAACATAGCTAAATAGAGTGCAAAATAATGGTTAATGACCATAAAAAATACATTAAAGATTTTCACAATAAAATAATAGTACCATTACTTTCATAGATATATACACCAGCTGTGATTATGTGAAACACAAATTGAAATCAAAAGACGGCAATTTCATACCATAAGAGAAGGCTTAGAAGGCAAGATTGTAGTTTTCTAGTTATCGTTTCTTGTGTTCCAGGCCAACAAAACAACCTGTCAAGAATTGATTTCACAATTACAATTTTGAACACAAAAATGGAACCCTAAAAGAACTAAAAATATGATCGAGTCAAAGATACATACGTACAGATAAGGGATGAAGAAACTCAGGTAGTGAGATACACCGGAGCTCCAAAACCGACACCTTAGTGTGGTCGTCGTTGTTCCATCAAAGTTCACATTGGAGGCAAAATCGGCTTCAGATTGTATGTGTTTTAACTAAATAGAGACAGAGGGTGTGCAACGGTTCCAATTAATCACCTTGATTGCAATTGATGGCTGGCTACGGTTACCGAACTCTTGCGCATTCAATCGTGATGATGGAAACAACGGTTTCATTGTTTATTGTGTATTCATTTCGTATGAGACAGAGTTAACTGGGAAGCCTAATCGATTTAGAAAACATTAAATTGGGAGGGGTTAGAAAGAGAGTGCATTATAGGGGCATTAAGGTAAACAATTTTATACATTTAACTAAAATGTCATTACAAATTTACTAATATACCCTTCCAAGTGTCTTAAATGTCCACATAGTTCCAATTATACCCTCATGATGTAAGCATAAATCACTTATGCATGTTGCTTCTTAAGTTGTACGAAATTGAAAATTACTATCCTACCCGTCACTCTTCCTTAATAAGATAAATATAGATTTGATATTCTCTCTCTCTCTCAATAAAGAAACATACCAAAGCCATCGTTCATCAATCATCACTTTGAGCTTTATTTCTCCACTGTGTGTTTCTCGCTACCAAACCAGTTTTTTTTATCAGTCAAACAAACTTCCAAATGAGTTGATTGGTGGCTGCAACGAGAAAGATGAATGATTGGGGATGAAAGTGATGAACGATGGCTATCTGCGAAGAAAGATGAAAGGTTGTGGTTGTTTTTCTCTGTGATGAGATGACGACAGTTGTGCTAAAAGTCCCGGTCCGGTCCAATGATTCTCACGGTTCCCGGTCTGACCCCCGGTCCCTAGTCTAACCGGACGGGTCGATGCACAAGCGGTCTTATATACCAGACTGGCCCGGCGTCACTCACGGTTCCCGGTCCGACCGGTTGAACCGGCCGGTCCGGTTTTAAAAACAATGGCTTGCGGCCGAATTAGGGTCACAAATCTTGTGTCTCTTATTGCTAGAGTCGGGCCGGTCCTTATAGTGGCTGAGGCTAGGGCCCATAATTTTAGCGGTCTATTATTTTATTAAATCTCCACATAGATATATAGGAGGGAAAGGAGAAAACTCAAAATTTTAAATTGGGGGAAAAGTAAAATGGTTAATATACCCCTCAAGGCAATAAATCATATATTTGTTAGTGTGTGATATGGGTTAATCTTGGCCATTGGATGGGTTTGTTAATTATTATAATACTTCGCTTGCTTTTCATTCACAGAAATGATACTTAAATACATACAAGGCAATGTCCAAAATAAGGAAATAAGTAAATATACATTAATATAATAAATGTACAATAAGGTGCCGAATTGATTTGGCTCAATTAGAAATTGACTTGGCTCAATTATCGGCTATCACGCCCCATAGTTTGAGCCGGAGATGACCGAAGGCATAAACTGGATCGAAATCGTTGAAACAAATGCTTCGGAAGGCCTTTTGTAAAGATATCTGCATATTGGTAATCGGCAGGAACGTGTAAGACTTTGACAGAGCCGAGTCGAAACTTTTCTCTGACAAAGTGGATATCCAATTCGATGTGTTTAGTGCGTTGGTGTTGAACTGGATTATCGGATAGGTAAACAGCAGAGATGTTGTCACAATAAATGATGGATGCGTGCCGAACAGGGATATGTAGGTCGAGTAAAAGGTTATGAACCCAGCTGAGTTCAGCAACTGTGTTTGCCACGACATGATATTCAGCTTCTGCACTTGATCTTGAAATTGTGGACTGTCGTTTGGAGGGCCAAGAGATCAAGTTGGATCCCAAATAAACACAGTAACCGGAAGTGGATCGGCGTGAGTCAGGGCACCCGCCCCAATCAGCATCTGAGTAAGCAGTCAATTCTATGGAAATGGACGGGGAGAGTAGTAGACCGTGATCTAGTGTACCATTGATATAGCGAAGGATCCGTTTCAGAAACTGAAAATGTGGTTCGCGAGGAGCGTGCATGAATAGGCAGACCTGTTGAACAGCATAGGCAATGTCAGGTCTGGTGATGGTAAGATACTGTAAGGCGCCAGCTAAACTCCTGTAAAGAGAACCATCCTCGAAAGTGGAACCGCTGTCGGCACTAAGTTTCGAACCAACTTCGACAGGGGTGCTAGCGGGTTTGCAATTAGACATGTTTGCTCGAGACAGTATATCAGCTGCATAAGTTGATTGAGATAAAAATAACCCGTTTGCTTATTTAGAGACGGAAATACCCAAAAAATGGTGCAAAGTCCCCAAATCAGTCATTTTGAATTCACGAGTGAGGGACTGTATAATCTTTTTGAGCAGATCATCACCGGAAGCAGTCAAAATAATGTCATCCACATATAATAAAAGATAAGCCATTTGGTTCCCGTGATGGTAAATGAATAGAGAAGTATCGCAAACACTGCTCCTGAATCCACTCTTGAGTAAGTAATCTGCAAAACGTTGATACCAAGCTCGAGGAGCTTGCTTTAGACCATATAAAGATTTATTAAGTTTGCACATATGTTTGGGTTCGTCTGTAGAAGTGAATCCGGGCGGTTGAAACATATAAACAGTCTCCTTCAAGTACCTGTATAAAAATGCATTTTTAACATTGAGTTGGTGAGTCGACCAACCGCGTGAGATGGCAAGGCTAAGCACCGTGCGAATGGTGGTGGGTTTGACGACTGGGCTAAAGGTTTCGTGGCAGTCAACACCCACTGTTTGGCTTTTCCCATTGACTACCAAACGAGCTTTATGGCGCTCTAAGTAACCATCGGCGTGGAACTTGTGTTTGAAAAGCCACATGCATCGGATTACCGGAACATCAGGTGGTCGAGGGACAAGTTCCCACGTGTTGTTGGCCAATAGAGCTTCGTATTCGTCAGTCATGGCACGTTTCCGGTTTGGGTCAGTTAGGGTCGTTAAATGGGACTTGGGGATGGGTGACATGGTAGGAGCGGTATGAGTATGAAGGGAGAATGGGAGTTTGGGTTTGAAAATGCCTGATCTCGAGCGAGTTTGCATATGGTGAGAAGGGGCAGGATCGGGAATTTGTGGTGGTGTTGGTTCGGTTGGAGGTGGTTCGTATGGTGGTGGATCGGTTTGGTGAGATGAGGTCGGTTGGTGATGGGTCGAAGTAGATGGTGTGGTTTGTGTGTGACAAGTAGAGGATGGTTGTGGTGGGTGGTGTTGGGCAGAGGGGTGAGGAGGAGGGATGTGGGCCGAGTGAGGGGAGGGCGGTGGTGATGGAGTGTGTTGGGCCGAGGGAGCTGAGGTTGGGGCGGCGAAGAGTTTTGGATCAAATAGGATTGGGGATGGGTCAAGAAAGGAGTGATCGGGAGGTGGGGAAGATGGGTTGGCAAGAGGAAAAACCGCTTCGTCAAATGTGACGTGTCGGGAGAAAATAGTTTTACCCGAAGTTAGGTCTAGGCATCGATACCCGCGGTAGTTTGCCGGGTATCCTAGAAAGAGACACGGAAGGGAGCGGTGGGTAAGTTTGTTAGGGCGAGTGACGGAGGTGTTCGGGTAGCATAGGGTGCCGAACACACGAAGATGGTCATAGGAAGGCTCACGAAGGTACAAGAGAGATAGAGGGGTGCGGTTTTGGAGGGTTTTAGTGGGTAGAATGTTGTGGAGGTAGGAGGCGGTGTGAAGGGCCTCAACCCAATAGGTGGATGGTAAAGAGGCATGGGTAAGAAGGGTGAACATGATCTCGTTTATGCGACGGATCATGCGTTCAGCTTTACTGCTTTGTTAGGAGGTGTGAGGACATGAGAAATGTAGTTGAATTCCGTTTTGAGAGGTAAATTGGTGAAAGTTGGTGTTATCAAATTCGCCTCCCATGTCGCATTGGATGGCTTGGATGGGAAGTTTAAATTGTGTGGTGACAAATTGGTGAAAATGGGTTATTTTGGAAAAGGTTTCTGATTTAAATTTGAGTGGGTAAACCCATGTATAATGAGTAAAATCATCAATAATTACCAAATAATATTTGTAACCCGCATTACTTAAAGGAGGTGAGGTCCATAAGTCGCAATGTAGTAACGAAAATGGACATAAAGTGTGAGAAACGGAATCATTAAATGGTAAACATTTGTGTTTGGACAATTGACAAGCATGGCAAAGCGACGAAGTCTTTTGCTTATTACAAGAAATAAAATTATTCAAATGAAGAAAGTCCAAAACATGTTGACCCGGGTGACCGAGTCTGTTGTGCCAAAAAGGTGAGTCTTGGGTGATTGTAAAGCAAGCGGTTACGGAAGCATTTGGAGTGAGCGGGTACACGTCACTCGTACTGTTGTGACGACTCAGGATCGTGCCATCCTTGAAATCCTTCACAGAAAAACCATATGGGTCAAATTCGATAGAGGTGTAATTATCAATATTAAATTGACGGACAGAAATAAGGTTTTTAACTATGTGAGGGTTAAAAAGGATGTTTTTAAGGTATAAAGGTTTGGAAACAAAAATGGGTTTTTAGTACGCACAAAAGTGTCCTAAAATGTTATTTTATAGGACCTTTTATTTAATAGGACCAACGGTAAAAGCGTTTCATGTAAGGGGGTCGTAATAAGTCACGAAACTTAAAAAGCGTCCTAATATCTCAAATGAGATTATGAACCCATTTTATGGTCGCATAATATGTCCCAAAAAAAACTCCTAATAAAACATATTAGGACACTTTTACAAGGTTTTAACATGTGCTTACCTAGTTTTAATCTTTTAATACACATACAAGAGTCCTAAAAAATTAAGTTATAGGACCCTTATGATGTAACATTATAGAAGCATTAGTACCAAAAAAAGGGTCCTAATATCTCAAATAAGATTATGAAACCAGTTTTATGGTCGCATAAGATGTCAATGAAGAAACAATATAGCGTCCTAAGAAAAGCATATTCGTACACTTTAATAGGACCAAATTTGAAAGTCCTAACAAGTTATGATACAACGGTTTTTTAAACATATACGCACACAATTTTATGATATACTGTATATAACATCAACTAACGAAAGAAATAAAACTTTATTATATTTCAAATAAACATATTCATAACAAAAACACTAAACATGAATAAGTTATAGCATCATCCAACATAAAGTTTTGTAACATTTAACAAAGAAACTAAAAGCAACGAAAGAGATAAGCAGCATAGAATCCTGAGTCATCATGTGTCCTCAATCCTCACGGACTACCTACAAATAAACCATCCGTGTATAAGCATTAAGTTCCAGATTATTAAAATTATTCGTATCACAAAATTAATAACTACATACCGAGATGAAAGGACAAGGCCATGCAATGGAGGCACCAATACAATCTTGAATTGTGGAAAATAACCCATATGGTCTCACCAACTTTTCATCTATTTTTATTGCTACTTGAACGTTTACCTCACACCATTCTTGTCCAATCTCTGTACCACCAACTAGCTCATTTGGGTCCAAGCTCTTCACCCATCCTCTTGCTACAATCTCGGCAGAGTTTAGAATGCTTTTGAGGACAACTTCATCTCCAACCTAGATTTTAGTTTTCAACAAACATATCAAACTCTAGTCACAATAGTACAAGTAACGTTTCACAAAAAAAAAATAAAGATTTATATAGAAAAATACCCGTAAACGTGGAGGTCCATTGGTTGCAATGGGAAAATGTGGTGATGTAAGAGGTGGAACACTAGGACCATCCGTACTCCCTTTAATCTCCGATACTTGGGCTTGTAACCGAGCCACAGTACTAAAGAAAAAAACATGTAAATAACAAAATAACTAAAGAAAAAAACAAATATTTTAAAAATAATGATTAAAAAAAGATAAAAAGGTGTGGCATTTTTTTAAACACACCCAATTCAATCACAACTCATTTTGGCCATAACCCGAACCTATTTAATTTGGTTAGAACTCGTCTTGACCCAGAGTAAACTGGACCTGTTTTTAAGCGGGCTATTTTGACCTGAACCCATTCTGATCCGC
The DNA here is from genome assembly GCA_028751855.1 of Ambrosia trifida. Taxonomy (NCBI): domain Eukaryota; kingdom Viridiplantae; phylum Streptophyta; class Magnoliopsida; order Asterales; family Asteraceae; genus Ambrosia; species Ambrosia trifida. Next base: position 42,515,833 of record CM054125.1, read on the forward strand.
AGTCCAACCCACCTGTTTTGCCAGGCCTAAAAAACTACATGCCCAGGTTACATGGTTTTAATTTTGTGAAAAGTTTAGTTTGGGTGTATCACCGCACCCACAACCGCTCTACCCCTCCCTTTCTTTATCTCCCAACCCCTTCGTCGATCGAAGCCACCATCAATCAAGTTCCTCACCTCTATAGCCAAAATAAAAGGGAGGGGCGTTAAGTTGGTATTTAATCATTTTCACTAACTTAACAAATCTTTAAACATAAGTCAGTGTTAGCTTCTAGAATTGTTACAAAGTGAAAACCACATAACTCAAACCTGCAACCTATTTGTGTAATTAATTCTAATTTAATTTAGCATTGGACCCTTTCTTTTAGATTCATTTCTTTTGTAATTGGTTCAACATGAATGACTCGAAGAGCTAAACATGAGAGGATCATATTCTCAAAGAAACAAATTAAACGTAATGTTCCTTACCTCTGTTGCTGCATCACCAAATTCAGATGTAGTTCCGGATTTTGATGTCTCCCCTTGTAAGCCTAAAACGAACTCCATAGATTTGTAGACAAAAGATGATGCAGACATCTGTGTGCTCCTGTAAATATCTTCCTACTTGTTTTGATGACACCATTGAAAGGTTAACAAAAATTGGTTAGTTAGCATAAAGGTTGGACAACTAAACTAGATTATAAAGCATTCCACCAAATGGATTGAGCAAATAAACAATCGACAAATAAATGGTCGACAGTCTCAGTACCATACCCGCATCTATTGCAAGTTAAACCGATAGACTTGATACCCCTGCGCTGAAGTTCGGTCTTCGTCGCCACCCTGCCCATGTTCGCTTTCCAAACCAGCAGATTGCATTTCATAGGAGCCCATGAATTCCATTTGAAACTCAAACCGATAACCTGTCCCAAGCTTGCAGCAAGGATATCTGATCTCACCGCCTTGGTCGCGAACTCCAGACCCTGATCATTTTTCCAACTCCAGCTATCCGCGCCTTGGCCAAGAGTGACATTATGCAGCTGGTCCATCAAAGAAATGCACTCCGCAAGTTCCTGCCCCGATCTCGGCTCCCGAGTCCAATCCCATTTCCATTCAACCCCTCCATTGATCCTGCAATAATTGTCCAAGAGGAATGCATTTTTATACTTTGCTAGTTTGAACAGGTTAGGAAAATCTTCCGCTAATGCCCTTTGACCAGCCCATACATCTTTCCAAAACACAATTTTGTCGCCGATTCCAAATTTTTACAAAAGCAACAGACCTATAAATATATGTAATTCATTCAGACTCGTCATATCAGGGCATGAGGGATCAATGATCAATAAACTAACTTTTTCTTAGAAAATCAGATATGTAGTGTGAAGGAGGCAATTCTCAAACTGGTTATTTAAAGATACTAAGTCCATCACGGATATCTAATAAGTAGTCATAAATACCCTCAAAACTGCTAATTTGCTTGTACCCTAATGCAATAAGCCAACAGCACTTCTAATAAGCAACCCACAAGAACAAAATCTAATACTGCAAGCACACTTTACCAATTGAGAACCATAGATGATGCGCCTGACAGTCTTCAATTCTGTATATGATTGACACAGTTGTTGTGATCTACCGATCTTACTCCATCTTCATCTTCTTTGCAGACGAAAAACCTAAAGCGACACAAAAAAAACGACTAAAACAAAACGAAAATGAACCAGACTTGACCAGTTAGTCTTCGTTAGGGTTTTCAATGTCGAAATCGGGTTCAGAATCAAAACAAGATGTGACTCACCCTTGACGAAGGTCGGAATCTTCGTCGATCTGTTGAAATATTCATCGATCCGGTGAAATCGTCTTGATGTTCTTGAATCGCCAGAGAGAGAAGAGGAGGGGGCGGATAAAGTTTTGAAGTTAGATCTGATGGATGAGAGGGATGGGGAGGGTTTATGGGGAGTAATGCAGGAGAGTGGAGAGAATTAGAATTTCGTGACACAAAACCATGACACTCATTTGTGTTTAATGTCATGTTTTTTTAGTTTATGACAGAAAATTGTTGACACGAGGAGAAAAACGTCAAGAATTTAATAATTTTTTTCAAAGATGACACTTTTTTTATGACATACACTTTTTTATGTCATTAAATACATGTATGTCATAAAATGAATGTCAAGGAAGGGTATTTTTCTAGTAGTGATCGTCCTCTGTTAACATCCAATCCATGGCTTCTAAATTTGTATTTGCATCAACTATAAAAGGAGGGATATCTTTTCTTGACAAATGAGTCTCTTGCTCACTAGTTTGTTCATAGGAACCCAACTTATCTTCATTAGGCTCACACCAAATCCGACAAAGATTCTCTAAACTCGCTGGTCCTATGCCAAAGCTGATGTAAAATGACAAAACAATTAATAAAATCACAAAATAATTTAGTTAACAAACAAAACCATTGGATTCTTTTGGTTTTTTTATGAGACAAAGTTGCAAAAGACATTATAGCATATTGTACTATATAGTTCGTATTTCGTTAATTATTTGTATCGATATTAGTTTAATTTGAATATTGTATGGAACTAGTTGTTGATCTCGTAATGTAAGGCTTGATTCAGTTCTAATATAAATCAAATAATTAATCAAGCCAGTAACTTAACAACGCATAACATCCGACTACACACTAAGCCAAGACGGCCAAAACCATTTTCAGCAAGATTTAACTAAATATTCGACGCCCAGTATAACGGAAAAACTGTTAATTTCATGTTATAATGTAGTATAGATATTGTATGCAATAGATAAGTTTTCTACGTGTTTTTTTATTATTACTAAAATATCAAGGGTAATGTTACGGTGTATTATAATAACACCATCATGATTAAGCGTCCTATAAAAGTTAAAGTTATAAGACTCAAATGTTAAGTATACCATTTAGTTATGTTATAATAAAACTCTAGTGAAAAAGCGTCCTATAAAACTGATGTTTTATGACTCAAATATCATGTGTCCTATTATGGTGTATTATAATAACATCACAATGATTAAGCGTCCTATAAAGGTTAAAGTTATAAGACCCATGTGTCAAGTGTCCTATTAAGTTATGTTCTTATATGACTTCTACTAGAAACGGTCCTATAACATCAAACATTTATGACTTAACTACAAAGTGTCGTATTAAGTTATGTTATAATAGGACCCCCAGTGATCAAGTGTCCTATTACATTACCACATAATAGGACACCCACAACTAAATGTCTTATAAATTACTTTATTAGGATCTACATTTTAAGGGTCTTATTAAGTTATATGATAATAGGACCCCAAAGAATCATCCATCCTATTAAATAACTTTTTAGGACACTGGTTTAGTAGCGTATATTATAAAAGGACCCCAAAAGTTCATTCGTCCTATTAAATAGTTTTTTAGGACCCCATTTTACAAGCGTCCCACACAAAAGGTCCTTAAAAGCCCTTTTTGTTGTAGTGGAGGCAAAGTTGAGGGTGGAGTTGCCCTAGCCCAAAACTGAAAGTTTTTTGCCATTGCCAACAATTATTGATACTATTGGTGCAAAAGTGGAAAACGTGTCAATATTATCTTTATCTAAAGAGATATGAGAAGATGCACCTGTATCGAAGTTCCTCTGATCATTTTCATCACCTGAATCAATAGATAGAGCATGAACTGCATCTGCTAGCTGTGTGGGTTCCAGAGGATCTACCTCTGTGAGATGTGCCTGTGCCGACCTTTGATTGCCACAATTATTATTATTATTATGAGAACCAGAGGGAGACGGGGGGTACCACGGTTGTGACCAATTTTGGGTGGGGTAGGGATAAGGTGGTGGTGTCCAATAAGGAGGGGCCCAAAAGGGAGGGTAGTAGGGTTGTTGTTGGGTGTTGTTGGGGTAGGGAGGGGATGGGGTATAGGTCCGATTGTAGGAGTGTTGGGGTGGTCCAAAGTGGGGTCGGTTTCTATTATTGGGCCGGTGAGAGTTGTTACGAGAGTTGGGCCGGTTGGGTTGGTGAGAGGATGGGCGGGTTTGGGCTTGAGGATAGAGAGACATGTGGGATTGAGGGTAAGGTGAGGAGGAGTGTGGACCTGGACCTGGGCCGAGTATGGAGGATGATGTGGGTTGGTTGTGTGAGGCAGAGGATGGGTTGTTTGGGTTGGAATTGGGTGATGGTGGGATGGCAGCCGCAATGGCGGGGGTATTGGTCACAGCATCACGGGTTTGCATTCGACCGGTTTTGGAGTGTAGTTGTTCAACCGCGTCATCCCATGAAGGCAAGGAATTGTTCAATATAGAGGATATTGTATCATATTCCTTAGGTAAGCCTTTGACAAGATGGAGAACACGTTGTTGGTCATTCATAGGGAAGTCTGGGGCTTGGAGTTGGTCGGTTAGATCTTGTATTTTTTGGCAATATTCATCAAGGTTGGGCATGGAGGCAAGGGTGGTATTGGCTAGTTCATGTTGTAGGGCTTGGGACTGTGGACCCCGGTTGCTAGTAAAATGGCGTTTGACGCGAAGCCAAGCCTCATGTGCCGTGGATTCATCCGTGATCATTTTAAGAACAAGAGCATCCGAGAGGGTCCCATAGATCCATTGTAAGACAATGGAATCTATGTTTTCCCACGAAGCATATTCGGGTGAAACCTTGGCGGGTGGCGGCGTACCGTCAATATGGTTAAGGACATTATATCCTTTAGCGTGGAGCGTAAAAAGCTTAACCCACGTAGGATAGGACACTTTCGTGCCATCTAAAATATGAACTTTGTGTTGAATATTACTAACCGTATACACCGGGTGTAGAGGCTTGTGGCTTGCGGCATCCGAAGAAGAACCGGCAGACAAGAATTATCTTTGTGGGCCATCGAACACTATATGATAATATTGATAAAGATGCTTACAAAAAAAGTGACCGACAAATGGATAATATAGAATATGATAACTGTGAAGAATTATAATATAGATAGTAAATGAGGAGGAACAAAAATATTATGGTGGAGAATGAGGAGATCAGAAAAAAATCTCGGCTGGTGGCAGAGGATAAACAGAATGTAGAATATGGTGGAGGTCGATCGAAATCAGACATGAGGAAGGAAAAAGGATGGCGACAGTGTGATCGAAATCACACTTTTAGAATATGGATGATATCATGTTAATTATTATAATACTTCGCTTGCTTTTCATTCACATAAATGATACTTAAATACATGCAAGGGAATGTCCAAAATAAGGAAATAAGTAAATATACATTAATATAATAAATGTACAATAAGGTGCCGAATTGACTTGGCTCAATTAGAAATTGATTTGGCTCAATTATCGGCTAACAGGGTTTATTTGGGTTTTTTTTTCCATATAAATAAGTTTTTCCTCTATAATTAGCCTATATAATATATATATATATATACACACTAGTGGGAAATCCGCGCGTTGCGGCGAGACCGATAAGCTGAACAAAAAATAAGTGAAAAAACATTGACTCAAACACACGCATGGCGGCGAGTTAATTCGCCATATTAAAAAAAAAGTTCAAAATTATGTTAGAAAAAACTAAGTAAATCGAAACTATAACATAACCACATAAAAATGAAATCAAAAAACTAAATTTGTCATACACAAGTATATTTTACACGAAACTTACATTCAAACGTATATAAAAATAAAACCAATATAGTTATTTCCCCTTTCTCTTTCTTCTAAACATATAATAATATTATCAACAACAATAAGTGTTACCTATTTCATATAAAAAATTTAAGGATATGAGATAAATTTTCTCCATAACATACATTTCCATTTTCAATCATCTATCCCTGAAGTATTATGAATACAAGATTTTATAATAATATTTTTGTAACGTAAATAATGAAATACTTATGTAGCAAACTCAAAAGTTTTTCTTTTACTTAATAATCATTCAACAAAATTTACAATATATTAAAATCATCGTAAAATTTGATATCGAGTTTTCACATATTACAATATGTCAAATACCAATTGTAGAAGAAAATTAACTGTTATCTAATTTAATCATGATCAATTGACCATAATTACGTGAAACATTTGTTTGATATTAATTATAAACGAAAATCTTCTTCTCCGGTCATAGGATCAGGTGACGTATAGTTTAGATAAGATTAGGCATGTTTAGGCGTATCAATATAACGTAATAATTTCAAAATGCAACTCGTTACCTCACGATTAAAAAGACAGTTTTCATTATTGATTTCTCGAAATCTTATAGTATTATCAAGTGTATAAAACTTTTAACTTTTATAAAGTACCTAACTTGTATAAAAAATATTATAAGAAAACATGTAGCATTATAAATGATTGTTTATATGTTTTATTATATTTAATGTGTTTCAAGTAATTATAGAATTATAAATGTCATGAGTTGTCATAAACATCACTAAACTCTTGACTTTATTTTGATTAAATATGGTGTTTTAAAGAAAAAATTGCCCTAAAAAAGTAGTTATTATATGCATTAGGTGTTGTATCATAAGCAATTAAACTTGTACCTCTTAAAATTTAAGAATTCCTTGTCAAATGCTTTATAAGATAGTATAGATATAGATATAGATAGATAGTATATATATATATGTATATGTATTTTTAATAAAAAAATCTTATGTAACACTTAAAATTAGGTCCACCTTTAATTGGTATGTAATTTTCCTCATTTTAATTTGCTATATTTATTATTTTAACTTTGATTGTCGTACATAAAATTTAGTTTAAAAATTTAGTTTAAATTATTAATTTGTTAAAACTAAGAGCCATATTTTTTAACAGTTCAGAAGTGCAACTAAATTATTAGGACGCAATTGGCTAGACTACAATCAATTTGATTAAAAATTTTATAATGAACATTCAATCTCTATTTACCTTATCTATGTTACCTTATTAAGGAGGATAGATGGCTAAGATAGTCATTTTACCACCATTTTAAGATGGGAGTTGAAGGGTTCCTTAACAAATATCTAATCTTTAGCCATTTTCTTCCTTTTATACCCCTCATGTACAACATGTAATGCCAATAGTATATGTGTGTAATACACACTTTATATCTCTCTAATGGAACTCACCCTCATAAAACTCACTAAAGTTCGTAACCCCTTGGTATAATGATCAGATGTAACCCCTTGATATAATCTCTAATTAATTATTGAATTCATGAACCCATCTAACCCACCCATCTTTTTAATCAACCATTGTATCCCCTTTAATCCTTTGATTCCAAAATCTTGAAACCAAATTCACACTAACAATATTTATTTCTCTTATATTATGAATGATTGAATTAAAACCATTTGAGTACTCAATCCACACGAAGTACATCCGAATGGTTAGTATTGAATCCATCTATTTATAGTATCGTTTTGTATGTTTATTTGATGTTAATTGTTTAGGCAATATACTCAGGTTAGTATCTAACCCTAAATCTAAGCATGAATGGCGTCAATTACGTGAAATGTATTTTAATTTTGTTGGTTTTCGGTGTGATGCAGGGTTCATTTGATTGTCTTTCCATCGCCGTTCTTGAAACCATCTGATTTTTCAATGCCTCATACCTTGCTCTTGGATTAAATGGTTATGTTGGCCGGTAATGCTTATGTTTCTGTTGTAGTTCTGTATTTTTTTTATTTTGATGATAATCATACACGAATCTCTTCGTATATTTTTTTTGTAGTTTTATTAGATATTTCCTTAGAACTATGGTTATTTATTTGAATTTGATGAAATGTTTATCAAATTTATGCCTATAAAAGTGTCATGTGCTTCAAAGTTGCAAAACTTTGGAAATGACTAATCTGCCAAACTTTAATATGGGAGAAGATGAATTAATTAGTCATCAAAATTGGTGATAACTGAATATCAATATTACAATTTCGAAAGGTACTGAACCTCCTATTTCAATACATATAGATTTGCATATATTGAACTTAGTATGATTATAATGTTACTTGCAATAATAGTTAACCTTTTTGTGATTTGTTGTTGAATAAGCAATTGAATAAGCAGCCCTATTTTCGTTTAGACCGGATGGTTCATTAGTATTTGTTATTATTTGGAATCAAAATTGTTGATTTAATGGTTATATTAGGTGTTTGGTAGTAGTTTCATATGTTAATTTGATATAGGTTCACTACATTACAACAACATGTCAACAACTAAATTGTAAATAAGTTTGACTTTTAATTTGCTAATTTGATTTTTTTTGGAAGGTGAAGGTCTCGTTCGGAGGTGGGAGAGTACTTCACACCCGCTCTTGCAGGTCCTGCCCCCACTCACACACCCAGACTATGTTGTCTGAACCGGTTCCACGCTGGGGTGGTGGTAGGCATAAGGCTCCCCCCACGGGAAATTTTCCGCCACCTACCACTTGACAAATGTTGCACCCTCCACAAGAGGTAAGCATCTCTGGAGTAAATGCACGGTAATAGAAAACCGTTATATAACTTCAAAGAAACTAAATTAACTATGTTAAAATGATGTAAAACAGCTTCATATTTCATGTTAGTATGATTATCATGCTTGAAATTCCATCATTTATTTTTTACCCACCTTTTCCCTTACCGGAACATATAATAGGATCAGCACAAGTAAGCAGGTATGTCCAGTATTTTATTTTGCATCCTTTTTACCGTTCTTCTATTGTCTTTGCACGGCTACATTTTTTCGTTGACTGAAGGCACAGTCGTGAACTAATTTGTGGTTATATATTAGTGGGTCAATATTTATGTATTAGTGTATTAGTAGCTATGCATTAGTGTTGTGATGATGGTTTATTAGATGTATATAAAAAAAGTCAATACCCGGCATATGTGGGTTAAACTTGGTTCAAAATTGTTGTATATTAGTTTTCAGTTGTTTATGTATTTTACCCCAGTACCACAGTACCATCGGATGTCGAATATGCGAGGACACAACTTCTAAAAAGATGTTATTTCCCATTCTATGCTTATGTTGCATTTGTGACTGTTTTATTATGTTGCATTTGTCATTGTTAAGAAAGATTTATACTTTTGAACTCCAGGATCATAATCTTAACTTTTACATAATTTTTGGCTCTTTACTAACAATGATATGGTTGGGTCCGAGGTGCAGATTCCTAAATTTGAAGTTCAACAACAATGATCATTGATGAGGTGGATTATGTGTTAAAGATTACGGGAATATGAGAATACATAAGGAGTGGAGAGCTGAAGAAGTACGTGCCGAACCAAGAGACGATACATATGTCCCTTAAGGTTCTCATTTTCTTTCGGATCAATTCCCTGAAAAGGTGAATGAGCTTGTGTTCAGCTTTCTTAATTGCCACAAGCATCTTGTAGCACTTTGGCTTGTTTCCATTAGTGAAAATAAGACAAGTGAACTCGCACTATTAGTTTAGTGATCGTGTTGTAATGTTCGTGTTTTATGTGTGTTTAGCTCGTTTCCATGAGTGAAAATGAGACGAATGGACTCCACTTTTACTTTACTAATTATGTTGTAATGTTCCTGTTTGATGTGGGTTTAAAACAATCCTCATCTCAATTTGGTTCTCCAACAAGCAACAATAATTACAAGGAGACAAAACAAACGCTCCCGCTGCAACGCGCGGCCATTCCCACTATTACCTTATTAAGAAGGAAAGGTGGGTAAAAATGTAATTTTACACAATTTTTAAGATGGGAGTTGAAAAGTCCCTCTACAAATTTTCAATCTTTGGTCATTTTGTTCCCTTTATGTCCCTTGTGTACAACCTATAATGCTCATTGTATATGTGTGTAATGCACACTTCATATCCATTTCAACATGTAACCCCCATTCATAACACCCAATTAAACCCCAATTCAATTTCAATAAAACTCATGCTTCTCATTGAATGCTTCTACACATCAAAAGAAGAACAAAAAAAGCTTGTGATGCATCTGTTAGGCGTTAGAATTGGGAAACACAAGGTTTTCTTATATCTTGTGGTCTGATATCTTTTATTAGTCTATTATCCATGTTTTACTGTATGTTGCAATTTTGATAATCTTTGTAGGCACTGTTGGACATCATTAAGAAATACTTGTTTCAGACCCATATGAAAAAGTGAGTTTTTACAATACTTCTTTTGTTTTAAAACGTATCTTCCATGGATAGACGTGGCAAAATGTGGGTTGGGTTGGGACATAAACAACTTTTAAATCCAATCTTACTATAAGAATTATGATTAGGTAGTGTCACATGATCAAAATTTATTTTTTTATTTTAGTAATAACCTAATTTCTTTGGTAAAAAGATTTTTGAGCATCTAACTTATACGGATTAATTTCCACCTCTACTTCTTATTTTGCATTTATTGATTTTCGAGCCGTAATATAATCTTGTGCACCCATACAAATAATGTTACATACTCGCGGCTGGATGGATCAGTTGTGCCTGAAAAGTAATTTGACATTGTTAGATCTTTCAATTCAGACCCTTTGACTGATGTTTGTTGAAAAACATAAGGCTTTAAAACTTTAACTTTTATAGCATGTGCATGTTTACAAGTTATGATTTTGCAAATTTATATAATGATATTACGTAAAAGTTTTTCGTAGCTTGTAACTGTCGTATTCAAACCCCCAAATAATTCATTGTTTTAATGGATTTTAGCTGTCCATATTCAAAACCCAAGTAAATATAAAGGTACAAACAAATACTATTCTTTTTAAATCTGTTTGAATAATAATATAAAGGTAGAATCACAACATTGTGCTAGAGTACTAAAATGTGTTTGATATTTCATATAAAGTTATGATCAGATTCTATATTTCTAGGTGTGGAGGGACCAAAGACCTCTGATCCTAGCAAATACATAAAGCGTATATATAATCGTGCCTTCTTTAAAATAGCAGTGGTCTACGCCAATGCCATAAGCACATTGGCTAATTTTGGTGTGATGGTTGATTCTTTGAAGGTAAATTAGTTTACTTGTTTATCTTTAAATATCAAGATTACTCTAAAGGTGGATTATCGATTACTTACTTCTAATTTACGCATAGATTTATTTGTTGTACTACAAACCCATAAATTCGTTGTTTTGAGGCGTTGTTTATATGATATTGATTATGAAGTTAGTTGCCTTTGTAACAATAACTTTTGCTGTTTGTACATTGAAACATGTTCAAATCCTAAACCTTTGCAGGTTATTTTGAAGCCAGTTTTGAATATCAACACTATAAGTAGTAGAGGCCTTTCCAAGGCATTATATTATTTTGCCGTTTGATAAGAGGTTGCCAAATGGGTGGGTTGAGTAATGGGTCAAAATGGTTAAACTATAAAGTGCAGGTCGGAACATGGGTCAAAATGTTTGAAACCTTTTTTTATTCGGGTTCAACCAAAAACAACCAGCCGCACTGTCTAAATATATAATTTGAATTTGTGCTGTCACCTTTGTATACTATATATTTAGTTCCAGAATTTTGTTTCTATACATTAAATAAAGTTACAAACGAAGAAAGTTGTGTAACATCCTATTTGGAATAATTGGGTCAAGGTCACTGTTGTGATATCTTTCATATTCGTATTTTGAAAATTTTTGCTTTTCTTTTTTCCACTAAATTTTCTTATCAAATTATGGACACACGTGTAACATCCTAATTTTCGATAAATTATCTTGAGAATATACTCATTTTCATTTAATATGAGTACACCAAGTTAGGTTACTCAATACTCTTAGTACACCAAAATTCCATTTTGAGTCAATATTTTTTTTTTCTAAACCACAAAGTCCTAAAATTTAAGCATATTAGTTCTAATGGTGATTATAAAAAGCTTCAACTTTTAATATATAAGTGATATATTTATCCCATAAATTTTCATAAAATGCCGAACCGTTGGTTTCCAAAGATATGACGAATCTCCAAAAACTACATATTTAGGCTCAAACCTACCTAGATTCCTAAACTTGCAAAGAGATGGTAGACCCTTACCAAACATATGTGTCTAACTTTTCACATTAGAGTCAAAATGTCACACGTGTAATTGTAAAATGTAAATTTAAACAATAAACTTGCATACTCTGTCTAGAAAAAAAAAAAGCTAACTCAAACCAAGTATATACCATTACTGTCCCATGTTTTCAACTATGGATCAAAATATAATCTTTTTTTATTGTAGCTTTGATTGCTTTAACATTAGCAATCTAAGTGACAAAAGTACAAGAAAACGAAAAAGTTTAATACCGTTTTCAATGAAAAGTTTTACAGCCTAAGGGTTGATAGACCTCTCACGTCTTGTCAAAAGTAATTAGAACCCTCTTAAATAAACTTTTTAAAATATTATAAAAATAAGAAAAACTATATAAATACTATACAATCAATCACAAAAGGATTGATAAAGTAACAGACCCAAATATCATGTGGCAAAGCGTCGGCCTGCATCATCGCGCGAGTTTTCCTACTAGTTGTTGATAGTGAATACAAATTCTTGCAATGTTTAATATTTTTCTTAACAGACCCAAATACCATTGGTTTTGGTGGCCCAATGGTAGAAGCAAAGCTTCTAGTAACACCTAATGGGGAGGTCATGGGTTCAAGTCCCACAAGGAGTAGAAATTTGCCGTTAAAAAAAAAATAAATCTAAACATGTATGTGAATGCATTTTTTTTATGTGTGTGAATGCATATATTTATTACAAAAAATTAATTGTTGAAGGCGAGTCAATATATCTATGGCAAAGTTTAATATTTTACTCTTTTCATTTAATCATATGTTGGGCATGTTTGGATAAACTTATTGGAGTCTAAAAGGACTTTTTATTAAAAAGACTTATTAACTTATAACTTTTTGAAAATGACTTTTTAAAAAACTGTTTGAGTTAGCTTATGTGATGATAATAAGTTGTTTTGTAAAAAGTGTTTAGATTAACTCATTTAATATAAAATGTCAAAAAAAGACATTATTTTAAAAGTCAAATAAGTTGTTGTTTGTGATCATAAGGGGTATGTTAGTAAAATTTTCCCAATAAGTTATAAGGAGGTTTAAAAAGTGACTCCATCCTTACTTTTTAAAATCAACTTATTATAGCCTAATGAAAAGTTAAAATATAAAGTCTTTTTCATTTGCCAAACAATTTTTTATAACTTATTAACCTTTTGAAAAAGGAATAAGTTACAAGGAGTTGGAAAATAAGGAGAGCCAAACATGATACATATATGTATTTGTAACAAATATATAGCATATCAACATTAAAGTAAAAGATATGAATTAAATATCTCCATTTTAACCTAACTAACGATATCAATTCAATTTACAAATCTCCCCAAAATGCTACCAAAAACAACTATAAATCATCACCATTTCTTTCAGTCTTTCAACCAACACTATATACATTCACCCATGGCTTTGAATAAATCATTGGTTTTCGCCCTTTTGTTATTTGCATCACTGATAGGATTACTGCCATCAAGGCTAGCCGAAGCACGGATCCCAGTTTTGGAGTTCGACCTACCGCCTTCGCAATTCCCACCTTTGGAAACCATGCAACAGTGTTGGGTATCTATGGAAGAAATGGTTGGCTGCTACACAGAAGTTTATAAATCTTTCTTGAGTGGATTAGGTAATATTGGCCCTTCTTGTTGTATGGCGAACAATGATATAAATACAAATTGTTGGTCTCAGTTGTTTCCTAACACACCATCTATCCCATCGTTGCTAAACAACTATTGCGCAACGCATCAAACTGGACAAGCTGACGCACCAGCCCCTTCCGTCCTGGCAGCCGACCTAAATTGATCGAATAATTTGGTGCACCAGCATTTGGCTAGCCTATCCTGATTTGTATTGCTGGTTTGATTTTGGTATTTCTTTGCAAGGGAAATAGAACCACTTATTGATTTATGAATACTATAATGATTTATTATTGTTATATATGTACTAGCTTATACCCTGGGAGCGTCCCGGGTTGAGAAATTTAAGTAAAGTGAATAAAATTAGAAGTATCTAAATTATAAAAATGACATCTATATAACAATTACCTGGTGGAGAGCGTCCCGGGTTAAAATATCTAATATGACATAATAAAATATCTAATATGACAACATAATTAATGACTTGCCAATATATGATTAATGAATATTATTATTATTATTATTATTATTATTATTATTTTAAACAAATCTCTGCCATAAGTTATCATATTCTAATATAAAAAAAGGGTAATTGGGTCGGGTATCACCTAATCCAGGCCCGACCCAAACCCACAATTTTTTTTAAACTAATTCCAAACCTGACACAATACCTGTCGGGTTACAAAAAATAGTCGTTTTTTTTCCGTTTTTATATAGCACTATGGTACTCGTTGGAAAGATAATAAAAAAGCTCGTTAATTTGGTGTAATTTTTTTCTTTAAAAAATCTCGTATATAAAAGATATTAACGTTTAAAAGTTACGAGAGGAAACATGAGAGAGAAAATAATAAAGTTTTAATATTTACATTTAGTTGATTAGGTATTTAATAAATTATGTTAAATCATATTTAAACCATATTTATTCCTTTTTTTAATTGGTCTAGAGTTGTCACATCACATCCTATGTGGCATCTCTCAAAAGAGAGATTGCATAATATTATGACATGTCATCAAAAATGCGTTGATTTATTATATACTAGATTATACCCCGGGAGCGTCCCGGGTTGAGAAATTTAATATGATACATCAATTTTACATATGAAATAGACTGATGAATAACTCTAATATTAATATCTAACCTAAAACAAATTAACAATGTACAACTTCAATGCTAACACCTAACCTAAAAGAATGTAGAACTTTAATGTAACTCTAATATTAACACAAATCCTAAAGACTAAACAAATGTACAACTCTAACATACTAATATTGATACCTAACTTAAAACAACGTATAACTTTATTAACCTATTTGGCTCTGCTGAAAAAAAAAATTCATATTTACTGATTTAAACATAATTAGTGACTTGTCTATACATGATTAATGATTTACCTGAACACTTTGTGTGTTTTTTCCTGTATGAACAAAACCCCACAAAAAAATTTCTCCATTTTTTATATAGCACTATGGTACTCGTTGGAAAGATAATAAAACGCTCGTTAATTTGGTGTAATTTTTTTCTTTAAAAAATCTCGTATATTAAAGATATTAACGTTTAAAAATTATAGGAGGAAACATAAGGGTGAAAAATCCAATTTTGTTTTTAAATTATTTTTTTCCTAAAATATATCCCAATGCCACATGAGATGACACATGGCACACTCAAGGAAGAGAATGTCTCTTTGAGGCTTTGGTTTATAATATGTATAGATATAGATATAGATATAGATATAGATATAGATATAGATATAGATATAGATGTTTTGTAGTTCACTTTTCCATATTAGTATCATACAATTATAAAATATTAATGCTAACGAAATCGAAATAATAAAACTTTAACATAGAAAGTGTAGGAAGGATTTTAAGCCTTTGATTTAAAAGATCAATGGATGTGATTGAGAGACAAAATTGGAATCAAATTCAAGCATGAAAATTTGAAGGTAGAAGTGAGGAAAGGTAAAATAGGTATAACCTATGATTGTTGACTTTTTTTTAAGTTCAACCCCTATTTTTTAAACGACCATAACTTTTTCATACTAAATTATTTTTAGTAAAAAATACACCATAAAAACAAGAATTTTATCCTCTTTCATTTGCATACATTGTTGGTTTTATAACGTATGTGATTATCAGGTATAACATGCGTAATTACGTGGCTTTATCATAGTGTGGGTGATTATGACGACGGACAAAAATACCCTTTTAACTAGTGTCCCGTGTCGCGTTGTGAGTCATTTGCATTCTTTGTATGTGTTAAGGTTCCTTTATACATTATCCTTTCTCTAAGATTATATATGACAAATTGACTATGCAGAGTATCATATAATTTATGGGATATAATCGCATATTTATTTTCATGTGGGTTCCTAACAAGTGCAATATTTTCATGTGGCGGGCATACTTGGATCGACTCCCAACCAAGTTGGCTCTTGTTAGAAGGAATATAAACATTGATAATCATTATTGTGTTTGGTGTGAGGCTTACGAGGAGAATATAGAACATGTTTTGACAGGTTGCGGTATCTCCATGGGAGTGTGGAATGTGATTTCTGTATGGTGCAAGATTCCAAGACCTTTCGTTTTTCATGTCAAGGATTTGGTGGATTTGCATGATCATAGTGGGGCGTCGGGGAATAAGAAAGTGGTTCTTCACGGTATTATAATTATTGCGTGTTGGAGATTATGGAGAGCCAGGAACGACAAGGTGTTTGCTAATAAGGCGCCTAATGTGGTGGAGATGGTAGCGGACATCAAGACGTTGGGATTCTTATGGTATATAAGCATAGATTTAAAGATGGTGTAGTTGATTGGCATAGATGGTGTTCGTTTGATGTAATGTGATTTTTTCGTTTGTAACTTTTGGTTTTCGGCTTCTGTCTTCGTCTTGGAGATAGTTGTTGGTGTTGGTTGGTTTTAATGAAGTTCAATTTTCAAAAAAATAAAATAAAAAAATAATCGCATATTTATTTTCATCCCTTTTTTATGTCGTAAAGTCAACTATTATCTTATTGAAGTATCCGTTAAATCCACATAATCTATATTATCTTATTAAGTAAGAGAGGTGTATACTATAGTAATTTTATCAAGTATACAACTATTAAAGCAACATATACAAGTGAATTATGCTTATATAATGAGGATATAATTGGAACTTTATGTACATTTAAAACTTTTAGAAGAGTAGAATAGTAAATTTAACATAATTCAATACCTCACATCTTAAAATTTTATCCTAATTTTGCCATAATGTCCAACTTTTAGAATACAAAGTACAACGTATAATGCATCTTAAATGTGAGACCTTTCAACCCCTCATAATCATCAGCCCCTCATAACTAATCATCAACCTTTCATCATCATCATCGTCATCATCATCATCATCATCATCATCAATTCAGTAGTAACTCCTTATCTCTCTCTCTCTTGACTAAGAATTTGAAGTTCGTTTTCTACTGGTGAGTTCTTGATGATCTGTGTTTTGTTTGTTTCCTGATTGTTGTTGATTAATCGTATAATGGGTTGTGGGTTCATTACTTTTCATGAATCTTGATAGTGGTTGGTTATGGTTTTTGATGATATCTTTTGATGAATATTTAATGAGATTTTTAATATTTGGAATTTGGTTTTTTTTTTTATAAAGATTGTGCAACGGATGGATCTAAGGAGAATTGTCGAGATGTAATGCGTCTTACAAGAACACAAGGTAAGTTAAATGGATGACACGAATTCCTTTTATTTTATTTTTATTTGATGTAGATGACTTGTTTGATAATATTATAAAGCCTGCTCAAAAAATTGAATATGCGATATGAATATTAGGTGTTTCAGTTGGGCAAAACAAGATGGCTTTGGTGATCTCAACTAAAACATCATCAATGCTAATGGTTTGCTAGGGTATTTTACTATTATAATTTATATCTTTGAGATTAAAATCAATGATCTTTATCATTTTTTTGTCTTTTTTGTAGGAAAAGAACAATCCCATCTAAGAAACCACAGGCTTCGGTTCGTCAATCCGTTACAAGGTGAGTAACATGTCTTTTTTTTGTTTTTGTTTTATTTTAAATGAATAATTTATGAGATCACAATTTTACTGTTACTTTAGGAGATTTAGTGCACAAATCACCACCCAAAACTACATATTGTTATCTATTAGATGAATTAAAGTTTGAATTTGTAATGGTAACAATATGGCACTATGGAGTATCACCAGAAACATGATTACAAAAATGCTTGTTTGACCTTTTGACTCAAACATGTTGGATGCCTTGTGGGCCAAAATGAGCTGCGCTACAGGGTGTACTGTGTGCATAGACTCATAGGCTAGATTTTTATTTACATTGGGCATGCTGCTCATTAGCCTTATTGAAAAAACTTTACATTCTGTTAACTATTTGAATAATGCTTGTTGGTGGTGAAATCCTCAGGATGAATTTACCTTGAATATCCTATGTGACATCCTTAGGATGGTGAAGGACTAAGCAGACTTCAGGATGTAACAGCATTCTGACAAGTGTGCATCTTGAGGATAGATTATCAATTTACCTTGTCTTAATATTTTTGCAGGTACAATCAATGAATGACTAAGACTTGTAACTCCTCCCCAACGACTATAAAGTCTTACCAAGTCAATGAGTTTAAGGATGCATGAAGAATACTTGTAAAGAATTAAAGAGCGAGTCAAATTGTAACTGCCAAGACTTTGAATGAAAGGCGAGAAAGGTGGAAACTGATGCCCAACGTCTATTTCAGTTAAAACATCCTCAACAACTACTTGAAACAGCCCAAGAGATCATTAAAGACAACGTGTATTGAAGGATCCTCTATTAATTGTCATGTAAACTATATATAGGGGTATGATGAGCAAAATTAGGACACTTCACACTTGCTTGATACATTGAAACACCTGATACTCTCTCTCCACACACACACACACACACAATACTAGACAGTCATTGTAATTATAGAACCATAGATTGTTCATCATACTTCCAAAGTTGTAGCACCTTTTTACCATATTAATATTAACAAACAAAGGCATGAGCCTAGACTCGTCCCGAGGTTTTATGCCGACGATCATCAATTGATCAAGGGCTTTCCTCGTACATCGTGTGTCGTCCCCTCATTGCTTTACATACATACTCATCTATTCTTGCTTATCTTACAATTCTGACATACAGTTACATCCTCAGGATATAACTGCCCATCCTAGACCCATTCTTTGCCATTCTCAGCATAGTTGTCACAATATCATTGATTTGTCATTATAAACCACTATCTTGAAAATAACACTAAGTATTTACTATATTTCACACATCTAGCACCCTACCTCACATTAACTAATTTGGAAAACAAAATTATCCTTAGCGAGTAATTTTGACCAAAACAATTCGGCGTCCACCGTGGGGAAAATGGTGCTATTTTTAACAAAAACTTGTTAAAACTCTTTCCCAATCAATTTACTTCAAAATTCTTGACAACTATGGCCTCAATCCCAAAGTCCGTATCTTCTTCCACACCATCCAAAACCTCTGCCAAATCCGTGACTCTACCACCTCCTCCTACCTTTCCTAAAAGTTTTGGACAGGTTACCAGAAGTGTTGGTCCTAATACTGCTAGATCTGGAATGGCAACATCTGGATCTGCTCCTCCTGTTTTCGTATCAAATGATGATCTCCTATCCATGTTTGCAATGGTAAAGGATCAAATAAAGCAACAGCAAGACACTAACCAGATGCTGATGAGAGAGATTCAATTTCTCAAAACATCCTCAAAGAGACCGGCTGAAGACATGGGGACACCATTGCACTCTAGGGTGTTAGATTTCAATTTTGGTATCTCAGGGGGCCTTCATAAAGGAGATTTCATTCCCATGAACACTGGATTCTCTACACCAGAAACCACTACAGCACCCAGGATGGCAACAACTAGGGATGCAAGATATACTGCTGAGCCATCCCGAGGATATGCTGTAGAGCCATCTCGAGGATATGCCACCGAACCATCCCGAGGATACAACAATGGTAACAATTTATGTTTCAGTACTTTTGCTACTAACGATGTTGCTTCTTTGCAGGATACAGGTATAAGTCCACAATTGGCAAGAGAGCTTCAAAAAATCAAGGATATGGTGTCTAGTGTACCAGGGATAATAGAACCCATCCCTGAGGTATCCTCAGCATGTCACAGGGTGTCTCGTTTTGCACCCCCAATATGTGATGCTGAGATCCCAAAAACATTCCAGAGTCCAAGCATGAAGCTTTATGATGGATCTACTGATCCTGAAGAGCATGCAACACAATACAGGGAAAGGATGGAAATAAATCACATTCCAGCAAACTTGAAAGAAGCATGCTTATGCAAAGGATTTGGTTCTACCCTCACTGGTCCAGCCTTAAAATGGCTACTCAGTGTTCCTCCCTATTTTATTACTTCTTTTGCTCATTTAATTAACATGTTTAACAATCAGTTTTCTTGTAGTCGAACATTTGAATGTTTGACAAGTGATTTGTACAGGGTGACACAGCCACATGGAGAATCGTTAAGGGAGTATATCACAAGGTTTGGGAAGGAAGCACTTGACATCCCAAACCTAGATGTTACAACAGCAGTGCAAGCCTTCAAGATGGGACTACAAAGGGATTCACCTTTCTATAAAGAGTTGGTCATGAACCCTTGTAGGAATCTTGATGAAGTTCGAAATAGAACTTTGAGATTCACCCGTCTTGAGAATGACAAGAAGATGCAGGAGAGGATAGAAGCATCCCCAAGATACAACAATCCTAATCGAAAATCCACTTCCACATATGAACCTTATAAGCATAAACCGTATGCTAGACCTGATAATAAAAAGGTCAATGTGGTTGATGATGATGACGAAGAGGATTGTCCTAAACTATCAGATTATTGTTTTTCTGTGGATGTAACAGGTCTAATGTATGCTATGAAGGATCTAGGAGATAAGGCAAGATGGCCGAGGAAAGATAACAAGTCAGGATGGAAAGACAACTCCAAATGGTGTGCTTTCCATGAGGATTTAAGTCACATCACTAGGATTGCATTGCCTTGAGAAAGGAAATAGCATATTTTCTCAGCAAAGGCCATCTTAAGGATTTTCTAGGCAGAAAGAAGTCAAAGATCCAGGATAGCACTAGCATCCCAGAAAGGGCAACATCTCCACCCAAAGATGCTGGCATTATTAATTTCATTTCAGGAGGTTCAAATATTTGTGGGACATCCTACTTAGCAACCAAAAGGCATGCAAGAGAGATGAAATCAGAAAAAGGAGAAAGACCCATAAAAACTACCATCCTGACAGATGCAAAAGTGATTAGTTTCGAAGAAGAAGATCTCGAAAATGTTCTAGATCCTCACCATGATGGTTTGGTGATTACATTATATATTGCTAACCATTTTGTTCGCAGGATATTAATAGATGGAGGGAGTTCAGTCAACATAATACAATTGGAAGCCCTCAAAAAAATGAACATCCCTGAGACCGAGATAGTGGCTAGATCATCTGTCTTGGTTGGCTTTAGTGGAGAGATAAAGAACACAGTTGGTGATATTAAACTACCTGTATATGTCGAGGGAATGAACTCTATCCAAAAATTCCGTGTGATAGACTCATTATCTAGTTACAACGTTATCCTAGGGAGACCTTGGATAGATGACATGAAAGCAGTACCCTCAACATATCACCAATGTGTAAAGCTACCAACTCCATGGGGAGTTGTCAAAGTCAACAGCGATCAACAGGAGGCCAAGGATTGCTACACAACATCGATGAAGGCTTCAAAACAACAAGCATAGCAATTACAGCAGGATGCACAGTGCCATCCTCAGGATGCTAAAATACATCCTGACCAGGATGTGAAGGTAGTATGCCTCGACGAAAACAACAAGGATATCACTGTGTAAATTGGTAATAATATCCCTAATGACATTGAACAATATTTAATCTCATTTTTGAAATGTAGGATGTCGACATTTGCTTGGAAACATGAGAATATGACTGGCATTTCCAAGGATATCATCACTCATAAGTTGGGGATCGATAAAAGCTTCAAGCCCATCCAACAAAAGCGAAGGAAATTTGCACCTAAAAGAAATGCCATCATACAAGAAGAAGTGGACAGATTACTAAAATCCAAGATGATAAGGGAAGTCAAATTCCCAAAATGGCTAGCCAATGTAGTCGTGGTACAAAAGAAGAATGGAAAATGGAGAGTATGTGTAGATTACACAGATCTCAATAAGGCTTGCCCTAAAGATCCATTTCCACTTCCACACATCGACTCAATGGTGGATGCCACAGCTGGCCATGAAATGTTAACCTTCATGGACGCATCTTCAGGATTTCAACAACTACAGATGGAACCAGACGGCCAAGAAGATACTGCAGTCATAACCCCCTCAGGCATTTATTGTTATATTGCTATGCTTTTTGGACTAAGGAATGCAGGTGCAACATATCAAAGGCTGGTCAATATGATGTTCAAAGAAAAGATTGGGGACACAATGGAAGTCTACATCGATGACATGGTAGTGAAATCCAAGAAAGCTGAAGACCATCTTCAGGATCTCAAAGAAGCCTTTGACATCCTAAATGCTTATAATATGAAACTGAATCCTGCCAAGTGCAATTTTGGAGTTGGTGCTGGCAAATTTCTTGGGTACTTAGTAACTAAGAGAGGCATTGAAGCCAGTCCAAAACAAATCAAAGCTATCCTTGATTTAAAATCTCCTACAAATGTCAAGGATGTATAAAGATTGACAGGCAGGATAGCAGCTCTAAATAGATTCATCTCAAAGTGCTCAGAAAAATGCAAGGAGTTCTATGACATCCTACAGAAGAACAATAAATTTGACTGGGGACAAAAACATGAGGAAGCATTGAAGAAGCTGAAAGAATACCTTACAGCAGCCCCACTCCTTATGAAACCTGAGGATGGTGAACCTCTCAAGATATACCTTGCAGTTTCTGGAAATGCAATAAGTGCAGTCTTGGTGAAAGACATCAAAGGACAACAATATCCTGTTTATTATGTAAGGAAAACTTTATTGGATGCTGAAACCCGGTACTCACATTTTGAAAAACTCATTCTAGCTTTGATTATGGCATCTACCTAGTTAAGGCACTATTTTGAAACACATAGGATACATGTTCAAACTAACTACCCCATTAAAAGTGTGCTTAGAAGAACAGAAATGTCAAGGAGAATAGCAAAATGGTCTGTGACACCCGGCAAACTCAGGTTAGTAACATTGATCAAACTAGTAAGTCTACCTTACGAGTCATGCATATTACATACTTAACTGGGTCAGTTGAGTCGTTACGATGGTTCTGGGAATCATCGGGAGTCGTTACAATGATCTGCGGGATCATTGGGAGTCGGTCCATAACCATGTGTACAAGGATTGGTGATTCGTGGAATCGCAGGGTTTAACGCATACACGCAAGTCTCGAGTCCGGGAATTGGTGAACGATGGTGAACGTGTTAGTTATAATGCATTATGTGTTTATAATCATTATATGACTTGTCGGTATGTGAATACGTGTTTATATATGTTAAAATAGTATTTAACGCGCCGAAAACCCAAAACGGGATGCTGGGGGCGATTGGGGAGGGGCAATTAGCCACAATCGCTAGTAACTAGGGGCGATTAGGCCAAATCGCTAGTAAGTAGGGGCGATTGGGAGCCCTAATCGCCTGATGTTGCTGCATAATCGCTACTATTGATGTGGACGACTAGAAACACCTATAAATACAACCCTTGACTCACAAAACACCATTTGTGCAACCCTAACTAATCCTAAGCCTCCCTCACACCTTAGAACACCTCTGGAACTTGTTTTGCTTCAAAACTCACCATTTCCAAGCCTACACACCTTTCTTTGATAAAATCCAAGGTGTGTTCTTCATCGCAAACCTTTGTAATGTTATTGTTTTGGTTCCCAAAGGTCCAGACCTTGTTTTACTAAGTTTGTGTCTTTAAAAACCTTTGAAATGAGTTTCTAAAACAAGTCTAAACCTTTATACTTGCTATATGTGAAGTATTCATGCAAGAAATGGTTTTTGGGTGGTCAAAACATGAATGTTTCCATATAATTAATGTACTTCTGATGTGTAGGAGTTATTAGGATGTTTTCCTAAGGATTTGAGCCATTATTATGGTGTTTTGATGAAAATATGCATTTTGACCCATTTGAATGATTCTTGAAGAATTAGGATGTTATGATATGATTTGATGATTGTTTGTTGTTAGAATTCACATTAGAAGGGTGTTATAACAGAGGGATGATGATTTGCAAGGTTGTAGGTTGTGAAATCTGATTATTGCCATTTAAGGAAAGATATGCATAGTTAATGAAACCTAGTACTTTGCCATTTTTGGAAATAATCACACCGAGAGTGTTAGGGAAGTGATAAATTGGCGGGTTTTTGCTTGAAATGAGTTGGTTAATAGTTTAGGTTTGATTTTGGGTGTTTTTACATGTTTTGGATCTGATTTGGAGGGTTAAACGGGCGAAAAAGCGGAACGGGTCTGCAGGGGGCGATTGGGGAGTCCCAATCGCCTGTATGAACTGGCAATTGGGCCAATCGCCTGATATTAGGGGCGATTGGACTCCCAATCGCATGTAACACATGCATTTAAAATCCCAATCGCCTGTTGACCACTCCCAATCACCAGTTGACTTTTCCTAATTGCATGTTCGTTTCCTAATCGCGTGTGCTGCTGTTGTAAGCGTATTTTGACATTCCGAAACATGATTTGACACCTAGGAACATGATAGGAACCCCGTGACATGCCCAATGACTTAGTAACACGTGTTTGGACTCGTTTATGCATTAATTAAGCGTATTTCTAGACTTAGTGAACTTTTGCGCGTGCTAAGTGTTTAATTACATATGTTGCATGATATCTTGTATTTGGCTAACACATGAGATGTTGGGTCTTGTCTGGTACGGTCGGTTTAACAATCAAAGGTGTTTTCAAACGTACATGGTTATGGTCTGGACATTCAGGGACTAGTTAACCTACGGGTTATTAGTCTGGGTACTTATATACATCTTATGATAGGTCGCCGCTATTTAGGGCTATCATAGCTTACCGAATTAACTATTTTCATGTAACGCAATCCAAGGTGAGTGTCACAGCCCCGCTTTTACTGTTTTGCTTTCGGGGGAGAAACATGCTACATACTTACTTACTAAAGGTCATGTTATACTATGGTTACTTTACATTACTATACGGCTTTTTATGGAAAGTCCCAGGGGGAAACCATGAATGTGCGGGTTGCACAACGAGGGAAATGTGGATAGATCTATTGGGCCTCACAAACCCCACTCGACGGCGGGGCCGGGCGGGTGCATATTGCCTCTAGTCCGGGTTTACCGAGGCATCGGTAACCCAGTCATCTGGGCATGCTTCAACTACTGGTTCATTTTTAGTAATGGGTTCCCAACCGTAGTAGTAAAAACACTTAACGTCTAGCTAACGTTCTTATAACCTAGTAGTAACGGATATGATCTTTGCAAACTTATAACAACTCCTTTATAAAAACCTGTGAACTCACTAGCATTATATGTTCACATTTTTGGCATGTTTTCTTAGGTCGCTAAGGTAGCAGTTAACGGACTAGGCGCACGGAGTCTTGCACAACGTCTAGAGTTTTGTTGCATATTATGCAATGTTTTGTAAACTATAATATGCCTTTTGGTTGTAAACAATAAATGCTTCCGCTGCTGGTTTATGGCTCAAAGCATAATGTTTTGGTTTCAATCTATATATTTAGTGTTTGTTTATTGTGATCGTTGACTTGGATCCTGGTATGTCACGCGCCTAGCGGTAAAACCCCGCAAGTGGAATTTGAGGGTGTGACAGATTGGTATCAGAGCCAACGGTTATAGTAAACTAGGACTGCATGTAGAGTCTAGTCTATAGCCGAGTTACACACACTAGACGGTCACAAATGGTCGAGTCTTAAAATGTGGGTAACATCTTAAACTTGTCGGGGTGTTGGTGTCATCATCTTCTACGCTACATCATCTGCTTACTCCTTTATCATTCTACTCCTTAGCTCATCCTTATTATGATTCGACGGCGAGCAACATATTATTGAACTTTCTTGGCGACGGTGTATATTGGGGTAGCTTCGGCATACTCTTGAGATCTGTCCAGGGATTCGGACATCTCCCTTCTATGCCCCAATAGACATGCTCGTCCTTACACACACTATCTTACATTTATACTTATAATAATACCAAGTTGGGTGCTATTGACCGGTGACTTGAACTTCAAGCTTAAAGTACATCTGGAGGACCATGTAGAATAATTTATCATGTCGGGTGCACACGAGATCATAAACTGGAATGCATGGGAACCCTAGTGGACTTTGCGTTTGGACGGATGGACCCGAATTGGACCCGGTTTAATTTCTTGAAATTCCTAGTGGGTTACACCACGGGTAAGCCTAAGTCTTTTGTTCAATGTTTTGACAGAAGATGTCAGGAGCTAGTGGAGGTCGCAGGGGCCACCGTGCTGGCGGCGGTGGTCACGGTAACGTTAATATGACCCAAGAGGAGTTGGAAAATCTACTGCAGCAGCATGTGAATGTAGCCTTGGCTGCGTTCCAAGCTGCTCATAATGCTATGGGTGGTAAGTTGATTTCCACCTACTCTACCTTGTTTCAGGGTACTATACCTCCTTCCTTGTTACTTATCCGTATGTCTTGTCCCAGGTGGTGCTGTCAATCCACCCCCACCTTAGTGCTCATACAAGAAGTTTATGGATTGCAAGCCCCACAACTTTAACGGGACTGAAGGGGCAGTGGGACTGCTCCGGTGGCTGGAGAAAGTTAAATCTGTGTTCTCCATGTGTAGTTGCCCAGTGGGCGACCGCGTGAAGTATGCTTCAGCGACCCTTGAAGGTCAAGCTCCGACTTGGTGGAACTCCACCACCCAGACCATGGGTATTGGGGAAGCCCATGCTATGCCTTGGGCAGAATTCGTACAGCTTCTGAAAAACGAGTACTGCCCGAGGGACGAGATCCAGAAGCTCGAGCATGAGGTCTGGAATCACAAGATGGTGGGGTCTGAGATTGAAGCATATACAGCTAGACATAATGAACTGGTGGTGTTGTGCCCGGATTTGCACTCACCGGAGTACAGGAGGATTGAGCACTATATTGCTAGGTTAGTGCCGAAGGTTGCGGGATTGGTGGCTGTGGATAATCTTACAGTGTATTATGAGGTTGTTCCGTCGGCTCATAGGCTGACCAATATGAAAGTAGCAGAAGGAGTCTTGCCTCCCCGAGGCGCTACTCTAAAGGCTCCTGAGAACAACAAGCGAAAATGGGAAGGTATGGGTAAAGGCTCGAGTTCAGCTCAGTCTCAACCGATGAAGAAGGCTGATGTTGGGGGATCGTCGTCTGAGCAGAAGTCGGGGGGTTATTTCGGGAAGTTGCCAAAGTGTGAACGGTGTTGGTTTCATCATACTGGTCCTTGTGACAAGAACCGTTGTCATCGGTGCCATAAGGACGGGCACAAAGCTAAGGATTGCAAGGTCAATCTTTAGGGTAACCAGAACCCGCCTGCTACACCTGCCCCTACTCCTCAGGCTGCTGCCCCTCGGTGAAACAGGGAAAGCAGGGGTGTTATAACTGTGGTGAGCTTGGACACTACAAATGTGATTGCCCCAAGTTAAAGCAGGGAGAAGCTGGGAAGAATGCTCGCGCCTTTGTGATTGGTTCGGGCGAGGCCCGACAAGACCCTGACACTGTTACCGATACGTTTCTTCTTGATAATCGCTATGCTTTGGTTTTGTTTGATTCTGGCGCCGATAAGAGTTTTATATCTCTTGGATTTAGTCAATTGCTTGATAGGGTACCTACACCTTTAGAGGCTAAGTACTTGATAGAATTGGCTGATGGTAAGAAAGTCGAAGCGACACACGTCCTTAGGGAGTGTCGCATTGAATTGTCGGGTTATTCATTTCCTATTAACCTTATGCCGGTGTCCTTGGGTAGTTTCGTTGTGGTTGTGGGTATGGATTGGTTATCCTTGTATCGTGCTGAGATCGTCTGTTTCGATAAAGTTATTCGACTCCCTCTCCCTGATGGAGAAATTCTTTTGGTGCATGGTGAGAAGAGCGGTGTCCCTTTGAGTATCATTTCGTGTATGAAAGCCTATAAGTATCTTCGAAAGGGGTATTCTGCCATTCTGGCTCTTGTTTCGGTTTCGTCGGATGAAGAGAAGAAGATTGAAGATATTCTTGTTGTCTGTGATTTTCCCGATGTGTTTCCAGAAGATCTACCTGGCCTTCCGCCCTATCGTCAAGTCTAATTTGGTATTGAACTTGCTTCGAGTGCAGCCCCTGTTGCCCGATCCCCATATCGTCTTGCACCACCCGAGATGCAGGAGTTGTCTAACCAGTTATGAGAGTTATTGGAGAAGGGTTTCATTCGACCTAGTTCATCCCCGTGGGGAGCCCCTATCCTCTTTGTCAAGAAGAAAGACGGAAGCCTGCGTATGTGTATCGACTACCGTGAATTGAACAAGGTTACCATCAAGAATCGTTATCCTCTTCCTCGTATCGATGATTTATTTGATCAGCTCCAGGGTTCTAGTTTCTATTCGAAGATTAACTTGAGATCGGGGTACCATCAGTTGAGAGTCCAAGAAGCCGATATTCCAAAGACCGCTTTTCGAACTCGTTATGGCCATTTTGAATTCTTGGTCATGCCTTTTGGTCTCACCAATGCACCCGCAGTATTCATGGATTTGATGAACCATGTTTGTAAGCCCTATCTTGAAAAATTCGTGATTGTATTCATTGATGATATTCTAGTTTATTCCAAGAACAAAGTGGAACACCGGGAACACTTACGTCTTGTCTTGGAACTCTTGAGACGGGAAAAGTTGTATGCCAAGTTCTCGAAATGTAACTTCTGGTTGCGTGAAGTCCAATTCCTTGGTCATGTGGTTAATGAAAAAGGAATTCATGTTGACCCGGCCAAGATAGAAGCCATCAAGGACTGGGAAGCACCGAAGACGCCATTTGAGGTGTGGCAATTCCTGGGTCTTGCAGGTTACTATCGTCGTTTTATCGAGGGATTCTCGAAGATCGTTCAACCCCTCACCTCGCTTACCCAGAAGGACAAGAAGTTCGACTGGGGTGATTCTCAAGAGTTAGCCTTTCAGACGCTAAAGGCTAAACTCTGTTCTGCTCCTATTCTATCCTTGGCTGAAGGCACGGACCATTTTATGGTTTATTGTGATGCTTCTATTCGGGGTCTTGGTTGTGTGTTGATGCAACGCGAGAAGGTCATCGCCTATGCTTCTCGACAACTTAAAGTTCATGAGAAAAACTACACCACCCATGATCTGGAATTGGGTGCAGTAGTCTTTTCCTTGAAAATCTGGAGGCATTACTTGTACAGTACCAAATGCACTATTTATACCGATCACAAGAGCCTCCAGCATATCTTTGATTAGAAGGAGTTAAACATGCGACAGCATCGCTGGGTCGAGCTTCTTAATGATTACGAGTGTGCTATAAAATACCATCATGGCAAGGCGAATGTTGCAGCAGATGCTTTGAGCAGGAAGGAATCCGCTAAGCCTCGTCGTGTTCGAGCTCTTCAGCTCACCATCCATTCTAGTTTGCCTGACCAAATCCGTTCGGCGCAGCAAGAAGCTTTGAAGGAGGAAAACCTTAAAGCTGAAACCATGCATGGTGCCGATAGCCACCATGAACTCAGATCTGACGGCCTACATTATTTTGCTGAACGTGTTTGGGTCCCTTTATTCGGAGGTTTGAGGGAGCTTGTTCTTGATGAAGCTTACAAATCTCGGTATTCTATTCACCCTGGCTCCGATAAGATATTTGAAGACTTTAAATTACTTTATTGGTGGCCGAAAATGAAGGCGGATGTAGCTTCATATGTAAGCAAATGTTTGAACTGTGCCAAGGTCAAGGTTGAATACCAAAAGCCATCCGGCCTTCTGTAACAGCCTGAAATTCCCGAATGGAAGTGGGAACGGATTACGATGGACTTTGTGACCAAACTCCCGAGGTCACCCAATGGTTGCGACATGATCTGGGTGATCGTCGATAGGTTGACAAAGTCTGCGCACTTCCTCGCTATCAAGGAAACTAATGGCCTTGAGCGATTGGCTCGTTTGTATCTTAAGGAAGTGGTTTCTCGGCATGGGGTGCATGTTTCTATTATTTCTGATCGTGATCCTTGGTTTGCCTCAAACTTCTGGAAATCCTTGCATAAGGCTCTGGGTACTTAGTTAGATATGAGCACAACCTACCATCCGCAAACTGACGGTCAAAGTGAGCGGACGATTCAAACACTAGAAAACATGCTTCGGGCGTGCGTGATCGACTTTGGCAAGGGTTGGGAGAGTCATCTACAGTTGGTGGAATTCTACTACAACAATAGCTACCATTCTAGTATCAAGACAGTTCCGTTCGAGGCTCTTTACGGGCGGAAATGCCGGTCCCCTCTTTGTTGGGCCGAGGTGGGTGAGAGTCAACTCACCGGCTCGGAACTGGTGTACGAAACTTCCGAAAAGATTGTACAAATTCGTAACTGCATGGCAGCAGCTCGGGATCGTCAAAAGAGCTATGCCGATCGTCGTCGCAAGCCTTTAGAGTTCCAGGTTGGCGACAGGGTTTTATTGAAAGTATCTCCGTGGAAGGGCATTACACGTTTTGGGAAGCGTGGCAAATTGAATCCTCGGTATGTGGGACCATTCGCAATTCTGGAACGGATTAGACCGGTGGCATACAGGCTTAATCTGCCAGCTGAGCTCAGTAATGTTCATAATGTCTTCCACGTCTCTAACCTTAAGAAGTGTCTAGCGGATGAATCTTTGGTTGTTCCTCTCGAAGAGATCAAGGTGGATGATTGCCTGGGTATTGTGGAAGAACCGGTTGAAATTCTTGATTATAAGATCCGTAGACTTCGCCGGAGTAAAATCCGCATTGTTAAGGTTCATTAGAATTCAAATCGTGGACCGGAGTTCACGTGGGAACGGGAGGATCATATGAAAGCTAAGTATCCTCATTTATTTCCTAAGCGTGCGTTTGAATCAAGATATGTCTCTTCTGAAGCTGAATGAATCTCGGGTTGAGATTCCTTTCAACAGAGGGATGATGTGGCAACTGGAAAATTTTTCTTTTCTTTCATCCCTTCCTTTTTGGCCTTGGGCAATTTTCGGGACAAAAATTCTTTCAACAAAGGGATGATGTGACACCCGGCAAACTCAGGTTAGTAACATTGATCAAACTAGTAAGTCTACCTTAGCGAGTCATGCATGTTACATACTTAACTGGGTCAGTTGAGTCGTTACGATGGTTCTGGGAATCATCGGGAGTCGTTACAATGATCCCCGGGATCATTGGGAGTCGGTCCATAACCATGCGAATAAGGATTGGTGATTCGTGGAATCACCGCGTTTAACGCATACACGCAAGTCTTGAGTCCCAGGAATTGGTGAACGATGGTGAACATGTTAGTTATCATGCATTATGTGTTTTTAATCATTATATGACTTGTCGGTATGTGAATACCTGTTTATACATGTTAAAATAGTGTTTAACGCGCCGAAAACCCAAAACGGGATGCTGGGGGGCGATTGGGAAGGGATCAGGCGATTGGGGAGGGGCAATTAGCCCCAATCGCCTATAACTAGGGGCGATTAGGCCCAATCGCTAGTAAGTAGGGGCGATTGGGAGCCGTAATCGCCTGATGTTGCTGCATAATCGCTAGCATTGATGTGGACGACCAGAACCACCTATAAATACAACCCTTGACTCACAAAACACCATTTGTGCAACCCTAACTGATCCTAAGCCTCCCTCACACCTTAGAACACCTCTGGAACTTGTTTTGCTTCAAAACTCACCATTTCCAAGCTTATACACCTTTCTTTGATAAAATCCAAGGTGTGTTCTTCATCCCAAACCTTTGTAATGTTATTGTTTTGGTTCCCAAAGGTCCAGACCTTGTTTTACTAAGTTTGTGTCTTTAAAAACTTTGAAATGAGTTTCTAAAACAAGTCTAAACCTTTATACTTGCTATATGTGAAGTATTCATGCAAGAAATGGTTTTTGGGTGGTCAAAACATGAATGTTTCCATATAATTAATGTACTTCTGATGTGTAGGAGTTATTAGGATGTTTTCCTAAGGATTTGAGCCATTATTATGGTGTTTTGATGAAAATATGCATTTTGACCCATTTGAATGATTCTTGAAGAATTAGGATGTTATGATATGATTTGATGATTGTTTGTTGTTAGGATTCACATTAGAAGGGTGTTATAACAGAGGGATGATGATTTGCAAGGTTGTAGGTTGTGAAATCTGATTATTGCCATTTAAGGAAAGATATGCATAGTTAATGAAACCTAGTACTTTGCCATTTTTGGAAATAATCGCACCGAGGGTGTTAGAGCAGTGATAAATTGGCGGGTTTTTGCTTGAAATGGGTTGGTTAATAGTTTAGGTT
This sequence comes from Ambrosia trifida, assembly GCA_028751855.1. Classification (NCBI taxonomy): domain Eukaryota; kingdom Viridiplantae; phylum Streptophyta; class Magnoliopsida; order Asterales; family Asteraceae; genus Ambrosia; species Ambrosia trifida. The sequence continues at coordinate 42,547,938 of CM054125.1, forward strand.
TGATGTTGGGTGTTTTTACATGTTTCGGATCTGATTTGGAGGGTTAAACGCACGAAAAAGCGGAACGGGTCTGCAGGGGGTGATTGGGGAGTCCCAAACGCCTGTATGAACTGGCAATTGGGCCAATCGCCTGATATTAGGGGCGATTGGACTCCTAATCGCATGTAACACATGCATTTACAATGCCAATCGCCTGTTGACCACTCCCAATCACAAGTTCACTTTTCCTAATTGCATATTAGTTTCCTAATCGCGTGTGCTGCTGTTGTAAGTGTATTTTGTCATCCCGAAACATGATTTGACACCTAGGAACATGATAGGAACCCCGTGACATGCCCAATGACTTAGTAACACGTGTTCGGACTCGTTTATGCATTAATTAAGCGTATTGCTAGACTTAGTGAACTTTTGCGCGTGCTAAGTGTTTAATTACATATGTTGCATGATATCTTGTATTTGGCTAACACATGAGAGTTCGGGTCACCAATGGGATGTCAGGTCTTGTCTGGTACGGTCGGTTTAACAGTCAAAGGTGTTTTCAAACGTACATGGTTATGGTCTGGACATTCGAGGAGTAGTTAACCTACAGGTTATTAGTCTGGGTACTTATATACATCTTATGATAGGTCACCACTATTTGGGGCTATCATAGCTTACCGAATTAACTGTTTTCAAGTAACGCAATCCAAGGTGAGTGTCACAGCCTCGCTTTTACTGTTTTGCTTTCTGGGGAGAAACATGCTACATACTTACTTACTCAAGGTCATGTTATACTATGGTTACTTTACATTACTATACGGCTTTTTATGGAAAGTCCCAGGGGGAAACCATGAATGTGCGGGTTGCACAACGAGGGAAATGTGGATAGATCTATTGGGCCTTACAAACCCCACTTGACGGCGGGGCCAGGCGGGTGCATAGAGTCTTGCACAGCGTCTTGCACAGCGTCTAGAGTTTTGTTGCATATTAAGCAATGTTTTGTAAACTATAATATGTCTTTTGGTTGTAAACAAGAAATGCTTCCGCTGCTGGTTTATGGCTCAAAACATAATGTTTTGGTTTCAATCTATATATTTAGTGTTTGTTTATTGTAATCATTGACTTGGATCCTGGTATGTCACACGCCTCGCGGTAAAACCCTGCAAGTGGAATTTGAGGGTTTCACATGGTTAGTAAAATTAAGTGCTTTTGACTTGGTATTTGAACCTAGAAATGCAATCAAATCACAGGCTCTAGCTGATTTTGTGGCTGATTTCAGTAGTGACATCCTAAGTGAAGTTGAAAAAGAAGTACAACAACTAAATGAAAACCTAGGAAAATGGATTTTGTATACAGACGGTGCTTCAAATATAAGGGGTAGTGGATTAGGATTACTACTAAAATCGCCACAAGGGGATATAATACCCCTGCAATAAGATGTGCATTTCAAACAACCAATAATGAAGCTGAATATGAAGCTCTCATTGCTGGTTTACAACTTGCTAAGGATATGCATATTTCAAATTTAGAAGTATTTGTTGATTCTTTGTTAATTACTAACCATTTCAATGGATCTTATGCAGTAAAAGGTAAAAAATTAGCTGAATATCTTGAAATAGTCAAGAAATTAGCATCTTGTTTTGCAAAATTTACACTAACACAGATACCTAGGGAAGAAAATGCTGAAGCTGATGCCTTAGCAAACTTGGGATCTTCTCTAAATTTACCAAAGGGATCCAAAATCCCTATCGTCCACATCTTGAAGCCAGCAACTGAAGAGGTGCATCCTAAGGATAACACTGCACATCCTGAAGATGACACTGTCCTTGCTATTCGAGATCAAGATGATACATCTTGGATGACTCCTATCATAGACTATCTTGAGGATTGCAACATCCCTGATGGAGAAAATGCTAGAGCTTTCAAGATGAAGGTATCTAAATTTGTTATTATAAATAATATATTGTATAGAAAATCTCTTGTAGGTCCATACTTAAGATTTCTCAACAAGGAAGAAGCAAAGGAAGTTCTCAAAGATATCCATGAAGGAGATTGTGGAAATCACACACGAGGGAGAGCCCTACATTCAAAGATTTTAAGGACAGGATACTACTAGCCAATCATGAAGAAGGATGCCATGCAATATTCTCAAAGATGTTATGCATGCCAAAGACATAGCAACATCCTACACCAACCTAATGAACCATTGCATCCCATCATCTCACCATGGCCTTTCATGAAATGGGGAATGGACATAGTGGGAAAATTACCCAAAGCTCCTGATGGAAAGTTGTTTATGGTAGTCATGACTGATTATTTTTCAAAATGGATCGAGGCCGAAGCATTTGTACAGGTCAGAGACAAAGAAGCAGTGTCCTTCATCAAAAGAACCATTCTTACAAGATTTGGTGTACCAGCCAAAATCATATGTGACAATGGATCTCAATTCATTAGCAACAGAACAACTAATTTTTGTGAAAGTTGGGGAATCAAGATGATAACCTCAACACATGTCCATTCTCAAGCTAAGGGACAAGCAGAGTCTTCCAATAAGATCATCGTCAAAAATTTGAAGAAAAAACTTGGAAAAAAGAAAGGAAAATGGGCATAATAGCTTCCATTTGTACTTTGGGCAGATAGAACCACATCCAAGAATGCAGTTGGACAAACACCTTTTTCCTTGGTATTTGGTACAGAAGCAATGCTCACAACAGAAATGGTAATGCTTACTGCAAGAAGACATCTTCAGGATGCAACTACCAATTCAGAAGTGTTACTTCAAGACCTAGAAACAGTGGATGAGCTTAGGGATGCAGCTAAATTGAGGATGGCAGCTTATCAACAAAGGATAGCCAAAGCCTACAACAAGAATATACAGATAAGAAGATTCCAAATAGGAGATTTGGTTTTAAGAAAAACCTTCCAAAACACTATCAAACCAAGTGATGGCAAACTAGCTCCTAAGTGATTCTAAGGCTGGAAAAGGAGCATATTGGCTCTCGACCATGGAAGGAGAGATTCTACCAAGATATTGGAATGCAATCCACTTAAAATACTATCATGTATGAAGACTCATGTGACTGATCTCTCTGGAAGAGAAACCATGGTTCGGATTACTGGTTAGATGAAGGTGAAGGTTGATAGAGATGAATCATCTCCATATGCAGGCATCTTTCTCCATTTTATTTCGATTATTTCATCAATATTGCAACTAAACATGGTCTAGAAATAGTCCATCCTAAGAATTTTTCAGGTCTATCCTAAAGATGGAACATTAAAGACTAGAGGGTTGGCCACCCTCTCATACGTTAAGGTGTCTCACACCTTACTAAGGTTTAAAGGTTTTCACCTTTCACATTGGGTTAGCAACCCCGCCTGGAGCGCACGTATTCATGTATATCTTTAGGATGGTGGGACAAGTCCAGACAATTTCATCATTTTTGGAATATACATTGAATACCTAAGGTTTAGACATTTTTAAATGTCTCTTTCTCGTAATTGGCCTAGTCGCCAGTGGTCTTGACGCCAGTTATGTTTGGCCTTGACGCCAATTATCCTCAAGATGCTACATTGGGACTTGTTGCCAGTTATTTCTAAAAGTTCATCATTATGGGCATGACCCCAGTTTATAAAAGGCTTTATCGCCAGTATGACAACTAAGTTTACCTTTCTACAGGTTATTATCTAAAGTTTTAGTCCTTTCTTGAAAAAGGGAAAAAGACTCTAAGTCTATTTGAAAGAAATAACACGGGGGACATCCTCAGGATGACAGAAGACTATCCTAAGGATGTAATAAAGACCGGGGACATCTCTGAGATGTCAATAAAGCTATTCTCAGAAGACTTTGAAGACCAGTTAAGGTATAAGCTTATCTCATTCTTTATCACTTATCATTTGATAGTGGTTGTAGGATAACCAAGGAATAAAGAATGAACACAAGGATGTAGCGTCAAAACAGATTACCATATCATTTCATTTAAAGTCAAAATTGACGTCAACCCCTGGCTTCATCCTAAACCAGGACCCATCCACCAGGGTTCAACGTCTAAAGTCAAGGTCAGGTCAAAGATTTGGGGCTTCGTCTTGAAAACCAAGATCCCTCCACCCCAAACCTTTGATTGTTTTAAGTTATTACATACCAAAATAAGATTGTTTGAAACTTTTTAACCACAAACTGCCATCATAAACAAAACATCTTAAAAAAGTGGGCTCTAGCCTAGTCATCACATCCTTCATCGCCCACTTGGAGTTCCTTCACCACCTCAGCCACCTTGGCGCCAACCTCCCTGATCTCAGCAGCCTTAGACCCCTCTGGTGCATCTTCAAGATGTGCAGGAGCAACAGGTTCATGAACCACTTCTTTCCCGTTCAAGCTCTTGAGCTTCTGCTGCCAGCCTTCAATATCCCATCCCTTGTGATCAAAGGAAGGATCTTCAGCCTGAAGAGCGATTTTTATCCTGGCTTGCAGAACAGAAATAGTGGCTGATTTCATCAAACCCTGTTTAAACTCCTCCATTTCTTTGTCATGATCCTGCACCATCTGAGTCTGCTTGGATTTCATCAGCTTCAACTCGACCTCCGCTTCACCCAACTTCTTCTCAAAGTCTTTACCCTTGTCTTGGGCAATCCTTCTCACGTCTTCGAGCATGGATTGAGTATCACTAAGCTCCTTCTTGACTCCCTCCATGGACTTAAGAAGATGCTCATGTCCCTAGAAGAAAACAGGTAAGAAACTCAACACTTGATAATTATTCATTACCATCCTCAGGATGGCAAGATACATGGAGAGTAAACTGAGAAATCCTGCCAAGGACATCCTCAAAGCTAAGATCCTCGAAGGAAGCAATTTCTAGAGATGAAGCAGGAGCAGCTGTAATCTTCCTCTTCTTAGAGGAGGCGGCAGTTGTCGACTTTGGAAGATTAGGTGGAGGGCTGATCATCTTGCAGCTAGATGGTGGGGTAACTGTAACAACCTCAACAGCATGGCTATCAATATCATCCAGGTCAAAGGAGGCAGACTAATTTTGCTGTAAAAGAGAAAAGTACAAGGTTAGAAAATAATAAATAATAAACATCCTCAGGATGTAACAGGTAAACACTCACCAGACATCTCGGTGGATGAACGACTTCCTTCCGCCTCAAAGGTTCTAGTAGAAACAGGTAACTTGAGTACAACTTGGTACTTGAGATAAGCATCACTTAAAGGGGAAGCAAGCTTTGTAAAGGAAGCACCTATAAAACATGAAAATTTTCAAAATATCAATAATATCCCCAGGATGACTATAGACATTTTTCATAAAAACTATAACATCCAATGAAACCTTTACCACTCTTTAACCAGTACATAGGGATCTCACCCCCAAAGGGAATAGAATCCCTTTTTACAAAAAAAGAACTTTGATTTCCAGGATCTCTCAGACTTGATAACGTTAAACAAAAAAGTGGGTTCTTTCTGAATGACTTGAAGAATATAACGACTTGAACCGTGTGTTTTCAACTTATACACACGAGATAAGTCCCCTATGCGAAGATAGACACCATGGTTTTTAATAATTTTGTTGCAAACCATCAAAATCCTCCAGATCTCCGGCATGGCTTGGGCATAAGCCATCCTAGTAGTACTAAAAAAATCTTGAATAAATGAAGGGAATGGGTACTTCAAACCCTGTTGAAAAAGAAGATACAAAAAACAGACCCATGTAGGAGATGCAAAATCAGATTTTGCATTAGGGTCATGAGGACGAAAGACAGCAGAATCAGGAAAGACCCCTGAATCTTTCAAAGCTTGAATGTCTTTGTCATTAAAAGAACAAACTTCTTGTTCAGGGTGGCTCAATAGGTTTTGGGGAATGAAGTCATTCGAGACTACTACAGCCCCAGAAGCTCTTGTCGATTTTTTAACCATCCTCAGAATATTTTTAGAAATTATGCAGGACTAGAAGAAGTAAAGAGAAAGAGAAGAAAGATTACCTTCTTTAATAATCTGGTGTGAATATAAAGAAGGAGATATGTTCTAGATATAGATGGCACAAGGTGATATCATGTAACGGTCATCACATAATTATCGCCGAGAAAATAGCCGTTACAGCCCTGACAACATGTCACATCAGAAATATCAGAGAAACATCTAGTATTAAAAAATATTTTACCGTTAGGTATTAACGGTAACATATTTTTGGGGACAATTGTTGGTGGTGAAATCCTTAGGATGGATTTACCTTGAATATCCTATGTGACATCCTCAGGATAGTGAAGGACTAAGCAGACTTTAGGATGTAACAGCATTATGACAAGTGTGCATCCTGAGGATAGACTAATAATTTACCTTGTCATAATATTTTTGCAGGTACAATCAATGAATGACTAAGACTTTTAACTCCTCCCCAACGGCTATAAAGTCTTACCAAGTCAATGGGTTTAAGGATGCATGAAGAATACGCATAAAGACTTAAAGAACGAGTCAAAGGGTAACCATCAAGACATTGATTGAAAGGCGAGAAAGGTGGAAACTGATGCCCAACGTCTATTTCAGTTGAAACATCCTCAACAACTACTTGAAACAGCCCAAGAGATCATTGAAGATAACGTGTATTGAAGGATCCTCTATTAATTGTCATGTAAACTATATATAGGGGTATGATGAACAAAATTAGGACACTTCACACTTGCTTGATACATTGAAACACACCTGATACACTCTCTACACACACACACACAATACTAGACAATCATTGTAATTATAGAACCATAGATTGTTCATCATACTTCCAAAGTTGTAACACCTTTTTACCATATTAATATTAACAAACAAAGGCAGGAGCCTAGACTCCTCCCGAGGTTTTATGCCGGCGATCATCAATTGATCAAGGGCTTTCCTCGTACATCGTGTGTTGTCCCCTCATTGCTTTACATACATACTCATCTATTCTTGCTTATCTTACAATTCTGATATACAGTTACATCCTCAGGATATAACTGCCCATCCTAGACTCATTCTTTGCCATTCTCAGCATATTTGTCACAATATCATTGATTTGTCATTATAAACCACTATCTTGAAAATAACACTAAGTATTTACTATATTTCACACATCTAGCACCCCACCTCACATTAACAAATTTGGAAAACAACATTAGCCCTAGCGAGTAATTTTTTACCAAAACAATGCCTTAGGGATGTTACATATAATATTACTTAATAGATATTCATGAAATCATGTAATATTATTTGATTATGTCTAATTAATGTATTGTTTAGTTGCTTTACATATTGGAAGCTACCTCAAGATCATGTGAAGGTTATTATTATATATTTACTAAATATTCGTGGAGTTTGTGATTTTAATTAGTGTACATACCATGTTTTCTGTTATAGCGAAAGGTAATGAGTGCATTTAAAATACTTTCTTGATTCTTGAACCTGTCTGATCCGTTTACTTTTAAAGTTTTCTTACTTGACCCGTTAAACATGACCTAAATCTATCCATTTATAAGTGAATGCTTGAATTGGTGAGAAAATAATTTTTTTAGTAGGCCATAAACTATTTCAGTTTTGCTACTATTAAGTATAAGTGTATTTATCCGACCCATCTCAAGCAAACATCTTTTTTAAACTTTGATCAAATACTATTGCACATCAACTGAACCATAATGAACCTTTTCAACCCATACCAAAAATTTAGATATTTTAAATCACTTTCTTGATGAGAGCATACCACTTATGCAAAGATCAAAGAACCTTGAAACTTGTATGTTCTGCAGTATGCAGGGTCATGCTGGGAAAACAATTGCATGTGGGTCTTTTATTATTAGAGGTATGATATATACATTCTGATTCAACTTTTTCAGTTATAATATGTATTTATTATTTAGTTATTCATATCATCCTCGGTATAAAAGGACTCCACTTTGATTTATTTCATTATTTTTTTTCACAATTTTTACTTTGGTGAAAAAGATCAACTCTTTTATCTTCGTTCATTATCAGTTAGGCCAAATTTGTGTTAAAAATATCATACTCGTCACCATCATTTGACTTTATCATATTCCATGTAATTTTTTTTAATAGATTCTAGATACAATAGCAGGTATCGTTTCTCATGATTTTTTTCTCTTTCTTTGCTAAATGACATGGATTTAATCCGGTTCTTTTTACTAGGCTAAGAACTTCGTGAGTCTATAACAAAATATAGTTTAAAGAAGGAACTCACTGGTAGGAAATTAAGGAAGAAATCAGGTGAACGTAAACCCAATGCGCCTCATATTTCGTTTAAATTGAAGATAACATTGTTGGTGGTGAAAATCCTCAGGATGATTTTACCTCATATCCTTAGTATAGCATCCTCAGGATGCTGAAGGACTCAACAGACTTCAGGATGTAACTGAATTTTAGCAAATGCACATCCTGAGGATGGACTAACGAATTATCTTTCTATGACATGATTGCAGGTACAATTAAGCTATAATATGGACTTGTAACCTTTTTATAACGTCTATATTATCATATTCAGTTAAAGATGGAAGAGTTAAACTCGCAAGCCAAAGTCCAAGCTCGAAGAAGGAGTCAAAGTTGTAACCGATGTGCATTAAACATGCGAAGAACCAGGAAACTGTTGCTCAAAAACTATATTCAGTTGAAACAGCTACAACGGTCACCTGAGGCCTTCAAGGAACTTAACTAACTAGCGGACTACACGGGATCTCTCGTTTGCTTTCATGTAATTATAAATAGGGGATGATTGACGAGTATAGGACACATCACATTCACCTGAACGCCACTTGATACTCTGATACTCACACACACAAAGCACTTATTATTGTATTCATAGAACACTCGTCCATCATTCATCCAAAGTTGTACTATCTTTTCACTATTAATATTAACAAACAAGGCAAGGGCCTAGACTCCTCCCGAGGTTTTGTGCCGGCGATCAACAACTGATCAAGGGCTTTCCTCGTACATCGAGTGTTATTCTCTTATTGCATTACATTCACATTCATTGATCTTAGCCTATTACACTAACCTATATTTTATGTAGCATCCTCAGGATACTGAAGGACTGGTCAGGCTTCAGGATGTAACAACATTCTCACCTATGTGCATCACGAGGATAGACTAATGAAATATCTTATTGTTATATGAATGCAGGATGATTTTACCTCATATTCTCTGAGTAACATCCTCAGGATGCTACAGGACTAATTAGGGTTCAGGATGTAACAGTGTTCTCACCTCTGTGCATCCGGAGGATGGACTAACGAATTATCTTATTATGATGTTATTGCAGGTCGCTTAATCAATATTAAGGTTTGTAACTGATCCCTAACGGCTATATTGTCTCATTTAAGACAAAGGAGCTGATCATTGAAGACCTATACGTGTAAAACAAGTCCACCACCAAAGAAGAGGTCGAATTTGTAACCGACGATCATTAAATGAAGGAGAAAAACAGGGAAACAGTTACTCAACGGCTATATTCAGTTGAAACAGTTGCTACAACGACTATATTCAACTGAAACTGCCACAACGGTCACAAGAAGTCTTCAAAGGACTTAACTAACCAAGCGGATGAAACGGATCTCTTGTTTACATTCATGTACTATAAACAGGGGGTGATCAAACGAGTCTAGGACACTTCTTCTCACTTGCTACACACACAACACTCATATTGTAATCTTAGATACTCGTTCATCACCTATCCAAAGTTGTACTATTTTTACCTTATTAATATTAACAAACAAGGCAGGGGCTTAGACTCCTCCCGAGGTTTTGTGCCGGCGATCTACATTGATCAAGGGCTTTCCTCGTAGATCAAGTGTTGTTCTTTGTGTTTTACTACTTTATTTGTTAATTATAAACAGTTCCATCCCGATGATATAACTGTCCATCCCGAAGTAAACCTAAGCCATCCCGAGCATAGTTGTCACTAATTTAACAAAAAACTTTGTTAAAACTTTTTCTCAATTAACTCATTTTACAAACCTTGAGAACTATGTCTTCCTCCCAGAAATCTGTGTCTTCCTCCACACCATCCACAACCTCTGCCAAAAATGTGACTCTACCACCTCCTCTTACCTTTCCCAAGAGTTCTGCACAAATTACCAAGATTGTTGCTCCTAATACTGCTAGATCTGGGATGACAACATCTGGATCCACTCCTATTTTTGTGTCAAATGATGAGCTGCTTCCCATGTTTGCAATGGTGAAGGATCAAAAAAAGCAACTACAGGATACCAACCAAATGTTGATGAGAGAAATCCAATCTCTCAAAACATCCTCAAAGAGACTAGCTAAAGACATGGGGACAACGTTGCAGCCTAGAGTGTTGGATTTCTATTCTGGCATCTCTGGGAGCATTCATCAAGGAGATTTCATCCCCATGAGCACAGGATTATCTGCACCAGAAACTACTACAGCACCTAGAATGGCAACAACTAGAGATGCAAGATACACTGCTGAGCCATCTCGAGGATATGCTGTGGACCCATCTTGAGGATATACCACCGAACCATCCCGAGGATACAACAATGGTAACAATTTAAGTTCCATTACCTTTGTTACTAACGATGTTGCTTTTTTGTAGGATACAGGTATAAGTCCACAGTTGGCAAGAGAGCTTCAGAAAATCAAGGATATGATGTCTAGTGTGCCAGGGATAATGTAGCCCATCCTTGAGGTATCTTCAGCATGTCACAGGGAGTCTCGCTTTGCACCTCCAATATATGATGCTGAGATTCCAAAGAGATTCCAGACTCCAAGCATGAAGCTTTATGATGGATCTACTGATCCTGAAGAGCATGTAGCACAATACAGGGAAAGGATGGAAATGAACCCCGTTCCAGCAAACTTGAAAGAAGCATGCTTATGCAAAGGATTTGGTTCTACCCTCACTGGTCCAACCTTAAAATGGCTACTGACTGTTCCTTCCTATTCAATTACTTCTTTTGCACATTTGATTAACATGTTTAATAATTAGTTTTCTTGTAGTCGAACATTTGAACGTTTGACAAGTGATTTGTACAAGGTGACACAGCCACAGGGAGAATCATTAAGGGAATGTATCACAAGGTTTGGGAAGGAAGCACTTGACATCCCAAACCTAGATGTCACTAACAGCAGTACAAGCCTTCAAGATGGGACTACAGAAGGATTCGCCTTTCTATAAAGAATTGGTGATGAACCCTTGTAGGAATCTCGATGAAGTTCGGTATAGAGCTGTAAGATTCATCTGTCTTGAAGATGACAAGAAGATACAGGAGAGGATAGAGACATCCTCAAGATACAACAATCCTAATCGGAAGTCCACGTCAACATACAAACCTTACAAACATGAACCATATGCTAGACCTGATAATAAAAAGGTCAATGTGGTTGAGGATGACGATGAAGAGGATTGCCCTAAACTTTCGGACTATTGTTTTTCTGTGGATGTAACAGGTTTAATGTACGCTATGAAGGATCTTGGAGACAAAGCAAGATGGCCAAGGAAAGATAACAAGTCAGGATGGAAGGACAAATCCAAATGGTGTGCTTTCCATGAAGATTTTGGACATGTTACTGAAGATTGCATTGCTTTGAGAAAAGAAATATCATATCTCCTAAGCAAGGACCATCTTAAGAATCTGCTGGGTAGAAAGAAGTCAAAGATTCAGGATAGCACTGGCATCCCAGAAAAGGCAGCATCTCCATCCCAGGATGCTAGCATCATTAATTTTATTTCAAGAGGATCGAGAGAACGTTCTAAACCCTCACCATGATGATTTGGTCATTACTTTATATATTGTTAACCATTTTGTTCGCAGGATATAAATAGATGGGTGGAGTTCAATTAACATAATACAGCTAGAAGCCCTCAAAAGGATGAACATCCTTGAGACCGAGATAGTGGCTAGATCATCCGTCTTGGTTGGCTTCAGTGGGGAGTCATCAAAGTCAACAATGACCAACAAGAAGCCAAGGATTGCTACACAACGTCAATGAAGGCTTCATCCCAGTCGAAACAAGCATAGCAATTAAAGCAAGATGCATAGTGCCATCCTCAGAATGTCAAAGCACATTCTGACCAAGATGTCAAATCAGTCTGCCTTGATGAAAACAACGAGGATATAATTGTGAAGATCGGTAAGAACATTCCTATTTATATTAAACAATCTCTAATTTCGTTTTTAATGCAGGCACAACATACCAAAGGTTGGGCAACATGATGTCCAACTAAAAGATTGGGGACACAATGGAAGTCTATATCTACGACATGGGAGTGAAGTCCAAGAAAGCTGAAGACCATCTTCAGGATCTCAAAGAAGCCTTTGACATCCTGGATACCTATAATATGAAGATGAATCCTGCCAAGTGCAACTTTGGAGTCGGTACTGGCAAATTTCTTGAATACTTAGTAACCAAGAGAGGCATTGAAGCCAGTCCAGAACAAATCAAAAGCCATCTTTGATTTAAAATCTTCAACCAACGTCAAAGATGTACAAAGATTGACTGGCAGGATAGCAGCACTAAATAGGTTCGTTTCGAAGTCCTTAGAAAAATGCAAAGAGTTCTATGACATCCTAGAAAAGAACAACAAATTTGACTGGGGACAAAAACGTGAGGTCTCATTGAAGAAATTGAAGGAATATCTTGTAGCAGCTCCACTCCTGATGAAACCTAAAGATGGTCAAACTCTCAAATTATATCTTGCAGTTTCCAAAAATGCAATAAGTGCAGTCTTGGTAAGAAAACTTTGAAGGACAACAACATCCTATTTATTATGTAAGTAAAACTCTACTGGATGCTGAAGTAAGGTACTCACATCTTGAAAAACTTATTTTAGCTTTGATTATGGCATCTACCAAGTTAAGGCATTATTTTGAAACACATAGGATACATGTTCAAGCTAATTACCCTATTAAAAATATGCTTAGAAAACCAGAAATGTCAGGAAGAATGGTAGTATAGACAATGAAATTAAGTGCTTTTGACTTGGTATATAAGCCTGGAAATGCAATCAAATCACATGCTCTAGCTGATTTTGTGGCTGATTCCAGTAGTGACATCTTAAGTGAAATTGAAAAAGAAGTAAAACAAGTAAATGAAAACTTGGGAAAATGGATTTTATATAATGATGGTGCTTCAAATATGAGAAGCACAGGGTTAGGATTACTACTAAAATCGCCACAAGGGGACAAAATACCCCATGCGATTAGATGTGCATTTCAAACAACCAATAATGAAGCTGAATATGAAGTAGGGCTGTACACGAGCCGAGTCGAGCCTAGCCAGGCCCAGCTCGAGCTCAAGCTCGAACCTAAACCAAGCCAGCTCAGCTCGTCTTGTTTTTCTGATCGAGCTGAAAAGTCGAGCTCGAGCTCGGCTCGTAAATGTTCGAGCCGAGCTTGAGCTGGCTCGAGCCAGCTCGATATATTTTTTTTTGTTTTTTTATTTTTTTATTTTTTTATTTTTTTACAAATATTTATTAAATAAAAAACAATAAAATTAAATAAAATTACACTTAATCATGTATATTTTTTTTATTTTTCTAAATTACACAAGCCTAAGTCGAGCCATATGTCGAGCCATCGAGCCGAGCCACGAGTCGAGCCATCGAGCCGAGCCACGAGCCGAGCCACGAGCTGAACACCCCTGGCTCAAGCTCGACTCGATTACAAAACGAGCCAGCTCGGCTCGGCTCGAAAACAAAACGAGCCTCTTCGAGCCGAGCTTTTTTCGAGCGAGTTTCGAGCGAGCCTCGAGTCGCGAGCTTTTTGTACACCCCTAATATGAAGCTCTCATTGCTGGCTTACAACTTGCTAAGGATATGCATGTTTTAGAAGTGTTTGTTGATTCCTTGTTAATTACTAACCATTTTAACGGATCTTATGCAGTCAAAAGTAAAAAATTAGTTGAATATCTTGAAATAGTCAAGAAATTAGCATCTTGTTTTGCAGAATTTACACTAACACAAGTACCTAGGGAAGAAAATGCTGAAGCTGATGCCTTGGCAAATTTGAACAGCATCCTGAAGTCACCGACTATAGAACTACATCCTGAGGATAACACTGTGCATCCTGAAGATAGCACTGTACATCCTATGGATAACACTGCTCTAAATGCTCGGAATCAAACTGATAACATCAACACCTGTCCATCCTCAAGCTAATGGACAAGCAGAATCCTCTAATAAGATCATCATCAACAACTTGAAGAAGAGGCTTGGAGAAAAGAAAGGAAAATGGGCAGAAGAAACCCACTTTCAAGAATGCAACTGGCCAAACACCTTTCTCCTTGGTCTTTAGAATAGAAGCCATGTTCCCAACCAAGATGGTAAAGCCTGCAGCAAGAAGATATCTTCAGGATGCAACTACCAATTCGGAAGTATTGCTTCAAGATCTTGAAACAGTGGATGAAGTTAGGGATACAACCATATTGAGGATGGAAACTTATCAACAAAGGATAACTAAAACCTACAACAAGAATATAAGGATAAGAAGATTCCAGGTGGGAGATTTGGTCCTAAGAAAATCCTTTCAAAATACCACCAAGCCAAGTAATGGGAAGTTAGCTCCTAATAAGTAGGAAGGACCCTACTTGATCGATTATGACTATGGAAGACGAAATTCTACCAAGATTCTGGAATGCAATTCACTTAAAATGCTATCATATATGAAGACTCATGAGACTGATCTCTCTGGAAGAGAATCCGTGGTTCGGATTACTGGTAAGATGAAGGTGAATGCTGACAGAGATGAATCATCTCCATATGTAAGTACTTATTCTTAACCTATTTCAATTATTTATATTTTTACTAAACATGGTCTAGAAATAGTCCATCCTGAGAATTTTACAGTACCATCCTGAAGATGGAATGCTTAGAAGACTAGGGGGCTGGCCACCCTCTCCTCCGTTAAGGTGTCCGACACCTTCCTAAGGTTTAAAGGTTTTCACCTTTCACATTGGGTTAGCAACCCTCACCTGGAGCACACAATGCCCATGTATATTCTCGGGATGGTGGGACCAGTCTGTCACACCCTCAAATTTCCACTGCGGGATTTATACCGCGAGGCGCATGACAAACCAGGATCCCATAGCCATATGTCACATGAACGACTCTAAATTCCCAACCATTTAGTTCGTTATTGAAAAACCAAGTTTAAACGTTTTAATCAAACCAAATTAAGTATAGCGGAAGCGAATGACAAAACAGTTAAATAAAAGTCTGCGCAAAACACCGCGCCCAAAACCAAAAGTAAATAGTTAAATGTTAAAATAGTTTAAATGTTTGTAAACCCATGATATAATATGATGCATGTCCTAGTCGTGCTCCATACCTAGTTACCTGCAAAAGCATGCTAGCGTGTGTCAACATAAAGTTGGTGAGTTCACAAAGTAAAGTAAATGAGTATGTAAATGCACTGGTTTCCAAAACCACGTAAACAAGTAATTGAGTTGGTTCCAAGAACCATGTAAACACTAGTTCATCGCATGTCAAGGGTAGCTAACCCATTTATGATAATTAACACCGATATACCGAACTGCTGATGTACGTGTAGTCACAAATGTGAGCTGCATGCCTTACATCATTGCCTATCAACAATGATAAAATCTGTTAAGTTATAGTTCACTCCCGCACTCCCCGAGCCGGTGTGAGGTTTGTAAGACCTAATAGCGCTATCAACTAATAACCCGCTTGCCATAACCCGGAAACTCATTCGGTATGTGAAGGACTTACAGATGATAGAGTTGGTTTAGTTCATCAGGGACACAGTTTGCGAACTAGCAAAACCCGACTCACACAAGGAGTAAAAAACCGACCCACACAAGGATCCTTAGCATCCCAACCCGGGATGTGTAAGTAGTCCCAAACCGGACAAGAAAACGTTTACCAAAGTTGTCTCACCCTGAGATGCATGCTTTTGAGAAAAGAGTAGTGAAACTCACCTTAGTATACAAGCAAGAAAAATCCAAACTCCAAGTAGGGTGCACTACCGACTCCCTAGTATAAGTGTCACTAAGTAAGTATATGTGTAATACTATTACACCATATAACCCGTTTGTCCAAGACGTTTAAATGTTCAAAAGCGTGTAGGTGACACCTAGTGATTCTACATGCATAAGTAAATCCTACGGACCCTTTGGTGAATACGTTGGTTACAATTAGTTTTACACTCCATATGCGTCTAATACAAGTGCCCATTCAATTACATATCAAATACATACCACCTAGGACTTCAATTAGTCACATAAACACATAATACACAATCTGCGTTTTTAGGACAGATTGTGCGTCACCAAAACCAATTTATTTAAAATACTTAATCAATGAGTTAAACTCCCAAATTTTTACTGAATATTCTTTGGGATTCATTTAACAACCCAAATTTTTGTTTTGTCTCAAAACCAAACACAAAAATTATTAAAATTCGTTCAACACAGCTATATTCAGAAAAGTTTCACAACAGGTCAGTTTAGTAGAAAAATTCCCAAAAATTGTGTGTTCATCCAAACGGGATGAGTCTACTTGGAAAATCCAAATTATTCCAATTTTAATCTTCTGTAAAAATTTCATAACTTAATTCTTTATAAAACTCGAGTTATGACGGTTTAAAGTCGACTCAGTTTGTTAACCCGAAATTCTGATATGACCTATTTTATAAGAAAATTCCAAAAACGACCCAAACGACGTCCAAATCACTCGATTTTACCAATTATGAAAAGCTAAGACCAGGTGTGATTTAACCATGCAAAGAAAACATCAAAACCATCTTGTTAAAGCCACATAACAGACCCTACAAGTTAACCTAAACATTATGTCCAGATTTTAATCATGCATAAACCTTTATTTAAACGACTCACGTGTGCGTATAATCGATCAACAATGATCAACAATCATTACAAAACATTCCTAAGACCTATTAAGATCAGAATCTATCATAATACATGCAAAAATCATAACCCTAACGATCAAAACATCAACAACTTGCGCAACAAGTAATCTATTATATCACTAATCGCTTATCATCATGTTTAACCCGTTAAATCTTCAAAAACTTCAAGTTTTAATATTTATAAAAAGGTTTCAGACCTGGACAAACTTAGTTATAGGGTTTTTATAACATAATAATAAGATTAAAGCATAGTAGATTAAGGATTATACCACAAGCTCTTCGAAACAACCAACCGAATGCTCTTGAAGCTTCCCGATCGATGTTGTTGCGCCTTAGCAGGTGGTTTGGGGTTAATATTTCGTAGGTAGGGCAATAGGGGCGATTAGAGTTTGAGTTTAGGTGATACAAGAGGCTTAGGGTTGCTTAAATAGGTGATTAAGTCAGTTTAGTGGCGTCAGACACCCGCGAGTGGGCCGCTCGGTCCCTGTGAGCGGCCTCTCACAGGGCCTTGGCCCGCGTGGGTGGCCCGTTTCGTCACCCGACGTGTTTTCCATCGACGTTTTCGCTATTTCGGACCATAATAAGTGTAACCCCATGTGTTAAGACCCCAATCATCCTAATGGTCCACCTTTAACGATTTTTATTAACATATTCGGTTTAAGTTCACATAATCACATATGGTTTGCACATAGTTTCACCGAGTATCACAGAAGCACGTAATTGCAATCAATCCAAATCAGTTAACTCACCATTATATACTTCATTATTCACCAACGTCTGAGGTTCACTAATCATGTATACAGTCTGGTACTTCCTCGAATTACCGCTTCATGCAGTTATTAACTTATAACTGTGTAACGTGTGTCCTATCTAGCTAACCCTAGTTAAGTATAATGCAAGGAATGTAACTAGAGTTTAGTTAAAGTGAGAACCTGAAATTGCGGGGTATCACACAGTCCATGTAAAAGTGGCTGACAATTTCATTATCTTTGAGATATACGATGGAACTCTTAAGGTTTAGACATTTTTCAATGTCTCTAATGGTTAGACGTTTTTCAACGTCTCTTTGGGCGTTGTCGCCAGTTATTCCTAAGGGCCTTGTCGCCAGTTATTACTAAGGGCCTTGTTGCCAGTTATTCTCAAGATGATACATAATGGTTTTATAACCAAAATATAACAAAAGGGTTTTTGATCCCAGATTAAACCAAAGGCCTAAGTCGCCAGTATAATAAAATCTTCCTTTGCAGGATATTATCAAAACATAAGTCTTTCTTATGAAAGATTATAAGGTCTATATTGAAGATATTACACTGGGGACATCCTCAGAATGATGAGAATGATCCTAAGGATGTAACCAAGGCTGGGGACATCTTCAAGATGTCATTAGAATACTTCGAAGACCATTTATCAAATTGGACGAAGGTAATATTTGTATTATTCCTTTATACTTGACATTTGTTGATGTTTGCAGGATATCAAAAGAATCAAAAAAGGAACACAAGGATGTATCGTCAAAAGGAGTTACCATATTATTTATTATAGCAAAAATTTGATGTCAACCCTTGGATTCATCCTAAAACAGTACCCATCCACCATGGGTCATCATCTATGGTCCGGGTCAAATAAAAGATTTGGGGCTTTGTCTTGAAACCAAGATCCCTCCACCCCAACTCTTTCATTATCTATACAAGCATAAAAAAGTAAATTGTTTTCGTTTAACCACAAACTACCACAAATATTCTAAAAAAGTGGGTTCCAGCCTAGTCATTATATCCTTCACCACCTCAGCCATCTTAGCTTCAACTTCCTTCACCTCTGCATCCTCAAGCTCCTTGGGTGCATCCTCAGGATCCTTAGCCCGCGATCCAATCCTCACCCTAGCCTGGAGAACAGAAATCGTGACAGATGTCATGAGCCTTTTCCTATACTCCTCCATCTCCTTTCCATGTCCCAGCAAAGCCTTGACCTGCTCATATTTCACCAGTTTCAACTTATTCTTCACCTTGCCCAGCTCTTTCTCAAGATGTTTGCTCTTTTCTTGAGCAATCTTCTTTATATCTTCCAGGCTGGCCTTGGTGTTATTCATTTCCTTGGCTACTTCATCCAGGGACTTCAGCAGATATTCATGTCCCTACAAGAGACAAAGAATAGGTAAGTATTTTATCTTTAAATATTTGAATAAATATGTTATGCCATTTTCAGGATAGCATCATACCTGAAGAGTGAACTGGGAAATCTTGCCCAAGACATCCTCAAAGGAGTAGTCTCTTAGGTTGAGGTAGAGGCATTAGCAGTCTTCCTCTTCTTAAGAGGATGCAGGTGCCCTTGACTTAGTAGAGGAGGAGAGCTAGTCATCTTGGAGCTGGATGGTGAAGTGATCTTGGCTGTCTTGACATCCTGACTGTCAATATCATCAAGGTCAAAAAAGGTGGATTACATCTCCGTGGCTCGACTAGTAATGTAGCTCTCTTCTACTTTAAAGGTTCTAGCTGAGACAGGTAAGTCTAAAACAGCTTTGTACCTGATAAGGGAATCAGTCAGGGGAGGAGCAAGTTTGGCAGGTTAAGCACTTGTGACACAAAATTTTCAGAGTATTAGTGATATCCTTAGGATACCATTACAAAATTTTCATTAAACATCCTGAATAATCTTTACCACTTTTTAACCAAGACATAGGGATATCATCCCCAAAAGGAATGGAATCCCTCTTCGCAAAAAAGAACTTTGATTTCCAAGACCTGTCAGACTTAATGACATTATGTAGGAAATGAGGATCTTTGTAAGCTGAAGAACATAACGGTTGGAACCATGAGTTTTCAACTTATACAGGTAAGACAGGTCACCAATATGAATATTGATACCATAATTCTGGTGATCTCATTACAGACCATCAGGATCCTCCAAACCTCAGGCATAGCCTGGGCATAGGCCATCCCAGTTATATCAAAGAACTCTTTGATGAACGGGAGAATGGATATCTTAAACCCAGGTGGAAAGGCATGTACAGGAAGCAGATCCATATAGAGGATGAAAAATCAGACTTCGCATTCTGGTCATATGGCCGAAACACAGTTAATTCAGGGAAAGCCCCTGAGTAATTCATAGAAAGGATATCTTTGTCTATGAATGTACATACTTCGTTTGCAGGATCTTGTAACAGGTTTTGTTGTATAAAGTCCTTATGGAATCCTATACTTCCTGCAACCCTTGTTGATTTTTACCCATCCCGAGAATTCTTTGTACAAAAAGTTCGAAGATTGGTAAAAACAGAGAAAAGCAAAGAGGAAATAAGAAATAACCTTTCTGATAATCCTGTTGTGATTATAAAGGAAGGATTGAAATCTAGATATAGACGGTGAAAGGTGATAAGGTGTAATGGTCATCCTAAACCATCGACCAAAATATAGTTGTTGATATCCTATCAGATGTCTAATCATCCTCAGAAGATAAGCATCAGAAATAAAAATATTATAACCGTTAAGATATTTACGGTAACATATTTTTGGGGGACAATTGTTGTGGGTGAAATCTTCAGGATAGCACTAACCTATCTTTTCTGTAGCATCCTCATGATACTGAAGGACTGGTCAGGCTTCAGGATGTAACAGCATTCTGACCTATGCGCATCCTGAGGATAAACTAATGAAATATCTTATTGTTATATGAATGCATGATGATTTTACCTCATATTCTCTAAGTAACATCCTCAGGATGCTAAAGGACTAAGTAGGGTTCAGGATGTAACAGTGTTCTCACCTCTGTGCATCCTGAGGATGGACTAACGAATTATCTTATTATGATGTTATTGCAGGTACACTTAATCAATATTACGGCTTGTAACTGATCCCTAACGGCTATATTGTCTCATTTAAGACAAAGGAGCTGATCATTGAAGACCTATACGTGTAAAACAAGTCCACCACCAAAGAAGAGGTCGAACTTGTAATCGACGATCATTAAATGAAGGAGAAAAACAGGGAAATAGTTACTCAACGGCTATATTCAGTTGAAACAGTTGCTACAACGACTATATTCAACTGAAACTGCCACAACGGTCACAAGAAGTCTTCAAAGGACTTAACTAACCAAGCGGATGAAACGGATCTCTTGTTTACTTTCATGTACTATAAATAGGGGGTGATCAAACGAGTCTAGGACACTTCTTCTCACTTGCTACACTCACACAACACTCATATTGTAATCTTAGATACTCGTTCATCACCTATCCAAAGTTGTACTATTTTTACCTTATTAATATTAACAAACAAGGCAGGGGCTTAGACTCCTCCTGAGGTTTTGTGCCGGCGATCTACATTGATCAAGGGCTTTCCTCGTAGATCGAGTGTTATTCTTTGTGTTTTACTACTTTATTTGTTAATTATAAACAGTTCCATCCCGATGATATAACTGTCCATTCCGAAGTAAACCTAAGCCATCCCGAGCATAGTTGTCACTAATTTATTCTTTTTTGCATCCTGATTGAACCTTTTCAAAAGATAACTGGTTTTAATAGCAAATTCACATTCTTAGCACACTACCTCACAATTTCTAATTTGGAATACAAGATTATCTTTACTAGATAATTTTTGACCAAAACATACACCATTTTGCGAGACATTTACATCCTCAGGATATAATTGTCCATCATCAAATCTACCTTTACCATCCTGAGCATAGTTGTCATATATTCATTTGTTTTGCATCTTGATACACTATTTTCAGAATAATACTAGACTTTAAATCATATTCAACACAAATAGCACTCTACATCACTTTTACTAATTTGGAAAACAAAGTTAATTCTAGCAAGTACTTTTTGACCAAAACAATTTGGTGCCCACCGTGGGGCAAGTGGTGCTATTTTAACAAAAAACTTTGTTAAAACTTTTTCTCAATTAACTCATTTTAAAGATCTTGACAACTATGTCTTCCTCCTAGAAATTTGTTTCCTCATCCATGCCATCTTCAACCTCTACCAGAAATGCAGCATTGCCACCTCCACCCGCATTCCCAAAAAGTTCTACTTCTCAAATTCCACCTAGACCAGTACTGGGGACATCTGGATCCACTCCTCCTGTTTTCGTGTCAAATCATGAACTCCTTTCCATGTTTGCATTGATGAAGGATCAAATACAACAACAGCAGGACACAAACCGGATGCTGATGACAGAAATACAATCTCTCAGCAGCTCCACTCCTGATGAAACCTGAGGATGGTGAACCTCTCAAGCTATACCTTGCAGTTTCTGGAAATGCAATAAGTGCTGTTTTGGTAAAAGACTATGAAGGGCAACAACATCTTGTCTACTATGTAAGTAAAACTCTATTAGATGCTGAAACCAGGTATTCACATCTTGAAAAACTCCTTTTAGCTTTGATAATCGCATCTAACAAGTTAAGGCATTATTTTGAAACACATAGGATACATGTTCAAACTAATTACCCTATTAAAAATGTACTTAGAAAATCAGAAATGTTAGGAAGAATGGCAAAATGGTCAGTAAAATTGATTGCCTTTGACTTGGTATACGAACCTAGAAATGCAATCAAATCAAAGGCTCTAGCAGATTTTGTGGCTGATTTCAGTAGTGACATCCTAAGTGAAGTAGAGTCTGAAATTCAACAATTAAATGAAAATTTAGGAAAATGGACTCTATACACTGATGGTGCTTCAAATGCAAGAGGTACATGGTTAGGATTACTACTAAAATCGCCACAAGGGGACATAATACCCCATGCTATTAGATATGCATTTCAAACAACCAATAATGAGGTAGAGTATGAAGCTCTCATTGCTGGTTTACAACTTGCTAAGGATAGGCACATTTCAAATTTACAAGTATTTGTTGATTCCTTATTGATTACTAACCATTTTAATGGATCTTATGTAGTAAAAGGTCAAAAGTTAGTTATTTATCTTGAAATAGTTAAAAAATTATCAACTTCTTTTGTATAATTCACACTAACACAGGTACCTAGGGAAGAAAATGCTGAAGCTGATGCTTTGGCAAATCTAGGATCCTCTTTAAATTTACCTGAAGGATCCAAGATTCCTATTATCTATATCCTGAAGCCAGCAATTGAAGAGTGGCATCCTGAGGATTGCAAAGCACATCCCGAGGATAACACTGAACAACCTGAAAATAAGACAGTGCATCCTGAGGATAACACTATTCTAACCACTCAGGTTCAAGACGATTCATCCTGGATGACTCCTATAATAAAATATTTACAAGAAGATGTCATCCCTGATGGAGAAAATGAAAAAGCTTTCAAGATGAAGGTATCGAAATTTACTATTATAGAAAATATTTTGTATAGAAAATCCCTTGCAGGTCCATATTTAAGGTGTCTTAACAAGGAAGAAGCAAACGAAGTTCTTAAGGACATCCATGAAGGAGATTGTGGAAACCACATAGGAGGAATATCTCTTTATTCGAAGACACTAAGGACAGGATACTATTGCCCAACCATGAAGAAGGATGCCATGTCATATTCCCAAAAGTGTGATCCATGTCAAAGACATAGCAACATCCTTCACCAGCCTGCTAAACCTTTACACCCTATTATCTCACCATGACCCTTCATGAAATGGGAAATGGATATAGTAGGAAAACTACCCAAACTCCAGGTGGAAAGGTGTTTATGTTAGTAATGACCGATTATTTCTCGAAATGGATCGAAGCTGAATCATTCGTACAAGTCAAAGATAAAGAAGTAGTGTCATTCATCAAGAGGAACATCCTAACAAGATTTGGAGTGCCAACTGAAATCATTTGTGACAACGGTTCTCAGTTCATTAGCAAAACGACGACCGACTTTCGTGAGAGTTAGGGTATCAAAATGATAACCTCAACACCTGTCCATCCTCAAGCTAATGACCAGGCAGAATCATCAAATAAGGTCATTGTCAACAAATTGAAGAAGAATCTTGGAGAAAAGAAAGGGAAATGGGCAGAAGAACTTCCATTTGTACTTTGGGCTGATAGGACTACTTCCAAGAATGCCACTAGTCAGACACCTTTCTCCTTAGTCTTTGGAACGGAAGCAATGCTGCGAACAGAAATGGTCATGCCTACAGCCAGGAAACATCTTCAGGATGCATCTACCAACTCGGAAGCACTATTACAAGATTTGAAAACTATGGATGAACTCAGGGATGCTGCTAAGTTAAGAATGGAAACCTATCAACAAACGGTTGCTAAACCTTACAACAAAAATATAAGGGTAAGAAGATTTCAAGAAGGAGATTTGGTACTAAGAAAAGCCTTCCAAAATACCACAAAACCAAGTGATGGCAAGCTAGCTCCTAATGGGAAGGACCATACTTGATAGATTCAGAAGCTGGCAAAGGAGCATATTGGCTATCAACAATGGAAGGAGAAATTCTACCAAGAGCTTGGAATGCAATTCACTTGAAATATTACCATGTGTAAGGATGCACATGACTGATCTCTCTGGAAGAGAAACCATGGTTCGGATTACTGGTAAGATGAAGGTGAAGGCTGACAGAGATGAATCATCTCCATATGCAAGTACTTATCCTTAACTTATTTCAATCGTTTATATTTTTACTAAACATGGTCTAGAAATAGTCCATCTTGAGAATTTTGCAGTACCATCCTGAAGATGGAACGCTTTGAAGACTAGAGGGCTGGCCACCCTCTCCTATGTTAAGGTGTCTGGCACCGTCCTAAGGTTTAAAGGTTTTCACCTTTCACATTTTGTTAGAAACCCCGCCTGGAGCACACCTTATTCATGTATATTTTCAAGATGGTGGGACCAGTCCATGTAAAAGTGGCTGACAATTTCATCATTTTTGGAATATACATTGAATCCTTAAGGTTTAGACATTTTTCAATGTCTCTTTCTCCTATCTGGCCTAGTCGCCAGTGGCCTTGTCACCAGTTATTCCTAAGATGCTACAATAGGCCTTGTCGCCAGTCATTCCTAAGATGATACAATGGGCCTTGCCGCCAGTTATCCTTAAGATACTACGTTTTGGTTATCCTAAAGATTACACATGGGCTTGACCCCAGTTTATTTGAGGCATAGTCGCCAGTATAATAACAATGTTTGCCTTTATATAGGTTATTCTTAAAGTTTATTAATCCTTTCTTGAAAAAGGATAAAAACTCAAAGTTTATCTTAAAGATATTACGCTGTGGACATCCTCAGAATAATGAAGACCATCCTGAGGATGACAAAGAAAGAAGAACTGGGGACATCCTTAGGATGTCAGGAATAAATTCATCACCCTTTGAAGGCTAATTGGTGAAGGGAGATCAAGGTATCATTTACCTTATTCATTTTTACTTGACATTTGATAATGTTTGCAGGATATCAAAAGAATCAAAAAAGGAACACAAGGATGTAGCGTCAAAAGCAGTTACCATATTATTTGTATATTATAAACAAAATTTGATGCCAACCCCTGGCTTCGTCCAAAACCAGGACCCATCCACCAGGGGTCAACATCTACGATCCAGGTCAGAAGAAGATTTGGGGCTTCGTATGAAACCAAGATCCCTCCACCCCAAACCTTACAATGTTTTAAACTATTACATGTCAAAATAAAATTGTTCGAAATTGTTCAACCATAAACTACCACCATAATCACTACCACAAAAGACTTAAAAAAAAGTGGGCTTTGGCCTAGTCAATATATCCTTCATCGCCCACTTGAAGATCTTTCACCACCGCTGCCACCTTAGCCTTTGCCTCCTTCACCCCAGCATCCTCAGGATCATTCGGTGCATCTTCAGGATGTGCGGTAGGAACAGGCTCATAGAACACCTCTTTTCCACCAAGGCTCTTGATTTTTTCTTTCCAAGCTTCGACATCCCAATCCTCTTGCTTGAAGCCAGGATCCCTAACTTGGAGAGCCATTTTTACTCTATCCTGTAAGATGGAAATGCTGGCAGATCTCATAAGCCCATTCATGTATTCCTCCATTTCCTTATCCTGATTCAGCACCACTTGGGCATGCTCAGACTTTGCTTGCTTTAGTTCGGCCTCCACCTGATCCAGCTTCATCTCAAGATATTTGCTCTTGTCATGAGCAATCTTCTGGACATCCTCAAGTTTGGACTGGGCATCATGAAGTTGTTTGGCAACTCCATCCAAAGATTTCAGCAAATACTCATGACCCTATCATAGAAAGGAAAAAGGTAAATGTTTCAGCTTAGGAATTTTAACTAATTTAAATATTTCAATGCCATCCTCAGGATAGCATTATACCTAGAGTGTGAACTGGGAATCTCGTTCAAAACTTCCTCAAAATTAAGATCCTCGATGTCACACCCTCAAATTTCCACTTTGGGGCTTTACCGTGAGGCGCGTGACACACCAGGATCCCATAGCCATAAGTCATTCGAACGACTCTAAATTCCCAAACCATTTAGTTCGTTTTTCAAAATTTAAGTTTCTAGAAATCACTCATATGTTTTAAGAAAGTGCAGAAGCATAATCAAAATGGTTAAGTGGATTTTTATGCGCAAAACAACGCACCCAAGATAGAACTAAATAAATTAAAGGCATGATAATAGTCAATAGTGTTCAATTAACCCTTGACACAATGATGCCTGACCTATCGTGCTCCGTACTTAGAGACCTGCAAAAGCATGCTAGCGTGTGTCAACATAAAGTCGGTGAGTTCACAGTTTAAGTAACAAGTGTAAAGTTATCAAAGTTTTAAACCATCAGTTTTAAGCTTTCAAGGGTAGCTAACCCACTCAATGTAACTAAACATGAGATTATTGGGAACATACAGATGATACAATGCCTCAGCACTAGTGTCTATCAACACTAGTAAGAAAATGTGGTCAGAAGTTCATGCCCGTGACCCAAGCACCTCAGGCATGAGGTTGCTGCACAACCTAATAGCGCTACTAACTAATACCTCATTCGCCTCTAGCGATTATCCCAATAACATTGTAAGGACTTTCAAAAGATAGAGTGTGTTTAGTTCACAAAGGACAGTTAAAGTACAAAACTGATAAAAACCCGATCCACACAAGGAATCGAAGCACCCCAAAACCTGGGATGTAAAAGTAGTCCCAAACTGGACTAGAAAAAGTTTAATAAGTTGTCTCAAACCCGAGACGCATGCTTTTGAGAAAAGAGTAGTGAAACTCACCTTAGGTTGCGTGCTAAAAATAAACCGCAAGGATAGCAAACGTGGAAGACTACTCGCCTACCGATAACCTATCGAACACAAAGTTACAAGTGTTTGAGTGTGGTTACACATGTGGTTATCCTAACCCATTGTACTCTACAATGACCTAGGTGACATCTCATGCAATTGTACTTGACACAATTAAACTATGCAAAATCCGTCAATCGTTGGTGATTAGTATATGATGCAACATGTTAAGACTTTTAACACAACTAGTTCTCATCACACATTACATACAATCAACCTATCATGTCATCTACATCATATAAATAACATATAAACATGTTCTCATATAGAATTTCACAACTCATAACTCGATAACACACTCAAATCATCACATAAACAATATCTCTCAAACCTGCGTTTTCTGGACAGATTTTAGGTTACGGAAATCAATTTTAGGTTACGGAAATCAATTTTTATAAAATACCAAATCAACTCCTCAAGTTTCGAAAATCTTACAGAGACTTCCCATAAGTTTATATGTGACTCTACTATTTTTATTTCTTGTAAAAAACACATCAAGATTTTACGAAAAGTAATTTAGTCCAGCCACCTCAGAAAAAGTGTGCTATTGACAGCAGCTTACATAAAAATTCATTAAAAATCATAGACTCATCCAAACGGGATAAATCCAATTGGAAAAGCTTTGATATTTGTAGACTCAACTTCTGTCCAAATTTCACGATCAACGGATATGTAAAACTCAAGTTACAGCCCTTTAAAGTTGGTCCATTTTTCACATCCGAAAATCTGATTATAACTTTAAACTTATAAAATCATGAATAAATATCAAAACAAGTCCAAAACGCATGATTTTGGACTTTTTGAAAAACTAACATCATAAATTATGTTCTAGTATCAGAAGACAATCAGATTAAACATGTTAATCACCGTATAACAGCACTACAAGTTGCTATAACAAATCTGCCAGAAATCAGAACTCTCATAACATGATTCTCATAAACCCTAATCATTCTCAATAACCCCTAATCATATAATAAACTCATATTAACACAATCAAATCCATATTATCACGTTTAAATCCATGTATTTACATACCAATAACCCTAGTTATGTTTACTATCAACAATACTCATCAACATTCACAATAAACATCCAAGATTTCACACACCCTTATGATTTACGATTTTTATCCAATAGTTTTTAGGGTTTCTTTACAACTCTTCAAGTATTATGATTTATCATACAATACATAAAACATATACCTTGCAATGCTAGAATCCTTAGAACCTCAAGATTGCCCTCGAAATAACTTGGATTAGTGATGAAAATGGATGAAAGATTGAAAGTGAAGGTGATGGTGGTGTGCTTGGTTGTTCGCGGCGCAAACAAGTGTAGGGTTTGTGTTTTTTTTTATAAATAATAATACTCTAAGGGTTTAGTTATGGGCCAAGGTTTCGGGTTCTAGAGATTTTTATCTAATAAGTGAGCCCGCTAACAATATCTAACTCCCGAGACTAGCCCTGTCAATATTAATCATCACAACTCTTATAAAACTACTGTTTTATCAATTCATTATTATGTGTGTCATAAATATATATATATCTCGCGGAGTTTACGTACAAGTTAACTAATACGCAGTAGTTCACATAAACATGCAATTCACATAGTGTTACTTCACATTCATCAATACTCACTTGTTCATATAATCATGCATGCCTAATAAATCACCAACGTTCGGGATACATGACTCGTGTGTGTGTCAAGACAAGGATTTTCCTAACTATAACGTACGTTAATGTCACCTAACATATGTTATTGTTACATAACATCCTGAAAGACCTGTTCAACTAACCCTAGCTAAGTGTTTAACCACGCATGATCATTGAAATTAACTAGAGTTCAGTAAAAGAGTTAACCTGAAAATGCGGGGTGTCACACTCGAAAGGAGTGATTTCCTGGGCAATAGCAGAAGCAGTAGTAGTCTTCCTCTTTTTAGAGGATGTTGCAGCCCTGGGCTTAGGAAGACTGGAAGGAGGACTGGCCATCTTAGAACTTGATGGCGATGTAAGCTTAGTTGCCTTCACATCCAAACTATCAATGTCGTCCAAGTCGAAAGAGGCAGGCTTTTTTTGCTGAAAAATGACAAAACACGGGATTAGTCAATAACCAACATAGAAGACATCTTCAAGATGTATTTAAAGATTATTACCAGACAGCTCGGTAGCTTGACTAGAGGTATGACTTTCTTATATTACAAAGGTTCTTGCAGAAACAGGTAAGTCAAATACTGCTTTACACCTCGAATAATCTTCGTCCAGGGGAGAAACAAGCTTTGCAAGTGAAGAACCTGTTAAACAAAAATTTTCAAAACACAATGATATCCTCAGGATATAACTAAAAATTTCTTTTTTCATAAAGCATCCTAAAAAAAAAAACTTTACCACTCTTTAACCAAGAAAGAGGAATCTCATCCCCAAAAGGAATGGAACTCTTATTCACAAAGAAAAATTTTGATCTCCAAGATTTTTCAGACTTGACAACATTAAACATAAAAGCAGGGTCCTTGTTTATAAGTTGAAGAATATAACGATGTGAACCGTGTGTTCTTAGCTTATATATATGAGACAGGTCCCTTATCTGAAGATGGATGCGGTGGTTTTCAATGATTCTGTTA
Organism: Ambrosia trifida; assembly: GCA_028751855.1. Classification (NCBI taxonomy): domain Eukaryota; kingdom Viridiplantae; phylum Streptophyta; class Magnoliopsida; order Asterales; family Asteraceae; genus Ambrosia; species Ambrosia trifida. The sequence goes on from CM054125.1 coordinate 42,577,607, forward strand.
CAGACCATCAGGATTCTCCATATTTCAGGCATAGCCTGAGCATAAGCCATTCCTGTCACATCAAAGAAATCTTTGATGAATGAAGGGAAGGGATACTTAAGACCCAGGGAGAAAGGCGGATACAGGAAACAAACCCACGTGGAAGATGCAAAATCAGATTTTGCACTTGGGTCGTAGGGATGAAACTCAGCAGAACTTGGGAAAGCCCCTGAGTCCTTTAGAGCTTGTATGTTCCTGTCGTTAAAGGAACATACTTCCTGACTAGGATGGCTCAAGTGGTTTTGGGGAATGAAGTCTTTTGAGACTCCAACATTCCCAGAAGCCCTCGTTGATCTTTTGCCCATCTTCAGAATGTTTCAAAAATAATTGCAGGTTTTAAAGAAGAAAAGAGAAAGAAGAGAAAGAAATTACCTTCTATAAAAGATCAAATGTGATTATAAAGGAAGAGGAGAACCCTAGATATAGATGGCAGAAGATGACCTTATGTAACGGTCACCACTTGATTAAAGGCGATAAAGTAGCCGTTAAAAATCCTGACAGACGTCCCATCAGGATTATCAGATAAGTTATATGATTAAAAAAATATTATAATCGTGTAAGATATTAACGGTAACATATTTTTTGGGGACAATTGTTGGTGGTGAAAATCCTCAGGATGATTTTACCTCATATCCTTAGTATAGCATCCTCAGAATGCTGAAGGACTCAACAGACTTCAGGATGTAACTAAATTTTAGCATGTGCACATCCTGAGGATGGACTAACAAATTATCTTTCTATGACATGATTGCAGGTACAATTAAGCTATAATATGGACTTGTAACCTCTTTATAACGTCTATATTATCATATTCAGTCAAAGATAGAAGAGTTACACTCGCAAGCCAAAGTCCAAGGTCGAAGAGGAGTCAAAGTTGTAACCGATATGCATTGAATATCGGCGAAGAACCAGGAAACTGTTGCTCAACGACGCTACAATGGTCACCTGAGGCCTTCAAGGAACTTAACTAACTAGCGGACTACACGGGATCTCTCGTTTGCTTTCATGTAATTATAAATAGGGGATGATTGACGAGTATAGGACACATCACATTCACCTGAACGCCACTTGATACTCTGATACTCACACAAACAAATCACTTATTATTGTATTCATAGAACACTCGTCCATCATTCATCCAAAGTTGTACTATCTTTTCATTATTAATATTAACAAACAAGGCAGGGGCCTAGACTCCTCCTGAGGTCTTGTCCCGGTGATCAACAACTGATCAAGGGCTTTCCTCGTACATCGAGTGTTGTTCTCTTGTTGCATTACATTCACATTCATTGATCTTAGCCTATTACACCATTTTGCGAGATAGTTACATCCTCAGGATATAACTGTCCATCCTCAAATCTACCTTTACCATCCTGAGCATAGTTGTCATATATTCATTTGTTTTGCATCTTGATACACTATTTTCAGAATAAAACTAGACTTTAAAGCATATTTAACACAAATAGCACTCTACCTCACTTTTATTAACTTGGAAAACAAAGTTATTTGTAGCAAGTATTTTTTTACCAAAACAAACATCAAGCATATTAAACCTTTGTTTTAGATCTACTTTAGTTAACCTTGGATCACTAGCTCAATGCAGACATCTTATCATTCTTGTAGATGTGCACAATAGTTTTGTACTTAGTTTGTTTAAAGGGCGATGGGTGCTGTAAAATACAATGAACCAATTATCAGGTCTTCCAATATGCAAATTGGTGATGAGAATTACATTCTTTAAATCATCTTAATCTATGTTGACTTTATCTTATATATGTTATTGAAGGAAATATAATAATCTATTTAGTGGATTAATATATATTTAGAAAAAGAAGCAAACTAAAGGGAAATTGTTCTTCTTGAAAAAGAGAAACAATGATGAATTTATTGAAGACGGCCAAGGAGAAATGATGGCTAAACTAAAACAAATGAGGGGGTGTATTAAAAATCTAGTGGGCAAGTTATTTTCAGAAAATGCAAAAAGTTATTAAACAACCTTCATATTAGTCTGTTTTCTCTTGATTTCAGATTTTATGGACCAAACAGTAGCTTATTTTTCCAACTATGCTTTTGCTGCATAGTACTATCAAGGTACTTTGATACATATTCATATGTAGATTCAGAAGGTGTTTTATATTTCACATTGTTACATGCTTGAAGTAGCTTCTTTATATTAAAGTTTTTAGTCATCTTTTTCTTTAATTATGATGGGCCTACCAATGATTAGAATGACCACTCACTATCTCTAAATTCTGATCGAGTCGATATGTCTCATTTAATATTTGTTTTTCGTTATAATTAGTTTTTTTGATTTGTTGATAGCATCCGGTTTTTAAAGGCTAATGGTAACATTTGGCAGTAGTTTTGCTACATGGGGTTTACGTGATATGTATGGTTATGGTTATGCAATTTATGGTCCTTATTCACTTATGCCAACAATTGGTTATGATGGTCACCTTTGTGATGCTCGGCAGTTCTAATATCTAAGCCCCTATTATCAACCAATTAATAAAAAAAAGTTATCGCACTCAAATTTATAGAAACGCATACAACATGCTCAGTGACAACTCGTCTGTGTTGTAAATTTGTGCCACCCCATATTGCGCAAGTATTATGGAATGAAATGATAGGAACCCGTAATGGTTTGGTTCGTATTAGATATCGTAATCATATTTGATATCAGTTGGGCACCCACCGTAAAGCGCGGGCAATCTCACTAGTAAAAATTGTTAAATGAATGATGATGATTATGGATAATTTTTTAATGCTTAATACAAGTATATATTAAACGTTAACATAAGAGTAAGACTATGGGAAGGGTGGGGGGGGGTTGGGTTGGGGACATGAGTTGTCATGGCATATGTGGGCTTCACAACTCAAGCCCCTGAAAAGGTGGGGAGTGGGGGGGGGGGGGGTTTGGGTTTGGGGCTTGAGTTTCCATTTGACATTTTGTGTTTAAAAAAAATGTATTAACTTTATAGAAAGGACACTTATATTTTATTAAATTTGTAAAAGGCAATGACAATTCTACATCACATAAAAAAATACATCAATTAAAAATAAAAAAAATACATCAAACAAAATTAAAAATTAAACTACTACATCACATATTTTTAATTATAAGATCATTGAAAATTGGTGATTGATTAACAATATTTAAATCGTTTAACGAACCGGGCACACCAAAGAATGCATGCCAAATAAAAAGATCTTGTGATGCAATCGCTTTAAGCATCATAGACGATTTTCGATGATATCCACTCGTGTGTTGGCCTTGCCATGCGGTTAAAGTTCCCACTACCATTTCATACAATCTAAACTACCGATCATCTCGGGAAAACTATATCTTTCTTCATGAAACTCCAAAATTTGTTGTGTGTTACTAAACGTAGGTTTCTCAAATAATTTTGTAAATATAGTTCAATGACATACTCACAAAAATTGTGAAGACTTTCCCTACGTGTTCATGTTGAGATCTTTAGATAGTTGTCCTTTATGTCGGAACTTTGTCCATAAGCCAACTGTCTAAGCGCGAAAGTGACCTTTTGCAACGGGCTAAATCCCATACTACCAGGTGCATCTGGTTTTTGTTGGAAATGTTCATATTTATTTTCTAAGTCGTTTGATATTCTTAAAAATAAATTACAACTCATACGAAAATGCTGCCTAAAACTGTTTGCATCGTATGTTGGTTCGGGTGAGAAATAATAACTTACCAATAAATCATGTGCGGCTTTCTGTTCGCGAATTATATATTTTCTCTGTTTGGGTTCGGAAGTCCATCTTCATCATCAACAATAACTTTAACCACGTTCTGAACACTTCAGCGCATCGTCGGATGAGGACTCCAAAACCAATAGGTCATTCGAAGCTATTGAACTTGAAGATTGCATTTTGTGAGAGTATTTTATAAAATTAGAGTATGTGTGGGTAGAGAATGGTTGAAAAATGAATGAGTATAGGTTGATTTATATAGAAAGTAATTTAATTTCTTAAAACAACTAGCCATTAATATTGCAACGGTCCATTTTATTAATCACCAAAGGCTAGCGGGATACTAGCGAACACCAACACATACAAACAGAAAACAAAAGGAAACAACACAGCGTACAACAACCAAATCACCATTCCAAATGTCCCAATTCAACTCTGCACATTTAGACCTTGACTTCACCCTAGGGGTGTAAATGACACGTAGCGGCTCGAGAGCTACCCGGGATCGGCTCGGTAAAAAGCCCGAATGAGCCGAGCCTTAACGAGCCCGAGCTCGAGCCCGAGCCTGAAATATGGCTCGTTTAGTTATCGAGCCCGAGCTCGAGCCCTAGATACAAAGCTCGATTGGGCTCGCGAGCTTAAACGAGCCCAAACATAATTATAAGTTATTTATACATCTCTTATAATTTATAGCCCACATCTCCAAAGCCCAAGTCCTTATTTCATAGGCCCATTTAATAACACTCGCGAGCCGAGCCGAGCCGAGCTCGAGCTTTTGATTTTGCTAGCGAGCCGAACTCGAGCTCAAGATTGTAGGCTCGAACCGAGCCGAGCTCGAGCTCGAGCTTCATATAACCATAACAAGCCGAGCTCGAGCCCAGTCAGGCTCGGGCTCGGCTCGGCTCGTTTACACCCCTACTTCACCCATAAAAAGCTTTTTGATTTAATCTGTCACACCACGTCTAAGGCGGAAACACGTGGCGCGACGGTTCAAAAGTATTAAGCCAAGATTAATGCAAACCACAATAGTAATTAGAAAAACGGGCATTTATTCAATGCTAATAATCATGTCAAATTATCCACACATAATTATAAATTGTTTTTGAAATTGATAAGGAGGCTCCTCCCTTTATCCCTAAGTCCATGGAATAAAGAGATGAGACCCTTTTATGACATTCCCAACGCCCAACTTGGAGATATCCCCGACCCTGCTCGCCATGCTAACTTCCATCTCTCAATTACCTGAAAGATATGTTTGAAAATCGTCAATATATAAATATTGGTGAGTTCACAGGTTTTTAATTTAATAAATCTTTATAAAGTGGGAATATCCTTGTTATGACATTTATAGGAGTTGCAAAGTCCTACAATTTACTTGAGCCTATAACCAAACCAAGACAATTAATAATGCCCCCGCCCCATGTCGTTACTCGGTATTCCTATGACTTTATTTCAGAATAAGTGCACCCCAGGCATACGCCGATGCATTATCGACGCTATCGATTAGGGGTGGGCCTTGTCAGGCACCAATAGTACTATCCAAATATTCCTTTGGTTTCTCATTCCTGAATTAATGATTATAGTGGGGAGGTCTCAACCCCGAGTGGCGATCTTTACTCAAGTATCCAACCCGTCATACAATCCCAACATATCTTTCCCCCGTAAAAACGTTAAATAGTTTAGAAATGGGGCCGTGAGACTCACCTGTAACTGTGCTCGGCTCAAAGAAAATAGTAAAGTTCGTGATCCCGTACCTACAAAGGTTCTAGGCGTATAAGTCACTTACACCTATGGTGTATGTGCCTTGGCAAGTTGTACACCCAACTCTCCCGACCACGTCTTTATCCCAATTCCCGTTTAATAGTTTCGTATCCTAGGTTCAATGGTGATGGATTACCCTTTCCTCACAAGTCGTATATTATCCTTATTAATATTCTTTAAGACTTGTACAACATTATACTCGACACGACTCTACCCAACGTATAATTATTTTCCCATTTAAATAATTATACTTAGGGTCGTTTCGCTCGATATAAAGTGTTTTTCTTATTATCCGACCCGACTTTGCCACATATTTATTTTCCCATTTAAATAAATATGCTAAGTCTTTGTCGTTTGGTAACATAATCTTAACGCCCGACTAGACTTACCATACCGTACATTTATTTTCCCATTTAAATAAATGTACTAGGATCTTGTCGGTATTCACGCGTTGGTAGATATATTTCACCCACTCGTCTCGGTTTTCCTTCTCGTATATCTATTTTCCCATTCAAATAGATATACTAGAATTTCGTCGAAAACGAGTATATGTACATATATCATCGCGTGGATACTACTTGTTAAGTTCATGTGTCGTTTAGCGTTTTTAATTCGTTACGTTATGTTTCTCCTTTCCCACGAATATTCTTTCTACACTTAGGAAAGTGTTACGCACGTTTCACCCTTGTTATATATATTTTATTTCCTTAAAATATATATGTATATTTTTATCTCGACGTAATGGTCTTTTCCTCATAAGTCCGTTTACGTTGGTTCGTGTAACTAAGTTCGTTAGTTAGCGTTTTTCATATTTATCTCTGTTGTGCGTTCTCATGGAAGTATTGTTCCTACTTCCGATTCCGAACGTTTATTTCTTGGAAAAAATATACTTTGCACGTTTTAGCTCGACTTGTCCAACTTGTTACACAAAAATGTTTCCGATACTTTTATATTCCCATTTATATAAAAGTATCCATTTTTTGTACAAGTCTTCCCAAGTCTTTATTTTATAAAATCCTTGTGTTACTTCTTTTATTTTTATAAAACTTATACTTTTATGAAGAATCACTTTTTAACTTACACATGGATAAGTTTCTTATGTTTATTAAAACTACACTTGTAGAAATCATTATTTACGTTTTTGACACCAAACTTTCCGTTTATATATTTTTGGACCAAGGTTTATAAAATACTTATTTTAGTCTTCTAACTTCCAAAGTTACAACATTAGTCCCTTAACTTTCAAATGTTGCCTTTTTCTACTCTAACTTCCAAAGTTAGCATTTTTCTCCATTTTAGTGGACTTTGAAGATGAAACTTTTTCATCTATGATTTTATAATTCTTTTTAACAACTTTTTGACATTAGCTAGTCATCTTATGATGATTAAAACCACTTTTCATCATATTCAAGTCATTTTCCAAAATCTAGTTCTTCTCATCTTCCAACTTACATGCATGTTCTTATTATTATATTTTCTTCAAAATACCACTTTTATTAATAATAATCTAAGATTTCTTCATATTATTATTCTTCCATTTTTATTCAAGTAGATTCATTATCTCAAAACCACATTTCCCATCAATGCACAACTTGCTCATAAGACACTTAATATGAACATTATTAATCAAAACAAGGTAAAACTTACTACTAGCACAAGGCTAGGGAAGACAAGAATCCTTGGATTGGATGGGGTTTTAGTGTGTTCTTCCAATGGGTTAAGCTCCAAGCTCTTGAAACACACAATGGGGTTTTGAAGGATAATGATCTAGAGGTAATTTGGTAGTGTAAAAATTGAAAGAAAAGTGTTAATGTGGGGGTGGAAAGCTACGGCCAAGAGGAAGAAAAAGAAGGGAATTTTTGTGTTTTCTTCAAGTGTTCATCAAGTGTATTTATGCTATCTTACTCAATCTTCCAAAGATCACCTAAATCTTGTCTTGGATTATGTAGATATGGAAGGATTATGCAAGATCACAAAAAAAATATCTAGTGGTGTTATAAGAGGGTGTTTGGCCGAGTTTAAGAGAGAGAGAGGAAGAAATGATTTGGTTAATCTCTTATCCAATCCTTTTTCATGCAAGCCCATCATTGCTAATGATATGGAAGATTTTAAAAAAAAGCTTAAGTGAACTACACTTAAGTGGCCCTTTGGCCGGCCCCTATGGGGTGTTTGGTGGGGTCCACTTTGCTAATTACTTCTCCATATTATGTTTAAGTTAATTCCTTTTGGGTACCGCCCGGGTATTTCTCGAATTTTATTCGCGGTTTACCTCAATATTAAAATACCGTTAATATTCATAAAATTTTGCCCAGTTAAATTACTGATAATTTATTTCGGCTTTTGCCGGGTGAATTTGCGTGTTACGCGCGTATCGGGTGCGGTACGCGCACTTTATTCGTTACCGGGAGATTTGTGCAATAAGCTTTCACGTATGGCTTTGGGTTTCCAAAACTCATAATATTTCGTGAAAATATTATTTATTTTATATTCCGGGTGTCCGGAGTTCGTTTCGCTTATTTAAGTTTTACCGGGTAATCGCCAGTGTCCATACCGGATAGTTTTGTCTGCGCATGATCCTATCATGCTTTGCTATTAAACTTATGCATTCCTATGCATTACTTGGGAACTTCTATCTTTCTAAGGCCTCAATTAAATATTCAGCACATAATTATGGTTAATTACGTTAATCGCGTTTAATTAATTAGTACGGAATTACCTTAATTTTGCCGGTTGTTACATTCTCCCCCCGTTAAGAGAATTCCGTCCCGGAATTCACTTTGAGCTCTCCGGTATAGGGGTCTTTTCGAATAGGGCGGGATACTTTTGCTTCATCCGGTCCAGCCTTTCCCAAGTGAACTCCGGTCCACGCTTGGCATTCCAACGCACCTTGACCAACCTGATCTTACTGCGTCTCAGCTTTTGGACCTTCCAATCGGTTACTTCGATTGGCTCTTCGACGAAGTGTAACTTGTCGTCAATGTGGATTTCGTCTGCGGGGATGATGAGGGTTTCGTCGGATAAACACTTTTTCAAGTTCGACACGTGGAACGTGTCATGTACACCGTTAAGTTCTTGTGGTAACTTGAGCTTGTACGCTACGGGGCCTACTCTGGACAGGATTTCGAATGGTCCAACATATCGTGGGTTCAGTTTTCCGCGCTTTCCAAAGCGCGCGACACCTTTCCAAGGTGACACCTTTAGTAGGACCCTGTCTCCGACTTGAAATTCCAAAGGCTTCCTCCTCATGTCTGCGTAGCTTTTCTGTCGGTCACGTGCCGCTTTGAGACGTTCTCTAATCAGAAAGACCTTATCCGTCATTTCTTGAACAATTTCGGGCCCGGTAAGTTGCTTTTCGCCAACTTCGGCCCAACATAGAGGCGATCTACACTTGCGTCCATATAGAGCTTCAAAAGGTGCAGCTTGAATGCTCGTGTGGTAGCTGTTGTTATATGAAAACTCTACCAGTGGTAAGTGAGTATCCCAATTTCCGCTGAAATCGATTGCGCATGCCCGTAGCATATCTTCCAAGGTCTGGATGGTTCGTTCACTCTGACCATCGGTTTGTGGATGATATGCGGTACTCATGTCAAGGCGAGTACCGAGGGCTTCATTCAAACTTTCCCAAAATCTTGAGGTGAAACGACTATCTCGATCAGAGATGATAGAAATAGGTACACCGTGTTTCGACACAACTTCCTTAATATACAAACGGGTCAGTTTCTCCAACTTATCCGTTTCGCGAATGGGGAGGAAGTGTGCGGATTTTGTCAATCGATCAACGATTACCCAGATCATATCATGGCCGCTTGTTCTCCTGGGCAACTTGGTAATGAAATCCATAGTGATCCTTTCCCATTTCCATTCCGGTATTTCCGGTTGCTGGAGCAAACCGGATGGTCTCTGATGCTCGGCCTTGACCTTCGCGCAAGTCAAACATTGCGCAACATATGCCGCTATATCTCTCTTGAAATTTGGCCACCAGTAAAATTCCTTTAGATCATGGAACATCTTGTCTGCTCCAGGGTGAACCGAATATCGCGAACTGTGGGCTTCGGCCAATACCAGTTCACGCAATCCACCATACACTGGTACCCAAATTCTATTCATGAAATACAGAGCTTGGTCCGCTTTTGACTCCAGTGAATCAACCATCTTCCGCAACCTTTCACCTTTGACATTCTCGGGTTTAAGGGCGTTAGTTTGAGCTTCACGAATCCGGTCAGTCAGGTTCGTGTGGATGGTTAGACCCAGAGCTCGGACACGCAGTGGCTTAACCCGTTCCTTGCGACTCAAGGCGTCGGCTACAACGTTTGCCTTCCCGGGATGGTACTTTATCTCACAATCGTAATCGTTCAATAATTCGACCCATCGCCGTTGTCGCATGTTCAATTCCTTCTGGTCAAAGATGTGCTGCAAACTTTTATGATCAGTGAAGATCGTACACTTGGTTCCGTATAGATAGTGTCTCCATATCTTGAGTGCGAATACCACGGCTCCTAGTTCCAGATCATGTGTGGTGTAATTCTTCTCGTGAAGCTTTAGCTGTCTGGAAGCATAGGCTATGACCTTCTCTCGCTGCATCAATACACAACCCAATCCCTGATGAGAGGCGTCACAGTAAACTACGAAGTCTTCCGTACCATCGGGGAGTGATAGTATTGGTGCGCCACATAACTTATCCTTCAGCAACTGAAACGCTGCTTCCTGCCTTTCCGTCCATTCAAACTTCTTATCCTTTTGGGTTAGCATGGTTAAAGACTGTGCTATTTTAGAAAAGTTCTCGATGAACCTTCTGTAGTAACCCGCAAGGCCAAGAAATTGTCGTACTTCAGTAGGCGTTCTAGGGGCGTCCCAATTCTTGATTGCTTCGATCTTGGTGGGATCGACATGTATACCCTTTTCATTCACCACGTGGCCTAAAAAGTGAACCTCTCGAATCCAAAAATCACATTTTGAAAACTTAGCATAGAGTTTCTCTTTGCGAAGTACCTCGAGGATTAATCGGAGATGATCCTCGTATTCCTCCTTAGTGCGTGAGTAGATCAAGATGTCATCAATGAAGACAATGACGAATTTGTCCAGGTATGGCTTGCACACTCGGTTCATCAAGTCCATGAAAATGGCTGGTGCGTTGGTTAAACCGAATGGCATGACCAGAAACTCATAGTGCCCGTAACGAGTCCTGAATGCTGTTTTCGGCACGTCCTCTTCTTGGATACGCAACTGGTGATAACCGGACCTTAGATCAATCTTGGAGTAGAAACTGGATCCTTGAAGTTGGTCAAACAAATCGTCGATCCTGGGAAGAGGATAGCGATTTTTAATGGTTAACTTGTTTAGTTCTCGATAGTCAATGCACATTCGAAAAGTGCCATCCTTCTTCTTTACAAATAAGACGGGAGCTCCCCAGGGTGAGAAGCTTGGTCTTATGAAACCTTTGTCCAACAACTCTTGCAGTTGACCAGACAGTTCCTGCATCTCAGAAGGAGCTAGGCGATATGGCGATCGCGCTACAGGTGCTGCTCCTGGAACAAGGTCGATACGAAACTCGACTTGTCGGGGAGGTGGCAATCCCGGCAAATCTTCTGGGAACACATCTGGAAAGTCTCTGGCTATTGGAATGTCTCCTAGCTTTCGCTCGTCGGCCTTCTTGTCTACTACGTGCGCCAAGAATGCGACGAGACCTTTCCTTAGGCACTTCCTGGCTTTCATGCTGGTAATAATTCTTAATGGTGTTCCACGCCTTTCCCCTTGGATCGATAGGGTTTCACCGCTTGCGAGGGGAACTTGAATTACTTTGTCATTGCACACGACGACGGCGCGGTGTGCGGATAGCCAATCCATGCCAACGACTACGTCAAAGCTACCCAGTACGACTGGCAATAGATCAATGTCAAACTCATGACCACAGAGATCCAACTTACAATCCTTCGCTACCTCTCGAGTTTCTATAGTCTTACCGTTAGCTAGTTCGATAGAGTATGGTGTGTCTAGCTTACTAGTCTTTAAACCAAGTAATCTTTTAAATTCGACAGATACGAAGTTAAAATCAGCGCCAGTATCAAACAATACTGAAGCATAATGACCATTTAGAGGGAACGTACCAGTGACCACATTAGGGTCTTGTCGTGCGTCACCGGCACCAATCACGAACGCTCGCCCACGGGCTTGGTTGTTAAGTTTGGGGCAGTCCCTCTTCCAATGATCGAGCGATCCACATGAGAAACAGGGCCTCGCTCCGCTGTTCTTTGGCGCTCCTGATCTGCAGTCTTCTGTCTTGTGCCCCGAACGACGGCACTTACCGCAGATCACTTCGTTCCTGCCCTGATAACCTTGCTTCCCATTATTTCCACGTCCAGTGGCCACATACCCTTTTCCTTTCTTCCCTGAACCTGATGATCCATCCTTTTTCCTTTCATCGCGCTTACGCTTCCCAAACCTTGGCCTATTTCCCTGTTCACTTGACCCGACGACTGAACTTGTACCCAGATTCTTACCCTCAACACTGCTGGACTCAGTAAGCTTCAACCCTGATACTTTCCGGATTAGAGTGCCCATTCGGATGGCGTCTTCAGTGAGGCTTAAGGCGAGGTCGATAGCTTCGCGCATGGTTGTAGGTTTGGAAGCAGTGACCATGCCGCGTATCTGTGGTGCCAGTCCGAAGAGGTATCTTTCCACCTTCTTGCTTTCCGGGGTGACCAGACGAGGCACTAACCGGGAGAGGTCATGGAATCTGGACGTGTAACCAGCTACGTCCGGTCCAACCATGGCGAGATTCCAGAACTCAGTCTCTAACTTCTGTACTTCACTTGCCGGGCAATACTCGGCGATCATTAGTTCTTTCAACTCCAACCATGACAAGGAGTAAGCAGCATCATCTCCTAGTGTCTGCACTTGGTTGTTCCACCAGGTTAGAACTTGGTCCAGAAACAGGTTGGTGGCATACATGACAGCCTGTCGTGGGGTACAGCTGCTAATACGAATCACGGCTTCGGTCTTCTCGAACCACTTGACTAGTCCGACAGAACCTTCAGTGCCGCTGAAGTTCAGTGGTTTGCAGTCCAGGAAAGCTTTAAACGTGCAGCCACGTTCTCGTGAGGCCGTTTCTGCAATAATAAAGCAATATATTATATAAGGTAGGAGTTTTACGAGACTCCTGCTGTATATACCCGACGTCTTCTTACCAGTAGGGGAGGTTTCGCGTCTGTCGCTCCCGGTTCGGTCTCGCGACCTTTCGGTGCGCGTGGCATTGTGTTCTGCGAGAGCTTGGGCGATACGTCCCGAAACTAGGGTTTCAAGCTCCTCGGGTGTCGTGGGCAGTCTTTCATTTCCACTGTTGCTTCTGGTGGCTGGTGCCATGTTTCTTCAATAATCAATATCAAAGGTTAATTTCCGACGATCATTCATACAATATCATCACATATACAGTATAAACAACCACACAACATACGAACACAATAATCACCATAACAACATCACGCAATCACAATATAAACAGAACAAGTAATAATAATCGTAGACAATCACAACACATATTTTACCATAACAAAATTTTCATTAATTTCAATACCATGAGTACAATGATTTGTTCATAATAACAAAAACCGAGGATACCTTCCTCATACATTGCTCCTTTGAAATATACTAGAAACATAATGTCATATACCGGCACAATCCCGCTCGGCTAGGCAAAAATGCAGATGGGTGCTATAACCCATGCTGTGCTATCATACTACTACTGCTACTACTACTATGTCCGTGAGTGATCTCCCAAGCGTCCCTGATGTATCGCTACTGTGGCGGCGGCGGGTGCTGGTACTGGTACTGGGGTGCGCACATGCTAATGGTCATACTGATCGCCATAATGCGATCGTACAAGAATTGGCGATGCGCAAAGTGTGCGTCGCCCGTAAGGCCACAATGAGCATCCATGCTCAGTAGCTCCTCAGCATAATGTGCCAGTGCATCCCTGGCATCAATGATCCTGGCCCACATGAGCTGGGCCTGCTGCTCCATCTGACTCACGGTGCGCTGCACCGTGTCGGTGAGGGTCTGGAAATCTCTCTCCAGTGAGATCACCGTGGACCATGCGGGTCCTGACAGTGGGGCCATCCCGTGGGGCTGCGACGGCCCGGGGATGTCAGTGTACGTCGGCTGGGACGGGCCGACGATATCGGGTATGGGTAGTGGTGTGAAGGGTGGGGCAAAGCCCGGTAATCCGGTGAAGCAGTAGTGTGGTACCTGGTATGGGTCTCCCGCACCTAGAGTATACGGTGCAAATGGGGGTATCAAAAATGGGGCTCCTGCATCCATAGTGAATGGTGCAGGCGGTGGTGTAGGGAGCATCTCGGGTAGGGGTGGTAGTGTGGGAAAAGTGGTGATGGGTAGTGTCATGGATACGAGTGAGGGGACTATAAGCTCGGCGAGTGGGACCATGAGAGGCTGGGTGACAGCGACCCACTCTGGAACGGATATCACAGTGGTAGGGGTGGGAGGGCTAGCAGTGGCGTGAGCTGCCAGTCCTGCTCGGTGCAGCTCAGAACTGCGGGCTGAGCTGCCCTCAAGGATGTGCCCAGTAGAAGCTGGCCCATCCTGTGGTATGGGCTCGGGCATGGCAGGTAGGGTGGCTGGGGTGGCGGTAGCATGCCCTATCATCGGAGCGACGTGCTCCTCCTGGCCTGCTGGTGGGATCGGCACAGCAATGTGCTCCACCGATGCAGTTGACTCATCGTCAGAGTCATCGGATATCCACCCGTTGTGTCCTCGGCAGACAGGCACGAGTCTCATGCCAGAGGGAATGGGGATAGGTGGGGTAGGTAAGGGCTCGCGATCGACAGGTGCGTGTCGGTCGTATGGAGACTCAACAGTCTCCGACTGTGTAGGGATAGGTCTCGAAGGACCTGCGCAGCCTACAGGGAAGTCCCTGACGGCTCGGATGGGTAGTGCTGGCAGTGGTGCTGCCTGGAATGGCACTAGAGGCAAGTCGGCCTCGGCCATCGGTAGGTCGGCCACGGCGGCCATGTCGTCTCCAGCGGGAGCCCACGCTGGGTCCTCGCTCGGGTCTGTCTCGTCGGAGCTATCTCCGTCGGCGCCCTCCATGGCGGCATCAACCTCCATCTCGTCGTCCTCGGGATCGAGTATCACCACCTCGATCGGCTCCGCTGGCGGTGCTGGGATGATCTGAAGGCTACTGTCGTAGCTCGGTGCTACGCTCCCTGCGTTCGACATCCTGGCAAAAGAACCGTACTAATATTTAAGTATTATTCGTTAGGTAGTTAAGGCACATATCTAAGGAACTCTTCCTAACCTTCTAACACAAAATAATACGTATACTTACCATGGCTAGCTTGGTCGGAATCTCCATATACCCAAATGGTCGTTGGAAAAATTTGTTTTATGGCGTTTCGCATATATTTGAAAGATTTTGAACCAAATCCGGTTATAGTTTAGATTTTTAAAATGCTAATTCGCTATAACCTTGGCTCTGATACCACTTTCTGTCACACCACGTCTAAGGCGGAAACACGTGGCGCGACGGTACAAAAGTATTAAGCCAAGATTAATGCAAACCACAATAGTAATTAGAAAAACGGGCATTTATTCAATGCTAATAATCATGTCAAATTATCCACACATAATTATAAATTGTTTTTGAAATTGATAAGGAGGCTACTCCCTTTATCCCTAAGTCCATGGAATAAAGAGATGAGACCCTTTTATGACATTCCCAACGCCCAACTTGGAGATATCCCCGACCCTGCTCGCCATGCTAACTTCCATCTCTCAATTACCTGAAAGATATGTTTGAAAATCGTCAATATATAAATATTGGTGAGTTCACAGGTTTTTAATTTAATTAATCTTTATAAAGTGGGAATATCCTTGTTATGACATTTATAGGAGTTGCAAAGTCCTACAATTTACTTGAGCCTATAACCAAACCAAGACAATTAATAATGCCCCCGCCCCAAGTCGTTACTCGGTATTCCTACGACTTTATTTCAGAATAAGTGCACCCCAGGCATACGCCGATGCATTATCGACGCTATCGATTAGGGGTGGGCCTTGTCAGGCACCAATAGTACTATCCAAATATTCCTTTGGTTTCTCATTCCTGAATTAATGATTATAGTGGGGAGGTCTCAACCCCGAGTGGCGATCTTTACTCAAGTATCCAACCCGTCATACAATCCCAACATATCTTTCCCCCGTAAAAACGTTAAATAGTTTAGAAATGGGGCCGTGAGACTCACCTGTAACTGTGCTCGGCTCAAAGAAAATAGTAAAGTTCGTGATCCCGTACCTACAAAGGTTCTAGGCGTATAAGTCACTTACACCTATGGTGTATGTGCCTTGGCAAGTTGTACACCCAACTCTCCCGACCACGTCTTTATCCCAATTCCCGTTTAATAGTTTCGTATCCTAGGTTCAATGGTGATGGATTACCCTTTCCTCACAAGTCGTATATTATCCTTATTAATATTCTTTAAGACTTGTACAACATTATACTCGACACGACTCTACCCAACGTATAATTATTTTCCCATTTAAATAATTATACTTAGGGTCGTTTCGCTCGATATAAAGTGTTTTTCTTATTATCCGACCCGACTTTGCCACATATTTATTTTCCCATTTAAATAAATATGCTAAGTCTTTGTCGTTTGGTAACATAATCTTAACGCCCGACTAGACTTACCATACCGTACATTTATTTTCCCATTTAAATAAATGTACTAGGATCTTGTCGGTATTCACGCGTTGGTAGATATATTTCACCCACTCGTCTCGGTTTTCCTTCTCGTATATCTATTTTCCCATTCAAATAGATATACTAGAATTTCGTCGAAAACGAGTATATGTACATATATCATCGCGTGGATACTACTTGTTAAGTTCATGTGTCGTTTAGCGTTTTTAATTCGTTACGTTATGTTTCTCCTTTCCCACGAATATTCTTTCTACACTTAGGAAAGTGTTACGCACGTTTCACCCTTGTTATATATATTTTATTTCCTTAAAATATATATGTATATTTTTATCTCGACGTAATGGTCTTTTCCTCATAAGTCCGTTTACGTTGGTTCGTGTAACTAAGTTCGTTAGTTAGCGTTTTTCATATTTATCTCTGTTGTGCGTTCTCATGGAAGTATTGTTCCTACTTCCGATTCCGAACGTTTATTTCTTGGAAAAAATATACTTTGCACGTTTTAGCTCGACTTGTCCAACTTGTTACACAAAAATGTTTCCGATACTTTTATATTCCCATTTATATAAAAGTATCCATTTTTTGTACAAGTCTTCCCAAGTCTTTATTTTATAAAATCTTATTTTATAAAATCCTTGTGTTACTTCTTTTATTTTTATAAAACTTATACTTTTATGAAGAATCACTTTTTAACTTACACATGGATAAGTTTCTTATGTTTATTAAAACTACACTTGTAGAAATCATTATTTACGTTTTTGACACCAAACTTTCCGTTTATATATTTTTGGACCAAGGTTTATAAAATACTTATTTTAGTCTTCTAACTTCCAAAGTTACAACATTAGTCCCTTAACTTTCAAATGTTGCCTTTTTCTACTCTAACTTCCAAAGTTAGCATTTTTCTCCATTTTAGTGGACTTTGAAGATGAAACTTTTTCATCTATGATTTTATAATTCTTTTTAACAACTTTTTGACATTAGCTAGTCATCTTATGATGATTAAAACCACTTTTCATCATATTCAAGTCATTTTCCAAAATCTAGTTCTTCTCATCTTCCAACTTACATGCATGTTCTTATTATTATATTTTCTTCAAAATACCACTTTTATTAATAATAATCTAAGATTTCTTCATATTATTATTCTTCCATTTTTATTCAAGTAGATTCATTATCTCAAAACCACATTTCCCATCAATGCACAACTTGCTCATAAGACACTTAATATGAACATTATTAATCAAAACAAGGTAAAACTTACTACTAGCACAAGGCTAGGGAAGACAAGAATCCTTGGATTGGATGGGGTTTTAGTGTGTTCTTCCAATGGGTTAAGCTCCAAGCTCTTGAAACACACAATGGGGTTTTGAAGGATAATGATCTAGAGGTAATTTGGTAGTGTAAAAATTGAAAGAAAAGTGTTAATGTGGGGGTGGAAAGCTACGGCCAAGAGGAAGAAAAAGAAGGGAATTTTTGTGTTTTCTTCAAGTGTTCATCAAGTGTATTTATGCTATCTTACTCAATCTTCCAAAGATCACCTAAATCTTGTCTTGGATTATGTAGATATGGAAGGATTATGCAAGATCACAAAAAAATATCTAGTGGTGTTATAAGAGGGTGTTTGGCCGAGTTTAAGAGAGAGAGAGGAAGAAATGATTTGGTTAATCTCTTATCCAATCCTTTTTCATGCAAGCCCATCATTGCTAATGATATGGAAGATTTTAAAAAAAAGCTTAAGTGAACTATGTGACACCCCAGGAAAATCCCACATCGGCTGTGGCCAGGAGAGATCCTTGGTTCATAAGTAATGTCTTGCCTCTTAAA
Source organism: Ambrosia trifida (assembly GCA_028751855.1). NCBI lineage: Eukaryota > Viridiplantae > Streptophyta > Magnoliopsida > Asterales > Asteraceae > Ambrosia > Ambrosia trifida. The sequence goes on from CM054125.1 coordinate 42,595,656, forward strand.
TCACCAACGCGTTTTGGGGCTTAATGTTAGTGGATGAGAGGAGAACTCCACAGTTAAGCGTGCTCAGGTGGGAGAAATTTCAGGATGGGTGACCTCCTGGGAAGTCTCCACTGGGCAACCAAAAACAAATCCGTGAGCTCTGGATGTGCAACCCATCGGGGCAAAGCGGACAATATTGGTGATGAGAGGGGCGGGGTGTTACAGATGGTATCAGAGCCACTCCTGTGCCGTTCGGGATGGTGGGTGCATACCTCATCAGGGACGATGAGACTCTAACCTCATCAGGGACGATGAGACTCTAACGGGGGGTGAATGTGACACCCCAGGAAAATCCCACATCGGCTGTGGCCAGGAGAGATCCTTGGTTCATAAGTAATGTCTTGCCTCTTAAATCACCAACGCGTTTTGGGGCTTAATGTTAGTGGATGAGAGGAGAACTCCACAGTTAAGCGTGCTCAGGTGGGAGAAATTTCAGGATGGGTGACCTCCTGGGAAGTCTCCACTGGGCAACCAAAAACAAATCCGTGAGCTCTGGATGTGCAACCCATCGGGGCAAAGCGGACAATATTGGTGATGAGAGGGGCGGGGTGTTACAGATGGTATCAGAGCCACTCCTGTGCCGTTCGGGATGGTGGGTGCATACCTCATCAGGGACGATGAGACTCTAACCTCATCAGGGACGATGAGACTCTAACGGGGGGTGAATGTGACACCCCAGGAAAATCCCACATCGGCTGTGGCCAGGAGAGATCCTTGGTTCATAAGTAATGTCTTGCCTCTTAAATCACCAACGCGTTTTGGGGCTTAATGTTAGTGGATGAGAGGAGAACTCCACAGTTAAGCGTGCTCAGGTGGGAGAAATTTCAGGATGGGTGACCTCCTGGGAAGTCTCCACTGGGCAACCAAAAACAAATCCGTGAGCTCTGGATGTGCAACCCATCGGGGCAAAGCGGACAATATTGGTGATGAGAGGGGCGGGGTGTTACAAACTACACTTAAGTGGCCCTTTGGCCGGCCCCTATGGGGTGTTTGGTGGGGTCCACTTTGCTAATTACTTCTCCATATTATGTTTAAGTTAATTCCTTTCGGGTACCGCCCGGGTATTTCTCGAATTTTATTCGCGGTTTACCTCAATATTAAAATACCGTTAATATTCATAAAATTTTGCCCAGTTAAATTACTGATAATTTATTTCGGCTTTTGCCGGGTGAATTTGCGTGTTACGCGCGTATCGGGTGCGGTACGCGCACTTTATTCGTTACCGGGAGATTTGTGCAATAAGCTTTCACGTATGGCTTTGGGTTTCCAAAACTCATAATATTTCGTGAAAATATTATTTATTTTATATTCCGGGTGTCCGGAGTTCGTTTCGCTTATTTAAGTTTTACCGGGTAATCGCCAGTGTCCATACCGGATAGTTTTGTCTGCGCATGATCCTATCATGCTTTGCTATTAAACTTATGCATTCCTATGCATTACTTGGGAACTTCTATCTTTCTAAGGCCTCAATTAAATATTCAGCACATAATTATGGTTAATTACGTTAATCGCGTTTAATTAATTAGTACGGAATTACCTTAATTTTGCCGGTTGTTACATAATCTCCCCCACAACACAACTCAATGATTCCCTCTTCTGCGAAAAAACCACCTCGTTCCGAAACTTACAGAGACTCCAAAAGGTCGTCAAACAAACTGCATATACAGCCTTCTTATATTTTTCCGAGTGACCCACGTATCTGTACAAGTCAAATAAGTCCGTGAAGTCGAATGCATAAAACGAAATCAAACTGCACCATTGCGCCACCACTTCCCAAACCGATTGAGCAAAGCCACATGGCATGAACATCTGTTCAACAGACTCATCAGCCTCTCCACAAACCAGACAGACGCAGGAACCGACATGTATACCTTGTCGCGACAACGCAATTAAGGTAGATAGTGTATCTAACTCCGCGTGCCATGAAACTATGCAAACTTTTTTCGGCACCCAACTGCACCACTTGAATATTCGCTGAATGTTGTCATACCGCAAGTCGTTAAGAATCATCTTCAAACTCCTTACTGAGAAGCCATCCAACCCACCCGAATTCCAAGCCCAAGTGTCCCCAACCCCATTAACTGCTCGTCCCCAACCCAGTTTTCTAACCGACCCAATTCAGTAAATTCCAACACATTTTGTAGAGCCCTTTTCCAATCCCACCCAAACCCAGTATGACCTGACCCCACCCTTTCAGCCACTGTTGCGCATTTGTCCCTTTCAAGCTCAAATAAAACTAGAAACTCTTGAGATAAAGGGACCCCCAAAGCCCAACAGTCCAGCCAAAACTGTACCCTTGAACCCGAACCAACGACCCTAGTAATAGCTCTGGACACATCCAAGCCTACCTCCCGGATATCCAAGATCGCTTTATAGATTTGTTTCCATGCAGCAGAATACGAAAGTTTGACAGGAATAAAATTCCAATTGCGAGAACTATGATGGATCGCCTATACTACCTTGCTGACATTGCCGAGTTCGCGTCTCTTAATGACCCGAAGCCTAAACCCCCATATTCCTCCGGCGCGATAACCTTCTGCCAAGCCACCCAATTAATCTTTTCTTTCTCATCCGAACCGCCCCAGAAGAACACCTCCGAGTCCGACACTGCTACATCAAATAGATAACACTTCCTCATGTTTACCTTTAACCCTGATGCCAAGTAAAAGCCTCTAAGAATCCTACGCAAATTTTTAACATTCGAAACAGACCATTCTCTTAAGAACACTACGTCATCCGCGTACATAAGGTGGGATAACAACAACCCTGACTCACCACATCCCAAACCCCGAAATAAGCCTACTTCACACGACCTTTTCATAATACCCGACCAGGCCTCCATGACAATAACAAACAAAAAAAAGGAGATATCGGATCTCCTTATCTCAAACCTCGATAACATTGGAATTCAAGAGTTGGAGATCCATTTACCAATACTGAAGCCCGGGCAGTAGTTACGATAGCACAAATTCAACTCCTCCATTTCTCTGGGAAATTCATCTGTTCTAAGATAGACAATAAAAAATTCTAGTTCACCGAGTCGTACACCTTATCTATTTCTACATTAAAAATCAAACCCTCCTCCTTAGATTTCTTCATCCAACCCATCATTTCATTTAGAATAAGAGGTCCATCTGTAATACACCTACCTCTTAAAAATGTTGATTGCTCTAAGGAGATGAGCTTTCGAATAACACGTTTGAGTCTATTAACAAGCACCTTAGATAACCCCTTGTTAACACATCCGATTAAGCTAATAGGTCTAAAGTCTGACAAGGCGATCAGATCCTTCACTTTTGGAATTAAAGAGATAAACGATGTTGCACATCCCTGATTGAATTGCCAGTCCGATAAAACTCCTCAAAGAACTCCCCGAAATCATCTTGAAGATAACCCCAAAATCTTTTCAAAAACAAAAAGTTAAATTCGTCCGGGCCCTAAAGCTCTATCCCTTTCACAATCCCACACCGCCTCCTTTATTTCATTAACCAAAAATGGCTGAATTAAAGCATCCGACTCCCAATCCTCCAAACACGATAAATTCGGGCACACAATTGGCGGTCTAGCCTCCAAAGGTTCTTTGAATTTCTCCAAAAAAGAAATCATAAACACGATCTTTAATCACCAATGGATTCGCAACCCACTCACCATAAAACATAAGACCATTGATTCTATTATTTGTCGTATTCGCGTTAATGACCCGATGAAAGAAACACATGTTCTCATCCCCTTCGGCACCCCACTTAACTCTCGCTTTCTACTGTATATCAAAGTGTTTACACCTATCGAACTCTAACATAGCTGCCCTACATTCATCTCTGACCAAAATCTCATCCTCAGTCAATCTCCTAATTTCCGCCCACTTTTCGAGTTCTTCAACCTTATGCTTATTCGTGTCAAACACCCTTTCTAGCCTCTTTTTCTCAACCAAAACCCAAGACTTGATTCTGTTTTTAAGAAACCTCAGTTTAACAACCAACGCTAAATCCGCCGGCCCCCGAAAAGAGAACGATGGGCAAAGCTCCCCCACGAACTCCAAGAATCCAGGCATTTCCAACCAAGAGTTAAAGAATCTAAACGGTATATGCTCGAAATCGTTGGAGCAAATAGAAAGTATAATGGGGTAGTGGTCCGAAAGATACCTCGACAGTGCAGTAACCGAAGCCGATAGCCAGGACTCCATAAGCTCTCTACACACCAAAAAGCGATCCAACTTTCTCAACTCTCCGCATCATTTGATCTGTATGTGAACTTAAATCCCCCATATTATACTCTAACAAATCAGCCCCATGAATGAATTCATTAAAACGCCTCGCATTAACTTGAAAAAATTCCGAGTTTAGTTTTTCCGATTCATTCCGAACTTCGTTAAAGTCCCCCAAAAAGACCCATTTTCCTTGTAACGAATGCCTTAGCCTACTCAATTCCACCCACAGATCCCTCCTTTACGACACTATGTTCGGAGCATATAGGTTCACAATATTTAGCATATCCCCGGTAGCAATCAATCTCCCTGAAACCAGTAAAAATGATATATGTTTGATAACACCCGATTTCAGCAAAATTGCCGGATTCCACAAGCTAATAAGACCACCCGACCTGCCAACAGAAAAAATCTACTCAAACTCAAACACAGAGCTACCCCAAAATGACCCGAAATTAAATCTGCAGTCGACTCTTGTAAAGCTAAATAACCAATGCTTTGACTAGTCTTCACACCCTTGACCCAAGAAGCCTTCCTAGAGTCCCTAACCCCCCGGATATTGATCGGCATAAAATTCATTAAGCCCTAATTTGACCACCATCACCATTAACAAGCTCTTCCACATGATTTTCAAACACAGGAGCATTTAATATAGCAGTCGAGAATTTGCCTACCAGTGCCTCTTCAGTTACATCTGGCACAACCCCTGGCCAGAGATCCCCTTTCCTCCAGACTGTCGTCACCGGCCACCGACGCCATAGAATCTTCCGGTGTAGGAACCTTAGAGACCGATATTTCATCAACCACCTTACTAATGCCCGATTCATCCTGTTCGACCACCCATACCGGCAACCGATTCCCATCCCAGATAATCTCTACCTCCTCATCGATGCGCCTCATCTGAGACGACATGATAGTACACTCGCCAACTGAATTATCCACTTTTAACCATGAAAAAATTGAGCTCCCCATCACTTGACCAAACAGCCTTCCTATTTTTTCAAAAACGTTACTCTCCTTAAGTTGCACCGGAACGCCAGATATTCTGATACGAACTAATCAATCAAAGGCAATCTCTTGTCCCTCCCAAAGGACCACTGATTTCAGCTCCCTACTCCAGACCTCCTGCGTCTCCATGAAACCAAGGCCGTTCTCTTGTCTCTGAAAACAATCATAAACTTTAAACCCCCGGATAACATAACATACAAGATTTTCCACATAATCACCGGCCTCCACCTTCCTTCTTATCCTTCCAATGCATCGACTCCTTTAACCTTAGCAATCACCAAGCGCATCATACAATGACCGGGATACAAAGCAGCTCTTTCCTCCAGCCTAATAATCTTTTTTCGAACTCGTAGGTTGGCTCTTAAAACCTGTCGCTGCATCTCTATACGAACCCCCATACTCCGTATTATGACCTCCAATCCTTGTCACCGGATCCTCGGAAGATGTATTCAGTGTAGGATGCATCTTCGGACCTCTAACAACAGCATCCGACTGACCCAAAGCATGGTCAATCTTCCCATGATTCTTGTTAAACTTTGCCAGCGACACATACACCTTAGCATCAGGGGCGGATCTACCCATGAGGGTGCAGGTTCACGCGAACCCACTCGGTTTCGAATTTTTTTCAGAAATCCTATATAAAAAAATGGGATGAACCCATAGATAAATTGGGTGTGAACCCATAGCAGAAAACTAAAGATAGCTCCCTGGTTAAGACTTTTGAGTTCTACATAACAAGTCCTAGGATCGATTCTTTCCAAAGTTACCATTTTTTATTTATTTAAGAAATGTGAAACAACCCCTTCCCTCTCACAAACTGATGTCAGACTTAGAGAAGATGCTATTGTTATAAGTTTATGTATATATGGATGTGCAAAGACTTGGATCAAATGTATTTAAGTTTATTTTAAGTTTATCACCACTTTCTCAAACACAATGATTTTGTGAAATTACATTGCAAATATGATATGGCAAATGGTAAGCTCCTTGTGTCGAATATCCCCAATATATTCATTTTCTACTTCTGATCTGCTGGAAGTTCACAGGAGCACCGGCATTAGTGTGGACAAAAGAAGCGTGACACAAAAAATAATAATGGTGGGATGTTGGGCGATGTGGCGAACCATAAACAATTGAATTATTAATGCAAAACGTGTCCAGGTTGACGCAATCTAAATTCGGTGAGATCTAAACAATAAGTTTTCTGTGGATAAGTAATAGAGCTAAGCAATGGAGTTCCAATTGAGCAATGATGCCAATTTTGTATTAATGGGTAGGGTGGTACAAAAGTCTGTTTTTGTTTTGTTTGATTTATGTGTGTACGTAGCAAGGGGTTGTAAACTTGTAATGCTGGGGAGCTAGTAAATTGCTAGTCTTCTGATGTAAAGTTTTAATTGGGTGTGAATAAAGATTGCAACTTCGCCTTCCAAAAAAATCATTGCAACAAGTTAAGATCTGTTTTTGACATTCTCATCACTTAGTTTACCTGACAATTAATACTGATAATAGATTGAATTTTGTTGTTATACTTCTCCCTTCTATACTTCAAAGGAACGTGATGGATGTTCCTGTTATGTTTTATTGATGATCTTGCTAGATATTCAACTTCTATTTATTTGATGCCTAATTGTATCTTATTTTTATATGATGAAAGTTCATAGTCATCTAAATGAAAGTTTCAAGTATCCGTATGATCTAAGTTTTGATTAAAAAAAACGACAATATTATTAATGTATCGTACTTTAATCATTAACTTTATTCGACCCGAACTGTCCCGAACTTTTATGTTCAATCCTACGTTATTGGTTGGAGTATCTAAAAACAGTGAACCCACTAGAAAAAATTTCTGGATCCGCCACTGCTTAGCATCATAAATCTTAACAGTGTTCATCTTCCTTAGCACCTCGTCAACGTCATGCAACCCTTCATATCTAACAAAGCCAAAGAAATTTCCTCTAGCATCTCTTTTTCTGGCCACGTATGCATCATTCACCACCCCAAACTGTTGAAAAGCTCTACCCAACAGAGAACTTGTAACCTCCTCAGGAAGATTAGATACGAAGAAAGTATTGGACGTTATCATAATATAAGCTAGATTATACATACCGGTTCAAGTAATTATACAAACCGGTTCAAATACAAGACAAGACGCGACGGTTCAATCTTAAAGACGCAATGCTTCGAAATCATAGTCACGTCGACTAGATTAGTTATCTTATGTATATATAGTTTCCATTTGTTTCATTTGACAGTTATCAAGTTTCATTATCACAAACCAAAAGATACGAAACACATATTGTAATCATACGATCAATTCGATCAATTCAATTTATTATCAGTTTTTGTTATTGATTTGCATATTCTTTTGGAAATCTTCCAACAAAATTGGTATCAGAGCCAAGAAAAACAAAGAATCATTCAGAAACATTTGTCAAATCTGGTTACCGTATTCAAACGAAAAACAGAGGAATAAATCCAATCATTTTGAAGGACACAAAGAATCGATAAGACTGTAAGAGGATTTGCGCGCATCACTTCAACAAGGATCTCTTATCAAATTACAGTAAATCCCTTGATCTCTCTATTCGTTTTTGATTTTTTGTTCCCACGCATAACAGAGCATATTATTCGTTGATTATTATTCGGTGCACGACTATCAAGCAGTTATGAATTATACAAGAATCGCACAAGAATAGTTCTATTAGAATTTAATTTACATAATTAGAAAACATATTCAAGAATCATTCTGTATTCTTCGGGTTTACGCGGGAATTCAAATAGGAAGGAACCATAGTTTTCTTTTTTATTATTCAAAACCTATTGACTTCTGAGACGTCAAACATCAGAAAACAAAAATAGTATAATATTTTTTAAGGATATTAGATTATTTCTCGGGTACGGGATTATTTTTTTTCCCTCAACATATACTAAACACAATTATTAAAGAAAAGGACATATGACAACACAAGGAGGGGTACAAACCCAAATTCCAAAACTTTTGGGACAAAATTATTACCATTGGCACATTCAAATGAAAGTGCTCCTAGAGTCCCAAGATTTGTGGAGTGTTGTAGAGGATGGTGTTAGGGAATTACCCAACGATGTAAGTGATGCCTTACGAAAAGAACATAAGGAACAAAATAAGAAAGATAAGAAGGCACTTCATTATTTATTCCAAGCATCGACTGAAACAATATTTGAAAGAATTGCTAATGCAAAATCATCTAAGGAAGCATGGGAAATACTATACAAATCATACCATGGAGAGCGTCGAGTAAAAACAGTAAAACTACAAACCCTTAGATGTGAGTTTGATACTTTAAGAATGCTATAAACAGAAACAATAGAAGGATATTTCGATAGGGTTACCACAATAGTTAAGGATGAATGAAGAAGAGTTAAGTGATAAGCGAGTATTTGAGAAAATATTACGTAGTATGACCAGAAAGTATGAATCCATAGTAGTAGCAGCTGTAGAAGAGTCCAAAGATTTAGAAGAGTTATCAATTGAAGAACTTATGGGAATACTACAATCCCATGAATTAAGACTTAAACAATATGACACACACGTCATGGATCAAGCATTCCAAGTACAAAGTGGGACTCAAGTAAGAAACAGAGAAGGAAATAGATATAATAACAACTACAGAGGAAGAGGAAGAGGAAGAGGAGGTAGATCAGGGCGATATGGACCCATTATATGTTACAATTGTCAAGGCTTAGGTCATATAGCTAGAAATTGTCCACATAAGGAAGAAAATGAGAAAGATGAATCCGTAATGGTGTGTAAAGAAGAAAATAAATCAGAACAAGATAGCATGTTCATGATATTTAACATGGAAGAGAATAAGGACACAAATTGTTGGTACTTAGACAGCAGATGTAGTAATCATATGACAGGAAATAGGAGCATATTTATCACATTTAATGATCAAGATAGACGAGAAGTTAGAACAGGTGATGATAAAAGACTACAAGTATTAGGAAGTGGCGAAGTATGCATAAGAGTAAACGATAAGGTTAACAAGATACCAAATGTATTTTACGTAGAAGGACTAAGAAATAATCTTCTTAATGTGGGACAATTACTGCAGAAGGGATATAATGTATTTTTTGGAAAAGGAATGTGCACCATAAAAAATCATGAAAAGAAGACAATCACAGAAACACCTATGACTCAAAATAAGATGTTTCCTCTATACCCAAATCAAGACTTGCCTAAAGTACGGTACACATCCACAAAAAAACAGTTCTGATTTATGGCATCAACGATATGGTCACATCAACTATGAAGCATTGATTGAAATGGAGGACAAACACACAGTGAAAGGTTTACCTAAGATAAATAAGACAGAAAACGTATGTGAAGGTTGTGCTTTAGGAAAACATGCAAGAAAACCATTTAGTAAACAAGCAAAATGGAGAGGAGAAAACCCTTTGCAACTTGTTCATTCAGATATATGTGGACCAATGAGAACGAAGACAATAGGAGGATGTAGATATTTCATTACTTTCATTGATGATTTTACAAGGAAAACTTGGATATACTTCTTCAAAGAAAAATCACAAGCACTACACTTCTTCAAAATATTTAAAGCCTTAACAGAAAATCAATCAGATAAACGAATCAAATATCTTAGGATTGACAGAGGTGGAGAATATTGTGGAAATGCCTTCCAAGAATACTTACAAGAACATGGAATACATCATCAGCTGACCACAAGTTACACACCACAACAAAATGGAGTTGCCGAACGTAAAAATAGAACCATAATGGAATTAAGTAGGAGCATGTTGAAAACGAAGAAACTCCCGAATGAATATTGTGGAGAAGCTGTAAGTTGAACAACATATCTCTTAAATCAAACAACTTCTAAGAGTATCAGTGATAAAACTCCTGAAGAAGCATGGACTGGAATAAAACCTGATGTGTCAAATTTACGAATATTTGGTTGTCTTGCCTATGCACACGTTCCAGAACAAAAACGGGGTAAACTTGATGATAAAACAGAAAGGGCAATCTTTGTTGGATACAGTGAGAATAGTAAAGCCTATAAATTATACAATCTAATTACAAGAAAGACCATAGTCAGCCGAGATGTCATATTTGATGAGAACAAAACTTGGGAAGAAAATGAAGATGAAGATGTCATAACTTTAGACAACAATGAAAACACAGAAAGCAGTGAGAACAATACACACGATCAAACATCAAGGAATGAAGAATACTCACCCATACACAATGCATCTGAAAATGAGAGGCAGGAAGAGCAAGAAATACAAATTGAGGATGAAAATTTGGATGCTACAACATCCAGTCAAAGTCCACCTTTAAAAATACGTACACTAGCTAATATTCATAGTAGAACCCAACCAATGAGCAGTCCAGAAGTACGAGATTTATATCAAAGACATCAAGAAGCTGCAAACTTTGCATTTTACACTGGACTCAGATCCAATTGATTATGATGAAGCGAGTAAGGATGAAAAATGGAAGGAAGCAATGAAGAGGGAAATAGAATCTATACAAAAGAATGAAACCTGGGAGTTGGTTAATTTACCAAAAGATCAAAAACCCATAGGAGTAAAATGGATATACAAGACCAAATATGATGAACATGGAAATATAGATAAACACAAAGCTCGTCTAGTAGTAAAGGGTTATAAGCAAAAATATGGGATAGATTATCAGGAAGTTTTTGCACCAGTAATTCGTTTTGAGATTGTAAGACTAGTACTTGCCTTAGCAGCTCAATATAAATGGTATCTACATCAAATGGATGTGAAAGCTGCATTCCTGAATGGAGAATTAAGAGAAGGTGTTTATAGAACAACCTCTGGGATTTATAGAAAAGGGAAATGAAAATAAGGTATGTCTTCTTAAGAAAGCACTGTACGGTTTGAAACAAGCTCCACGAGCATGGTATAGTCGGATCAGTCAATATTTTGAACAACATAACTTCAAAAGATGTACATTTGAACGTACCTTATTCTTAAAGAATACAAAGACCTCCAGACTAGTGGTATGCCTATACGTAGATGATTTAATTATAGCTAGTGACTGCATGGAGGAAATTATCTCATTCAAGGAATCCATGCAAAGGGAGTTTGAGATGACAAATATGGGAAAACTACATTATTTCTTAGGGATGGAAGTTACCTATAATCAAGAAACTATAAAGATCTCTCAAACCAAATATGCAAAAGATATACTTGAAAGATTTAGAATGGCAGATAGTATTAAAGCTTCAACTCCAATGGAATATGGACTAAAGCTGATCAAGAACAGCAACGAAGAAAACATTGACCCAAGTTTATATCGTAGTTTAGTTGGAAGTCTCATGTATTTAACAAACACAAGACCTGACATAATGTTCGCAGTCAGCAAAATTAGCAGATTCATGGATCAACCAAAGAAGTCACATTGGGAAGCAGGAAAACATATATTGAGATATATAAAAGGCACTTCAGAATATGTAATAGTATACAACAAAAACTCATTTGAATTGAAGGGCTTTAGTGATAGTGACTATGCAGGAAATATAGATGATAGTAAAAGCACATCAGGATATATATTCAATATAGGATCAGGAGCAATCTCGTGGCAATCAAAGAAACAAAAGGTGATAGCATTATCATCAACAGAAGCAGAATACATTGCTCCATCACTCACTGGATGTCAAGCTCTATGGCTCAAAGGAATTGGAGTTTGACACAAATAAGGCAATTGTCCTATATTGTGACAACAAGTCTATCATCAATCTCACAAAAGATCCAGTCTATCATGGGAAAAGCAAACATATTAGAATCAAATATCACTTTATAAGAGATATAATCAAAACTGAAGAAGTGGAGATAAAGTACTGTAACACCAAAGATCAAGTAGCAGATATCTTCACAAAGGCACTACAACCAAAGGACTTCACAAGGCTACGTAATATGTTGAATGTACTACCAATCTAGCTTAAGGGAGAGTATTGGACGTTATCATAATATAAGCTAGATTATACATACCGGTTCAAGTAATTATACAAACCGGTTCAAATACAAGACAAGATGCGACGGTTCAATCTTAAAGACGCAATGCTTCGAAATCATAGTCACGTCGATTAGATTAGTTATCTTATGTATATATAGTTTCCATTTGTTTCATTTGGCAGTTATCAAGTTTCATTATCACAAACCAAAAGATACGAAACACATATTGTAATCATACGATCAATTCGATCAATTCAGTTTATTATCAGTTTTTGTTATTGATTTGCATATTCTTTTGGAAATCTTCCAACTTCTTGTGGTTAGGAGGTAGAGATTTTAAAGGTATCCATTGGGTTTCGTGGGATATGGTGACTCGGCCTAAGAAGTATGGTGGTTTGGGGATTTCAAAATTGTCCGAGGTCAATTTAGCTTTACTAGTTAAATGGGCGTGGAGGTTTAAGTCTATTCAAATCGGCATTTGGAGGAAGGTGGTTTCTAGTATTCATGGGGGTCGTGGGAAATGGTCTTTTCTTCCTGTTAGAAGATCGTATTCGGGAGTGTGGAAAGCTATAGTTAATACGCTGGAAAAGAATATGATTAACGGTCAGCCTATCAGCAACCTCATCTCTTGTTCCCTCGGGAACGGGGAGTGTATTAGTTTCTGGAAAGATACTTGGTATGGTGATTCTCCTTTGTACTTGAGGTGGCCGATCTTGTACTCTCAAGAGATAGACAAAGATTGTGTGGTTAGTAGAAGGGTGTGGTTCGATGGTTTCCAGGTTCGGACTTCTCAGAATTGGAGGATGAATGGGAATTCGGTTGCCAGTATATCTGAAATACAAGATGTGACGAACATGCTCTCTGTTATTCAGCTGAAGGATTGCAGGGACGGGTGGATTTGGGACAACAACGCGGGTAAGGAATTTTCTGTGGCAGAAGTCAAAAATTCTTTGAGAAAAGATTTATATAGTATGCCCATCCGAAAGTTTAAATGGATTAATTGGGTGCCGATTAAGATTAATATATTTTGTTGGAGAATCGACAAAGGCAGAGTTCCCGTTCGGGTGGAGCTGTCAAAACGGAATATTGGTCTGCCTTCCATTATTTGTCCGATCTGTAATTTTGTGGATGAGGAGATAAACCATTTGTTCTTCTCCTGTTTCTTTGCGTATGAAGTATGGTGCAGAATTTGGGCTTGGTGCAGGTTGGATTGGGCCACTTTCAACTCCTTAGAAGATGTCTTACTTTGGCCGATGCAGAGATGTGGTTCAAAGATGGGAAACAAGATTGTTACAGGTATTTTTTGGATTATACTATGGGCGATATGGAAAGAGCGGAATAAGACGGTGTTTCAAAACGTTGATCCGAAGATTGCGGAAGTGGTGGCTTTGGTGAAGTCGATGGCATTTAATTCTCTTCGATATAGAACTAAATGTAATAGGATTGATTGGCATGAGTGGGGGAAATTTCGTTTGTATATGTTGTAATTAGTGGTTTGTGGGGTCCTTGGTTTTGAGGTCCCCTCGTGTTCTAATGAAGTTATTTTTCAAAAAAAAAAAAAAAATGGTTTCTGTTTATTCGGTTTTCTATCTCTCCGAAATTTGACGTCGACGTTTTTCGCTCCCTTTCAAACCTCTCATTTTAGTTGATTTAAATATTACTTTATTTGTTATTACTTTATTTTCATGGCATAAAGTAACTTTTATTTCTGCTAGATATTTTTATCGTGACATTGACATTCAAAGTTGGCTAATTATAAGACGAATACATACAGAATCCAAAGTCGGCGTCATATTTGTATTTACTTCTTTTCTAACTTATCACTTAAACTAGTAAAGCCCTGTTTTTGGAAAAAGAGGTAAAGCCCTGTTGAATCTCAATGACCACGCACGTTCAAGAAATAGCTGCGGAGTGTGACCACTTGCCTGAAAGATTTACTCGTAAACAAGATAAAGAGTATGGTAACGTTACGGACTGCGGTTCGTCTTCTCGGGCCGAACTTCCCGTTATTGATGTTAGCGTCTTTACTTCATCTCCTGTTGAGCTTGATAAGCTTAAATCAGCTGTTACAACTTGGGGCTGCTTTCAGGTCTCTCACAATATGTAACTATGTGTTATTTGTTTGTTGTTGATTTATATATCGTAAAATCATGAAAATAGGCATGTTGAGCAAACGTGTTAATAAAATAGGCATCGTTTATATATTGGAAAATTATAGTCTACACTCGGATAAGCTGGCACCTTCATAGCCATAAGCCGATACCTTTATAGTCTCCGACTCCTTCATAGCCCACACTTAGAGCCACCAATAAATCCATAGCCGAAACTTCGATAATCTTACACTTTCATAGCCCACACTAAAAAAAGTCGATGCCTATTTTAAAAAATGTAAAGGTTAATACTTAATAGTACTTATTTTGCTAATATGTTTGGTCCGACTTTCCCTTTGTATATCGTCTCTTGGTTTTGGGATTATGAAACTTGGTTGTATTTCAGGCAATTAACCATGGAATTGATAGCTTGTTTTTAGAGAAAGTTCGCGAAATCGGAGAAGCCTTTTTCCGGTTACCAGCAGATGAAAAGAAGAAATACTTGAGAGATGAAGATGATGTTGATGGCTATGGGAATGACATGGTTCTCTCAGATGACCAAGTTCTTGATTGGGCGGATAGACTTTATCTCACTGTTCTTCCAAAAGATCAACGAAAGATGCAATTTTGGCCACAAAATCCCCCTCACTTCAGGTAATTAAATCATCAATCAATATGTAGTGATTAGGCTCCTGAAGAAACCAAACTTTCAACTTCAAGAACCGTTTGACAAGAAATTTGTTTATTTAATAAACGAACAAAGACATGTCCTGTTTTTTTTTTATTACATAGTTTCGTTTATGTTTGTTCGTTTATATTCGTTAACATTAATTTACATATTTATCTGCTATTATTCATTTGTAGTTATTAATACTAACTGCCCTCATGTGTCAATAAATCAGTCCTCCCCATTTGGTGAGTGAAAAAGGCAATAGAGATAAAAACTAGGCCTCCTTTGATGTCGCATGTTCGAACGTCTCTTGTGGCAGCAGAACGTCTGTCAAGTGGCCGTCCTATGACGTTGCAAGTTCGAACGTCTCTTAATACGCCCTTCCATAAACTTGTTCTCATTTGCTCGTTTCCTTTCAACTGGTCGAGCAGAACATGTACGTATGCTTTCGCCAAAGCATTTTCTTCATATTGACTCCAATCGATTCGATCAATGCAACCACTCATTTTCCCTTTTTTTTCTTTCCCTTTGGGTCTTCTCAAACCTCAACATCTTCTTTATCTAGTGGCTCCTCTTCTTGATCTTCGTGAAATTGGGTTTTGGGAACGGAATCATCATCATCATCATCATTGAGCTCTTCATAAACAGGTAGTGGGTGTTCGTCATGAGGTGACTTTTGACTTTGATGCGGCTCCCTATACGACTCAAAACGCATCGAAAGACGCCATAGCATCTTGTGAAAAGTCGAGCCAAGCAGGTGGTACCATCGGCACGGTAGGATAAAAAAATATTGCGTTGTGTATGTTGGGCTATAAAAAATTGGGTGGGGGTTGTGTAAAATATCCTTGTGGCTTGGGTAGTGATGGCCTATAAAGATCTCCACGAAATTCGTTAGGTAGCAAACCATAATCACGTCTGTTCACACCTCGTGAGCTTGAACCGCCACCCCAAGATTTGGTGGTTTTCTTGCTTGACCTAACGTTTTTTTTTTTTTTTGGTTCTCCAATGTGAATATCGAAAAATATTTGGTGAGAATGAATGTAATAGGTTTGAAATAGGTAGGAAAGATTTAGAATTGTGGGTTAGTATTTAAAGAGTTTATTAATTTTTTTATTTGAAACGGTAATATTACCGTTAGAGTGGGAATGAAATTTGGCGAGGGGTAGCCGTCTAGCCGAGATTTGCAGCCAAGATCCAAAGGAGCGTGACATGGGGCGGTGTAACCGAAACGGCTTCGTGCCGATTAAGGCAAGCCGAGCCCGCCCCGTCCCCTCTTACCTGGCTATTGACTTAACTTTTAACACAAATTATGATTTTGACATTAACTCTAATATAACAATAATCGATCCTGGGCCCTTCATAGTCTGTTCATTTTTCTCGTTAATGTTCATTTATTTATGTTTGTTCATGTTTATTCATTTAGAATAATATATGAAACAGACAATTAAAAAACACACGAACGAACATGAACAAGAAAATTTGTTCATTTAAGTGTTCGTGTTCATGTGGTTGAAGTTAAATGAACGAGCACGAACAAGCCCAGTAATTCATGTTCATTTCGTTTGCATACGGGCCTAGTGACTCATATATGTTGAGTTATAGGAAGAAATAGTAAAATTAGGCCATTGTTATTACAGGGAAATTCTTGATGAATATATCTCAAAAATAGAGTTGATTTATGAAGATGTCCTTAAAGCCCTTGCTAGATTGTTAAACTTGGAGGAGGATTGCTTCTTGAATCAACTTGGAACGACTGCACCAAAGAGTGCAAGATATAACTACTACCCTCCTTGTCCATGGCCCGAAAGGGTGTTAGGAGTCAAACCGCACGCTGATAGTTCGGCCATCACACTTTTGTTGCAAGACAAAGAGGTTGCAGGACTTCAACTCTTGAAAGATAATCAATGGATCGGAGTTCCTGTTGTTCCTGATGCTCTAACCATCAATGTGGGCGATCAAATTGAGGTAATCCATTTTGTTTTACTGTTAATGCGACAACGCCAAATCAAACACTACAAAATTAAGGAGTATTACCAAAGGCAAGGGGCGGAACTAGGGCATCAACAGTCACTAGAATTTGTTGGATTTTTAAATATAAAATCTGAGTCTCTAACATAATCTTATAATGGTACTCTATGTATCTTTGATCAAGCTCTGCCACTTTAGTGATTACCGACAGAAATGCTGTTGGTAACAAAACATACTTAAAAAAAAAAAAAAAAAAAAAAAAAAAAAAAAAAAAAAAACATAGTTTTAATGAGTGAATATGAAAATGTGCAGATAATGAGTAATGGGATATTCAAGAGCCCTGTGCATAGAGTGTTGGTAAACTCGACAAAGGAAAGGATGACTCTAGCTGTGTTCTGCCCGGTCCTATCCGACCAGGTTATCGGACCCGCAGATGAGCTCATTACGGACAAGACACCAAGGTTATACAAGAACGTCATATACTCTCTCGACTTCTTTTTCAAGATATACCAGCAAGGTGGGCGACCAATTGATGCTTGCAAGATTTAAATATGTCCACAAAAGGTTCATTCCATCTGATCTGAGTGTTTATCTGTTTGCTTGTTATATTTTTATTTTTTATTTTGTAAGTGTCACTAAAATAAGACAAGTAAATCATTGTTGTATGGTGTGTTACTAGTTTTCTATAAGAGAGAAAACTTATAATGATTAATAGCACTACGTAAATCAATCTCGTGATTTACGCAATCATATATTTATTGTATTTATATTGATTTAAGTTTTCTACTTTAGATAGGCTCTTGTACTTGTATATATATGGTTACATTGTATAATACCAATTTGAGTGATTGAGTTATTTACATGGTATCAACCAAAAGGCGATCCTGTCAATCCTTTCCTTAAACCTTTGATCCTCCTTTTCCGCCCTACCTCCTTCGCCGCCGCCTCCATGGCTGCTTCTCCTTCTTCCTCTTCGAACACCATCACTACCAACCTTCATTCATTACTTCACTTTATCCCGCACAAATTAACTGCAACCAATTACCTTGCCTGGACCCAACAGGTCACTCTTGTCCTCAACCTTCAAAAACTAATTGGCCATATTGATGGCACTTCTTTGGCTCCTGCTGAAACCATTCTTCTCAATGATAAACCTTCCCCTAATCCCGAATATATAACCTAGACAGCCAATGATCAAACGGTTTGTCTTCTTCTACAGTCATCTTTATCTGAAGAGGCCATGTCGGAGGTTATCGGCCTCTCCACTGCACGCCAGATCTGGCTGGCCTTGGAGAGTGCCTATAGTCACCGGTCCATTGACAGAATGCATACCTTACGTGACAATCTTCGTCTCCTTCAAAAAGGATCTTCCACTGTGGCTGAGTTTGACCGCAAGTTCAAAGCCTTATGTGACCAATTAGCGGCAATCGGCCATTGTTTCCGAAAGTGACAAATGCCACTGGTTTCTTTGTGGCCTTGGCCCTTCCTATGAGCATTTTTCGACCCCCCATCGGGCCCTAGGTACTGCTTCTTTCCGAGATCTCCTAGCCAAGAGCGAAAACCAGGAGACTTTCATGCAGTCCATACACGGTTCTCAGCAGCCTTCGGTTGCCTTCTCGGCTCAGTCCAGCCGTTCTGGTAATCAATCTCGCTCTTCCTCTCCTTATGTTTCCTCTAACCGTGGTCGTGGACGTGGTGCAGGCCGTGGCAAACGCCTACCACATTGTCAACTTTGCAGGACTGATGGACACTATGCAAATCTTTGTCCAAACTTAGCCAGTTTTGCAAAACAAGAGGCTCCTCTTGATACGAATCTCGCTCAAGCCTTTCATGCACAGTGCCATGTGACTGATGAGGATTATCCTGATTGGACTGGTGATACATGTGCGTCGGCTCACATGACTCCTTTTATAGAGGATCTTGATGCCGTTTCTCGTTCCTCTAGTAATGAGTTTGTTCGTTTTGGTAATGGTCACACATTACCCGTAACAAATGTTGGTACCAAATCTTTTTCTAATAACATTCGCTTAAAGAATGTTCTTGTTGTACCACATCTCACTAAACGCCTTTTATCTATTAGCAAACTCACTCATGATTCTCCTATTGATGTTCTTTTTTCTAATAATTTCTTTCACATTCAGGATCGAAAAACCAAGGCGATCCTAGCAAAGGGCACCTGTGAACATGGACTTTATGTTCTCCGAGAAGGAAATCATGCCTTCATTGCTTCCTACTCGGCTCATCATTTAAAAGCTTCTTTTGAAAAATGGCACGACCGCCTTGGACATGTGTCTTTTGATATTATTTCTAGACTTCATAAACATGGTTCTTTGTTTGTTACTTCTTTATTACCTAAACCTAATGTTTGTTCTCCTTGCCAACTATCCAAATCTCATCGTTTACCATTTGTATTAAATACTAAACATTCTTTGCATGTTTTTAGACCTGGCAAAGTGGGTGGGTTGGGTAGGTTTGGGTCATAGGTCAAGATGGGTTTAGGTTAGGATGGGTATGGGTTAGGATGGGTATATAAAGAAAAAAGGTTAGGATGGGTATAGGTCAGGATGGGTTTGGGTCAGGATGGGTTTGGGTTATGATGGGCTAAAAATAAAAAATAAAAAACTTAAAAAACTAAAATTAAAATAGATTAAAATTAAAATAACAATAAAAAATAAAAAAGTTAAAAAACTAAAATAGCGACCAGGACCGTTTCGACCCGGTCGGGCCCGTTAGCGACCGGAACCGTTTCTACCCGGCCGGGCCCGGTAGCAACCTGGACCGTTTCGACCTGACCGGGCCCGTTAGCGACCGGAACCGTTTTTACCCGGTCGGCCCGGTAGCGACCAAGACCGTTTCGACCCGATCGAGACCGTTAGCCACCGGAACCGTTTCTACTCGGCCGAGCCCGGTAGCGACCCTGACCGTTTCGACCTGGCCGGGCCCGTTAGCGACCGGAACCGTTTCTACCCGGCCGGGCCCGGTAGCGACCAGGACCGTTAGCGACCGGAACCGTTTCTACCCGGCCGAGCCCGGTAGCGACCCTGACCGTTTCGACCTGGCCGGGCCCGTTAGCGACCGGAACCGTTTCTACCCGGCCAGGCCCGGTAGCGACCAGGACCGTTAGCGACCGGAACCGTTTCTACCCGGCCGGGCACGTTAGCGACCATAACCCTTTCTACCCGGCCGGACCCGGTAGTGACCCGGACCGTTTCGACCCGACCGGGCCCGGTAGCGACCCGGACCGTTTCGAACCGACCGGGCCCGGTAGCGACCCGGACCGTATCGAACCGACCGCGCCCGGTAACGACCCAGACCGTTTCAACCTGAGCCGTCCCGTAGCGACCCGGACTATTTTGACCCGGCCGGGCCCGGTAGCGACCGGAACCGTTTCGACCCGACCGGGCCCGGTAGCGACTCGGACGGTTTCGACCCGACCGGGCCCGGTATCGACCCAGACCGTTTCAACCTGACCCGTCCCGTAGCGACCCGGACTGTTTCGACCCGGCCGGGCCCGGTAGCGACCTGGACCGTTTCAACCCGACCGGGCCCGGTAACGACCCGGACCGTTTCGACCCGACCGGGCCGGGTAACGACCTTGACCGTTTCAACCTGACCCGTCCCGTAGTGACCCGTACCGTTTTGAACCGACTAGGCCCGGTAACGACCCAGACCGTTTCAACCTGACGCGTCCCGTAGCGACCCGTACTGTTTCGACCCGACTCGGCCCGTTAGCGACTCGGACCGTTTTGACATGACCGATCCCGTTAGCAACACGGACCGTTTCGACCCGACCGGGCCCGTCAACGACCGGACCCTTTCGACCCGAACGAGCCAGTCAACAACCCATACCGTTTGCACTCGATCAAACCCGCTAACGACTCGAACCGTTTCGATGAGATCGGTCTCGTTAACGACCTGTGTTGTTTCGACATTGTCGTCCGTTAACAACCCGAACGGTTTCGAACCGACTGGTGTGATCAACAAATGCAAAAGATATAATTTTTTGTTTTTATTGAAATTGATTTCTATGACGCATCAACTTGGGTGAGTTTTAATTTAGATTTGTATATGGTTATCTAAAAATACCCATCCTGACCCATTTGTTTTTTTTGACTTACCCATCCTGACCCACTTACTTGTTTTCTAAAATTAAAATTACCCATCCTAACCCCCTTGAAAATTATACTAAACCCATTTTAACCCACAAGGTCAAATTTTAAACCCAAAACAACCCAAACTCAAGTAGATGAGTTGAAATTGCCAGGTCTACATGTTTTAGATTTAATACATTGTGATTTGTGGGGACCCACTCCTGTTACTTCTACTAATGGTTATCATTTCTATGCCATTTTTATTGATGATCATTCTAGGTTCACGTGGTTTTATCCACTCAAACACAAATCTGAATTTTATGATGCGTTATTGATATTTGCACCATTTGTTCAAAATCAATTATCTTGCAAAATTAAAGTCTTTAAAAGTGACGGTGGCACTGAGTTTACAAACAATAAAGTTCAAAAATTCTTTCAGGACCACAGCATCCATCATCGCCTTTCGTGTCCTCATGCTCCTGAACAAAATGGACGTGCCGAACGCAAGCACAAACATATTATTGAAACTGGCCTTGCCATGCTTTTTAATTCTCATGCTCCTGCCACCTTGTGGACAGACGCCTTTGCCTCTGCCACTTTCATCATCAATCGTCTTCCATCATCGGTTCTTAATTTCAAATCTCCGTATGAACTTATATACGGTCGCAGCCCCACTTATTCAAATCTTCGCATTTTTGGTTGTCGTGTTTTTCCATACATAAGGGATTATACAAAACACAAGTTATCCCCTCGAAGTGCCGAATGCATTTTCATAGGTTATGATGCTAAATATAAAGGATATCGGTGCTTAGATCCTCTTACCCATCGGGTCTATGTTACACGGCATGCTCAGTTTGATGAGGATCATTTTCCATTTAGTTCTCATGTCAAACCGATTGATGAAGCCACCCTCGCTTTCTCAAACTTTGATGAAACCTTACCCGTCTCACCTCCGCCTAACCCAGATCCTTTGGCTACCACTCATGTCGAAACTCCCGTATCCCCATCTGACTCACACCCTTGTTCCCTTTGTTCTACCCCTCCCCACTCGGTCCAACCAACTTAGCCCACTTCCAGCGTCCCTCACCCCAACTCCACTTCGGCCCAAAACCCTTCTACTACCACAACCCACCTTCCGCCAATTGCCCAATCTACTCTGCCCCTTCCTACATCTCAAACCGATCCACCATAGCCCACAAATCCTACCCAAAGCATTTTCGGCCCACCTCCCTCCACTCAACCCAACCCTTCAGGATCCTCTAATGTGCAGATACCATCGCATCCTATGCGAACTCGATCCAAAGACGGAATTTATAAACCAAAATATTATGCTAATCTTGCTTTGTTTTCAGGTCCTTTACATCATTCTTTACTTGCAGCACAGGATCCTTGCGGTTACAAGTCTGCCTCCAAACACTCTAAATGGGTTAAAGCTATGGAGGAGGAGCTTCATGCGCTCAAAGAAAACAATACTTGGGTGTTGGTTCCTCGACCAAAGGATGCTAACATAGTTGGTTCAAAATGGGTTTATAGAACAAAGTATAAGGCTGATGGTTCCATTGACAGGTACAAGGCTCGTCTGGTTGCTCAAGGTTTCACTCAAGTTCCTGGACTTGATTTTTCTCACACATTCAGTCCAGTTGTGAAGGCTTTTACTGTTCGTGTTGTTCTTTCTCTTGCAACTATCTATGGCTGGTCGCTTCGGCAGTTGGATGTTCGCAATGCTTTCCTAAACGGAAATCTCACAGAGACAGTTTACATGGAACAACCGACAGGGTTTGTTAATTCACAGTTTCCTCATCATGTCTGTAGGCTTAAGAAAGCTCTCTATGGTCTCAAACAGGCTCCTCGTGCCTGGTTTCAACGTCTCAGCACCTTCTTAATTCAAAACGGTTTTGTTTGCAGCAAGGAGGACACTTCTCTATTCATTTTCAAAAAAGGAACTGCCATTGTCTATCTCCTAGTTTATGTGGACGACATTATTATTACTGGCAGTGATTCAACTCTTGTTCAATCCTTTATTACTCGTCTACATAAAGAATTCTCTATCAAAGACTTGGGAGCTCTTGGATACTTTTTGGGGCTCGAAGTCACTTACTCCCCTGACGGTACCTTTCTCAGTAATGCAAAATATGCTCATGACATCTTGGCTCATGCAGGTTTACTAGACTCCAAACCGGTTGACACCCCTTTATCTACAACCGAAACCTTTTCATCCAAAGGTGTTCCCTTTCATGATCCTACTTTGTATCGATCTCTGGTTGGCGCGCTTCAGTATCTAACTATTACTCGTCCTGACCTATCATATGCGGTTAATCAGGCAAGCCAGCATTTGCAATCACCCACCACGGCTCACTTTCAGTCCGTGAAGCGCATCCTGCGCTATGTTAAAGGAACTATCTCCTTCGGGCTATCTTTTTCCAGACCGACAAAAACAAGTTTAGTCGGTTACTCTGATGCTGACTGGGCTCAATGCATTGAGACCAGACGTTCCACATACGGTTACTCGATTTATTTGGGTGGCAATTTAGTCTCCTGGAGTGCAAAGAAACAACCCACGGTCTCTCGATCTAGTTGTGAATCCGAATATCGAGCAATGGCCAACACAGCAGCAGAGATTATTTGGATTACTCATCTTCTGCGTGAAATGCATGCACTACCCATGGATCGGCCTACACTTCTCTATGATAACAAAAGTGCTATCTTCTTGAGTCAAAATCCGGTTTCGCATAAACGTGCTAAACACATTGATATTGATTACCACTTTGTTCGTGACCTTGTTTCTTCGGGTCAATTACATACCAAGTTCGGGCCATCCAATCTCCAGGTTGCAGACATCTTCACCAAGAGCCTTTCCAAGCCTCTCTTTGCAAAACTTCGTGACATGCTTCGAGTTGGTCCTCCACCTGTTCGATTGAAGGAGGTAATAGCACTACGTAAATCAATCTCGTGATTTACGCAATCATGTATTTATTGTATTTATGTTGATTTAAGTTTCCTACTTTAGATAGGCTCTTGTACTTATATATATATATATATGGTTACATTGTATAATACCAATTTGAGTGATTGAGTTATTTACAATGATATAAACAAGTAATTAGTTGAATGTTGAAATTCTAATAATTATTAATCGTGGTGTTGCTAGCATTAGCCTTTAGGTTCACAAGCCAGCTCGAGTTCGATAGGTGAGCTCAAGTAGGGCTTGGACTTGTTTACTAAACAAGCTTAATTTTAGGCTTGAACTTGGGTTCAAGCTCCTCTAAGCTCAAATCGATTCGGATTTTCAATAAACCGATACTAAGTAGCTCACAAATAGCTTGGCTCATTTACACACCACGATTTCGTGAGGTAACCATTTTTTTGGCGGTTGGCAATGTGGGTTTACATTACTAAACAAGTGCTCGTATATCAGTGGTCACTAAACAATATGTCTTGTGATGATAGGCTCATAGCACCTTTTTTATACTTTTCCTACTAATAAATGTCTTATGGTAATAACATGCGGTAGGAACTCGGACAATATTAGTTTGCTTCGTTTAGCTACATGAGGAAACAAAAAAATTAGAGTCGATATATACCCAAAAGGTTTGCTTCACGTGTTTTACATTGCTCGAAAACCATAAAAATAAATACTGGTATCGACACTCGTTATATCTTAAGATACAAAATATATTTTACTTAAAATACAATGCCATTCCTAACACCTCTACATATTCAGTTTTTTTTTCTAAATTAATGAACGAAAGGTGTGTGAAAAACAAAATAAAATAAAAAATAAGCGGGCTGAATACATATATTTGAGAAAAAAATCAAATAAAAACTAAACGTGATAAACACGTATATTAGTTATAGTATACGGGGTGAAATGTAATTATAGAAAGTAAATTTAAATATAGAAATCTCCGAGGGTAAAGTTAAAAAATAACAAAAAAGATAGCGGCTAAATCACAAAAATGACAAAGTATACTGTAGCTACAAGTTATGTTTTAATATGTATTATATTTTTTTTAACGGCAATCACTTTATAGCTAAATATAAAGAGCCAGCAAGAAGCTGGAGAAACAGTGCACCAAAAAAACGGCAGAAATTACACCATACTAGCAACATTAAACTCGGCCCAATCGGCCCAAAAAAGGCTGTGAAGTTTAGCCCGAAGAGTAATCTAAAGGAAGGCGTCCTCCTTAATTAGATCAACCATACTTTGCACCAAGATGAATTTATCTTCAAAGACTTTAACATTTATTGCCATCCATAAACGCCACACCGTAGCCATGTTCACCATACTAACCATCTTCTTCCATTTCTTTGAACCTGGAGAATCGGACAAAAACTTGACCCAATCTTGAATAGAATAGGAACCAGATGGCCACGGAATTTTAAGCCACATCAAATAGCACTAGCCCAAATGCAATTAAGAAAAACCTGGTTTGTGTCCTCATCTGCTATCCCATATCTAGAGCAAGTCGTGTCTCCAATCGGAATCCATCTAGCGACCAATGACATTTTAGAAGCTACTTTATTTAACAACACCTTCCAAAGTAGATAGTTTTTTTTTTGAACGGCCAACGGTACCACCCATAACGAAGCCACGCACCCTTCAGGTCCGGTCCCCAGACCCCCCTAAGGTCCAGCCCCTCATTTCAGAATAACCCTACTCTGAGTGGGATTCGAACTTGTGACCTCCCAGGGCAGGAACCCCACAAAGTGGGTAAACCTTCTCACCTCCATTGCAACCACTAGGCTACAACATTATTGGCTCCAAAGTAGATTGTTAACCTTCAAAGTTGCCGAGGAATTCCACTTAAAAACCATAACATCAGGTGGGTCCACCAAAGAAGAAGCAATTTCACCTCTAATTCTTTTTACCGAAAATAGGAGCCTATCACAATTTTCCCAGGCCCAGTATTCTAGTCTGGCCGATAAATGGGCCTGCTTGTAACACCCCAACCGATGGCGGAAACATCAATGGTTTGGGGTGTTACAATTCAACTTCAGTTGTTACATCTACAGTTGTGGTCGAGGTTGGTTCACAAGTAAATGCAACACTTGCTTCTGGCTCAGTTGTTGCAGACATAGGGCCAGATGTATAACTGGAACTTCACGAGTTAGTGATGGTCTAGGGAGATTCCCCTGAGAGTCTTCATCACCCTGATCACCTCCTTCATTTCCTTCGTCGTCATCATCGTAACCACTTTCATCTTCATCCGATACTGGATCCACAACTTCAACATCAGAGTCACTGTCATCATGTCTCAATTGTCCTTTGGCGGTTCTTGATAGTCAACTCTTGCAATGTGGCCGCTCAATATCTTTGATGGTGGTTCTTTCCTTTTCTTGTATGACTTCATCCGAGACAAAGCCAAATCATTCATATGTTCCAACTTTATCACATCATTATTAACCTTTGGAAGATTTGGAATTTGAGCGTTAAAAATCATTTGAAGGAATCTTGGATACATGAGCGATTTCTTGGTTTTAAACTTGGTGGTAGCATTCTCCTTTAGATGGTGGAAGATCATACCCGAGAAATTGCTTATCCGGGTACTGATGCAGTGACTTAGAATGTGCATGAAATATCAATATTGACCACACAAGGCTGACTTCAACAACATCGAATATTTGACATCGTCAGCATACTTTAGCCTCTTGAAGAAACCTCTGATTAGGTACTTTGGAATAGGGATGAGCATATTGTCCCAAATATGGATCCCGAACTAATCCCATATCAAACCGATACTGTACTGAGGGTGTTCGATATCGGTATCGGTACCGGTATCGGTACCGGTACCCACTTTTTATATGTTTTTGGTTTTGGTATGGTATTGTATCCGTTCGGTAGAGGTATTTTACCTCAAAATACCGATACCATACCGATACCGAACCGATACCATGCAGTACCGTATGTTTTCGGTATCGGTACTGGGTTTTGAGATTTTCGGTATCCGTATTATCAGGATCGGTATATGTGACACCCGCCACTTTAGAATGTCAAAATCCATACACTTTCTAGTCAACATTTTATTACACAAAATTAATATAATTTTATATGCATAACTCCCCCGAGAAAGTCTAGTCTAGTAAGGCCCGAACAAGTATAATTTCGCCCATATCAACGAGCATTGGTGACACGCGTATAAACAACTATAAACTATTTTTCCAAAACCATGTATAAATGTTCATTTATTTTAATAATTAAGGAATGTGATAGAATCCATGTATAAAAACATACATTTTTCTAACTCACATACCTACATATATATATATATATATATATATATATATATATATATATATATATAGGGGTGGCTAAAATAAAAACCCACCTAAAACGAAGAAACCCGATAAACCCAATCTAGATCATTGATCTAAAGTGATCAATGGTCTAGATTCATTCTACATTATTTTAATAGATTTATTAAGGTAAAGGACAAAAAAGGGCACAATGGTCAAATGTCATTTTCTGAGAAAGCACATATGACAAGTGGACCCCACACATGTCACATCATCTCTCTCATACTTTTGTGACCATGGTCCTAAATCTGTCAGCTGGTCATGTTACATATGTAACATATGCAGTGTTGCGTACGTTAAAATTGCAAAGACTCTGGTCTCATATGTGATTTTTTGTTGCATACGTTAAAACACATAGATTGTATATAGTCAATTAAAAACTTTATAGATCAAAAAACATTCAAATGTACACAAAGAATTGTTTCTTATAAGGTGCTAAAAACAAACAAAACGGTCATTACAAATCAACAAATGCTAAAAAACTATCATAAATAAAAAAAATTGTCTACACTTCATTCTTGATAATCATCTTCATCTTTAATGCAAAAAATATGCTTACCTGCAAAAATAAAACAAAAATCAACAATTTACATGTAAAGCCAACCCCCCCCCCTCGCGTCTTAACGTATGTTAACCAACTGGATTACAAAAAAACATACGAAATTGATACAAAAAACATTGTTTTATACATTTAGTTATCAAGATCATCAAACTAAAAAAATCAAAACTTTGTATCCGGTAAAAAAAATCAAAAACTAATTTATAACAACTTAGTGTGCTGTTACATACGAAACAGACGCAAACATAGATTTCATCCCAATTCTTCCTCTATAATATGCAAAAAATCAAACCTTTGTATCTCGTAAAAAAATCGGTAACCAACTTAGTTCTGTTGTTACATACGAAACAGACGCAATATAGGAAACAGATGCAAACATACATTCCACACATTATAATACTCATACAAACATGCACATACTGGCAAAAAAACAAAGCAGACATATTGTTGCATATGTTAAGAGACATTAAAATTCACCAATTTTGATTAAAAAAACATATTAATAATAATAACATATAAAAAAGGTTAATTAATATGTAAACCTACGTGTTAACGTATGCTACCCACGTGTAAACAAAAATCATCAATTTACATGTAAAGCCAACCCCCCCCCCCCCCCCCCCCCGTCTTAACGTATGTTATCCAACTGGATTACAAAAACACATACGAAACTGATACAAAAAACATTGTTTTATACATTTAGTTATCAAGATTATCAAACTAAAAAAATCAAAACTTTGTATCTAGTAAAAAAAATCAGAAACTAATTTATACCAACTTAGTTCTGTTGTTACGTACGAAACAGACGCAAATATAGGAAACAGATGCAAACATACATTCCACACATTATAATACTCATACAAACATACACATACTGGTTAAAAACAAATCAGACATAATGTTGCATATGTTAAGAGACATTAAAATTCACCAATTTTGATTAAAAACATATTAATAATAATAACATATAAAAAAGGTTAATTAATATGTAAACCTACGTGTTAACGTATGCTTACCTACGTGTAAACATGATTAGTTATGGTGTTACATACGAAACAGATGCAAACATACATTTTCAAAACCATCACAAACAACTTCTTATTATCAAAAACTAATTAGCTCAAATTCAAACTCTAACCATTAAATGTTTTCTAACCCCTTTCAAAATCATATTAAAAATCAAAACTTGGTGATCACCATTTACCAAAAACCATTTTCCCAAACACCACACCAACAGTTAGTCCCAGTTCAAATAGAAATCATTAATAAACAACATTCATGACGGATAGTGATTATTTTAATTAAAAAAAGAAAGCAAAACTAAAGCATCAATTAAATAACAACTTCTCTGTGAATATACACATA
This sequence comes from Ambrosia trifida, assembly GCA_028751855.1. Classification (NCBI taxonomy): domain Eukaryota; kingdom Viridiplantae; phylum Streptophyta; class Magnoliopsida; order Asterales; family Asteraceae; genus Ambrosia; species Ambrosia trifida. The sequence continues at coordinate 42,624,922 of CM054125.1, forward strand.
TTTATTATGATAGTGGTTATTTTAATTAAAAAAAGAAAGCACATATTTATCATGACGGATAGTGATTATCGTTAATATGATAGTGATTATTTTAATTAAAAAAAGAAAGCACATATTTATTATGATAATGATTATTTTAATTAAAAAAAGAAAGCACATAGATTTCATCCCAACTTCTCTGTGAATATACACATATTTATCATGACGGATAGTGATTATTTTAATTAAAAAAAAGAAAGCAAAACTAAAGCATCATCTGAGACGAAGTACCAGCAAGACCTAACTTGATCATGTGATTCCTGATCTTCATCATCTGTAACTGTATAGTTACCGCCGTCCCAACCGTCAAGCTCAATACGTAAATAATCGTTATCGTTATGATCGGAGAGAGGCGGAGGAGGAGGAGGAGGCGCGTCGTCTTCACGCGCCGCCTGAGCGATTAACCTTAAAACCTGAATAAACTCGTTTTCGAAAGCCGGTGTCTCTTCGTTACTAGTAGCTGTGATGGACTCGACGAAACCGCTTTTGCACTCGAAACAAGAGATGGCGTGAGGGTTGTTAGGTAAGGTTTCAATAGGTAGTCGTTTGTTGCACTGGTAGCAACAGTACTGTATAGGATCTGGATTATTATTATTAGTGTTATTATTATTGGATATAGGTGGTGGTGGCGGTGGTATTGGGGGGTGGTGAAAGAATTCTAATTGTTAGAGAGAGAAGAGAGAGTGAGAGAGAGAGAGGGTATGTGTGTGAGAGATGGAGAGATCTTGTTTATATAGGAGGGAGAATAAAAATATTCAAACTTATAAATGGGGGGAAAGATCAAATGTCTAATATACCCCTCAAGACATAAAATAATATATTTTCTAATGGGTGATGTGGTGCAATGTGGTCCACAAGATGGGTTTCCGGGAGTTTCTTCGTTTTAGAGGGTTTCTAGTATCCCTTTCCCCTATATATATATATATATACATGTACACGGCTCACCCATGTACATATATATATATATACACATGCGCATGAAAGTGAAAGACATATTTAATACATGGTTTACATGTACTTTGTCCCATCTTTAATGAACCATTCCATCCTACCTTTGTGTCTAACTATAAATGATTAAACCACTAATCAACATAATGATTTATAAAGTAATCTAACCTTATATGGCTACCACCATATCACCTTCCAATTCCTTTCTTTCTCTTCTTTTTTTTTGGCCCCAAGCACACACTACCAACATCCATTTTGTCCCTCCCTCACATTACACAAGAAGATCCTAGATTGTATTATCACATCCTACACATAATCCCACCTTGATCCTATGTTTTAGTGTTGGATCAGTATGCTCTTTGTTTAAGTAAGAGCTTGCTATCTTTGACACTTAAGTGTTTAGCAAGCTCTTGTATATCAGATTATAAGCACAGCGGAATGTATAAGTTAAAGCAACACTTTTTATACTTAAGAGGAGTTATTACTCCCTCTTGATGATTGAAACTAATAATGACAAGTATTTATTATGAATCTAAGCAGTAAATGAGAATTAGATACTTAGGCAGATTCACAATAAATACTGAAATGGAATAGAACAGTGAAAGTGTTTGAAGGATTTTTCTATTAAAAATCAATGTCTAAAATAGAAGGTTGAAGCCTCCTATTTATAGACGTTTACATACATGTATCTTGCCAATAAAGCAAGTATACAAATATCAGAAACAAGTTGCACAAGTTGCACAAGTTGCAACATTGAAACAAACAATTACAGCTAAAAGTAATAATAAACAATAAACTACTGATACAAAAGGCGGTGGAAAATATCTGATGCTAAGTGCTGATGAATGACAAACTACTGATGAGTAGTTTGTCTTCAGTACTTCTGAAGTGAACTTGTCTGGTTTGGACTTCAGAACTTCTGATGAAGTTTCTTCTTCAGCACTTGTCATATCATCTCTTCAGCAGTTTCTTGTCTTCTCTTCAGTACTTCTATACTTAGCCAAAATTGACAGAAGTGAATTAGACTAAGGTTTCCAAAAGTGGTTTCACCAATCCTCTTTGTCCTAACAATCTCCCCCTGGATTGATGAACCCAAAACCTTACTAATTCCTTATGATCTTCTTCTGTCTTGAACAATCTTCCATATTTCTTTATACATGGTGTTCTTTAGTTGGTTTAACTGTCCATTAGATAGAGATCCTTTCTGTGGTTCCAGATGTTGAATTGTGAGTAGGTCTTGTGTTGACAGTTTCTTTAGATCACTGATCTTCTTGTAAGCCCTGCTTGAAAGGTCTCTTCTTGTCCATAATTCTGAGTTGTTATCAGTAAGTGACCATCTGATGATAGATACCTTTGACTTGTTAAAGTCAGAGGTATAGGGAACCAGACTTGTCCCTTGGGTTGATGATCCTGAGTGTTGGATGCTTTCTATTTCAGTAAGCCTCAGGTGGGAGTCTCTTCCTTGTTGTTGGTGTTGGTGTTGCATATCAGGCATCTGAATAGTTGGGAGATGGTGTTCAGTCACTACCTTGGTATGCATCTTTTCTTTGATAGTCTTTTGAATTTGGTAGGCAAAGGTGGAAGGATCCCTGAATTGTGTTATCAGAGGTTTCTCCTCAATGTCAAAATCTGAGTGAACTACTGAACTTCCTTCAAGTAGTACCATTTTGAAATCAGTTTTGACATTGTCCTCTGATTTCTTCCTTTGAGTAGCAGGCCTTCTTGTTAAAACACCAGAAGTTCTAACTACTGATCTTGAAGGATCAGCAGTTTGAAACTTCTCTGGATTTGCAGCCTTGGCAGCCTTATATTTTCGATAAGTATCCATCAGTCTTTCTTCTTTCCATCTGGATACTGAGGCTTTTGAACCATAGCCATCTGCTACTAATTCATTTATCATCTGGGCTCTCTTGGCCTTTCCTTCTTTACTTGTGGCCAGTTTGTCTGCAATTAGTTGTGCCCTTCTTGTCAGCTCTTGCATAGAGAGTCCCTTGAGTGTGTAGGCTTTAGTCTTGCTGTTCTTTGTGATGTAAGACACCAGTTGTTGTCTTTTGTCTTCTTCAGCAACATGATCAATTTCAGCCTGTCTTTCCAGTTCAGCTTGATAAGCCTGGAGCTTCTCTTCAAACTCTAAGTCATCCCTTTGTTCCAGATTTTTCCAAATCTGGTCTTCCTTGGCCTTTTGTTGAACTGCCTTTAACCTCTGCTCAAGAAGTTCAGTAGATTGAGAGATTGGAGCAGGGATTAGGACAGTCATAGTAGTGGTTGTAGGCCTTGGAGGAGCAGAAGTTGGTTTGATTTGTTCAGTGGATCTGGAAGGTTTAGTTTGTTGAGATTTGGAAGTGTTAACCTCTGCTGGGTTGACAACTGCTGATGGTTTGTCAACTACTGAAGGATTGTCTTCAGTATCTTCTGAGTCATCAGTACTTTGACCATCAGAGGTTTCTTTATTATGCCTTAGGGATTTTTCAGAGGTTTGGGTCTCCTCTTCTTTTTCTGTGGCTTCAATATCTTCCACTGAGACACCAAACTGTTTGGCTATTGCTTCTTTTCTGGCCTGGTTTTTCTGATCTCTCTCTATGATAGCAAGTCTTGCCTTTCTTCTGGCTTCAACTGTATCCATTGGTTCCTTCATCTTCTCCCTCTTTTTGGATTCATCAATAGTCTTCAGAGGTTTGATCTGATCTGTCAGATTGGCAATTTGTTTGCTGTTGAAGTCAATCTTGGTCTGCAGATCATTCATTTTCGTCTGAATCACCCCAAATTGGTTCTTGATGGACAGCTCCAAGTTAGTTGTATAGGATTGGAGGTGATTCTTGATGAGGGCATTCATCATATGATAAAGGTCACCACCTGGGCTGCATAGTTGGTTCATGTCTATGCTTGAAGGCCCAGGGAATTGGGTAGGCATTTGATGTGAAGGGTGTGTTTTTAGGAGATCCTCATGTTGTACAGAGGATCACTCTAGGGGTTTTAGGGATTGAGTGGACTTTAACCTGTTCAGGGGTGACTAGCTTCTTGAGCTTGGATACCCCTGAAGCAGGACCTTCATAAAGTGCCGTCAATTCAGTAGTTTTGGTTGTTGAATCATCATCCAAATTAATGGAATCATCTGAATCCTTGATGTTGTCCTCAATGAGGACTGTCTCAGTTAAATCATGAGCTGAGCCCAACTCAGTTCTCTCATGAACCTCTTGTTCTTGGTTCTGAGGTTTTCCTACCTCAGGCATTAAGCCTTCATCAGTAGTTGCCACATCTGAGGTCTTAGCTGTTTTACTTCTATCCTCAGATCCATCACTGGGTGGTAACTGAGTAGTAGCAGCCTCAGATGCCCCAAGAGTCTCTAAGATTGGGCTTAAAGACTCTGGTCCACCCTCATCTCTTGGGTTAGGGCTAGTGATGTCCACATCCATGTCTGATTCTGTGGTTATGTCCCCTGTTTGTTGTGGTTGTAGGGGAGTGACATTATCAGGCGGGACTATCTCTTTTAGCCCAGAGAGAAGTTTGGCAATCTCTATTGCCTCTGGTTCAGAAATTTGAGGGGTTGGTTCAGAAGTTTGGGCAATAGGTTCAATAGGTTGGTCAGTAGTTTCAAAAGAAGTGTCTGTTACAACAGTTTTTCTAAGTCTTTTTCTTTTGAATAAGATTTTTATGGGTGCTCTTGGTGGGGTTTGAGATGGATGAGACTGAGAGGGTGTTTCAGTCTCACCTATTTGAAGAGCAGATTGCTCATGAGTATGTTCAGGCATCTCAACCTCCTGAACAGCTTTTCTTTTGGGTTGGTGGGTTATTGTCTTTGTTGGCTTGGGCTTTTTGGCTTTTGATGGTGTGAGTTTGGAAGATGTGGGTTTCAGGGGGACTTTTTGTTGTTCTCCCTGATCATCTTCTGGCCAGGTAGCCGGTTTGTTATGCCTAGAGTATGCTTGTGAGGTTAACGGATTTAAAGTTGAAACTTTTCCCACAAGCACCTCATTACCCAGTTCCCCTATTATGCATTGCATAATGAACCTTGGGTATAACAAAAACTTTTTCTTGGTATTATTATGATGTAACACCAACTCATTGAAGAATAATTTTGATGCCCTGAATTTGGTTTCATTCACTATGGAATGAAATATTGGTTGATAAGTAGAGGGCATCTGGTCATAAGACCCTGTCTTTGGACTCAAACACATAATAATATAATGAAACAAAAGCTTGTATTTTGGTTCAAAATATTTTTTGAAGATAGTAGCATGGGAGAGAGTACCTTGATAGCCACACTCTGTCATGGTTAAGTGAATGTCAGAGTTAGCAACATGATCAGGGGCAGCTACATCATTCAGGCCCAGTCTTGTTGCCAGTGTGGCCGGTGTGATGGTCAGTGGTTTCCCTTTTATTCTTGAGTTGAGGGAGATAATTTCACCATCAGCCGTCACCGTCTCAGCATAAGCCCAGAACTCATTTAGAGTTTCAGTATGAATTGGTGGGTCGATTGTGAGAGCAGTAAAATATTGCGATTTTACGACAAGATCAATGATCTCATCGTATTGGGACCAGCCTTCTTGTTTTTCAAGAAAGGCCCTTTGATTGTGACCCTGTTTTAGAACGAGAGCCATGTGGTTTGGGTTTTTGTTGATCGAACAGTTGATTTGCATGTTTAGGTTATTAAGAGAGTTTTTGAGAGAGAAGGAGGGAATTTTTTGAGTTTGAAAGGATAAGTGTTGAAAAAAGATATTTATCAGAAGTTTTTAACCGCTTGGATCTTCTTTATTAGAAGTTTTTAAACCGCCTAGGTTAAAAATCTCTTTATCAGAAGTTTTAAACCGACTAGGTCAAAACCTCTGATGATGGGAAAAGTCAGATTTGCCCTTTTTGACTAAACTGCTGATGAAGGATTATCTTCATCAGTAGTTCCCATTTCCTCTTCAGTAGTTTTAACAGCTGATGAGAAATGTTTTATAAATACTTTTATTCATAACTTCTGAAGGTTATTTTATCAGAAGTTATTCACTTTTCAGAAATTATCCCCATACTGATGTTTTGATCATCAATAGTTTCTCTCTTTTCAGAAGTTTTGTTTCAGACTTTTTGTCCTTTTGTAAGTGGAAAATGAAAAATATGTGCAGAACAATAAAATAAACACTTACAAATTTAGCATCCCAAGCATGGATACTAACTTCTGAAATGTTGATGTGTCAAGGGGTTTTGTGAAGATGTCAGCTATTTGATTAGCTGTTGCTACATGCTTCACCTCAATCTTGCCTTTTTCATAGCAATCTCTTATGAAATGGTACCTGATCTCAATATGTTTAGTTTTTGAGAACTGTACCGGATTTTGAATGATGCTAATGGCAGATTTGTTGTCTACAAACAAAGGTGTCTTGGTTTCTTTGATTCCATAATCAAGAAGTTGATATTGGAGCCATTGTATCTGTGATGTACAACTTGCAGCTGCAATGTATTCAGCTTCAGCAGTTGAAGTTGCAACCGATGTTTGCTTCTTTGATTGCCATGACACTAGACAGTTACCCAAGAATTGACAACCACTAGATGTTGACTTTCTTGTCATCTTACACCCTGCATAGTCACTATCTGAAAAAGCTGATAACTTGGTATTACTTGAAGCAGGATACCAAATTCCAAGTGTTGGAGTTCCTTTCAGATATCTGAAAATTCTTTTGACTGCTATAAGGTGTGATTCCCTTGGTGCTGATTGATATCTAGCACAGACACATGTTGAAAACATAATATCTGGTCTAGAAGCAGTTAGATATAAAAGGGAACCTACCATGCATCTGTACATGGTTTGATCAACCTGTTTTCCTTGATCATCAGGTTCAACGTGTGTGATTGGTGTCATGGGAGTGGAACATGATTTACAGTCTTGTAAAGAAAATTTGTTTAATAATTCTTTAACATATTTTGATTGATGTATAAAAGTTCCATTTGTTTGTTGCTTGATCTGCAGTCCCAGAAAGTACTGCAGTTCTCCCATGGTGTCACACCCTCAAAATCCACTTGCGGAGTTTTACCGCGAGGCATATGACAAACCAGGATCCAAACCAACGATCACAATAAACAAGTCTAAATGAACATATGCAATTGAAGAAAACATAGTTTAAAATCCCCAATTACAGCGGAAGCTTATTCAAAACATAATCCAAAGTAAACCAAGTGTTCAACGTTTGAAAACCATGCGATCCTAACTAGACGCCGTGCAGACGCGTGCGCCCTAGTTCCATTGTGCTACCTTAGCGACCTGAGAAAACATGTAAAAGTTTACGTCAGCACAAAAATGCTGGTGAGTTTACAGGTTTTGTAATCCAAGTACCAAGTCCAACCTGTCCATACTATAACAAATCGAAAACCAAAGTACGCTAGCTAGGCGTATGTTTTGTTACTATCACGATTGGAAAACCATTACTAACTCGCAAACCAGATGTCGTGCCCGAAGTAGCAACCTGTTGTTCCTGTTTGAGACAATATGCACCCGCCGACCCTCCAAGTCGACGAGCGGGGTTGGTCACTCCCAATAGCGCTATTCACATTTCCCCGTTGTGCTAACCCGCACATTCATGGTTCCCCCCGGGACTTCCAAAGATCGTATAGTAAACCATAGAAACCCATAGTATGACAGTAGTTACCAAACATAAGTTTTAACACATGTTTTCTCCCCCGAAAAGTGAAACCAGTTAAAAGAGGGGCCGTAAACTCACCTTAAGTTGCGTTACTTCGTAATACGAATAAACTCAGCAGCTATGCTAGTCCCGTAAAGCGGCGACCTAACATATGACAGTCACAAGTACTTAGACTAATAACCCGCAGGTTAGTTAGTCCCTAGATGTCCAGATCATAACCAAGTTCGTTTGAAAACACCGTGACTGTTTAACTGACCCAATGTACAAGACTCGACATCCCGTTGGTGACCCGAGACTCCCCGTGTTATGTTTACGCTCCCAAACAAACAATCATGCAATCACACTTAACATACGTTAACGTCCAACAAGTTATAGCACGTAGTTCACGTATCACATAATTACATCCAAACATATGTTACCAAGTTATTAGATATGTTACGGGGTTCCTAGCATGTTCCTAGATGTCAAATCGGGTCTCGGAATGCTAATTTACACTTACAGCAGCAGTACACGCGATTAGGAAAAGTCAACTAGCATTTAGGTTGGTCAATTGGCATTTAGGAAGGCTAATTGCATGTAATATAGGCATTTAGGGTCATAAGACATGTAAATCTTGTGTTTATAGGCGATTAGGGTCATAAGACATGTATTTCAGGACTTAACTAGCATTTAGGATCACAATTGCATGTAACAGAGGCAATTAGCCCCCAAATGCATGTACTTCATGCGATTGGGGAGTCCATACTGGCGATTGGCTTCCTAATCGCCCCTAACATAGGCGATTAGGGTTGCTAATCGCCTGTAACCCAGTTGTTCCGGTTTTTCGCGCGTTTAACACTCCAAATCAGATCCAGAACGCGTGTAATCATCCAATATCAATCCAACAACTATACCAAACATGTTTAAACCAAAATCCTTCATTTAACCTCGTATTACCAGCCCTGCATGCAACCATGTAATCCAAACACAATACACATAGCATGAAACATCACATTAACATGCATAACTATAACCCTAATGAACAATTACTCAGATTTCGTTAACATGATATCATTATTATTCTGAAACTAACCTAATAACATGTTAATCATCCATCTTAAATCCTAAAAACCCTAGCTTTTAATCATAAACACACATAACACATGTATGATAGATAGAATCCGATTAACAACACTTATTAACGATTTTCAGAAAGCTTATTTGTTTTAGAACAGGTCTGGACCATTAGGGATTTAATAAAAACGTTAATAAAGATTGCATGGATGGAAACCACACCTTAGATTTGTGAAAGATTGATGAAATAAGCTTGAAACCTTGTGTTTTGATCAAAAATCACGTTCCAGAGGTTGTGTGTGTGTTGGGGCGGGTTATGGGACGACTAGGGTTGATGTTATGAAGTTTAGGAGGTCAAGTATTGTATTTATAGTCGTTTTTAGTCGTCCAGCACGTAACACGCGATTGTGCAGCAGCTATACGCGATTAGGGATGCTAATCGCATGACATTACATGCAATTGGGCCTAATCGCATGTCATTACATGCGAGTAGCCCCCCAATCGCATGTAATGTTCCCCTAAATGCATGCCCTATAGGCGATTAGCCTCCCTAATCGCCTATAGGGGTTGGTTCGATGTATTTTGCGCATTAAACCCCGTTTTAACATATGTTAACACATTTTCACATACCGACAAGTCACATAATGATTGTAAACACATAACACTTGCAAACAAACATATTCACACTCGTTCACCAAATTCCCGGGACTCGAGACTTGTATGTTCCGTATGCCCTGACGATTCTACGAATCGTCACCATTTGTACACTTGGTTAAGGACTGACATCTAATGAACCTCTAGACCAACATCCAATGATCTTCTAAACCGATAGTTCCCGAACCATAACACGACTTAACTATCCCAGTTAAGTATAATATACGCGTGACTCGCTAAGGTAGACTTTCTTCTAGACAACGTTGTTAACCAGAATTTGCCGGGTGTCACATCATCCCCACGTTAAAAGAATTTTCGTCCCGAAAATTGCACAGTACCAAAAGGAATGACGAAAGAAACAATAAAAGATAGAAACCAAAAGAGAGATTTACCCGAGTTGTCACATCATCCCCACGTTAAAAGGAATCTCGCCCCGAGATTCATTCAGCTGCAGTGGAGACATATCTCGATTCGAATGCTTCCTTAGGAAAGAGATAAGGATATTTAGACTTCATCTGATCCTCCCGTTCCCAAGTGTACTCTGGTCCCCGGTTCGAGTTCCAGCGAACCTTCACAATGCGAATCTTGCTATGACGTAGGCTACGAATCTTGTAATCCAGAATCTCAACAGGTTCCTCCACAATCCGAAGACGATCGTCAACCTTGATCTCTTCCAGTGGAACAATGAGAGACTCGTCAGCCAGACACTTCTTCAGGTTGGACACATGGAAGACGTTATGTACGTTACCGAGCTCCGTCGGTAAATCAAGACGATATGCCACCGGTCCAATCCGTTCCAGGATCGTAAATGGACCGACATACCGAGGGTTGAGTTTGCCACGCTTCCCAAAGCGTATGACGCCCTTCCATGGTGAAACTTTCAGAAGTACTTTGTCATCAACTTGGAATTCCAATGGTTTGCGACGTTGATCAGCATAACTCTTTTGCCGGTCCCGTGCCGCTGTCAACCGGTTACGAATCTGTACGATCTTTTCCGAAGTTTCATACACTAGTTCAGGCCCAGTGAGTTGACTCTCACCCACCTCGGCCCAACAAAGAGGAGAACGGCATTTCCGCCCGTACAGTGCCTCGAGCGGAGCCGCCTTGATGCTCGTGTGATAGCTGTTGTTGTATGAGAATTCTACTAACGGTAAATGAGCTTCTCAACCTTTGCCAAAATCGATCACACATGCCCGCAGCATGTCTTCTAAAGTCTGAATCGTGCGCTCACTCTGACCGTCAGTCTGTGGGTGATAAGCTGTACTCATGTCTAGCTGGGTACCCAAAGCTTTGTGTAAAGACTTCCAGAAGTGAGAGGTAAAATGGGAATCACGATCCGAAATAAAAGAAACCGGCACCCCGTGCTTAGAAACAACTTCCTTCAGATAAAGACGAGCCAAACGATCCATGGTGTCGGTCTCTTTAATAGCGAGAAAATTGGCTGATTTTGTCAACCGATCAACAATCACCCATATCTTATCATTCCCGCTTGGTGACTTAGGAAGTTGCGTGACAAAATCCATGGTAATCCGTTCCCATTTCCACTCTGGAATTTCAGGTTGTTGCAAGAGACCCGACGGTTTCTGGTATTCTACCTTGACCTTAGCACAGGTCAAGCATTTGCTCACGTATGAGGCTATATCCGACCTCATGTTTGGCCACCAGTAAAGCACCTTCAGATCTTGGTACATCTTATCCGAACCAGGATGAATAGAATACCGGGACTTATGAGCCTCATCTAGGACAAGCTCCCGAAGTCCCCCGAATAAATGAACCCATATGCGTTCTGCGAAGTAGTGCAGGCCATCAGGCCTTCGCTCGAGGTGCTTGTCGGCACCGTGCATAGTCTCAGCTTTAAGGTTTTCCTCCTTCAAAGCTTCTAACTGAGCAGAACGGAGTAGAGATGAATGAATAGTGAGTTGTAACGCCCGAACGCGACGAGGTTTAGTTGATTCCTTCCTGCTCAAGGCGTCTGCTACAACATTCGCCTTGCCAGGATGGTACTTAATGGCACAATCATAGTCGTTCAGGAGTTCAATCCAACGACGCTGTCGTATGTTCAAATGTTGTTGGTCGAAAATATGTTGAAGACTCTTGTGATCGGTGTAGATGGTGCATTTGGTACCGTACAAGTAATGTCTCCAGATTTTCAACGCGAAAACCACTGCACCCAACTCCAAGTCATGGGTGGTGTAGTTCTTCTCGTGCACCTTGAGTTGACGAGAAGCATACGCAATCACTTTCTCGCGTTGCATCAACACGCAACCGAGACCATGAATAGAAGCATCATAGTAAACAACGAAATCATCAGGACCTTCAGGTAAGGACAAAATAGGAGCAGAACAAAGTTTAGACTTTAGTTCCTGAAATGCCGACTCTTGTGGTTCACCCCAGTCAAATTTTCTATCCTTCTGAGTAAGAGTGGTCAGGGGTTGAGCGATCTTCGAGAACCCCTGAATGAAACGACGATAGTAGCCCGCAAGGCCTAGGAATTGCCGCACCTCAGTTGGCGTCTTTGGTGCTCCCCAGTCCTTGATCGCTTCGATCTTAGCTGGATCGACATGAATCCCTAGTTCATTAACCACATGTCCTAGGAACTGAACTTCACGTAACCAAAAGTCACACTTTGAGAACTTGGCGTAAAGTTGTTCCCGTCGCAAAAGTTCCAAAACTAAACGCAGGTGTTCCTCGTGTTCAGTCTTGCTCTTGGAGTAGATCAGAATGTCATCAATAAACACAATGACGAACTTGTCCAGATATGGTTTGCAAACGCGGTTCATCAAATCCATGAAAACCGCCGGTGCGTTCGTGAGACCGAAAGGCATGACCAAGAATTCGAAATGGCCATAACGTGTACGAAAGGCAGTCTTTGCAACGTCAGCTTCCCTTACGCGCAACTGGTGATAACCGGACCTCAAATCAATCTTGGAGTAGTGACTAGAACCCTGGAGTTGGTCGAATAGATCATCAATACATGGAAGAGGATAACGGTTCTTGATGGTCAATTTGTTCAATTCTCTATAATCCACACACAGTCGAAAACTTCCATCCTTCTTCTTAACGAACAGAATCGGGGCTCCCCAAGGAGAAGAACTTGGTCTGATGAAACCCTTGTCCAAGAGTTCCTGTAACTGACTAGACAATTCCTGCATCTCGGGAGGTGCAAGACGGTAAGGGGCCCGAGCAATAGGAGCAGCCCCTGGTACAAGATCAATACCGAACTCGACCTGACGATGGGGAGGAAGACCAGATAAATCATCAGGAAATACATCAGGAAACTCGCGTACAACAGGAATATCATCGATCTTCTTCTCATCGCTTGAGGAAACAGATAAAAGTGCCAAAACGGCCGAGAAACCCTTTCGAAGACACTTAAGGGCTTTCATGCTAGAGATGATATTTAGCGGAACACCGCCCTTGATACCGTACACAGAAAGGAATTCTCCATCAGGGAGAGGAATCCGAATAATCTTGTCGTAACAGACGATCTCCGCGCGATACAAGGACAACCAATCCATGCCTACAACAACGTCAAAACTACCCAAAGGTACCGGCATAAGGTCGATGGGGAACGACAAACCCGACTACTCTAGTTGACACTCCCGAAGGATACAAGTAGCTTCAATCTTTTTACCGTCAGCCAACTCAATAATATACTTAGCCTCTAATGGTACGGGTACTACATCTAGCAGTCGACTAACTTCCATGGATACAAAACTCTTGTCGGCACCAGAATCAAATAAAACACTAACAGAGCGATTATTGAGAAGGAACGTACCGGTAACTGTGTCAGGATCCTGTCTAGCCTCAGCGGCTCCAATGACGAAGGCACGTGCATTCCTGCCACCGCCCCCGTTGTTCCCGTTACCGTTGTTTCCGCCCTGCTTCAGTTTCGGGCAATCCTTCTTGTAATGCCCAGTCTCACCACAGTTGTAACATCCTTGTCTTCCCGTAGTTCCTTGAGCAGCAGGAGCCGGGGTATTGCTTGGGGCCTGGGTCGATGGAAGTGTAGCCCGACAATCTTTATTAAAATGCCCACTTCGCTGGCAGCGATGGCAACGATTACTGTCGCAGTTCCCTTGATGATGACGCCCACACTTGTTGCATTTAGGCAGTTTCCCCGCATAACCACCCTGTTTGTTACCCGAAGAAGAAGAACCCCCATTATCAAACCTCTTACCCTGTTGTGCTGGTGCAGATCCTTTCCCTTCATTATCCCACTTGCGCTTGCTGTTCTCTGGGGCCTTGACAGTCGAACCCTTAGCAGGCAAAATACCCTCATTCACCTTTAAGTTTGTCATCCTGTGAGCTGATCGGACCACCTCTGAGTATGTAGGATGATTTCCCGCAACCACCAACCCTGCGATTTCTGGCACTAACCCCGAGATATAGTGTTCGATCCTCCTATATTCTGGCACATGCAGATCGGGACACAGCACTGCCAACTCATTACGCCTCACAGTATACTTCTCAATTTCAGACCCAGACATCTTGAGGTTCTACACCTCGTGCTCTAACTTCTGCACCTCTTCCCTTGGACAGTACTCACGCTTCAACAGTTGCACAAAATTCTCCCAAGGCATAGCATAAGCCTCCCCAATACCCATGTTTTGGGTGATATTGTTCCACCAGGTCAAAGCAACATCCTGGAATAAAGCAGCAACATACTTGACTCGATCCTCTGGGAGACAGTTACACATCAGAAACACTGACTCCACTTTTTCCAACCACCTGAGTAGGCTCACCGCACCCTCAGTGCCAGAGAATTCCTGGGGCTTACAGTCCCGAAACATCTTGTAGGTACACATGGGTGGGGGTGGGTTAACAGGACCACCTGAAATGAAACGCATGAGAAACCACGAAGAATGTAAACAAGGTTCACCAATGAGGCAAAGAAAATGGATAAATCAACTTACCACCACCATTGTGCCCTAACTGGAAGGCAGCTTGTAGCAAGTTGTTCAGATCATCCTGTGATAGGTTAATACCTCCACGACCACCAGCACCACCGCGACCACCACCACGTCCACCATTGCGACCACCTCCACGTCCTCCTCGTACTCCAGACATGATTCTGGCAGAAAGAACGAGAAAATTTAGTTTCGCAGCTAATGATAACCACTAACGTTTACAAGATCAAAGCTAGATCCAATCCAGGACTATCCCTTCGAACCCAGAGCTTACCAGGACTTTCATGCATTTCGGTTTATGATTTTGTGTGCACCCAAAATGATAAACCGCTCTACATGGTCCTCCAAGTGTTCTCCTAGTTCAAAGTTCAAATCACCGAACATAGACTCTTAGCTATACACCGTAATACTACGGTAGTTTATGGCAAGTGTTTCTATTGAAGTATGAAAGGGAGATGCCCGAGCCTTGGACAAATCTCAAGAGTACACGACTTACTCCAATATACTACACTGCCTAGAAAGTAAGTGACCCGACCTAAGATAGAACGGATGATGTAACATAGGAAGATCAAATGATTTAGAGACACCCCGACAAGACCATACGTAAACCACCATAACGTTAGTACTATGTGATCGTCTAGTGTGTGCGACTCGGCTATAGACTAGACTCTACATGCAGTCCTAGTTCACTATAACCATTGGCTCTGATACCAATCTGTCACACCCTCAAAATCCACTTGCGGAGTTTTACCGCGAGGCGTATGACAAACCAGGATCCAAACCAACGATCACAATAAACAAGTTTAAATGAACATATGCAATTTAAGAAAACATAGTTTAAAATCCCCAATTACAGCGGAAGCTTATTCAAAACATAATCCAAAGTAAACCAAGTGTTCAACGTTTGAAAACCATGCGATCCTAACTAGACGCCGTGCAGACGCGTGCGCCCTAGTTCCATTGTGCTACCTTAGCGACCTGAGAAAACATGTAAAAGTTTACGTCAGCACAAAAATGCTGGTGAGTTTACAGGTTTTGTAATCCAAGTACCAAGTCCAACCTGTCCATACTATAACAAATCGAAAACCAAAGTACGCTAGCTAGGAGTATGTTTTGTTACTATCACGATTGGAAAACCATTACTAACTCGCAAACCAGATGTCGTGCCCGATGTAGTAACCTGTTGTTCCTGTTTGAGACAATATGCACCCGCCGACCCTCCAAGTCGACGAGCGGGGTTGGTCACTCCCAATAGCGCTATTCACATTTCCCCGTTGTGCTAACCCGCACATTCATGGTTCCCCCCGGGACTTCCAAAGATCGTATAGTAAACCATAGAAACCCATAGTATGACAGTAGTTACCAAACATAAGTTTTAACACATGTTTTCTCCCCCGAAAAGTGAAACCAGTTAAAAGAGGGGCCGTAAACTCACCTTAAGTTGCGTTACTTCGTAATACGAATAAACTCAGCAGCTATGCTAGTCCCGTAAAGCGGCGACCTAACATATGACAGTCACAAGTACTTAGACTAATAACCCGCAGGTTAGTTAGTCCCTAGATGTCCAGACCATAACCAAGTTCGTTTGAAAACACCGTGACTGTTTAACTGACCCAATGTACAAGACTCGACATCCCGTTGGTGACCCGAGACTCCCCGTGTTATGTTTACGCTCCCAAACAAACAATCATGCAATCACACTTAACATACGTTAACGTCCAACAAGTTATAGCACGTAGTTCACGTATCACATAATTACATCCAAACATATGTTAACAAGTTATTAGATATGTTACGGGGTTCCTAGCATGTTCCTAGATGTCAAATCGGGTCTCGGAATGCTAATTTACACTTACAGCAGCAGTACACGCGATTAGGAAAAGTCAACTAGCATTTAGGTTGGTCAATTGGCATTTAGGAAGGCTAATTGCATGTAATATAGGCATTTAGGGTCATAAGACATGTAAATCTTGTGTTTATAGGCGATTAGGGTCATAAGACATGTATTTCAGGACTTAACTAGCATTTAGGATCACAATTGCATGTAACAGAGGCAATTAGCCCCCAAATGCATGTACTTCATGCGATTGGGGAGTCCATACTGGCGATTGGCTTCCTAATCGCCCCTAACATAGGCGATTAGGGTTGCTAATCGCCTGTAACCCAGCTGTTCCGGTTTTTCGCGCGTTTAACACTCCAAATCAGATCCAGAACGCGTGTAATCATCCAATATCAATCCAACAACTATACCAAACATGTTTAAACCAAAATCCTTCATTTAACCTCGTATTACCAGCCCTGCATGCAACCATGTAATCCAAACACAATACACATAGCATGAAACATCACATTAACATGCATAACTATAACCCTAATGAACAATTACTCAGATTTCGTTAACATGATATCATTATTATTCTGAAACTAACCTAATAACATGTTAATCATCCATCTTAAATCCTAAAAACCCTAGCTTTTAATCATAAACACACATAACACATGTATGATAGATAGAATCCGATTAACAACACTTATTAACGATTTTCAGAAAGCTTATTTGTTTTAGAACAGGTCTGGACCATTAGGGATTTAATAAAAACGTTAATAAAGATTGCATGGATGGAAACCACACCTTAGATTTGTGAAAGATTGATGAAATAAGCTTGAAACCTTGTGTTTTGATCAAAAATCACGTTCCAGAGGTTGTGTGTGTGTTGGGGCGGGTTATGGGACGACTAGGGTTGATGTTATGAAGTTTAGGAGGTCAAGTATTGTATTTATAGTCGTTTTTAGTCGTCCAGCACGTAACACGCGATTGTGCAGCAGCTATACGCGATTAGGGATGCTAATCACATGACATTACATGCAATTGGGCCTAATCGCATGTCATTACATGCGAGTAGCCCCCCAATCGCATGTAATGTTCCCCTAAATGCATGCCCTATAGGCGATTAGCCTCCCTAATCGCCTATAGGGGTTGGTTCGATGTATTTTGCGCGTTAAACCCCGTTTTAACATATGTTAACACATTTTCACATACCGACAAGTCACATAATGATTGTAAACACATAACACTTGCAAACAAACATATTCACACTCGTTCACCAAATTCCCGGGACTCGAGACTTGTATGTTCCGTATGCCCTGACGATTCTACGAAGCGTCACCATTTGTACACTTGGTTAAGGACTGACATCTAATGAACCTCTAGACCAACATCCAATGATCTTCTATACTAAACCGATAGTTCCCGAACCATAACACGACTTAACTATCCCAGTTAAGTATAATATACGCGTGACTCGCTAAGGTAGACTTTCATCTAGACAACGTTGTTAACCAGAATTTGCCGGGTGTTACACATGGTACTCATCTCAAATTTTGATTGCATGAGTTTCTTAAAATCATCACACAGTTTTGTGTTTGTTGAACCAAAAATGATATCATCAACATAAATTTGAACAAGTAGGACATGATTTCCAACATGTTTAATGAAAAGAGTTTTATCAATGGCACCTCTTGTAAAGTTATTTTTGAGTAAAAAGGTGGAGAGTGTATCATAACAGGCTCTTGGAGCCTGTTTGAGCCCATAAAGAGCTTTGTCCAGTCTGTACACCCACTCAGGATGAGAAGGATCCTCAAACCCAGGTGGCTGACAGACATACACCTCCTCTTTTATCTTTCCATACAAAAATGCACTCTTTACATCCATTTGATAAACTTTGATTTTGTTGGAAATGGCATAGGCCAGAAATAACCTGATGGCCTCAAGCCTTGCAACTGGAGCAAAGGTTTCATCATAGTAAATTCCCTCTTCTTGAGAGTACCCTTGAACTACCAGTCGTGCCTTGTTCTTGATTATCATACCAGCTTCATCTTGTTTGTTCTTGAAAACCCATCTTGTGCCAATTGGTTGCTTGTTTGGAGGTAAGGGACAGATTTCCCAGACCTGTTGCTTGTTGAACTGAAGCAGTTCATCTTGCATAGCTTGCACCCAATTATTGTCTTTGAGGGATTCCTGGTACTTCTTTGGTTCCAACTGTGAGATAAAGGCTGAAAATAGGCAAAAGTTGGAGAGCTGGTTTCTGGTAAGAACTCCTGAAGCTATATCACCCATGATTTGATCAAATGGATTATCTCTGTGTTCAATCAGTTGTTGTAAACCACTGACAGGTGTAGGTGGCTCATGTTCTTCAAACAAACTACTGAGGTCTATAATATCTGGTTCAGATGTTCCTTGATCTTCAGTAGTTGGATCTACTGAACCAGAAGTTTGAGTTTGTTCCTCAGTACTTGTTTGATCAGAAGTTTGTGGAACTTCTGATGATTTTGAAGTTGACTTGATAACTGTTTGAGGAGTCCATGGTGTGGGATCCTCATCATCAAACCTTTTGTCACCATAATAAGTAGGTTTTGATGAAGTAACAGCCTTCTCAGGTCCAAAATGGAAGTTGTCAAGGTCAAAAAGTTCAGCAGGATGTGCTGGAATAAGAGTGTGTTTTGACTCATTGAACTTGACATTCAATGTTTCTTCTACTATCCTGGTGTGAGAATTAAAAACCTTGTAGGCATTTCTAGTTGAAGAGTAACCAAGAAAGTAACATGAGTCAACTTTGGCAGCAAACTTTGAAATAGATTCCTTGATGTTCAAGATGAAACATTGACACCCAAAAGCCCTGAAAAAGGAGATAAGGGGCTTCATGCCATGAAGAACTTCATAGGCAGTCTTGGAATGTCTCTTGACCACAAGAACTCTATTCTGAACATAACATGATGTGTTAACTGCTTCTGCCCAAAAGTACAAGGGTAGCCCAGAATCAGCTAACATTGTTCTTGCTCCCTCTATTAAGATTCTTTCATAATCATTTCTGATTTGATTTCCCACAACCTGTTGTTTAATTTTTTGATTGAACTGAATTCCTTTTCTGTATCTACAAAACTCTGTTTTGTGGTTGAACAGACCACAAATTTCACACTCTTTTGCCTTTTGTTTTTGATCTAAAGGCAAATTTCTGACATTAGTGTAAAGATTTTGCTCATCAGTAGTTTTCAGGGTCTCAACTCCTGATGTAGATGAAACTACTGATGGCTTGTTGTCAGATTTTGTTAATACTTCTGAAGTACTTTCTTTGAAAATACCAGGATTTCTGTTTAGAAAGTTTTCATGGAAAGATGTGCAGTCTTTCCCTTCAGAAGTTTCATTTGAAACAATTTTTCTCCCATCTTCAGTAGTTTTGGGAGAGAAATCTGTTGGTGTTTCAACATGATGGTACCCTATGCCAAACTTAACATTTGAAGCACTCTGTTTGTTTAGCAATAGTTGGTACCCTTTACAAGAATCCACCCATTTTTCACAACTGACCTTGGTGTCAGCAAGCTCTTTTCTGACATTCCCAAGATCTTCTATCATCATTTTAATTTGTGCTTGGGTTTCAATAGCTGAGTTAGTTAATTTAGAGACTTCTTTTGTTTTAGTAGTAAGTTTTCTCTCTAAATCACATTTCATCTGAGTGTATTTTCTTTCTAAATCATTGGCTTTTCCTTGTAAGTGCACATTTGTCTCTCTTATGAGAGCAAAAGATTCTTTGCAAGAATTTGAGCAAAGTTTTGTCAAAGACTCTTTTGATACCTGTGACAATGCAGATTTTGAAGTACAGCCTTCAAATGCCATTAAGGCAAAGTTCTTTCTGCTATTGTCTGGTTCTCCCCAGTTGATGTCAAACAACTTGTTGTCTGCATCAGGATTGCACTCTGTGGTGTCAAAAGGAAGACTGCTCCAGTCAACATACCCTGAGGTGAAAAGACTTTGTTGAGAGGGTTGTTGAGGCTGAGGAGGTTGTTGAGCAGCTGGAAAGGGAGGGATTGATTGTTGGCTCTGCATCTGTTGAGCAGGCATTTGAACATATTGTACTTGTGGCATGTATTGCTGTTGAGGAGCTTGTGCCTGTACAAAATGAGCACTCCCTTGAGTTCCATTATTCCTATTATAATTGGGGTTAAAGTTATTTCCAGGTTGTGATTGGTTAAAGCTAGAGTTTCTACACTCTCTAGCAAAGTGTCCCAACTTTTGACACTGGTGACATCTCATTTTAGATTTGTCAAAACCAATTTTTGTATTACTGGTCAATCTTGGAAATTTCCTTCCTGACCTTTTATAAAACTTGTTAGTTTTAATGCTTAGCATGGCCAGTTGGTGTAAAATGTCCATTTCTTCTAAGTCATCACTGCTAAAGTTTTTCAAATCATCCATGATAAAACATAGATTATCAGCAGTTTGACTTTGGTCATCATTGTCATAACCTGGGAAAGATCTTTCTGATGAGATCCCAGATGTTATGTCAATGTTTTCATAAGATCCATAGGAACAAGTTGGTGAGTCTTGTCCCAAAAGTGTTGTACTACCTGGTAGGTAGTCATCAGCAGTTTTACCAGATGATTGTAATTTCTTCTTTTGATCAATTTCTCTCTCAAAAGTAAGTAATCTCCCATGGAGTTTTGTAAGAGTGAGGGAGCTAAAATTTGGTGAAGATCTTAAGACTATTGAGTATGTTTCCCATTTGTCAGGTAAAGACCTTAAAAATCTATGAAGCATAGATACAGTTGTATAGGTCTGACCATTTAGTTTTAGCTCAGATATTAATGAGGAAAATATTTCAAATTGCTGAGTTAAAGTTTCTCGATTAATGTGAGCAAAAGTTTCATACTGTTGAGCCAAGATTTCTCTGGTGTTGGCAATCACCTCTTCAGTTCCTCCAAACTGTTCTTTAAGACAATCCCAGAGTTCTTTGGCACTTTCACAATGTAAAAGGCCAGAGTATATCTCATTTGGGAGAGCCATTGCCAACATAGAGAAAGCTTTTGCATCAAGCTCAAGCTTTAGGAAATCATCATCAGTATAGTCTTTTGGTTGTTTTGGAATCTCTTCCTTAGTTTCAAGATTTATGTTTACTGGTTTATGAGGACCATATATCACAGATCTCCAACAACCTGTGTTGGTCTGTGACAAGGTATGTGCCATTCGCTTTTGCCATATGTTATATTCATTTCTTACAAGCATGGCAGGTTTAGTGGCAGAACCAGTATTATGAGGATCCATTTTTAAAGAGTATTGATTTGTCAAATATCTCTTAAAGTGATGGATGTTGATAAAAAGTGAACTTTTGATCTTTTATTGAGTATCAATAAGAGCTTTGTGTCTGATTCTCAATTTGTTAGATTGATATGTGATCAGATAAACCAATGCTCTGATACCAATTGTTGGATCAGTTTGCTCTTTGTTTAAGTAAGAACTTGCTATCTTTGACACTTAAGTGTTTAGCAAGCTCTTGTATATCAGATTGTAAGCACAGCGGAATGTATAAGTTAAAGCAACACTTTTTATACTTAAGAGGAGTTATTACTCCCTCTTGATGATTGAAACTAATAATGACAAGTATTTATTATGAATCTAAGCAGTAAATGAGAATTAGATACTTAGGCAGATTCACAATAAATACTGAAATGGAATAGAACAGTGAAAGTGTTTGAAGGATTTTTCTATTAAAATCAATGTCTAAAATAGAAGGTTGAAGCCTCCTATTTATAGACGTTTACATACATGTATCTTGCCAATAAAGCAAGTATACAAATATCAGAAACAAGTTGCACAAGTTGCAACATTGAAACAAACAATTACAGCTAAAAGTAATAATAAACAATAAACTACTGATACAAAAGGCGGTGGAAAATATCTGATGCTAAGTGCTGATGAATGACAAACTACTGATGAGTAGTTTGTCTTCAGTACTTCTGAAGTGAACTTGTCTGGTTTGGACTTCAGAACTTCTGATGAAGTTTCTTCTTCAGCACTTGTCATATCATCTCTTCAGCAGTTTCTTGTCTTCTCTTCAGTACTTCTATACTTAGCCAAAATTGACAGAAGTGAATTAGACTAAGGTTTCCAAAAGTGGTTTCACCAATCCTCTTTGTCCTAACATTTAGTCATGTCTTGAAAGGATAATTACAATTTATAAATTAAGAAGGGCATATATGATTGAGTTGCTTTAATTTAATTCATTCCTTTTAAATAGAACGGATTGATCCAAAGACCACATACCAAAGAATATGAAGTTGATAAGAAGTTGAAATCCTAACCCAATATCTACACATTACCTCACAATTTGTGTTAGATTAATAGGTATTTTTTTATAGTGACTTAATCGTTTCCTTTGTTTTCATCCTCAAAAGATGTAACAACATTGTGAGATAGAAGAAATTCCAAGGATCACTTTTGATGACGAATGGTAGTATGAAATTATGGATGAGATTATTCAGATTTGGAAGGAGTATGACTAAATTGATCTCATCATGGTTTAGGTAGTTCACACTTAGCACTGAGTTTTGAACTTTTATGTTTAAGACTTATTTTTCTTTATTCATATGTTAGTTTATTGCATTAATGGTTTCTCAAAGTACTTGATAATTGAAATGCTAAATTTGTTAGTTACTAGACATGTGTAGAGCTTATGACGTATATCCACCACAATCATGACAAAACAAATATTATTAGAATAAGAATGAGTATCACAAGGCAAAATGTCGCTTCCGCCGCATTGCGTGGGTTTCCTACTAGTATTAGTATCATACACTTAGGGGTCGTTTGACAACTTCTGAATGGGTAAGTGCTGACCCAGTAAGAGGTCTTAATGATTAAGAGGTTCTGAATGGCTAAGTGCTGAATCATTAAGTGATGTTTGGTTGAACATCTGAATGGTTAAAAATTCTTGTTATATTTATTAAAAACCATCCCTTGGTTCACTTAAAAACCCATTTACTGGTTTGTCAATACCATAAAATTCACCCTGTTATAAAGCCCTCAAAACCACTCCAACCCACCATATTTCTTTTTTCAAACACACCGCCACACACAGTTCTAGAGAGTTCCGGAGAAAGATGTGGCGGAGCACCGCCGTTCACGACGGCGTTAACCATTTTTCCAGCGTATACGACATCTAAACCCACCATTTTATGACACCCATACACACACCCATCGGTTTATAGAATCGGAAGAGAGAGAGGTTCGACAGAGGGAGAGTTCGGAGAAAAGAGAAAGAGAGAAGGGAAAATGGTGGCCTTTGGTTTTTGCTTACTCCCGTTTTCATTTTGCAACGACTGGGCACTGGTTTTTTCTTTACTCCCATTTCTTTTTGCAGCGACCGAGGTTTTTGTTTCGTTTTGCAGCAGTAGCGACGAGCTCTGAATCAGTTAGACTTGAACCAAAGTCTGACTGAATAAGTGCACTAGTCAGACCCATTTTTCATTCAGACCTAACCCAACCAAACGGCCATGTCTGACTGAGTCAGACGTGTGTGGCCATTTAGACCCATTCAGACACAAACAAACAAACAGTCCCTTATAGAATACTAGAAGGGTGTCTACACGATGCGGCAAACAACACATATTTTGGTTATCATGCAACACTTAATTTTTCTTAAATTAAAAAAAACTGCAATACCATGCTCAAATTAAAAAGAATAAAATGCTTGTTTTGTGATGTTAAGTTTAAAAAGATTATTAATAAATAAAAAGTTACGATCGTTTAAAAAGTCAACAATATGTTTTAAAAGATTTTATCATATGTTTAAAAGATGTAATTACTTATACATTTAAAACTATGTAAAGTTATATTTTTGTAGTACTTATATGCATTATATTTATATACTATTGGGCTGGTGCAACGACTGTCACCAAGACTCTCTTGAAGAGAGCAATCTAACTTGACTTGACTTAAACACTAATTATATTTGTTTCTTACTATCATCATCATCATTATATAAATATTTATAAATTATATACTTACGTATTTAATAGGGATTATACTACGCGATGCATTGTGTGTCACCCATTGCTCTTTTGGAGAGTACAATCTAAACCCCATGCCTTAAACAATATTTGTTTTCAGAAAACCTCACCGTGGAAGGGAGGAGAGGTAGGGGAAGGTCCAGATTGACTTGAGATAAAAGGATTAGGAAAGATATACTAGAGTTCCACCTCTCTGAGGGCATGGTCCAGGATAGAAGCTTGTGAAGACATAACATTAAGGTTAAAAACTGTTAGAATATGTTCATAATGAGATTTAGATGTGTCATAGGAAATAAGATTTCACACACACTTTTTGTTAGACTTTACATGTGATTGTCTTCTTGTGCTTTATAGGTACTTTATAGTTATATATATTTTTCTATTTTTACCATGTACTCTTCCCACCATCTCTATGACACTAGTAGTTTAAATTTCCTATTCTAGTATTTTTTGTTGTTGTGGGCTTTGGAGCCGAGGGTTTCTTCGAAAGCAGCCTCTCTATTATCAGGGATAGAGGTAAGGTTTGTCTACATCCCAATATCCCCAGACCCTACCAATAGCTGCACTAGTTGTGGAATGTACTGGTTATGGTTGTTGTTATCATTATAAATGTAATTATATACTCAAGTGTTATTTTTGAATGACCAAGTAAACGTAATGCCCCGACTACGCGAGGTAACCCAATGGTAAAATGCACCCCATACGCACGCTAACAATAGGCAACGCTGGGTAGCCTTAGCCTGCAATAGAACCGAACCGGGGAAATCCACATGCCCGAAGGCCCGCTTTGGTAAAACCCGAGTGAGACCAGATTTAAACTTGAGACCTTTCATCCCTAAGCTCTAACCCTCACTTCCTATACCACATGTATTAAAATAAAATAATACTTAGTTATATTTGGCTTTTAGTATTATTAATGTAATAAATTAAATAATCTCAAGTGTAATAAATAGGAGTAAAATAGAAACTATTGCATAATACACTTGTACTAATTTGCTAAGACAACTAATATATCAACTCACGAAAAAAAAAAAAGAGTATAAAGCAAAGAATTGATATTAAAAATAACAATAAAAGAGATAGTACTAAAATTTATTTAAGTGGGCGCGTCTGGGTCTGCCCCCTACTCATAAACGTGACTCCACCAGAGGGCCAACTTTATAAAACTTGATGAGAATGTTAACACAATATTCTAAATTGAACTGGATTGACGTGTGTTTTTTATTCACTTGTTATGATAAATATATAAACATATTATTTTTAAGATGGTAGTCAGTATATAGTATGGAGTTTGATTGATATTACCACTAACAAATAATTTTGTTTTAAAATTATATAATCAAGTTTCAAGTGACAAATTCTTTTTACATATTATAAATATCTCCCGAAATGAATGCAGGAAAACTCGAGTCCATGGATCCATGAAATGCAGTTGGTTCCATACGGACTATTAACACAATATGGGTCCAGTCTCGCAAAACATACATCCTTAGGATACGCTGAAAATTGATCAAGTGTCTGTGGCGTGTACATATATTACAAGTGCTACAAGTCATGACTATATGTGTACACATAGTCCAATCTAACAAAGTCCAACTGTATTAAGAAGACTCATATTTGTAATTGCATTTTTGAACCTACGGGTTTTTAATCACTCAAAAATTGATATAGATGGATATTATTATATGAATGCATATGTAATATATATAAATAGATAGAAAACTGATTTGGGTAACAAAAGATATCAAATGGAATTTGTTAATCTATAGTAAATCATTTGACATTTATGTTTTCAAAGTCGAACATGTACAGGTGGGTTTTGCAAATAAGGGGTAATACTGGAAGAATATTTCATGACATTTTGGTTGTGAACCATAAAATTTTTCATATGTCATCTTAAAAAGCGAGTAAATTACCTTTGAGCCTATCTAGTTTGCTTAATAATGTAATATTTTTTGATTTTAAAGTTGAATATAGTGAGTTTTGCAAATAGGAGTAGGAAGTTTTTCCTAACATCTTAGGTTTGAAGTATTAAGCATAAAACTCTTCTTATTTCATTTTAAGAAAAAGAGCAAATTACTTAGAGGATGTACTATAGATGATAATCTATATATATTAATAAAAGAAATCACTAAAGCTGACTTGACACTCAATAAGGTCATTCTCCCCTTTTAAGTGTGCCACGTCGCATCCTTTCCCTTATTTCCCTTCAAAAGTTTTTGCTCTCTCATGTTACACTCCAAAATTTTTAAACGTTAATAACTTTTATATACAAGATTTTTTTAAAGAAAAAAATTCCACCAAATTAAAGAGCATTTTATTATCTTTCTAACGAATATAGGCAAGTCATTAATCATGTATTCAAGTAATTCATTAATCATATATAGGCAAGTCACTAATTATGTTCAAACCAGTAAATATGAGTTCTATTTCATTCAAAACAGAATAGGTTAGCCACTTATTTCCAAAAAAAAAAGTCACATCTTTAAGACCACCGGCTCAATCACGCCTTGCAATGATTGCCTTTGGCTCTACTCTTCATTCAAACATATAGCTTCTTTTTAATATACATTTTCATTTTTATTCAAATGATTAAAATTGTTGTTTTATCATATTGTACTATATTAATTTATACGTTACATCATAACACATATTTCAACACTTCATATTACTTCATATTATATTTATCTATCCCGAAAAAATTCCGGAATATAATCTAGTGTATTTATAGATTAATGATAACGAATCGAAACAACAATTTATTATTTAAGATTATGACAAATTGAGAATACACAATATCAGATAATTTATGGGATATAATCACATATTTATTTCCATTCCTTTTTTATTTATTTTTGTAAAGTCGGCTATTAGAGATGACGGGGCGCCACCCGTATTGTCTATGGTTACCTAGGTACCCACATGGTAACACGATCCCCATGAGTTTTGGTTGGGGTCCCGTGGACCGTTTCCCTGGTACTATCCAACATGTAGTAAAGTGAAAATTTTAAACGTGAAGGTCATTATGTACCCTACTTGAATTTGACCGTTTACAATATAAAAAAAATAAAAATTACCACTGTATATAAACACCGTATACTTTATTTCACACATACATTATTTTATACAATTACATACATTAATATCAAAATGGATGGTGGCAATTTGTTTCCGATTACATATCAGCGTCGATCATCCTGTGTAAACCGCCAACCCACAAATAACCCACCAACTTCAAACCCACCTACTACACACCCACCGACAATAAACCCTCCGACTTTATACCCTCCGGCTACCAACCCATTGAGGTCAAACCCTCCAACATTTGAAATTTATGAGCCACAACTTTTTGGAGATTCGCCGACAAAAGAATTGCATTACGTATATGATTACGCAATGACTCTACTACAACTAGGATCGATACGGATTGGAGATGCTGTTATAGTGCCAGTGCGTAACACTCTTACAGTGCAGAACTTACCGGCTACAGCCACAACTATTCCAAGTTGGGCTAAAGGTTATGAAACTGATCCCGGGGCCGAATACGTAATGTATTAGGATTCAGATAAGAAAATGTCTTATCCGATACCCAAAAGTGAGGAATATTGATACGAGAGCTTGGACGGACGTGATAGTAATCGTGACTGCTCTTCACCCACATCAATTGCGTATTCTTTCTTTTAGTAGCTATGTATTTCTTTAAGTTTAGGTATGTAATAATTTAATTTTAGGTATGTAATAATTTAAATTTTAGGAATGTAATAATTTAAAGTTTAGGAATGTATTAAACATTAATATCATAGAAATTACAACTATCACACTACATTATTTTTAACCTAACGCAACAATTGCCATGCCGCAACATGTTCGAAATTGATGTCGTGCATAGCCACATAGTTGATATGTGTGAGTTGGATTGCCATATCCTCGACAAGATCAGGATGCTCCGCCGTTGTGGCTTCAAAGAGGGTGTTCCATCGGTCACACTTGGCGTTGAGATCTACTCACTTACTAACGACCGAATCAATGGTGCAGTCATTTGTACCCTCTAGTCGATTGAATTCCACCAACACGTTGCGTCAAAACAAATTCCTCCTTAAACAAGGAGGATGATGTTGATTTTTGACATCTAAGCACGTCGTCACAAACGCGATCTCCTCATCTACATTCCACTGGGCTTTTTTTTTTTTTTAAGATGATTAAAAGATGATTTTGGTTTTGGTATTAGAAATTTTGGGGTTTTATAGGGTATAAATTTATAACCGTTAGGCAACGGTAATATTACCGTTGGGAAATTTATATTGGTTACTTTTATTAAATTTAAATGAAAACAAATAAAAGAATCAGTGAAGTGCTACCTCTAAAATCGTGTTTCAGTGAAGTGAATCAGTAAAGTGATATTGTAGTGCATGATTGGTTCAAATCAGTGAAGTGAAACTTTTTAAGTTAAGTGCTCCTCCCCCTTATGTTATTGAAATATCATTAAATCCACATGAGAAATAAGAAAATTAATATATGAATGAAGATGATTATAAATAAAGGGGGTGTTTAACGTATAAGACAAAATAATTGTGGAAAGGGTAGGAGACAATGTTGGTTGTTGGATTTATAGATCGACAATCAGGATCAATTTGATGACAATATTGTAAATAATGGAAGTTATAATAGGGAAAACAAATCAGAAAAGGTGTATTAGTCACTTATGTCAATAGTTAATTAAACCCACTTTCCCATGATTTTTAAACATTCATAATATTTTCATATGTCAATATTTTTTTGAAAAAAAATTACACCATATTAACAAGCATCTCTTTAATTTGAGTAGACTATTGTTATAGTTTTCTTAATTTTTAAAAAAAATTGTTACAAGATACATAATTACGTGATTACACATTCAATAGAAATCACGTAGTGGGCATCCAAAATCACGTAACATTATACTTGTTTCAAGAATAAAATGTATATTATGTAATTATGTACTGATATATAATCACGTAATGGGTATTCAAAATCACGTAATCACGTAAATAATATATAATCAACTAGTATTACGTAATCACGTAACGTTACAAAATCACATAACATTATAATTGTTTCAAGAATAGAATGTATATTACGTAATTACGTACTTTTATATACTCCCATAGCATTATACAAGAAATCACGTAATGTTATACCAAAACACATAATCACGTATCCTACAACAAAATTTTTAACAATTAAGAAAACTATATCAATAGACTACTCAAATTAGGGTTAAAATCAAATACACAATATACTTTTTCTAGGAAGGGTGAGAAGGATTGTGATCCATTGATCATATATTTGAATGGTTGAGATTAGTTTGTTTAAAAAAAATAAATAATACATTAAAGGATTGGCATAAAAGGAAAACCACATTTGTTGACTTTCTCTCTCCACATGCAATGCACATGTCAATTCCCCCCATCATTTTAAAACGTTTATAACTTTTTCATATGACATTTTTTTTTTCAAAAAAAATTCACCATATTAACGAGTGTTTTTTTATCTTTAATATGAGTACCACATTGCTACATTAAAATTAAAAAAAAAAATCGTGCTAAATGGGTTTTCTTCTCCGTTGTGTCTTTTGTTCGTTCATTGTGTTATAGTATGTATGTGTGCTTTATAAATATGTTATTTATGTTTTTTTAGTCTACACATGATTTAACTTTGTCAATTGTGTTTTTAGTATGTTTTTCATTGTGTTTTACGTAAATGAGTTTTGTATTTAGGTGTACATTGTGTTTTATTATTTGTTCATTGTGTTTAAGTCTATTATTCATTGTGTTTTAATCTTCTGTTCATTGTGTCTTTAATATGTCGTCCATTGTGTTTTATTAGACTGTTCATTGTATTTTATACCCTATTGTTCTTTGCATAACTAATTGGTACTCATTGTGTTTTACGTTATCTCCATTGTGTCTTACCCAACTGGGTTTTCAACTTTTTTTCCAAAAGTATTCATTGTATTTTAATCTTCCGTTCATTGTGTCCTTATTATATCGTCCATCGTGTTTTACACAATTAGGTTTTTAACTTTTTTTTCAAAAGCATTCATTGTGTCTTTAGTATGTCATCCATTGTATCTTACGCAACTGGGTTTTCAACTTTTTTTTCAAAAGTATTTATTGTGTTTTAGTCTTCTATTCATTGTGTCTTTAGTATGCCGTCCATTGTGTTTTACTAGACTCTTGATTATGTTTTATACCCTATATTTAATTGGTGCTCATTGTGTTTTACAATCCATTGTATCTTACGCAAGTGGGTTTTGATTTTTTTTTAAAAGTATAACAATATGGTACTCATATTAAAGATAAAAAGACGCTCAATTTTATGGTATATTTTTTTTTTAAAAAAGATGACGTATAAAAAAGTTACGGACATTTAAAAATGAAGGTGGAAATAGCATGTGACTTGCATGTGCATATGTTTTTGACAAAATTACCCCTCCCACTTGTTTAATCCTTTGGACACATGTCATTTTCCAATGGCTTCTCACCCTTCTCATTTTTTGTAGCCTTTGTAGAATAACCCAACCCCTCAAATTAAAGAGAATCAAATGCTCGTTAGTATGGTGTAATTTTTTTTAAACATATATTATCGTATGAAAAAGCTATAGCCAATTTGAAAATCGTGGGGGAATGGGGTTTTAAGTGATGTTCTTATTTTACCATTTCCCACCAAATTAAAAACCATAAATCAAAGGTTGAGATTGTCTCCTATACTTCGTACGATTATTTTGTCTTGTATTTGAACTAGCCCACATGAATAATTTATTTAATGGTTACGACAAGTATTAAACATTGAATGGATTTTATCAAATATTACATACAACTAGTAGGCCTGCGCGCACGTTGCTGCATGTACGTTTGTTTTGTTGACTCATAGTTGTTGTTGGGGTTTGTGATGTGTGTGTATAGTGTTTGTGGATGATTCGTTATCGCGATATAAAGTTTGCACGAAGCAATAAAAACAAAACATTTAATTATAATAAAACAAGTTGACGCTAATCCGCGCGTTGCGGCGAGATGATGATTATGAATGTTTCAGTATCATTTTATTAGGTATGAAAATTTTAAGTTTATGGAAAACATTGTTTTCATGTTGCTTTATACCTTGACACAACAACAAACATGAATAAAATATTTTTAATTTATTATTATTCTCGATCTTTAGGAAGCCACCATGTGAGATCAACCGAATCAACCACCCATATGTTTGATTTGGTATGTGTATTGTATCGAATCAACCACCCTATAGTTTTTCTTTCGGCATAATCATTTGATTGAAACGCTAGTAGAGAATAGGTAGTGTAAGAGAACCATGTTGCTTTTAACGCTTTTCCACATATAACGCCTTCCAACCTTTTCACATTTATTGCCATCTTTTACAACACGACAGGGCGTTCTCCGTTTATGACTTTACGGTTTATGCGGCTTCCAACCAACCATCACATCGCTAGCTTTTAACTTCTTATTTGTCATCTATAGTCGTCATTTCACAGTTAACGCCATGGTTTACAACACGACAGATGTACTCCATTTACGGTGTATGATGACTTCCGACTAACCATCACATGGCGTCTTCCAAAGGAAACGCATAAAAACCTGTGAATCAAAAAATGATCCGATCAATATTTGATTAATTCGGCACGTAGTTTAATCGATCAGAAGAGAATAACAATCAAAGTGTTTGTTTGATTGTTTCTGCCTAATAAAACAAAGAATAATCTGATCAATATTGATCAATTCGGACAGCCTATTACCATTTCAAATCAACCCTTGTTTGGCGCATCAAGATTCAGACGCAATTTGGAACCAAAATCAACAACGTGAATTTTAATTGTTGATTATAAAGGATCGCTGAGTTAGAAGCCTATAACCGTTTTTCTAAAAACTAATAGGAAAACAGAAATTTTCAGCGATACTAAGGCGAAGTCAAAATTAGAGTAGAAAATCACGAAATCGAAAACAACGGTTCAATCCAATCCCTTAAATGTCTTTAAGAAATAAGAACCAAATACATAAAATCAATTTCTCAAAATGAAAATCACAGATCGTCCAATTAGCAACTTACCGGTATGAATTGCATACAACACATATGTGTAGTAAGAAAATATGATTTGGTTGTGATAATTCATATTGAAATAAGCATATAAATTCATTTAATAATAAAATGAAAAAAATACTTGATGTAAATTGATACGTTTGCCGAACAGGTATATCCTCCAAACCAACATCATTGGGGTAAATATTCTAATTGAATTGGTAAATTGTTTTTAATTAAAAACAACTTAGATTTTGAATGAAGATTGAAGATGCACCGCTTCACTAAAATATTTTAATAGACGGTTAGTATACAATAAACAATGATAAAATAACGGTTGCCTACTAAAGGAAAGTAATTCTAACGGCGGTAAAATAACTAACGGAAGTTAGATGGACGTGAAGTTGATATTTGTATTAATACAAGTTAGCTCCTAATTACAATTACATTAAAAATAAAAATATAATAAAGGTAATTACAAAAACAAAATTTATTTATACCTTTGTGCTGTTTTGTTAAATGTTATACTTTGGTTGAGTACTGATATCATAATAGGTAATAGGTTTTCGTTGTTATCGTTATTTATAAGTTACCTAAATTATCCACTTTCACATGAAAACCATAGTTATATATTAGTTTTAATATCCAGATCATATCAACGCAACATTGAAACATGACGTTTATATAAGAAAAAAATATCAGGCTAACCATTATTCTTAAGACTTTACATTGTGGACACTCAACTTAAAAAATACAAGTCTTAGTTTAATATTTTTTTTTAATTTACTTTGGTTTGCACCGTGGGTATCCACGGGTCTCGAACCTAGTAGATTATCTTTCGTAATGATAATGGTAAGGTAAAGTATCACATGAGTAAATTAAAACTTAGGACCAAAATGATATAGTTAGAAGCTTATTTATAGGGAAAATCATCAATTTGGCCAAGACTTGGTCAAACTTACCAAAATAGCCACCTCCCATTTCTTGGGAGAGACCGTTCATAGTTCCCGAGGCGTCTTCGTGAGACTTCGGTTATGGACCACTAGCTGAGCGACACCTCAGAGTCGGCTCACAGGTCCCGAGACGTTTTCGTGAGATTTCAGCGGAAATATCAGAAACGTAATTTCTCTCACATTTAAAATCAACAACAAAGCCTAATCAAACCAACAAAAACAAAGAGATTCAAAACAATAGGTAAACTATGGATATAATTTTGCATTTAAGGTTTTAAACACATGCTAACATATAAAATTGTTGAATTAAACCTATCAACAACAGAAATCCCCAACTTCAGTGTCTTCATAAGTCATAACATATTATATATATATAACAAATAGTAACTTCACGGGGTTAACGGAGCCGTTAATGACTGACGAGAGAATTCCACCATTTTTTTCCCATTCCATGTCTTATATTTCTAAATATAACTATATAAGTGATTTATTGGAACAATGGCGGTTATAACTTTTTACCCACCACTTGCCCGTCGCGTATCATCATCGGCAAGATAACCGGAAACGATTCGTCACGATCCAATTACAACTCTACCGGTGAGGGATACACCGTTGTGGTCATCTCTTTGTCACATTTAACAACCAAACCGTTGCGTCTTTTCCAACCACTGTTTCCTTCGCCATTTGCAACCGTTTCCCACCCTATATAACCCTCACAACCATCACAATAACTACCGGTCATATAATCACCCATCTGAAACTTTTCACACACATTTTACAACAGTATAACCAAATGCTTTATGCGTTGTGTTGCTTAGTTTATTGGTGACGGAGAGAAGTTGACGGTTTAACTTTTGAATGAGGCACATATAAGTTTAAAAACATTTTTTTTGCGAAGCAAACCAGTGGTCGCTATGCCGGAAATTAGGCAATTGCATCAAGCAAATTTCCTTTAATACAGGTATGTTGGGCATTCATCTTTTTTTTTTTGTATACATATATATATTTGTGTGTGTGCATGTATTTGAATAACGTAGAGATGGATTAGAGAGGTTGTAGGATTAAAATCATAAGCACTCTTTTGACCGGCCGGAATTTATCCCGATGAAGACGAAGATGGCATAGGATCTGTAATCATATGTGCCTCATTCAAAAGTTAAAATGATGATGGCGACTTTGAAGTGCAATTTTTTATTTGGTATTTATTTATGTGAGTGGCCTACATTAATTTAATTATTACAAGGGTTGTCTTTTTTTTTTTTTGTCTTATTTATTTTTATCCTTTTATTTAGATTATGGTTTATTATATACTAGCTGATTATCCCGGAAGGGTTCCGGGGTTGAAAAATCTAATTTTACGTTATAACCTATTGCAAATGACTCAAGTTAACTAACCACAAAATCTCTCAATCATTGCATGTTCATAGTATTCTAATCAATAATAACTCATATTCCCCACAAAATCTAATTTTACGTGATAACATGAACACTTTGTGTGTTTTTTTTCCTGTATGAACGAAACCCCACAAAAAATAATCGATTTTTTCTCCGTTTTTTATATAGCACTATGGTACTCGTTGGAAAGATAATAAAACGCTCGTTAATTTGGTGTAATTTTTTTCTTTAAAAAATCTCGTATATAAAAGATATAAACCTTTAAAAATTATGGGAGAAAATATGAGAGAGAAAATTTTAAACTTATTTTTAAATTCTTTTTTTCCTAAAATAACTCAATTTAATTAAAAAAGGAAACAATTCAAAAATACCAAAAACTCTCTATTATGATGCCGTTAAGTTAGGGGATACCGTTAAGTTAGTTTTTGTAGTAATATTAAAAATGATGAGAATGGGATTTACAGGATAATAAGGAGTTTGGTGATTTTGTATGGGTGAGGCGGTTATTGATTAAAAAAGAGATGATGTGGCAGGAAAAGGAAGCCCATCAATAATCTTGATGATGTGGCAAAAGGAGAACGCGACTTCTAAAACCGTATGATTAACGGTAAATGTAACGGTGGTATAATAGAAGTTGGGGATACCGTTAAGTTAGTTTTTGTAGTAATATATACAGGATAATAAGGAGTTTGGTGATTTTGTATGGGTGAGGCGGTTACTGATTAAAAAAGAGATGATGTGGCAGGAAAAGGAAGCCCGTCAATAATCTTGATGATGTGGCAAAAGGAGAACGCGACTTCTAAAACCGTATAATAAACCGTAAACGTAACGGTGGTATAATAGAAGTTGGGGTTACCGTTAAGTTAGTTTTTGTAGTAATATATACAGGATAATAAGGAGTTTGGTGATTTTGTATGGGTGAGGCGGTTACTGATTAAAAAAGAGATGATGTGGCAGGAAAAGGAAGCCCGTCAATAATCTTGATGATGTGGCAAAAGGAGAACGCGACTTCTAAAACCGTATGATAAACCGTAAACGTAACGGTGGTATAATAGAAGTTGGGGTTACCGTTAAGTTACTTTTTGTAGTAATATATAATATGAACTTTACCAGCATCATGAAACAACCTTAAAGGTTTGGCAGGAGCTATGGTTGGTTGACCTTTACTTTCCTAAACCAAAAACCATTAAAAAGTTGAAATCTTTAATTTCAAATTTATAATTTGAAACACACCACCCACAAAAAAGATAAATATATTTACAATTAAGTAACAAGTCATGAAATTGGTACGAGTCGGGTTGCATAAGAAGACAAAAGGGAAAAAAACAACAATGTCTTTTTCACTGTATTCTATTTGTGGGGTTGTTTACCATATAAAAAGCATAGGAGTGTCATGAGACAAACCCAATATCAATTAATTACAACCATCCAACAACCACAATACCCACATAAATTATTATAAATATAAAAAGTTAATGAAAAATACACAAGAATGTTTTTAAGATTCCTGCTTTGAGTCAATAACCATTAGTACAAAACACAACCACCACTATTTGATAAGCTTACTACAAAGTTTCAAATTTAATTGACTAATCTATTAATTTTAATAAGCTTAACACGTGAAATAGATAGTCTTAATGCATGTCAGGCTAAAAGGCTATAAAAATAACCTAAATAATCGTAAGAAAAAACATAAGTACCGTTAATCAAATAACGCGGTAATCTAATGTCAATAATTGACTAAAAATGTAATCGAGTATCATGAGTGTGAAAAAATGACTTAACATTTTGAAGAAACAACGAGCTATAATTACCTTTACTGAGATGATTATGGTGTTGAACTCGTAGTTGCTGAAGGGTATAATCCTTTGCACACACTTGTGGCTCAAACCGAACCTGAAAAAAAAGGATCAAATGGATCGTACGAAAGGAGGCGACTGCTAGGTAATCGCTATGATTCCAACGTACAGACAAAAAAATGGTGTTAGCTTGCTAAGTGCAACATAACATGCCTACACAAGGAAGGAGGCCTCCTTTATATAGAGCATGCATGGGCCAAATATCACTAACCTATAACTACAAAGATGGGCTTGGGCTTGCTTCCTTTCAGCCCAATCAGTAAGGATCGGACCAAGTAATTAGAATAAAACTGAGTGTAATTAATGCTGAGGAGAGAGAAAGAGTAAACTGCCCTACTATACGTCCACGTGGCGCGACAAGCGTGATTGCAGGCGTGTGCTTTCCTGACAGCATCAATATGATCTTCTAGAAGGCGTCTGATGTGACGTCTGACGTAAAGATGTACAGTGATGTGCGCAGCATGGGGGCTGCACCATCAGTGTTGGTGGTTAGAGTTGTTGGGCCAACCCTGCCACGCGTCGTCTTCTGAGTGGCCTGCGGAAGTTAAGCGCATATGGTTGATCTTGCGCAATTGATGCTCCACAGAGCTTTGTTATCTTCATCTCCCTGCTTTTACTTTCAGCAACTAGGGATTGCTGTCTTATGGGTAGGGTCCTTATCCGCGCCAGGATTTGGGACCCTATTCCTTCACATTTGTAGAAGAAGAACGTTTCATCAGGATGAGCGTTAATGATGAACATTTCATTACATACCTAGTTAAGCTCATGAACAATTTAACAGTGGGGCTGGCGGCTGAAGAATGCTGGTCGCATGCTTGGGGTGACTAACATAATAACTTCTTAAAAGGAAGGAAGAATGAAAACATAGTGGAATTCAAACGATGAATTAAAGGAATATCTGACTAACCTCATAAACTTCTTCTACGTAATCATTATTAGCATAACTAGTGGCTTGAGAAACAACAAACTTTCATAATAGCATTCCATATCCTTGTTTGACAAGAAGAATATTAAGATTAAATAAATGGTATTACAATTTGAAGAAAAATGACACCTAACAAAATTCCAAATTCCAACATGATGTCAACAAAATCGTGTTTATAATAACAAACCAACCAAAAGGATCAAAGGTCAATGATCCATTAAGGTAAATAAAATCAATGTAAGAACGTGGTATATGAACAATTTTAAAAAAAATGGGTAAAATTATATGTAGTTGGATAAGAGTAGATGATAAAGGTACATGATAACAAAGTTTTCCGGGCCATAGTGCAGAAAAGAATCATCAGTATCATACTCATCATCGTTGAAAACATCATTGAGATCTTTCTCATCACTGCATTTTTACCGTGAATATATCAATATGAAAAAAAGTAAACATATTCATTGATGTGAAAGACTCTTCAATTAAGCATTCAATCACCTACAATTAATAGAAGAGGGTGATGATGGGATGTGGAAGAGACAATGCCATTGAAATTGTAATAAATGAATGGTTTCAAGAAAAATGATCTAGAATTCGTGCATTAGATATTTGTACAATTTTCATCGAAGGTTACACATTAGAGGCAAAAAATGAAGAAATATGGTAATAATTAAGGAATTACACTATGGCTTTTGGTATGCCATCTTAAACTTGATGTAAAATTACCAAACTATCCATTCAGTTTCTTTAATAATGTTACATAGATATGGATAATGTAGTAATGAGAGTTGTAAAAAGAAAATGAAATGTAATTGTAAAACAATGATGATGATTATAACCAAATTATTTATGGGCATGTGTAGTAGGAGGGCTTTATGGGTTTTATGATATTAAAATATTAATAAAGTGAAAAGTGAAAAGTGAAATGAGAGACTTTATGTAAAATAGGTGTGTAGTGGTGAGGGCTTTATGGGGCTTTATAAATCATTGCTAAATTATTGTTTTTTATTTAAATAACAAATATTTGAAAATAATAATAATAATAACAACGAAGCAGCCGGACCTCCGGCCTCAGGCGATATTCTCGCCGCCGACGTTCATAACCAGTGTCGTCTCCTCCTCAATCAATGTCATCTTCTCCTCCTACAGTGTACACTCCTCCTCAACCAGTGTACACTTCCCGTTGACTCAACATTTCAACCCAACTAATTAATAGACCCCCCTCCTTTACCAAGTCAAGCAGCTATGGATCCAGATGCTCCTGTGTCACAGATGAGGAATTTATCTGGGCCAATGACTACATTATGGCTGTGCTGGGATTGAGTCAACTACCAGTTGAGGAGACGCAAATAAACTTCACCCCAAACCCTCCTGCTTCGGTTCCAAATCTTTGTCCAACACAAGTCGTACCTAGTTGCTCTAAAGGGTACGGAACTAACACTGGTGCGGAGTATGTCAATATGGATGATGAACCGTATCGTCTTGCAAGTCCTGACTTCGGATGAATCCTCTTGGACGCTAGGTCAAACGATTATGATAGCGATCGTGATGTGTCGTCGCCGGAGTACACTCTAGAGGATTGGATAATGTCTCCGTAGGTGTGTTTAAGTAATTTAGATTTAATAAATGTTTTAATTTAAGATTATGTAATGTTTTAATTAATGTTTTAATTTAGGAGTATGTAATGTTTTATTTTAAGTTTATGTAATGTTTTAATTAAAGTTTATGTAAAGTTTTTAATTATATTTGTCTAAAAAAACATTAAACAATAAAAAAAACTAAACATTAACACTAAACATTAAAAAAAATACCAAACACTAAACATTAAAAAAAAAAAAAAACACTTAACATTAAACATTAAAAAAACGAAACAATTGCCATGACACAAGATGGGTGAGGGTGAAGTTGGTTTCGTGCTACGCCCGATATGTGTCTTGTGTGAGTTGGATTGCCATATGAGGGCCAATACCAGGGTGCACTGCCATCGTGGCTTAAAAGAGGGTGTTCCATCTTGTACACTTGACGTATACATCCCGCCACTTAGAAGCGAGCGGATCGATATTGCGGCCATTTGTTTCACTTATTCGATTGAATTCCTTCAACACATTGGGCCAAAAAGAAGACCTATTATCAGGTAGATGTCTGTTGACATTGATCCAGGCCGTCACCAACGTGATCTCCTCATTTGCAGTCCATGGTGCCATTTTTTAGAGATGTTTAAAACAGTAAGTTTTTTTATAGTGTAGAAGATATATATATAGTGGGGGGAGGTTTTTTGGTGTATGTTGGTTTGATATATATATATAGTTTCTTTTTTTAATAAAGGCATGTGACCATTTCACAACGGTCAAAATCCTCAATCAATACAAAAGGCTCCGGATATTTGCACAAGTCCAAAATTTATTCACACAACCCTATACGGGCCGTAGAGGCCTCTACGGCCCGTAGACCTCATTTTTTTGAACATTCTACGGGCCGTAGAGGGCTCTACGGCTCGTAGGTAATCATTACCAATGATTGTATGATTGTCAATCATTGTAGTGATTACCTACGGGCCGTAGAGCCCTCTACGGCCCGTAGAAAAAGTCTTATTAATTTTGACAATGAAGAAGGGAAGGATGGATGTTTATGTTTTGCCTACGGCCCATAGAGACCTCTACGGGTCGTAGACAAAAAAACAAAAAACGTTTGGGACGAGGTTCGATCTTGGGCACATTATCACACAAACACACACACACAAGTCTTATTTCGTATATGGGGACCATCTGGGCTACCAGTTCGCTGGTTTCTGTATTGGAAAAAATAAATATAACATAAACCAGTATTAGACACCCTCTACGACCCGTAGAGGCCTCTACGACCCGTAGAGGAGTTGTTTTTTTTCCACATTTTAATTGTTTAATAAATAACCACGAGCGTAGTGAATCATCAGAATAGTTACAAAAAAAAAATAAATTTTAATTGTTTAATTTTTTAAATTTTTAAAATTTTTTAATGTCGTCTCGATAAGCGTGTAAAACGTTAACACAAGCGTTTATATAAGCAAAAAGATAAAACTAAACGTTAACAGGAGCGTTCAAAATAAAGATTGTTTAAAACATTTACAGAACTTGATCAGAAATAAAAACATCGTATCATCAGGCGGCGGCGGCGACGGCTGCGGCTGCTGCGAGGACGTCCCGGGCTACTGCCAGGACCTCCCGGCCTCATGCGGGGTCTGCTGCGTGCTGGGCC
The DNA here is from genome assembly GCA_028751855.1 of Ambrosia trifida. NCBI lineage: Eukaryota > Viridiplantae > Streptophyta > Magnoliopsida > Asterales > Asteraceae > Ambrosia > Ambrosia trifida. The sequence goes on from CM054125.1 coordinate 42,665,422, forward strand.
CTAAAGTCGGTGGGACACGAGTCTGCATGCTCAGCTGGCGATAGATATCCTGATGGCTAGCAATCATCCAGCGCATCGCCTCGTCCTGCCAATCACGCTACTTACGCATCTCGATGTCCTGCTGCTGACGCCAGGTGTCCATCTGCTGACGCCACGCACGCATCTCGACAGCCTCTGTGGCAGCCGCACGTACGTCCGCCCTAACATCAGGAGGCTACCTGAGAGAGTGATAAAAACGCGCCGGATTCTGCACATCCTCAGGCTGCTGCTCAGGATTTTATAAAAAAAAATTGGGCAGAGTTTCCCCTGTTTTCGTGCAAACCAGACAACACAAGTTGTCTACAAGTTTCCCAAATAATAATAATAATAGTAATAATAATAATAATAATAATAATAATAATAATAATAATAAAAATAATAATACCTCCAAGGCCCTGATGTACTAACGGCTCATGCACAAACTCTGGGCCACCCGGAGCAATCAGATAGTGGATGGCTGGATGATCCGGCGTCTTCGCCGTACAAGCCATAGCTTTCATCGTGGGTTGACCTAATGGGCTGAAACAAATAAACAAAAACATAAACATTAACATTAATAATAATAATAATAAAAATAAGAAGAAGAAAAAGAACAATACCTGGGCGGTAGTGGCTGAAACTGATTCCGATTAACATAACCGAAATAATTCCCGGCATTGCAGCGCTCGGCAATCCTGCTGATCATCCCCCGCACACGATGCCTCCCCGCAACTGCTTATGGGGGAAGGAGGCAAAGTACTCGGCCATGCACCGATGCAAGGCAATCGGCGTGCCGGTGAGTATGCAATACAGGTACATCAGGTCCGTCTTCGTCACCTGCTCGTTACAAGTGCACCGTGCTGTTAAGGAATAGGTAATGCAACGGTGAATGTAACGAGCCACGGGGTGACGAATGTTAGATGCCCTGTCACGCCTCTCCCCCTACACAGGATAACAATAATAATAATAATAAGTAGAAGAAGAAGAAGAAGAACAATACTTCGCACTCGGATTCCCGAACTCTGGACCACCAATGGTAGGCCAACCCGACCATGCTCCACTCGGATAAGGCATCGGAGCGTCGTCTGCTAGCTTTAGCATGATGTAGTGGTTGCCGTTCATGTGGGCTATCAAAATGACCCGATGTTCTGGCACGCTTTCAGAATGACTTTGAATAGGGAAGAATGTGCTCGCTCCATCAGCACTGAAGAATTGAAGGACCACACCAAATGCCTGAGCAATCAGTAATCCAGTCAAAGGCATCTCCATCCATTTTGAATTGGGTGAATCCTCGACTCCCCTCCAATCTAAGGACGATTATATGCGAGCGAACCCGTTATCCTCGAATGCGTTCATAATCTCGAACCAATCCTCTTGGTAATGACCCATCATCTCTTATACAAGAAGGTGGCAGATCCAATCCCAGTCTTCCTCCTCCCTATCCAAAGCCACAGCTACAGATCGGAACCCACAGTTACGATCTGGCTGAACATTTTGAATGTGCGTGATAAACCGTCGATAAAGGGGATCAATCTGATGCTTAAATTCTCTAAGCACAAATTTATACCTGTCACCGCCAAACATTGGGAAATCATGATTAGGGGATGTGTACATGTAACACCCCAACCGATGGCGGAAACATCGAGGTGCCACGTATGAATGATTATTCAGTAGCTCATGGTAGTACACAAGTTTAAATAATCCTTTAATACATTACAAAATTGAATTACAATAAAGTCTACATCAAGTAATCAACAAAGCTTCAAATATCTCCTCATGCTAGCTCTAGACTTCAAGCATCAGTATTTCCTGTTGAGTTTGGAAAAATAGGGGGGGTCAACTAGAAGTTGGTGAGAATACATAAGCCATGTCAAGCAAGTAGTTTAAGTATAAAAGTTTAGCAATTCATATGTCTATCGTAAGTTTAAGTCTACATGAATAAACAAAATATGTTGAATCGACATAATCAAACCTCCGACTAGTTTAGGTCCATCCCGTCATCCACGGTTCACCTTAATAATATGTTGGAACGATAACAATCACCCACGCTACCTATGTAGGAGGTACACGTATCCGGGTGGGATTGTCAATCCAATAGATCTATTATTGAGTATCGTCGGCTTGGCCATACCTAATGATTATGTAATGTTGAAACTCGTTGAAACTCGTTGAAACTGTTGTAGTCTAATTCATGAGGCAATAAAGTTTACAACTAGACATGCATGTTGAATTGCTTAAAATGTTGCAAGTATAAAGAATCGCATAAACATGGTTACGTAAACTCACCTGAAATTCACCGTGCAAGTACTAGCAAGTAGCAACAAAACTGAAATTGGATAAATTGAACTCTTGAATCCTATTACAAATAAACGATGCCTTAAATTCTAATGCAAATACGCTTGTTTCGTTTCTTAGTTGTAAAGATAGTTGATCCAACTACCTGGACTCGTGTTGTAAACAATACGTGTCTTAATGTGTATAACTTAACGAACCGATTGAACTTGGTTTAGTTGTTCGAATGTATGCGTGTGTATATAGTTATTGAAAATAAATACCTTAATATGGTATACGAAGTTGCATCTTGAAATTATTGTTAAAGCAACATTTTTGGCTAATGAAAACATTACTAGTGTAACTCGACTCGCGTTTCAATTTGTTTTCGAAGACTAGTTAATGTTTATATATATACATATTAATAACTATATTTTTATGTATGCGTATCTCTATCATGACACGTAAAATTGGGATAGTGTCCATTTGTAAAACGTAGCGTTTTTGTACAAAAGTATAGATTCGAATGTTTGATATGTTTCTTATATTTTATAAAATTTGGGCAGAGTTTCCTCTGTTTTTGTAAGAAACCAGACAACACAAGTCGTCTATTTTAGCTCAAAACATCAATTGTCCAAAAATCACAAAACGCAATACTAATTAACTAAATCTTTATACGCGATAAATGACTCGAGTTATTAAAGTCATAATAAGCAAGAAACTATATTTAATTTTGACAAGTAATATACATTCAAGTTAGTAAGGTAATTTTTAGTCGTAAGTCGGTTCGCTTCGTTTTACACTTTTAAATATAATATATATCAACACATATGTGAATTAACTTGAAGTAAGTAAAAGAAATAATACGGCGCGCGCTTATACCTTCCCGATATCTGATCTCGCGAACCAACACGTAACTCGGCTCGGGATATGCGTTGACCAATTTTGACCATGGTTGACTGTTGACCAGATCTGAAAGTTTGACCACATGTTGGCACGTTGTCTCATGTCTCGATAACCCGAATCTACCCCAAACAATTAAACCCGCAAAGGAATAAGCCAACCGAGGAGCAGAAACTTAACTCTCCAACCAATATAGCCGGCATGACCATCTCCGGTCACCAAACCTGAACCGGACTCAACGATCACCAAAAGTCAAACCGGAGCCCATGACCATGACTAATCCAATATCAAAGCCAACCCAGAATTAAACTACAAGAACGAAACTACGCGGCTAAAACAAGGCTTACCCGAAAAGAACTACGTCGTACCCGTGACTATATCCGGTCATGGTAACAGGTCTGAACTAACCCGTCTCTATTGAACCAGCTGAAATGGGATTCGAACATCAAACTACACGAGCATGAACTCAACATCAACGAACCATACGTGAACCTAACTTGTGCCTCTGTATTGTTGTCGCTGCTCTAGAGAGAATGAGAAACTGATCAGTGGCGGCGGCGGCCGCTGCTGCATCTAGGGTGAGAGGGAGCAGGGGTGTTGAGGTGAGATGGAGAGAGGAGAGGAGGATGTAGGCGGTGAAATCAGAGGTTCGGGTGGTGGTGATTGTTGGCGGTGATGGTGGTCAGCGGCGCTGCCGCGTCAGGTGGCTAAGGGGGTGTTCGGGTGGTGGTAGTGAAGCCTGTCGTCGTCCCCGTCGTGCCTTACAACTGACGCCGCCACAGCCACCCATGGTGGTGGCCGGCGGTTTAAAATGAGAGGGAGGAGAGAGACCGATTGAGGGAGGGAGGGTTGTGTTAGAGAGATTATGTTAAAAGGGAGAGGGAGATGTGTAGGAAGGCATATTGGAGAAGATGAAATGTAGTGGTGGCTAGGGTTTGGAGGTTGAAGATGGGTTAAGGAGTTTAAATAATAATTAGGTAGGGTTAACTAGGTGGAAGGTTACCTCGTGTACGAACCCGTTAAATCGTGTCTCTCATTAACATTTCAACTCGGTTAATCACTTAAATAATTATAATACGTAAACTATTTATAATAACCGACATAAAATGAGTATTTGGACCATATGTAGATGTCTATAGTCGCGTTAAAATTTTAAAAGGATAAGTGTCGGTCAACTAGTATGTTATTGCTTAAAACGCGTTATTTGGCAATTTCAAATAATTAACTTTATTAATAAATATGAATGTATTTCTTGTTAACAGGATATTATTGTTAACGAATTTAAACTGTTACACGAATATATAATATAATATTTTACAACCTTAAAAAAAATAGCAGGGCGTTACAGTCTCCCCTACTTTTGCAAACTTCGTCCCGAAGTTATTAAAACACAGGGTTGAGAGCGATTGGGTAGAATTTAAGACAATTATGGTTTGGAAAAAAATTTGGGTTAAGGCACAACGTGAATTTATAAGAAATAGAATAATATGTTTCGAATAATTTGAGTAAGAGTTTTGATATGTGTGAGTTTTAAGGGTTGGATCAGGTTCGTCTGAAATAGCAAGTAGAATAAGAATCTAACAAAACACTAAACTTAAGTTTTAGGAATTCTAAGGGAAATGCATGAGTTGACTGACTATAGAAAGACTAAATGAACTACCAGGTAACTAGAGTTTATAATTCGTTATTTACAGAAAACCTTGATAGAATTTCACACCACCTTAACGTACCTGTAAATTCATGATTACGTTCCGGACCGCAATCACCAATTTACCTTACATTAGGGTTTTGTGTTCTTCTATAACTCTAAACACACATGTAAAAATGCAATTAACCTTGTTATTGAGTCATATACATTGTAATTGTATCCAAAAATGAGTCCAACTGTTGAGCAGGAAAAAAGACTTCTACCAGTCAGTGAGTAAGAACCTCTACCGATTGTTGAGCAGGTGCGATAGCCTCTACCAGTCGTTGAGCAGGTTGTAGGGCCTCTACCGACTGTTGAGCAGGCATGAAGACCTCTACCAATTGTTGAGTAGGTTATTTGGTACCCTACTAACTGTTGAGCAAGTACTTCATCCTCCAACAGTTGTTTGATTAAGTGTACCAATTATTACACGTGAGTTGCAAATTGGTAATATGTACATGTAAGCAATCAAGTATCAAGTATAGCATGCGAGTTGTAATAGAGTTGCCCTAGACAAGGTTAATGACTCTAGGTGTGTCTATAGTAAATAGTTCTAGTAACAAATGTTCAAATATGGTAGATAATCGAATCCTCATGTACAACTAAGGATTAAGTTTGATGCAACACACAATCAAGTTTCAATAGTTTGGTTATCATGGGTAACTAGTTCATGTTTGAGAAGGTGAAGGGTATGAGTCTAATTCTTGAGGGGGGGATGGTGAAAAATCTTGAAGCAGAATTAAAGTTGTGAGAGATATTGAATGTGAAAATAGTTGACAAGGAGTTTATTTTATAGTAAGGAGATTATGTGGCAGTGCAAATGGTGGGGTTTGGATCAATGGTTAGAATCAAGCGTATGAGAAAACATGATCGTGGTATTTGCCAAAAATTTGTAATAATTCGAACAAGTTTAAAATAAGTAGGTGTCAACGGAAGAATTGTAGAGTAAATTTTTTTCCTGTGGATGGAAAGATTTTATTTTCAAAATTGGTTTTGTATATAAAGCAAAAGTCATTAAATTGTACAACTAAATTGATTTTGATCAAAATATTTCGATGAGTCATAGGTTTTAAACACGATGTCGGATTTCAAAAATTAAGAATTTGTTCAGACGTTTTGTATAATAGGCTTCGAGTAATACATAAAAGAAATCATTCTTAATAGATTAAAACATTTTTATCGTAAATCATTTGTTATGCCAATAAACTGTTCAATAAAAATTTGAAATTTAGTAAATAAGTTTGTGGAAATAAAAGACTCCTTTAAAAAATATATATATATATTTATTTATTTGTTATAGTTTGTGAAATTCCCAAGTGATGAAAGTTTGACAAAATTCAGTACTCTTTAGCTTTGGTGCTACCGTATATCCTATACAAAGATTATAAGGTTACAGTTTAAACAAGGATTTTTAAAATCTCGAATGTGGTGAAATTTTACGGTTGATGGTATCTTCAAGATATACATATATATATATATATATACACATAAATAAAAAATGTAGGGGGAAGTTTAAAATAAAATTGGCCAGAAACATCAAAGATTTATGTATGATGTAAAGGGAAACATATGATTTGGGTTAGATGAAAAAAAAAATATAAATAAAAAAATAATTAGACTTATGGGTAATATTATAAGTTTGTAAATGAATTAGGATTGTGAAATCCAGAAATGATTCATGAAGTTTAAACTAATGAGGGAATTATATAAGAGGAAAATATATTTGAATTGTAGAAATTTTTGAGATTCAAAACTTAGATTTTATACGGGAGTGAGGGGGGTATAAATGAAAATGAAACACAAAGATTGTAAATATCTAACCCCTAATAAACGAAAATGTTGGCTTATCAAAACAGATCAGATCTAAGCCCAACGAAGTTGCCCTAATGGTCTAGCAGTATGTTAGGATTGTAGCAAGTAAGTGAGAAAGAGTAGGCAAGACCAAGTTAGGCTAAGAATAAGGATGAGGATAGGGATAGAGATAAGGATAAGGTACAACTACGAGTAATTGAAGCAAATATTGGTTAAAGTCCTAAGGTTATAGACTAGATTATTTTTCTAATAATCTAATTCCCTATAACCATGGCTCTGATACCAATCTGTAACACCCCAACCGATGGCGGAAACATCGAGGTGCCACGTATGAATGATTGTTCAGTAGCTCATGGTAGTACACAAGTTTAAATAATCCTTTAATACATTACAAAATTGAATTACAATAAAGTCTACATCAAGTAATCAACAAAGCTTCAAATATCTCCTCATGCTAGCTCTAGACTTCAAGCATCAGTATTTCCTGTTGAGTTTGGAAAAATAGGGGGGGGGGGGGGTCAACTAGAAGTTGGTGAGAATACATAAGCCATGTCAAGCAAGTAGTTTAAGTATAAAAGTTTAGCAATTCATATGTCTATCGTAAGTTTAAGTCTACATGAATAAACATAATATGTTGAATCGACATAATCAAACCTTCGACTAGTTTAGGTCCATCCCGTCATCCACGGTTCACCTTAATAATATGTTGGAACGATAACAATCACCCACGCTACCTATGTAGGAGGTACACGTATCCGGGTGGGATTGTCAATCCAATAGATCTATTATTGAGTATCGCCGGCTTGGCCATAGCTAATGATTATGTAATGTTGAAACTCGTTGAAACTGTTGTAGTCTAATTCATGAGGAAATAAAGTTTACAACTAGACATGCATGTTGAATTGCTTAAAATGTTGCAAGTATAAAGAATCGCATAAACATGGTTACGTAAACTCACCTAAAATTCACCGTGCAAGTACTAGCAAGTAGCAACAAAACTGAACTTGGATAAATTGAACTCTTGAATCCTATTACAAATAAACGATGCCTTAAATTCTAATGCAAATACGCTTGTTTCGTTTCTTAGTTGTAAAGATAGTTGATCCAACTACCTGGACTCGTGTTGTAAACAATACGTGTCTTAATGTGTATAACTTAACGAACCGATTGAACTTGGTTTAGTTGTTCGAATGTATGCGTGTGTATATAGTTATTGAAAATAAATACCTTAATATGGTATACGAAGTCGCATCTTGAAATTATTGTTAAAGCAACATTTTTGGCTAATGAAAACATTACTAGTGTAACTCGACTCGCGTTTCAATTTGTTTTCGAAGACCAGTTAATGTTTATATATATACATATTAATAACTATATTTTTATGTATGCGTATCTCTATCATGACACGTAAAATTGGGATAGTGTCCATTTGTAAAACGTAGCGTTTTTGTACAAAAGTATAGATTCGAATGTTTGATATGTTTCTTATATTTTATAAAAATTTGGGCAGAGTTTCCTCTGTTTTTGTAAGAAACCAGACAACACAAGTCGTCTATTTTAGCTCAAAACATCAATTGTCCAAAAATCACAAAACGCAATACTAATTAACTAAATCTTTATACGCGATAAATGACTCGAGTTATTAAAGTCATAATAAGCAAGAAACTATATTTAATTTTGACAAGTAATATACATTCAAGTTAGTAAGGTAATTTTTAGTCGTAAGTCGGTTCGCTTCGTTTTACACTTTTAACTATAATATATATCAACACATATGTGAATTAACTTGAAGTAAGTAAAAGAAATAATACGGCGCACGCTTATACCTTCCCGATATCTGATCTCGCGAACCAACACGTAACTCGGCTCGGGATATGCGTTGACCAATTTTGACCATGGTTGACTGTTGACCAGATCTGAAAGTTTGACCACATGTTGGCACGTTGTCTCATGTCTCGATAACCCGTATCTACCCCAAACAATTAAACTCGCAAAGGAATAAGCCAATCGAGGAGCAAAAACTTAACTCTCCAACCAATATAGCCGGCATGACCATCTCCGGTCACCAAACCTGAACCGGACTCAACGACCACCAAAAGTCAAACCGGAGCCCATGACCATGACTAATCCAATATCAAAGCCAACCCAGAATTAAACTACAAGAACGAAACTACGCGGCTAAAACAAGGCTTACCCGAAAAGAACTACGTCGTACCCGTGACTATATCCGGTCATGGTAACAGGTCTGAACTAACCCGTCTCTATTAAACCAGCTGAAATGGGATTCGAACATCAAACTACACGAGCATGAACTCAACATCAACGAACCATACGTGAACCTAACTTGTGCCTCTGTATTGTTTTCGCTGCTCTAGAGAGAATGAGAAACTGATCAGTGGCGGCGGCCGCTGCTGCATCTAGGGTGAGAGGGAGCAGGGGTGTCGAGGTGAGATGGAGAGAGGAGAGGAGGATGTAGGCGGTGAAATCAGAGGTTCGAGTGGTGGTGATTGTTGGCGGCGATGGTGGTCAGCGGCGCTGCCGCGTCAGGTGGCTAAGGGGGTGTTCGGGTGGTGGTAGTGAAGCCTGTCGTCGTCCCCGTCGTGCTTTACAACTGACGCCGCCACAGCCACCCATAGTGGTGGCCGGCGGTTTAAAATGAGAGGGAGGAGAGAGACCGATTGAGGGAGGGAGGGTTGTGTTAGAGAGATTATGTTAAAAGGGAGAGGGAGATGTGTAGGAAGGCATATTGGAGAAGATGAAATGTAGTGGTGGCTAGGGTTTGGAGGTTGAAGATGGGTTAAGGAGTTTAAATAATAATTAGGTAGGGTTAACTAGGTGGAAGGTTACCTCGTGTACGAACCCGTTAAATCGTGTCTCTCATTAACAGTTCAACTCGGTTAAGCACTTAAATAATTATAATACGTAAACTATTTATAATAACCGACATAAAATGAGTATTTGGACCATATGTAGATGTCTATAGTCGCGTTAAAATTTTAAAAGGATAAGTGTCGGTCAACTAGTATGTTATTGCTTAAAACGCGTTATTTGGCAATTTCAAATAATTAACTTTATTAATAAATATGAATGTATTTCTTGTTAATAGGATATTATTGTTAATGAAATTAAACTGTTACACGAATATATAATATAATATTTTACAACCTTAAAAAAAAATAGCAGGGCGTTACAGTACATATGTATATATGTATGTATGTATGTATGTATAAATAGTTATTTATGTACCTATCCCCTACTAAGAGTGGATACTTTTTGCTACACACTCTCATTTTATCTTTACCCGGGTCTGATGGCCTACGTCTTCTAACAGGCTCGTCTTCCTACAATGGATAACAATAAATAATAATAATAATAATAATAATAATAATAATAATAATAATAATAATAATAATAATAATAATACTAACATCTTCTTGCGCATCCTCTTGCTGTTTTTTTTCTTTGATTTTGTAGTTGGGCGCCCGCGAGTATTCTTTTGTACCTCAGGAGGTTGAGTGTCCGTCATACTTGGATTTACCACCGACTTTATTTTTGACAACATATTTCTTTGAACGCGTTGTGATTGAGACAGCCGTGTCTCTTTGACTATTTCCCACTCACTCGCATGGTCACGTTCCCCCATACTACTTCCGGTTCGTAATTCAGTCGTGTCCAGAAGACGTCTATTTCAGATAGCTGTATTTTTATTCCTGTATTCAATAAAAATAATAATAATAATAATAATAATAATAATAATAATAAAGTAATGGTATTACCTTTATTTATATACGAATCTAATCGACATGCACACGGCAACCCAGAACTCGTGAAAAGCTGGTGACCACAACTCATTTTTCGTTCCCACAACTTCTCTATATTTTTTTATCTTAGTTATCAACTTCTCGATCGCTGCATGGGAAACTTTACCGAGTAGGTCCTCAAAAAGAGGTATGTCATGGTGCACATTTTTCACAGACAAAATCTCTTCAAACGAGTGGTTTATTGCCCTCTCTTGTGACGTTACCACATCGTCTGCAATCAACGCAAGTTTGTGGAGCGAGTTGTTAGGCCCCTTAATGTGCATCTTAAACCTTGAATGCTGGCTCTCAACTTTGTTGGTCGTATACTGACCATAGTTGTAGTTTGTGTCTGTCCATGCGGAAACAAACCTTTCTTTGTAGTTACGGAGCCAGACCCGGTCTATATATTAAAAACATCTGTAAAGATAGAACAAAGATATTTGTTAATGTGTGTATGCGTTTTAAACTAAATTAATAAAATATGTACCAACTCGTTGGTCCTGACATAGTCGTTTGTAGAATCGGTCTAACCAGAGCCTATAAAATGCCGGAGATGAAGATCTACATAGTCACTTAAAAGATTTCACGAATATTTCCCAATCTGCATTTCCAAAGGCTTGTCTGCAGTGCTTCAATATATTTCGTTGAATGTGATACCTGAATGCATAATAATAATAATAAAAATAATAATAATAATAATAATAATAATAATAATAATAATAATAATAATAATATGTATACGGTATACCTGCATAACAACTTCGAAGCTGCTGGAAATACAATGTCGCATGCATTCATCAAGGCTTTCTCACAATCAGTTACTATAGTACGGGGCTCCGTACTATCTTCTAGCAACTCTTTATGCCTTTGTAGCACCCACAGGTAGTTATCCTTTTTTTTTTACGGGAGATGAATGCATGGGCGACACAAAACGATTTGGATGTTGATGTCATACCCACAACTTGAACAAACGGAAGTTTATTCTCGTTCGTTTTGTAGGTCGCATCAATCATCAGCACATGCAGGAACGCACGCCATAACCTATGCGAGGTGGGATGGACAAACAAAATATCCTCAATCGCATTTGTTGAGGCATTCCTCCGGGTGAAGTAAACAATTTTTTTTCCACCAATGTGGCTTCGAGTACCTGCATAGAAATAATAATAATTAAAAAATAATAATAAAGAAGTAATAATAATAATAATAATAATAATAATAATAATAATAATAAGAGATAATAATACCTGCATTTGAGTCCTACCGCAGTATAACAAATGCTTAACCTTGGTTATTGTGTTATGTATGTCTCTTAAGATGCAGGGACTATCCGGGTTTTGTTTTCTAGCGGCCGAATGTATGTCTACTGGCGTAACATTTTGAAAATAAAGTGTATCCACCAATTTTAACTCGCTCGGACCCAGCCTCCTAGCATACGCGTGACCCTCGATGTGTTGGAAAGGTTTGTGATTATGTGTTTCGTTCTGGACCTCCAAAATATAACCATCGTGGCCGGAGTGGTATCTCCCTATTACTTCAAACGAGCAATTACATTTTTTACTGCCCGTCTTTCGAACCGTGGCTACACTACGATGTACGCCACTACGGTCACATCGTATCCATGCCGTCGTTACCCTCCTATTCGTGCCCATGCCTTTCGAAACAGTACGTGAGTATACGGTAATGTAACCATTTTTTTTGCCCTTTGATAAACCCACTCTGTCAGGTTTTTAAGAGACCCGAATATCTGCAAAATTTATATACGAGTTCAAATACCTACTAATATATTCGATTTCAAATCTCACAAACCCTACGAGTTCAAATAACAACTAATATATACGAGTTCAAATCTCATAGACCCTAAAACAAATATAGATACGGGCCTAAATATACGAGTCTAAATATGTACACTATTAAATATACACGGGTCTAAATTATAAACAAGTGTAAATACATAAGCACACCTGATTTGTTTCGTACGAAACATCCGGGACAGGTTCCTCGCCACCGTTATCACCTCCCTCGTGCGAATGATAAGTCCCGTATTCGTACTGTGGATGACTTGGCGGCGGCCCGTAAAATGACTCCGGTTCTTCTACGTACTCCTGGTTCAAATCGGGCAGCAGATTCAAATCGGGTAGTGCCTTCCCGTCACCACAGTGAACAACGGATCTAACCTCCTCCTCACCACGTTCCACCACGGCTCCGAAAAGGCTTTCCGAGACGTGAGATATGCTAAATGAATGCTCCCATTCATCCGAAACATTACCGTAGTGGCCTGAAGACATCGCGGTAGCTTGGAATCGATCGGATTTTTTGTGCACCCCGTTTTTTTTTAAATGTGTCGTTTACTGTAGAAAGAAGACAAGGAAGAAGAATATATCTGGAGCTCTACGGGCCGTAGAGGCCTCTACGGGCCATAGAGGGTTTAATGCTCCCAACAACTAGCTTTTCTACAGGCCGTAGAGGCCTCTACGGCCCGTAGAAGAAGTGCTTTTTCAGACTGACACACTGAAAGTCAGTCTGTTCATTGAATGACCTCGTACCTCGTATTCCCTACGGACCGTAGAGCCCTCTACGGGCCGTCTAGGGTTTAAATGCACTCGACCAACCCACCTCTACGGGTCGTAGTGGGTGTCCTCATTTATTACACTGACACCCTCTACGGCCTGTAGAGCCCTCTACGGGCCGTAGAGGGCTGTGCAAACCTAATTTTTGTTATTATGTAAATAACATACCTCATACAAAATCTCGTGATACACATAAAACCCAACCGTATAAAGCCCCCAGGGGGCAATGGGGGGCGGTGTACCGGACGCTATGGGACGCTATAACTGCCATAGCGCCATTTATAAAGCCCACTACGCTTGAACTAACGCTTACGACAAGTATTAAACATTATAAGAATTTTATCAAATATTACATACAATAATAATAAGAGCTCTAAATAGAAAATGAAATGTAACTATAAAACTATGATGATTATAAATAAATTCTTTAACGCTTACGACAAGTATTAAACATTGTAAGAATTTTATCAAAATATTACGTACAATAATAAAATAGTAATGATTGTTGATTTCGATCTACATAAATCATGCATGTGTCAAAACACTATTATAAATAAATATTAGAGTTAATTACACAAATTACACGACACAAAACACTATTCATAAAGTCTGAACATTAACATATAATAATAAACATTAACATATAATAATAATAATGATTAGAGTTAATTACACAAATTACACGCTTGCCACAAAACACTATTCATAAGTTCTGAACAATATAGGATAATTCTTTAGTAAACATGAATTCTCCGTAGAAAAAGTCTTTTGAAATTGGCTGTTTTACCTTTGATTTGAAAAATAAAAACTATTAAACAAAAATCCCCACCCGTTTCTTCTTGATATGTTTTGATAGATCTCCTTATGTAATTTACACTTGTTATTACTTATTTTTCATGGCATAAAATACTTGCTACATGTTATTTCAGCTAGAAAGTACCTTTCCTCTATCTCGATATTTTTATCGTGACATTGACATTCAAAGTTGGCTAATTATAAGACGAATACATACAGAATCCAAAGTCGGCGTCATATTTGTATTTACTTCTTTTCTAACTTATCACTTAAACTAGTAAAGCCCTGTTGAATCTCAATGACCACACACGTTCAAGAAATAGCTGCGGACTGTGACCAGTTGCCTGAAAGATTTATCCGTAAACAAGATAAAGAGTATGCCAACGTTACCGACTGCGGTTTGTCTTCTCGGGCCGAACTTCCTATTATTGATGTTAGCAGGGCCGGCTATGGCATGGGGCAAAGAGGGCGACGGCCCTAGGCCCGATCTTTTCGAGGGCCCGAAGTGTTTTTTAAGATTATATTATTTATCGATATATAGTAAGTAAAAAGATAATATAACACAAAGTTTTGCAGCCTAGCTAGTTAGTGAGCTCACCTATACAAGTTGAATGTCTAAGGTTCTATTCCAACTTCCTTTTGTTGTTTTTAGTTCCATTTTTTTTTGTTCCAGTGGGTGAATCAATAATAACAAGGGCCAAGGGGCCCATAATGGTATTGTTCTTTTACACAATCCTTGTAGGCTTTTACTGGTTTACACACTTTCTCCTCTTTCAATATCATTCTCTTCGTGTGTTTGGTTAAAATATGTACATATAATATAATCTATATGTAAAAATTAAATTATACCAAATAAATGATAATCCTCTACATTAACTACTTACGAGACAAACTGTCTCCACTCCTTTAATGGCCATATAAAAAAATTTTACTTGGAAGGTTCGTATAAATATTACTAGGTTATAGATATTCTGAGATAAACATGGAATGATGGAAAACATATAAAAGTTTTCCTCTCCTAAATACAAATACCAGACCAGACTATTGAAAACGACATATTAGATACTATAGATTATGAAGGCTTGATCGAAAGCTTTGCTTCCAAAGACGCTAGATACGCACAATTCGCTTAAGTAGGTAAATTTAGATCATTTTGGTACCATACTTTTGTTTTGATGATTGTTATAACAACATTGTCGTATTATGTGTTTTTATATGAGATGATTGTGTTTCATTTATATGGACCCGATTTATTTTTAGTTGCCCCAGGCCTAAAGTGTTTTGACATTTCTCGGAGACGGCCCTGGATGTTAGCCTCTTAACTTCATCTCCTGTGGAGCTTGATAAGCTTAAATCAGCTGTTACAACTTGGGGCTGCTTTCAGGTCTCTCTCAATATGTAACTGTGTGTTATTTGTTAATTGATGATTTATATATATATATATATATATATATATATATATATATATATAGGGTGAGGTTAGCATACAAAAGCGGTGTTTTGTAAGAAGGGTGAGAAGGAATTTTAACCATTGGATCAACTAGATGGAGGGATGAGATGATAGTAGTGGCAATTTTGTAATATGTGTTATAATTATATTATATAAATTAAGGCTGTAGGGGTAGTTGGGTAATATTACACCTCTTAATTAATAAACCCATTTAATTCACCAAATTATAATCGTATCTTGTGCTTGAATATAGGATAATTATCAATGCCCTCTTCACCCAAAATAAGGAAACAACAATACCGAAAATCACTACACAAAATGATAAGAGATTCTCACAAAAATAGGCCACCGATTGTATATATTCTTGTCTTCATTGTGTTTTATATCATCGATATGGTGTTTTTCTAGTTCCATCATAACTGAAATTGTTTAGTGCTTATTGAAATGTGTTTTCCCGAAGTGTTTACCTAATGTGTTATTGAAATGGTTTTTAAAAAGTGTTTAGTGCTTATTGAACACATCTCAATACATGTGTGTTTTAATATAAATGTGTTATTAGAAAAGATTATGTTTTTTGGTGTTTTTTGGTGTTTGGTGTTTTTGTATGATGAACATGTGTGTTATAACAGAAGTGTTTAATTCAGAAAAGATACTATGTTTTTTTATTTTTTTTTATTTTGTGTGTTTTATGGTGATTGGGTTTTTTTATGATGAACATGGGTGTTTTAACAAATGTTTTTTTACCAGGAAAGATTGATTTTTTTTAACAAGTGTTATATAAAAGGTGATTAATTTAGGTGTTTTTAAAAAGTTTTGTCTAAAAATATGTGTTTAATGTACAGTTCGTAGAAGTGAGAGGATATCTAAGAAAAAAAAAACACTTTACTCTATATCTTCTAATGAATTTGAAATATTGTAAAGTAGATGAACACAAAGGAAAAACAAACGTATTATATTAAAGAATTTGTGTATTTTAGGATAAAAGATTTGAAACAAATATCCCTATAATCATTCTATAATTAAAAAAAATCGTTTGTTTTAAAAACATGTTGACCGAAAATTAGAAAAAAATCCCTATAATTGCTCTTATATTAAAAAGATTTAAATTTAATAAAATAATTATTTCTATAAATTTACTTATTTATCCTTGACCTTGGTGCCATGTGTCACTATGAGATTCTTTCTCACCCTTCTCACAATATAAGGTTTTTGTATGGGAACCCTTACCTATATATATATATATATATATATATATATATATATATATATATATATATATATATATATATATAGGGTCGAGTTCCTGTACAAATAGTGTTTTTTGTGAGAAGTGTAAGAAGTGTTTTGTGCCATTAGATCATCTTAATCAATGGTTGATATGTAATAAGTGGCAATTTTGTAAATAGTGTCTAATTATCACAAACCAAAAATAATTCACAAGGATAGTATAGTAACTTTGTATTGTCATTTAATGAGCCGGTTGGATTGTTTTTAGAAACCGCTCAACATTCCTAAATTCTCGCTCCTTCTTTCCAAAAACAAACCCTCGAATTTTATGCAAAAAATCTCTCATTTATGGAGAATCAACGACGATTTGGGATAATCTACAAACGTGAGTGTGTTTTTTTTTTCTTTATCTCATCTGTTCGACTATTATTTTAAAGTGTTTTATGGTGGGTTGTATATGAAACATTTTGAGGTTATGGTGTTTTTTATAAATCTCTTGGTTGAAGTGTTTTGTGGTGTTTTGTTTATGAAACAGACTGTGACTATAGTGTTTTTAATATACTATTGTTTTACAGTGTTTTATGGTGTCTTGTAGATGGAACATTTTGAGGGTATGGTGTTTTTAATAAATATCTTGGTTGATGTGTTTAGTGGTGTTTTGTATATGAAACAGACTGTTTTGTGGTGTTTTGTATATGAAACAGACTGTTTTTGTGGTGTTTTGTAGATGAAACATACTGTTTGTATGGTGTTTTTTATAAACTCATGTTTATAGTGTTTTTTGTGCTTTTTTGCTGTATAAAAAAACACTATATTGGTTTTTAGTGTTTTTTTTTTTGCGGATAAAACCATTTTGCTTCTATTATTTCGAATAAAACACTACACTATGATCGTTGTTTTTATTTGATTCGATTTCAGTGAATGAAAAATGATATGCTGAATGTTTATAAATAATGAAGATAATATTGTTCAAAACACAAACCAAAAATCCCTAAGAATCCTCCTAGTTAATTAGGATATTAATTAACATTATCTTCTAAAAATAACATAAGCAATACAATTTACATTGATGCCCTTTAAGATATAAAAATAGAATGCCATGTGTCACCCTATTATTGGTTCTCACATTTCTCATAAAAATTAGGTTTTGTACAGGAACCTAACACTATATATATATATATATATATATATATATATATATATATATATATATATATATATATATATATATATATCGTTAAAGCATGAAAATAGGCATGTTGAGTAAACGTATTAACAAAATAGGCATCGTTTATATAATGGAAAATTATTGTCCACAATCGGATAAGCTGGCACCTTGTAGACTTAATATTTGATTATCCTTGTTGAATTCTGATATGAATCGGATTGAGTTTGTATTTGAACGGTTGGTTTGGAGGGAAATGTATAGGAGATTTAGAGGGAATATATTTGTAAGTTAGTTTATAAACATAACATACACACAAACAAATGAATGTGTTCGACCCCTATATATACAACCTAATCGGTGTGATGTAAACCGACAGACCCTTGACTTGTGTATTATAACCGCTAACTAACTTGTGACATATCGGTTGGTATATAACCGTCACAATCCATTTTGCTAACTTAGGACACCACTAATTAACATATGTACAATATTAAATAACATAAGTTTAGTAAATCAAGATTATGCATTCTAACATTCTCGCCCCTAATCTTGATTTAGTATGAGCTTGATTCTTCACTTGACGATGTGCGGGATCTCTTCTTTGGTGGGAGATCTTGATCTTTCCACTCGGCGTTTCTTTTTCCTTGATCATAAGCATCTTCTTCATCGACTTGTACTACCATTTCTCTTCCTTTATACTTCAAGTGATACCACTCCATCATCTCTAGGTATCGGACATAGACTTGCCTTAGGGTCGTTGCAATCTCGTCCTTTGTCACTAAACTCGGTAGTCCTCTCCCATATCCCATTGACATAGCAATCACTGCCCAATTGTCATTATTCGTCACTTTATCATAACCTCCGAACACTTGCACTTGGTATAGAGATCCAACAAGTTTATTGGATAACCACATCCATCTCTTGAGGCATTGGTGCTTTATTTTGTTATCTTTAGGAAATCGTACATGAACCACTCAATGGTTCTCTCAAATTCTAGTTCGAATTTCCGTTTATACCTTTCGACCGTAGTGGTGATGTGAATCAAGTCCATAAACACCACACAATCGTTCAATCTTGTGCTATTTGTTGGATACATAACCGGTCCCCTTTCCATGAACTCCTCGGCTTTATCTTTGTTGATCGAAAAGGTTTCAAAGTTTATGAACACTGCTGCTCGTTCCTTGTCCAGATCAGTGAGTTCGCTTCCGGTTTCAAGCCTTACTGTTTTGTTTCTGATGGCCGGCTCCTTCTGCAGTCGCATCATGCGCCTTATGTATGTTCATTGTATCCATTTTCTGCACTATATTCCTCTTTTCGGGACACTTAAACGTAAAGTGATCATCACCATCACACACTCTACACGTAATCAATTTTTCTAACCCTTTGGATAATCGGCCTTCTAACATAACACACATCCCCTTCAAATTCAATTTCTAGGCCCTCGTTTGTGAGTTTCTCAATACTCAAAACATTCTTTCTAAGCGTTGGTACATAAAAAACAGATTTAATCTTATGAACCTGATTTCCGCTTGTGATGATTACGGTCCCCTTGCCTCTAAAGTATTCCTTCCTATACCCCGGTTGGGCATCCTTCGACTCCGAATGATTTGCTAAACAGTGTGAATTGGTTTTTGTCTCCACATCCGTGTTCTTTGCGTGTTAAACTTGCAAACCATATGTCGTCCCAACCCTTCTCATCAGTCCCTTTAACCATAAACTCCGTCTTTCCCATCTTCTTGGGGCACTCGCGTCTGAAATGGAATGGTTGTTTGCATTTACTGCAACACATCGTAGGAGGATGTTCTGGAACGTCTTTCTTGGCTTTCACTTGCCGATTAAACTCCTTTGGGCCCCTTGACCATTCACTTCCTTGGACCTTTGATGAAGATCCTATGTTAAACTTTGAGAATTTGATGTTGATAGGATTCTCACAATCCTCTTCTTCGGCCACTGCTTTGCCGATCTTCACTGCCTTCTCGGCATTTCTTTTATGATCACCATGATCACTTTATTCCTTGGGAACTAACGCTCTATCGTCTTTTCTTCCCATACTGTCAACATCGTCTAATTCTCGAGTATCAAATATGCCACGGGTCTTAGATCTTTGCTCTGATGCCATGTTGAATTCTTGATATGAATCGGATTGAGTTTGTATTTGAACGGTTGGTTTGGAGGGAAATGTATAGGAGATTTAAAGGGAATATATTTGTAAGTTAGTTATAAACATAACATACACACAAACAAATGAATGTGTTCGACCCCTATATATACAACCTAATCGGTGTGATGTAAACCGACATGACCCTTGACTTGTGTATTATAACCGCTAACTAACTTGTGACATATCGGTTGGTATATAACCGTCACAATCCATTTTGCTAACTTAGGACACCACTAATTAACATATGTACAATATTAAATAACATAAGTTTAGTAAATCAAGATTATGCATTCTAACAATCCTAAGTTTAGTATGTTATTTGTATTATTGTTATATAACCTAAAGTTGTGGATGCTATGGTGGTTATTACTGTCGGTTCACCAATGGGTATCACACCCCTTCACTACCTATAAATAACCCCATACCCTTTTATTTGTATTTGGATGAGTCATTAATAATATAGCAAGTTTCTATAAATCCTCTCTTTGAATCCCTCAGCACCTTCATAGCCATAAGCCGGCACCTTCATATCCCACACTCCAATATTACGACACCTTCGTAGCCCACACTTAGAGCCACCAACAACTCCATAGCCGACAATTCGATAATCCTGCACTTTCATAGCCCACACTAAAAAAAAGTCGATGCCTAAAAGTCAATGCATGCCTATTTTAACAAAAGTAAAGGTTAATACTTATTTTGCTAATATGTTTTGGTCAGACTTCCCCTTTGTATATCGTCTCATGGTTTTGGGATTATGAAACTTGGTTGTATTTCAGGCAATTAACCATGGAATTGAAAGCTTGTTTTTAGAGAAAGTTCGCGAAATAGGAGAAGCCTTTTTCCGGTTACCAGCAGATGAAAAGAAGAAATACTTGAGAGAGGAAGATGATGTTGACGGCTATGGGAATGACATGGTTCTCTCAGATGATCAAGTTCTTGATCGGACGGATAGACTCTATCTCACTGTTCTTCCAAAAGATCAACGAAAGATGCAATTTTGGCCACAAAATCCTCCTCACTTCAGGTAATCAAATCATCAATCAATATGTAGTGATTAGGCTCCTGAAGAAACCAAACCTTCAACTTCAAGAACCGTTTGACAAGAAATTTGTTTATTTAATAAACGAACGAAGACATGTCCTGTTTTCTTTTTTTTAGTTTATTACATAGTCTCGTTTATGTTTGTTCGTTTATATTCGTTAACATTAATTTACATATTTATCTAATATTATTCATTTGTAGTTATTAATATTAACTGCCCTCATGTGTCAATAAATCAGTCCTCACCACTTGGTGAGCGGAAAAGGCAATAGAGATAAGAACTAGGCCTCCTTTGATGTTGCATGTTCGAACGTCTCTTGTGGTAGCAGAACGTCTATCAAGTGGCCGTCCTTTGATGTCGCAAGTTCGAATGTATCTTAATATGCCCTTCCATAAACTTGTTCTCGTTTGCTCGTTCCTTTCAATTGGTCGAGCAGAACATGTACGTATGCTTTTGCCAAAGCAACTTCTTCATCTTGACTCCAATCGATTCGTTTAGTGCAACCACTCATTTTCCCTTTTTTCTTTCCCTTTGGGTCTTATTAAACCACAACATCTTCTTTATCTAGCGGCTCCTCTTCTTGATCTTTGTGAAATTGGGTTTCGGCAATGGAATCATCATCATCATCATCATTAAGCTCTTCAAAAACAGGTAATGGGTGTTCGTCATGAGGTGACTTTTGACTTTGATGCGGCTCCCTATACGACTCAAAACGCATCGAAAGACGCCATAGCATCTTGTGAAAAGTCGAGCCAAGCGGGTGGTACCATCAGTACGCTAGGATAAAAAAAATATTGCGTTGTGTATGTTGGGCTATGAAAATTGGGTGGGGGTTAGGTAAAGTATCCTTGTGGCTTGCGTAGTGATGGCCTATAAAGATCTCCACGAAATTCGTTAGGTAGCAAACCATATTCACGTTTGTTCACACCTCGTGAGCTTGCACCGCCACCCCAAGATTTGGTGGTTTTCTTGCTTGACCTAACGTTTTTTTTGGTTCTCCATTGTGAATGTCGAAAAATATTTGGTGAGAATGGATGTAATAGGTTTGAGATAGGTAGGAGAGATTTAGAATAGTGGGTTAGTATTTAAAGAATTTATTATTATTTTTTATTTGAAACGGTAATATTACCGTTAGAGTGGGAATGAAATTTGGCGAGGGGCAGTTGAGATTTCTAGCCAAGATCCAAAGCAGCGTGACATGATGGGGCGGTGTAGCCGAAACGGTTTCGTGCCGATTAAGGCAAGCCGAGCCCGCCCCGTCCCCTCTTACCTGGCTATTGACTTGACTTTTAACACCAATTATGATTTTGACATTAACTCTAATATAACAATAATCGATCCTGGGCCCTTCATATCCTGGGCCTTTCATAGTCTGTTCATTTTTATTGTTAATGTTCATTTATTTATGTTTGTTCATCTTTATTCATTTAGAATAATATATGTAACAGATAATTAAAAAAAACACGAACGAACATGAACAAGAAAATTTGTTCATTTAAGTGTTCGTGTACATGTGGTTGAAGTTAATTGAACGAGCACAAACAAGCCCTGTAATTCGTGTTCATTTCGTTTGCTTATGGGGCTATAGTGACTCATATATGTTGAGTTATAGGAAGGAATAGTAAAATTAGGCCATTGTGATTACAGGGAAATTCTTGATGAATATATCTCAAAAATAGAGTTGATTTATGAAGATGTCCTTAAAGCCCTTGCTAGATTGTTAAACTTGGAGGAGGATTGCTTCTTGAATCAACTTGGAACGACTGCACCAAAGAGTGCAAGATATAACTACTACCCTCCTTGTCCATGGCCTGAAAAAGTGTTGGGAGTCAAACCGCACGCTGATAGTTCGGCCATCACACTTTTGTTGCAAGACAAAGAGGTTGCAGGACTTCAACTCTTGAAAGATAATCAATGGGTGGGAGTTACTGTTGTTCCTGATGCTCTAACCATCAATGTGGGCGATCAAATTGAGGTAATCCATTTTGTTTTACTGTTAATGCGACAACGCCAAATCAAACACTACAAAATTAAGGAATATTAACAAAGGCAAGGGGCGGAACCAGGGGATCAACAGTCACCGGAATTTGTTGGATTTTTAAATATAAAATCTGAGTCTTTTTTTAACATAATCTTATAATGGTACTCCAAGTATCTTTGATCAAGCTCTGCCACTTTAGTGATTAGCGGCAGAAATGCTATCGGTAATAAAACATACTTTTATTAAAAAAAACATAGTTTTAATGAATGAATATGAATATGTGCAGATAATGAGTAATGGGATATTCAAGAGCCCTGTGCATAGAGTGTTGGTAAACTCGACAAAGGAAAGGATGACTCTAGCTGTGTTGTGGCCGACTCTATCCGACAAGGTTATCGGACCCGCAGATGAGCTCATTACGGACAAGACACCAAGGTTATACAAGAATGTCATATACTCTATCGACTTCTTTTTCAAGATATACCAGCAAGGTGGGCGACCAATTGATGCTTGCAAGATTTAAATATGTCCACAAAAGGTTCATTCCATCTGATCTGAGTGTTTATCTGTTTGCTTGTTATATTTTCTTTTTTATTTTGCAAGTGTCACCAAAATAAGAGAAGTAAATCATTGTTGTATGGTGTGTTACTAGTTTTCTATAAGAGAGGAAACATATAATGATATAAACAAGTGCTTAGTTGAATGTTGAAATTCTACTAATTATTAATCGTGGTGTTGCTAGCAAGTGCCCATAAATCATTGTTGTATGGGGTGTGTTGCTAGTGAAAGATATGGATCAATTACCTCCCGCTTTTCATTGATCTCATTATAATATATACAAATATTTAAATTTGGGGAGAAAGGAATTACCAAAAATAATTACAAGATAATCTACCTAAATTAAATTATGAATATTCTAGAGCTATTCTATTACACCCCCGCAGTCGAAACAGGAGGAGATCGTATGTTGAGACTGGACCTGAAATCATCGAATAACACTCTTGGCAAGCCTTTGGTAAAGATGTCTGCTATTTGGAACCTCGTAGGAGTGTGCAGGATGCGTACATGACCCCGTTGAACTTGTTCACGAACAAAATGTATGTCCAGCTCAATGTGTTTTGTACGTTGATGTTGCACGTGATTACCAGACAAATAAATGGCACTGATGTTGTCACAATAGACCAGAGTGGCAGTGGTAAGAGGGTGACGAAGCTCTAGTAAGAGATTCCAAAGCCAACATATCTCTACAACCACATTCGCAACTGCTCTGTATTCGGCTTCTGCACTGGAACCATAGACAGTTGCGAATGTGGTTGTAGAGATATGTTGGCTTTGGAATCTCTTACTAGAGCTTCGTCACCCTCTTACCTGCTCTGTATTCGGCTTCTGCACTGGAACCATAGACAGTTGATTGCCGTTTAGAGGACCTGGAAAGAAGGTTAGATCCCATGTAAACACAATAGCCAGAGGTAGAATGACGAGTGTTTGGGCATCCTGCCCAATCCGCATCAGTGTAGGCACGGAGAGATAAGGTAGTACACGATGTTAAAGTCAAGCCGTAGGTGAAAGTTCCCTGTAGATATCTGATGACACGCTTTAAGGCGTTCCAATTATCAATTGTCAGGGCATACATGTGTATGCATATCTGTTGTATGACATAACTGATGTCTGGTCTGGTAAACGTGAGTACTGAAGTGCACCTGCAAGACTACGATACAAGGTATGATCTTCAAAAGCATAACTAGAGGCGTGACTCAGTTTCGGCTTCGTGTCAACGGGTGTAGCAACAGGATTGCAGGACTGCATACTTGCTCAAGCAATAATATCGGCTGCATAGGATTGTTGAGACATGAACATTATTGCCGGTTTTGGTGACAGTAATATCTAAGAAGTAGCTTAGGGGACCAAGATCCTTCATGGCAAATTCGGCAGCTAAATGCGACATGAGTTTTTGGTGCAGGTTATCCGAAAACGTGGTCAAGATGATATCATCGACATAAATTAATAAATAGGCCGTGTCACCCCCATGATTGTAGGTGAAAAGCGAGTTATCACACTTACTCTGCATAAATCCGATGGAGAGAACAAAATCAATGAATCGTTGGTATCATGCTCGAGGTGCTTGTTTTAGACCGTAAAGTGACTTTTTAAGAAGAAAAACATGATCCGGGTAATCTCTGTGACGAAAACCCATGGGTTGATACATATAAACGGTCTCACTGAGGTTGCCATGAAGGAAAGCATTGGTAACATCCAGTTGATGGATTGACCATGATTTTGAGAGAGCTAGAGTAAGAACCGTCCGGATAGTAGCCGGTTTTACAACCGGGCTAAATGTCTTGCAACAATCAACGCCTACTTCTTGATTTCGACCATCACATACCAGTCGAGCCTTGTACCATTCCAAAGTGCCATCTGACTTGTATTTATGCCTGAACAACCACATACTACGAATAACATGCATGTGTGCCTGCCTCGGCACTAGTTCCCAAATTTTATTTTTAAGTAAAGCATTAAATTCGTTTGTCATGGCAGAGTACCAATCCGGATTAGTAAGGGCGTCCTTTGGGTTTTTGGGAATGAGAGAGACGGTGTGGGTGTGAAGGTTGAATATTTGTTTAGGTTTGGTGATACCCGACATTGCGCGTGTACACATTTGTGGGAGTTGGTGGTGGGGGCGGGTTTGGGATAGGTACCGATGGTGAGGGTGATGGTGATGGTGATGGTGAAGGGTGGTACGGTTGTGGTGGAGGGGTGGGGGCCTGGTTCGGGTAATCTTGGGATTGGGTAGGTGAGTGTGGGGCCGGGGCGGGTGGAGGGCCGGATGTTGGGCTATGTGGATCACGGAGGTTTATGTTTGGGTGGTTGGGCTGAAGTGTTGGGTTGGGTAGGAATGGAAGTTGTAGCAGGTTGGGTATTGGTTTGGTGGTTAATGGGCTGGGCCGAAGGATTTGCAGTTTGGTGGGTGAGGTATCGGATTAGGGTGAACATTGAGAATACGTTAGATTTTTAAAGTTTGTAAAATAGCTAGGCATGGGTGACCGAGCCGTTGATGCCAGATGTCTAGGGAAATAGCAGCAAAAGTAGATGTAGTGCAAAGTTTTGTGATGTTGGACGGGCTGAGAGTGTAGAGATCTCCCGAGCTATTGCACCGTAGGAGAGGTCTCTTGGTCCGAAGGTCTTTCATAGTAAAACCATATGGGTCAAATTCAATAGATAATTGGTTATCAGTAGTAAAACGACAAACAAAGATTAAGTTTTTGACAAGGTTAGGGGCATAAAGGACATTTTTAAGTTTAAAAGGTGGGAAAGGTGGTGGTAGAGTGATGTCTCCTTGTCCTAAAACCGGAATGGTTTTGCCATCACCAATAGTAATGTTACGAATAATGTTTTTAAAAATATTTGAGAACATAGTATGCTAAGGAGACATAGTACATGATGCGCCAGTGTCCATTGTCCAAGATGGATCATTGTGATGGAGTGCCAAATTATATAGCGCCTGAGCAATGTCTGTGGGAGAGTACCCAGTATAATAGGACTGGGCTGAGGCACCGCTGCAGCTGGACTGATTGGGCCTTGGGCCCAATATACCTTGAGCCTTGTGGTTTCCAGATTGTGAGTTAGGAGCTTAGGCCAATGGATAAGGACATGGTAGGGCTTGAGTGCATGGAGACCAGTTATTATTGGATGGTTGTGGGGCATTCCAGTAGGGATAAGACCAAGGGGAAAATTTGAATTATTATTACCGTATCATCCTCGATTAACGGCGGGATGAAGAGAGTGGGTCGACATGGTTGTTATGAAGAGAAGGAGGGACTATTTAGATTGAATGAGAAAATTGAATAAGAAAGAAAGAATCGGCAGAAGGGAATGCCGAGAGGATTGGAAGGTAGAAGTTGTAGAAGAAAGCTAGGGTTACCTAGACTCTTGATACCATGAAAGATATGAATCAATTGCTTGTCCTCTTCTCATTGATCTCATCATAAAATATACAAATCCCTAAACTTGAGGAGAAAGGAATTACCAAAAATAATTACAAAATAAACTACCTAAATTACATTAGGAATATTCTAGATCTATTCTATTAGCTAGCATTAGCCGTTAGGTTCACGAGCCATGTCGAGTTCGATAGGTGAGCTCAAGTTTGGACTTGGACTTGTTTACTAAACAAGCTTAATTTTAGGCTTGAACTTAGGCTCAAGCTTGTAACACCCCACCCGTAACCCGGGTGATCATGTACAATTGATACAGCTTACAGCGGAAGCAAACTAAACTTTCATTATAACTTATAACATCCGACTACAAAACATTATTTATTTACAGCTCTTAACGACTAAAAACTTCATAGTCTCTAGGCTTCACTACTGCCAAACGGGCTCTACAGCTGTCCTCATGGTTCACCTGAGATAAGTATACTCAAAACGACGTCAGTATATTACTGGTGAGCTCATGCTATACACTTGACACAAAACATCACATTAACATTTATGCATACACAATATGGGTTATGACTACCGTACTGGCTATCCCATAACCACTGTACAACTGGCACACTGACCCCCCAGTAGTATCACCACAGCCACCTATAGGTATGGAATCCGTTACTGAGCGCATGGTTACTCCATACTGGTACGCCGTTTAAGCATGGGTGATCAGTCCATGCCTAACTAAGGCTAGGCTATCCAATACCCACCCCTAATAATAACCTTAATACCTAAAAATAATAACACTAAACTACTATTAATAATACTAACAAAATAATAATTAACTAAACATAACTTAAACGAGAACATACCTTACAACTATCTACGGCAGGTTGATGTAGCGTCTTCCTACTCAAGTTCCTACTCATGCCCGTGCTCCAAAATTAACTATTAACAACACTTAGTGGAGTATCGTAGGCTAGGAATCCTCTTATACTAGATACTAGAATGTTCCCAAATAAACTTATATATCTATCTAAACTTAAATGAGATGCCTATATTTATAGAGGAGGTCAACAGCTCAACTTACTTCAGCCTTCGATGTGGGACAAGGGAGTGCAGCTAGCCTGCTTGGTTATTACTATGTCCCGATGTGGGACTGAATGTGAAGTTACAATCCAAAACTTTCTTTCTTCTATTTCTTTCAATACGGGGCAATAAAGAAACGTAAGTTTCTTTAAAATTTTGTTGTTTATATTTATATTATATTAATTATTATAATTATTTCAGCTGCTTCGCTCGTTTTTCTCGTATAACTTGGAACCTATAACGTTTTAGCAAATTCCGAATATACGGCTAAGACGAGCTAATTTTTATCTACGATTCAACCTAAGTTTCATTATAAACGGAGTACAGTTCAAATATAATATCTTTTGTTAATCTAACTAAATGGTCTCTTATAATACTATTGGCTCGACTCAATTCTTATATATCAAGTAATCATACTATTCACGCCTATATCATATAACACACACCGCATAAATTTCATAAACATTTCTATTTTATTTGATCACAAAACAGGGTGTTACAAAGCTCCTCTAAGCTCAAATCGATTTGGATTTTTAGCGAGCCGATATTTAGTAGCTCACATATAGCTTGGCTCATTTACACACCACGATTTCGTGAGGTAACCATTTCTTTTTTCAGCGGTTGGCAATGTGGGTTTACATTACTAAACGAGTGCTCGTATGTTAGTGGTCACTAAACAATATATCTTGTGGTGATAGGCTCATAGCACCTTGTTGATACTTTTCCTACTAATAAATGTCTTATGGTAATATCATGTGACAGAAACTCGGACAATATCAGTTAGCTTTGTTTAGCTACCCGAGGAAACAAAAAATTAGAGTCAGTATATACCCAAAAGGTTTGCTTCATGTGACACCCGGCAAACTCAGGTTAGTAACGTTGACTAAACTAGTAAGTCTACCTTAGCGAGTCATACATATTACGTACTTAACAGGGTCAGTCGAGTCGGTATGATGATTCTGGGAATCATCGGGAGTCGTTACGATGATCCACGGGATCATCGGGAGTCAGTCCATGACCATGTGTACAAGGATTGGTGATTCGTGGAATCACCGGGTTTAATGCACACACGAGTCTCGAGTCCCGGGAATTGGTGAACGGATGTAAACGTGTTAGTTATCATGCATTATATGTTTGAAATCATTATGTGACTTATCGGTATGTGAATACGTGTTTATATATGTTAAAATAGTGTTTAACGCGCCAAAAACCCGTTCCAGCATCACAGGGGCGATTAGGAAGCCCTAATCGCCTATACATGGGGCGAGTAGGAGATCATAGGGGCGAATAGGGGCTCTACTCGCCAGAATATAGGCGAGTAGGAGCCCTACTCGCCTGGAACCACCTGCTACTCGCCTATACTGCTGAACTCGGGTCAAAACACCTATAAATAGAACCCTTAACTCCCCAAACACCATTTGTGCAACCCTAACTGACCCTAAGCCTCCCACACACCTTGAAACACCTCTGGAGCTTGCTTTGCTTCAAAACACACCATCACCAAGCTTATACACCGTTCTTTGATAAAATCCAAGGTGTGTTCTTCATCCTACACCTTTGTAAAGTTGTTGTTTTGATTCCCCAAAAGTCCAGACCTTGTTTTGCTAAGTTTGTGTCTTTAAAACCCTTTGAAAAGAGTTCTAAAACAAGTCTACACCATAATACTTGCTATATGTGAAGTATTTGTGCATATGATGATTGTTGGTGATTATAACATGAATGTTTCCATGAATTTGTTGTACTTCTGATGTGTAAGTGTTGTTAGGATGATTATCTATGAGTTTAAGCCATTGTTATGATGTTTAGGTGCAAGTATGCATTTTGACCCATTTGGGTAATTCTTGAAGAATAGGATGTATGATGTGATTCATTGCTTGTTTATGGTTAGAAATCATGCTAGGATGGTGATATAACATAGAGATGATGAATTGCAACTTGTAGGAGATGAAATCTGATTGTTTCCATATAGGGAAAGATAAGGTTAGTTAATGAAACCTAGTATTTGCCATTTTTGGAAATAATCGCACCGAGCCCGTTTGAGCAGAGATAAATTGGGGGTTTTTGCTTGAAAAGGGTTGGTTAATAGTTTAGTTTTGATATTGGGTGTTTTTACATGTTTCGGATCTGACTTGGAGGGTTTAACGCGCGAAAACGCGCAACAGCAGAGCATCAGGCGAATAGGGCCCTACTCGCCTGAAGCTTCATGCGAGTAGGAGCCTACTCGCCTATAACTTCATGCGACTACGCCCTACTCGCCTATATCCTCCCTCCTACTCACTAGTTGACTTTTCCTAATCGCATGAAGGTTTCCTAATCGTGTGTACTGCTGTCGTAAACGCGTTTTGACATCCCGGAACATGATTGACACCTAGGAACATGATAGGAACCCCGGGGTACACCCAATGACTTAGTAAGACGTGTTCGGACCTGATTATGCGTTAATCGGACATTATGCTAGGCTAGGTGAACTATTGCGCGTATTAAGTGTTTAATTGCATATGTCGCATGATGTCTTGTATTTACCTAACACGTGGGATGTCGGGTCACCAATGGGCTGTCGGGTCTTGTCTGGCACGGTCGGTTTAACAGTTAAAGATGTTTCCAAACGTTTATGGTCACGGTCTGGACATTCGGGGACTAGTTAACCCACGGGTTATTAGTCCGGATACTTATACACATTTTATGATAGGTCGCCGCTAATTGGGGCTATCATAGCATAATTACTTAACTGTTTTCAAGTAACGCAATCCGAGGTGAGTATCACAGCCCCACTTTTACCGTTTTGCTTTCGGGGGAGAAACATGCTACTTATTTTGATTACTCATCATAGATCATGTTATACTATGGTTATTTCACGTACTATGCGGCTTTTACAGAAAGTCCCAGGGGGGAACCATGAATGTGCGGGGATGCACAACGGGGGAAATGTGGATAGATCTATTGGGCCTTACAAACCCCACCCGACGGCTGGGAGCCGGGCGGGTGCATATTGTCTCTAACACTTTGGGGGTTACCGAGGCATCGGTAATCCCGTCCGTCTGGGCTGGCTTCAACACTTATACCGGTTTAGTAATGGATTCCCAACCGCAGTAGTAGCAACACTTAACGTCTAGCTAACGTTTTCATAACATAGTAGTAACGGAAATGATCTTACCGAACTTATAACAACACTTTATAAAAGAAAACCTGTGAACTCACCAGCATTATATGTTGACATTTTTGGCATGTTTTCTCAGGTCGCTAAGGTAGCAGTCAATGGGCTAGGCGCACGGAGTCATGCACAGCGTCTAATATTTTGAAGCATATTAAACAATGTTTTGTAAACAATGATATGTCTTTTGGTTGTAAACAAGAATGCTTCCGCTGCTGGTTTACGGCTCAAAGCATGATATTTTGGTTTTAAATATATTTATGAATGCATGTTGTTGTATGTTTATTGTGATCGTTGACTGAGATCCTGGTGTGTCACGCACCTCGCGGTAAAACCCCGCACGTGGAATTTGAGGGTGTGACAGATTGGTATCAGAGCCAACGGTTATAGTGAACTAGGACTGCATGTAGAGTCTAGTCTATAACTGAGTCGCACACACTAGACGGTCACAATTAGTCGAGTCTTAACAAGTGGGTAACAACATGACTTGTCGGGGGTGTCGGTGTCGTCATCTTCTACGCTACATCATCTGTTTACTCTTTATCATCCTATTTCTTGACTTATCCTTACTATGATTCGATGGCGAACGATATACTATTAAACTTTCTTGGCGGCGGTGTACATTGGGGTAGCTTCGGCGTACTCTTGAGATCTGTCCAGGGATTTGGACATCTCCCTTCTATGCCCTAATGAACACGCTCGTTCTTATGCATACTATCTTGTATTTATAATTATGATAATACCATGATTGGGCGCTAGTGTTCGGTGACTTGAACTTCAAACTTAAGGCACGCCTGGAGGACCATGTGGAACAGTTTATCATGTCGGGTGCACACGAGATTATAAACTGTGATGCATGGGATCCCTGGCGGACTTTGGGCTTGAACGGATAGACCCAAACTGGGCTCGGTCTAGTTTCTTGAAATTCCTAATGGGTTATACCACGGGCAAGCCTAAATCTTTTATTCATGTTGTGACAGAAGATGTCGGGAGCTCGTGGAGGTCGCAGAGGCGGCCATGTTGGCGGTCGTGCTGGCGGCCGTGGTGGCGGCGGTGGCCGTGGGAACATTAATATGACCCAAGCGGAGTTGGATAACCTGATTCAGCAGCACGTGAATATCGCTCTGGCTGCATTCCAAGCCGCTCATAATGCTATTGGTGGTACGTCGATTCTTACCTATTCTATCTTGTTCTGGGGTACTGTACCTTTTCTTGATTCTCACCTGTGTGTCTGTTCCAGGTGGTGCTGTCAATCCTCATCCACCCCAGTGTTCCTACAAAAAGTTTATGGATTGCAAGCCCCATAACTTTAGTGGCACTGAAGGGGCGGTGGGACTGCTCCGTTGGTTGGAGAAAATTGAATCGGTTTACTCGATGTGCAGCTGCCCGGAAGGCGACCGGGTGAAATATGCTTCTGCGACCCCGGAGGGTCAAGCTCTGACTTGGTGGAACTCCACCACCCAGACTATGGGTATTGGGGAAGCCCACGCTATGCCCTGGGCGGAATTCATTCAGTTGCTGAAAAACGAGTACTGCCCGAGGGATGAAATCCAGAAACTTGAGCACGAAGTCTGGAATCATAAGATGGTGGGGTCCGAGATTGAAGCTTACACTGCTAGGCACAATGAGTTGGCGGTGTTGTGCCCTGATCTGCACGCACCCGAATACCGAAGGATTGAACACTATGTCGCTGGGTTGGTACCGGAGATTGCAGGGTTGGTTGCTGCGGGTAATCTCACTGTTTATTCTGAGGTGGTTCGGTCGGCTCACAGGCTGACCAACATGAAGGTGGCTGAAGGGGTCTTGCCTCCTCGAGGCGCTACTGTGAAGGCTCCTGATAGTAACAAGCGAAAGTGGGAAGCTGTGGGGAAAGGCTCGAGTTCGGCTCTGCCTCAGCAGGTGAGAAGGTCTGATACTGGGGGATCGTCGTCTGAACGACAACCGGGGGTTTATGCTGGGAAGTTGCCGAAGTGTGATCGATGCAACTATCATCATACCGGTCCTTGCGATGATAAGGACCGTTGCCGTCGGTGCCATAAGATTGGGCACCAAGCCAAGGATTGTAGGTCCAACCCTCTGGGGAACCGAAATCCGTCGGTCACGCCAGCCCCAGCCCCTCAAGTCGCTGCTCCCCAGGGAAATCAGGGGAAACAAGGGTGCTATAACTGTGGTGAGCTTGGTCACTACAAGCGTAACTGCCCCAAGTTGAAACAGGGTGAAGCCGGGAAGACCGGGTCGGGTAATGGAAACAATGGGGGTGGAGGCAGGAATGCTCGCGCCTTCGTGATTGGTTCGAGCGGTGCTCGACAGGATCCTGACACTGTTACTGGTACGTTTCTTCTCGATAATCGCTATGCTACGGTTTTATTCGATTCCGGTGCCGATAAGAGTTTTATATCTCTTGGGTTTAGTCAATTGCTTGATAGGGTACCTACACCTTTAGAGGCTAAGTACTTGATAGAATTGGCTGATGGTAAGAAAGTCGAGGCGACGCACGTCCTTAGGGAGTGTCACCTTGAGTTGTCGGGTTATTCCTTTCTATTGATCTTATGCCGGTGTCCTTGGGTAGTTTTGATGTTGTCGTGGGTATGGATTGGTTGTCTCTGTATCATGCTGAGATCGTTTGTTTTGATGAAGTCATTCGACTTCCTCTCCCTGATGGAGAAATTCTGTTGGTGCACGGTGAGAAGAGTGGGGTCCCATTGTGTATCATTTCGTGTATGAAAGCCTATAAGTATCTTCGGAAGGGGTATTCTGCCATTCTGGCACTTGTTTCGGTTTCGTCTGAAGAAGAGAAGAAGATTGAAGATATTCCTGTTGTCCGTGACTTTCCCGATGTATTTCCTGAAGACTTACCTGGTCTTCCGCCTTATCGTCAGGTCAAATTTGGTATTGAACTTGCTCCAGGTGCGGCCCCTATTGCCCGAGCCCCATATCGTCTTGCACCTCCCGAGATGCAGGAGTTGTCAAACCAGTTGCAGGAGCTGTTAGAGAAGGGTTTCATTCGACCTAGTTCGTCCCCGTGGGGAGCCCCTATTTTGTTTGTCAAGAAGAAGGACGGAAGCCTACGGATGTGTATCGACTACCGGGAATTGAATAAGGTTACCATCAAGAATCGTTATCCTCTTCCTCGCATCGATGACTTATTTGACCAGCTTCAGGGTTCTAGTTTCTATTCGAAGATCGATTTGAGGTCGGGGTACCATCAGTTGAGGGTTCAAGAAGCTGACATTCCGAAGACCGCCTTTCGAACTCGCTATGGCCATTTTGAATTCCTGGTCATGCCTTTTGGTCTCACCAATGCACCGGCCATTTTTATGGATCTGATGAACCGTGTTTGTAAGCCTTATCTTGATAAGTTCGTGATTGTCTTCATTGATGATATTCTAGTCTATTCCAAGAACGAGGTGGACCACCAGGAACACTTGCGTCTTGTTTTGGAACTCCTGAGGCGGGAACAGTTGTACGCCAAGTTTTCTAAGTGTAGCTTCTGGTTGCGTGAAGTCCAATTCCTTGGTCATGTAGTTAATGAGAAAGGAATTCACGTTGACCCAGCTAAGATTGAAGCCATTAAAGACTGGGAAGCACCAAAGACGCCATCTGAGGTGCGGCAATTCCTGGGCCTTGCAGGTTATTATCGTCGTTTTATCGAGGGATTTTTGAAGATCGCTCAACCCCTCACCTCGCTTACCCAGAAGGACAGGAAGTTCGATTTGGGTGATTCGCAGGAGTCGGCCTTCCAGATGTTAAAGGCTAAACTCTGTTCTGCTCCTATCTTGTCCTTGCCTGAGGGCACGGACGATTTTGTGGTTTATTGTGACGCTTCTATCCGGGGCCTCGGTTGTGTACTGATGCAGCGCGAGAAGGTCATCGCCTATGCTTCTCGTCAGCTCAAAGTTCATGAGAAAAACTACCCCACCCATGATCTGGAATTGGGTGCTGTAGTCTTTGCTTTAAAGATTTGGAGGCATTACTTGTACGGTACCAAGTGCACTATCTACACCGATCACAAGAGCCTCCAGCATATCTTTGATCAAAAGGTGTTGAATATAAGAAAGCGTCGCTGGGTCGAGCTTCTTAATGATTACGAGTGCGCTATTAAATACCATCCTGGCAAGGCGAATGTGGTCGCAGACGCCTTGAGCAGGAAGGAAACGGCTAAACCTCGTCGTGTTCGAGCTCTTCAGCTCACCATCCATTCCGGCTTACCTGATCGGATCCGCTCAGCGCAGCAAGAAGCTTTGAAGGAGGAAAACCTTAAGGCTGAAACCATGCACGGTGCTGATAGCCACCTTGAACTCAGGTCCGATGGCCTACATTATTTCGCTGAACGTATTTGGGTCCCTTTATTTGGGGGCTTGCGAGAGCTCGTTCTTGATGAGGCTCACAAGTCCCGGTATTCTATTCACCCTGGCTCCGATAAGATGTATCAAGACCTAAAGATACTTTATTGGTGGCCGAACATGAAGGCGGACGTGGCTTCGTACGTGAGCAAGTGCTTGACCTGTGCCAAGGTCAAGGTCGAATATCAAAAGCCATCTGGCCTTCTGCAACAGCCTGAAATTCCCAAGTGGAAGTGGGAGCGGATTACGATGGACTTTGTGACCAAACTCCCGAAATCGCCCAGTGGTTGTGACATGATCTGGGTGATTGTTGATAGGTTGACAAAGTCTGCACACTTCCTCGCTATCAAAGAAACTGATGGCCTCGAGCGTCTGGCACGGTTATATCTCAAGGAAGTGGTCTCTCGGCACGGAGTGCCTGTCTCTATTATTTCTGATCGTGATTCCCGATTCGCCTCTAACTTTTGGAAGTCCTTGCACAAGGCTCTGGGTACTCAGGTAGACATGAGCACAGCGTATCATCCGCAAACTGACGGCCAAAGTGAGCGGACAATCCAAACACTAGAAGACATGCTCCGGGCATGTGTGATCGATTTTGGCAAGGGGTGGGAGAGTCATCTACCGCTGGTGGAATTCTCCTACAACAATAGTTACCATTCTAGCATCAAGGCAGCTCCGTTCGAGGCTCTTTACGGGCGGAAATACCGGTCTCCTCTTTGTTGGGCCGAGGTGGGTGAGAGTCAACTCACCGGCCCGGAACTTGTGTACGAGACTTCCGAGAAGATCGTACAAATCCGTAACCGCATGGCAGCAGCTCGGGATCGTCAAAAGAGCTATACCGATCGTCGTCGCAAGCCTTTGGAGTTTGAGGTTGGCGACAGGGTTTTGTTGAAGGTATCTCCGTGGAAGGGCGTTATACGTTTTGGGAAGCGGGGCAAATTGAATCCTCGGTATGTGGGACCGTTCGCAATTCTGGAACGGATTGGACCGGTAGCATACAGGCTTGATCTGCCAGCTGAACTCAGTAATGTTCATAATGTCTTCCATGTCTCTAATCTGAAGAAGTGTTTGGCGGATGAATCTTTGGTTGTTCCTCTCGAGGAGATCAAGGTGGATGATCGTCTGCGTATTGTGGAGGAACCGGTTGAAATTCTCGACTATAAAATCTGTAGCCTTCGCCGGAGTAAAATCCGCATTGTTAAAGTCCGTTGGAACTCAAATCGTGGACCGGAGTTCACGTGGGAACGGGAAGATCAAATGAAGGCTAAGTATCCCCATTTATTTCCTAAACGCGCGTTCGAATCAAGGCATGTCTCTGCTGAAGCTGAATGAATCTCGGGTCGAGATTCCTTTCAACAGGGGGATGATGGGGCAACCGGAAAATTTTTCTTCTCTTTCGTCTCTTCCTTTTTGGCCTTGGGCAATTTTCGGGACGAAAATTCTTTCAACAGGGGGATGATGTGACACCCGGCAAACTCAGGTTAGTAACGTTGACTAAACTAGTAAGTCTACCTTAGCGAGTCATACATATTACGTACTTAACAGGGTCAGTCGAGTCGGTATGATGATTCTGGGAATCATCGGGAGTCGTTACGATGATCCACGGGATCATCGGGAGTCAGTCCATGACCATGTGTACAAGGATTGGTGATTCGTGGAATCGCCGGGTTTAATGCACACACGAGTCTCGAGTCCCGGGAATTGGTGAACGGATGTAAACGTGTTAGTTATCATGCATTATATGTTTGAAATCATTATGTGACTTATCGGTATGTGAATACATGTTTATATATGTTAAAATAGTGTTTAACGCGCCAAAAACCCGTTCCAGCATCACAGGGGCGATTAGGAAGCCCTAATCGCCAATACATGGGGCGAGTAGGAGATCATAGGGGCGAATAGGGGCTCTACTCGCCAGAATATAGGCGAGTAGGAGCCCTACTCGCCTGGAACCACCTGCTACTCGCCTATACTGCTGAACTCGGGTCAAAACACCTATAAATAGAACCCTTAACTCCCCAAACACCATTTGTGCAACCCTAACTGACCCTAAGCCTCCCACACACCTTGAAACACCTCTGGAGCTTGCTTTGCTTCAAAACACACCATCACCAAGCTTATACACCCTTCTTTGATAAAATCCAAGGTGTGTTCTTCATCCTACACCTTTGTAAAGTTGTTGTTTTGATTCCCCAAAAGTCCAGACCTTGTTTTGCTAAGTTTGTGTCTTTAAAACCCTTTGAAAAGAGTTCTAAAACAAGTCTACACCATAATACTTGCTATATGTGAAGTATTTGTGCATATGATGATTGTTGGTGATTATAACATGAATGTTTCCATGAATTTGTTGTACTTCTGATGTGTAAGTGTTGTTAGGATGATTATCTATGAGTTTCAGCCCTTGTTATGATGTTTAGGTGCAAGTATGCATTTTGACCCATTTGGGTAATTCTTGAAGAATAGGATGTATGATGTGATTCATTGCTTGTTTATGGTTAGAAATCATGCTAGGATGGTGATATAACATAGAGATGATGAATTGCAACTTGTAGGAGATGAAATCTGATTGTTTCCATATAGGGAAAGATAAGGTTAGTTAATGAAACCTAGTATTTGCCATTTTTGGAAATAATCGCACCGAGCCCGTTTGAGCAGAGATAAATTGGGGGTTTTTGCTTGAAAAGGGTTGGTTAATAGTTTAGTTTTGATATTGGGTGTTTTTACATGTTTCGGATTTGACTTGGAGGGTTTAACGCGCGAAAACGCGCAACAGCAGAGCATCAGGCGAATAGGGCCCTACTCGCCTGAAGCTTCATGCGAGTAGGAGCCTACTCGCCTATAACTTCATGCGACTAGGCCCTACTCGCCTATATCCTCCCTCCTACTCACTAGTTGACTTTTCCTAATCGCATGAAGGTTTCCTAATCGCGTGTACTGCTGTCGTAAACGCGTTTTGACATCCCGGAACATGATTTGACACCTAGGAATATGATAGGAACCCCGGGGTACACCCAATGACTTAGTAAGACGTGTTCGGACCTGATTATGCGTTAATCGGACATTATGCTAGGATAGGTGAACTATTGCGCGTATTAAGTGTTTAATTGCATATGTCGCATGATGTCTTGTATTTACCTAACACGTGGGATGTCGGGTCACCAATGGGCTGTCGGGTCTTGTCTGGCACGGTCGGTTTAACAGTTAAAGATGTTTCCAAACGTTTATGGTCACGGTCTGGACATTCGGGGACTAGCTAACCCACGGGTTATTAGTCCGGATACTTATACACATTTTATGATAGGTCGTCGCTAATTGGGGCTATCATAGCATAATTACTTAACTGTTTTCAAGTAACGCAATCCGAGGTGAGTGTCACAGCCCCACTTTTACCGTTTTGCTTTCGGGGGAGAAACATGCTACTTATTTTGATTACTCATCATAGATCATGTTATACTATGGTTATTTCACGTACTATGCGGCTTTTACAGAAAGTCCCAGGGGGAACCATGAATGTGCGGTGATGCACAACGGGGGAAATGTGGATAGATCTATTGGGCCTTACAAACCCCACCCGACGGCTGGGAGCCGGGCGGGTGCATATTTGTGACAACCGGCAAATTTCGTACAGCGATTAACGTGATTCTAATCATGTTTTAAAAGAATTAACATGGTTTAAGGTTAATTATGGTTAGTTGAGCTGATATGAGTCCTACGATGTCCTTTTGAAAGTTCGTCGAAGCCTTGATGCCTTTAAAGAAAGACTTCGCGTATTTAACGTAACGAACTGACATCAGCGAAAATTTGTCAAAGTGGACTAACATAAGGCTAATAAATGTAAATACGACGAGTATTTACTATCGATGCAATCGGATGTGAAATCGACGCGAAAAACGGTCTAAAACGCAGCGTTTTGGATAACGCGGAGAGGAACTGACGTGGAAATCAGACGTCGAACTGCGTGGTTTTAACCGTCATCGAACTTTCAGGGTAATTATTTATTTTAAATAATGTTAGTGGTTGAATTTCTAAAGTTATCGGATCATTTAAATGAAGGATAACACAACCGAATCGATTAACGCGATTTTAACGCGTGTGCTGTTTTCACGCGTCGGGTGACGGAAATAATTATTAAATTGCTCGGTTTGGTGTTGTTTATGACTACGAACAAAACCGAGTCCAGAAGCGATAACGGGCTAAAACGGAGCAGTTGGTACGCGACGTCGGGCTTGAAGTCCAACCCAAAATCCCACATATAAAAGCCTATAACACCCCAAAAACCCTCATTTCCCACTTCACTTTCTCTCTCTAACCTCCCAAACTCTCTCCACTCCCTCTCTCTAGAAATGGCTCCGGTGACCGGAGGCCGGCCGGCCCGGCGGAGCAGCGGCGGCGCCGCCGTCACCGGCGTCGTCCGGCGACTTTCCGGCGGCTTTCCGGCGACCTTTTTCCGGCGCGTGACACCCCCACCCCCACTAATATCGATGCCCCGAACACGATGGTGGAGGTCGTTTTCCCTGAAACGAAGCGGTTTGAACGTTGGTACCATTCCGGCGACTTTTCCGGTAAGCTCGTTTTTGAGTTTTCTCTTTACGAACGTTTAGATCGGGTCCTTGGGGGACTCCTCACAAGTTTTCGCGGGATTTCGTTCACCGGCCACATTCCGGTGAGCCGTTTCCGGGTTGTTTGCGGGTCTAGGAGGGGCCGGTGGTGGGTTTTGGTCGGGTTCTGGTTGCGCGACGGTGATGATGACGGGTTAGGTGGCTGCAGACGTGGTCTGGTTCGGTTATCGGGACAGATGGGGTTGGATGGTGGTGGTGTCCGGTTGTTGCGGGTCTGGACCGGTTATGGTTGTGGTTCGGTGATGGTTCGGTGCCGGGTTGGTCCGGGTCAGGCCAGATCTGGTGCGGTTTGAGTCCGCTCTGTTTTGGTTCGGGTCAGATCTGGCTCGGTTCGCGTGTTGTCTTCAAGTTCTAGTCGTGGGTCAAGCATGGTACTCTCGGGTTAGATCCGGTCAGATCTGGTGAACCGTGGTTAGACGGGTTAGATTCGGTTTGGTCAACCCGGTCAACTGATGGTCAACGGGTCAGATTTTGGGTTCGGTCAAGACCCGGTCAACTCAGTGAGCTTCGGTCAAGCGTTTCGGTATAACTAACTAGTGATTATTTCATTATCTTATTATTTACACATATATTTCTAAAATATAAAAATATAAACGCCTAACTCGCTAACGAACCGATATGAATAATAAGCGGTAAGTATAATCGGAGTATTTGGTAATTGTAAATAAAAACGCGACTTATAATATTGATATCGGACTAAATTTTTGGACTATAAATATAGGTATATATATACACACTTATATAAACATGTGTAATTTATATAAGTAACGGAACGTATAATGTCTCATGTAGCTTGGAATGGAAAAGTCGATTGATTGTCTTGTGTTTGTAAATTGTTTTGGGAATTTTTAAGACGACTTGTGTTGTCTGGTTCGTACAAAAATAGGGGAAACTCTGCCGAAATTTATAAAATCCGAAGCACAATGAGGTTAATATTGTTGTGTATGTTTTCACAAATAAACTTTCCAAGTGTTTTAAACAAATGGTTTTGTCCAAAGTTGTGACGTTTTCGACAAATGGTTAATTACAACCATAAAGATAAACATCGAACAATATTTGCAAAACAAATATATAGTCTTGTCGAGCGTCAATTGTGTCAACTTCAATGGTTTTTGATAACCA
Organism: Ambrosia trifida; assembly: GCA_028751855.1. Taxonomy (NCBI): domain Eukaryota; kingdom Viridiplantae; phylum Streptophyta; class Magnoliopsida; order Asterales; family Asteraceae; genus Ambrosia; species Ambrosia trifida. Next base: position 42,706,554 of record CM054125.1, read on the forward strand.
AAACGTTTTCAAAAATACGGATTTGAAATACGTAGACGCTTAACTTATTTGGGAAAAATTATTTGAAAGTAATGCTTCGAAACACATAAAACACTCGGATTTTGGGAAGCCAAATAACAAATGTTATTAGTCAATTTTAATAATTATACTTATGTTTCTTCAAAGTATATTGCCCAAAAATAATAATACAAGGCAACTACAATTATCCGAGTTACGAGACGAGCTATGACTCGGGATGAGTTATGCGTTTCGTGGTATTAGTCCAACATGGTTTACACACGCAGAGTAACAGGTGCGCGACTTGGGTACTATGCCGTATGTGAACACATGAATTATGATAAGTCACGATCGGTTCGTCGAGTTAAAACACTTAAAGACTCGGGTTAGTACCCACGAGTCAAGATAGTTGAATAAACTATCTTTTAACCGGAAAATAAGCTAGGTTTATATATGATAGACTTTAAGGTGTCCTTTATTGGTAATTAGGGCACGAGGAAGTCGGTCAAAGCTTTGGGCTTTATTTGCTAGCTAAGCTTGGAAATTAAGGTGAGTTTCACGGCCCCATTTTACTGTTTTAACTGAGGGAAAGATATGTTTGTCAAAAGTTATCACATGTTGAAATGTTTTCAAAGGTTAAAATGTGATAAGTGGCATGATGAGTACTTGAGTTTTTGTTCGCCACTCGGGGTTGGGTCCTCGCTACTGTAACCATTAATTCAGGTAAATGAAACCAAAGGAATATTTGGATAGTACTATTGGTGCCTGACAAGGCCCACCCCTAATCGATAGCGTCGATTATGCATCGGCGTATGCCAGGGGTGCACGTATTCTGAACATAAGTCGTTGGGTTCCGAGAGACGACTTGGAGCGGGGCATATTTATTAGTCTTGGTTTGGTTATGGGACTTAGGGGATTGCTCATCATAGTTTGTAGGAGCTAGCTACTCCTTACAAAGGCCACAAATTGTGCTGGATCTGCACAGGATGTAAAGATGTTGTTATTACGAAACTAAAACCTGTGAACTCACCAATATTTTATATATTGACGTCTTTTTAAACATATCTTTCAGGTAACTAAGTGCTGAACAGGTATGCGGCTAGTACGGTGGAATCTGGGATGTCGGACACTGGTTGGGGGTTTCATCTATTGTTACCATCGGGTTGGGACATAAACGGAAACACCCCACTTTGAAACTTAATGTTTATGGTTTTATGTAATGTTTGAAACCAGGTACTCCTTCTCGACATCTTAATATAATGATCTTTTCTAATTAAATATAGTTTGTGTTAATCTTGACTTTGATATGCTTTCGAGCGTCGCGCCACGTGTTTCCGCCATTGGCGTGGTGTGACAGAAGTGGTATCAGAGCCAAGGTTATAGCGAACTAGTATTTTTGAAAAATCTAGACTATAACCGGTTTTGGCTCGAAAACGAAGTTTTCAAAAATAAAACACAACGAAATATTTTTAGAAAAGAAAGAACATTGTACATGGATTGTACAAGGGGAAATTCCGACCGACTAGCCATGTGTGTCAATATATAAAATGTTAGAAAATATGGATATGAATGTTTATATTGTGTAAAGATCCAATTTTCTAACTAGTGCTAGTTAACGCATATAAGTAGTACAGATAGCTTGCCTATAAGGATGTCGTGTCACACTTCACTTTAGTCCGCACTTTTGCATCGATTACCGATATCAACAAGCGGGGCGGAAGCGGTGGTCTACGACGAACTCACCCGCTTACCTGCGGACGGGATGATCGGAAGGGCTAACCTTTATCGTGCTAGTGGACGTTGTCGTGTTGCTGATGTTGTGAAGGCGAAGCTAGTCTAGGTCTTTTATTGTGTGAAATCTCTGTTTTTGGATCAGGAAGCTCGGAACTAGCGGGCGCTAAAATTACCTGGCAACACCGATTATCATTACGGGTGCACACGTAATAATAACTTGTGGTGCACGGTAACCTTGGTGGGCGCTAGGGCTGGGGTTGGTGATCACTCCTTGTCTTGTCTATTCTTGTTATGTAGGTTTAGTCTTAGCTTTTGATTGGCCAATGAGTTAAAAGGGAGGTCTTGTTGATATCCCTTGATTTCGATCCTCGCAAACTGAATGAGCTTTCTTCAGCATTACCTCTAAGGTATGAACACGGAAGAGCTCGAACGTCTATTCATATGAGTAATCTGACGTAAACCCTCGCATCGGATAGGGACAGGAGACGAAAACTTCCTTATATAGGAGTTTAATGCCTCCGCATAAAGTCCTTCAATGGAGCGGACGTACGAGGATGCATTGCCTACCGAAGAGATGAGTGCCTGGTACGATGCGTGGAATGCTAAACTTGGAACCCAGTGAAGACTTAGGGTGCGTCCCTGCAAAACCAGTGCGTTTTGAGCACGGGACCCTGTGTGGATCAGTATTGAGATTAGTTGCCCGTGTGCTGCTGTATTATTACTGTGAGTAAGTCATTCTTGATCTAACACATGCCCAAGTTGTCTTCGAGGGTCAGGCGTTCCTTCCCCTATTGGAGGGCAGAATCGTCCTTGCTGAGTTAATAGGTTTGATCATCTTTATCTAGAAGGCATGATAGCCCCCGTCTAAATCAACAATGTCGAATCGGCAAGATCTTAGTATATTTATTTAATGGGAAAATAAATATATGGTAAATTGAGCCGAGTCGGGTGTTGAAAACGAAATGTCGATCAACAAGATCCTAGTATAATTATTTAATGGGAAAATAATTATACGGTAAAGTGAGTCGAGTCGATGGTTGTAAAATGTAATATCGAATCGACAAGATCCTAGTATAATTATTTAATGGGAAAATAATTATACGGCAAAGTGAGTCGAGTCGATGGTTGTAAAATGTAATGTCGAATCGACAAGATCCTAGTATAATTATTTAATGGGAAAATAATTATACGGTAAAGTGAGTCGAGTCGATGGTTGCAAAATGTAATGTCGAATCGACAAGATCCTAGTATAATTATTTAATGGGAAAATAATTATACGGTAAAGTGAGTCGAGTCGATGGTTGTAAAATGTAATGTCGAATCGACAAGATCCTAGTATAATTATTTAATGGGAAAATAATTATACGGTAAAGTGAGTCGAGTCGATGGTTGCAAAATGTAATGTCGAATCGACAAGATCCTAGTATAATTATTTAATGGGAAAATAATTATACGGTAAAGTGAGTCGAGTCGATGGTTGTAAAATGTAATGTCGAATCGACAAGATTCTAGTATAATTATTTAGTGGGAAAATAATTATACGGTAAAGTGAGTCGAGTCGATGGTCGTAAAATGTAATATCGAATCGACAAGATCATAGTATATTTATTTAATGGGAAAAATAAATATATGGAAAGGTGAGTCGAGTCGGTTATGAGAAAAATGAAATCTCGACTGACAAGATCCTAGTATAACTACTTAATGGGAAAGTAATTATATGGTAAAGTGAGTCGAGTCGGAGATGATTTTATCCAAGTCAGTTAATATATATGGATACATACATATATATTGAATATAAGGTCACGACGTGCGTTTTGCGTCTGAATTCATCATAATACTTGGGGAGTGAAACCACATTTCGGGAGCCGAAATCGTAAAGCGTGTGACTCGTAATTGTCAAGTGTCACAGAACGCTCTGGCTGACATTGAAATCCCCCTCGAAAAATCAAATAACGGACTACTGGAAGTGGTCACGTTATTCTGTCAACTAAACTTACTCATGGGACGGCAATTCCATTGCTCATGTTGCAATGTTGAACGTCCGCTACCCTCGTCAGGACGACGAGACTGGTTGTCTATTTGGAGTGGCAATTGATGCGAAGTGTTTTCCATCAATCCCCATAGATATTGAGACGTTGCGTCCCTTTGTCACGGTGTTTTATAAACTAAGATTGCGAGATCCATTCGTTATGGACAATGTGACTTGTCTAATCTCTTGTCGTATTCCGATACTCTCACTGCGTGGCCTACCAGGAAGAAAGTTCGATGGCCTCGCTTAGGTGGCGGAGAGGCATTTCAGTTGATGACTGTCGGTGCTAGGGCCAAAATAACATGCAAGGGGACCCTAATGAGAAGGATGAGTCGGCTGAATTGCCAGAGTCTGTATCGTTGTTATCGTGGTGTCTCGATAAATCATGATCCTTCTACCTCTACTATTCTCGTTGTGACCAATATTTTGATATTGGAAAAGATGTAGGTTGGTTTCTAGGTCCTATGGATGCTATTTACCACAAATCTAATAACGACGACGAGTCTAAGGCTCCCACCGAGCCTAATGTTGCTCCCGCTGTAGTTGTTCTATGGCCCAAGCGAATCATGTCGTCGTTGCTGAGAGTGTAGCTCATACTGAGTGTGTTGAGGATGTTTCTATGGCTTTTGTCAAGTTTGATGTTGCTGTTGTTTCGAAGGCTCCTACTAAGATCACTGTCATTGACATATAAGGCCTTTGCCAAGCCGCTATGACCATGTTTGTGTCACGATGGAGTTCGTTGCTGTTAACTCCATTTTCTTTGAGGTTTTCGTTGAACCGCTCGTTATCATTCCCTGGCTCCTGCCAAGACTAATGTTGGCGATGGTTCTCAGGCATGGTTGAGTCTGTCAATGCTGCAGTTGTCATTATTCGAGTGACTTATATCGAGCATACAGTCATTCTCCCTAAGAACGATATCGGCTTGATAAGTCTGCTAAATTATGTGGAACCCATCGTTCCCATTTCTTTTATGATGACAGATGCCTTTATTAACCCAATTGTTCCCACCAATGAGCCTATGGAGTATAGGTTGCTGCTGAGGATACGAATAAGGATTCCGTCACCATAAGTGAGCTGAAACGCACCGGGGTGCGTGCTCACTGTAATGGAGCTTCTTGTAGTTATGTATAGCGGACTCGCTAGGTTGTGTGTCATCCTGCTGTCTTGAATTCATGTTGTGGCGTTACCCCTAGCGATTGTACATTCTTGTAGTTGCACAGTTTGCCGACTGCGTATCCATGTGGTTGCGTTTCGCTGTCGATGATGCACCTCCGTGGTTGTGCTACTCCTGATGCGGTATTCCGTTGTTGATGTGTTTCGCGGACGTGTGGCGATCATTGTCGTGTTGTCCCTACTGTCGTAATGCGCCGTGAACGTATTGCTACAATTGTTGTATTGACTTGAGGATGTGATAACTTGTCATTTGTTTCACTCTGGGTTCCCTCGGGATAAAGACATTACCCCAAACCCATGTAGCTGTTGTTATGTTGCTGTGTGGTTGTGTAGTGTCGCCATCGATAATGTGGGAATTCGGGTGTCTAACGGACTTTCCAGTAGTCATACCAAGACACTCTAGTCCTAGTGTTAGCACATGTATCTCTCTAAAGTTCGAATCTCGTAGTTTGAGTAATTGACCGAATCATGTGTCGACCTCTTTATATGCTCGCACGTCTCGTGAGCATTACCTCTTCAAAATCCAAGGCATCAGTGACGCCATGTCCAGCCTTAACCTTTTACGCGCATTTTGGTCGACTAACCACTCTCGAATCATGTCGGAAGGAAATCCCATGATCCACACATGACGGGGTGAGGCTCGTCTTTGTGATAAGGGATTTCGAATGCGTGTCGAACGTCGAACGTATAGAGTGATTGTGAGCAATTTTATGGCCCATACCTTTGGGACTAGTAAGAGTTGAAAGACTCAACTCATTTATTGCTCATCCTACTGGGTTCGTTTGACATCATACCCGCCAACGTGTCATGCCGATGACTGCGGGAATAACAGTGTGGACCCACCCATAGCGTGTGCATTGGTGGAGTCCCTGGTACATGATTCGGAGGTCTTGTGAAACCCTGAATCTAGAAGGGCATGTAGCATTGTCTACTCTATAAGGGTGCTACCCTACTGTGATGAGATCTTCGATCAACTCAGCCCTTCGATTGATGTTATCCTGCTAATGGTAGGTTTATCTTGTCTTGGTGTCGTTGCGTAGATTCTTGGGATAGTGGAACCCTTTCGACCTTGGGTCAATACGGGTGTTCCCAGTTATTTGTCAGTAGCATTGCTCGCGCTAGAGCAAAATCCCCTGTCCTTGACAGACACTGTTAGAGGCACCATAGTAATATGAGCTGCCAGGTCAGTGCGTTTAGTACCTGACTAATCAAGATGAGGTCAAAAGCTTACGTATTGCACCCATGGGTGTGACTACTTGAGTTGTTGAACGGGATGCCTTATTGGAAGGCTCAAGACTACTTCTTGTGGGGCGATCTCGGTCGTTTGTTTGTTTTAAGTGATGGCTTTGGCGTATGAAGTTGCCAAGCCCCACACGTGGAATGTGTGCCAAATGCATTCATCTATGACTCGATTTCACCTCTTACCTCGAAAGATTCCGAAGAGATGGAACTTTCGGCAAGTGAGGGTTCTGATTTCAGGACTCCTTCCACTCAAATCTCTGCATAAGATCTGATAGTCAATTCGAGGGCGTGTGGCCTGTATTATTCAAAATTGACTTACTAGGTTGCTAATGCCGATATGAAACCAGTGCTCGTGAGGCACATATAGCAGGACAAGTACTGGGTACCCTTGTTTTGGGTTGCTACCGGTGCTCTGCTTACCATTTCGGTGGACACCAACGTGTTGAGATGTTGTCGAGACCCTATCCTCGGTTTGTTACGGCAACCATATCATGATGATCCATATACATCATTCCCGTGTTGACCAATGTGATAAGGTGATGTGAGCCTCTAGTCACTTGCGTTTAAGTCAGCTTTTAATTCTCACAGATTATGGAATTGTACGGCCCGTATGTCGAATATACACTGTCTACTGTTTGAGGAGCTGAGGGGTGAAAGTGACGCAAAAACTTTCGACCTCCATCAGTCGATATTAGGCGCCCTAGTACCACTAACCACAATCGCTCATGCGAAAAGGTTGTAAGTTGGTGCATAGTGGATTTCAGTCCACGTGAGGACACATGAATACCATCCGCTACTATAAACAACCAGGAGCGTCCTCGAGAATGTCGACTACTTTGTGATCTGGTAAGATCACCCGATTAGTGAGATTCGAATGAACAAACCTAATGGTCCTATCGCCTGAGGTGTCTGGTGGCTGGGATGGGACACAGGTAATGATCGATTGCTATTTGGAACCTTCTCATCCCCTACTCGTTTGTAGTTATAATATGAGGCATACGGATAGCCACCTATACTCTTGGAGAGTCGTGGCTAGACACTAGATGCCAACTTTCATAATATCGGATTTTAGTAGTTATCCTGCCTCAGGGCTTGCCAAACCTTGAACGCAAGTTTGGGATACTCATTTTGAAATGAGTATGGCTTATCATTCTCGAACGAACGGATTGAATGTCCTTGACAAAAGTGTCCCATGTGATGCGATCAATGTCTGTGGTAAATCAAACTCGTGTACTTCATCGCCAGAATTTCCTATGTGATAGGAATTATCACCCTAGTGTTCGGGGTGTACTGCTCAAAGTCCTCTGGAGTGCATACGTGTACGTCTCTAGTACATTGAATGACAGATAGAGATATACACATGATCTGGCGTGAGTTCAAGAGATGACCAACGAATCTGGTAGATTTAAACCTTCTTGAATAAGTGGCCAAACCGATCGGGAAGTTGTGCTAACAAGGAGTTAGCCTTAGGAACTTCAAATCGGTATAGGACTTTGCTGAGTGTTATACTCTGAAAGGGTGTCGTTAAGCACGAAAACTGTAATGGAGTGACTTCGCTTAGTACTCCAGTGACTCGGAGATATCGGTTAAAATTGGCCTTGCAACGAACAAGCTCGAACTATCGCAAGAGCTTAGTGGGACTCTTGATGAATCCCGCAAGTCTGGCTTGAGGAAGCATTGTCAATTCCTCGACCGACCGAATTCAGGTTGACGCAAAGCCCTACTATTTCGGGAAAACCGATATTTGTGCCGGATTGCGATATCCAAGAGCTCGGTCGTGGCCGGCTCATGACATTGTGTTCGTTAGAACGCTAAGCGTGAACTCGGGTTCACGTAGAAAAGTGGTAATCGTGTGAGTCGCAAACATCCAGCCCTGTTCAAGGATACTAACGTATCGGATGACTTGAACTGAATTCCGGGACGGAATTCTCTTAACGGGGGGAGAATGTGACAACCGGCAAATTTCGTACAGCGATTAACGTGATTCTAATCATGTTTTAAAAGTAATTAACATGGTTTAAGGTTAATTATGGTTAGTTGAGCTGATATGAGTCCTACGATGTCCTTTTGAAAGTTCGTTGAAGCCTTGATGCCTTTAAAGAAAGACTTCGCGTATTTAACGTAACGAACTGACATCAGCGAAAATTTGTCAAAGTGGACTAACATAAGTCTAATAAATCTAAATACGACGAGTATTTACTATCGATGCAATCGGATGTGAAATCGACGCGAAAAACGGTCTAAAACGCAGCGTTTTGGATAACGCGGAGAGGAACTGACGTGGAAATCAGACGTCGAACTGCGTGGTTTTAACCATCATCGAACTTTCAGGGTAATTATTTATTTTAAATAATGTTAGTGGTTGAATTTTGAAAGTTATCGGATCATTTAAATGAAGGATAACACAACCGAATCGATTAACGCGATTTTAACGCGTGTGCTGTTTTCACGCGTCGGGTGACGGAAATAATTATTAAATTGCTCGGTTTGGTGTTGTTTATGACTACGAACAAAACCGAGTCCAGAAGCGATAACGGGCTAAAACGGAGCAGTTGGTACGCGACGTCGGGCTTGAAGTCCAACCCAAAATCCCACATATAAAAGCCTATAACACCCCAAAAACCCTCATTTCCCACTTCACTTTCTCTCTCTAACCTCCCAAACTCTCTCCACTCCCTCTCTCTAGAAATGGCTCCGGTGACCGGAGGCCGGCCGGCCCGGCGGAGCAGCGGCGGCGCCGCCGTCACCGGCGTCGTCCGGCGACTTTCCGGTGGCTTTCCGGCGACCTTTTTCCGGCGTGTGACACCCCCACCCCCACTAATATCGATGCCCCGAACACGATGGTGGAGGTCGTTTTCCCTGAAACGAAGCGGTTTGAACGTTGGTACCATTCCGTCGACTTTTCCGGTAAGCTCGTTTTTGAGTTTTCTCTTTACGAACGTTTAGATCGGGTCCTTGGGGGACTCCTCACAAGTTTTCGCGGGATTTCGTTCACCGGCCACATTCCGGTGAGCCGTTTCCGGGTTGTTTGCGGGTCTAGGAGGGGCCGGTGGTGGGTTTTGGTCGGGTTCTGGTTGCGCGACGGTGATGATGACGGGTTAGGTGGCTGCAGACGTGGTCTGGTTCGGTTATCGGGACAGATGGGGTTGGATGGTGGTGGTGTCCGGTTGTTGCGGGTCTGGACCGGTTATGGTTGTGGTTCGGTGATGGTTCGGTGCCGGGTTGGTCCGGGTCAGGCCAGATCTGGTGCGGTTTGAGTCCGCTCTGTTTTGGTTCGGGTCAGATCTGGCTCGGTTCGCGTGTTGTCTTCAAGTTCTAGTCGTGGGTCAAGCATGGTACTCTCGGGTTAGATCCGGTCAGATCTGGTGAACCGTGGTTAGACGGGTTAGATTCGGTTTGGTCAACCCGGTCAACTGATGGTCAACGGGTCAGATTTCGGGTTCGGTCAAGACCCGGTCAACTCAGTGAGCTTCGGTCAAGCGTTTCGGTATAACTAACTAGTGATTATTTCATTATCTTATTATTTACACATATATTTCTAAAATATAAAAATATAAACGCCTAACTCGCTAATGAACCGATATGAATAATAAGCGGTAAGTATAATCGGAGTATTTGGTAATTGTAAATAAAAACGCGACTTATAATATTGATATCGGACTAAATTTTTGGACTATAAATATAGGTATATATATACACACTTATATAAACATGTGTAATTTATATAAGTAACGGAACGTATAATGTCTCATGTAGCTTGGAATGGATAAGTCGATTGATTGTCTTGTGTTTGTAAATTGTTTTGGGAATTTTTAAGACGACTTGTGTTGTCTGGTTCGTACAAAAACAGGGGAAACTCTGCCGAAATTTATAAAATCCGAAGCACAATGAGGTTAATATTGTTGTGTATGTTTTCACAAATAAACTTTCCAAGTGTTTTAAACAAATGGTTTTGTCCAAAGTTGTGACGTTTTCGACAAATGGTTAATTACAACCATAAAGATAAACATCGAACAATATTTGCAAAACAAATATATAGTCTTGTCGAGCGTCAATTGTGTCAACTTCAATGGTTTTTGATAACCAAAACGTTGTCAAAAATACGGATTTGAAATACGTAGACGCTTAACTTATTTGGGAAAAATTATTTGAAAGTAATGCTTCGAAACACATAAAACACTCGGATTTTGGGAAGCGAAATAACAAATGTTATTAGTCAATTTTAATAATTATACTTATGTTTCTTCAAAGTATATTGCCCAAAAATAATAATACAAGGCAACTACAATTATCCGAGTTACGAGACGAGCTATGACTCGGGATGAGTTATGTGTTTCGTGGTATTAGTCCAACATGGTTTACACACGCAGAGTAACAGGTGCGCGACTTGGGTACTATGCCGTATGTGAACACATGAATTATGATAAGTCACGATCGGTTCGTCGAGTTAAAACACTTAAAGACTCGGATTAGTACCCACGAGTCAAGATAGTTGAATAAACTATCTTTTAACCGGAAAATAAGCTAGGTTTATATATGATAGACTTTAAGGTGTCCTTTATTGGTAATTAGGGCACGAGGAAGTCGGTCAAAGCTTTGGGCTTTATTTGCTAGCTAAGCTTGGAAATTAAGGTGAGTTTCACGGCCCCATTTTACTGTTTTAACTGGAGGAAAGATATGTTTGTCAAAAGTTATCACATGTTGAAATGTTTTCAAAGGTTAAAATGTGATAAGTGGCATGATGAGTACTTGAGTTTTTGTTCGCCACTCGGGGTTGGGTCCTCGCTACTGTAACCATTAATTCAGGTAAATGAAACCAAAGGAATATTTGGATAGTACTATTGGTGCCTGACAAGGCCCACCCCTAATCGATAGCGTCGATTATGCATCGGCGTATGCCAGGGGTGCACGTATTCTGAACATAAGTCGTTGGGTTCCGAGAGACGACTTGGAGCGGGGCATATTTATTAGTCTTGGTTTGGTTATGGGACTCAGGGGATTGCTCATCATCATAGTTTGTAGGAGCTAGCTACTCCTTACAAAGGCCACAAATTGTGCTGGATCTGCACAGGATGTAAAGATATTGTTATTACGAAACTAAAACCTGTGAACTCACCAATATTTTATATATTGACGTCTTTTTAAACATATCTTTCAGGTAACTAAGTGCTGAACAGGTATGCGGCTAGTACGGTGGAATCTGGGATGTCGGACACTGGTTGGGGGTTTCATCTATTGTTACCATCGGGTTGGGACATAAACGGAAACACCCCACTTTGAAACTTAATGTTTATGGTTTTATGTAATGTTTGAAACCAGGTACTCCTTCTCGACATCTTAATATAATGATCTTTTCTAATTAAATATAGTTTGTGTTAATCTTGACTTTGATATGCTTTCGAGCGTCGCGCCACGTGTTTCCGCCATTGGCGTGGTGTGACAATATTGTCTCTAACACTTTGGGGGTTACCGAGGCATCGGTAATCCCGTCCGTCTGGGCTGGCTTCAACACTTATACCAGTTTAGTAATGGATTCCCAACCGCAGTAGTAGCAACACTTAACGTCTAGCTAACGTTTTCATAACATAGTAGTAACGGAAATGATCTTACCGAACTTATAACAACACTTTATAAAAGAAAACCTGTGAACTCACCAGCATTATATGTTGACATTTTTGGCATGTTTTCTTAGGTCGCTAAGGTAGCAGTCAATGGGCTAGGCGCACGGAGTCATGCATAACGTCTAATATTTTGAAGCATATTAAACAATGTTTTGTAAACAATGATATGTCTTTTGGTTGTAAACAAGAATGCTTCCGATGCTGGTTTACGGCTCAAAGCATGATATTTTGGTTTTAAATATATTTATGAATGCATGTTGTTGTATGTTTATTGTGATCGTTGACTGAGATCCTGGTGTGTCACGCGCCTCGCGGTAAAACCCCGCACGTGGAATTTGAGGGTGTGACATCATGTGTTTTACATAGCTCGAAAACCATATAAATAAACACTGGTATCGACACTTGTTATAGCTTAAGATACAAAATATATTTTACTTTGAATACAACGCCATTCCTAACACCTCTGCATATTTAGTTTTTTTTTTTTTCTAAATTAATGAATGAAAGGTGTATGGAAAACAAAATAAAATAAAAAATATGCGGGCTAAATACATATATTTGAGAAAAAAATCAAATAAAAACTAAACGTGATAAAGACGTATATTAGTTATAGTATACGGGATGAAATGTAAATATAGAACGTAAATGTATACATAGAAATCTCCAAGGGTAAATGATAAATGGAGTAAAACATGAATATTAATGCACGTAATTATGTCGTTTTAATATGATTTTCGATATTTATATGTCATGATTAAGATGACTACTCGAAATTCGGATGTGCAGGTTAATCGGCTTAACTGTATGGGTTTAAAGGTTTAAGCGCGTAATGTGTAGAGCGAGGATGATAATTTAGGAGATTCAAGTGTTCGTGGCATTTTGTGTGGTGAAACAAGATTGATAATAGTCGTGGATGGAAAAAATGAAGTTCGGCAAGTTATTCGGATTGAGTTGCGAAGTTTAAAGCGATGTATTCAAATCCCTCCTCGCCCACAACCGGCCCAAAAGTGAAGGGCCTTTCCCTCTGGGGGTATGAAAATCATGATCGGGATAGCGGACCAAAAACTATGGAACTTGGGTGTGGGTCTTTTGTCGAAATGGAATGGTCTTTTCTTTATTATTTATCGCAAATGAGTGAAGCATTACACATAGTATGCCCGTCCCCCATCAACGTATTTTTTTTGTTTTACGCGCCCATAACTCTTCCTAGCCAGGATGGGGCTGAATAACAGAGCAAGTACAAAAATTATATTAGTAGCATAGCAAAAACGCGTTCCTCGTCATTAATATGTTTGCTCGCGGCAATTGTGGCATCTCGGTAGAATCGATGACTGCATCTTTGTTGCACTGCTATTATGGTTTGTATTTTTATTATGTATAGAATAAAAAAATACAATATAAAATGAAGGATTCGTTGGGAATATCAAATTTGGAAAATACTTAATGAATACGTATTCATATCAATGAATTGGTATAATAGAGACTCATACAAATTAATCATGTGCCAGGAACCAGATTTGAACCGGTGACACAAGGATTTTCAGTCCTCTTCCCTACCAATTGAGCTATCCCGACTATTCCTGATGTCTCATCCTCATTTTCATTTTACTAAAGAACGTGGGTCTATATCAATTGAACGGGTATTACAAAGCCTCATCCAGGTCCTAGAATTTAGCAAAAGAACAACTTTGTAAGTTTCAATATGAATAAAAATATCGATCGTGAATCATTCAAATGGGGATTCCTTGCTCAAAAATGTTCATTTTTGCATGTATCATATATGTCACATGTGACAAGTGATACATTTCCGCTCAGATCCATTTGTATAATTTGTATCAAGAGTAGTGAATGAGAAAGATAAGTACTTTTAAACCGCAAACGAAAAAAGGATAAAATAAATAAAGAGGATACGAAAAATAATTAGGGTGTCAAATTGGGGATAGAGGGACTTGAACCCTCATGATTTTTGAAATCGATCAGAAGAGATATGCATAAAAATAATCAAAACCAGAAAGTGTTCAATTGGAACATGAAAACGCGACTAAATTGGTCCTAGTTACTATTCGGGACGGAGTGGAAGAAGGGAGGGGATTCTCGAACGCGGAAAATGATCCAAGAACTTCGAAATAATTGAACGAGGAGCCGTATGAGGTGAAAATCTCATGTACGGTTCTGTAGAGTGGCAGTAAGGGTGACTTATCTGTCAACTTTTCCACTATCACCCCAAAAAAACCAAACTTTGCCTTACGTAAAGTTGCCAGAGTACGATTAACCTCTGGATTTGAAATCCCTACTTATATATCCGGTATTGGCCATAATTCACAAGAACATTCTGTAGTCTTAGTAAGAGGGGGGAGGGTTAAGGATTTAGCCAAGAGGATTGGAAGGCGGAAGTTGTAGAAGAAAGCTAGGGTTTCCTAGATTCTTGATACCATGAAAGATATGGATCAATTGTTTGTCCTCTTCTTATTGATCTCATCATAATATATACAAATCCCTAAACTTGAGCAGAAAAAAATTACCAAAAATAATTACAAAATAATCTACCCAAATTACATTAGGAATATTCTAGAGCTATTCTATTAGCTAACATTAGATGTTAGGTTCACGAGCCATTTCGAGTTCGATAGGTGAGCTCAAGTTTGGGTTTGGACTTGTTTACTAAACACGCTAAATTTTAGGCTTGAACTTAGGTTCAAGCTCATCTAAGCTCAAATTGATTAGGATTTTCAGCGAGCCGATATTAAGTAGCTCACAAATAGCTTGGCTCATTTACACACCACGATTTCGTGTGGTAACCATTTCTTTTTTCAGCGGTTGGCAATGTGGGTTTACATTACTAAACGAGTGCTCGTATATTAGTGGTCACTAAACAATGTATCTTGTGCTGATAGGCTCATAACACCTAGTTGATACTTTTCCTACTAAGTCTAAACGGTATGGTATCGGGGAGAAGCTCGGCGGGGGGGGGGGGGGGGGGGGGGGCTGAGAAAGTATTTCGGTGACTTCGGTGAAAATTCGCCGTCTTCCCTGAGCAATTTGATTGGCCCAATATTTTGAACGTTGAGCTTGAGTTTTTTTTAAATTAAAACTTTATAATATATATACACACACATATACATATACACACACACTCTTGCAGTAGGAAGAAGAAGAAGATACAATGCGATTCTGGTGGTGGCTCCGCCGGAGATTGGCGACGGTGGTGGAGGTGGAGGTGGCTGTGGAGGTGGAGGTGACTGCAGAAAGAAGATGGAGGTGGCTGTGTGGCTGTGGAGGTGGAGGTGGAGGCAGAAAGAAGATGAATATGAAGGTGAAGGTGGAGGTGGGTTTGATGGTTGCTCTTGATGAAGATGAAGTGGTTGTGTGTGTGTATATATATATATATATTTTAGTTTTATTGTATTTTTTTAAAATATAAATATTAAATAGATCAAAAAAATAATAAAAAAAAGGAAGGGGAAGTGGGGAAACCATTTCCAAACTTTGAGGGAGAAAATGAGGGAAAATGAGGTGGCGCTGATGTGACATTTAGGGGAGTTGGGGGAGTTTGCTCCCACACCATATAGTCTAATAAATTTCTTATGGTAATAACATGTGACAGGAACTCGAATAATATCAGTTTGCTTTGTTTAGCTACCTGAGGAAACAAAAAATTAGAGTCGGTATATACCCAAAAGGTTTGCATCATGTGTTTTACATAGCTCGAAAACCATATAAATAAACACTGGTATCGACACTTGTTATAGCTTAAGATACAAAATATATTTTACTTTGAATACAAAGCCATTTCTAAAACCTCTGCATATTCAGTTTTTTTTTCTAAATTAATGAACGAAAGGTGCACGGAAAACAAAATAAAATAAAAAATATGCGGGCTAAATACATATATTTGAGAAAAACATCAAATAAAAACTAAACGTGATAAACACGTATATTAGTTATAGTATACGGGATGAAATGTAAATATAGAACGTAAATGTAAATATAGAAATCTCCAAGGGTAAATGATGAATGGAGTAAAACATGAATATTAAGGCATGTAATTATGTGGTTTTAATATCATTTTCGATGTTTATATGTCATGAATAAGATGACTACGCTAATTTCGGATGTGCAAGTTAATCAGCCTAACTGGATGGGTTTAAAGGTTTAAGCGCGTAATGTGTTGAGCGAGGATGACAATTTAGGAGATTCAAGTGTTCGGGGCATTTTGTGTGGTGAAACAAGATTGATAATAGTTGTGGATGGAAAAATAAAGTTCGGCAAGTTATTCGGATTGAGTTGATGTGTATTGGTGTGCTATAGGTTTGGGTGGTGATTTATGAGAATATGCGAGAAATCAAGATAAAATGGAATGGAACTAGATTAAGTCTTTGTTTTGATGTTGTAGGTCAAGCACAACCATGCTTGCACACAAGCACAATCATGCTCATTACTAAGCATGACCATGCTTGTGGACAAGCATGATCATGCTTGTTTTTCTTCATACACGCCAAACAGGTCAGTTAGCGTTGACCATAACCCATGTGGTTACCGGCGTAAGGGACAGCGAGGAGCAGCAGACATGGATCAGCAGCAGATTACAAGGAATCAGTGCAGTCCCTGCTTGCCGTAAGGGGCCATATGCCAGGCGTAGCTTACGCTGAGTGTTAGGAAAAAAAGGAAAGGTTGTTTGTTGTTGGTATTTAAAGAAAAAAACCTCAACCCTAAAGTGACTCAGCCATTCTTAGTCGAAGATACAACTTCTTTTGGGCGATTTTGGAGAAACATCATCAAATAAGAATATCATTCAACCACTTTCTCACCCGAACCAATATGTCTTCAAGTGTTAATCATTTCACGAGCGCGTTCTACACTGAGATGAGTGGCTAATCACCCGTGAACCTCTCCGGGTGAATGGTTAGTTATATTTGCAAGGTTTTATGTTTGTCGAACAAATTGGATTGAAATTATGAATGTTTAAACTTTCGGTTTCGGTTGTGGTTTATATAATATTGATGTTGAACATTTATTGAATGGTATGTCTATTTTGGATTTCATCAACCAATACGGTTTCTTATCGAGGGTCATTGAATACTTGCAAGTTGCGTCTTTCAATATTACGAGTCACTAAGATATTGTTAGGTGATAATCACCCGAGTCAACAGTCGCGGTCTAGTTATCGGCTTTCATCAAAGTTCTTTATCAATCATATTAACCACATATCATGTTTATGTGATATCAATTGGCAAACTATATAAACCTTGGCAATAATAATTAACCGGGATCCTGGAGAGGTCACCATTTCTCTAATCGTTTATAATTAAATTTTCTTTTTGTTATTTTTATTATTTGCAAATTAATCAACGATCAACCAATCGATTTTACATTTCTGCCTAGTTTAATTTAATAGTTTAAAAGTAAAACTTTCCACAATACTCCTCGTGGTTCGACACCCGACTTACCCTAACTAATAAGGTAGTTGGTCTTTTCTAAAAATCATATTTTTGATCTGTCATTCGACACCGATCAAATTTTGGCGCCGTTGCCGGGGAGTCGTGCGCAAAGTGTTTCTTTTATTAGTGTAATATAAAAAACTCAAAAATCCAAAAGTATTTAATTTCTGTTTGTTTAGTTTATTGTTCAGTATTACACTTGGTTTTCATGTTTATTTTGGGCAGGTAACTCTTCAGTTGCATGCATCATACAAGACATTCAGGGAAGTCATCTACACTAGTGTTCGATCCAGAGGTTGAGAAAACAGCTCGGCAGAACCGAGTATTTCATTGAGAGAAGAAGGTTTTACAATCTCCAATTTCACATTTTGAATCAATGGTGAATTTAAACCTCACTACGGAACCAATGCCCCAACCTTAATTTTCACCCACTCAAAATCATCTATCACCCAATACATTCGCCACTTCTGAATCTCCACCACAATCCAGTACGCAATCATCACAAATTCCACCATTCCCGAAATTTGATAACCTTCCACCATCACTTTCACAAACATCATCCTTACCACAACCAAGCACAACTCACAATTCTCCAATATCCTTTCTCCCAAATTTTGAGAGGCTTAACCCACAACAAGGCCAATCTTCGGCACAAGACCCAACTTTCACCCAAAAACCAGTAACCAGTCACTCCTCACCTTATGTGAGAGTGATTTCTGATGATAACACCTTGAACCAAACTGATATACAATTCCCGCAGACTTCTGCAACTCAATATCCATCGTTTCAACCACCATCATTTAGCTTCAGTTAAAGAATTAATCAAGGCAATTACGAGTATGATGATGGGGATTTGGACGGGGATGAAGGAGATCCAGGGACATATTAGTTGGCAAGACCACAACATTTAAATCATCAAGGGTATCCTCAGTTCAATCAAGCCAACCCAGGGTATCAAGTATTTCCCGAACCTCTAGTTCACCATGCACCTCGAAAGCAACCAGCGGTGAATCGACCCTTGAGACCTAACCCAAGGAATGCAATACCTCCGGCTAATAATCAAGTAGGCATTCCTAGGAGGTTTGAGAGAGGCCCGGTGAGGGGGATTGAGATTCATTTCTGACCTGCGATAGTTCACAATCCATCAGTAGTGGTCATTCCACAACTGCATGGCGGGTCATTTGAAGTGAGATCATAGGCAATCTAGAGTTTGCCTAAGTATCATGGGTTAGTGACAGAGGAGCCATATATGCATCTTGGGGAATATGATTCAAGATGCAACACAATTGGGGGACAAGGGTTCCAATAGGATGAGGTGAAGCTTGTACTGTTTCAGTTCACTCTCAAAGATAAAGCACAACAGAGGTTCCAATCCTTACCTTCAGCATCTATTCGTACTTGGTTGGAAATGCAACAACAATTCCTTGATGAGTTCTATACAAGCCAACAAACCAATGTTGCTAGGAAGAATATTAGGAATTTCTCTCAGCAGCCGGGTGAGCTCTTTCATGAAGCATTTACTAATTTCAAGATGATGATTAACAACTGCCCACACCATGACATTCAGCTGTGGGAATTGATCAACTCTTTTTACGAGGGACTTCACTATGAGGATCAAGGTGCGTTAGATTCTATTTCGAATGGTACTTTTGGCACTAACGATGAACAGGTTGATTGGGTGTACCTCGAGAGAAGAGCAGAAACCAGGAAGAAGAAGGCACAGTCTTCAAGACGCTCAAGGCAAGCAACTGTGAAGGCTGCAAGTAGTGGTAGTGTTGTTGATGTGGAGAGAATAGCTAGGATAGAATCTCAACTAGCTAACTTAGGCATTAGTGGACAGCCCCAGTGTGGGCATTGTGGGGATGTAGGATATATTGTAGATGGTTGTCCTAGCATAGTAGGTGAGATAGAAGAGGTAAACCAGGTACAATGGGGAATAGGAATTGGTCTGACACAAACTCCAACATCTACCATCCAGGTCTTAGGAACCACCCAAACTTTACTTATGGAAATCTAATAACCAAAGCAATCCAGGTTTTTAGGGTAGTGGACAACGTAGTAACCAACAACCTTATTCCCCTAGATATCAAAACAATCAAGGCAATTATTGTAGGGGTAGTGGTAGTGGGGGTACTAAAAGGGTAGTCAGTCTTCTAAGACAACAGGTGGAGAATTGAGTGAGGTGATGAACATGCTGAAGTCTATTCAGCAGGATATACAGGCCATCAAGCAAAAAGGTGAGGTATGTGATAAAACTATTCAGGCTTTAACTACGCAGGTTGGGCAGTTAGCCGGAGATGTGGCAGAGATGAAGAAGGAAAACATGAAGCTACTGAGTGATACTCAGGTTAATCCGGCACATCAATCGTCATCGACTACGAGAAATTTGCAAATCAACGGGGCAAGTTTTCTGCCTAATTCTGTAGACTGTATAGGTGACCCGGATCTGATTTCACAAACAACCCGTAAAAATTTAAAAAAATTGTTTTGTGAAATTTTTTTAGTGAAAATTCCACTATATCTGAGGATAAGTGTGGGGAAGTTAAACCATCCCCATTCCCTCTAGCTGTTGTGGAACAAAATAAAACAACAGTTTTGGGAGAAACCCCACCAAGGGATGAAAAGTGGGAAAAGTTTGTAAAAGTGAAAATTAATCGACCGTTACTTGATGTTTTGAAAGAAGACCCTGTTCATGCGGAGAGTTTGAAGGAATTGAGTACCCAAAACCGACACAACAAGCTGCCAAATGTAACACCCCAACCGATGGCGGAATCATCGAGGTGTCACGTAGTGACGATTGTTCAAAAGCACATGGTACTAAAATGTAAATATATTATTGAATAATTTAAATTGTCTTACATAGATGGAATGGAAAAAAAAATACAAAAGTCTGAATGAAACATGAAATTTGAAATAACTTATTAAAAGAAGCACTAAAGTCCAATGCTATAGTACTAAGATCAAACTGCACCTGAAACATGTACGTTTTGTCAACATATGAAATGTTGGTGAGCATTCCTAGATTTAATATATATAGTAAGTTGGAAAATGTTATACAATTCAAGTGCAAAGCTACTATGCAATTATGTAAACCATGTATCATACAAATGAGCGAAATCAATCCTGTGACTGTATAATGTACTAAATGAACGGTGGTGTACTTATCCAATAAATGGATAATAACTTAACAATGACCACGGATCCTCCGATGAAAAAGGGGGAGAATCAACCTTGGCGGGTTGTCAATCCAATAGCGCAATCCAATGTTAAGGTCGGCTTGTACAATGTTAATGATTTCACTAAGTACAAATGTATTCTACATGTAATATCTAAGCATAAAGCACGTTTGTAAGCAAATGCGCATAGTACTAGAATTGTATTGTAAAAGTATGAACTTGTATTTGTAATTTGTATAAGTGTACATGTAACACCCCAAAAGTGAAGAAAAGCAAAAAGTGGATAGGAAATACTCACAGTTCGCGTAATAACTTGAAACTCTACCGAACAAGGTGATGTGAATTAGGATTATCCCAAAGGATTAACCTAAAGAAATAGATAATTTGTAAGGGAATGAACTTAGTGTCTAAGTTATCTAGGATACAAATAGTTCTAGGGTTCCTAATTTGGGGATAAGTAATTGTTTTATTAATTAGGTAAATTGTTAATAAATAAAGAAATTTGGTAAATAATTAAATAAAAGACTTTTGTAGGTTTTTGATTAAGGATGGTCATGTTATCAGGTTTTAAGTATGAAATTAATTTTTATAAAATTATTTTCTCAAAAATTGAATATTTAGTATATTTATATCTATTTGTCAAAGATATAATTTTAATATCTAAAAATATTAAAATTAAATAAATTTCAAATTAAAATTTATATTTCTATTCTAAATGCCCAAACATAATTTATGTAAAATTTTGTGATAAAAATATTGAAAAATGAATTTATTATGATTTATTTATGATTTAAAAAAAATCAATTAAAAAAATGGAACAATAAAATTTATTTCTGAAATGCTTACGGATCTACAAGTTTGAAATAATTTTTGTGGATATTTATAAGAACGTTTAGATATTTTTATAGAATTTTAAAATTTTAAATGAATAAAATTGCAATATTTATAATATATATTAAATAAATTATTTTTGGAAATCTAAAAATTGTATGCTAAACTTTGTCATGAGATTTATCTAAAATAATTTTTGTAGAATTTTTAAGACACTTTTAGTATTTTAAAAACTATTTTTAAAAGATAAGAGTAAAAAGAATATAAAAGAAAGGTTCAAAAAAAAATACTGCGTGTGCCCACACTCGAATCCGGGCCTCTGGCCGGTTCGCGTCTTATATAACAAGCCTAGACCATCTGGTCTAGACCATGAGAACTATTAAACTTGGATTTAATTAGTTATATAGGTTATCTGATCTGTTAAGGATTATTTATAATTATCAAAAAAATATAACAGCTTGTGCCTGGATTCAAACCTAGACACGAGCCGGTTCGTGTCTTAACTTAACAAGATATCACCAACTGGTCTACTGATCAGTTGGTGATGGATTCTCATATGATTTAAGTTTAAGCTATTACAGCACATTATCATCTTCCCCATATGAACCCTAAAACATTAAATCAAATATACACTACAATAGAACCCGATTGAACATGGGGTTATTGTTAGAAAATGGTTGATTAACACTGGGAAACAAGGAATTAGAACATACCAATCGATTTGCTTCCTATTCGCGAGTCAACGCACAAAGTCAAAAGCAAATAAATCAAGCTTGAGGGTGAATTGCTTACAGAAATTGATGGTAAGGGGATGATTGTCGGCATCTTTAGGGTTTATCAGAGGGTTTTATTTATACTATAACCTACGAATTTTAGGAATGGAATGATTGACCCATTCCTTAATTACCCACGCATATACCTACATAATTGGTATGTTTTTACACAAATTCTTGGCGTGGGGAATAAGCTAGAGGCCGATTACAATATTTCCATACATAATCACTAACAATAACACGTTTTTGAGGTTTAATTTGGAAGGATTGAGCTGGGTGTTGACCTTCAATGTCAACAGATTGAGTTTAGGAGGTGTTTAAAATTATATGGAGTTTAGTTTCTAACCAACAACACAATGTGGCCTAGTGGTTTGTGTTGGTGTTCGCTGATTCCTTACCCGGATCAGACTCGGGTTCGAGTCTGGTCACAAATACTTTTTTTTAAACAGATTTGAAGGGAGAGGGATAGTGTGCTAGCCTGTTGGGCTCAGCTTTGGTGGGCCTGATCTGGGCTCCGAAAATGGGTAGAGTCTTGGGTTTGTTTAGCTTAATTATTTGCTTATAAGTTTAAAACTAACATTATTATTATTATTATTATTATTATTATTATTATTATTATTATTATTATTATTATTATTATTATTATTATTATTATAAAAGAAAAGAATTTTTCAGTTATGACAACGAGTCGAGTAGGTGGTTAATAATCGCAAGAAACGAGTTCACAACTTTTATTATTGAATCGAAACTTCGAATTACAAGGATTATAAATGTAAATGTAAATACAAGAAACGATAAGGACTAAATTTGTACGCTCATGATAGTGAAAGGTGACGGATGTCACAGCATCCCCAATTTTTAGAAATTTCGTCCCGAAATTCCTTCAAGTAGACGTATAAACAGGGTTCTGGGTACTCGAGTAAATGTTATAGTGAGTATGGTCAAGTTTAATGAGAAAGAGAGCTTTGGGTAGCGTGATAACCTGACTTGAATGGACTCGAATGTTAGATATAATTGGGTTAAATATATCTAAGGATTATTACCAGTGGTCAAGACCCAAAGTACTAGGCCTTAAAAATAAAGGTTAGGGTAGTTGGAAGAAATAAGCTAGACTATGAATCGACGTTTTGAACTACCAAGAGAATTGGGGTTAGTTCCTGGTCTAACTTCCAGTCTCACTTTTAATGCATCATTAGTGTTTATATATAGGGTGTACCGCAGCTAACCCACCACACCTTTGATACCTTGAAAACATACTGGACGCCTACAAAAAAAAACCCAATAGAATTTCACACTACCTTAACGTACCTGTAAATTCATGATTACGTTCCGGACCGGAATCATCAATTTACCTTACAATAGGGTGTTATGTCCTTCTACAACTCGAATTTAAAACAATATAACTAATTTGGAGTATGCGAGCTATGAAAATGAGGTGTCATGAGTTTGGACATAAGACATTAGTCATGCACTGCGACAGAGTAGAGAAATTTGCATAAATTCTCCCCAAGTCAAAATGAATACTTAAGGACTATCTTCTTTTGTAAGTGCCGAGTAATAAAAAAAATACTTTAACACGACAACTTTGATATGAGCAATTTCTTGGTTCACATGCCTTAGTATCTTTTTTTTTAGTGTATCAGGTGTCTATAATCAAGGTAATGCAAATGAAAAATGACTATTGTTCAAGCTAAGATTGTGTTGTGTGTAAATCAGCTTGTGATCGTAATACAAATAGAGAATGTAATTTGAAATTTTGTGCGAATATAGTTTAAACTGCTATATAATTTTTACATAAGTAAAAACATGAAAATAGTATACATATAGTGCAATATGATAATATAGAACTACATAGCATAGATCATGTAATCTGCACACAATAAAATATATTAACTAATTTAACTTTTAGTTTGTATCTTGTAGTATTTGTGTTATGCGACATAGATTTGTCAATTTGATAATGGTCATGTCTAACGAGTTCTCCTGATATATCATGTTTCTTAGATCATCAATTTCCAACCTTAGGTGTAATCATCTTTTACAAATAAAGCAATTAATACAAACATTGCATACCAAAGTTGAGAGAATTTTTTTTTAATTTCCCAAAAAAAAATATCCAAACATGATAACTTGAAATTATTCCAAAACTAAGACATGACTCAAAATTCAAGGAAAAACTAAAGCAAAAGGGTGAAAGACGTGGATATTGGATCCGTTAGTTAAGAAAGTTTTTAATACAAGGCTTGATCAATGAGATTTGCATCTTCAGGACCAGCATCTTCTTGGGTGTTGATATTGAACGCCCTACCACGTGTCACTTGATTTGTTGCATGGTTTGCTGGGACAAGGTCTGGACATTGATTTCTGAGATGGTTTGGATAGCCACAATTGAAGCAGGCTCGAGCATATGCTATGGGTTGTAGGTTTTGGCGAGCTGGTTGAGGATTCACTGGCTGAGGGTTGCCTGGTTGAGGGTTATCCGGTTGAGGTCTAAACACCGAACGACACGTGGTAGCTACATGACCAAACCTACCACAGGTGGTACAGTGGCGACAAGGATAGTTTGAAGGGTGATGGTATTGACAAGTAGCACATTTGGGCAAGTTTCCCCATAAACCTTCTTGGTAGGAGGGGTCTGGACCATTGGAACCTGGTTCACTGGGGCCACCGTAGCATAGTTTTTACTTTCGAATTTCCGCTTCTTGGAGTTAGAACTAGGATTTGCTGAAGCGGCTTTTGATGATTCAACAGTAGGGGTGGTGGTCTTCTCAGCTGGTTTCTTAGTACCTTTCCTAACCAAATTTCCCTTTTCACGTGCTTGTCAGTCAAAGAGGCTGCAAGCTGGATGGCTTCTTCCACCGTAGTGGGTTTGCTTCCGGTGACTACGTCTTGAATCAGGTCGGGTAATCCCTCGATATATTTTTCAATTGCTCGAGAGACCGGGGTAACCATGTGTGGAACCAATATGCTAAGTTCGTGATATCGAGTGTTATACGCAAGATTCTCACCACTGTCTTGTTTCAGCCCATGAAACTCATCCTCCAGTTTCCTGATTTCATTCCTAGGGCAGAATTTGGCGATCATGAGTTCCTTAACCTCAGCCCAAGACAAAGATAAAGCAACATCAGCGCCCCGATTGCGCTTTTCGCCATTCCACCAAGTTAGCGCCCCCTTTTGAAGGACACTAGTAGCATAGCGAACGCGGAGTTCATCAGGACACTCGCTATTCACAAAGGTGCTCTCCATGCTTTCAAACCATTGGAGGAGGCTAGTAGCACCCTCCTCACTAGTGAATTTTGTGGGGTTGCAAGAGTTAAAGTGTTTGAAAGTGCACCGAAATTGAGTCGCACCCGCTGTGTTGGCACTGTTACTATTCTGGGTTAACTCACTGACAAGATTTGGGATTACTGCAGCGATTTGCTCAGCGAGTAAAGATGCGAGGTGATGATCAGAATGTTGTCCAGAAGCACGAACAGTGAATTGGCTGGCATCACGGAGCATGCGGCGAGCAGACATCTATAAGGCAGTCATTGAATAATCATGAGATTAGAAAATGTAAGTGTATAACTGTACAGATGATTATGAAAGTATGAACTTGTAAGCAATATATGAAAATCATGAAATACAAAATATTGTATACGAAACGAGAGAGTATTATTGAAAAACTTGCATAAAATGCTTGGATTGCCCTTGTCTAGCTGTAAAGTCCAACAAGAACGTTGACTTTTCAAAGGAATTGAACCCAATGGTGATCAAAGAAGACATGCTTTAGCCTATAAGTGGACACTCACTCCAGGAATCCCCAGGTAAGCATAACAGGTCCGTTATTGGATTTATGCGCTATGCTTGCCTATGCCAGAAAACCCAGTGTACAGGCATCCACCCTTCCAGATTGCACGTGTTCCGTCACACTCATTAAAGCTCAACAACTTTGAAGGAGCAAAATAAGAGTAGGAATTATGCCTAAGAGTGTCTTCAGGAAAGGTACTGCTCCCGTTCCATGATGATGTAGACTTTCCACTCCTTGTAGGACACCATCTTTATGTACCATGATGAAAGATGAGAAGAAATGGAGAAGAAGGGAAAGATAGAGGAAGGAAAGTAGAGGGAAATGAGGGGAATGAAAATTTAGGGAATATTATGCATGAAAGTTGAAGTTCGGTTATAGTCTAGGCCATTTTATCTAATAACCTAGTTCTCTATAACCATGGCTCTGATACCAATCTGTAACACCCCAACCGATGGCGAAATCATCGAGGTGTCACGTAGTGACGATTGTTCAAAAGCACATGGTACTAAAATGTAAATATATTATTGAATAAATTAAATTGTCTTACATAGATGAAATGGAAAAAAATACAAAAGTCTGAATGAAACATGAAATTTGAAATAACTTATTAAAAGCAAGCACTAAAGTCCAATGCTATAGTACTAAGATCAAACTGCACCTGAAACATGTACAAAATAAGTTTTGTCAACATATGAAATGTTGGTGAGCATTCCTAGATTTAATACATATAGTAAGTTGGAAAATGTTATACAATTCAAGTGCAAAGCTACTATGCAATTATGTAAACTATGTATCATACAAATGAGCGAAATCAATCCTGTGACTGTATAATGTACTAAATGAACGGCGGTGTACTTATCCAATAAATGGATAATAACTTAACAATGACCACGGATTCTCCGATGAAAAAGGGGGAGAATCAACCTAGGCGGGTTGTCAATCCAATAACGCTATCCAATGTTAAGGTCAGCTTGTACAATGTTAATGATTTCACTAAGTACAAATGTATTCTACATGTAATGTCTAAGAATAAAGCACGTTTGTAAGCAAATACACATAGTACTAGAATTGTATTGTAAAAATATGAACTTGTATTTGTAATTTGTATAAGTGTACATGTAACACCCCAAAAGTGAATAAAAGCAAAAAGGGGATAGGAAATACTCACAGTTCGCGTAATAACTTAAAACTCTACCGAACAACGTGATGTGAATTAGGATTATCCCAAAGGATTAACCTAAAGAAATAGATAATTTGTAAGGGAATGAACTTAGTGTCTAAGTTATCTAGGATACAAATAGTTCTAAGGTTCCTAATTTGGGGATAAGTTATTGTTTTATTAATAAAGTAAATTGTTAATAAATAAAGAAATTTGGTAAATAATAAAATAAAAGACTTTTCTAGGTTTTTGATTAAGGATGGTCATGTTATAAGGTTTTAAGTATGAAAATAATTTTTATAAAATTATTTTCTCAAAAATTGAATATTTAGTATATTTATATCTATTTGTCAAAGATATAATTTTAATATCTAAAAATATTAAAATTAAATAAATTTCAAATTAAAATTTATATTTCTGTTCTAAATGCCCAAAAATAATTTATGTAAAATTTTGGGATAAAAATATTGAAAAATGAATTTATTATGATTTATTTATGATTTAAAAAAAATCAATTATTAATATGGAACAATAAAATTTATTTCTGAAATGCTTATGGATTTACAAGTTTGAAATAATTTTTATGGATATTTATAAGAACGTTTAGATATTTTTATAGAATTTTAAAATTTTAAATGAATAAAATTGCAATATTTATAATATATATTAAATAAATTATTTTTGGAAATCTAAAAATTGTATGGTAAACTTTTTCATGAGATTTATCTAAAATAATTTTTGTAGAATTTTTAAGACACTTTTTGTATTTTAAAAACTATTTTTAAAAGATAAGAGTAAAAAGATTATAAAAGAAAGGTTCAAAAAAAATACTGCGTGTGCCCACACTCGAACCCGGGCCTCTGGCCGGTTCGCGTCTTATATCACAAGCCTAGACCATCTGGTCTAGACCCTGAGAACGTTTAAACTTGGATTTAATTAGTTATATAGGTCATCTGATCTGTTAAGTATTATTTATAATTATCAAAAAAATATATCAGCTTGTACCTGGATTCGAACCCAGAAGCGAGCCGGTTTGTGTCTTAACTTAACAAGATATCACCAACTGGTCTACTGATCAGTTGGTGATGGATTCTCATCTGATTTAAGTTTAAGTTGTTACAGCGCATTATCATCTTCCCCATATGAACCCTAAAACATTAAATCAAATATACACTACAATAGAACCCGATTGAACATGGGGTTATTGTTAGAAAATGGTCTATTAACACTGGGAAACAAGGAATTAGAACATACCAATCGATTTGCTTCCTATTCGTGAGTCAACGCACAAAGTCAAAAGCGAATAAATCAAGCTTGAGGGTGAATTGCTTACAGAAATTGATGGTAAGGGGATGATTGTCGGCATCTTTAGGGTTTATCAGAGGGTTCTATTTATACTAAAACCTACGAATTTTAGGAATGGAATGATTGACCCATTCCTTAATTACCCATGCGTATACCTACATAATTTGTATGTTTTTACACGAATTCTTGGCGTGGGGAATAAGCTAGAGGCCGATTACAATATTTCCATACATAATCACTAACAATAACGCGTTTTTAAGGTTTAATTTGGAAGGATTGAGCTGAGTGTTGACCTTCAATGTCAACAGATTGAGTTTAGGAGGTGTTTAAAATTATATGGAGTTTAGTTTCTAACCAACAACACAATGTGGCCTAGTGGTTTGTGTTGGTGTTCGCTGATTCCTTACCCGGATCAGACTCGGGTTCGAGTCTGGTCATAAACACTTTTTTTTAAAACATATTTGAGGGGAGAGGGATAGTGGGCTAGCCTGTTGGGCTCAACTTTGGTGGGCCTGATCTGGGCTCCGAAAATGGGTAGAGTCTTGGGTTTGTTTAGCTTAATTATTTGCTTATAAGTTTAAAACTAACATTATTATTATTATTATTATTATTATAAAAAGAATTTTTGAGTTATGACAATGAGTCGAGTAGGTGGTTAATAATCGCAAGAAACGAGTTCACAACTTTTATTATTGAATCGAAACTTCGAATTACAAGGATTATAAATGTAAATGTAAATACAAGAAACGATAAGGACTAAATTTGTACGCTCATGATAGTGAAAGGTGACGGATGTCACAGCATCCCCTACTTTTAAAAATTTCGTCCCGGAATTCCTTCAAGTAGACGTATAAACAGGGTTCTGGGTACTCGAGTAAAAGTTATAGTGAGTATGGTCAAGTTTAATGAGAAAGAGAGCTTTGGGTAGCGTGATAACCTGACTTGAATGGACTCGAATGTTAGATATAATTGGGTAAAATATATCTAAGGATTATTACCAGTGGTCAAGACCCAAAGTACTAGGCCTTAAAAATAAAGGTTAGGGTAGTTGGAAGAAATAAGCTAGACTATGAATCGACGTTTTGAACTACCAAGAGAATTGGGGTTAGTTCCTGGTCTAACTTCCAGTCTCACTTTTAATGCATCATTAGTGTTTATATATAGGGTGTACCGCAGCTAACCCACCACACCTTTGATACCTTGAAAACGTACTGGACGCCTACAAAAAAAACCCAATAGAATTTCACACTACCTTAACGTACCTGTAAATTCATGATTACGTTCCGGACCGGAATCATCAATTTACCTTACATTAGGGTGTTATGTTCTTCTACAACACGAATTCAAAAAAATATAACTAATTTGGAGTATGCGAGCTATGAAAATGAGGCGTCATGAGTTTGGACATAAGACATTAGACATGCACTGCGACAGAATAGAGAAATTTGCATAAATTCTCCCCAAGTCAAAATGAATACTTAAGGACTATCTTGTTTTGTAAGTGCCGAGTAATAAAAAAAATACTTTAACACGACAACTTTGATATGAGCAATTTCTTGGTTCACATGCCTTAGTATCTTTTTTTTAGTGTATCGGGTGTCTATAATCAAGGTAATGCAAATGAAAAATGACTATTGTTCAAGCTAAGATTGTGTTGTGTGTAAATCAGCTTGTGATCGTACTACAAATACAGAATGTAATTTGAAATTTTGTGCGAATATAGTTTAAACTGCTATATAATTTTTACATAAGTAAAAACATGAAAATAGTATACATATAGTGCAATATGATAATATAGAACTACATAGCATAGATCATGTAATCTGCACACAATAAAATATATTAACTAATTTAACTTTTAGTTTGTATCTGGTAGTATTTGTGTTATGCGACATAGATTTGTCAATTTGATAATGGTCATGTCTAACGAGTTCTCTTGATATATCATGTTTCTTAGATCATCAATTTCCAACCTTAGGTGTAATAATCTTTTACAAATAAAGCAATTAATACAAACATTGCATACC
Organism: Ambrosia trifida; assembly: GCA_028751855.1. Classification (NCBI taxonomy): domain Eukaryota; kingdom Viridiplantae; phylum Streptophyta; class Magnoliopsida; order Asterales; family Asteraceae; genus Ambrosia; species Ambrosia trifida. The sequence continues at coordinate 42,736,849 of CM054125.1, forward strand.
AAAGTTGAGAGAAATTTTTTTTTTAATTTCCCAAAAAAAAAAAATATCCAAACATGATAACTTGAAATTATTCCAAAACTAAGACATGACTCAAAATGCAAGGAAAAACTGAAGCAAAAGGGTGAAAGACGTGGATATCGAAACTCCAAGACCCAGGAACGCCTTTAATTCCAATACAGATTGGAGAGCATAAAATTGACAAGGCATTATTGGATCTTGGAGCATGTGTTAGCATTCTTCCAGGATGTATCTATGACCAATATGAATTTAGTCCTTTGAAAAAAGTCGACATCACCATGGTGTTGGCAAATTAAAAAGCGATACGTCCTAGGGGAATGTTAATGGATGTAATAGTCAAGGTGGAGGGTTGTTTTTACCCGGTGGATTTCTTGGTAATGGATTGTGTTTCTAATAAAAAAGAGACACGACCCATGGTAATGTTGGGTAGACCGCTCTTAGATACGGCACATGTGATTTATTGTGCCAATGGGACGGTAAATATGAGGTTTGGGGAAAGAACACTGAGTTTGAATGTGTTTTTAAGTTTAACTAACCCAAACGCCGAGGAAGAGTGTTTCATGGTTGACGGGATTGAAGAAGCTGGACTCAAGAAGGGTAAGCAGAAGAAGAAGAAGAAGAAGAAGAAGAAGAAGGTCAAGAAACGAGCTAAGGTCAACCAGGAGGGCATAAGAGTAAGAGCTCTAGATCGTAGCTATGGGATGTCTGAGGAATTACCACCAGATGGAGAGGATGCATGCTTAGCGGCTGAGGAATGCAAGCATCCCACTCGCCCACCATAAGGAGAACACCAGGTAAAGTCAGGGTGAAGACTGTAAACTTAGCGCTACCAGGAGCCAGCCCAGAAGTTTCTTTATATGTTTCTTTATTTGCGGGTTTGTTTGTTTTTGTTTTAGTGGTTGTTTGCTAAGTAACTAATCATTGCGGGTGGTAGTCCATAGTCGTATATGTTGAGATTGGTGGTTGGGAAAGAATTGGGTGAATATTAAAAGCACCATACATTGGGGACAATGTATCCCAAGTGTGGGGATTGGGGTGACCCTAGGGAAAGTTATGGTGGAATCACTTACTTTGCATGAAAAATTGAGAAATTTTGAAAAAATTTAGAAAATTTAATGGAAATTTTCTTGCAATTTTTGTCTCTCTTTCTACCTGATCAGACATAAAAGCCGAATTTTCAGTCACCAAAGAATCTTTTGCCAAATGTGAAAATAGGAGATCCCTAATCATGGTTGTCCTTTTAAGTTTCATGAGATTGTTTCTGGCGGGTGTTTTTAGAAGAAATGAAAAGAGATGCCTAACTAAGGGTAACATGCTTATAGGACTTGCATATGCTACATGTCAGCAGCATATTTCCCTACATTGTGAGGTCTTGAGCCTAGTAGATGTTTAATTGATATAAATGTTCCATTTCATGAGAGTGAGCCAAATGCTTCTTTGTTGCATAATTTGTATAATTCGATATATAATGCTAAAGCTTTAGGCGATATGTGCGCATAGATGAGAAAGGCAATGTAGGAGACCACTTGTTTGTTGATACCCTTGTGTTGTTTGTGTTGACTCGTTTGTTATAATTCACTATTAGTAAACCATGTTGAGCCTAAACCTTTCGTTTGTTAAACTTACACCATTACCCAAATTGGCCCGTTTACCTTGTTAAATAAAAATGTTGGCATCCAATGTGTTCGTGTTGTTTATTGTTTGAGTTATTCAATTTTGAGAAAAAGAAAAAAAGATATACAAAAATAGAAGTTATTGTTATGGGTTGATGTGTTAGTGCTTTTGTGATATGTGAATAAGGATGTTTCAACATTTGTGTTAAACCTTTTATTTTCGAGCCATTTGTGAACCAAATCATCCTATCTTTACCCTAAGCCCAAAACCCGAAAGTACTTTTGATATGTGCACAGTTTATAGCTTATGTGTGATTGTTAAACAAACCTATGATAACAAAGTTGCATTCTTGGTTTTTGAGTGATATATACTAGTACAGTACACACTAGTCCAGATATTAAATCGAGAGGAGCGAACATTGTGAGGGGTGTGTAGTGTATGTGTATGAACATAAGCATGTTAGTTTTAGATAGGCAAGTCTTGTTTTGAAATTGCGCAACACTTGCTCGCCGGATTGTTAATCTCGATTGTGTAAGTCTATGGGACGGGTATGATTTGGGACCTTGGAAAATCGATAGGTGAAGGAATTGGAGGTGATTTGTCAAATAGGTGAGTCGTCTTTTGAGACGGTTTGATTGGGGACAATCAAAGGTAAGTGTGGGAATGTGATGAATGGAGTAAAACATGAATATTAATGCGCGTAATTATGTCATTTTAATATGATTTTCGATGTTTATATGTCATGAATAAGATGACTACGTGAAGTTCGGATGTGCAGGTTAATCGGCTTAACTGGATGGGTTTAATGGTTTAAGCCTGTAATGTGTAGAGCGAGGATGATAATTTAGGAGATTCAAGTGTTCGAGGCATTTTGTGTGGTGGAACAAGATTGATAATAGTCGTGGATGGAAAAAATGAAGTTCGACAAGTTATTCGGATTGAGTTGCGAAGTTTAAAGCGATGATAATAATGTGACTAATGGCCCCAAGAGTTGATGTGTATTGGTGTGCTATAGGTTTGGGTGGTGATTTATGAGAATATGCGAGAAATCAAGATAAAATGGAATGGAACTAGATGAAGTCTTTGTTCTGATGTTGCAGGTCAAGCACAAGCACAACCATGCTTGCACACAAGCACAATCATGCTCATTACTAAGCATGACCATGCCTGTGGACAAACATGATCATGCTTGTTTTTCTTCATACACGCCAAACAGGTTAGTTAGCTCTGACCGTAACCCCTGTGGTTACGAATGTCCTCACACCTGGTGCATCACCGTGCTCAGCCTGATCTGCCTATAAATAGCATGCTCAACTCAATAATTTGGTGTGCCATCTTGTGCGGGTTTCTACCCTTCTCGAGCCTTTTTGGGGACTCTTGGGAGGCTTTAGGGCCGACCAAACCCCTCTCTAGGCTTGGGATACATCCTAGCTTTGGTTTTCGCTCGAGAAATGGCACTGTATGAATAATTACATGTAATAAGGTCGAGGGTCGTGAGGATCACTTCATACGCATAGGATCAAGATGGTTGGAGGCTTGTCTATGAGCAGAAGATCTCATGTTCCTATGTTGTTCATCTTTAGATGGTTGTATCCATCCAGTATTCTCCGAACCCATTCAATTTGTTATACTTTTTATATATTAGTAGTAGTTTATTTATAATTATTTGGTGTGTTTGTTTTCTTAACTAGTTTTTGTTTGTTTATCTTTAGATGGTTGTATCCATCAAGTATTCTCCAAACCAGATCCGGGTGACAAGTTTCTGGTATCGCACCAGATGTGTGAATGGTTTTCTTGGCAAAAGAGCGAATTCCCTACGGGTGCACCCGTGTTCTTTGAGCCACACACCTTTAGGATTATGTTTCACCTTTGTTAAGATTATCATTCACAAGTCTTGGGGGTTAAGGGTTGAAATTGTTAAGTATTTTAATCACTAAACCAAACTTATATTTACTTGATGACTAAATATTTAAGTTGGCACTTGCAAAGGTAAATAAAACAAGGATACTTTATCTAACTCTCGTTAGTACAAAGCTGTTAACTTTTTAGAGGATCCCCCGTCACACATGATGATGATTTGTGAGATCCTTCGGTACAGGAGCGAAAGTTAAGAGAGGTAGAAGGGATTCCCGTTCGGAATTAAGCCTCTACACTAATTTAGGAAGGTAAATTAGAGAACCCAGTGCTTAAAGGAATGGTTTTGCGGTGGTTTGGGAAGTGCCTAAAAACTAGGACTTAAACATTCCAATAAACTACATGACTTGTGCGCGTTAGGCTCGATGACACTTGTCAACCAAGAGAAGACCGGCTTACATGCCAGCAGTCCGAAGACACCTTTATAGGAACTCGTACACTTCCCCTGTGCGTGACCCATTTAGTTGTTAGACCGTCATTCCTTATTTATTTCTATTCCCATCTCCTAACTCTGAAAGGACCGTTCAAAAACCGTTCTCCACATCAACAACTAAAACTACTACTACTTTTAATATAATTAATTTACTTGTTCGAAGGGTTCCCAAGACATGCATGTTTTCTAAACCTACTATTTTTATCTTTTATTTTAAAACCAAAACCTTTTCAAAAGCTATTTTTCTTTTAGAATTCATCCGTTTTATTTTCTTTTTAAAATCCGATTGGCAAAACTGATGGAAGGTTGAGTAGGAGAAAGTGTGTTTTCTAGAATACGATACTCGGTATTTACCTTAGAAATATATACTATGCACGTTAGGTTCTCTGCCTATGTATTAGTTTTAGTTTCTAAGTAAGTAATTATCGTTTACTTATAAATTTTAAACTTGTTAATGGTTTACTAAAAATCCTCTTCTTACCAAAATCAAAGTTTCAATGGTTTAAATACCATAGTTTTTTGCACTGGAAATATGATATCTTTTCTAATTACTAAAACTTGACACATCAACCACCCACTACTACAGCAATCACCACCCGCCACTAACGTCCACTACCTTCACCCACTCGTTGTCGCCTCCACCCACCACCGCCATTACTTCCACCTACCACCACTATCGCCACTATCGCCACTACCGTCACACACCACCGCCGACACATACCACCATCGTCACCTCCATTACCCACCGTCGCTGCCGCTTATCCCCACTGCCACCCAACACAAGCTGCAATCCACCCTCCACCACTACCATCCACCGACCTCCAACGGCCTCCGCAACCACATCCGCCACCGTCCACTACTGCGAGTCTGCGACCCACCACTGTTGTCGCCTCCTCCATGCATCGTTCTGGCCACCCGCCTCCGCTACCACCCATCCTTGCACTGTCGCCGCCACCACCACATATCACCACTTACCATCGCCACCACCACCACGTATCACCACTAACTTTATTCTTTCGTTTTTTCATGCCTACCAGACACAGCAAAGTAATTATTTATATCAATCCTACATGGTAACCAAACAAGACATGGAATGGTAATTATCAATTTCATTACCTTGTCCATTCTATTACCTCATTTATTCAATTCCCTCACTCATTCCATTACTTCACTCATTCCATTACCCTATACCAAACAGACCCTTAAGCTCAATAATTTCATTTTAAAACTTTGGATAATTAGTACTAAGAACCCTAGTTCTAATCGCATTCTATTGAGCATGAATTTGATACATGTTCACAAAAAAAAGGGGCTTTCATTAAGGTCATAAACACGAGTAACATTCAATACCATTACAATGTTGTGGTAGAGACATTGGTGGATAATGATAGAAGACCCAGGGGATCCTGGGTTCGATTCTTGAGCCAAATGGATTATACCGATAAATTCATAGTAGTGCCTACGGGCAAGTGAGCTACCGTGTTTTCCCCTGAATTGGTGTTTGACAACTTGGGTACTCTCAGAGTACTTAAATTTGTTAAAAGGGTGCCCTAAAATTGCTCGGGTTTGATTTTTTAGACTGTTAAAAAAATATATATTCAATATTTAATTGTTACATATGGTAGGTTAATCAATGCAACATTCAATTCAACATTTAATTTTAGGATTTGTATTTAATTATGTATTTTTTTTATTTAATTAAGTATGTTTATTTGAATTATATGCAACATTTAATTCAAAATTTAATTTTAGGATTTGTTTTAAATTATGTATTTTTAATTTAATTAACTATGTTTATTTGAATTATGTATTTTACATTGGTAGGCAATAATAGAATACCCGGGAGATCCTGAGTTCGATTATTGAGCCAAATGGATTACACCGATAACTTCATCGTATTGCCTACGCACAATTGGGTTATCGGGGTTTCTCCCGAAATTGGTGTTTGACAACTCGGGTACTCTCGGAGTACATGAATTTGTCGAAAGGGTGCCCAGAAAGTACTCGGGTTTGATTTGTTGGCCGCTAAAAAAAATATATTCAATATTTAATTGTTACATATCTTAGGTTAATCGAAGCAACATTCAATATAACATTTAATTCAACATTTAATTTTAGGATTTCTATTTAACTAGCAAAATCAACCGCGCTACGCGGCGGGATTTCGGTCGACATCGCTTAAAAAATCCTAAAAGAAAAGGTCATGATATATAAAAGGAAGTTGACACTTATTTAATATCGACAACGGTTACGATAGAACCAAAACTGGCACCGAGGTTCTTCGGTCATAATTGGCATAGTACCCATCTATAACCTATAATAAAAGAATTGAATTTCTATGAGGTGACATTCAATAGAGGCCTCAACTCCCATTGAATGTGCCATGTTGCACTTTGATGTGATAGTATTCAATTTATTATTTTAAATAAAAGATAAATTTTTAAAATTTTTATTTTCTTTTTTAAATAAAATCTATATCTATATTATCTTAAAATTTCAAATATGTTAATTAATATCTTTTCATTATTTTACTCTCACATTTTTAAATGTTAATTATTATTTTAAAATTTCAAATATTTCAATTAATATTTTTATCTTTATTTTTCCTTATTTTCCACTCACAATTTTTAAATGTTAGTAACTTTTATGTATGACATTTTTTTTGAAAAAAAAAATTTACACCAAATTAACGATGACTTTATTAACTTTCCAACGAGCACCGTAGTGTTATAGATATAGATTCATAGTAGTGCCTACGGGCAAGTGAGTTACCGTGATTTCCCCTGAATTGGTGTTTGATAACTTGGGTACTCTCAGAGTACTTAAATTTGTTAAAAGGGTGCCCTAAAAGTGCTCGGTTTTGATTTTTTAGACCGTTAAAAAAATATATATTCAATATTTAATTGTTACATATGGTAGGTTAACCAAAGCAACATTCAATTCAAAATTTAATTTTAGGATTTGTATTTAATTATGTATTTTTTTATTTAATTAAGTATGTTTATTTGAATTATATGCAACATTTAATTCAAAATTTATTTTTTGGATTTGTTTTAAATTATGTATTTTTAATTTAATTAACTATGTTTATTTGAATTATGTATTTTACATTGGTAGGCAATAATAGAAAATCCGGGAGATCCTGAGTTCGATTCTTGAGCCAAATGGAGTACACTGATAATTTCATCGTAGTGCCTACGCGCAAGTGGGTTATTAGGGTTTCCCCTGAAATTGGTGTTTGTTAGGACAAAAAGGATTGGTGAAACCACTTTTGCAAACCTTAGTCTAATTCACTTCTGTCAAAATATTCTAAGTATAGAACTGCTGAAAAAGAAAGATCAAACTACTGAAGAAGAGATTCCAGAAGTACTGAAGAAGAAAAGTCATCAGAAGTTCTGAAGTTCAGACCAGACACTTCTACTGAAGAACTACTGAAGACAAACTACTCATCAGTAGTTTGTCATTCATCAGTACTTATGTGAAGATCTTTTCCACCGCCTTTTTGTATCAGTAGTTTATTACTTTAGTATTACTTTTGCTTTATGTACAAGTTCCAATGCTGCAACTTGTTGCAACTTGTTTCTGAACTTGCTTTTTGGCAAGGTTCATGTATTTGTAAAGTCTATAAATAGAAGGGTTCATCCCTCTGTTTTAGACATTGATTTTAATACAGAAATCCTTCAACACATATTATTGTTATTTCCATTTCATATTTATTGAGAATCTGTCTAAGTGTTTCATTCTCATTCAATACTTAGATTCTCAATAAATACTTATCATTTATTAGTTTTTCAATCCAGGGGGAGTCATAACTCCTGTTGATAAGTGTAGCTTTAAACTCATAACATTCCGCTGTGCTATCTCTGATCAAAGAACTTGCTAAACACCTAAGTGTTCACTAGCAAGTTCATACAAAAGAGCAATACTGATCCAACAATTGGTATCAGAGCACTGGTTTATCTGATCACATATCAATCTAACATATTGAGAATCAGACACAGGCTCTTATTGATATTCAATAAAGGATTATAAGCTCACTTTTATCAACATCCATCACTTTAAGAGATATTTGACAAATCAATACTCTTTAAAATGGATCCTCATAATACTGGTTCTGCCAATAAACCTGCTATGATAGTAAGAAATGAATATAACATCTGGCAAAGGAGAATGGCACATACATTATCACAGACCAACACAGGTTGCTGGAAATCTGTGATATATGGTCCTCATAAACCAGTAAACATTAATCTTGAAACTAAAGAAGAGATTCCAAAAGACCCAAAAGACTATACAGATGATGATTTCCTAAAACTTGAGCTTGATGCTAAAGCTTTCTCTATGTTGGCAATGGCACTCCCAAATGAAATCTACTCTGGCCTATTACATTGTGATAGTGCCAAAGAGCTTTGGGACTGCCTCAAAGAACAGTTTGGAGGAACTGAAGAGGTGATTGCCAACACCAGAGAAATCCTGGCTCAACAATATGAAACTTTTGCTCACATTAATGGGGAAACTTTAACACAACAATTTGAAAGATTCTCCTCATTAATATCTGAGCTAAAACTAAATGGTCAGACCTACATAACTGTATCTATGCTTCATAGATTTTTAAGGTCTCTACCTGAGAAATGGGAAACATACTCTATAGTCTTAAGATCTTCACCAGACTTTAGCTCCCTCACTCTTACAAAAATTCATGGGAGAATACTTACTTTTGAAAGAGAAATTGATCAAAAGAAAAAGTTACAAAGTTCTGGCAAAACTGCTGATGACTATCTACCAGGTAGTACGGCACTATTGGGACAAGACTCACCAACTTGTTCAAATAGTTTTGGATCTTTTGACCATATTGACATAACTGCTGGGATCTCATCTGAAAGATCATTCCCAGGTTATGACAATAATGATTTTGGTCAAACTACTGATAACATGTGTTTTATCATGGATGATTTAAATAGTTTCAGCAGTGATGACCTAGAAGAAATGGATATTTTGCACCAACTGGCCATGTTAAGTTTAAAAACAAATAAATTTTACAAAAGGTCAGGAAGGAAGTTTCCAGGACTCAACAGTTCAACAAAAATTGGTTTTGACAAATCTAAACTTAGATGTCACAAGTGTCAAAAGTTGGGACACTTTGCTAGAGAGTGTAGAAGCTCTGGATTTAACCAATCTCAGTCTGGAAACAATTTTAACCCCAATTATAACAGGAATAATGGAACACAAGGGAGTGCACATTTTGTACAGGCACAAGCTCCACAACACCAATATGTGCCACAAGTACAATATGTATAGATGCCTGCTCAACAGATGCAGAGCCAACAATCAATCCCTCCCTTTCCAGCTGCTCAACAACCTCCACAGCCTCAGCAACCCTCTCAACAAAGTTTATTCACTTCAGGGTATGTTGACTGGAGCAGTCTTCCTTTTGACACCACAGAGTGTAATCCTGATGCAGACAACAAGATGTTTGACATCAACTGGGGAGAGCCTGACAATGGCAGAAAGAACTTTGCCTTGATGGCATTTGAGGGATGCACCTCAAAATCTGCCTTGTCACAGGTATCAAAAGAATCTTTGACAAAACTGTGTTCAAATTCTTGCAAAGAATCTTTTGCTCTCATAAGAGAGACAAATGTGCACTTACAAGGAAAAGCAAATGACTCTGAGAGAAAATTCACTCAGATGAAATGTGATTTAGAAAGAAAACTTTCTGCAAAAACAAAAGAAGTTTCTAAATTAACTAACACTGCTATTGAAACCCAAGCACAAATTAAAATCATGATAAATGACCTAGGAAATGTCAGACAAGAGCTTGCTGACACCAAGGTCACATGTGAAAAATGGGTTGAATCTTGTAAGGGGTACCAATTATTGCTAAACAAACAAAGTGCTTCAAATGTTAGGTTTGGCATAGGGTACATCACACTGAAACACCAACAGATTTTTCCCCCAAAACTACTGAAGATGGGAGAAAAATTGTTTCAGGTGAAACTTCTGAAGAGGAAGAATGCACATCTTTCCATGAGAACTTTCTAAAAACTCACAAAGAAAGTTCTTCAGAAGTACTGATTAATTCTGACTTTAAGCCATCAGTAGTTTCAACTACATCAGGAGTTGAGAACCTGAAAACTACTGATGACCTAAAACCAATCAATACAGTCAGAAACTTGTCTTTAAAAGAAAAGACAAAAGAATGTGAAATCTGTGGTCTGTTCAACCACAAGACAGAATTTTGCAGATATAGAAAAGGTTTCAGTTCAACAAGAAAAATCAACAACTGGTTGTGGGAAAACAAATCAAAAATGATTTTGTAAAAACTTTTTCTCCCAAGAAACAACAACCAGCAAACACCTTTTCTCAGAAAAAGACAAAATCTCAACAAAGGTCTTTTTCTCAAAATTCTCTTTCAGTAGTTAGACCTGAATCATCAGCAGTTTCACAAACTGCTGAGATTAAAGATCTTATAAACTTGGTACAACTACTGATGACCAAAGTTGATGGTGGTCCTCAAAAGGATACCACCATTGTTCTTAATGAAAAATCCATTGCCAAAAAGACATGGATTTCTCAACTTGGTCAAGAACAAACTGTAAATGTTCTCAAGAGCAAACCCAAAGCCAAACTGTCTTGGGTTCCTAAATCTAACTGATTTGCTATCTTGTGCAGAGAGTTTCCAGAGGCTTAAATAGCATTTGGTATGTAGACAGTGGAGGCTCAATGCACATGACAGGATGCAGATACCTGATAAACAATTTTATCAGTCAAAGAAATGGATCTGTATCCTTTGGGAACAATGCTAAGGGATATGTGCTAGGACATGGTAATGTCTCCTCTGGCAAAACACAGTTTGACAAGGTCAATCTGGTTGAAAACCTTGATTACAACTTGCTGAGTGTGTCACAAATGTGTGATAAAGGATATTCTTCCTTTTTCACAAAGACAGCATGCAAGATCATATCACCAGAAGGCCAGAAGTTGATAGAGAAGATTATTGAAGATCATACTTTGTTAATAGCCAAAAGATGTGGCAATGTCTATGCAGTGGACATTGAAAAAGACAAAGTACTGAACAACACTGCCTGTTTCTTCTCAAAGGCATCAACTTCAGAAACTGATCTCTGGCACAGGAGACTTAGCCATGTGAACTTTAAAACCATAAATAAAGTCACAAAAATGAGCTTGGTCAGAGGTCTACCCTTAAAAGTATACCAGTGTCAAGAACACTATGTATCATGTTTAAAGGGAAAACAGCATAAGTCCTCCTATAAGTCTATTGAAGAATCAAAAACAACTGCATGTCTTCAACTACTCCACATGGACTTATTTGGGCCTGTAAAAATCATAAGCCTTGGTAAGAAGTACTGCTTAGTCATCATTGATGACTACTCAAGATTTACATGGGTATTCTTCTTTTTTTCCAAGGATGAGGCTGCTGAAATCATCAAGTTCTTCATTCTACAAGTAGAGAAGCAATACTCTCTACCTATCAAAACCATTAGAAGTGATAATGGGACAGAGTTCAGGAACAAAACTCTGGATGAATTCTGTTTGTCTAAAGGGATTATTAGACAATTCAGTGTTCCCAGAACTCCTGAACAAAATGGTGTGGTAGAAAGGAAGAACAGAACTTTAATAGAAGGAGCAAGAACAATGTTAGCTGATTCTGGCCTACCATTATACTTTTGGGCAGAAGCAGTTAACACATCATGTTATGTTCAAAATAGAGTTCTTATTGTCAAGAGACATTCAAAGACTGCCTATGAAGTTCTTCATGGCATGAAGCCCCTTATCTCCTTTTTCAAGGCTTTTGGGTGTCAATGTTTCATCTTGAACATTAAGGAATCTATTTCAAAGTTTGCTGCCAAAGTTGATTCAGGTTACTTTCTTGGTTATTCATCAACTAGAAAAGCCTACAAGGTTTTCAACTCAAGAACCAGGATAGTAGAAGAAACACTGAATGTCAAGTTCAATGAGTCAAAACACACTCTCATTCCAGCACATCCTGCTGAACTTTTTGACCTTGACAGCTTCCACTTTGGACCTGAAAAGACTGTCACTTCATCCAAACCTACTTATTATGGTGATCAAAGGTTTGATGATGAGGATCCAGCACCATGGACTCCTCAAACAGTCATTAAGTCAACTTCAAAACCATCAGAAGTTTCACAAACTTCTGATTCAACAAATACTGAGGAACAAACTCAAACATCTGCTTCAGCACCTGCAACTACTGAAGACACTGAAACTGCTGAACCAGATATAATAGACCTCAGTAGTTTGTTTGAAGAACATGAGCCACCAACACCTGTCAGTGGTTTACAACAACTAATCGAACACAAAGACCATCCACTTGATCAAATCATGGGTGATATTGCATCAGGTGTTCTTACAAGAAACCAGCTTTCCAACTTTTGTCTCTTCTCAGCATTTATTTCACAGTTGGAACCAAAGAAGTACCAGGAAGCCCTCAAAGACAACAATTGGGTGCAGGCAATGCAAGATGAATTGCTTCAATTCAACAAGCAACAAGTTTGGGAAATCTGTCCCTTACCACCAAACAAGCAACCAATTGGCACAAGATGGGTTTTCAGGAACAAACAAGATGAAGCTGGTATTATAATAAAGAACAAGGCAAGACTGGTAGTACAAGGTTACTCTCAAGAAGAAGGAATTGACTATGATGAAACCTTTGCTCCAGTTGCAAGGCTTGAAGCCATCAGGTTATTTCTGGCCTATGCCATTTCCAACAAAATAAAAGTTTATCAAATGGATGTTAAGAGTGCATTTTTGTATGGAAAGATAAAAGAGGAAGTGTATGTTTGTCAGCCACCTGGGTTTGAGGATCCTTCTCATCCTGAGTGGGTGTACAAACTAGACAAAGCTCTTTATGAGCTCAAACAGGCTCCAAGAGCCTAGTATGACACACTTTCAACCTTTTTACTCAAAAATAACTTCACAAGAGGTGCCATTGATAAAACTCTTTTCATAAAACATGTTGGAAATCATGTCTTACTTGTTCAAATATATGTTGATGATATCATTTTTGGTTCAACAAACACAAAATTGTGTGATGAATTTAAGAAACTCATGCAATCAAAATTTGAGATGAGTATAATGGGAGAACTGCAGTACTTTCTAGGACTGCAGATTAAACAACAATCAAATGGAACTTTTATACATCAATCAAAATATGTTAAAGAATTATTAAACAAATTTTCTTTACAAGACTGTAAATCATGTTCCACTCCCATGACACCAACCACACAAGTTGAACCAGATGATCAAGGAAAACAGGTTAATCAAACCATGTATAGATGTATGATAGGTTCCCTTTTATATCTAACTGCTTCTAGACCAGATATTATGTTTTCAACATGTGTCTGTGCTAGATATCAATCAGCTCCTAGGGAATCACACCTCATTGCAGTCAAAAGAATCTTCAGATGTCTGAAAGGAACTCCAACTCTTGGAATTTGGTATCCTGCTTCAAGCAATACCAAGTTATCAGCTTTTTCAAATAGTGACTATGCAGGGTGTAAAATGTCAAGAAAATCAACATCTGGTGTTGTCAATTCTTGGGTAACTGTCTAGTGTCCTGGCAATCAAAGAAACAAACATCTGTTGCAACTTCAACTGCTGAAGCTGAATACATTGCAGCTGCAAGTTGTACATCACAGATACAATGGCTCCAATATCAACTTCTTGATTATGGAATCAAAGAGACCAAGACACTATTACTTGTAGACAGCAAATCTGCCATTAGCATCATTCAAAATCCTGTTCAGTTTTCAAAGACTAAACACATTGAAATCAGGTATCATTTCATAAGAGATTGCTATGAAAAAGGCAAGATTGAAGTGAAACATGTAGCAACAGCTAATCAAATAGCTGACATATTCACTAAACCCCTTGACACATCAACATTTCAGAAGTTAGTATCCATGCTAGGGATGCTAAATTTGTAAGTGTTTCTCTTTACTTTTCTGCACAAATTTTTTATTTTTCACTTACATCTGTTTTCAAAAATTGAAAAACTTCTGAAAAACAAACAAGAGAGAAACTACTGATGAACAAAACATCAGTATGGGGATATTTTTTGAAAAGTGATTAACTTCTGATAAAACAACCTTCAGAAGTTATGAATAAAGTATTTATAAAATATTTCTCATCAGCTGTTAAAAACTACTGAAGAGAAAGTGGGAACTACTGATGAATATAATTCTTCATCAGCAGTTTAGTCAAAAAGGGCAAATCAGACTTTTCCCACATCAGAAGTTTGACCTAGGCGGTTTAAAACTTCTGATAAAGAAGTTTTGACCTAGGCGGTTTAAAACTTCTAATAAAGAAGTTCTAAGCGGTTTAAAACTTTCGATAAATACCTTTATCAACACTTATCCATTCAAAAACAAAAATTCCCTCCTTCTCTCTCAAGAAAGCTCTCAAACCCTGAACCTGCAAAAACACTGTTCGATTCATACACACATAAACCACATGGCTTTAGTTCTTAAACAGGGACACAATCTCAGAGCCTACTTAGAAAAACAAGAAGGCTAGTCCCAATACGATGAGATCATTGATCTTGTCGTCAAATCCCAATATTTCACCGCTCTCACAATAGACCCACCAATACATCCTGAAACTCTCAATGAGTTCTGGGCTAACGCTGAGACAGTGATGGTGGATGATGAAGTTATCTCTCTCAACTCTACAATTAAAGGGAGACAAATGGCCATCACACCGGCCATACTTGCAGACAGACTGGGGTTGAATGATGTAAATGCCCCTGAAAATTTTGGCAACTCTGCAATCCACCTAACCATGACTGAATGTGGTTATCAAGGTATTCTCTCACAAGCTACCATCTTTAAAAAGTATTTTGAACCAAAATACAAACTTTTGTTTCATTATATAATTATGTGTTTGAGTCCTAAAACAGGGTCTTATGACCAGATTCCCTCAACCTTTAACCAATTTTTCATTCCATTGTGAATGAAACAAATTTCAGGGCATCAAAACTTTTCTTTAATGAGTTGGTGTTACATCATAATAACACTAAAAAGAAGTTTTTGTTATATCCAAGGTTCATTATGCAATGCATAATAAAAGAACTGGGTGATGAGGTGCTTGTGGGTAAAACTGAAATTTAAAAACCCTTAACCTCACAAGCATACTCTAGGCACAACAAACAGGCTGCCTGGCCAGAAGATGACCAAGGGGAACCAGAACCAGTCCCCATAGAACCCTCATCTTCCAAACCTACACCCCCAAAGGCCAAGAAACCCAAGGTACAAAAACAAAAACCCACCAAACTTAAAAGAAAAGCTGTTCAGGAGGTTGAGATGCCTGAACAACCTATTGTGCAATCTGCACTTCTTAAAGATATGACTGAAACATCCTCTCAGTCTCATCCATCTCAAACCCCACCAAGAGCACCAATCACAATTCTTTTCAAAAGAAAAAGACTTAAGAAAACCATTCCTATTGATGCTTCTTTTGAAACTGCTGAACCCACTGCCCAAACTACTGAACCAGCACCCCAACTTTCTGAACCAGATTTTGAAATAGCCAAACTTCTCTCTGGGCTAAAAGAGAAAGTCCCATCCACACATGTCAGTCCCCAACAACCACATCAAACAGGGGACATAACCTCAGAATTTGACATGGATGTGGACACTCAAAGCCCTAACCAAAGAGATGAGGATGAACCAGGGTCTCTAAGCCCAAACTTAGAAACTCTTGGTACTTTTGAGGCTGCTACTACTCATTTACCACCCAGTGGTGGACCTGAGGATAGAAGTAACATAGCTAAGACCTCAACTGTGGCAACTACTGATGAAGGCTTAATACATGAGGTAGGAAATCCTCTGAACCAAGAAAAAGAGGTACATGAGACAACTGAGTTGGGATCAGCTCATGATGTAACTGATACAGTCCTCATTGAGGATGTAATCAGGGATTCAGATGATTCCATTGACTTGGATGATGTTTCAAAACACCAAACTACTGAATTGACGGCTACAAGTGAAGGTCCTGCACCTGGTGTATCTATGCTCAAGAAGCTAGTCACACCAGATCAGGTTAAAGACCACTCAATCCCTGATTCCCCTAGAGTGGCATCTTCTGTACAACAAGAAGATCAACCAAAAACACACCCCTCACTACAAATGCCTACCCAATTCCCTGGGCAATCAAGCATAGAAATGAACCAGCTATGCAGCCCAGATGGTCCCTTATACCACATGATGAACACCCTTATCAAGAATCACTTCCAAACATACACAGCTAACTTGGAGCTGTCCATGAAGAACCAATTTGGGGTGATACAGACAAAGATGAATGATCTGTCCAACAAGATTGACTTCAACAGCAAACAGATTGCTAATCTTACAGGTCAGTTCTCCCAAGCTTCAACTTCAAAAACTGATGAAGCCAAAAAGGGGGAGAAAATTAAGGAACTTATGGATACACTTGAAGCTAGGAGAAAGGCAAGAGTGGCTATCCTAGAAAGAGATCAAAGAGATCAAGCCAGAAAAGAAAAACTGGCCCAACAATTTGGTATCTCTATTCAAGAAGTAGAAGGTGCTGAAAAGTCTGATGAATCCCAAGGGCACAATGAAGAAACCTCTGATGGACAAACTTCTGATGAAGAATCAGAAAGTACTAAAGACAATCCTTCAGTAGTTGACAAACCTTCAGTTGTTGTCAACCCATCAGAAGTTAACACTTCCAAAACTCAAACTGCTGAACAAAAGCCTTCCAGATCAACTGCACCTATTCAACCAACTCCTGTTCCTCCTAGGCCTATTACAACTATGACTGTACTAAACCCTTCTCCAATCTCTCAATCAGCAGAACTTCTTGAGAAGAGTTTAGTGGCAGCCCAAAAGAAAGCCAGAGAAGATCAGATTTGGAAAACACTAGAAGAAAGGGATGACTTAGACTTAAGCCTGGATGAAAAGCTACAGGCTTATGAAGCTGAACTCCAAAGGCAGGCTAGCCTAGACAAGATTGCTGAGGAAGATAAAAGACATCAACTGATGTCTTACATTACAAAGAACAGCAAAATCAAAGCCCACACATTAAAGAGACTCTCCATGGAAGAGCTAACAAGAAGAGCTCAACTTATTGCAGACAAACTTGCAACAAGTAAAGATACAAAAGCCAAGAGAACTCAGATGATAGAAGAGTTAGTAGCAAATCGTTATGGTTCAAAAGCCTCTGTGTCCAAATGGAAAGAAGAAAGATTAGTGGACACTTAAAGAAAATATAAGGCTGCAAGGGCTGCAAATCCAGAGAAGTTTCAAACTGCTGAAGTATCAACTTCAGTAGTTAGAACTTCTGGTGTTCAAAGAAGACCAGCTACTCAGAAGAAGAAATCAGAGGAGAATGTGAAGATTGATTTCAGAATGGTACTACTAGAAGGTAGTACAATAGTCCATTCTGACTTTGACATAGAAGAAAAACCTCTGATCAAACAATTCAGGGATCCTTCCACCTTTGCCTATCAAATTCAGAAAACCATCAAAGACAAACTGCACACTAAGGTAGTTACTGAACATCATTTACCAACCTTTCAACTACCTAGTGTGATGCAACAACAACAAGGAAGTGAATCCCACCTGAGAGTCACTGAAGTTGAAAACATCCAACACTCAGGAGAATCCCAGGGTACCACCATGGTTCCCTACACTTTAGACTTTGACAAGTCTAAAGTACCAATCATCAGATGGTCCTTTACTAATAGCAACTCAGTACTTGTGACAAGAAGAGATCAGATAAGCAGGGCCTATAGGTCAATGAATGATCTGAAGAAGCTATCAACTAAAGACCTGCTTACAATCCAACATCTAGAACCACAAAAAGGGTCTCTCACTGATGAACAGCTGAACCAGCTGAAGAATTCCATGTTCAAAGGAATATGGAAAATTGTGAAGGACAGAAACGAACAATAAGGAATTAGTAAGGTTTTGGCTTCATCAATCCAGGGGGAGATTGTTAGGACAAAAAGGATTGGTGAAACCACTTTTGCAAACCTTAGTCTAATTCACTTCTGTCAAAATATTCTAAGTATAGAACTGCTGAAAAAGAAAGATCAAACTGCTAAAGAAGAGATTCCAGAAGTACTGAAGAAGAAAAGTCATCAGAAGTTCTGAAGTTCAAACCAGACACTTCTACTGAAGAACTACTGAAGACAAACTACTCATCAGTAGTTTGTCATTCATCAGTACTTATGTGAAGATCTTTTCCACCGCCTATTTGTATCAGTAGTTTATTACTTTAGTATTACTTTTGCTTTATGTACAAGTTCCAATGCTGCAACTTGTTGCAACTTGTTTCTGAACTTGCTTTTTGGCAAGGTTCATGTATTTGTAAAGTCTATAAATAGAAGGGTTCATCCCTCTGTTTTAGATATTGATTTTAATACAGAAATCCTTCAACACATATTATTGTTATTTTCATTTCATATTTATTGAGAATCTGTCTAGGTGTTTCATTCTCATTCAATACTTAGATTCTCAATAAATACTTATCATTTATTAGTTTTTCAATCCAGGGGGAGTCATAACTCCTGTTGATAAGTGTAGCTTTAAACTCATAACATTCCGCTGTGCAATCTCTGATCAAAGAACTTGCTAAACACCTAAGTGTTCACTAGCAAGTTCATACAAAAGAGCAATACTGATCCAACAGTGTTTGACAACTCGGGTATTCTCAAAGTACATGAATTTGTCGAAAGGGTGCCCTGAAAGTACTCAGTTTTGATTTGTTGGCCGTTAAAAAAATATATATTCAATATTTAATTGTTACATATCTTAGGTTAATCGAAGCAACATTAAAATTAAAATTTAATTCAACATTTAATTTGAGGATTTCTATTTAACTAGCAAAATCAACCGCACTACGCGACGGGATTTCGGTCGACATCGCTTAAAAAATCCTAAACGAAAAGGTCATGATATATAAAAGAAAGTCGACACTTATTTAATATCGACAACGGTTATGATAGAACCAAAACTGGTACCGAGGTTCTTTGGTCATAATTGGCATAGTACCCATCCATAATCTATAACTTATAATAAAAGAATTGAATTTCTATGAGGTGGCATTCAATGGAGGCCTCAACCCCCATTGAATTTGCCATGTGGCACTTTGAGGTGAAAGTATTGAATTTATTATTTTAAATAAAAGATAAATTTTTATTTTCTTTTTTTAAATAAAATCTATATCTATATTATCTTAAAATTTCAAATATGTTAATTAATATCTTTTCATTATTTTCCTCTCACATTTTTAAATGTTAATTATTATTTTAAAATTTCAAATATTTCAATTAATATTTTTATCTTTATTTTTCCTTATTTTCAACTCACACTTTTTAAACGTTAGTAACTTTTTGTGTTTGACATTTAAAAAAAAAAATTACACCAAATTAACGCTAACTTTATTAACTTTACAACAAGCACCGTAGTGCTATAGATATAGATTCATAGTAGTGCCTACGGGCAAGTGAGTTACCGTGATTTCCCCTGAATTGGTGTTTGATAACTTGGGTACCCACAGAGTACTTAAATTTGTTAAAAGGGTGCCCTAAAAGTGCTCGGTTTTGATTTATTAGACTGTTAAAAAAATATATATTCAATATTTAATTGTTACATATGGTAGGTTAATCAAAGCAACATTCAATTCAACATTTAATTTTAGGATTTGTAGTTAATTATGTATTGTTTTTATTTAATTAAGTATGTTTATTTGAATTATATACAACATTTAATTCAAAATTTAATTTTAGGATTTGTTTTAAATTATGTATTTTTAAATTAATTAACTATGTTTATTTGAATTATGTATTTTACATTGGTAGGCAATAATAGAAGACCCGGGAGATCCTGAGTTCGATTCTTGAGCCAAATGGATTACACCAATAACTTAATCGTAGTGCCTACGCACAAGTGGGTTATCGGGGTTTCCCCCGAAATTGGTGTTTGACAACTCGGGTACTCTCGGAGTTCATGAATTTGTCGAAAGGGTGCCCTGAAAGTACTCGGGTTTGATTTGTTGCCCACTAAAAAAATATATTCAATATTTAATAGTTACATATCTTAGGTTAACCGAAGCAACATTCAATATAACATTTAATTTTAGGATTTCTATTTAACTAGCAAAATCAACCGCACTACGCGACGGGATTTCGGTCGACATCGCTTAAAAAATCCTAAACGAAAAGGTCATGATATAAAAAAGCAAGTCGACACTTATTTATTATCGACAACGGTTACGATAGAATCAAAACTGGTACCGAGGTTCTTCAGTCATAATTGGCATAGTACCCATCTATAACCTAAAATAAAAGAATTGAATTTCTATGAGGTGGCATTCAATGGAGGCCTCAACCCCCATTGAATGTGCCATGTGGCACTTTGAGGTGATAGTATTGAATTTATTATTTTAAATAAAAGATAAATTTTTAAAATTTTAATTTTATATTTTTAAATAAAATCTATATCTATATTATCTTAAAATTTCAAATATGTTAACTAATATCTATTCATTATTTTCCTCTCACATTTTTAAATGTTAATTATTATTTTAAAATTTCAAATATTTCAATTAATATTTTTATCTTTATTTTTCCTTATTTTCCACTCACAATTTTTAAATGTTAGTACCTTTTATGTATGACATTTTTTTTGAAAAAAAAATTTACACCAAATTAACGATGACTTTATTAACTTTCCAACGAGCACCGTAGTGCTTTAGATATAGAATCATAGTAGTGCCTACGGGCAAGTGAGTTACCGTGATTTCCCCTGAATTGGTGTTTGATAACTTGAGTACTCTCAGAGTACTTAAATTTGTTAAAAGGGTGCCCTAAAAGTGCTCGGTTTTGATTTTTTAGACTGTAAAAAAAATATATATTCAATATTTAATTGTTACATATGGTAGGTTAATCAAAGCAACATTCAATTTAACATTTAATTTTAGGATTTGTATTTAATTACGTATTTTTTTATTTAATTAAGTATGTTTATTAGAATTATATGCAACATTTATTCAAAATTTATTTTTAGGATTTGTTTTAAATTATGTATTTTTAATTTAATTAACTATGTTTATTTGAATTATGTATTTTACATTGATAGGGAATAATAGAAATCCGGGAGATCCTGAGTTCGATTCTTGAGCCAAATGGATTACACTGATAATTTCATCGTAGTGCCTACGCGCAAGTGGGTTATCAGGGATTCCCCTAAAATTGGTGTTTGACAACTCGGGTACTATCGAAGTACATGAATTTGTCGAAAGGGTGCCCTGAAAGTACTCGGGTTTGATTTGTTGGCCGCTAAAAAAAATATATTCAATATTTAATTGTTACATATCTTAGGTTAATCGAAGCAACATTAAATTTAAAATTTAATTCAACATTTAATTTCAGGATTTCTATTTAACTAGCAAAATCAACCGCGCTACGCGGCGGGATTTCGGTCGACATCGCTTAAAAAATCCTAAACGAAAAGGTCATGATATATAAAAGGAAGTCGACACTTATTTAATATCGACAACGGTTACGATAGAACCAAAACTGGTACCGAGGTTCTTTGGTCATAATT
The DNA here is from genome assembly GCA_028751855.1 of Ambrosia trifida. Classification (NCBI taxonomy): domain Eukaryota; kingdom Viridiplantae; phylum Streptophyta; class Magnoliopsida; order Asterales; family Asteraceae; genus Ambrosia; species Ambrosia trifida. The sequence continues at coordinate 42,758,443 of CM054125.1, forward strand.
GGCATAGTACCCATCTATAATCTATAACTTATAATAAAAAAAATTGAATTTCTATAAGGTGGCATTCAATGGAGGCCTCAACCCCCATTGAATGTGCCATGTGGCACTTTGAGGTGATAGTATTGAATTTATTATTTTAAATAAAAGATAAATTTTTAAAATTTTAATTTTATTTTTTTAAATAAAATCTATATCTATATTATCTTAAAATTTCAAATATGTTAATTAATATCTTTTCATTATTTTCCTCTCACATTTTTAAATGTTAATTATTATTTTAAAATTTCAAATATTTCAATTAATATTTTTATCTTTATTTTTCCTTATTTTCCACTCACAATTTTTAAACGTTAGTAACTTTTATGTATGACATTTTTTTTTAAAAAAAAATTTACACCAAATTAACGATGACTTTATTAACTTTCCAACGAACACCGTAGTGCTATAGATATAGATTCATAGTAGTGCCTTCGGGCAAGTGAGTTACCGTGATTTCCCCTGAATTGGTGTTTGATAACTTGGTACTCTCAGAGTACTTAAATTTGTTAAAAGGGTGCCCTAAAAGTGCCCGGTTTTGATTTTTTAGACTGTTAAAAAAATATATATTCAATATTTAATTGTTACATATGGTAGGTTAATCAAAGCAACATTCAATTCAACATTAAACTTTAGGATTTGTATTTAATTATGTATTTTTTTATTTAATTAAGTATGATTATTTGAATTATATGCAACATTTAATTCAAAATTTATTTTTACGATTTGTTTTAAATTATGTAATTTTAATTTAATTAAAAATGTTTATTTGAATTATGTATTTTACATTGGTAGGCAATAATAAAAAATCTGGGAGATCCTGAGTTGGATTCTTGAGCCAAATGGATTACATTGATAATTTCATCGTAGTGCCTACGCGCAAGTGGGTTATCAGGGTTTCCCCTGAAATTGGTGTTTGACAACTCGGGTACTCTCGAAGTACATGAATTTATCGAAAGAGTGGCCTGAAAGTAATCGGGTTTGATTTGTTGGCCGCTAATAAAAATATGTTCAATATTTAATTGTTACATAACTTAGGTTCATCGAAGCAACATTAAATTTAACATTTAATTCAACATTTAATTTCAGGATTTCTATTTAACTAGCAAAATCAACCGCGCTACGCGACGGGATTTCGGTTGACATCGCTTCAAAAATCCTAAACGAAAAGGTCATGATATATAAAAGGAAGTCGACACTTATTTAATATCGACAACGGTTACGATAGAACCAAAACTGGTACCGAGGTTCTTCGGTCATAATTGGCATAGTACCCATCTATAACTTATAATAAAATAATTAAATTTCTATGAGTTGGCATTCAATGGAGGCCTAAACCCCCATTGAATGTGCCATGTGGCACTTTGAGGTGATAGTATTGAATTTATTATTTTAAATAAAAGATAAATTTTTAAAATTTTTATTTTCTTTTTTAAATAAAATCTATATCTATATTATCTTAAAATTTCAAATATGTTAATTAATATCTTTTCATTATTTTCCTCTCACATTTTTAAATGTTAATTATTATTTTAAAATTTCAAATATTTCAATTAATATTTTTATCTTTATTTTTCCTTATTTTCAACTCACAATTTTTACACGTTAGTAACTTTTTGTGTATGACATGTTTTTTGAAAAAAAAAAAATTTACACCAAATTAATGAGGACTTAATTAACTTTCCAACGAGCACCGTAGTGCTATAGATATAGATTCATAGTAGTGCCTACGGGCAAATGAGTTACCGTGATTTCCCCTGAATTGGTGTTTGATAACTTGGGGACTCTTAGAGTACTTAAATTTGTTAAAAGGGTGCCCTAAAAGTGCTCGGTTTTGATTTTTTAAACTGTTAAAAAAAATATATTCAATATTTAATTGTTACATATGGTAGGTTAATCAAAGCAACATTCAATTCAACATTTAATTTTAGGATTTGTATTTAATTATATATTTTTTAATTTAATTAAGTATTTTTATTTGAATTATATACAACATTTAATTCAAAATTTAATTTTAGGATTTGTTTTAAATTATGTATTTTTAATTTAATTAACTATGTTTATTTGAATTATGTATTTTACATTGGTAGGCAATAATAGAAGACCCGGGAGATCCTGAGTTCGATTCTTGAGCCAAATGGATTACACTGATAATTTCATCGTAGTGCCTACGCGCAAGTGGGTTATCGCGGTTTCCCCCGAAATTGGTGTTTGACAACTCGGGTACTCTCGGAGTACATGAATTTGTCGAAAGGGTGCCCTGAAAGTACTCGGGTTTGATTTGTTGGCCGCTAAAAAAAATATATTCAATATTTAATTGTTAATCTTAGGTTAATCGAAGCAACATTAAATTTTACATTTAATTCAACATTTAATTTTAGGATTTCTATTTAACTAGCAAAATCAACCGCGCTACGCGGCGGGATTTCGGTCGACTTCTTAAAAAATTCTAAACGAAAAGGTCATGATATATAAAAGGAAGTCGACACTTATTTAATATCGACAACAGTTACGATAGAACCAAAACTGGTACCGAGGTTCTTCGGTCATAATTGGCATAGTACCCATCTATAACTTATAATAAAAGAATTGGATTTCTATGAGGTGGCATTCAATGGAGGCCTCAACCCCCATTAAATATGTCATGTGGCACTTTGAGGTGATAGTATTGAATTTATTATTTTAAATAAAAGATAAATTTTTAAAATTTTTATTTTCTTTTTTTAATTAAAATCTATATCTATATCTATATTATATTAAAATTTCAAATATGTTAATTAATATCTTTTCATTATTTTCCTCTCACATTTTTAAATGTTAATTATTATTTTAAAATTTCAAATATTCCAATTAATATTTTTATCTTTATTTTTCCTCATTTTCCACTCACAATTTTTAAACGTTAGTAACTTTTATGTATGACATTTTTTTTGAAGAAAAAAATTACACCAAATTAACGATGACTTTATTAACTTTCCAATGAGCACCGTAGTGCTATAGATATAGATTCATAGTAGTGCCTACGGGCAAGTGAGTTACGGTGATTTCCCCTGACTCGGTGTTTGATAACTTGGGTACTCTCAGAGTACTTAAATTTGTTAAAAGGGTGCCCTAAAAGTGCTCGGTTTTGATTTTTTAGATTGTTAAAAAAATATATATTCAATATTTAATTGTTACATATGGTAGGTTAATCAAAGCAACATTCAATTATACATTTAATTTTAGGATTTGTATTTAATTATGTATTTTTTTATTTAATTAAGTATGTTTATTTGAATTATATGCAACATTTAATTCAAAATTTATTTTTAGGATTTGTTTTAAATTATGTATTTTTAATTTAATTAACTATGTTTATTTGAATTATGTATTTTACATTTGCAGGCAATAATAGAAAATCCTGGAGATCCTGAGTGTGATTCTTGAGCCAAATGGATTACACTGATAATTTCATCGTAGTGCCTACACGCAAGTGGGTTATCAGGGTTTCCCATGAAATTGGTGTTTGACAACTCGGGTACTCTCGAAATACATGAATTTGTCGAAAGGGTGCCTTGAAAGTACTCGGGTTTGATTTGTTGGCCGCTAAAAAAATATATTCAATATTTAATTGTTACATATCTTAGGTTAATCGAAGCAACATTAAATTTAACATTTAATTCAACAATTAATTTTAGGATTTCTACTTAACTAGCAAAATCAACCGCGCTACGCGACGGGATTTCGGTCGACATCGCTTAAAAAATCCTAAACGAAAAGGTCATGATATATAAAAGGAAGTCGACACTTATTTAATATAGACAACAGTTACAATAGAACCAAAACTGGTACCGAGGTTCTTCGGTCCTAATTGGCATAGATGGATTTAAAAATGTTTTTCACATTAAAGTTGTTACGGAAATTGCATATTAATTAGGGAAAAATTATATTAAAAAAAATAAGGATATAAAAAGTAAGTTACTACACTTAAATGATAAATAACAATTGTAAAATCAAATAGGGTGGCATCCCAATTTGTTAAACTTTTGGTTTAAATTGGACACACCTGTGGTTCAATTCCCACGATCAGCAGTAATTTTTTTTCCTTTTACCGAAGAGAGAAAATAAACTAAAAAATCATAAAAAGCAAGACTCGAACCGGGATACGCAAACATGCAGACAAAGGCACTTTCCGCAAGACCACCTAGGTTTGACTGTTACGTTTCTGTTCCGAATGGTATAAATCCTACCGCTTAACGTGAGTGGAATAAATATAAATTGATGGTGGATGCCATGTGGCATCCACATATTGGTCGCGCCGTCTATTTCAACGAATCAAGACTAAGAATTGTTTACCTCAATTGTAAATGTTAGTATATAGAATTATATATTTTTTATTTAATTATGTTTATTTGAATTATATGCAACATTTAATTTTAGGATTTGTTTTTAATTATCTAATTTTTATTTAATTAAGTAAGGTTATTTGAATTATGTAGTTTTTATTGGTGAGCAATAATAGAAGACCCGAGGATCTTTGGTTCGATTCCTGAGACAAATGGATTATACCGATAATTTCATCGTAGTGCCTACGGGCAAGTGAGTTACCAAGTTTTCTCCAAAATTGGTGTTTGACAACTCGGGTACTCTCGGAGTACTTGAATTTGTCGAAAGGGAGCCCTGAAAGTGCCCGGGCTTGATTTGTTTGTTGTTAAAAAAAATATATTCAATATTTAATTGTTACATTTATATGGTAGGTTAATCGAAACAACATTCAATTCAACGTTTAATTTTTGGAGTTGCATTTAATTATGTATTTTTATTTAATTTTTTTTAAAGTCTTAGTTCAGTAGAAATTGTTGTACAACCCTAACCTAGCGGTCCCAAGTTCGAATCCCTACCCACACACCGGTGTCCTCCTTGCCTAAGCTCAAACCGTCACAAGGAATTTTTTTGTGGTTTGCATGGATCGAACCTGTGACCTACCCCAGGATGTATTTTTATTTAATTAAGTATGTTTATTTGAATTATATGCAACATTTAATTCAACATTTAATTTTAGGATTTGTTTTTAATTATGCATTTTTTATTTTATTTATTTATTTTTTTGATCGGCAAAGGACATCACCTCGGTACCCCATTTCGAATCCCCTCCGCATCGTCCCTGACGACATAAGCCCTTTCAACGCCAAAGGGGTATATTTTTGCTAGCCTTGGTATTCGAACCGTGCATCTCCATGTATTTAATTATGCATTTTTTTATTTAATTAAGTATGTTTATTTGAATTATGTAGTTTACATTGGTGGGCAATGATAGAAGACCCGGGTGATCCTGGGTTCGATTCTTAAGCCAAATATAAACATAAATAAACTAGAATTCTAAGCATTTAATAATAATAATAATAATAATAATAATAATAATAGTGAATAAAATATATTTTTTTTGAATGTTCATCAAAGCCCGACGTCCTAGGTGAATCCATAGGTAAAATGGTTCGCGACAGTAGACAACGCTGATGACCCTAGCCATCACCAATGGTAAGGGATCCCATCGTCCGAAGGCACACCGTGGTAAAATCCATGGCTCGCGCATAACAGTTTGTCAAGAACGAGACTAAAAAAAGCATCTGAATCATTCAATTAATCTCTTAACTATTCAGCTAATAAGGCTATGGGGTATGGTCACCCTTCCCCCTTCCTTCCCCCTTGTCCACATCATTTCCCCCTTCCCCTCCCCCTTGTAAGGGGAAATGGTTCCCCCTTCCCTTTTTTTTTATTAATTTCTGTTTTTATTTATTTTATATATTAGATTTCATTAAAATATTTTTTCATTAAACTTAAAAATAAATTACATAGAAAATAAAAAAACCGAAAAAACATTAAAAAAACCGGAATAAATAAAAAAAAGTATCAATTAAACGCTCCTCCAAACGCTCCCCCAAGCCATTTTTTGGCGATTTTGTCTTTTATTTTTGCCGCCACCGCACGTTCCGTTTCATCAAGGCTATCGAGAGGTTCTCTCATCAAGGAGAATTGGGTTGTTTCCTGTCTCGACATTTCCATTTTGAGGCGTTCCCTTTCCAACTCTAACCTCGCCAAGTCTCTCGTCGCGGCGTCTTCTTTCTCCTTCCTTTCCATCTCTAGCCTCGCCGAATCCCTCGCCGCCGCTTCTTCTTTCTCCTTCTTTCTTTCCAAGTACCTCTCTGTTTGCTCTTGTTTAAATTCGCTAAAGTTTTTTAGCAACTCTTCAATTTTTTCCACCGCCTTATCTTTCGATGCGTGGCAGGTATCAACACCCTTGCCTTTTGAGGCCGCCGCCGCTTTCCTGGCGTGGTCCCTACCAATCGACCTCTCACTCTCACTTGGTGGAGCCTCGTCTTCAAACTCCGGGTCGTCGTTTATATTGATAGTACAACGAGCATCCGACCCACCACCACTATAACTCCCCGATGCGCTTGTTTTAGACCTCTTCGCTTGTTCCACCTCCTTAGGCACTGGTTTGAACTTTTCACACTTCACCAAAATCTCATACGGTTTCATGTACCCAAACGCCCCGTGCTTTTCGGTGTATGTTTCAATAGCCAACTTCAACACATTCTCATCACTTTGTCCCAACGTACGATTATTCCAAGCTCTTTGATAAAAATCCGCAAAAAGTTGGCATTTTCCCATCAAGTCCCGACACTTGGTACTAACGGAGTGAACCCGACGATATTCTTCACGTTGTAACAACTTGAAAAATTCCTTAACAACTTGGTTCCAAAAACCTTCTTTTTTCCGATTTGTAGCTACAATTATATTAAAAAAAAAGTTAGTTAACAATAATACTAAAAAAAATACATAACCGAAATTTAAAAATATATATATATATATCCGAAAGGTTTTATAAAAATTATAAAATTTACCTAGTATTGGGTCCGTAGAAGCGATAACCCAAGCTTGTGCTAATGCCTCCATCTCAATGGGAGTCCAAGGAATGGAATCGGCCTTGGTACTAGGACCTTCATCTTGGGCCCGTTTTTTTTCCCTTTTTGACGGTTTTTTTTTTGTTGGGGCCGATTGATTTTGTAGGGTGGGGACTTGGGTTTCGGGTATGTGATCATCGTGCGAGGCCAAAGAAACAAAATCGTGCTCGTGTTGTGTTGTGTTTGTGTTTCGTGTATTGGTTGCCATTGAGGTTGTTGCATTTGATGTTGATGCATTTGCCATTGTTGTTGTTGCAATTGCCATGTATTCATAGGGGTATTAAACGCGCCAAAGGATAGTGGTTGTGACACGGGAGTACCGGGTGTGTTAGGAAATCCGAACGGGGGTTGGTTTGAGGGGTTTACGGGTGTGTTAGGGAAGAAAGGACACCTTGGATCCATGAATATTTATATAAAAAGTTTATAAAAGGTGAGAAAGTGTATAAAAAGTGTTGATTTTTTGGTTTGGTGTGGAGTAAAATGTGGGGTTATGCTATTTAAATAGAGGGTAAAATATTTAAAAAAAAATTAAATGGTCTTAAACGGTCATTTTCAAACGGTAGGAATTTTAAATATGCATTGGGAAATGGGACGGGGAGGGCGGTGTTTTCCGTCGGCACCCCATCCAACTCAGCCACCGAAGGCCCTTACCGATGCCACACCCCATGGTCTAAGGGGTGCTGAATCATTCAAACTATCGTTAATGATTCAACAATTAATCCGAAAGATCCTACCACCCACCCTTGTGGTGGAGTGGTATTGGGAAGTGAGGGAGAGACACTTGATCCTTGTGGTCATGGGTTCGACTCCTGATCCCTCCAGGTTTTACCGGTTCACTACCGTCGTGCTTTCGGGCGGGTATGCGGGCCGGGTTTTCCCTGGAACAGGAGACGGGTGGGCTAGAGGGCTCCGTGCGTGCAGATTGGGCCGCTACAAGATACGTCTTGTAGGCTACCTTTAGCCAATGGGGGTCGCGTACGAAGTACCCGGCAATACTTTAGTTGGTCGTTAAAAAAAAATCCGTGTAAGAGTGGGATCCTTGCCCCTTTCATTGATGATAATTGGTTTATATAATACAAACTATATCTCCTATATTTGGTAAGAGATAATGACAATGAATACAAATTACAAATTACAATCATATCTATAAATATATCTAATATACCCCCCAGTCGAAGCGGGAGGTGATCGGATGCTGAGACTGTCCCGAAAATCTTCAAATAATATCCGCGGCAAACCTTTGGTGAATATATCTGCAATCTGGTAGCGAGTTGGAACATGTAAGACGCGCACATGACCGCGTTGGACGTGTTCGCGAACGAAGTGTATGTCAAGCTCAATGTGTTTAGTACGCTGGTGTTGCACCGGATTGCCAGACAAGTAAATGGCGCTGACGTTATCGCAATAAACCAAAGTAGCACAGGAAAGGGGATGACGAAGCTCAAAAAGAAGATTGCGGAGCCAACAGATTTCAGCGACAACATTCGCGACCCCGCGATACTCAGCCTCTGCACTGGAACGAGAGACTGTACTCTGACGTTTCGAGGACCATGAGATGAGTTGATCCCCTAAGTATATGCAATAACCACTTGTCGAGCGGCGGGTGTCAGGGCAACCCGCCCAGTCAGCATCTGTGTAAGCCACTAAAGAAGGAACAGAGGAGCCGCTAAGAGTAAGACCAAAGGCGGAAGTGCCTTTGATGTACCGAATGATGCGCTTGAGCGCATTCCAGTGAGATGTATGAGGGGCGTGCATGTACATGCACACCTGCTGGACAGCATAGGTGATGTCAGGTCGAGTGAATGTGAGATATTGCAGTGCGCCGGCTAAACTGCGAAAGAGGGTGGGGTTCTCGAAAGGCGTCCCGTCAGTGGCACTTAACTTGACCGATGTGTCCACCGGGGTGGCAACTGAATTACAAGATTGCATCCCGGCTCGAGCAATGATGTCTGTGGCATAGGATTGCTGAGACAGGAACATAGTGTTACCGGTACGAGTAACAGAGATGCCGAGAAAATAGCTGAGTGGGCCAAGGTCTTTCATTGCAAATTCAGAGGAAAGACTGGACATAAGTCGACGCCGAAGTTGTGGAGATGATGTAACTAGAAGAATGTCATCCACATATAAGAGAAGATAGGCGGTGTCCGTTCCCTGGTGAAGAGTGAAGAGTGAAGCATCACAGCGACTATGAAGAAAACCAATACTAAGAACATAATCGGTGAATCGCTGGTACCATGCCCGAGGAACCTGTTTTAAACCATAAAGAGACTTCTTTAGTGAGCACACATGATCTGGAAAATTCCTGTCTCGAAACCCCATTGGCTGATACATATAGACCGTTTCATTCAAATTACCATACAAAAATGCGTTCGTAACATCCAACTAATGAACTGCCCAACCCTGAGATAAAGCAATAGAAAGCACAGTCCGAATGGTAGCCGGTTTGACCACCGGGCTAAATGTTTCCCCACAATCAACCCCAACCTGTTGCGTACGACCATCACACACTAAGCGCGCCTTGTAGCGCTCTAAGGACCCATCAGATCTGAACTTATGTTTAAAGAACCACATGCTGCGTATGACATTCATGCTAGGATGCCTTGGAACTAAATCCCAAGTACCGTTTCTACTGAGAGCATTAAACTCTGTAGTCATGGCAGAATGCCATTCCGGAATATTAAGGGCATCGGTCGGGTTTTTGGGAATGGGATTGATGGTATGAGGGGTGGTGGAGGTGTGGAGGTTGAAGGGTTGTTTAGGTTTGAAAATGCTGCTCATAGACCTAGTATGGATGGTACGTTGGGAATGGGCAGTAGTTGGAGGGGCCGGTGGTGGGATGGCTTCGGGTTGGGCTGGAGGTGAAGGTTGGGCCGTATGTGAAGGTTGGTCTGATGGGTGCGATGTGGTATTGGGTAAGGGTGATTAGTTGGGCCGGTTGGTGATTATTGGGCTGGTTGGGTGTGAGGGAGTGGGCCAGCTGGGGGCGGGCTGTTGTGGGCAGCGAGTGGGGTTGTTTGGCTAGAGGGATGTGCTGGGCTTGAGGTAGTGTTGGTGGATGATACGGGTGAAGGGGTGAGTGGGTTCGAGACATGTGGCCATATATGTGGTGGTAATGGGTCTGTGAGAAAGTCGTAGGACGGTGTGGAGGTGATGGTGGTGGCAAAAGGAAAAGTGGTCTCATCAAACGCCACATGGCGTGACACGATGATTTGTTTAGAGTGTAGATGAAGGCATTTGTATCCTCTATGGGTTGGAGGATATCCAAGAAAGACACACGGGTGAGAGCGATAGTCTAGTTTGTGAATGGAGGTGGGGGGTGTAAGAGGATAGCAGAGGCATCCAAAAACACGGAGGTGGTCATAGGCGGGAGATTGCAAGTAGAGGAGTGCGGTGGGTGTTTTGGATTTGGTGACGGTATCGGGTAATATGTTGAGAAGGTAGGTTGCGGTATCCAAGGCGGGATGCCAGTAGGAGGGGGGTAAGGAAGCGTGAGCGAGAAGGGTTCGAACCATATTATTGATGGTGCGAATCTTTCGTTCAGCTTTGCCATTTTGTGGAGAGGTGTGTGGGCAGGAGAGTCGGTAGGTGATGCCGTTAGTGTTAAAAAAATGTTTGAAAATTATGATTAACGTACTCACGGCCATTGTCACATTGGAAAGTTTTAATAGTGCGTTCAAATTGTGTTTTAACATATTTGGCAAATTGGGTGAACATGGTAAAGGTTTGGGATTTGTTGGTCATGGGATAGGTCCATAGGAAGTTGGTGTGGTCATCTAAAAATAAAACATAATACTTGTGACCACCCGAACTGAGGACAGGTGGCGTCCACAGATCGCTATGAATAATATCAAAAGGTTGCTTGGTAAAAGTAAGAGAAGACATAAAAGGTAAACGAGTACTCTTTCCAAAAACACACGATTGGCATACATTATTATTAAGTTTTTTCAAAAGAAATAGAACTAGAATGTTTTAAAGAATGTAAAACTGGATGTCCTGTGTGTCCAAGACGTTGATGCCAAAGTGTGGAAGAGATAGCAGCAAAAGCGGATGGTGTATGGGAACCAGATCCAAGTACGAGTGGGTACAGAATACCGCTGCTGTTGCATCAAAGCAGAGGAGCCTTGGTCTTGTAGTCCTTCACAAGAAAACCAAATTCATCAAATTCAATAGAAACTTTGTTACCTCTAGTGAATTTACGAACAGATATTAGGTTCTTTAAAAGTTTAGGGGAGTATAGGACGTTTTTAAGGACAAAAGGTGGGAAGGGTTTGGGTATGTATTTGGTGCCCTGTCCTAATACCGGAATGGTGTCGCCATTACCTACAATAATATGTTTAGATATGCAATCATTAGAAAAAGTATGGTAGTCACCTGAGTCGTGATTCATAATGTTGGTTGCACCGGTGTCAAAATACTGAGTAGGATCAGGTTTCTGCAGAGACATAGTATAAAGAGCCATTTCAATGTCTGTAGGGGTGTAAGGATAGTGGGCCTGTGAAGAGGGTCGCGGCCCATGCAGTCCAGCAGCAGAGTTTGGGCCATTGTTGGGCCTGTTAGAATTTGTTGGGTAGGGACACGGTGGGGCAGCCCAAGGGGAATAAGAAGAGGCCTGTTGTTGTTGCTGTGAATGTGGTGCCCAAGCCTGAAGCATGTTCAAAACCTGCTGTGGGGTAAACGACGGCTGGTAGAATGACCGGCCACCACGTCCCTGACCACCACGTCCCCTGCCCCGGCCACGGGGACGGTTATTACGAGCCCGAAATTGACCCGGATAAGAACCGTCAGATCTGTTGGTGTCCGAAGCTGGAGGGGAACGAGTGGGCTGTCCGGCGACGGTGTGCAGTGTTGTGGAAGCTGTCTTCGAGGCCTGCAGAGTGTGTTCCGTCTTGCGTTGTTCGGCCTGGATTAACGTGGATCTGGCCTTGTAAAAGTTCGGCAGCGGCTCAGTACCTGTTATGATCGCAGCAGTGCTTTCATATTGCTCATTTAGTCCGGCGATTAGTTGTAGAACTAACCGATCGTTGTCAACTGGTGCATCGACATTCGACAGTTGATCAGCAAGGGTCTTCAGTTCCTGACAATAAGAAGACATAGAAGAAAAATTATCAAGACGTGTGTTAGTAAACTTGTGCAGCAGATGAATCGCTTTAGCCGCCTTATTATCTTGAAACAGATCTTCGATTGCGACCCAAGCTTCATGAGCGGTATAAGTTTTCTGAATAACGGTATGAAGGAGATCGTTTGAGACTGTGCTGTACATCCACTGGAGTACAATACTGTCCAAGCGATCCCATTCATCCATGGGTTTGTTCGGGTCAGACGATTCAGCAGCGGAGGAGGAGGCGGGACGCGGCAGCAGATGATTATAGACCAAGAAGGCTTTGCAATGGATCTTGAAAAGAGTTGACTAGGAGGTGTATTGAGAGGAGTCGATTTCGAGCGTGATCGGGATATAGTTTTTGATATTAGAAACTGTCGTTGCCGGGTGAAGTTTTGTGTCAGCGGGTGGTGGGGTAAGAGGAGTTTCAGAATCATTATCACCAGCCATGAAGAAAACTGAAGAAGAGGCGGCATGTTTATGAGAATAGAAGGAAGAAGGGGCGAGTAGGGTTGTGGTAGAAGAGAACCTGGTCTCTTGATACCATGTAAGAGTGGGATCCTTGCCCCTTTCATTGATGATAATTGGTTTATATAATACAAACTATATCTCCAATATTTGGTAAGAGATAATGACAATGAATACAAATTACAAATTACAATCATATCTATAAATATCTATACATCAAATATTTTAAACCCATTTTGGACACTTGTCAATCTCTCACACTCCTAGCAATCCTCTCTCCTCCTCTCATTAAGCCACATGGCACCTTGTGGTTGTTTATAAAAAAATCGTTTTTTTTTAAATCAAAAATCACAAAAATATAAATAGCCATTTAAAACACAAAACATAACATAATCTCACTTTCATCGTCGCCTCCTTTCAAACCGAAACCCTAATCAGGGCGATTCAACGATTGCTTTCATCTCCAATCGAAGGTAATCTCTCTTTCATTCTTTTTTCAATTAATCGATGTTCTTCTATCTTTTTTTCTGTCTTGTGTGGAACTGATTTTGCTATTCTGTTTGTATAGACTGTATTCATTGTTTTTTTATTAATCTTATAGAGTTTATGTTTTAGTTTTAGATTTAGGGGTTTTTATTGTTCGATTGATAAGACTAAGGTTTTGGTGATTGTTCTTTGTTGATCGTTGGATTCTTATTAAAATTGATGATTTAGGGTTTATGTTTTAGGTTAAGATTTAGGGGTTTTTTATCTTCGATTGATAAGACTAAGGTTTCAGTTATTCTTCTTTATTGATCGTTTGAGTATTATTAAGATTGATGATTTAGGGTTTATATTTTAGGTTAAGATTTAGGGGTTTTTTATGTTCGATTGATAAGACTAAGGTTTCAGTGATTCTTCTTTATTGATCGTTTGAGTATTATTAAGATTGATGATTTAGGGTTTATGTTTTAGGTTAAGATTTAGGGGTTTTTTTTGTTCGATTGATAAGACTAAGGTTTCAGTGATTCTTCTTTATTGATCGTTTGAGTATTATTAAGATTGATGATTTTGGGTTTATGTTTTAGATTAAGATTTAGGGGTTTTTTTTGTTTGATTGATAAGACTAAGGTTTGAGTGATTGTTCTTTATTGATTGTTGGATTATTATTAAGAATCCTGATTTATGGTTTATGTTTTAGGTTTAGATTTAGGGGTTTTTATTCTTCGATTGATAAGACTAAGGTTTGAGTGATTGTTCTTTATTCATAGTTGGATTATTATTAAGACTGATTAGTGGTTTGAGTGATTGTTCTATAATGATCGATTTAGGTATTTTTTTGTTCAACTGAGTTTCTGATTTTAATTTTAATTTTTTTTATTTAATTTAGGTTTGTGTTCTTATGAAAACAATACTGGCAAGTTTGTGTTTCAAATGTTGTAACTAGACTTGATTTTTTTTTTTATTTGAGCTTGAAAGGTTTTCAAATTTTGGGCTTTGATTGTAGCTAATTTCATTCATTAGAAGAAATTGATTAAGGTTTTTTATTCGTGATTCTGCTTGGTTTTGAGATGCAAAAAACCTGTCTGGATTATGAGTATTTTTCTGATACAAATATTTTATTGAAACCGTAAGTATTTTTTTGATTTAAACATTAATATATGTATTATTAATTATTTTTTGTTGATTGGTACAGGTGCATACACATCCGTGTTACAATGGTTTATGGATTTTGGGTTAAGTCAGAAAATAACAGCCGTGTTTGTTTGGTAAGATATGAATCATGGTTTTAATGTATATACTACACTTATTTTATAATATCCTTATAATTTTAATCTTTGTACTCAGGGGTTACCAAGTGACTATGATGGTTGGATCGACAAGTATGGTTATCCTTCTTGGAATACCAAGATCCGAACCTTGGATGATAAAGTCTATGACATTTAAGTTTTAAACATTGCAGGCAAATGGTTCTTCTACAATAGTTGGAGAACTATGATTACTGAATTAAAGTACCCATCTGGGTGTAACTTTATTTTTCAGTATGATGAAAACCTCAAGTCTTTCAGAATGATTACTTTCCATCAGGATGCTGTGTGTGCACCTGGTACCTTCTTCTACTGCAGATTGGGCGATCCACTTACAACTGATAAACGTTTGGTATGTTTTTTATAACAAGTCCATTAAATCGTACATTATAAAAATAAAGAAGAACACAAACAGCATTGTATATGTTTTAACATTGTTTGTCTTTTTTCCAGCATATCAGTTGTTTCGTTCTTCATGGATTATTCAACCGAACAGTTCCATTGGATCCAATTGATGTTACTGCTCATTCAATTGCACACTTTCAGATACAGCTAGCAGTTGATGATGGTACTATTTATGTCACTGAAGGATGGCCAATGATTAAGGAAGCTTTTTCAATTACTACTGATCATCTAATTGTGTTCGAAATCATTAATGAGGTTTTCTCTCTTTTTGTTTATTGATTTTTGAAATCTTTATATAATTTTTTGTTATTGTTTGCTTTTTATAACTTTCTATACTTTACTAAGAATACTTTTTATCCATTTTACGGACCAACTACAATATGTCGCTTTTTTTGAAAAACAAGCTTACTATTGGTCCCGGTTATGTTTCGAAAGCTGAAGTTAATGAGGAGGATGATGATGACAGTGAAGAGGATGATGATAATTATTATAATGAGGAATACGTCGTTGTTCTTTCTGATGACGACAGTGATGAGGATCCAATGGATGATGATGAGTCCGAAGATGTCCATGATGTAGGTGTGTCGGTAGTTTTCAAAGTTGATAAGCACTTTGTAAGTACAATTATTTCTGCAAATAATCTTCAAAATGTTTATAATTCAGTTTATCTTTATTATTTGCGAGGATGTAGGCGTGCTGAAGATGTTTAGACTTTATTTTAGAATTTATTTTTTACACGATACTTTATCCATATTAGTTGCA
This sequence comes from Ambrosia trifida, assembly GCA_028751855.1. Lineage (NCBI taxonomy): Eukaryota > Viridiplantae > Streptophyta > Magnoliopsida > Asterales > Asteraceae > Ambrosia > Ambrosia trifida. The sequence continues at coordinate 42,773,943 of CM054125.1, forward strand.
CATAGTTATACGAAATTAGATGGAAAGTAACTTATGTGCATAGTAGTGGATGTTGACAATATTATAACTGAATTCCAGCCTATCTAATTTAGATATCATGTTTGACAATATTATAATAATGTTATACAATAGAATGTTATAAATTGAATGATTTCATTAGGCATCATTCTCTAAGTTTAGATTTTACTTTATACTTTATACTTTAGACTTCACTTTATTTGCTATGCTATGAATGAGCAGAAAGAAAATTAGTCATATATTACAATCACAACATTGAGTTTATGACGTTCCATTCTTTATTATTTGCGTAGCGTATGAACAGGGAATGGGCAAAGGAGAACCGTTTGAACAGGAAGAGGGCTTTGACAATTCGTGATGAGGAGGGATTTACTTGGGGAGTTTCGGTTGGGATTGAAGATGAGTCAAGATATCCCCGTTACTACATAAGAGGTATGTCGGCTTTTGCCCATGATAAGGAACTCTAGCTTGGTGATGAAATGCATTTCCTGTTTTTCCAGAATCAAGGTGTGTTCAAGCTTACTCATGTTGTTAAGGGTGATGGGAATTAGTTGGGTTTTTGGTGGTTTTTTGTTGGTATACTGATAATATTTTTGGTGGGTAACTTTTGAACATAATTGATGGTTGGTGATGGTAACACGGTTGCTTTAGTTGTTGACGTTGTTTAGGTTTGATAAAAACTTTAGCTGGGTAACTTTTGGACATGTTTAATCGTTTGTAATCACAAAGTTTTGCACGTTTACTACTGATGTAGTCATTCGTGAATCTTTAGTTGTTCTGTGTTTACAATTACTATTATTTTGGGTTATCTTTATTAGTAAAAAAATACTATATTTTGCACTTTATGTTACAAACATGGTTATATCTTTGAATGTTTTTATCAATAAATAATGTTTAATAAAATAAATTACCAACCAAAATATATTCAATTTTTGGTAAATTGAAAAACTTTAATAATATGAAATAAAAAATGTCGGATTGACTTTTTTTAAATAATAAAGGTTTGAATTTGACTAAATTTTTGGTAAATTGAAATCATTCAATAAGATTAAACGGTTTTCAATCTTAAAATTCAAAACATATTCTTTTTTTTTTACTTTAGGCAACGGTTTGACTTTTTTTAAATAATAAAGGTTTGAATTTGATTAAAATTTTGGTAAATTGAAATCATTCAATAAGATTAAATGGTTTTCAATCTTAAAATTCAAAACATATTCTTTTTTTTTTTACTTTAGGCAACGGTTTGACATTTTTAAAATAACAAAGGTTTGAATTTACCAAAATTTCGTAAATTGAAATCATTCAATAAGATTAAACGGTTTTGAATCTTAAAATTCAAAACATATTCGTTTTTTTTACTTTAGGCAACCATTTGACTTTTTTTAAATAATAAAGGTTTGAATTTACCAAAAATTGGTAAATTCAAATCATTCAATAAGATTAAACAGTTTTCAATCTAAAAAGTCAAAACATATTTGTTTTTTTACTTTAGGCAACGTTTGACTTTTTATTAAATGTAATTGTAGTAGATTGGTTTTTCATTTTACTCAAAATTCCATTATTAGTAAAAATCAACTAAATTTAACAATTATATTATAGGTAAATTTCGTATACTTAAAGAATTTTTTTTTTGACCAAAGCATCCAAATTTAAAAAACAAACACTTAACAATCTATACATCTAATTAAAACACAATAAGATTAAACGGTTTTCATTTAAAAAATTCAAAACATATTCCTTTTTTTTTTTGCAACCTTCTTGACTTCTTATTAAATGTAAATTTTGTAGATTGTTTTTCGTTTAAAACAAAAATTCCATTATTAGTAAAAATTAAACAAATTTAACTATTATATTTAAGGTAAATTAGGTATACTTAAACAATTCGTTTTATACCCAAGCATCCAATTTTTAAAAACAAACACTTAACAATTCTTTCAACTAAATTTAACAAACATGCAAAGTAAATTTGCTAGATTTAAGTTTTAAAAAGAAACAATTAAACAATTCTTTGGTAAATTTAAAACCTTTAAATTTTCTAATAAAACATTCAACAACTTTTTTAAACATCAATTTGTTATATTTTTGTTCATAACTGTAACATTGTTTCAAATTTTTTTATACTATCACGAATGGTTGACTTCTTTAACAAATTCCATTTTTTGTTATGGTTTTACTTTTTAAAAACTTTACATATAAACAAACAATAAAATAATTTTTTCACCATTAACAAGTCAATAGATTTAGACTAACAATCAAATTAAGACCGCTAAAAGTAATTGTTTTACACGCATTTGAAATCTTTATGTTTTATAAACAAACAATAAACTTAATTTTTGGAATTTGTTAAAAATCGTATATATTAAAAAAAATCGATTATACTAATTATATAAATATGTTAATTAAATTTTATATATGTTTACGTTTATTTTAGGTATTTTTAAATCTTTATATTTGATAGCTTTATATTTTAAAATGGTATGTAATTTAAATAAAAAAAATCGATTTTTTAATTATAGCAACATGTAAATCTAAATTAATTCGGATTACCATTTTAATATTATTAATTGCTTAACATAAATAAATCTTGCAATTTAGATTATAAATACAGATTTTGTAAGTGGAGTATAGTATAACTATTTCCTTCAACTCTATCTGGTATGTTTATCAACTTTTACATAATCATTCAGTTATTTTTTTTATGCATGTAATGTTTTAGTACTTACATTCTATTAACTTGCAGCTTTATGGATCCGAACAACATTACGTTTTTGAATGACATCAATTGGAGGATGTCTCAATATACAATCAAAGTTAAGGTGCTTAGGATTTGGAAGCGACCAAACCGCAAGAATCTTGCAGAAACTCTTTGTTTAGATATGGTTCTGATGGATGAACAGGTTAGTGCTTAGCGTATTGATTTTTTCATTTATGTTGTTAACATATTATTGTTAATAATAATTCTGATTAACTTTATTTTGTTTCGTTTTAATTTTTAAACAGGGCTCCAAAATGCAAGCTATTGTGTGGAGTAGATACATGAAAAAACATGAAAAAATTTTACGTGAAAATCAAGCTTACTATATCTATAACTCCCAATCGGCTGAAAACAAATCTACTAAACATTTTGATAAAAACGATATTCTTTCGTTTACTTTTGAAACAAGCATTACGAAATGTAACAGGTTTGAAGGAAGTCAGTATGGTTTTAATTTTTCTTCTTTTGAGTCAATTAAGAGTGGCAACCTTCCTCAGAAACAAAGAATTGGTTTGTTTAATCACACTTAATATTTTTGTATTACTTTTTAGATTTTTTAATAATGTATTTGTATAAATTAATAATTTTTTTTTAGATTTCATTGGCTATGTTGATGAATGGACTCCACCAGAACCGACCGAAACAAAAGCCGGTTTGAAAAACAAGATGACCCTTATGTTGATTGATTTAGAGTATGTGTCTCATCTTTAAAAATCATCTTTTATTATTTGATAATGATTTCTGCTTTTTTTTTTCCTTATATTATGTGATCAATAAATTGTTACACAAAAGATAGTTTCATTTTAACCAACATTATGTTTATATGCAGAGGGATCAAAATCAGCTGTTCTTTGTGGGATGACTATAGTGAGCAGATGTTTGGGTACATCAAGGAAAATGAAGATGAAGTTCATGTTGTCCTGATTGTTCAATTCGGAAGTTTTAACAATTACAAAGGTTTGTCATATATTAAGTTTTTTTAATATAGTAAATATTTTTACTTTTATGGTAATTTATACATTTTAATTATTTTTTATATTTAAAGGCAATGTCAGCGTTCAAAATGGCTTCTATATCACTCGACTATTTATTAATGAAGACATTGATGAAATTCGGGCTTTTAAGAAAAGGTAATATACTTATGTTGTTATTTCTATTATGTATTTATTGTTATTTTTTAAAAAATATATAAATCTTTTTATTTATTTTTATTTACAGTAATATTGAAAAGTTGATATCTGTTGAATCATCCTCTGCACAGCGATCTCTCGGATCTTCTGGAAGCATGAATTTGGCAGATGAATTTCTGAACAAGACCTATTTCAGCAGTATTCGTGATCTTCCGTTAATAACAGAGGTACATCAATTTCGACTTATAATAATCTAATATGAATGTTTATATTCCATTCAAAAGATTATCACTTATGTATTTTAATGTATACTAATAGTCATTTTGTGTGGAATTATTTTTTTATTAAATGTTGACATTAATATTATTTTATTTTGCAGGTCAACAAACAAGTCATTGTTGTTGGTACAGTGAAGGGTGTGGATGCCAACAATGATTGGTATTACCTAGGTTATGAGGGATGTAATCGCAAGGTTGAGCCAACTCTGATGTTACCTGATGATGAAGATGAAAAAGATGCTAATTCATTTAAGCAGGTTTTGGTTTGCACCAACAATGACTGTCCCAAACATATTGTATCTGCTGATCCTGTGTAAGAATTATTTTTCATAAACATAAGTTAAAATTTTACGATATTATTTAGTAAATAATTTGTTGTTATTACTTCCTTTAGGTTTAGAATTCCAATAAGGGTACAAGATTGTACTGGAATAACATCACTCACATTGTTTGATCGAGAAGCGAAAAAAAATGTTGGGCATGTCAGCGATGCAGCTGCTGGAAAAATCCAAGCACGTAATTTATTTTTTTTCTGCCTTAAACAATATATTTTATTATACCTAATGTTACTTATGAAAATTTTTATGTAGGTTTGTGTTGAAGACAAAATAACTCCTGCTAAATTTGCTTCATTTGAAGATAAAAAGTTTGCATTCAAGATTAAAATTGGGCAATTTAACATTGATATAGATGACTCTTCAACACAGAATGCATTGTCTTTGAAGGTTGTTCTTTGACTTTTTTAATCATATATTCTACTTAAGTTTTTAATGTAGTTTATTCTAACAATTTTTACATTTCATTTAATATTGTAGGATTCTGTTGGAGATAACACTACTCCAGAGTCATCTTCTAGAGTTGGTGTTGTACGTGATGATGAGGAAGTGAAGCGTAGCCTGGACAAAGTGTATGACCTTGATGATGATGCAAGCGAATCTACAACAAAAGCTGCAAAGAAATCACCTGAGATCCCCCTTTTGGTTCCTAAGGTTGAGAAATAGGAACAATGAACAATTTCTTTAAACATTTATGCTTGGTTTGGTTTTTTGGACAATTTGGTTTTTTTTATGCTTATTTGAGTTGTTTTGGATAATTTTGTTTTGTTTATGGTTTGTTTAGTTTTTTTGGACAAATTTCATTTAAATTATTTGTGTGTTTGCATTTTATTATGTCTCAAATTTTAAATGCTAATAACTGTTCACAGGAATATTTATATTTTCGTTGTGTCCTTAATTGTTTAAAAATTTGTATATTTCCTAAACTTTGATTAGCACTAGAGATCGTTGTTCTAGTTATGTTGTTGAAAACATATATCAAGAAAATGGCTTGTGTAACGGCCCGAGGTTACGTATGAAGGAAAGGTGAAGACTAAAACACAAAAATCGGTGTATAAAGAAATATTTAGTGATATTTGACTAAAATGTGTGTTGCCTTCTTTTACATTTTAATAAAATATTTCTACTACTTTTTTTTTTTACGTCTTACCACTCAAAATAATTGTACGTTGATGAACCGCGTGTAAACGCGGGCAAAAGTCTAGTATCTAATAATCCGAAAGATCCTACCAAACAGCCCATAAATATCTAAATATTGCAAAAATATATTACTTTAAGAATTCCAAAAATTCATAAAGATAAGATTTCAACAATATTTCTTTAATGTACAAAACCAAATGTCGACATTTATGAGGGAGGGAGGGAGAGATCAACCTCCTCCCAGAAGCCTATAAATATATATTTACAACAAATACTTTATAACCTTGATACTGAAGTCAAATTTGAATATCTCAAGGTGGGTGAGGACATCTTTCAAAGTTTGGCGTCACAAAATTTATATGTTATTGCTAGTCGCACATATCAATCAACCACGAGTCCATGAATTCTCAAGTTCAAGAAATAGCTGCCCACTGTGACCAGCTACCCGAAAGATATATCCAAAAAGAAGATGAAGGGCACGGTAACGTTACCAACAACATTGCGTCTTCTCCAGCAAAAATTCCTGTTATTGATCTAAGCCTCTTGACCTCATCTCATTTGGAGCTAGAGAAGCTTAAAACAGCTAGCACCTCTTGGGGATGCTTTCAGGTCTCTCATTTATATATCTAACACTTGATCTGGGTTTGTTTTGCTAATCATTTGATGTCTGTTTGGATTTTAGGCAATTAACCATGGAATTGAAGGTTCCTTTTTGGATAAAGTTCGTGAAGTTAGCCGACTGTTCTTTGATTCATCAGCTGAGGAGAAGAAGTGCTTGAGTGAAGAAAATGAAGTTGAAGGCTATGGAAATGACACGGTTTTCTCAGATAATCAAATACTGGATTGGACTGACCGACTTTATCTCACTGCTTTTCCTAAAGATCAACAAAGGCTTAAATTTTGGCCAAAAAATCCAACCAACTTCAAGTTAGTCATTAATCTCGAACAATTTATTAATCCCACTAATTTTTAAGTTATTTTTTAAATTTTATTATTTATTTTAACTAAGTGTAGATGTTAAATTTTCATTGAAATTAATAATTTTGCTACACTTTTTAATTTCATTTATGTATTTGGTTAATATATAACTAGGTTAGGATACTGTATAGAATAAATTTAATTTTATATACTACGTAATAAAATAGCAATATTTTTAAAAACCATTTTACTATACGGATCGAATAAATGTAATTTTATATACCAAGTAATGAAATAGTTATGTCTTTAAAACCTGTTGATTGCACATGTTGAATAAATCAGTTTATTACACAGATTAATGGAATAGAGTATAATTGATTAACATAGACACTCGTCAAGATATGTTTTTAAATAAGAAATGAATTTTGATATACTATTACTTATTATAATATTTTTTTTTTATTATCCGGTTTTGAACTTATGTATTGTATGGGGTTGAAATAATAAAGATTAAATGATTATTAATAAGTGCATAAATAAAATAAATAAATTGGGAAAATAAATATAAATAAATAAGAGAAAAGTGAGAAATTATGATTTAAAATATTATTTAATAGTCTAACACTTGTAGCTCAGTTGGTTGAGGGCTTAAAGTTTTCTATGGGAGGCTTGGGTTCAATTCCTACTAGCTACATTTGGAGGACATTGGTGGAGGGGAAATGAGGGATGACCCGGCCATTGGCTTGGGTTCGAGTCCTGATCCCGACCGGTTTTACCGATTATTTCACTGTCGTGCCTTCAGGCGGGTGAGTGGTCGGGTTTTCCTGGGAATTGGTGGCAATTGGTGGCCAGGGTACTTTCGAGTACCTGATTCGCCAAAAGGGTGCCCGAGAGTGCTCGGAAATTGATTCGTTCGCCGTTCAAAAAAATATTATTTAATAAGTGAGAGAAAGAAATAATTAAATATTATTATTTAATAAAAGAGAGTGACAAAAAAATATGATTTAATATTATTATTTAATAGAAATGTAAAGATAAAGAATAAGATAAAGAAAAAGATAATGATGACATTATCATGTCTTTAAATTAGAATAAACATTATTAGATTATCTGTTGTGGGTAGAAGTGAGTGATGGATTTATCCAATAATATTTTACCACGTCAACGCCTACGTGGCACTGGTTAGCTCGCGGCGATTGCTCGCGTGAGGGTGTTATGGGTAAGGGTTAGCGGGTTTTTTTTACCAAATATATTTAATTATTTACCACATTTAAAAAAAACATTAAACTAAAATAAAATAAAAATTACACTAAAATAAAAACACAAACATTACACTAAAAAAAAAAAAAGAAAATAACACTAGAGAAAAAAAAATTACATTAGACAAACCACATGATCATAAAAAAAAAAAAAAAAAAAAAAAAAAAAAAAAAAAAAAAACCTAGCCACGTAGGTGATTTTCCGAACGCAACATTTGCCACGCCGAAACGTGGTTAAACGGGTGGCCAACCTTGCGACGGTACTCCACGTGGGTAAACACGAGGAGCACGTCTTCTTTCTCTCCCGGGAGATCTCTCCTCACCTCCCTGTATGCGAGTTCGAAGTTTTTACACTTCGATTTTAAGTCCCCGAATTTGTGGGAGATGGAGTTGTTGGTACGGTTTGTACCCCCCACAAGGAGACCAAACTCGTGTAGCACCCGGTGCCACTGCTGGCCACGTGAGTTCGGCGAACAACCGCCGGTTGCACCAGTTTCACCGTGCATCTATTGGTAGGCGAGCACGAGTGCTAGTTCTTCTTCTTCGGTCCAAGGAGCCATGGTTGAAGGTTGAAGGTTGAAGATTGAAGGTTGTGAGGTTTTATTTGAAGGTTTGTTGAAGAAGAAGAAGTTGAGGGTTAAATAAATAGGGGAGGTGGGTGAAAAAATTTAATAAAAGTAATTAATTTTTGAATTTAAAACATTTGACCAGCCGCTAACGGACGCGAGCTGGCTCACGTCTAATCGCTCGCAGCAGTCATTGCGTCAGTCTGTTGTCGCTAGCGGAGCCCACGTGGATAAAGTTGTGGCTCATGACAGCCTGCTCGCGGGCCACAACGGATAGTCTTAGAAATTGTAGGAGAAAATGCTATGTGAAATTAATTGGAATAATTTATTATAATATGGATTAGTTAATTACTTTGACTGAACATAGGCTATTGATTATTTTTATAGTGCTTATAAATAGAGATTAGTTTATAGTGTTTTGGGAAATTTTGATATTATAAAAAACTTTGTCCCATATGAGTTTTATTACTACAACTTAACTGGTATTTTCTCTATGATTTCTAAGGGAGGTTGTTGATGATTATTGCTCCAAAATAGACTTGATCAATCAATTTATCCTTAAAGCCTTGGCTAGATCATTGAACTTGGAGGATAACTGCTTCTTGGACCAATATGGGACAACTAGTTCAAAAATGGTTGCAAGATTCAACTACTACCCTCCTTGTCCATGGCCTGATAAAGTTGTAGGACTCAAACCACATACTGATGGTTCCGCGTTCACATTTGTGCTGCAAGACAAAGAGGTTGAAGGTCTTCAGGTTTTGAAAGATGGGATGTGGTTTGGTATTCCTATAGTCCCTGATGCTCTACTGATCAATGTTGGCGAACAAATCGAGGTAAACGTATGTGTTTAATCATTTCTGTCAAAGGGACAACTCTAGATTGATATTACTTGCCAATTTGTTGAATGATACGAACATGTGCAGGTAATGAGTAATGGGATATTCAAAAGCCCGCTGCATCGAGTTATGGTAAACACTAAAAATCCAAGGATTGCTCTGGCTGTGTTCTGCATGCCTCAAATTAAAAAGGATATCGGACCTGTAGACGGGCTAATTACAGATGTCACTCCAAGGTTATACAAGAACGTAACATTTTCGCCCGACTTCTTTTTCCAGAATAACCTACAAGGTAAGAGACGACTTGATGTGTGCAAGATTTGACCATATATGTTCAGAAGTTGGTCAATTCATCTGTTCAGACTTTTCTTTGGTGTTTTTATCTGGTACTACTATTTTGTAGTTGTGACTAAATAATAATTAATAATGTTATATATGATATATGATATTGTGATTTAGCTAGTTATTTCCAGGTATACCTTGCCAAATGAGATGGTTGGGTCGGACGGTTGTTTAGTAAACGGTCAAGTTGCAAACAACATAAAATGTTTAATTTCTTTTATTAAACAAATTTGGAGGAAACATAAGCTCCCAAGCCAATATCATTGATTCTGAGTAATTAACAAGCCTTGGATCATCATCACTAGTTTAAATAAAAAATCAAATCAAAATTGCTGCACCAATATATAGCTAAAAGTCTAAAACAAATGATCAACAACTTGTAAATCAGTCAAACTAATGGATTTTATTAGAATATTGTATATTTAGTAATTATTGTATTGTGTATATCTCCACAAAAATAGGAGATTTAGTTTGGGTATTTTGTATTATATAATGATTGTAAACCAATTTAAATAAGGAAATACAATCTCTTTCATGGTATCAACGACTTGATCCTACCCTCCCTCCCAACCCTACTTCCGCCGCTGCTACATTGTGCAGCACCCTTTCCTTCTTCGCTGCTTCATACTCTCACCATATTACCTCTTCTCTGTCCCTTATTAGCCCTCTAAATCTCACATGGATACTAAGATTCATCCGGCCCTTACGGTATCCAATATTAAAACCCATGTCCCCATCACACTTGAGAAAGATTCGACACACTACTCGACGTGGAAGACTCTCTTCCAGGTCCATTGTCAGGCGTATGAAGTACTCGCTCATCTATCTCCCAAACCTCCTGCTGTTGGGTTTGGACTGAGTGGGTTGGGCCGGTCTGTTGGGCATGGGCTAAAGGAGGTAGCTTGGAGCGTTACAAGGCTCGTCTAGTTTGCGATGGTCGTAATCAACAAACGGGCATTGACTGTGGTGAGACCTTTAGCCCGGTCGTCAAGCCCACAACCATACGGTTAATTCTATCTTTGGCTCTATCCAAGTCTTGGCCCATTCACCAGCTGGATGTCACAAATGCGTTTCTTCACGGTAACTTGGAGGAAACCGTGTACATGTATCAACCCATGGGGTTTCGACATATAGATTTTCCAGATCATGTGTGTCTTCTAAAGAAATCTCTGTACGGTCTTAAACAGGCACCACGGCCCTGGTACCAGCGGTTCACGGATTTTGTCACCTTACAGGGCTTTCGTTAGAGCAAGTCTGACAACTCTCTCTTTGTTTACAGTCACGGCAATGACATTGCCTACCTCCTCATTTATGTGGATGACATCATCCTCACCACCTCCTCCAAGGAGCTTCGTCTGCGGCTGTTAAACATCTATTCAGGGGAATTTGCAATGAAGGATTTAGGGCCCCTATCGTACTTCTTGGGCATCCAGGTCACCCGTACAGGGAACAACATGTTTTTATCTCAACAGGCATATGTACGTGACATAATTCATCGGGCATCTATGGATTCTTGCAAGCCTATCGCAACTCCAGTTGATACGCAAGCCAAGTTATCTGCCGACACTGGTCCTCTTCATGACGATCCTTCTCTATACAGGAGCCTCGCGGGTGCCCTACAGTATCTCACTTTCACCCGCCCAGACATCTCCTATGCAGTTCAGCAGATCTGTATGCATATGCACGCTCCCCGTGTTACCCATTGGAATGCACTAAAGCGCATCATTCGTTATATTCAGGGTACTTCGGATTATGGTATTCATCTTGGACCGACAGATAAGCTCTCTTTGGTTGCATATACGGATGCTGACTGGGCCGGCTGCCCGGACACTCGTCGCTCAACGTCAGGATATTGTGTCTACCTGGGTGACAACCTTCTCTCTTGGTCTTCCAAACGTCAGTCTACCGTCTCTCGCTCTAGCGCAGAAGCAGAATACCGTGGCGTTGCTAATGTGGTCGCAGATATTTGCTGGATTCGCAACCTTCTGCTCGAACTCCATCATCCTCTTACTCGAGCGACTCTAGTCTATTGTGACAATGTTAGTGCTGTCTATCTTTCAGGCAACCCAGTTCAGCATCAGCGCACTAAACACATTGAACTTGACATACACTTCGTGCGTGAACAGGTTCAGCGTGGCCACATTCGGGTCCTCCATGTACCATCTCGTCACCAGATAGCCGACATCTTCACTAAAGGACTTCCACGTGTACTCTTTGAAGATTTTCGATCCAGTCTCAGCATTCGACCTCCCTACGCTTCGACTGAGGGGTGTATTAGAATATTGTATATTTAGTAATTATTGTATTGTGTATATCTCCACAAAAATAGGAGATTCAGTTTGGGTATTTTGTATTATATAATGATTGTAAACCAATTCAGAAATCAAGGAAATACAATCTCTTTCAGATTTGATGACAAAATGAGTGTAAACTGATCAATCTCATAAGAAACAAGACTTAGAGATCTTCATCACCAACCACCCCCATCAACTTGAAGGAAAACCACTGTTAATGTTGCAAATGTTGATGGGAAACAGGCCTTGAAGCCTTAGATACTTTCATCACTGATTGGCCATTAAGAATTTGTCGTAGTGATGCACTTTGCAATAGATAAAATCGGACCAGTTCTTTTCTCGGCTGAAGCCCGGTATAACCAAAGCCCAATACGACCACCGTTTAGAAAGAGTGGGCTAAATGCAATTTCGTCGTGGTCGTAACAATCTTAATTACGACCCCTATATAAATCTTAATTTTTAGTTTTGTATAAAAATAATTGATAGGCATTCAAATGGTTCAAAACCTTATATAAGACTTGATGATATAATTATCCTATATGTTTAATTGTGAGTGTCCATGAATAGTGCCTCCTTCATTTTGAAAAACTGTTATATACTAATGGTTTTGATAATATTAATAAAGGATGATGTGGTGCAGTTGGTTTTGTTGTTGTTGTGTCTGCTTTCGTGGATCGGTTCGAATCCTTCAAGTGGCGGTTTGGGCCACATTTTTGTAATCCAAATTTTTTTAATGAAAAAAAAAATGGTGGTTAACAGGTGTTATGTTCTTAGGTTGCCCACCTTGCTTTTTTTGCTTAGTCATTGTTCCATTACCTTGATTCTTACATCAAAACTCTATTACCCCAACTTCCAGATCACGGTTCTCTCTTTTCTTCTATTCTTCTTCTCCTTCATCAGTCCCATCCTTAATCATCACCATCACCAAACACAACAATCGGAGACCTCCCACCACCTTCATCATCATCCACAGACGACGATTCCCAAACCAAACCCCCGAACCCGTCCTCCAACGTCTGGTACACGGTTTGTTCTTAAGTGCTTTCTTAATTCATTGGGTTGACTTTGATAACGTGATGTGATGCAACATATCAATTCATCCAAACGCATAGTCGTCTCCCTTTTATTAATAATAAAAATATCAAATTCATCATTTTGAAATAAGTTATAATCCAAATTTCCGATCATTTTCAGCCTATAAGTTCAAATCTTTATTGGTATTTTGTCATTTCATTGATGCCCTTAAATAGCCCCATCAGCTCATGTATTATTATCATCGAATTAAGGATTATAGATTTCTAGGGTTAGGGTTGTGGGGAAGATGCTGAAGTTGTATAATAAGTTTCAGTATTATTGTGATTCAAATATTTTAACATATGTGCTAGGTAGTGTAGTGGTTAATATGTGTGGGTGTAAAGAAACAGGTTCGGTTTCGATAATGACGTGTTTGGGCCATGTTAGGTTTAATGACAGCTTGACAGGGCGCGTTGGCAAAAATGTCATGTTTTATGGCATTTGAGGTGTGATGGCAGTGCGTATCTTCCTTGCAACCGCCTTTCGCGCTATTTGTTTGTGCTATTGCCGGCTGCTCTCGGACTGTTTCTGTTCATCTGTTATGTTGCTGCTGCCAGTTGGTTTCAGGCCAACTATGGCAGCGGCGGTCCGGTTAATGTACTATAGGCCTTCGCTGAATGTCAAGGGAATTAATTTATGTGGTTTAACGTTGTCTGTAATGGTAATTCATGCGATGCGTGTATCGATTGTCATGGTGATTGTTAGTTTGTTGTCTATGATGTCGTAAGTGCTGTTGGTGACAACAGTACACGCTTTGTGTGCATAAAAAACCAATCGGCTGCCTTTCATTGTTTGATCCTAAATCCACTAAGATGCATTGCGGGCGACATTTGTGGTTTAGAGTTGCCGCGTACGTTGTGCCATTATGCATCAGCTATTGTAGTTTGTTTGGTGCCTGCAGCTTATGGTTTCTATGTTTTAGACTTATGTTGCCTGCCGATTGTGGGCTACAATTGTGAATTGTTGGCTATGATGACAGTATACGGTTTGTGTGTGCCGAATGTGATGGCGATACTTTAGCGCAACCGGTCGGCATGCCTGTCACTGTCTGAGCCTAAAATTGTCATTCGATGTTTAGGCATGCCGCATACATTGGTGACTGCGTTGTATCTGGCATATATATATTATTTTTGTAGTTTGTTTGGTGCCTGCAGCTTATGGTTTCTAAACCTACCATTATGCCTGCAGCTATTATGGTCTTTATTTCATTTCAATTAGTAACTAAAAGTTTTTGTTTTTTTATTTATGGAGAGGTCCCCTTTTATCTACATTTGTATTATTGTGAAAGAATGGAATGATGCATCATTTATGCTTCCTGGTCGTGAAGCCGAAAACGATTTGATCGATGACGTTGATTGACATAATCCGTTTACTTTACTTTTGTTAGTTGATAGCTAGAATTATGTTTTTTTTTTTTTTTTTTTTTGTGTGAACCAAGCTTGCTAAATGGAGGGTCAGGTCACAGGTCAAAATGATTTCAAAAGCAAAATGGCTTCGGTTTAAAGTGGGTCTGCTTTGAGGCACAAAATGCAATTTGATGGTTTTGAGTTACTCATCTGCTAGGAGATGGTGCTTTTGGGGAGGTATTTATCCTGCCATTTTTTTTACAGTTTTCATCACTTTTTATTTCATTGTTTTATGCTAATTATTTATCAAAACGTAAGATGCTATGTGTACTATTTAATTATTTATCATGTTGTTTACGTGAGAAGTTTTAGCGAAAAACAACAAGCAGTGCATATGCCATGAAAAAGGTTACCGGTTACTAAAAACAGTACATTGATGAACTAATTGTTGGTTTCTTACATTTAGATTTTTGGAAAGATTTCAGCTTTATTACGAGACTTAAGTTTTGTTGGTGATCCTTTTGAAATTATGAACTATGTTGCATGGTGATCCTCTAATTTTGCATATGAGCAAGGGAAACTTGGTTGTTCAACATTGATGTGCGTTTGAATTTGGTTTTATCCGGTGAAATTAAACCATGGCTCAAAATGGACTCCTGAGCTTTACCAATAGTTGGTTGATGTGGCACTCAACATGGAGCACAAAATTATTGAGTCATGTATGTATTTCTATTTTCTCTAATATTTATTTTGCTTAAATCTTTGTTTGTTGAGTATTATAAAGCTTACATCTTTTTTTTTATTCACTTGGAACATAAGTAACTTCAAAATCATTGATGACACTCATGGGCATTCACAGGGTTATTTTGTATTGTTTGATAATGTTTTATTGTTTGTGTATCTCATTTATTACACGAGTGTTTATACTTTATAACTCTATGATTAGTTGATAAATGATTAAAACAGGTTAGTGACTTCAGTTTGTTAGTTATAAGCACTGGTAGAAATGCTTTGCAAAAAATAGTTTCGACTTTGCAATCTGAATGCTTCACTTATGAGTTTTCTGGTGAGAAGTTGAGTGACATGGGCGGCATGACAATGGGTGTAACATGTAATTTTTGTCATGAAAACACAGCTTCTGTCAAACTTAATTTGGCGTTTTCTTCTACAGGTGGAATGGTAGGTTCGGTAGACTTTGGGGCTAACTGAATAATGTTGAATTGGAAGCAAATGATGGCTTTCATGATGCTGTTTGACTTCAAAATCTTTACATTGGTGGTTCTTATTTCGTATCATGCTCTTGATCAGCTATGTATTAGTTAGATCCAGTACTTTTATCATGAATTTTGAAGATTTTACTTTATAAAGTTTTGACGGTTTAGCGTAACATGAATTTTGAAGATTTTGCATATATTCTAAACATTATATTCTGCTGACAATGGACAGGAATCCAGCCAAATTATCGCGCCACGCGCACTACGTTAATGATAGGTTTTAAACATCTAACTCAAAGGTCTGCTGTATGACCCCTTTTTTGGACAACCTTTAAATCAATAGTCCGACGTATCACTGTTTTCTTTGGGCATGTTATTTATCGCTATCTGTATTCGTTCGCAAACATGTTTAAAAGTTGCGCAACGCGCAACTCGGTAACCCACTAGTTTAGTTAATTTTTCCGATGTGTTTAAATTTTTGGATAAGTTTTGGTTATATAATTAATTAATTTTTTCCTAAATGATTAAAAACTTAAAATAGAGTCATTTTAAAATAAACAATAATAATAAAAGAAAAAGGTCATATATGAGTGTACTACTAAATTCATTTTATTTTGAATGAGTTTTTTTTGGTAATATATAAAACAGATGATGTAAAAGTTTTTTTATACATATAAAAAAGATGCTAAGTAACAATATTTTCATAGTACATATACTTGTTTCTTGAGAAGAGTTTGGAAACATGGTTAAGATCTGTAGGATCGTTTTTGGACAACTCGATTATCACGAGTTGGTTCGTCTAGAGTGTGGAATCCTCTAGATGACGTTTGGATAATAAAAACGCCAACAACACAATAACGAGATATCAAAAACACACACAAAAGACGGTTTAAAGGTTGTAATTGTATTAAAACAGAGCTCGAGCGTACAATACTGCTTACAGACCTGAAAACCTAAGACCTGGGGTGTTGGACTGTGTGAAATGACAGCTGAAATGATTAGGGCAATCATTGCAACTATTTATACCTGCTGCTAGTCGCTCAGGGCCCTCGGGGCGACTAGCTATTTGACAGGCGACTAGGTGAGGCTATTAGCATGCTAATCGTCTTGATTCCCATGTGAATAGCAAAGCTAGTCGCATCCAAAGAACATAGTCGCTAGTCATACAAAATTAGGCCAAAATCATACAAAACAAATCCAAACACATACAATAACCATAAACAAACATCTATACTAGGCTAGGGACATGTATATTACATGGATTAACAGACTCCCCCTTGGACCTAGCTAGTATGTCTTCAAAAACTTCGAAACTTCAAGCAACAACTCATGATCTTCTAAGCCTTTGCAGTCCGAATCCTACTTAGCTTTGTCCGGTCACAGCCAGTATGTATCTTGTACACATAGCAGAACCAAATCACACGTTGAAACTTTATGGATTAATCGGCTTCTGTTTGAAGATGCTGGATCGGATATTGATAAAGAGTGGCAATGTCAGCTTCTGAAAGGTTGATTAGCCACATTGGATCCCAAATTCTGATCTTTCTGCATAGCTTTGGTGTATGTAAAGGACAATCACTGCTTCCGTCATGAGTGAGTCGTAATGCCAGAACCAGAACTTCAGAGTGAAGTTATGTTCCAATGGAGCGATAGGGATCCTTGACATGCAGTCTGGGGGCTTTATCTTGTGCTGCTAAATGGGATGCTTGGTGATGGGATTCAGTTCCATGGTCTTGTAAGACTTTGGATACTGAGGCATGAATGTTTTCCACTGACCATTGCTTTCCCTCTTCAAAATGTTCACAAACGACTCGAAGCCCAAACACTTCTCATAGTAAAGAAGATGCAAATGTACCAGATCTCGAACATACCATAATGGAAGGCTCTTGATCTTGGTGTAGTAGTTGAAGTACAACAACCCCTCCTGCCACTTTATGCTGAAAACTTTGGCATGTTCGATGTACGCCCAGGCACTAATGTTTCCATGCATCTTGGAAAGCCTTTTTTTGAACACAGACGCTTTTTCTGGCCCTTTCTTCATAGTTCTTTCAGCCACTGATGGGTACCACTGAGAGCACAGTCTCATAATACGTTCGGTTCGAGATAATACCTCATCAGAAATAGGAGTTGGCTCATAACAAAGCTTATCCTCAGCTTGATTCATCATATCTTCATCAATGTCTGGAATCTCGGTGGAATCATTGTTAAAACAGTATTCAGGATAGAAATCGTGTGGGTTACATCTTCCATTTCCACCTCATTATGCTCAGGATCTAGTTCTGGAGGAGTATGACTTGCACTAGAAGATTCTCCAAGTGTCAAGCCATAGATGGTAGCCATGTCTTCCATAGAGAGCTTCGATAGAATCTCTCCCTCCTCCAGATTTTCATGCTGAGGGATGGTCCTTGGGTTTCCATCATCATCATATAGGAACAAATTTCTTAACGGTTCTGCCACACCTAAAGGAACCGATCCAGTCTGTATGTAGTCTTTGAGTCTCTGACTGGCTTCAGCAGTGGACTCCCCCTGAGTGGATGAACCACCTTTGGGATCCTTGCCCTAGGTGTCATGTTCGCGTTTGCCGCGGCGTTCTTCCGCGCCAGACGAAGAACCTGCACCGGTGTCACCTGGATTGTCACCACCGTCATTCCCATCATCGTCATCATCATCATCATCATCATCATCATCATCATCATCATTACTATCATCATCATCATCATCATCATCATCTTCTTCATCATCTTTATCTTCTTCTTCTTCTTCATCTTCGTCATCATTACCCGAACCTGAACCTGAGGCACCTGTGAGTAGGGGTGTACACGAGCCGAGCCAGGGTGAGCTCGAGCTTGAGCTCCATATCAATCTAGCCAGCTCGAGCTCGATATCAAACGAGCCAGCTCGGCTCGGCTCAAAAACTTAAACGAGCTGAAATTGTGAGCTCTAGCTCGACTCGAAAAAAATCGAGCTAACTCGAGGCTCGACGAGCCAGCTCAGCATCCATTAAAAAAAAACCAAGTTCAATGCATAAGTGGATAACCAAGATAAAATGTTAAATAACAAATTAGTTCTTCAAAACAAAACATCAAGTATCAACATGTCATTAGACCAACACTATCACCAAAAATTATGCCGAGCACCTTCCTACATTCCTTCAATCTGCTCACAGCCATGAAAATGGATTAACCTGCAATGTAATGTCAAAAACCAAGTCAATCATATCAGTTTGCAAGACCTAAGGCTATGAGTTATGACATAAAAGTTATAAGAACTGCATAGCCAACATGAGGTTTGTTTGCCCCTAACAGAGGGTTGTTTAGCTAAAATATGTTTTG
The DNA here is from genome assembly GCA_028751855.1 of Ambrosia trifida. Classification (NCBI taxonomy): domain Eukaryota; kingdom Viridiplantae; phylum Streptophyta; class Magnoliopsida; order Asterales; family Asteraceae; genus Ambrosia; species Ambrosia trifida. The sequence goes on from CM054125.1 coordinate 42,792,783, forward strand.
CCAATAAAAATCCAACATCATAGCCAACAACATGACAAAAATAGCAATTAAATTACAAATACAAATCTAAGTTGCAATGTGTTTTGCAATCTGTTTACATTCAATATACATATATTTGATAATTAATTACCTTATATGTCAATTAGATCATAGATGCCGCATCACCGATAGGAATTAGAATTTCAAAATTTTCTTCTTCCTTTGCCGATTGCTACAAATAAAAAATACCAACATTAGAATAATTATAAAACTAAAGATGAGTGATATATGTATATATAAGCTTACTTCTAAAGTTTTAAGTTTTAATGGCTGCTTTTGATGCAACCTTTATCCAATCACCTCCACAAACAAGAAGCTCGACCATATCCTTGGAAAGAGAGCTTCGATAATCATCCAATACACGTCCTCCGGCACTAAATGCAGATTCCGAGGCAACCGTTGTGATTGGAATACAAAAGATGTCACAAGCCATTTTGCTTAGTACGGGGTACTTGCTAGAATTTTGACACCACCATTCTAACACATCAAAATGTGAAATCCTCGAAACCGCATAATTTGGCTCATCTAAATACACATTAAGCTCTGTTTTTTTAGTAGTTTCAACCGGTTTAGTTTCAAGGTAAGCACAAAAATCGTCGTCTCTAGCAGGGACATTTGGGCAATCAGATGATGTGCCCATGCCATTGGCAGCCCTAGCCACTCTAAATGCATTAGAGTATTTTTCAAGAAGTGAATTTAACTTACTAATCACGACTTCAACCCGACCCTTAACATCTTTTTCTGGGTACAACTTCTTAAAAGTCCATTCAACAGACTCCTTTTTGAAATGTGGATCCAAAATAGAAACAATCGACATAAGTAACCCGATTTTCCCCCAATACTTCTCAAATTTGTCAAACATTGGCGCACCCATCTTCTTCAAGAAAAAATCATTCGATTTAATAGCATTAGTTATTTCTTTTTTTACTTTAAAAATCTCAACAAGAAACAAATTTGCGACCGGATATGATGTACTCGAAAACAAATTTGTAGCATCCAAAAAAACTTCAAGTAGCTTGCATACTTTTTTAGCCCGATCCCACTCCTCATCCATAAGAGACCACTCAAAGTTTGAATACCTCAACGCGTAACCTTCAAAAGCAAGTTTGTAGTGAATCGCCAATTCAAGCATACGTTGTGTTGCGTTCCATCTGGTTTTTACATCAAGACATAATGATCGATGGGTTAGGATACCATGGACTGAAATTTCACCAAACTTCAAAAGACGACCTGCTGACTTCTTCAAATACTTCACACCTTCTTTAATTTTGACAAGACAGTCATCAATTGTTCCAACCCATCTTGTACAACGAGATTTAATATATGAGCACAACATCTCACATGAAAGAACATACCATCAAAGTGCAATTTTCCCTTTCCCTGAAAAGTATTCCTAAAAATTGAGGCCGCCCTATCATTATTGGATGCATTGTCTAGGGTTATTGTTCCTATTTTATCTTGTATACCCCATTTATCAAGGCACTCTAAGATACCATCCGAAATGACCTCACCACTATGGGGTGGCGCAAGCTCATTGAAACCAATTATGATTTTTTTCATTTTCCAATCGGAGTCAATATAGTGAGCCGTTAAGCACATATATCCAATTGTTTGGTTTGAAATCCAACAGTCACTTGTTAGTGATATCATATCAATATTTTTAATAACTTTTTTCATCTTTCTCTATTTCTGCTTCAATCACTCTTATGCAATCTCTTCTAATTGTTCCTCTACTCACTTTTTGATTAAGAGGGTTCATGTATTTCATTAGCACATTAAACCAATGGTATTCTACAAAGCAAAAAGGTAGCTCATGGGCTACAATCATTCTTGAAATTATTTCCCTACATTTCATTTGATCAAACCCCCCACTCAAACCAATTTTAGTTGCGTCATTAGTAGCTTTTCCAAAATTGATGAAACCATTTTTACCTATTCAAATTTTACATGATTTATACTATAATAGAAAGTAAGAAACAAAAACAAAAACAAAAACAAATCCAAATGTCGCAATAGGTGTGACGTATCTTTTAATCTTTTCATGTGTGAACACTTATTCAAGTGTCGGTTTAGGGTTGGCGTGGTCTTTGATGCTTGCGGTTTGTATAGCTTCTTACAATGAATGCATCGATGTTTCTTGACCTTCTTCCCTTCTTCCACCAATTCAACTTGTTCAAACTGAAGCCAAGCACCAGCTTTTTTCTTTCGTTTTGAACCAACATCAACATCGTCTTCATCAATCATATTTTCTTCCTCGAAACTTGCCCCGTCACTTGAATTAACATGCTCATTTGGGGTGTCTTTTAAATCAAGATGCTCATTTGGGGTGTCAGTTGCAACATCTGATTCTTGAGTGAAGACATCCTACAAACACAAGAACTAAACAATAAGAATGTGACTGCATAATTTATAAAAAGCCAACAATTTGCACTTTTGTTAAAAGCCAACAATCTGCACTCATTATTACTTCAATGCTCCAACTCATCTGATGAAGAGTCCCTACACCTCACACACAGAACCGTCTCTATATTATTATTACTAGTTTTTATCCCGGGAGCGTCCCAGGTTGAAATATCTAATATGACATAATAAAATATCTAATATGACAACATAATTAATGACTTGCCAATATATGATTAATGAATATTATTATTATTATTTATTTTAAACAAATCTCTGTCATAAGTTATCATATTATCATTTTTAAAAATTTATGGGTATCACCTAATCTCAGGCCCGACCCAAACCCACAATTTTTTTTAAACTAATCCTAAACCTGACACAATACCTGTCGGGTTACAAAAAATAGTCGTTTTTTTCTCCGTTTTTTATATAGCACTATGGTACTCGTTGGAAAGATAATAAAACGCTCGTTAATTTGGTGTAATTTTTTTCTTTAAAAAATCTCGTATATAAAAGATATTAACGTTTAAAAGTTATGGGAGAAAACATGAGAGAGAAAATAATAAAGGTTTAATATTTACATTTAGTAGATTAGGTATTTAATAGATTACGTTAAACCATATTTTTTTTTTAATTGGTCTAGAGTTGCCACATCACATCCTATGTGGCATCTCTCAAAGGAGATATTGCATAAGAGTATGACATGTAAGATTAATCCCTTTGCAATACATATATATATATATATATATTATTAATTTCTTTTCTTCCGATTATTATTATTATTATTTTTATTATTATTATTATTATTATTATTATTATTATTATTAACCAATCTCCATTTTATTGGAATATGATGGGAATGTGAATATGGAGGACAGGGTTGTTTCTCACTATATGCATACACTGCTTTTTTAGTGTTGAAGAGTTTGTGATCCATGGTTATTTACCATTTTGTCATGTTAAAAGACAATATAGACAAACAAAGCATCGAACTTCTGCAGACTGCACTTTTTGAATAACACAATTGAACAAAATAACAATTAAGTATATACTTATATCATCGGACTTCTGAGATTACTTATTGAAGAGGTATAAGCATTTATACCGCGGCTTATGCGCCTGTGAATCGGTCACGCCTAAGTCCAGCAAGTTACAAGTAACTTGAGGACTTGGGAAGACATGAAGAGGTATAAGTAATTATACCGTGGCTCGCCCCATAGACACGGACCAAGGACACTAGGACGTGGCATGATGTTTCCACCAAAGGAAGTACAACCCACTCCCGGAAGTCAAAAGGTTCCGAATGATAGTACAAAGGGGGTCCAAAGCAAAGTACAACTTTGCTGACCACTATAAATACCCCCTCCAAAGTACAATCAACACATGAATGCATACACTTCGTATCTTACTTTCTCTCTCTACTTTCTCTCACTAAACAAATACTTATCCTCACGCCGGAGGGTGGTTACAGAGAGGCCCTCCCTCCTCCTCTGTAACGAGCCTAACGGTCTTCTACCTTGTGCAGGTCTAAGCTTAGGTTCGGAGCATTCCAGATCCATTATACTCGTCCCTGTTTTAGCTGTTACTGCAGGTTCGTCCACCTTTTGGATCTTCAATTGGCGCCATCCGTTTGTACAACCGTTTTCTGTATCCTTAAAAGGTAAAGGTATCGACGGTTTTTCCCATGGCGGCTTCATCTGAAGGTTTCATTATTGAGGATGTCACAAATACGGAGCATGACGAAGAGACCACCACTGTTACGGCCTCTGTTGTCATGGCCCCGTCTATAGGGCTCACCAATACGGAAGGACGTTCTATGCCCATGCAGAGTTCGGTGGAAAACATATTCCGAGAAAATCAAGATACCGCGCCAGAGTTTGATGCGGATTTTCTCCTCAAGAACTGTGACTTCTTATTGCAGCTTAAAGCACAACAAGAAAAGGAAGCAAAACTCAAGAGTGTGCAGGTAAACTTATTCTCCACCGAGGGACCACAAACGTCCTCTGGATATGGTTCGGGTCCTGTTTCGCAAGTCACGTACTCCACCGTGGTTACCACTCCCGCCTTCGGGACTCCGCAAGGGAGTTGCTTCCTTCCGGGGCACCACGGGACCACACAACCTGTTACCACCGTGGCAAAGCGAAGACCAGCCACCATCACAGCAGAAGATGATCTTACCACTTCCTATCGCCCAGCCTACATGGCTGCATATTCCAAATTCGCACCCCGTATCGCCAGCGCTCCTTTGCCAGCAAAACTTAAAATGCCCACAACAATTAAAAGATATGATGGTACGTCAGATCCGGACGATCACATTCATGATTTTGGAGGAGCCGCAGAGATTGAGCTATGGCCCATGCCCGCATGGTGTCACATGTTCGCCCAGACTCTCACGGGGGCGGCCAGAGTGTGGTTCGATGGCTTAGCACCAGGCGAGATAGCAAATTGGACTGAACTTCGCCGTGCTTTTCTACAAAACTTTTCCCAACAGCGGAGGTGTTCAAACGACATCACCGAGATCCATAACATCCGTAGAAAAGACGGGGAGTCACTCGAAAAGTTCATTGACAGATTCAACAAAGAAAGCATGTAGATCAGTGGAGCTCTTGACCAGTTACGGATTTCTGGCTTTCGGATTTCCGGCTTTTGCCACGGAGTGCGGAACAATCAGCTAGTGGAGAAGTTACATGAAGATCTTCCGAAAACCATGGAAGTGTTAATGGAGCGGGCACGAGCCTTTGCTCGGGGGAAAAGCGCCTGCAGCCAGACATATGATAACGAGTACCGTTCTTCGGCAAGAAGCAGCTCGTGGAAAAAGGGTTCAGGAGCCCAGAGCTCCGACCGAGGTAATTCCTGGAGTAAAAATAGGTCACAACCTTACTCCCGAAATGACAAAAGCTCCACTGGCCGGAACTCCTCCTCATATCGAGGGTCAACCTATTCCGACCTACTAAAGTCTCCTAGCGAGATACTTAGCACGGAGAACGTTGACTTCCCCAAGCCTTAGAGGCAGAAGCCTACATCCGACAAAAACACCAAGAAATACTGCGACTACCACCGAGCCCGTGGTCATGATACTGATGACTGCTGGTCATTAAAACAAGAAATCGAAAAAGCTCTTAAAGCAGGTAAGCTGTCACACCTGGTGAAGGAAATTAAAGAAGGAAAAGCTAACACCGCCCACATTGCCAATCCCAATGATCAAGTAGGGATTTACATGATCCGTGCTCTCAAACAGCAGGGGACTAAGCGAAGCAATGATCATGTCGCGGCATGGATGTCCTAACCCATAGCCTTCCCATCCATTTCACCAACTGATTACAAGGAAGGTCCAATTGTCGTATCTGGGATAGTAGCAGGACACAAAACTCACCGAATTTATGTAGATGGAGGCAGTGCCACCGAAATTATGTACCTCCAATGTTTCCAGCTATTAGCCGAAGCATCCCAGCAAAAGCTAATTCCAGTTTCCATGTTGTTGATTAGTTTTTCAGGAGAAGTCGTGCAGCCCATCAGGCAACTATCTTTACAGGTGACGTTCAGTTCGGGAAAATGCCAACGAACAGTAATCCTAACCTTTTTGGTGGTGGGCTCCAGGTCAGTGCATAATATCATCCTGGGAAGACCAGGGATGAAAGCCTTTGGAATGGTAACATCTACCATCCACGGTGCGCTTAAGTTTCCAACCGAAGAAGGCATTGCCACACTTGAATCCGAGGCCGGACTTTCTATTTCGGAGATTCGCCAATCGTTAGATACAGGGAATGACAAAGATGACTCGGGAAGCTCTGGCACCACTGTGACCGAGAAATGGTCAATACACCCACGCTTCTCGGAACAAAAAATCTCCATCGGTGCACAGCTCCCAACCGTGGCTCGAGAGGCACTTTGGAAGTTGCTCTCAAACTCTTTAGACGTCTTCGCATGGGAAAATTCAGATATGACCGGGGTTCCAAGATCGTTAGCAGAGCATAAGTTGAACACTTATCCCGGCATAAAACTGGTAGCTTAGAAGAAAAGAAGTATGGCCCCGGACCGTGTTAAGGCCATCGCAGAAGATGTAACACCCCAACCGATGGCGGAGACATCAGGATGTCACGTATTGATGATTGTTCAGTAGCTCATGGTGAATAATAAATTTCACTAAATGATTTAAATAAATTACATACAATTGTTCTACAAGAATTCGTACATCAAAATGAGTAATACTATGCACACATCTTCAAGCATTTAACTCAAATCTTCAAGCAAGTAGAACCTGAAACATGTTAAGTTTGAAAATATTTTGGGTCAACAAAAAGTTGGTGAGAATACATAGGTTTTTTAATATAATTGATAACAATAGCTTGTACAACAATCACAGTTGTATGATGATAGAGTATGATTCCGACATGTAACAATGCGTCTTTGTACAATCAAACCTTGTGTCGACTGATGACTAAGTCGCAAGTTAGTTAAATGTTGTTACTGTTATCGATCATCCCTGAATTTATGCGGGGGGGGGGTGGGTTTGTCAGACCTATAGCGCTATAATCTAAACAGGCGGCTTGATCATTGTTAATGATTGTACTGTGTCTTTTTGTTACAGTCAAATGATAGAATGATGTTGTAATTGAATCACAAGTAAATATGAGTAAATGATAGTATAAAATGTTTAAACATGTTTCACCCCAAAAATAGTGAAAATAGAGTAAAGGGGATATGTAAACTCACCTTAGTATTAGAATGACGACCCTTGTTATATAAGTAAATGTGGCTCGTGTGTATCCAAATATCACCCTATTTCAAGGTAATAAATAAGTGTTGAGGAAAACTTAATAAGTCTAAGTTTTCTAGTCTAAAACGTGCTAGGGTTCCTAATTTGGGGATTAACAATTGATTTATGATTAAATTTGAATAATTAAAATAAATAAAGAAATAATTAATGAAAATGTTTTCTGACCAATATTATCCAAAAGTAGTTGAATTATAACGTAATAAATGTGAAAATAATTTTTATAATATTATTTTCTTAATTAATGAATATTTGCGTATAAATATTTATTTGACAAAATATGTACTTAATATTTAAAAATATTAAAAATTATAAATTTCGAATCAAAAATTTATATTTCTGATCTAAATGATTAATAATAATTTATGTGAAATTTTGATGTAAAAATAATGAAAAATGAATTTATTATGATTTATTTATGATTAAAATAACAAAAATCGATTAAAAATAATAAAATAAGTGATTTTCTAGAAATAAAAATCATTTCAGAGATGTTTATTCTTTTATAAGTTTAGAATAATTTTTGTGGAATTTAATAAAATTGTTTTGATATTTTTATAGAATTTTATAATTATAATAGATTTAACTTGTAATATTTATTATATATAATAAATAAAAGATTTTTGAAAAACTAAAAGTTGGGTATTAAACTTTATCATATTACTGACTTAAAATAAATTTTGTAGGATTTATAGACCATGTTTAGTATTTAAAATCTATTTTTAAAAATAATTGTAAATTTATATGTATAAAGGAAATCAAAAAAATAAAAGACCAAAAAATCGGCCTCTGCTGGACTCGAACCAACGACCTGTGGAGTGAAAACCCACGCCCAGACCAACTGGTCTGGGTGTGTGTTTGATATCTGATTCAGTTTCAAACCTTATTTATAGTTTTATCCTGAAAGCCCCAAATTAGATCATATAAACCCTAACATTTCAATCGTTCAATTAACCAGCCAATCCATACAGTTAATATCAGAAACGATAGGGCTTTTATTGCTTGACAAAAACCGAACCAAATGCAACAAAGAATAGGTGTCAAGGTGTACCTAAAGAGTTTGTAACCCGAGCACCAAGTTTCGACTGAAAGGCTTTGATTCTGGAAGAATTGGTGTTTGAAAGTGAAAAGTGTGATAGGGGTTATGCTAATCGGCCATAATAGGATATTGGGACAAGTTTAATTGGATTGAAAACACCTCTAGATATAGTTTGCGAATTGTGAGTGTTAGGAAAGTTTAATAATGGCATTTAATCGAAATTGGTCAACTTAAACGCGTTTAATCATTCAATCAGTAATTATGGAAGGTAGAGGAGGTCAAAACGAGTTGATTGTGGGATTGGATTGATGTTTGGCGGGCAGATCGCGAAGAAGAAGCAGCAAGAAGCAGCACAAAAGAGAAAGGGTTAAGGGTTTTAATTTAATTATTGCTGGGTTTGAATCAGATGTGAGGTGTAGTCCAGCTGGTTTGGTGCGCGTGGGAGTGTGCTGACCCGGCTCTCTGCCCGGGTTCGAGTCCTTGCAGCAGCAACTTGTTCATTATTATTATTTTTTTTAAAACTGAAAGGGGACTAGTGGGCTTAGGGGTTTTGGGCTGGGATGATGGGCCCGAAAAAGAAAGACAAGAGGTTTGGGTTGGGTTATGTTGAGTTGTTGTGTTTGATTACTAGTCTAATTAATATTGTTGTTATTATTATATATATATATATATATTAGAAGTATATGAAGTGGTAAAAAAAATAAATAAATAATTAAATAACTAAATAATTAAAAGGATATATATATATGTGTATATACAAGTATATAGTGGGTGATTGGGGAAAAAATGCGTGATGTTACAGTCTCCCCTACTTTTAGAAACTTCGTCCCGAAGTTTATTAAAAACATAGGGTTGAAGGTGATTGGGTAAAAATAAAAATAGTTGTGATTTGGGTTATAGCATGACATGAATAGAATAAACTACCTCGTGTTTTGTGTGGGTTGATGAACTACCAGACAACTAGAGTTTATAACCTTGATAGAATTTCACACTACCTTAATGTACCTGTAAATTCATGATTACGTTCCGGACCGCAATCACCAATTTACCTTACATTAAAGTTTTGCGTCCTTCTATGACTCCACCGATTGTTGAGCAGGTTCGATAGCCTCCACCAGTCGTGGAGTAGGTTGTAGGGCCTCTCCCGACTGTTGAAAAGGCATAATGACCTCTACCAATCGTTGAGTAGGTTCGATAGCCTCCACCAGTCGTGGAGCAGGTTGTAGGGCCTCTCCCGACTGTTGAAAAGGCATGATGACCTCTATTAAGTGTAGCATTTATTACACACATAGATTGCAAATTGATAACATGTTTATGTAAGCAAGTTTATAAGGATAACAAGCACATTATATGAATTGTAGTTGTATAGGTTTAAATAATTAGTTCACATTCAAACAAGCATGCATTCAAGTGTTATGATTATACCATGTAAACAACTCTCAGACAAAAAATTCAATACTAGAATTTATTATTTGAATCGAATAGCGTCAATACGTAGAATAAAAAGGCAACCAATAGTCAAATGGTGGGACTTGCTGTTAGGTAGCTGGAGGGTCTTGTTCTCTGTTTAATTTAGGGCATCGGTTACGGAAGTGATTTGGGTCTCCACATTCATAGCATTGACCATAGTTGTATCGATTAGGATTAGCAGCCCGAGCAGGGTTGGTGGGTTGGTTGGCTTTAGGATTTGGGGTCTCACGACACGTGTTGACCAGATGGCCATACTTTCCACAATTGGTGCACAGGCGACACGCTGAAGCAGTGGGATGATGTCGTTGGCATGTGTTACACAATGGATAGTTTCCTATATAGGGTTTCTTGTTAGAAGCTTGGGTAGTGAGGTTGGCATTAGGATCCCCGGCCTTACGCTTCTGGTTCTCAGTAGTTACCGCGGCTACAATACTTGCTTTATTGCCTTTCCGAACTAAGGTCCCGTTCTTTACGTGATTGTCAGTTAAGGTAGCTGCTAAACGCTTGGCCTCTTCAAGGGTAGCAGGGTTCCTTCCCCATACCGTGTCTTGTATTTGCATGGATAAACCACCGATATACTTTTCGATGGCTACAGGTAGCGGAGTGACCTTATGGGGCAATAACAGACTGAGCTCATGGAAGCGGGTATTATAAGCAAGGTTTTCCCCACTATCCTGAGCAAGGGTGTGGAACTCGTCCTCTAATTTCTTGACCTCGTTACATGGGCAAAATTCATCTTTCATTATCTCCTTGACTTGATCCCAGGTCATAGTAAGTGCAACTTCAGCTCCTCGGGTGCGCTTTTCCTCATTCCACCAAGTGAGTGCTCGTTTGTGAAGAACACTCATAGCATAACGGACCTTAAAGTTATCGGGACATTCACTGTTAATGAAGGTATTCTCAATACCCTCGAACCATTGTAGGAGACCCGTAGCTCCTTCATCTCCACTGAATTTAGGGAAATTACAGGTATTAAAGTGTTTAAGAGTGCAAGCTGGGAGACCATTCCCGTTTCCATTCCCGTTCCCATTGTGGTTTCCATTGCCGTTTCCGTTTCCATTGCCGTTTCCGTTCATCTAGATGACTTGAGCCAGTAGGTTAGGAACAAGAGTTGCTATTTGTTGCGCCATTTGTTGGGAAATGATCGCAGCCAATTGGGCATCAATGCCATTGTTGTTGTTGTTGTTATGGTTGTCGTGGTTGTTATTTTGCTATCTCCTTCCTCATGATTACCACCATTGTTATTGCGAGTGCTGCGACGTGGAGGCATGATCTGTAAGAGACACAATGAAGGTTCAATGAGGTACTATAAGGAATGTAATCATTATCCATTTATTAAAACGAATAAACGAAAACGTTGACTTATCAAAGTTTCTAGATTCTAATAACATATGAAGACATGCTTTAGCCTATAAGTGAACACTCATCCCGAGAATTCCCAGGTAGGCATCCGGGTCCCTCGTCTGATTGGGATATATGCGCAATGCCAGCCTAGACAGAAAAATCAGAATACAGGCGTTCACCCTTCCAGATTGCACGTGTTCGTTATTAAAATCTAGGACTTTGACGAGATCTCAAGGTGGTTCAGGCTAAACCTGAGGATTTTGTCCTATTAGTCTAAGAGTAGATCCAATGATGGAAAGCAATCTTCTTGTAGGGATTAATGTAGGGATAAGAAGTAGGAGGGAGATAGAGAATAGCAAGTAAAAGGAGCAAATACTGTTTATATTCCTATGGTTATAGACTAGATTATTTTTCTAATAACCTAATTCCCTATAACCATGGCTCTGATACCAATCTGTAACACCCCAACCGATGGCGGAAACATCGGGATGTCACGTATTGATGATTGTTCAGTAGCTCATGGTGAATAATAAATTTCACTAAATGATTTAAATAAATTATATACAATTGTTCTACAAGAATTCGTACATCAAAATGAGTAATACTATGCACACATCTTCAAGCATTTAACTCAAATCTTCAAGCAAGTAGAACCTGAAACATGTTAAGTTTGAAAATATTTTGGGTCAACAAAAAGTTGGTGAGAATACATAGGTTTTTTAATATAATTGATAACAATAGCTTGTACAACAATCAAAGTTGTATGATGATAGAGTATGATTCCGACATGTAACAATGCGTCTTTGTACAATCAAACCTTGTGTCGACTGATGACTAACTCGCAAGTTAGTTAAATGTTGTTACTGTTATCGATCATCCCTGAATTTATGCGGGGGGGGGGGGGGGTGGGTTTGTCAGACCTATAGCGCTATAATCTAAACAGGCGGCTTGATCATTGTTAATGATTGTACTGTGTCTTTTTGTTACAGTCAAATGATAGAATGATGTTGTAATTGAATCACAAGTAAATATGAGTAAATGATAGTATAAAATGTTTAAACATGTTTCACCCCAAAAATAGTGAAAATAGAGTAAAGGGGATATGTAAACTCACCTTAGTATTAGAATGACGACCCTTGTTATATAAGTAAATGTGGCTCGTGTGTATCCAAATATCACCCTATTTCAAGGTAATAAATAAGTGTTGAGGAAAACTTAATAAGTCTAAGTTTTCTAGTCTAAAACGTGCTAGGGTTCCTAATTTTGGGATTAACAATTGATTTATGATTAAATTTGAATAATTAAAATAAATAGAGAAATAATTAATGAAAATGTTTTCTGACCAATATTATCCAAAAGTAGTTGAATTATAACGTAATAAATGTGAAAATAATTTTTATAATATTATTTTCTTAATTAATGAATATTTGCGTATAAATATTTATTTGACAAAATATGGACTTAATATTTAAAAATATTAAAAATTATGAATTTCGAATCAAAAATTTATATTTCTGATATAAATGATTAATAATAATTTATGTGAAATTTTGATGTAAAAATAATGAAAAATGAATTTATTATGATTTATTTATGATTAAAATAAAAAAAATCGATTAGAAATATTAAATAAGTGATTTTCCAGAAATAAAAATCATTTCAGAGATGTTTATTCTTTTATAAGTTTAGAATAATTTTTGTGGAATTTAATAAAATTGTTTTGATATTTTTATAGAATTTTATAATTATAATAGATTTAACTTGTAATATTTATTATATATAATAAATAAAAGATTTTTGAAAAACTAAAAGTTGGGTATTAAACTTATCATATTACTGACTTAAAATAAATTTTGTAGGATTTATAGACCATGTTTAGTATTTAAAATCTATTTTTAAAAATAATTGTAAATTTATATGTATAAAGGAAATCAAAAAAATAAAAGACCAAAAAATCGGCCTCTGCTGGACTCGAACCAGCGACCTGTGGAGTGAAAACCCACGCCCAGACCAACTGGTCTGGGTGTGTGTTTGATATCTGATTCAGTTTCAAACCTTATTTATAGTTTTATCCTGAAAGCCCCAAATTAGATCATATAAACCCTAACATTTCAATCGTTCAATTAACCAGCCAATCCATACAGTTAATATCAGAAACGATAGGGCTTTTATTGCTTGACAAAAACCGAACCAAATGCAACAAAGAATAGGTGTTAAGGTGTACCTAAAGAGTTTGTAACCCGAGCACCAAGTTTCGACTGAAAGGCTTTGATTCTGGAAGAATTGGTGTTTGAAAGTGAAAAGTGTGAAAGGGGTTATGCTAATCGGCCATAATAGGATATTGGGACAAGTTTAATTGGATTGAAAACACCTCTAGATATAGTTTGCGAATTGTGAGTGTTAGGAAAGTTTAATAATGGCATTTAATCGAAATTGGTCAACTTAAACGCGTTTAATCATTCAATCAGTAATTATGGAAGGTAGAGGAGGTCAAAACGAGTTGATTGTGGGATTGGATTGATGTTTGGCGGGCAGATCGCGAAGACGTAAAAAATTTGTTGAGCGCCGGAATAATCCGGGAAGTGCGGTACCAAACTTGGGTAGCCAATCCTGTACTGGTCAAGAAACAGGACGGGGCTTGGAGAATGTGCGTAGATTTTAAAGATCTTAACAATGCCTGTCCGAAGGATTGTTATCCTTTGCCAGAGATCGACGTAAAAGTTGACGCCGTGGCCGGATTCAGATTGAAGTGCTTCCTTGATGCCTATAAAGGGTATCACCAAATTCAAATGGCCGAAGCTGATGAAGACAAGACGGCGTTTGTCACAAACAACGGCTTGTATTGTTATAGAAAAATGCCGTTCTGACTAAAAAATGCTGGTGCCACGTACCAAAGATTGATGGACGCAGCCTTCAAAAGCCAAATAGGAAGAAACTTGGAGGTTTATGTTGATGACGTAGTCATTAAAAGTGGCACGGCAGAAACCATGATAAAAGACATCGCCGAGACTTTTGCCAAGCTTCGAGAGATCAACATGAAGTTAAATCCTAAGAAATGTTCCTTCGGTCTGGAAGAAGGGAAGTTCCTGGGGGTGCTAATGGCCCGGGATGGGATAAAAGCCAACCCAGAAAAGGTAGAGGCCGTTCTAAAAATGCAGCCTCCTCAAAGTCTAAAAGAGATGCAGTCTTTAACTGGGCGACTAGTGGCCCTGCACCGATTCCTCTCCAAAGCCGCAGAAAAAACTTTGCCGTTCATGAATGTCTTGGAGAAGATTCTGGGAAAGGAACAGTTCCAATGGACGTCCGAAGCCGGCGTCACCTTCGACGAGCTAAAGAAATGCTTGATTAATCTGCCCACATTAACAGCTCCGGAGCCCGAAGAGACACTCACGGTCTATCTTTCAGCCTCGGAAGGAGCCATCAGCTCCGTCCTTATTGTCACCAGGGCCGCTGTGCAACACCCGGTGTACTACATTAGCCGCGCTCTCCGGGAATACGAAGTTCGATATCCGATCCTTGAAAAGTTGGCTCTCGCTCTGGTTCATACTTCCAGAAGACTTCGTAGATATTTTCAAGCATTCAACATTGAGGTACAATCTGAACAGCCAATCCTCCGAGTACTTCGAAAGCCAGAAGCCTTCGGACGAATGGCTAAATGGGCCATTGAGCTCGGCGCTTTTGATATCACGTATAAAACTAGAGGACCAGTGAAGGGGCAAGCTGTGGCCAATTTCCTGGTAGAAATTCCCCAGTCCGTCGAAGCCGAACCCCAACATGCTCCGGCAAGTACTTGGTCCCTTTACACTAATGGAGCCTCGGGTTCTGAGGGGTCGGGCGCCGGAATGGTTTTACAAGAAGATGAGGGAAAAGAACTGCTCTATGCCATCCGGCTAGATTTCAAAAGCTCCAACAATGAGGCCGAGTATGAAGCACTCATAGCAGGACCCCGATTGGCTATTAAGGTCGGAGCTAAGAAGGTACTCATATACGTATAGCACTATGATAACTCCTTGCTATATGCAAAGTTCGGCCAAATCCTTAAAACGTGTTGTAAACATTGCAGGTCATTTCACATGTCAATTCTTTGCTGGTAGCTAATCAAATATCTGGGGAATATGAGGCTAAAGAAGCCAACATGATCCTATATCTAGCTGAGGCTAAAAAATTGATGAAGCAATTCGAAACCTGTCAAGTAGTTCACATACCAGGAAGCAAGAACAAGAAGGCCGACGCTCTAAGCAAGCTTGCCGCGTCCACTACTGACATCACCAAGCAAGAGGTACACATGGAAGACCTACAAGGCCCGTCCATCCAAGCGACCGCAGTACTATCGGTGGACGCAGCATCAGATACTTGGATGACTCCTATAGTCCAGTATCTTATGAACGATGTTGTACCGGAAGATAAGGCGAAAGCCCGGAAGCTAAAAGTAAAAGCCCTCCAATACCAAATCATTGACGGTCAGTTATATCGAAGAACATTCTTGGGACCACTCTTAAAGTGTGTCGATTTAGACGAAGCTCCTTATATCGTCCAGGAAATTCACCGTGGAATATGTGGCATACATGCACGTCCAAGAATGGTGGTGGCAAAGATAATGAACGCCGGGTACTTCTGGCCGGGCATGCACAACAGCGCCGTCACAGAACTACAAAAGTGTGAGGAATGCCAACGACATGCGCCTGTAAGTCTCCGAGCTAAAAACAACCTTATCCCTGTGACTGCGGCATGGCCGTTCCAACAATGGGGAATCGATATAGTCATACCTTTTCCCAAGTCCACCGGGGGTATGAAGTTTTTGTTGGTTGTCGTGGATTATTTCACGAAATGGGTCGAGGCCCGACCTTTATCGAAGATATCCAGGAAAGAGGTAAAGAAGTTCGTGTGGGAACAGATTGTATGTCGCTTCGGGCTTCTGCAAACAATCGTCACTGACAACGGGACGCAGTTTGCAAACAACCCCTTCAAGAAATGGTGCCAAGACCTTCATATCCAGCAGTCGTTTGCCTCGGTGGCTCACCCGCAGGCAAACGGACAAGTGGAAAGAATAAACAGAAGTTTGGTAGAAGGGATAAAGAAACGCCTGGGACGAAAGAGGAGCGGTTGGGTAGATGAGCTCCCCAACATTTTGTGGGCTCATCGAACCCATACCAAGACAAGCACGGGGGAAACACCTTTCAGTCTAACCTACGGAACCGAGGCCGTGATTCCTGTAGAAATCGGCTCCCCGTCCCTACGAGTCCAAGACATCAGCAACAATGACCAAGAACTACGGATGAATTTGGATTTGCTTGATGAAAGGAGAGAAGCCGCAGCCATTAAGGAAGCGTGGTACAAACAAGAGTTGGAAAAATTTTACAACTCAAGGGTGAAACAGGTCCGGTTCAAACCAGGAGATTATGTGTTTCGTTGCAATGAGGCCAGCAGGGTTGAAAAAGGAAAGATGGCCGCTTCCTGGGAAGGGTCGTACGTGATTAAAACCGCAGGGGGGAAAGGCGCCTACACCCTCCAAACCCTAGAAGGGAAAGACATACCCCGCACCTGGAACGGTGTTCACCTGAAAAAATGCTATATGTAAGCATGACCAGCTAGTTTCCCTAAGTAATTTTTCCTCTTAATTTAATATTGTAATGTGGGATGTGCCATTCCCCACTATTTCCCTTTTCTTGTTACTATTTGGGACGTGACATTCCCAGACGAAGTATTAATAAAAAGCTGGTTCTTACTTAGAAAAAATTCTAAGGTGCTAATATGAGCCGAAGCTCAAAAATGAGCTCGACACAACAAACGCCACGTGGTATGTAAAATATCAAACAGGAGTAGCAAAAAGATCCGGATCAAAGTGGATAAGTTTTGATCCGGGTCTCAACTAACCTAAAATAAGCACCTTGCTAAATTTTAAATATAAACATAAAACAAAGATTTATCTATAAAAGGGAAGAGCCTAGAACACCAGCACGCGGCATGGATAATAGCCGCGTTCCGGTAAGGGAACCCTACAAACCATGGTTATCTAAAAAACATACACAAAATCCGCGAATAAAATCAGGACGTAGCAAGATACGTGGACGCACGGCTAGTTAAGCTACGAGTCTTTTTCCTACGAATTGGTCATTTCAAGACCAAGGATATTACCTAGAACAGAACATGTCATAAGTCAAAAACATGAACCGGGCCCACGATGAGGTCCAGCACTTAACCTGCATTAAAAACAGTTCGAACCTAACAAGTGGTTCGAACCCGGCGGAACATGTTCAAAATATTACAAACATTCCGGACCCCATAAAGGCCCGGATCAAATGTCAAATTTAAATAAAACTAAGCTTAGGCGGCGGGTTCGAGCTTCAGCTCGTCAAAAGCCTCGGCTAAAGACTCCGGCCGGCCAGTCACTTGATCCGCTAGCTTAGCAACTTTGGGGAAGACCAAGGAATCGTAGGCTTGGGCAGCAGCAGTAAGCTCCTCCTGAGCATTATGCTTGATCAGGGGCATCTTCTCCAAAGGAATCCCCTTAGCCACGGCTGCATAGCCTGCCCTCACCCCAACGTTGAAGCCCATGGCATTCATGGCATTGTTTACATCACTAACGACCTTCTTCATGGCCGACCCCTTGTAGACATGATCCGCAATCAGCTGAGCCCCGGTTGTCAAGAAGAAGGTCTTCAACCTAAACAACTCGTCGATATTCTCGACCAATTCTTTCTTCTCGGACCTCCGGGCCTCCTCATCTCCCGCCATCTTCTTCTCCGCCGCGTTCAACACCTGCTGCACCAGCTTCTCCCCTTTTTACAGCCGCGTCTCGCTCTACAAAACAGCGAATTAACAAAAATTAAGTCAAACCAAAAGGACGGTTTAGTTACCAAAAACGTACCAGCAATTAAAGCATCGGTACCTGTCCTCAAGTTGGCCATAGTAATCTCCATCTGCTTAAGAAGATCGTTCGTCTTCTTGGAGTCAGCAGCGGCAGCAGCCTCCGATTCATGAATCTTCTTCTTCAGAAGCTCAACCTCTTGAAGGGCCTTGTCTCGGGACTCTGCGGCAGAAGCTATAGCAGCTTGGGCAGATGAAGCCTGGTTCTGGTTGTCCCTTAAATTCTTCTTCAGCTCGGTCATAACAGGCCCATGATTGCAAGAAGCACCTTTCCTTCTTAATCTTCCCCGATCCACCTCGGCATCCGTCCAACGACGGTATGCCTCGGTCACCAGAAAGTTGGAGTGAGCCTGATTAACCAGCAAGGCCTCACAAAGAGAAGGAGAGTCCATGTTATGGTAATACTCCTGGTCAGCAGGGGTGTCGAGGTTGAATAACATCATGCGAGCAAAAAGACCATCGATCACCCGATCCCCATTCTTTAGGTCCCACTCCGGGACGAACTTCTCATCGGCAAACAAGCCGTCACCACCACCAGAACCTTCCCCAGCCACCGCTGCAAAACCATAAAGGAAAAACCTTCAGTCTCGAACCATGGTGGGGGGAAAGTATCATCCTTATCCCCCACATTGGTTTGAGAAAGAAGGGGAGATTGCCTAAACTCACCAGCCGAAGCATCATCAGGCCGCACTACCTTCTCCTTCGCCGGGCTAAGTATCCCGGTAGACCCATCAACACCTTCTTCATCACTAAGATCCCCGCCCTGAGGATTATCTACCATTAGTATCGGAGCCGAGTCTCTGGAGGATTTACCCCCAAATAAATGGTATTCAAGGTTATGGAGAAGGTTAGAATATACCTCTGTAGGATCCTCTACAAACCGCAGCTTTTTCTTGGGTTTTGAACTAGCAGCAGTGCTCTTCACGGCTTTCCTCTTGCCCGAACCTCGAGAGACTGAGGTATCAGTAAGGGCACGCCCCTCCATATCACCAGAAACCTCCTTGGAGGCACGAACGGGCTCAGAGGAATGGGGACCCGTGCTAACAGAAGGATCCGGTTGACTGGCGCTTGTAACCGGGGGGTCAAGAAGAACCCCAGCAGCAGAAAGGGGTACACCCTCAGAGGTCAGAAGCACCCCAACGGTTTCAGTCACGACCCCCATGGTCTGACCGTCTCCCCCGGCTCCGCTAGCACCAACTCCTGGGTTCTCCACCGAACGTATCGGCTGGTGCGTCTTCACCATTTGCTCTACTAAGGGCTTTGTATTGCCCAAATCCTCGCTGGTATACTCCAGGGCCGCATCATCAAAAGTGGTCAGCTTCAAGCAGTCTAGCAGCGACATCTCTGTATAAACAAAAGCAAAGGTGAGTTAGAAAAACCTAGCAGCAAAACGCGAAAAAATAAATAAACAAGTCGCGGCTCTCCACTCACCCTCTCCATCACAACGAACCACCGGCCACCTGTCATCCAAACTCCAATTCATGCTCACACCTCCAAGACAAAGAACATGCTCCGGATATTTCTGAATGTTGGTTTTGTTCCCCACCAAATTCAAGTACAAAGGACGGTTATATTTGAACCTCTTGGGTAGGTCCCATTCGGACGCCTCGAACCTCTCACACCAAACCATATCCGCGGGTAAGCACCGGTCATCCAAAAAGAAGAACTTATTTTTCCAGTTTTTTAAGCTGGTCGTCTGATAATCGTGACAGCTCTCCATCGACCGCCGCTTCTCAAAGGTGTACCAACTGCCAACTTTATTGAGCTTGTAAAAGCACCGGAACACATTTAGATCCACCCCCTTTTCCAAGGCGCGGCACGAAAGCTCGAAGTGATTCACCCGGCTAAGACCAAAGGGATTCACTTGAGAAATGTGTACGCCGTTGTAACCTCACGAATTTTCCCATTTATTTTGCATTAAAGTATTTCCCGATCCATGATATAAAGTCTAATTTATTTCTAAGTATTCTTATCTTTATCCGTGCACTCTATTTTTCTAAGTTCCTTTTATCATTGTACTTTAAAAAAAATCTTCAATCATGACATATGTCCTATCCTAATTCTATTTATAAAATCGTCATTTTATAAGACGGTGTTTTTTTTTTATTTTCAAACTAATGATTTTTTTTTTCATTTCTTATTTAAAGCTAATCATTTTTCCAATTACATTTATAATCTCAAACAAGGAAGATATAAATTCATTTCAAAATAAAGCCTTGAGTCAAGAGTCAAAGTCTTGACAACATAATTCTTGGAGTCAAAGTCTTAGTCAAACAGTCAAAGTCCTGGTCAAAGTCCTAGTCAAAGTCTTAGTCAAACAGTCAAAGTCTTAGTCAAATAGTCAATTCATCATAAAACCTTACTTTATGGTGTTGACCAATTTTAATGGCTAATTGAATCCAAAACTAGTATAAAAACCCACCTATGACCCATTATACTTTGCACCTCTAAATCGATTGTTTCAATCCGATTAAACTTTCCCTCATACCTTTCTTCTATAGTCTATTACTTCTACAATTGAAGCTTTGATTATAAGCTCTTGTAATTGGCGAATTGGAAGCTTGATATTCTTTCTTTTTCGTTTTTTTTTATTTCTTCAATTTGGACTAGCTACGTTGTTGAGTCTTTGGGATTCGCCTCGCATACATTCACAACACTTAGAGGATAATTCACCTTAGCCAATGTGAGTTTACGTAACCATGTTTATGCAATTCTTTATACTTGCAACATTATACTTAAGCAATTCTACATACATGTCTAGTTGTAAACTTTAATGCCTCATGATTTAGACAACAACAACAGTTTCAACAAGTTTCAACAATACATAATCATTAGCTATGGCCAAGCCGGTGATACTCAATAATAGATCTATTGGATTGACAATCCCACCTAGATTCGTTGACCATCTTTTATGGGGAGCGCGGGTGATTGTTATCGTTCCAACATATTATTAAGGTGAACCGTGGATGACGGGATGGACCTAAACTAGTCGGAGGTTTGATTATGTCGATTCAACATTTCATGTTTATTCATGTAGACTTAAACTTACGATAGGCATATGAATTGCTAAACTTTTATACTTAAACTTATTTGCTTGACATGGCTTATGTATTCTCACCAACTTCTAGTTGACCCCCCCCCCCCCCATTTTTCCAAACTCAACAGGAAATAACGATGCTTGAAGTCTAGAGCTAGCATGAGGAGACAATTTGAAGTTTATGCTTTGTTTGGCTATTTGATGTATTAGAATTTCATTCAAGACTTATTATGTATTTTCAAATTGTGGATATTTTGCTTTAAATAAATTTCAATTAAAACTTGAATACCATGTGCTACTGTATACTCATTCTTACGTGACACCTCGATGTTTCCGCCATCGGTTGGGGTGTTACAGCCGTGAAACTTTAAAACCCTCATTAAAAAGTTGGTAAAAGGGACCCGGTAGTTGGCAAAGTCACAAACGCGCGTATAGAAACCAAACTTCCCGGGAGGGAAAGGATGAATGGTGTCTTTCGGCCCTGGTAGCACAGGGTTCAGATCCCGCGGAATCGCGTAATCGTCTATGAACCGCGCGAGCTTGTCAGCAGAAAGGGTTGAGCAGGTGACACCCATGTCATCTTTCACCATTTTTTAAAACCCAAAAAACAAAACACAAAGCAGGAAAAGGAGGAAAGAAGGAGAAGGACAACGCACCTTTAGGAAGCTCACAGGGCTCAAGCGAAAGCACGGATGGACAGGACGCCGGAAGGATAAAAGGAAAAGGAAGGAAGATTAGAGAGTAAAACAGTAAAATGTGAAGAAAAGAAAAGTAAAAGAGGGATTATATAGGGGATAGAAGCAACCGTTGAGATGGCCAAGGTGTGGGACAGCTGGACGAAATGAGCGGTCCAGATCACCCCGAGAGATGAACCGCCATCACATCAACAACTGCATTATGTGGCTATAAAGGTACCCACGTGTCCCAAGCGTACAACACAAGCCTTTTGACAGCCGGCTTTGACACGTGTCAGCAGCCCTCACGAACCCCTCAAAAGCCGTAACACAACCAAATGGCCGCGAGACATCCTAAGTCCAGCAAGTTACAAGTAACTTGAGGACTTGTGAAGGCATGAAGAGGTATAAGCATTTATACCACGGCTTATGCGTCTGTGAATCGGTCAAGCCTAAATCCAGCAAGTTACAAGTAACTTGAGGACTTGGGAAGACATGAAGAGGTATAAGCATTTATACCGCGGCTTATGCGCCTGTGAATCGGTCAAGCCTAAGTCCAGCAAGTTACAAGTAACTTGAGGACTTGGGAAGACATGAAGAGGTATAAGCATTTATACCGCGGCTTATGCGCCTGTGAATCGGTCACGCCTAAGTCCAGCAAGTTACAAGTAACTTGAGGACTTGGGAAGACATGAAGAGGTATAAGTAATTATACCGCGGCTCGCCCCATAGACACGGACCAAGGACACTAGGACGTGGCATGATGTTTCCACCAAAGGAAGTACAACCCACTCCCGGAAGTCAAAAGGTTCGAATGATAGTACAAAGGGGGTCCGAAGCAAAGTACAACTTTGCTGACCACTATAAATACCCCCTCCAAAGTACAATCAACACACGAATGCATACACTTTGAATCTTACTTTCTCTCTCTACTTTCTCTCACTAAACAAATACGTATCCTCACGCCGGAGGGTGGCTACAGAGAGGCCCTCCCTCCTCCTCTGTAACAAGCCTAACGGTCTTCTACCTTGTGCAGGTCTAAGCTTAGGTTCGGAGCATTCCAGATCCATTATACTCGTCCCTGTTTTAGCTGTTACTGCAGGTTCGTCCACTTTTTGGATCTTCACTTATATTATTTGTGTTGATAATAAACATTTGATCAATAATAGAAAAAAAAAAGGATAAAAGAGAAGCAATGAAGTAATGAACTCACGATGATTGTAGTATCGTAGATGTGATCGTCTGATAGAACGCGTACAGATTGGGGGGAACACGTCTGATCATCTGAAGAGTCAGGAGTGGGGCGGTGGAAATATATACCTGTATGTTAGGGTTATGAAAAGTTGGGCTTTATTATTAATTATAATATGATATGGGCTGTGGGAAATATACATACAAGCCTGAGTCGAGTCACATGTCGGGCCATCGAGCCGAGTCAACGAGCCGAGCCGCGAGCTGAACATCCCAAGCTCGAGCTCGGCTCGATTACAAAATGAGCCAGCTCGGCTCGAAAATAAAACAAGCCTTTTCGAGCGAGCCTCGAGCTGCGGGCTTTTTGTACACCCCTACCTGTGAGTCTAGGGTGATCTTCAAACAATTTATTTACCCTTTCCTTCAGTTTCTGGTTCTCAAACTTGTATTCTTCAATCCTCTTCTCATTATAAATATATACAATTGCAAGATTTCTATGTGAGGGCGAGTTACTGTAGCTATCGTACGGTGGATAATTTCTCACCCCCACGTGTCAACATCGCATCTACCCATTTTCTTCGACTTCGATACATAAGCTTTCCCACCGCCATCTTCATCTCTGTTACAATCCTTCGCATCTGGACACCATTACTTCCAGGCTAAAGTACTAACAACCACCGTAGTAGGCGGCGGTGGTGATAACGGCGGTACAGTTGCTGGATTCCGATTTTGGAAACAATAGAAACCGTCGTCCACTGTTTCCGGGTTCGATTTCAAAGCCATAGGTGGCGGTGGTGTTATTCTAAGGTTTCTTATGCCTTCCCCATCACCCGTTTGCTTCCGTCCCTCTTAGTCCTATCTGACTGTTGTTCACTACCTCAGATCCATGCTCGGCCGTGTCCTCCGTTTTGGCAGATGGTGGTGGATGTGAAGGGATATTGGATGATGCTGGTGGTCCCGTTGCCGCCCATTTCTCGTTTTGGGGTTTGCTGTTGGAAATGCTCCAGTCTGTTGGTGAAAAGGGGTTGGAAACGTTGTCAAGGAGCGGCTGTGGTTATATTGTGTTTGCCGTTTTCCAGTAGCCTTCTAGGCTATTTTTGGTTACGACATCTATTATGCCTTGCCAATGATTACGACCTGGAGGTCATCTGTGATAAATGCTGTGACCTTCATCTGAAATGAACAAAATTTTGACTTTGTGGTTTTAGTCCAAGAAAATTGATGATGGGGCAGGCCTCACCTAAACCCCAATTACTTATACTTTCACTTCCATGTTTATAAGGCCATATTTTTTTTTTGAAGCACGTAATGTTATTTATTCCAAGCTATGATGATCAAAATACGTTATCGGGATCTTATACTAATCTCTCTTTGTCTCTACCTGGCATGGCAACCTCTATTGCAGCTATGGTGGAGGTTTCATTGAGTTCCTATCATACAGATCTGAGCTTCAAAGTATCTTTAGGTTATCGCTACTAATCCCTACTGTTTGCGATGGTCGTTGCACAAAAGGCCTTGCGTTATCGTATCCTACGTGGTTAAACGATACCTTCCAATGTTATTAGGCATGTTTGTGCGTAGAAAGTGTTGCACAACGATAGTATGTTCATCGATAGAATGTTCATGTGTCACGCAGATAATAAAGTCTTGTAGGCATCTGGTTGTCGTGGCAGGGCGCGACACGGTAAAATACTAGTTATTCACATTCGCTAACTGCAGCTGATTGTACTGAGACTATATACCCGTCAGCCTCCTTACAGTGTTTTCGTTTGAGCACACAAGCTGCTGATTTGATTCAACAAGCTGCTGATTAGACAGTTGAAGTATCCTGTTTGATGATTGCAGCTCCTTGTTGATGCGAATGGTTTCATCTAGAAGCTCCAGCATAGATTTCTCATATTCTTCTACTGTAGCAATCTTTCCTCTCAACTCTGCATTCTCACGTGCCTGAACAGTTACCATAGCAATCAGTTCATTTACTTGGCGCGGAAGTTGATTAGTTAAACTAGCAGGAGTTGATGTTGATGAGGATTGAGAAGCTGAGGTTGTTGGGTGTAGTTGTTCTCGTAAGTTCTTTATCAAGTCACCCACAGGATTGGATACAAGCTGTGAAGAGGTCGCTGCACTAGTATGCTTTCCCGGGGAAACGTCCAAGTCAAACTTTGAAGCCAGCGTGAACTTCATTAAGACACCATAGTTTGTCCAAAGTGGGGCAACGTGGCTCCCTAATTTGGGGAGTGCTATGACCAAAAATAAAGAAAGTCATCGTTCCAAATATATATATATTATTTATAGTGGGTTAAATTCAAACATTTAAAGAACTAAAAGAACTATGTCACCTGTTTAAAAAATATAATAATTAAAATGACTAAACATTAAAAAGATACGCTGCTCTAAAAATTTCAATAAAGCATAAGTCATAACATAAATGTTCAACAACTACTAGGATTCCCCGCGCTATGCTGCGGGCATTTGATGGGTATTGCCTCGGTTAACTACAGTATTGCCACTCTCTATAACAACCGAAATAGAGCCAAAGAATAATATCATATTATGCCCAAATGACATCGATACATGTTTTATATCAATTAAAAACTATAAAAAAAGTGTTACATGTTTTGATAGTATTGATATCACCTTGGTTTAAAAAAGCATGCCTGGGGCGCGCATAAGACGTTTGGGGCGCGGGGCGCTGAGCAAAACGCTTTTTTTGCTTTGAGGCGACAATCTACATGAAGCGATAGAGGCGCCGCTTTAAGCTTGAAGCGCTATGCATTTGAAGCGCCGCTTCAGACGAATTTAGGTCAAAATTAGGACTTTTCTGATGATAAAGAAACCTTACCTGATGCTCTTTTTCTTCTCCATAGCCAAACTTTGACATAATCTTTTATAATTGCGGCACTATAGACATGAAGATGTGTCATCTAGTGGTATGGCTCTAAATGGTTTCTTTATAAAACAAAATGAAGATGGCGGCACTATGCAAAGATTCAAGTTATGAAACCCTAGTGTGTGGCTGAACTCAAATGAAACCCTAGAGAGCAGCTCATTCTTATTAAAAAGCACAAGTCATTGGGCCTATTTAACTTCACAGCCCATTTTATTTGATTTATTATGTTAGTATTGGGCCTCACAGACCATTTTATTTAATTTAATAGGTTAATAATGTGTTTAAATTTGGGCCCATCAGTCTAAACAGGTGAGTAACTTAGTATTGGGTTTGATTTTAGACCCACCAGACTGATAAAAAAACCCATAAATAAAAAAACGTGAAGCTCTCGCCTCGCGCTTAAAGCCCCGCGCCTTGAATTTTGGAACCAAAACGCCTCAGAGCGTCTCGCGCTTTTTTAAACCAAGGATATCACTACTAGTGTGTTAATCAAGTTGATTATTTAATTAAATTATTCACTTTAAATCATAATTTTAAAAGTTAAGTTTTATTAGAAAATGTATGAATTACCTATATATTAATATTACAACATGAATAGTACTCTATGCCATTCTTGTAAATAACTGGCTTTCAAGGGGTTTTTTTACTGCTCCTCTCTCCACAGCTCTCTCTACACAAGCCTTATCACTTCACTGCCCCATCTCCACTATCACATCTCTCTCTCTAGGACCCCCAAACATGGTATTTCTCTCTATCTAAATTGCTATGACTTTCTCTAAAAAAGCTGACCTCCTTCAACGTTGCTGTGATAGATCGGTTCCGATTGTGGGTGCTTGGTGGCGGTGGTTCCCGTTTATGATCGGAGTTTAAGTGGGGAAGCCAATGGTTCAACGGCAACCACCGGATGCGGTTTATGGTTCAACGAGAAGCCTTGTGCGGATTTTGTTGGTGATCGATCTTGACGACAGGCAAATCCGTCGGTGGTGGGTGCAAGGGCGTGCGGCGGTTACACTAGGGTTCCGGCAAAGCGTCGTTCAACTGATCAAGTCTCTCCCTCTCTGTTGTTGTGCTGTTGGCTCTCCATTGGCCTGTGTGGACGGTCAAACACGCGTGTCCCTCACCGGTTCTTTTCTTCCCTTGCTCATACAAGTACAAACATTCAGCAACCAAAGGCTTACTGCCATGCCACACCATCTGCAACCACCGACACCTGCTCACCGCTTCACCCTTGCCCTCCAACCACTCTCACGCCATCGTCCATCCCCATCTTCTGGCACCCAAAGAAAGAGACGCAGATCGGAGATGAAGGGCCGACCGTCTTCTGCGACGACTCGGTCGCGTGTTTTTCCCCTGCCAAACTCAATGGGTGTTCCACTACTATTCCTC
Organism: Ambrosia trifida; assembly: GCA_028751855.1. NCBI lineage: Eukaryota > Viridiplantae > Streptophyta > Magnoliopsida > Asterales > Asteraceae > Ambrosia > Ambrosia trifida. The sequence goes on from CM054125.1 coordinate 42,819,897, forward strand.
GTAGTAGTTTTTCGCAGTCAATTTCGTAGGTAAATCAGCTTGAATGTTTATGTTTTGTGTTTGTATCCTAATTCCTAATTGCCTAATTGGGTTTATTCATGCATATCGGGTTTCATCTTTTTGGGTTTCTAATTGCATCCATTTGTTTTATTTTATTTTATTTATTTTCTAATTTTTTAGTTTGTTGTGTCATGCAGGCAACATGCATCGATTTACTATTGATTTCTTGACCTGTCGTTGTCTCGAGGTATGTTGAACTTCATCTATTTAGTTTAAGGAAATGGTTGAAAAAGTATGCTATGGATGAATAAGAGTCACTTAATTAACTGGTTAGTAAATAATTTTGTTATCTTGATACAAAGAATAAATCAGATTTAAAATTTTGAATTTCAAAATTCAAGAAAGTATCTTAGTATTTAACTAATTCTTGAGGTATGTGTTGGCTTTTGTTGATTTTGCTAGATTAATGGTATGCTTTAGGATTTTGATTTTACGTTATCTGTTTTTTTTTTCTTTTTTTTTTCTTTTTTTTTTTAGATTTGAAAAGTGAGACGATACGGAAAAAACGACGCAAGAATAGTGTATTTAAGGATTCTTTTTGTCCTGCTCTTTTGCACACATGGTCATTGCCATTCACTTAAGGCCGTGCTGAACTTAGAAACTCGGGAACATCTGAAAGAAAAGAAATAAATGGGAGTACAAATATTACCAGTTCCTGCTAATGTAACTTAAGTTGAAGCAGACCAAAGAGAGTCTCTATAAGTGGTAACAATGCCTCTGATCATTACTAAAAATCCAGCATCTTATAGTGGTAATGATGCCCCTGATTAAGTTGAGGTTGAATGGAATGAGGAAGCCAAGCCTAATTTGTATATACAACTTTTGGCTTTTCCTGTTGAAACCAATAAAATCAAAAGATTTAGCTTCATATATCATTTAATAAACTCTCTCTTTTTCCCCTCCTCAAGACGATTCACGAATACAAAATTTGGTACAACGTGATTGTTTTTGTGTATGTACAGCTGTAGGAAATTTGATAAGTACTAAACTATTACATGGTGGTCGGAAAACCATGAAAAGGTATGAGAAAAGTCTAATGCTAGCGGGATTACAAGAAATTCAGCATTTGATAGTTGTAATAGTTCTCTCGATCAAGCATAACTGATCAATGAAGTATATGAGCCTGGTGTGTTTCTAACCCTTTTGGATGTAGGGGATGGAACTGATGAATTCATTGGAGTCCGCTTCAAGTAACACTTCAATTATAATCTTCTTTTAACAAAATTATTTAAGATGTTTTGTGCATTACTCGAGTAAGCAAAAAAGCATTGGTGATATTTAATATCTGGTATTGTGAAACTACAAAAGACAGATTTTTCTCAATTACCAATTTATGTCCCATGGCGACTAAGGTAACCACTGCACCCCCTCTCAGTACCTTTTCTTTCAGTTATTGCGATGTGATTTTGATTTGCAGTTGTATGGGAATCTATGGAACAAATCAATTGCTCAAATTTCACTGTTTAGCGTTGGCGATAGATACATATCCGGTCACAATTTAGTTCAAAACCGGCTTTGCTTTTCGAACCGAATTTCATATCTAATATCCAAATCTAAAGCTATCAAGGTACTTACTATCCACTTTCTTCTTATTTTGAATATTTATGGTTTCACTTTTTAGAGCAAGGATACAATGTGTGCAGTCGTCTTAGAGTTTATTGAGTCAATTTTGATAATACTTTTCACTTTTCAAGTAAATACATTTCAAATTGGAAGTTGTGGTCTCAAATTTGGTTTCATGAGATATGATTTTTATCCTTTGTTTTCACTCATTACTGGTAATTTGTGCAAAACAATTGATCATGCATCTATTTCAATTAACTAATGTACATGAAAATGGTAAATCAATAGATTATAAAGTTATGTTTTTTGTCACTAGGGAAATGTTGTAGCATTTCTAATCTGAATTAATCAAGTATATGAAAATTAGCATAAAAATTAGTATATTATTTTATCATGTAATCATATTAACCTATAAAATGACGTCATTTGTGTTCTTATCCTATGTTTCAATGGGCAATTCCCATTCCGAAAAGTTCTTCGATTTGAAGGTGTGTCAAGCATGTAGTCATTGTGGTTACAGATGGGTTTTGAGCTACATAAGTGTGGGTGATGATGCCATTGCAATAAAAAGTGGTTGGGATCAATATGGTATTGCACTATTGCTTATAGTCGACCACTAAAGAATATTATTGTCTAGAATCTTGTGGTTCATTCTATGGTCAAGTGAGATTCCTATGCCTTCTATTCAAATTTTAAGCGGCCAAATCTTCTAACCAAGTTGTTAAACATAACCCGTTTTAAAAGTATGAAATTAGCCAAAATGGTGGAAACGGAAACCACGCTAAGAGAACAGCTTTCATGATCTTTATGACAGACAAGGACCAAGTCCATGGTATGATAACCTTTGCTGCCCTGATACCGCTCTTATTCCTCTTATTGAAAGTGGTCTGAGGAATGTTAACAAGTTATCCAATGGTAGTTACGTCTTTATTTTGTGCTAATATTTGTTTGTATGCTTTAAAATGTAAAATATGTTCCTTCAGCATTGCAAATTTATGATAATAAGAATGAGTTTTTCTGTATATGAGTACAGATTTTTGAAAAGGAAATATCAACATCAAATGCTTCCAATGATAAAGTTAGTTGTTCTTTACTTTAGTTAATTTTCCGGTTAAAAAACAACGGTATCAAATTTTGTTGTGTTTGTATAAGTTTAATATAAGGTGACTCTTAATCATGGTTACTTTCACTTATCCGATAATGCATGTATTTTAATAATTTTAATTTCGCGTATCGGGTGTTCGTAAAAAGTTGTAAGTGGGGTTCAATCAATGATGTGAAAAAGTAACGTGCTAGCAACGCGATTGACAACCAAATATCACAAGGCGCGCAACGCGCGCCTATGAATCCCACTAGTTAAATTTATAAAATGCAACTTAAGATCCATTTAGGCCTATACAAAATAATATAATAAATATATTTAACGTACCACTTTCATATTGGAATGGGCAGAATAAATTGAAACAGAAAACAAAAAGAAGCATTTCAATGGTTGATGTGGGTATCAATTTGCCAGCACCATGTTAAACGTATACCAATTATATATTATTACTATTCACATTTAGAATTGTTAGTATGTACAATAGCTCCTTAAAACATTTCTAAAAAAAAAGTATCTAAAACTCTTTTAGATCTTAACAATATAAAAAGTTAGAGATGTGGGATAACATCCTCAAACACATTCCCCTTTGCCAAAATGGGTACTAAATACCCCTTCTATTAACCCATTCATTAACGTTAAAGCCTGATTTGGTGAGGCTAACTATTCTTCGGTCAATGAATTTTTTTCTCTAAAAAAGACCCTAAACCACACTATTATACTATGTATTATTAAAGAGTGAAGTTGAATAGTAAATAAGGGCTTTCTGGTAATTTAACGTCTTAGCTTTAGTTTTCCTAAGAATCCAGACCATCTATTCTGATCAAACGGTTTGCATTAAAGAGATGTCATGGTGAGGGCACGTGTAAAGGAAAGCAACATGTGGCACCTTCATATCTTGCCTCATCATTTTTCCTACTGCTGCATAAAACCCTCTTCATCGGAAGAGAGAGAGGGGGGCTTTGGAGAGAAAAGGTGGTGAAGCCCATCCTCCGGCAGCCTCCCTCGCCGGCGTCGATGGTGATAAATGGTGGTCGTAGGAATACTTTTGTGGCTGAAATCCAAGGAAGAACTGTTGGTTGTGACTTGGACGGACAAAACCGAGAAAAGGGTAATATTCCTCTCACACACACAATCATCTCTGTAAAGTGAATTATTATTATTATTATTGTTGTTGTTGTTTGTAGGTTGAATGCATCTCATTCATTCTTGATTGTTTCTTTTCCTTAATCTGACTGTACATGTCAATGATTGTACGCTGATTAGCTGATTTTCTTTTATGGTGCAGATTCAACCTGGGTCTTAAATTTTAGGATGAAATGCATGTGGTGAGTCAATTTGACCATGTTGACTTTTTCGGTGTTCATTAGCTACCCATCTTCTGTGGCGTTTGTAGCATGTACATGTCTCGGTTCATGTTCACCTTCCTTTGATACAAACCTGAAAACTTCATCATTTATTCTAGAATCTGGGTATGCTTGCCCTCTTTTAGATTAGAGTTATTAAGGATTATGGTGGTATAATAAACTTGGGGATCAGGTTTTGTTCGGCTACCTTTGTTTTCTAGAAATTTTGTGTTGATTTCTGTTTAGCTAATCTTTTTGGCCTATATAACAGCATCTAATGAAGATAGTTTGTAGTGTTTGGGCCTATAATCTTTTTGATTATCAGGTTCGATACTTTTCTTTCCTTCGTTTTTTTTCTCCATCCCCATGTGTTGATGAGTGTTTTTTTGTACAGTGTGGAACTTGCTTGAGGGAACATGTGTTTAGATGGGTGTGTACGTGGCAAAACAGCACACACCTTTGAATGGTGTTAGAGAAATTCAGGACTGATAATCAAAACACTTGGCAGACTTCTTTAATATAACATTTAGAGACACATAATCCAAGTAGTTTTTGTAGAAAAACCTGCTGTGGCTTTTAGGCGTTTGTGTGTTAATTACACGAAGGTAAGTTCTTTTCATAATTAGTCTGTTTTTTTTTTTTATTTAGACATTTGTGTTTTAATTAAACCGAGGTAAGTTTTTTCATATACAGTGTGTTAGTAAGGAAAATAAACTTGACCCAGCGTGACATATTGGAGCTTATGTAGCTGTTAAACAGGGTGCATATTCATATCGACAATTACCATCTTTAAACACTAGATGTATTATATTTATATGGGCATTCACTTATACCTTTGAATGCGTGATTTTAGTACTGCTAGCCTTTTAATGATCCTCAATTTTTTTAAATTGCTTTTGAAGATTCTTGGTTAACTTGGTTCATATTTATATCAAGTGACAAATTTCTTGAGTTATGTACTATTGGTTGCTTAGGACTGCTAATATTATCATTGGCTGTTATGTCATTGTTGTTTATTAATTTCTACTTTGATCATTTAACTTTATAACTTTTAAGGTGTCATTGGGGTGGTGGCCCAATGGTAGAAGCAAAGCTTCTAGGAACACCTAAGGGTGAGGTCATGGGTTCAAGTCCCACAAAGAGTGAAATTTGCTGTTCAAAAAAAAAAACTTTTAAGGTGTCCTTGGAATTTGGAATCCCAACTTTTTTTCCCGCAGCGAAACACGGAGACCACCTTAAATTCTTCCTACTTGCAACCTTTCATGTGTCTTTCAAACAGAGTGCAAATGGTATGGTTAAACGGATCCATACATTATAATCTTAATATCAATATTGGGTTGTGTAAATTTTGAATCTTATCTCTTGATTTTTGCATTTTTCCCGGGTTAGGTGGATTGAAGTTCTTGGAATTTGCTTCTGGATGGAATTGTCATTTTTTTAAGCAGTAAGGCATTCATATCATTGATGAGGTGATTCTATAGAAAGAGGCATATGTCAATGACAATGGAGTTTTCAGATGACTTGTCACGCGTCATGTGAGTTGGCATGGATTGTTGTCATATGTTTACATTATTCGTACTCTCCGCAGGGTGTCAATGGATTCAGTAGTGCCCGGAAAGAACATACGAGTGCTTGCACATCCTCTCTTTCAATCGATGGATTGGTGCAGTTGATTTCAACTTTGATTCTCTCTGTTTTTCTTTGTTTTGCCTACTTTTATGAAATTCAATTTTAGATTGAGTTATGTTATAATAGAATTTCATGAGTTTAACTTGATGTTATGTCGCGGCGCAACGCCCGCGGGGAGAACCCTAGTTGATATTAAAATAGGATGTCATTATTGCCCAAAACCTTTATACCGCTGCTGACGTGACACAGTAAAGACCGAAAGGCTTTATCCCATACCACATTCAACTAACGACATTGGATATCGTTAGAGCATTCACATCAGCTCCTCCATAATGATGTGAGTGTGATTTCTATCTTATATAGAGTGGGTATAAGTGGTTGTGAGTAAAGGAGAGAGAAAATATTTGAAGGAGACACTCTTCACCAGTAAATTTGGAGGAGACACTGTTCATACTCCATAATTTTTTTAATATTTTAAAAAGTGGTTTTAAGTAGAGGAGAGAGAAAATGTAATAGTAAAAGTATAGAATAAAGACTAAGATGAAGTAGCTACTATCGATGCTCTTAGGGGGTGCTGGTTCACGGATGTGGGCACAAACTTTTACAAAAGTTTATTATTTTTTATGGTTTAGTCTCTTCTTTCTCTCTCTCTCTATTCTTTATTTGCAAGGTTTTTTTTTTTTTTTTTTAACTTTGAAAGCTTGAAGGTGAAGATGAAGATGATGATAGATATGAGTTTTGTATGTATAGATATGTATTATGTGTGTGGAGTATATATAGAGAGAGAAAAGAAGATAGGAGTTATCTTTGGACTTTTGTGCCTCCAAACTTTTAATTTTTTAATTTTATTTACTTTCCTTTCTAGCATCATGAGAAAAAGTCAACATTATTTAGTAGTTTGGTATGTGCTATTGGATTGTAGTGTCTTGCATATTACGAAAGAAATTTATTTTTACTATGAAAATTAAGAAAGAAATTTATTCTTACTATGAAAATTAAGAAAGAAATTTATTTTAGAAATTTATTATTATTATTATGTGTGAAAATAATGGATAGTTGGGTAAAAAATCAGTGGAGTGCTGCCTACAAAAAAAATGTTTCAGTGAAGGAAATCAGTGAAGTGATGTGGCAGGGCAGGATTGGTAGAAATCAGCGAAGTGAAAAGCAAACCAGTTGAGCACCCCTTTCCCCCTTAGGTTTATATCGCCGGTTTAAATAGTATTTTATTCTTTTTCTTTAATGTGACAGAGAGAAAGAGAGAGTGGTGGCCCTTTTTTGTTATAAGGTCTAATTTGAATATTTTAAGTAGTACATATTTCAAAGTTAGTGTGGCATTTGTAATTTGGAACTGGGTGTTAGGTGGTCTGTGTTTTGCTACGGGCGCAACTGTTTTGCGTACATGTTAACATTAAGTAATATCATATCAGGGGTTTTGTTTCGCTACGGGAGCTCCTATTGCATTGAGGGTTTAGTTGACGTTAAAGATCGCGTCTCGCTGCGGGAGCTCCTGTTGCGCTGATAGTTTCGTGGACATTAAACATAAAATTAAGTGAAAGTTATTCTTGTATGGCTGTAAAAAAATTACTCGCGACCCATTACATTGCAGACCAGCCTTAACATTACAACAGTTGGGTTGCCTATTATTGACTAGATCTGGAGCCCAAAGTATTCCAATAATCGCGACCCATTACTTGTTCACCAAAGATGAGGCCCATAATTGCCCATTATTGTTATATATACTATAATTATAATTATGCGACAGTATTTAAAGAATCTTGATTGGGTTATGAGTGAGGTAAGCTGCTATGCTAATTCATGGATTCTGACATCATATAATCTTGATTTTTCTTTTTTTCTTACTGAAATAAGGTTCAACAATGGTAGGCGACTTCTTAAAACAAAAAGTTCTAACAATTATATAATATTGAAGGTGGCGTATATTAAACGGCAACACTCTGTAGAAGTGTAATACATGGATTAAATTCAATACTATTGTTTTCCAAAAGAAAATCTAATTACGTGGCTTAGGACTCAAGTAGTAATACATACAAATAAACCATTGCTCTGAAGAAGAACGAGTCCATGAACCATCAAGTTCAGGATATAGCAGCCCACTGTGACCAGCTACCCGAAAGATTTATCCGTAAAGAAGACGAAGAGTACGGTAACGTTACCAACTCCGATGCAGCGAAAATTCCTGTTATTGATGTTAGCATCTTAACATCATCTCATTTGGAGCTAGAAAAGCTTAAAACAGCTATTACCACTTGGGGATGCTTTCAGGTCTCTCATCTATATATCTACCACACTTGATATAAGTAATTGTTTTACTTGCTAATTAATATCTTAATGGATTTCAGGCAATTAACCATGGGATTGAAGGTTCCTTTCTGGATAAAGTTCGCAAAGTCAGTAGACTGTTCTTCGATCTACCAGCCGAAGAGAAGAAGAAGTGCTTGAGGGAAGAAAATGATCTTGAAGGCTATGGAAATGACATGGTTCTTTCAGAACATCAAATACTTGATTGGACTGACCGGCTTTATCTCACTGTTTTTCCTAAAGATCAACGAATGCTTCAATTTTGGCCTAAAAATCCTATCGAATTCAGGTTAGTCGTTCTTGAACAATTAATTAATCCCACCAATTTATGTTAGATGTTTTAGTTAAGTGTAGATATTGTTACTTGGACCGAACTTAGGGTGCGTTTGGTTCGCATGAATTGAATGGAATTCAATGAAATTGGAATTTGAATTCCAACTCTTTAGGTGTTTGGTTCATTGAATTTGTTGGAATTGGAATTTCAATTACAATCTTGTGTGTTTGGTTGACAAAGGAATTGTAATTGGAATTTGGTATGAATTCCTTCAAATTCCTTAACCTAAGGGAATTCAAAATCTAATAAAATGTGATTCATAACTCCTGATTATTTGCATGAAGTCAAGTCCATGCACGTGGAGAGTTGTTTGAGTCATCCAGTATTCTAGGCTTTTACCATTTTTTATGTTTACGTTTGAATAAGTTGTTGTGATCCAGATTTGTAAGTTGTTTTTGTTTCTTTCCGTTGTAAAGCTGTCTATATATAGCAGCCTTTAGTTTTGTTCTGATAATTCAGTTTACAAGCAATAATAAAAGCCTAGTATTGATTTAATTCTCTTCTTATTCGTGAGTTAATTATAGTTTTGATATCAAAGTGGTATCAGAGCTAGAGTGATTCCTATTTCATCTACTCTCTTTCAATTCATGGCTGATCAAACCAGTACTCTATCAACTGCAACTACTCCAATCCCTGTCTTCAAGGGAGAGGGGTATGAGCATTGGAGTATACGAGTGAAAACCATTTTAAAATCAAGAGATCTCTGGGAGCTGATTGAACAAGGGGTGAATGAAAGTGAGACTGATGCAACAAAATTGAGAAACATGAAGAAGAAGGATGCCTATGCCATGGCCATAATACAACAAGCAGTCCATGATCAACTGTTCTCTCGAATTGCTGGTGCTGAATCATCTAAAGAAAGTTGGCAGATATTAAGAATGGAGTATCAAGGTGATACTCGGGTGCAAGCCATTAAACTGCAAGGTCTTAGACCGGAATTTGAGAATCAGTCAATGAAAGAAAATGAAGCCGTTGGTGAATACTTTTCAAGGGTGATGGGAATTGTGAGTCAAAAGAGAGCATTTGGTGAGATCGTGTCTGATCAATCCATAGTGGAGAAGATCCTGAGGAGTCTTTCACCCAAGTTTGACTACATTGTCCCATCTATTGAGGTATCTTTTGATTTATCTAAACTAACTCCTGTGAAACTTATGGGGTCCTTGTAGTCACAAGAGGAAAGAATGAATAGTCGATCCTCTGATAAAGAAAAAGGTGAAAAGATAGAAGAGCATGCACTACAGGTGTTCCAAGAAAACACCAGATCCATAAATCAAAGAGGAAGAGGATGTGGAACCTTTAGAGGTCGTGGAAGAGGAAGAACAACATTTGATCGAAAAAAAGTTCCTCAATGTTACACATGTAAGATATATGGCCATATGTCTAAGGACTATTGGTATAATGAAGATGCTCAGGTCAACATTGCAGCTGAGCCTGCTGATCAAAGTGAAGTCACTGAAGAACCCCACTTGTTTCTGGCGTTTGTTGAGCTATCAGAAGTATCATGTGCATTGGTCACTGAAACAAATCCAAGTCATGAAACCAACTGTCTTTGGTTTCTTGACTCGGGTTGTTCCAATCACATGAGTGGGTCTAAGGCTAGTTTTGTGGAATTAGATGAGACCTTCAAGCTTGGTGTACAATTGGGAAACAAGAAAATACTAGCTGTTGAAGGTAAATGGGTGGTAAGGATCAGCACTGGTCATGGATCATATAAGCTCTTGAATGATGTCTACTATGCTCCATCATTGGAGTATAATTTACTGAGTGTTGGCCAACTCATGAGGAAAGGGTATTCATTGCTGTTTGAAGATGGAAACTGTACAATCAAGAATCAAGGTATGGAGATGATGAAGATTCCTGTTGCTAACAATAATATGTTTGTTCTTGATGCATCTAAAACAGAATCAAGTACCCCTCACAAGACCTCTATCTTGGAGCTATGGCACAAGAGATATGGACACATCAATTGGGAGAATCTCAAGCTTCTTCCTGAAAAGGAGATGGTGATTGGAATGTCTCTGGTCAAAGGTTCAAGTGTTTGTGAAGGATGTTTACTAGGCAAGCAAATCAGACTCCCATTCAAATCCATTTCTGGGAGAGCCACCAAGAAGTTGGAACTTATTCATGCAGACTTATGTGGGCCTATGCAGGTACAAAGTTTAGGACATAGTCTGTATTATTTTTTGCTTATTAATGATGTGTCCAGAATGTGTTGGGTGTATTTCCTTGCTAAGAAGTCTGAAGCCTTTAGTAAATTTAAAATCTTTAAAGCCCTAGTAGAAAAACAAAGTGGATGTTGTATTAAAGTGTTAAGAACAGATAGAGGGGGAGAATTCTGTTCAAAGGAATTTAATTCCTTTTGTGAAATGCATGGTATTTTGAGTGAGCCTCATACTTCTCAACATAATGGAGTGGTAGAGAGAAAAATAGGACAGTCATGGGTATGGCTAGGAGCATGCTGAAAGAAAAAAGGTATACCAAACTATCTATGGGCTGAAGTAGTTGCTACTGCAGTGTACATCATCAACAGGTCCCCTACTTCTGCCATCAAGGACAAGACTCCTTATCAGGTATGGTTCAATGATAAGCCTGATGATACTGACTTAAAAATATTTGGTTGTTTGGCATATGGTCATGTGATTCAAGGGAAAAGAAAGCTAGATGACAGGTCCAATAAGATGATTTTTATTGGATACTCTTCCAATGGAACTGGAGTTAGATTGTTCAATCCAGTTACAAAGAAGTTTGAGGTAAGAAGAATTGGTGACACTACTATTGTTGAAGAAGGCTCATGGAATTGGCAGGAGATTAATGCTGATGTACCAAGTGTGGATGTAAATGAAGGTGAAGCTATAAGTAATGCTACTCCTTCTATCAACTCTGAAGGAGCTGTATCACCTTTGGTTTCTACACCTTCAAACACTATGCAACAAACAGAAGAAGGCTCAAGCTCAAGCAGTTCAGTTCATCTCAGGACCAGACCAATTGCAGACTTGTATGCAACTACTGAAGAAATTCATGCAGATTACCTAAACTATCAGTTTGCTCTCAATGTTGCTGATTCCTTGTTTTATCATGATGCTGCCAAGAAGAAGGAATGGCAGGAGGCTATGCATGAAGAGTTAGATGCAATTACAAGGAATCAAACTTGGCAGCTTGTGTCACTGCCTCTTGGAAAGAATGTAGTGGGACTCAAATGGTTATACAAGACAAAAATTGATCCAGATGGGAAAGTAATCAAGTACAAAGCAAGACTTGTGGCCAAGGGATACTCTAAAAAATATGGGGTAGATTATGAAGAAACTTTTGCCCCAGTAGCCAGGTTTGAAACTATCAAGATCATTGTAGCAGTTGCAGCTCAGAGGGGGTGGCTTTTACATCAATTAGATGTGAAATCTGCCTTCTTGAATGGTGATCTAAATGAGGAGATTTATGTTGAACAGCCTGAAGGCTTTGAAGTCAAAGGTGAAGAAGACAAGGTCTATAAGCTGCACAAGGCCTTATATGGTCTGAAGCAAGCCCCTAGAACCTGGTATGCAAAGATTGATGGGTATTTTCACTGTAATGGGTATGTTAAGAGCCTCAATGAACCAACTCTTTATGTTAAACATAGTGCTACTGATGTTATTTATGTGTGTCTTTATGTTGATGACATCATATGCACTAGTTCAAGAAAAGAGTTGGTTGTGGAATTCAAAGAAGGGATGAAGCAGGAGTTTGAAATGACAGATTTTGGGCTGCTCAAATACTTCCTGGGCTTAGAAGTGAAACAGACTCAAGAAGGTGTTTTTATTACTCAGCAGAAGTATGCACAGAATCTGCTGATGAAGTTTGGTATGCAAGATTGCAATATAGAAGAAATACCCATGAGTCCCTATGAGAAATATCAAGTTGCTGATGGTGAAGCTAAGATAAATGAAACAAGATACAGAAGTCTTATTGGAGGGCTCATCTACTTAACACACACCAGGTCAGATGTGGCTTATGCTGTTAGGGTATTATCAAGGTTTATGCAATGTCCCTCAAAGTCTCATGGTGGTGCAGCTAGAAAGGTTCTTAGATACATAGCTGCAACTAGTGATTATGGAATTTGGTACAAGAAAGGAAGCAGGATAGAACTGATGGGCTATTCATATAGTGACTGGGTTGCTTGTGTGGATGATAGGAAGAGTGTTAGTTGATATGTGTTTACTATTGGCAATGGAGCAGTGTCATGGAGCTCAAAGAAGCAAAGCATAGTGGCTTTATCCAGCACTGAAGCTGAGTATATCTCAGCTACAAGTGCAGCCTGCCAGTGCATATGGGTCAGTCGAATTTTAGAAGATTCGGGTATTAAGCAGTCCTCTCCTACAACTATTTGGTGTGATAGTCAATCAGCTATCAATTTGTCTAAAAAATCCAGGGCAGCATAGCAAGGCCAAACATATTGAGCTAAAATATCACTTACTCAGGGACATGGTTAGTCAAGAGAAAATTATGTTGAAGATTTGCAGAACTCATGAGCAATTGGCGGATTGTTTAACAAAGGCATTGGCAAAAGAAAAGTTCGTGTACTTCAGGATTCAAATGGGAGTCATGGAGTTAGAATCAAGAGGGGGTAATAAAATGTGATTCATAACTCCTGATTATTTGCATGAAGTCAAGTCCATGCACGTGAAGAGTTGTTTGAGTCATCCAGTATTCTAGGCTTTTACCATTTCTTATGTTTACGTTTGAATAAGTTGTTGTGATCCAGATTTGTAGGTTGTTTCTGTTTCTTTCCGTTGTAAAGTTGCCTATATATAGCAGCCTTTAGTTTTGTTCTGATCATTCAGTTTACAAGCAATAATAAAAGCCTAGTATTGATTTAATTCTCTTCTTATTCGTGACTTAATTATAGTTTTGATATCAACAAAATCTTTTCAATATTAGAAGGAATTCAAGTCAATTTATTGGAATCTTCGAACGGTTGGCATCATTTTGACCCGAACCGATTCAAACTGTACCATTTCAACGCGAACCGCTTAGATCCGAACCAATTTGGACCGTACTAGTTTCGGCCGGTACCATTTCGACCCGAACCGTTTCGTACTGTACCAGTTTCGACCGGTACCGTTTCGACCGGTACCGTTTTGCCGGGTACCGTTTCGGAACGTACCAGTTTTGACCGGCACCGTTTTGGACCATACCAGTTTCGACCGGTATCGTTTCAGACCGAACCATTTCAGACAGTACCAGTTTTGACCGGTACCGTTTTGGACCGAACCGTTTCGGACCAGTTTCGACCGATACCATTTCGACCGGTATCGTTTCGACCTGTACCGTTTCGCCCGTAACATTTCGGACCGTACCAGTTTTGACCAGTATCATTTCAACCTGTACCGTTTCACCCGTAACGTTTCGGACCGTACCAGTTTTGACCGGTACCGTTTCGGACCAGTTTCGACCGATACCATTTCGACCGATACCATTTCGACCGGTATCGTTTTGACCTGTAACGTTTCGCCCGTAACATTTCGGACTGTACCAGTTTTGTTGTTTGTTATCTTACTACCATACATCTCATGAATTTGGTGAATCAGACATGGTTACAACAATTTGTTTGTTATCTTACTACCATACATCTCATGAATTTGGTGAATCAGACCGGTACCGTTTCGGACCAGTTTCGATCGATACCGTTTTCGACCGGTATCGTTTCAACCTGTACCGTTTCAGACCGAACCGTTTCAGACCGTACCAGTTTTGCCCGGTACCGTTTCACCACGTACCAGTTTTGACCGGTACCGTTTTCGACCCGAACCAGCACGGGTCGAAACGGTGCACGTCGAAACGGTACAGGTCGAAACGATAAAGGTATCAACAGTTCGGGTCAAAACGGTTCGGGCCGGTACGGGTCACAACGATGCGGGTCGTGGGGGTAAGGGTGATAGATTCCAATTTATTAACCAACCAAACACAATAATATAGGATTTGAGATCCAATTCCAACAATTTCCAATTTCTTTTGGAATGTTTGAATTCCAAATCCAATTCATTCCGATTCCAATTCCTTCACATATTCCAATTCCAAACAATTACGCGAACCAAACGCACCCTTAGTCTCCTGATTATGAACTTTTGATATTATAATAAACTTTGTATGATATGAGTTTTGTCGGTAAAACATATCTAGTATTTTCCCTATGATTTCTTAGGGAGGTTGTTGATGATTACTGCTCCAAAATAGAAATGATCAATCAAGTTATCCTTAAAGCCATGGCTAGATCATTGAACATGGAGGATAATTGCTTCTTGGATCAATACGGGACAACTAACTCGAAATTGATTGCAAGATTCAACTACTACCCTCCTTGTCCATGGCCTGATAAAGTGTTAGGAGTTAAACCACATGCTGATGGTTCCGCGGTCACATTTTTGTTGCAAGACAAAGAGGTTGAAGGTCTTCAGGTTTTGAAAGATGGGCAGTGGTTTGGAGTGCCTATTGTTCCTGATGCTCTAACTATCAACGTTGGCGATCAAATTGAGGTAAATGTTGGTGGTTTAATCATTTATGTCAAAGGGGCAACTATAGATTAATCTTATACTTGTCAATTTGGTGAATGATACGTACATGTGCAGATAATGAGTAATGGCATATTCAAAAGCCCGGTGCATCGAGTTTTGGTGAACACTACAAATCAAAGGATTACTCTGGCTGTGTTCTGCATGCCTCAAACTGATAAGGATATTGGACCTGTAGACGGGCTGATTACGGATGGCACGCCAAGGTTGTACAAGAACGTAACATATTCGAGGGACTTCTTTTTCCAGAATTACCAACATGGTAAGAGAACAATTGATGCTTGCAAGATTTGACTATTTATGTTCTGAAGCTGGTCTATTTGTAAGTTCTTGTGTCTTTATTTCTTTTGTCCATCATGTGTCTTTTCTTTATATGTTATTATTTAGTAGTTGTGAGTTGTGACCAGAATAATAATACTAATAATAAAACATTGATATATGATAGTATGATTTAGCAATGTATTTTTTGGTATACCTTGCAAAATGAGATGGTTGAGTTGGACGGGTCAGAATGGATTGCTTTAAAAAATGGTTATATTTTAGTTTGGATCAAATGGGTTGCAACAAAAAATGGTACTAGTTTGTTCCAGTCACTCCACTTAATCCGGCTAGTTCATTTTCTTTTCATAACAATAGATACCTCATATATATTCGGCCCAATATTTTTGGCTGAAGTCAGGTCTAACTTCAGCCAAAAATATTGGGACGAATAGCTATGTACGATTATGAATGAACCAGTAGAATTGATTGGGTTAACCAGAACACGCAGTTTATCACGGTTTTATAGTCAAACCGACTGACCTTCTTCAGTTTTGGTTGGCTGCTTGGATGGTTTTGGCAGTTTATGAACCCAAGATGGGATTTATTTTTGTCTAGTTAATACATTTTTAAACATATTAATCGACTTGAAGTCTTGTGGGATGTCATTTTGCAATACCCCAACTGATTAGGACTGAAGTGTCACTATTACTGAATTCAATGGCGCAGCTTAGTTGGAGCAGGCGGGGCGGCCGACCCCCCCGAATTTTGGTGTAGAAGTTTCGATTATATAGTATTCGTATAGAAAATTTTGGAAATATAGGGTTCGACCCCCGAAACTGGTTTTCAAACCCCCCGAAACTGATGACTTCCGACCCCCCGAACCTTCGGATCAAGCTTCGCCACTGACTGAATTCAGTTTAAAAGCAAAACATCCCTAATGTTTAGACATCTTTAAGTTTCATCAATTAACATCCATCACAAACTAAAGGGTATATGCGTATGATCACAGTAGATGGCATGTGTTAGCATCCACACCAAACCATCTCCATGACTTATGAATTAATTAACTATTATTAATAGCAGAGCTATTTAAATAGTAACTGGGCAAAGTTGGTATGTCACATTTGTAGCCAAGGGTATTTTTGTCTTTTCTAACTCCATGTATATACCTTCTTCCTTCATCATCATTCTGCAACAGAGACCCATTTTGAGATATGTAGGAAGCAGCTTCTGCCACCGCCAGGGGTTTGCCAATCGCCCCCATCCCACCAACATTTGACCCTGACACCTCTGCCATGCCACCACCGTCCGACACCACAAAACCCGTTTCACATACCTCAACCTCTTTTGTTTTCTTTCTCCCTCATCGTTACCTTCCTTTTGAGACCAGATAACAACCCTCTTTTTCCCTCCTAGCCATCTTGCTTTGCAACCAGATAAGAGCCCATCCGGATCCGGTGCATCTCCAACAGCCACTGCTCACTAACGTGCGTCCCCCCGACCATGTCTACCGTGCACCTCTTCACTTTCCATTGCGGGCCGTACACCGTCTTCACCTTTGCCCGCGTACAACTGCACACCTCCATCTCGTTCTGCCGTACACCGTCTTTTCTTTATATGTTATTATTTAGTAGTTGTGAGTTATGACCAGAGTAATATACTAATAATAAAACATTGATATATGATAGTATGATTTAGCAACGTATTTTTTGGTATACCTTGCAAAACGAGATGGTTGAGTTGGACGGGTCAGAATGGATTCAGTGGCGAAGCTTGACCCGAAGGTTCGGGGGGTCGGAAGTTACTAGTTTCGGGGGGTCGAAAACCCGTTTCGGGGGGTCGAAACCCTATATTTTCTAAATTTTCTATACGAATACTATATAATCAGAACTTCTGCGCGAAAATCCGGGGGGGTCGGCCGCCCCTCCCCGCCCTTACTATGCTTCGCCAGTGAATGGATTGCTTTAAAAAATGGTTATATATTTGTTTGGATCAGAGTGGGTTGCAACAAAAAATGGTACTGGTTTGTTCTAGTCACTCCACTTAATCCGGCTAGTTCGTTTTCTTTTCATAAAAATAGATACCTCATACGTTTTCGATCCAATATTTTAGGATGAAGTCAGGTCTGACTTCAGCCAAAAATATTGGGCCGAATAGTTAAGTACGGTTATGAAAAGAAAAATGAACCGGTCGGGTTGATTGGGTTAACTAGAACAGTCAGTTTATCACGGTTTTATAGTCAAACCAACTGACCTTCTTCAGTTTTGGTTGGCTGCTTGGACGGTTTTGGCAGTTTATGAACCCAAGATGGGATTTATTTTTGTCCTGTTAATACATTTTTAAACATATTAATCGACTTGAAGTCTTGTGGGATGTCATTTTGCAACACCCTAACTGGTTAGGATTGAAGTATCACTATTACTGAATTCAGTTTAAAAGCAAACCATCCCTAATGTTTAAACATCTTTAAGTTTCATAAATTAACATCGATCACAAATTAAAGGGTATACGCGTAGCAAGACTATATTATGATCACAGTAGATGGCATGTGTTAGCATCCTCACCAAACCATCTCCATGACTTATGAATTAATTAACTATTATTAATAGCAGAGCTATTTGAACAGTAACTAGGCAAAGTTGGAATTTCACATTTGTAGCCAAGGGTATTTTCGTCTTTTCTAACTCTATGTATATACCTTCTTCCTTCATCATCATTCTGCAACAGAGACCGATTTTGAGATATGTGGGAAGCAGTTTCTGTCGCCGCCAAGGTTTCGCCAATCGCCACCATCCCACCAACATTTGGCCCTGTCACAGCTATTATCTAACACCTCAACCATGTCACCACCGTCCGACACCACAAAACCCCTTTCACAGACCTCAACCTCTTTTGTTTTCTTTCTCCCTCATCGTTACCTTCCTTTTGAGACCAAATAACAACCCTCTTTTTCCCTCCTACCCATCTTGCTTTGCAGCCAGATAAGAGCCCATCCGGTTCCGGTGCATCTCCAACAGCCACTGCTCACTAGTGTGCGCCCCCCTGACTTTGTCTACCGTGCGCCTCTTCACTTTCCTTTGCGGGCCGTACACCGTCTTCACCTTTGTCCGCGTAGAACTGCACACCTCCACCGTCGCAAGATTCTTGCCTGTAGCGAAAGCCTCATCCCAATCTTACTGCCTCTCACAAGCCACCTCATCCGCTTGCTTTCGTACGGTCATCGTCGTCGTCCCGGATAGTGTCACTCGACAGAAGTCGCCTGCCCGGATCTACAACAATCTATAACATGCTTGTTGAGATCTCCATGAAAATTTGTCGAAGCTCTTAAACAACATCCCGTGAGGCTGCCACAAAGCTTAGTCGACGACAACAACACTGGTTGCGGTGTAGACATCCGTCCGCAGTGGTAAGAAGTGCTTCGTACCTTGATGGCTCCAATCGATTTGTTAAAGTAGGACACATTTTTTTTTTTCAATGCCTGTGTGAACCATTTTAGAGAGAGAGAGAAAGTAAAGGTAGGAAGTTAAGTGATGGGATGGATTATGGAAATCTATAATATGGATGAATGTATGTGCACTTTGTTTCTTATATATATAAATGGTGGGTCAAGAAATTGTAAGTTGGTCATTGCTCATAGTATATATTTAAATTGTAAATTGATCATTGATCATAATATATATATATATATATATATATATATATATTCAAATACAATCAACCTGTCCAAATGGGTTTAACCAAGATCACCTTGACCTATGATTGAGCGTCAAATTGATAAAAAAAACGCTGTGATGTTTTCCACGTTGAAAAGTGGCATTTTGACCGTGGATTGGAACTTTGGGCGATAATAACTTCTTAGCATTTTGGTAACAATCAAATCACAAAACGCGCAACGCGCGTTTCATAACTCACACTAGTTATGATATATCCTAGTGTAAATTACTATTTCCGTGTCTGTGTTTGCTGAAATTAATTAATCAAGTCCAATAGTTTAAATGACAACACACTACTAGTATTTTTTTTTTATTTTTTTTTTAAATTAGACTCATCCTATTTAGTTCATCCATTCATGCCGTTAAATTCTAGTGAAATTACAATATTGTCCCGTCACTAAAAAAACATAATATATAAAAATCTAAAAACAAAATAAAACAATTAAAGGTGGGTCCCACTTCACAAATAACCTAATTCCCTATAACCACGGCTCTGATACCAATCTGTAGGGGTGTAAACGAGCCGAGCCGAGCCCGAGCCTGACTGGGCTCGAGCTCGGCTCGTTATGGTTTTATGAAGCTCGAGCTTGGCTCGGTTCGAGCCTACAATCTTGAGCTCGAGCTCGGCTTGCTAGCAAAATCAAAAGCTCGAGCTCGGCTCGGCTTGGCTCGAGGTGATTTGAGAACAATCTCAAACGAGCTCAAAGCTCGGCTCGAGATTGCAAAAGCTCGGCTCGCGAGTGTTATTAAATGGGCATATGAATTAAGGACTTGGGCTTTGGAGATGTGGGCCATAAATTATAAGAGATATATAAATAACATATGATTATGTTTGGGCTCGCTTAGGCTCGCGAGCCCAATCAAGCTTTGTATCTAGGGCTTGAGCTCGGGCTCAATAACTAAACGAGCCATATTTTAGGCTCGGGTTCGTTCAGGCTCGGCTCGTTCGGGCTTTTTACCGAGCCGATCTCGGGTAGCTCTCGAGCCGCTACGTGTCATTTACACCCCTACCAATCTGTAATATCTCATCCGATGGCGGAAACATCGAGGTGTCACGTAGTAACGATTTTCAATAGCTCATTGTACTAAAGTGTAAATTTGAATACATTGAATTAGATAGTTTTTTACATCGAAAGGAAAATTACAAAATACAATAATTCTAAAGCGTCAGGTCTAACTAAAATACAATAAAGTCAAAGCTTAAATATAAATCCAAAAGCTTAAATGAAGCGTCTCTAAAATAACCATAAACATGTACGAAAATAGTATATGTCAATACAAAAATGTATTGGTGAGCATACCCTGTTTTAAATACATATAGTAGAAAAACGTTTCGCAATTCATGTGTTGTATACCGTTTGCAATTATGTATTTAAGCAGTATCAATCAAAACCAATCCTAATAGAATGAGACTAGCACATGAAAACCATTTTTAGTATAATGAATCACAAGACAGTGACCAAGGTCTCTCAACAGAGTCACAAGGGGTATATATCATAGTACTATTCATTGAAATGCAAGGCCACCAGAACGGTTAATGATTTTGACTAAGCATAGATACATACAAATTCACATAAAACAAACACACATGAGAATTACATTAAGTATAAGAATAACATTTGATAATAGTTTACATGAATAGCCCCAAAAGAGTAAAACATGAAAAACGGGAAAGATATACTCACATTCGCTAAATAATAATGTCACTTAAGCGTCGTGAGCGAAATTGGCGAATCCCGAAGTCTCAACCTAAAAGTATGGTATATGTATAAGTGTTTCGACTTAAAATAAGTCTTGGGTTTCTAGTCTAAGGCACTTAGGATGTCTAGTCTAATTTGGGGTTTAACTTTTAAATAACGATATATGTTGAAAATGCGACGTAAGTAAATATATACTTGATTGAAATAATATGACATATGAACTAAGGAGTAAATATGAATAATAATATTATAAGTTCATAATTGAAAGTTATGAACTAAAGTAAATTGTGAAAATCACATAAATCTTAAATTATGTAAGAACTTTGAAACATCAATTATTTGTATTTATTAATTAAATACAACTAATTAATTAGGTTAGTGAAAGAAATTTTAGATAAGAAAAATAATTTAAGTTTATACAATAATAGATTTATAAAGTCATATCTAAATAATTTAGAAAATATTTTATAAATATTTTTAAATGATTTAATGAATATATAAACACATAATTATCATAAATTTCACATAAAAATTTAAAGTTAATCAAAATATTAAGAATTTTAATGAAAATAATGTATGATGACCCAAAATGGTCAAAAAAAAATTTAGATAATTTTTCTAACCAAAAATGATTTCATATTATATTTATCGTCTAAAACTTAAATAAAGAATTAAATTCGATAAAAGTACAAAACTAATACAAATTAGGTAGAAAAAATCATAATCAGTATTCTAATATAATAAATATGTTTTTCATAAATATTTACATTTAAATACATTATATATGATTTTTAATGAATTAAGCATGATTTAATCAAAATAAAATTATTAAAACTATTGAAACGGCCACAAAATCATAATAGAAACTATTTTCAGGTCATAAATATCATCTAGAAGCTAAAGTTAAAATTTCATGATTTTTAGATAAAATATGAATTAGTTATGAATTTTACAAGTTAATTATAATTTTAATTCAAAAATCCCAAATTGTTTATAAACACCCTAAAGCCCTAACTAGCAATTGAAACCCAAAAGTGTATGAATCATCAAATAAATAACATGCTATTGAAGAAATATATATGAAGGAAAATAGTGAAAGTTGATTGAAAATACTTACGGTTTTTGCTTGGTCGATTAAGAAAAATAAGAATATATGAAAACCCAAAGCAAAAATCTTCAAAATTCTTGACGATATGAACTCAAAAGATGATGCAAAGATGAGAGAAATGAGAGTGTTTGTGTGTGAAACTCATGTTGGGATTTTGAGGAAAAGAAAGAGGAATTGAAAATATAATGGTGTTTAATATAATAATTAATTTGGTGATTAATACTAGTAATTTAGTTGACTAGAAACTCATGAAACTTGTTTTTAAGGTAAAATGATTAGTCATAAAGTTTAAAAAAATTGGTAATTGTTAAATTGTGATTAAAATATATGATACAAAAAAAATGATTTTTGGCATAACTAACCTCCAGCCTTGGTTTTCTATAAAAGTCAGATTATAAAAAAAAAACGTTTCAATATACGCATTTGATTAAAACGTAGACCCATCAGTAAGACAAATCTGAACTTAACCTTGTCGCTCTTCTTTCTTTCCTCGCGAGCAGGAAGTAATGATAAAAAGCAACTCAAGTTTTTATTAATTTGAGAATAAACAAAAGTACATGGACTGGATTTGTAAATGTGCTAATAGAATGACTAAATTTGTAATCTTGGCAAAAATATAAGGGGCGGATGTTAAAGTGGAAGATGGGTGTGTGTGTGTGTGTGTGGAGTGTGTGTCCGGTTTTAAGGGGAGAGAGAGAGAGATAGAGAGAGAGAGAGAGAGAGAGGTTTAAGAGAGATAGTGGGCTTGCAAAAAATGGGGTTTGGAGAAGATGGGTGGAGTGTAAGTGTGTGGTGCGTGTGTCCGGTTTTAAGGAGAGAGAGAGGGAGGTGTTTAAGAGAGAGAGTGGAGTTTGTAGAAGATGGGTAGAGTGTGTGTGTGGGGGGGGGTGTATCCGATTTTAAGGAGAGAGAGGTTTAAAAGAGAGAGTGGGGTTTGTAGAAAGATGGTTTGGAGAAGATGGGTATAGTGTGTGTGTGTGTGGTGTGTGTGTGTCACACCCATCAACCTAATTAACTGTTAAATATTTAAGTCTGTATAGTTTCTTTTATTAACGTAGGTTTGGTTTGGTTATCACATTGTGAATGGTTTAAAGTTCACAAACAAAAAAAAAAAGAAGAAAAAAGAAGAAGAAATATAAAACCATCATTAATGCGCCTGAAAAGTGGTGCCTTGATGACATAGAGTTTATCTGATATTAAGGGCCCATTAATTTACATTTATAATGTACACAAAATCCTTCTGCAAGAGCATGAGAATCTTGGTTCTTGAACCATTAAATACATTATTTTATTATTTTGTGTTTTGATTCCACCACCCAACATCCAATTTAAGCCAACCATCCGAATATTCATTAAGTTTTCATTTAATTACTCCACCAAGTTAACTCATTTAATATTATTTATTTAATCCTTGAATTATTTAAGAGACAAGGTTTTTTAAAAAGCTTGAAAGGGTTTTAATAGTGAAAATTGCTTTTAGGGAAGATAAAGTGCAAAATGACAAAATAGTAAAGAGGCTTCTTATTTAATATTAAACGTTTTATAGTCACTATTTCATAATGACTTGTATTAAATATTTAATTATATAATTATTTAAATATATTTTAATAGTTTAGGTAATTAAATTTAAAAAAGAAATAGGTAATGATATGGAAAATGTAAGGATATGTAAAGATGTTTGTATGGTTGGAGATGAAATAGTGGGGTTTTAAGGATTTGTAAGGATTTTCAAGGATTTGTAAGGATATGATGTGGCTAGGGGTGCAAACGAGCCGAGCTCGAGCTTAACCAGGCTCGAGCTCAAGCTCGATTAACTTATAAAAGCTCGGGCTCGAGCTCAGCTCAATTCAAGCTTTGTTTTCAAAGCTCGTGCTCGGCTCGTTAGTAATTTCTTAAGCTCGAGCTTGGCTTGGGCTCGGCTCATTTGTTATCTATTAGTTAATTTATTAAATAAAAATAATATAAATAATAATTTGTTTAGGCTCGTGAGCTCGATAAGTGAAGCTCAAGCTCAGGCTCGTTAACTTAACAACTTTAAATGGGGGTAAATATGATTAAATATTACAAAAACTAATATTATACATAGGCTCGATAAGGCTCGACGAGCCTAACGAGTTTCATATGCCAGGCTCGAGCTCGGGCTCGATAAATAAACGAGCTTTGTTTTAGGCTCAAGCTCGGCTTGAGCTCGATAAGGCTCGGCTCGTTTCGAGCTTTTTACCGAGCCGAGTTCGAGTAGCTCGCGAGCAGCTCGGCTCCTTTGCACCCCTAGATGTGGCAGCTAAGTAAGCAGCTAAGGGCGCCTAAGGGCACACTTAGCATTAAATATAGTCTAACTGGTAATTAACAATAAACAACCTATCACATTCATACTGAAGTCAACTTTGATTATATTAAGGCTGTTGAGTACATAACTTAAAGTCATCGATGCATTTCTATATATCAATTTGATCTCGTCCATTACTCAACAACTTGCCGAATCCTGAGACATGGTTGAATCCCCGTCTAAGGTTGCTCCGGTGAACCACGAGCCGATGACCATTCAAGTTCATGAGATAGAGGCCAACTATGACCAGCTGCCATTAAGATTTATCTATAAAGATGATGAAGAATACGGTAACATCACCAATGCTGGCGACTCTTCTCAAACGGAGATTCCTGTTATTGATGTTAGCCTCTTAACTTCGTCTCATTCGGAGCTTGATAAGCTTAAATCAGCACTTAGCACTTGGGGCTGCTTTCAGGTCTCATTAACCATATTTATCTATTTAACACTTGTCTTAGTAGCGAAACAAAATCTTTTTAATTCGGGGTCATTATAAGTTTTTCTTCTCTACCGGTTACAATTTTTTTTTTTTAAATAAATGAGTTATTTTCCATTACTACTCAACATAGAATTTTACATAATGAATGGTAGACGGCCAACAAGTTGTGCCGCCACCCCTTTCTGAATAGCAAAACTGAACTTACTAAAGACAAGCCCTTGCCCCTGGGGGTCGAAAAATTGCTATGAACGACCCGTTGGACTCTAGCTGCAAGGAACCGGATGGCTTCCGGTGCCAACGCACCAAAAGTATCAAAAGCTAACGGGATAAAAACATGTTACAAATCTTTTTTCTAAAAACAAGTTCAGATGTTATATATAAAAATCCAACAAATTCTGGTGACTGAAGGGTCAACAGACCCTCTTGACCCTCCGGTTTTGCCCCTACTCGGAGTTTGTGTAACTGATTAATATATGTCTCGTTGGATTTCAGGCTATTAACCATGGAATTGAAGGTTCCCTTTTGGATAAAGTTCGCAAAATCAGCAAACTCTTCTTCAATTTATCAGCAGAGGAGAAGAAGAAATGTTTGAGGGAAGAAAATGATATTGAAGGCTATGGAAATGATATGATTCTCTCAGATCATCAAACTCTTGATTGGACTGACAGACTTTTTCTCACTGTTCTTCCTCAAGATCAACAACGGCTTCGATTTTGGCCTCAAAATCCTACTAACTTCAGGTAAAGTGATCTACAACAACTCATGTATCTACATAAATGTTAAACTGAACCTGCATCTATGATGTTTCAGGGAAGTTGTTCATGAATATTGCTGCAAAATAGAGTTGATCAATGAACTTGTTCTTAAAGCCATGGCTAGATCATTGAACTTGGAGGAGAATTGTTTCTTGGATCAATATGGGAAAACTAATTCGAAAATGCTTGCAAGATTTAACTACTACCCTCCTTGTCCGTGGGTTGATAAAGTGTTGGGACTAAAACCACATTCTGATGGTCACATTTTTGTTGCAAGATAAAGAGCTTGAAGGTCTGCAGATGTTGAAAGATGGTCAGTGGTTTCGAGTTCCTATTGTTCCTGATGCTTTAACCATCAATATTGGCAATCAAATCGAGGTAATTCTTAAGTTTTGTTTTTAATAACGGTGAAAAGCCATCACCAAAAACTCACAGGGCCCACCTATACGTGGTAATCAGATAAAGATAGAAAACTAGTAAACTCTTGATTCCAACCTGCTAGAGGGAATCAAGTGTCTTCTCGTTTTTATGTCAATGTGACAACGTACTTAATAAATCTCTCGTGATTTTTTTTTTTTTTTTTTTTTTTTGCTATCGACAAAAATTTGATGAACGATATATATACATGTGTAGATAATGAGTAATGGAGTATTCAAAAGCCCGATACATCGAGTGCTTGTAAACTCTAAAAATCAAAGGATCACTGTGGCTATGTTCTGCATGCCTCAAACTGAAAAGGATATTGGACCCGTCGAGGGGCTAATTACGGATGACACACCAAGGTTATACAAGAACGTAACGTTTTCAGAATTACCAGGAAGGTACGAGATCAATCGATGCCTGCAAGATATGATCAACAATGTTATAAAAATGTTATACTCTTCATCTGTCCTTAAGTGTTTGTTTTGCACATTTTTATTTGTTTTTATATTGTTGTCGTAGATGTCTTAAAATAAGAACAGAACCCATTGTTATATGCATCTTAAGAACTTTCTAAACATAATATTTAGGATTGTGAGATATCATTTGATAAAGAAAGATGTGTCGGATATCGAGCTAGGAGACGAAGACGTCCGTTTCCCTTTTTCTCTAAACCAATCGATTTGATATACCCGATATTAATTCCCCAATTAGTTACTCATATAGCTGCAAGTTACTACACATCATGATCACACATGATCAACTCTAACTAGCATATCAATCTTACATGTACAGGGCCGTCTCAAGATTCTTATGCACCTAAATCGCATATTAAAATGCTTTTGATATCATGATTCCTATATGATCTTTGTGTCCATGCGTAATTATGTACCACAAACCTTAATGCTAACAATTTGAAAGCCCAAAATTACCCATATATAGTTTAATTTTTAAATTTGATGGCCCGAACCTTAGACTGATTTGGCTCCCACTTAAGTCGGCTCTGTTCATGTATATCGTATCTGAAGACGTAAATCTTGAATTAAGAGATAAAGATCAAGACGAGTTATAGATAATTCTTGGTGAATTATTTATTAAGTCTTTTATATTTTTATTAGAGATAATTATTGGTTTAACTAGATAGATTTATCTAGTTGGTTTATTTTATTATTTAAATAGAGTTTGAGTTTGATTAGGATTAGAATAAGTTTGGTATAAATAAATGGTTAGGTCTATTGTATTTTGTGTGCTTTGGTTAATAATAAAAAGAGTCGAACGAGTTCGTTCATTCTCGTGTGTTTTGTGTTCAATCAAAGGGCCTGATTTTCCAACAATTGGTATCAGAGCTTGGCGGTTTTGAGAGTCGTCTTTCGAGAATGGGCAGCCCCTAGTGAGGTTGCAACTTGCAACTGAGATAAAACTGTGGGCTAGTAAAAGCCCGGCGCTCCAGGTGACGCAAGAAATAGATGAAAGATTGAATGGATATAATAAGTCGGTGGAAATAATGCGGGTTGGCTCGATATTATTGAATTAAGAGGTGGATACAAAATCCAATTACTGTCGTCATGGTTGGTGATGTAATGTTGGTAATGAGCAGCAATGGGAGGAAATGGAGGAATTTTGTTTTCCCAAACATGCATGAGCTTGCTCATGACATGTTTTAGTGGTATATTTGGACGTGACTTTATTACTAAAACAAATTAGATCGAGTGTTTTTTTTTTCTTTTGTTGAAACAGTTGAACAATGGCAATCCATTGTTGCTGTGAAGGGTTCTACGGCGGAGGAAAGCTGAGAACAAGTCGAGCTAATCGGAGAAGCGTTAACGGCTTTCTTTTCCGGGTAATTTTGGAGTCGATTAACAGTGGGTTTCAATGGAAGAGCGGGTTCTATCAAACGGAAAGATCAACGGGCGTGCAGGAGAAACGAAAGAGCGAGGAGCTACAGAATTCGTTTGGCAACCAAAAAGACGGAATAACAGGGTGTTATTGTCTTTATTGATGATTGATATTCGTGGTGGCGAACAGTGGTTCAGGTTAGTCGGTATAACGGGGAGTACCGTTTGGGACGGCAGTGGTGACCAGTCATCCAGTGATTGGTTCTGTGGTGATGAACTTCATAGCACGAACAACTTTCAATCCAGGTGAGATCAAGACCCGGTCCTTCCCGCCAAGGATATGAATGGAAAAACCGGTGTAGGTTGTTCTTTTTGGCAAATGTAACTAATCGGAATTTGCGGATTGAAAGAAGAGAAACAAAAGAGAAGATTCGATCAAACCAAGCCACTATTATTGATACTTCCACTTGTTTCTTATACACATACACATCAACTAACTTTAACTAACTTTTGAACTTTACAAACTTGACAAAACTAGTCCTTGATATTACAGCTTTTACATAAATGACTCTTATTTCATTATTATATTATCATAACTCCCCTGCCAAACATGATTCTTGTCCTCAAGAATAAAAAAATCTTCAAACAAATTCTAGGAACCTCATTTGAAACTCACTAGCCAGCTCCCATGTTGCATCAGAAATGGGCAGATCCTTCTAGTGAACCAAAAATTGTTGAACCATTTTGATATTAAAAATATTGAACCAACAGGCACAGGAAACACAGGAGGGTGATCACCATGAGCCCTTTTTAACAATAACACATGAAACACATTGTGAATCTGAACCTCGTCAGGAAGGTCTAGTTCATAGGCCACACTACCAATCTTTTCAGTGATCAAGAAGGGTCCAAAGTACTTAGGTCCCAACTTAGAGTACTTGTGCATTCTCAAAGTTAACTGCATAAATGGTCTCAGTTTCAAATAGACCCAATCACCAACATTAAAACTTCTATCACTTCTTTTCTTATCAGCACACTGTTTCATCCTGTTCTTGGCCATCATTAAAGCTTCTTTCAATTTCAAAATCATGGCCTCTCTTTCCCTATGCAATTCTTCAACAGCAACCACAGAGGTGTCATTTGGAATATAAGGGGTATGCAAAGGAGGAGGAAATCCATAAAATGTTTCAAAAGGAGTAGTTTGAATTGAGGAATGAAAGGAAATGTTGTACCACTATTCTGCTAAGCTCAAACATTTCATCCATTAAGCAGGATTGTACATGCACATATATCTGAGATCGGTTTCCATGCATCTATTCAAAACCTTTAGTCTGCCCATCACTTTGAGGGTGATAAGCAGTTAAAAAAGACAATTGTACCCCTTGCAACTTCATAAACTCCTTCCAGGATTGTCTTAAAAACAGTGGATCCCTATCAGAAACTATGCTCATAGGACAACCATGTAGTTTAAAGATAGTATCTAAGAACACTTGAGCTAC
The DNA here is from genome assembly GCA_028751855.1 of Ambrosia trifida. Lineage (NCBI taxonomy): Eukaryota > Viridiplantae > Streptophyta > Magnoliopsida > Asterales > Asteraceae > Ambrosia > Ambrosia trifida. Next base: position 42,848,845 of record CM054125.1, read on the forward strand.
TTGTGGTGCTAAATAAGGGTGGGACAAAGAAATGAAATGAGCATATTTGGTCACTCTGTCCACAATGACCAACATAGTATCTTTACCTTGTGATTTTGGAATGTCAACAATAAAATCCATTGAAAGATCAGTGAAAACATATATAGGAGTGGGTAAGGGTTGTAACAAGCCTAGATTAGCAATGGGTTCATATTTGGCTTGTTGACATTCAGGACAAGCTTTGACAAATAAGAATACTTCTTTAGAACACCCCTTCCAATAAAACATACATTGAATCCTCTTTGTAGGATCGTGTTCCCGAACAAGAAACGTTGTATCTCGCGCGTTTCGGATTAAAGGCAGAATCAGTAACTCGATTAGTTGTTATAGGTGAGTGTTAATGGATAAGATAATAAAAATAATAATAATAATAATAATAATAATAATAATAGAGCACACACACAAAAAACATACACAAAGGGTTGCAAGCTTTAATAGAAATGGCAAAAGTTATTACAAAGACTAAGGCATGGGGTATTTATACTAGCTTGACATACACCTCTTTACATGTGTATGGCTCTCATACATGTGCACAGTGCACATGTATGAACCGAATGGGTGGCATATGACACAAACATGTTTCCCAAAGTACCCTTAAGCCTATATAATGCAACATGATAACATATAAAATGCTATAAAATTTGCCTAAGACTAATATCAACCTATAACTAGCTGGGAACATACACGAAGTGCACTAACAGTCTCCCCCTTGAACCTAGCTAGTGATCTGCAAACTTAACCAGTCACTGAGCTAGGGATGTCTTGAAAGACGTTCACAGACTCTGATAACTCAAAAGGTTAACATATAAAACGGGCATAAACAGTCTCATAATAGGGTACAATTAAGGTAATATTGTTAAGATTTGATACTTAATTCATTCCTATTTGTATTTATCAGGAAAATGGAGCTCCAAAACGGAAACGAGGGATTTCCGAGCAAAAACAGGCAAAAACAGGATATTCGTGAAGATACGAGACTATCAGCCGGTTCACTGTATGTTTTGAAGACAATCCCAGGACTTAAATAACACTAAAATCAGTCCCGGCGTGACCAAGCACGCCCACACACCCTTGCACGAATGTCCTGCACGCGAGAGAACAACGCAACAAACTTGGAGAGCAAGAAATCAGAGACAGCAGCACAAGCACGCCCGTGCCCACATCACTGGCACGCCCGTGCCCACATCACTGGCACGCCCGTGCTTAGACAAGAAGTACAAACAAGAGTCTGCCATGCAGCAACAGAACATACGTGAAACAACGAGCACCCCCTTGACACACTTGGGCATGCCCGTGCTTCCCTTGCAGCTCTATAAATAGCAAGCTAACCCCCACCATTTGTTCATCCTTTCTTGTGCTCTCTTGGGCCGACTACCAAGCTTCTTCCAGAGATCTTGGGGTCCCTTGGGAGGCATTCTGGTCCTCCTAACGTCCCACAATGGTTAGGCTTTGACCTACCTTGATTAGCTTGGCCAAGAAGAGGATCGTAGAGTAGTATGCAATAAACATCGAGGGTCGTAAGGATCATGAGAGAATACAAATCACTTGGAAGATGGAGAGATTTTCTATGAGCAGCCATGATCCTTGTGTTGATCATTCTTATGGTTGTATCTTTCTTTTATTTGCGAACCCGCTTCGATTTGTAGACTTTTTATATTATTAGTAGTAGTTTATTTTTAGTTACTTGTTTTGTTATCTTCTTCTAATCTTTATTTGTTTATCTTTATGGCAGGTTTAACTGACGATTAACTTAATAACAACCTTAACTTAATTAATCAATGGTATAATCAGATTCTGGTAGTCCCGAGCTAGATCCAAGGCGAGGAAACCGGTAGTGAGACAGATCCTTCGGGCTTCTGATATCCAAACCGTATTCTAAGCAATGGCTTCTGAAGTGGACCAGATCTGAGTGACACATTTCTGGTTCATACCAGATGAAGAAGAAAGATGCTCGCACTTCGCAGCTAGAATTTTCTTATTTGTATGTACGAGAATTAGGATTTGGCTATGGATGTATCTTTTTAATCACAAATAAGAACGCCTAATCAACTCAATCGGATCTGCGGTAGATCCAAGATTTGACCGTTTGTTCCCGGATGTATCACAGGTTAAAGACTCAAAACCTCAGATGTTGGTAACCCATCAATCGAGATTTCGGTACCAAGACCATATGCCAATGAGGAGGGTAACCATTCAACTTTAAGTCATTAATGTTTATACCGTCGTGCCAACTTTGAAATGATTTTCAGGCCTACCGATATATTACTTGTATGACTGGTTATCATTTGCATTTCAGGTTTGGGGAAATCAGACAGTCCATTGATGTACTATCATTTTCTCTTTTTCTTACAGCAACAACTCATTTTGAAAAAAAAAAAATTATGTTTTTCTGGAATTACCTCCCCCTAAAATTGAAAAAATTAAAAGAAATTGATATCTTTTTGGATTTTCTTATAGAAAAACGGTTAAACAAAAATGGATTTTCCAATGTGGTTTACTCAGATTTTCCCAAAATGCCTTTTACCTTTCAACGATAGTCAAATTTAGATTTGTCAAATGATTTGGTAAAATTGTTGGCAATTTGGAAGTTAGTGTGGACTACATGTGGTAATCATTGGATTCTTAGTGATTGCTATGGAAGTTACACAATCAATATGAAAATTGTAGGTGATAAGAAAAGGCAAACCGTAGTCATGCATGTGTGTTGATACATCCTATTGAAGAACTTGAAAACAATAGCTCAATGCGGCTACCTGATTCGACTTCGCAGGTTGCAGGAAACACATGTGATGTGTAACAACCGGCAAAATTAAGGTAATTCCGTACTAATTAATTAAACGCGATTAACGTAATTAACCATAATTATGTGCTGAATATTTAATTGAGGCCTTAGAAAGATAGGAATTCCCAAATAATGCATAGGAATGCATAAGTTTAATAGCAAAGCATGATAGGATCATGCGCAGGCAAAACTATCCGGTATGGACACTGGCGATTACCCGGTAAAACTTAAATAAGCGAAACGAACTCCGGACACCCGGAATATAAAATAAATAATATTTTCACAAAATATTATGAGTTTTGGAAACCCAAAGCCATACGTGAAAGCTTATTGCACGAATCTCCCGGTAACGAATAAAGTGCGCGTACCGCACCCGATACGCGCGTAACACGTAAATTCACCCGGCAAAAGCCGAAATAAATTATCAGTAATTTAACTGGGCAAAATTTAATGAATATTAACGGTATTTTAATATTAAGGTAAACCGCGGTTAAAATTCGAGAAATACCCGGGCGGTACCCGAAAGGAATTAACTTAAACATATTATGGAATGTTAATTAGCAAAGTGGACCCCACCAACCACCCTATAGGGGGCCGGCCAAGGGCCCACTTAAGTGGGAGAGTGTGTAAAGTTGCTTCTTAAATCTTCCATAATAATATTATTGATAATGATTAGCATGCATATAAAGGTATTGGGTGGAATATTAACCAACACATTTTTCCCTCTCTCTCTCACAAAACTCGGCCCAAACACCCTAATAATATCCCCAAGATTTTTTTTACAATCTTCCATAATCTACTAAAATCTTACACTAAGATCTTGAGCCAATCCTTGCAAGATATCTATGATCTTTGGAAGATTGGGTAAGATAATAAAACCCACTTGGATGAACACTTGAAGAAATCACAAAATAATCTTCTTCTTCTTCTTCTTGGCCGTGACCTTGCACCACCCCACCAACATCTCTCTTTCAATTTTCACAACTCTAAATCACCTCTAGTTCATCATTGTTCAAAACCCATTTTGTGTGTTCAAGAGCTTGGAGCATAACCCACTTGGAAGAACACATTAAACCTCACCCAAATCCAAGATTTTGTCTTCCCTAGCCTTGAGCTAGTAGTAAGTCTTGCATTGTTTTATTACTTGAATGTTCATATTTTTGTGCTATGAAAGCAAGTTGTACATTGTTGGGTAATAAAAATGAGTTTTATAAAAGTAATGGGTTTTATTAGAATAAAAGTGGAAGAATAATAATAATATTGATGAGTCTTGGATTTATGTTAATAAATGAAATATTGGAAGAAATGATGATAAAATACACTTACACTTGAGAAGATGATGATTTGGGCATATTAAATGAGAAGGACTTGAATGAGATGAAGATGACTTTAATCATCATAGGATGATATAATAATGTCATAAAAATATTAAAATGAGTTAGAAAGTCATAGGTGAAAAAGTTCCATCTTCAAAGTCCACTCACTTGGATGAGTGAAAAATGGATATTTTGGATAAAAATATGGAATAAACATGTTAATGACATCTAGGATGGATTAGAAGATCATTAAAAGTGAAAAGAAGTAAAAACAACAAGGCATTAAGAAAATGGTTCTTCAAAGTCCACTAAAGTGGAAGAAAAATATTAACTTTGTAAGATTAAATGAAAAATGCAACAAGTATAAGTTAAAGGACTAATATGGCAACTTTGGAAGTTGAGGGACTAAAATAAATATTTTAGAAACTATTAGTCTAAAAACACAATAATGGAAAGATTGGTGTCAAAAAGTGTAAGTAATAATTTTACAAGGTTGATTCGGTGAAATACTAGTAGCTTACTTAAGCATTTTATGTAAAAAGTATATTTTTATAAAATGGAAGTTTTATAAAAATAAAAGGAGTAACGCAAGTATTTTATAAGATAAGGTTTCATAAAATAAAGACTTGGGAAGACTTGTACAAAAGTAGGATACTTTTATATAAATGGGAATATAAAAGTATCGGAAACATTTTTAGTAACAAGTTGGACAAGTTGGGCTAAAACGTACAAAGTATATTTTTCCAAGAAATAAACGTTCGGAATCGGAAGTAGGAACAATACTTCCATGAGAACGCACAACAGAGATAAATATGAAAAACGCTAACTAACGAACTTAGTTACACGAACCAACGTAAACGGACATATGAGGAAAAGACCATTACGTCGAGATAAAAATGTACATATATATTTTAAGGAAATAAAATATATATATAACAAGGGTGAAACGTGCGTAACACTTTCCTAAGTGTAGAAAGAATATTCGTGGAAAAGGAGAAACATAACGTAACAAATTAAAAACGCTAAAACGACACGTGAACTTAACAAGTAGCATCCACGCGATGGTATATGTACATGTACTCGTTTTCGACGAAATTCTAGTGTATCTATTTAAATGGGAAAATAGATATGCGAGAAGGAAAACCGAGACGAGTAGGTGAAATATATCTACGAACGCGAGAATACCGACAAGATCCTAGTACAATTATTTAAATGGGAAAATAAATGTACGGTGTGGTAAGTCTAGTCGGGCGTTAAGATTATGTTACCAAACGACAAAGACTTAGCATATTTATTTAAATGGGAAAATAAATATGTGGCAAAGTAAGTCGGGTCGGATAATAAGAAAACACATTATATTGAACGAAACGATCCTAAGTATAATTATTTAAATGGGAAAATAATTATACGTTGGGTAGAGTCGTGTCGAGTATAATATTGTACAAGTCATAAAGAATATTAATAAGAATAATATATGACTTGTAAGGAAAGGGTAATCCATCGCCATTGAACCTAGGATACGAAACTATTAAACGGGAATTGGGATAAAGACGTGGTCGGGAAGTTGGGTGTACAACTTGCCAAGGCACATACACCATAGGTGTAAGTGACTTATACGCCTAGAACCTTTGTAGGTACGGGATCACAAACTTTACTATTTTCTTTGAGCCGAGCACAGTTACAGGTGAGTCTCACGGCCCCATTTCTGAACTATTTAACGTTTTATGGGGGAAAGATATGTTGGGATTGTATGACGGGTTGGATACTTGGGTAAAGATCGCCAATCGGGGTTGAGACCTCCCCACTATAATCATTAATTCAGGAATGAGAAACCAAAGGAATATTTGGATAGTACTATTGGTGCCTGACAAGGCCCACCCCTAATCGATTGCGTCGATAATGCATCGGCGTATGCCTGGGGTGCACTTATTCTGAAATAAAGTCGTAGGAATACCGAGTAACGACTTGAGGCGGGGGCATTATTAATTGTCTTGGTTTGGTTATAGGCTCAAGTAAATTGTAGGACTTTGCAACTCCTATAAATGTCATAACAAGGATATTCCCACTTTACAAAGATTTATTAAATTAAAACCTGTGAACTCACCAATATTTATATATTGACGATTTTCAAACATATCTTTCAGGTAATTGATTGATGGAAGTTAGCATGGCAAGCAGGGTCGGGGATGTCTCCAAGTTGGGCGTTGGGAATATCGTAAGAGGGTCTCATCTCTTTATTCCATGGACTTAGGGATAAAGGGAGGAGCCTCCTTATCAATTTCAAAAACAATTTATAATTATGTACGGATAATTTGACATGATTATTATTAGCATTGAATAAATGCCCGTTTTTCTTAATTACTATTGTGGTTTGCATTAATCTTGGCTTAATACTTTTGAACCGTCGAGCCACGTGTTTCCGCCATAGGCGTGGTGTGACATGATGACCTCCCATGAACTGATATCCACCCATTGCGGATCCAACTTTAACATTGTAACCACCATTGAAAAACTCACCAAAGTCAATGAGATCCAGCTTATCGCCATTAGGGTACCATAGACCTTCGGTTGATAACCCTTTAGATAATGAAGGAAGCGTTCTACATCAATCACCCAGTCCACTCTTATTCATTACTGACACCCGTTGTTAAGATGAAACACTGGGTCATGATTTTAATCTCATTGGACATTTTTTTTCTATCTTCTTTCACAACAAACTCCCTCTTTTGATTGGCTAAGGTTACATATCCTCCAAAGATGTTCTAATCAAGTTATCGGAGCAATATGTCACCTATTATGTGCTAAGATGCCCCACTGTCAGCAATCAATGACTACTAATAGTTCCTCCTGGAACACCCTGCATACTCATTCAAAGATTAGTTCTGGAGGGGGCCCAGGCCTTGATGGTCGTTGGTCGGCCTAGGTCATCAATCATCGGTAAATCCATCCACCTGCCGTGAGGAGTTGGAGTAAGATCACCTAATGATGAACCCTCGGATGAATTTACTGATTTAGGTCTCCAAACCTGATGACCTATCGTTATGGTCATGCAAAAACCTAAATAACCTAGGTAGATAGGGTAAGTCAGGTATCGAATCCACGAGGAGCATGTGGTTAGTATTGCACCTTTTATTTGATTATTTGAACTAAAAAATTAAATCTAATGAGTTGTTGGTTGTTTTGAGTTTTAAGAAAACGAATTTTATAAGTTGTAAACAATAATATTAAAGAAGTAAACCCCTCCAGGTTTCCGGTTCAATGATTCACCCTCCCCTTGGTTAGATGATTGGATACCACATAGACATAGTTTTGTTGAACGGTTTAAGTTAAGTGATAATAAAACACAAGTTTTTAATAATAACTCGTACAATTTAATTACCAACCCACGAATAACAACTACCCTCCCGTTAATCAAACTGCTCACGATGCAAGAAAACCGAATGCGAATGACTAAAAGATAAGCAATTGCACAAACGTGACTTGTTTAAATAACTCAAACCACAAATATCTTTCAAACAATTAAAAGACAATCCATAAACCAAACCAAACAAGAGTTAGAGTTTCACAAATAAACCGTACACCTGAAGGTGATTACAAAGATGTTTAGCTGTGCATATCGTTCACTGCGGTTGCTTCCACCTTTCTTGGTTTGTGCGATGATGTCCCTATTCGTCCTCCTCCAAAGCTGTTCTGTTGCGTTTTTTTAATACCCCCCGCCGTCAAAAAGTTCTGAACCTTTTTCTTTGCATATGTGAGCCGACCTCTCTACATTATGGGCTTACACCACTTTCATCGTTTGGCCCATGTTGATTCTTTTGATTGCATCCTACCAAGATCTAGAAGAGGCCCACTTATTTGGATTGCACTGCACACTATTAATTTGACTTTTTCTAGATGCTATTATTCTTCAAGATGATTCGTGCCCTACAAAATCCAAAAGAAAAACACATTAGTTTACCTCTTCAATATATTAATTGCAACATTAATCTTTTAGTGTCCATGTTTTTTTACGTGACTTTACAAATCATAAGACATCAATTGCAATTAACAATTCTAAAAATGATTTCCCAAGTTTACTTTTTTATGTTTTCTTTGGAACCTCTTTTATTTAAACTAATATTTTCACCTTAACCTACCATCTACAAAAACTTAGTGACATGACATATTTAATACTAAACCTAATGCATTTATTTTGTAACTAATATTAAGTAAAGTGTACCTAAAATGCACATATCACATCCTAAAAATATACATAAACTAACACATTAACAGAGTGTTTTTACCAACACATCAAAACCTGCTTGATTTTATCTTTGACAAATTTTGGTTTTGCAAGTTTGAGTTTGGCCTTAGGTTGTGCCTTTGGACTAGCCTTGGGGTTTGTCTTAGGCTTTGACCTTAGGTTTTACAACCTTCTCAGTTTTAGGCTATGGAATTTCAACAACAATTTGTTGTTGTCTTTTAAAGGGGTTTGGTGCCTCCTTTTGATAATAATTATCATAAAAATTTTATTTTGGAGAGCCAAAATGATTTTTGTTGTTGTTTCTCGGGGGTTCACAAGTCCTAGCCTTCATCTTTCTCGGATAGGGAAAATGAGATCAAATGTGTCCTACCTCATTGCATTCAAAGCATGACCTCCACTCTCCATAGTATTGATGTTCATACTGAGAATACCCCAAGCTATACTGAGAAGATCTCGGGCTAGAAATTCGAAATCTAGTGATACTTGAGGATGCTTCATGGTCATGAGATCTAGGTGCATTATACCTTTGATCTTTGTTTAAAATACTCAATATTTGAGTGGTTTTCAAAATGTTGCATCTGATCTGTACCTCTAGATTTGACAAACTTAACTTCTTTAGTCTTAGGAACAGACTTGTTCTTCCCAGACTTTTTCTTTGCAACCCAATTAATCTTCTTTAAATGATTATGTTGGTTCTATTGATTCTGATGAGTTTTCTGAGAGGCAGCTTGTGGTTTTACATGTTGAGGTTTACCATGCTGCATTTTGACTTTGGGTTTAGGATCACATTTGATGTGATTTTCATGTGAATTGACTAGTTTTAATCCTAAAACTGGTCTCTCAGATTCCTCATCAGAATCTAGATCACATTCAATATAATTATCAATCGGGATCCTGTTCCGATGACCAAGCCTTGGTTTGCTTTCCTCCTCATCACTGAAATCATCATCAGTTTCAATCAAGCAGTAGTTATCATCCTTGAAAACTTCTGCTTTTTCAATGTCTGTAGGGTCAGCAACTAGGGGAGTTGTAACCTGAAACTGTGTGGTTTCAGTATCCTCTATTGACTTGCAGTAATTGTCACGCATTGGAGGTGGGACAGCTTGATAACCAATACCAGCCACATTTTTCTCGGTTACTTGACTCTCAATTATGTGATCAATCACATACTTGGAGTTTCTTCTTAATTGCCCCGTGTCAAACTGAGCGGCAGCCAATGCTTTCCTTATTGAGTTAAATCAATGATGTAGTTGTTGATTGCATCTTGTTTGTTAAGAATGGTCTTTTTTTAGTTCACTCGCATCCTTTTTCAACAACATAACAATTTCTTTAAACTCTTTTTCATTTGCTTTTAGGGTTGTATTTGCATCAGTGCACGATCGAAGATCACATACTAAACTAATATTATGTTCTTTGATCAATTCAAGACGGGCTTCCAATTCAGTTCATTTAGCACAGACAAGCTTAGAGGAGTTAGCACTTACCTGAGTATGCTGCTCAGTCTGATTTTCAGTTGAATGAATTGAAGTGTCAGCATCTCTCCCCTCTATCTTTTCTTCCTCTGAATCATCTGTTTAAGATGTTGAACACCCTACATCTGTGTTGTTGGTTGACTCATAACTTCATTCATCAGCAAATAATTCACTCTTTTCACCCGACCTGTCTTCATAAGTCATTGAGCTTGAACTTGTGCTCTGACTTTCCTTACTTGAACTCACATCTGCTCCACTGCTTTGTTCCTCTGAACTCTGAGCAGTGTCTGAGGATTCTTCTTCATCCCAAAATCTTGTAATCCCTTCACACCTTTTATCCGCTTGTTCAGCCGGTGCTTTGACTAAAATTGTATTTGTCGAATCTGTGTTACGGCTTTATGACTGATTTGCGGACATGGCGAGTCCTCACGGATTTTCATGTAGGCCTTTTGTTGACGTGGACGTGAAGAAAACGGACAATAAGGAAAAATATACGAACGTGTGACTTCGGGTTGTTGTCGTGGTGAGATTCCAAAGATTGACTTCTAGCGTTCATCTGTATCTTGACTCACCATTTTAGAGGTTCAAAATGTTTTTACACCTTAAATTTTCACACGTATGAAGAATAATACACATGTATGAGGTTCACAATAACACGACGAAGATCAATGCACATGATGTGTCGCAAAACACATCTTTGTTCCTATGTATTTTGTATATTATTAGGTCAGATTTTTAGTCGTTTTGTGTCGTTTTTATTTTGTATTTATGTATTTTATTATTTTTTAGGTGTTTGGAGAGAATGAGCTCGAAATGAAAGAATTTTAATCGAGACACCAACACTTGAGACCAGGTGTTCATGGACGTTGGAGAGTAAACGAGGAATTTTGGTTGAGCCAAGAACACACGAGACGCGAGTTTGGAGTATAATAATAATAATAATAATAATAATAATAATAATAATAATAATAATAATAATAATAATAATAATAATAATAGAAAAGAAAAAAATAAAATAAAACAAAAAGTCAAAGACTTGAACGGCCCAAGTCCAAAAAAAAAAACTAAAGCTACACATGGCATACATTATTATTGGGAGGAAATTATTATATATAGGAGAACGCATCATTATTATTGGGAGGAGGCAGAATATTATCGAAGTGTGACGTTCGGCAAAATTAAGGTAAATCCGTACGTAATTAATATATGTAATTAACTGTTCTAAGCAAAAATTAATATCAATTAAGTATACTAGAGTATTCGGAAAATAGCGGAGTCCAATAGATGGCATAGGAATGCCTTAGTTTAATTAGAAATGCGACGGAATCACATAAGAATAAACTAGTCCGAAACGGACGTTGGTGATTACCCGGCGATATTTAAATGACCGAAAACGATCCTGAATGCCCGGGATATAAAATAAAGTGTATTTTTATGAAATATAAAGTGTTTTGGAACCCCAAAACTATAAATGAAAACTCCAAATTAAAACCTCCCGGTAGCGAATAAATTCGCGTATCGCACCCGATGTGCGTAAAATATATAATTTCACCCGGTAAGAGCCTAAATAACTTACCAATACTTAAACTAGGCTATGTTTAAGGGTAATTGAAAGCTAATTATATGTCTGAAATAGCTCGTAATAAGAACGCGCAAAAACCCGACAAACCCTAACCGAACCGATTCAAATCTAACTAAATACTTGGTAGATATTTTTGGCTCATGATGTAGGACCCACAAGGCCTTTTGGGCAGCCATGGGAGGCCTCCATAGCCACCCTAATGTTGGCCTAACATACCCTTAATCATGATGTTGGGCATGCCTTTTTTTGTAATGTCAAATCTTTAGTACATGGAAGGCATTTTATATACAACATATCCCTTATAATGCACCACACAAGAAAAAAAATAACAAACTCCAACACCCTTCAAGGAACTCACGGCCAAATCACTAAAACTCCACCCACTTTGTTTTTTTTTCAAGCAAATAAAAACATAGTAATTATCCTTTTCAAACCAAAATCAAGTGTGTTATCAAGCTAGGAGCTTAACCCTTGGAAGAACACACATAACCCCTTCATAATCAAGTGTTTTTGTGACTTCCCTAGCCTTGTGCTAGTAGTAAGTTTCTCAAAACTCATCTTGTTTAAGTTTTATTTATTTATGTGCTTAACTTGCAAGTTGTTTTGTGGGGTGCTTTCAACCAAAGTTTTTAAACAAGGTTTTGTGTGTTTTCTAACAATGAAATGAAATGTTTACAAAGATGGTCATAAACATGAGTTTTAGGATGGTTGGTGATGTTATTTTGTTACAAAAATATTGTATGTTCTAGTATTTATTTTTTTTGAAGTTGTTTTGGATGAAAAACATAAAGTAAATCCTAATACACCTAAAAATGGTTTTGATCATCATATTATGACTAATGGAACCATTTGAACATGAAATATGTGTAACAAAATGTAATGAAGCTAAAATCACAAAAATGAAGTTGTAGACTTTAAAAATACAAGTATGAAACAAATGGACTCCAAGACTTAAATCAAACATGTTAGTAGACTTAAAATGACCATATGAGACTAATAAAAGTGTTGGATGGTGAAAAGAACACTTATTGTAAATTTTGACATGTTAAAGTTTACTAGTTTTAGTGGAAATTGTCATTTTTATAAGCCTTGGGAATAATATGTGACTTTTGTAAAGTTAGAGGTTTGGAAAGTAACTTTGAAAAGTCCATGGGTGTAAAATGTGATTTTGGAAACTTTATGTTGAAAAATGTAACTTTGTAAAGTAAAAGGTTAAGAATGAAAAGTTATATTCTAAAAGGGGTGTTTTTGTAAAGTAAGGAAACTTATACAAATATTTATTTTGTAAGAATGATATTTTTATAAAAAGTATTTTATAAAAATATAAATTTACCATAAGTGTGGGAAAATATAAACACTAATATTTTTGTAAGAAAAATGGTAATGTAAACAACTTGTGATGTTTTATATAAAAATAAGCATTTTTACATTTATGGGGATGTAAAAGTGTTGTAAGAATTTTTAGGAATAAAACATCCAAGTTAATATATATATTCGAAAGTAGGAAAATGCGTAAACCGGCAAGTAGTATGATTTCCTACAAAAGATATATATATAAGTTAAGAAATCGGGAAAGCGGACGTATGTCAATGCGGCGAGCTATCGGACTACGTGTAAAACGAACAAAGCATAAATCGAACAAAAGCGTAAATCGGACGGATAAGTATACGAGTATAACTTCCTACAAGATACGAGTATACGTTATTGCGGCGATTACGATTTAACTATTCTAAGTAAGAAAATATGTATATATTTTGTGAACAAAATATATGTAAGGATTATTAAGGGTGAAAAATATACATAAACACTTTCCTAAGTGTTGGAAGTAAAATGGGAGAATTTGTAAGGAATAAAATAAGTTAACTATGTTATTATAAGTATATGTATACTTATGTGAAAAATAAATACTTAACATAAAATGAATCTCGTTCGACAAGATCTTTGTATATTTATTTTTATGGGGAAATAAATATATAATAAAAGTGAGTCGAGTCGGAAGACATAACGAAATATTAATACAAGTTAGTAAATACATATCGATAAATATGTTTAAAGATCATGACGTGTAAGGAAAACGGGCAATGATCGGCGTTCGCGATGACGAAACCAACTAACTTGGAAAGTAATAGCAACGGTTATAATATAAGTTAAGTGAAACTTGTAACGGGATAAATCATCACCAACGGACCTAAGACTAGGGTATATTCCTAATTAAACCGTAAGTATAAACGTGGTGTCGGGAGTTGGGGAAAGACAACTTGCCAGTAAGACACGCACTTTGAGACCGGTGCCTTATTAAGTTAGGACACATGTAGGTGGTCTCGCATTGGACTTGGCAAAGACTATTTTCTGATTTCGTGACACGCTTGAGGTGAGTTTTCACGGCCCCTTTTATGTTTTACTGTTTTTAAACTTGGGGGAAAGATATGTAAGAAAGAATTAAATGTGCGATAACATGTAACAGTATGAAATGGTACATAAGATGGGCACATGGGTAACGATAAAGTCACATGGGACGTGAAGTCTCCGCAGTTAACTGTAACCATTTATACCAAGGGATGTAGCCGTAGAATATGGGAATAGTACTATTGGTTCTTGACGAGACCCACCCTGATTGATTAGCGATCAACACGGAAGGACCACGGGGTGCGACGATATTCTAAAATTAGTTGTTACCATGTAAACAACTTGCGGGGCAAAGTAAAATAGTCTGGTTTTGGTTACGGGCCTATGGGGATTCCATCGGTATTAGGACTTGCAACCCTAATAGCATATGTAGCACATTTCTTATTTCGTTATGCGCACTTATTTAGAAATGAATGTTAATTTATTTGTGTGTCAAAACCTGTGAAACTCACCAATATATTTATATATTGGCGTTTTTCCTAACATATCTTTCAGGTAACTAAGAATGTGAAGGCGTGCAATGGCTAGGGCGGGCGAAATAAAGACGAGACGGACTTTTGTTAGGGATTTACTAATATTTCCTATGGGATTGGGAAATAGTTGAAAATCCTTATTTTGTTAAAAACTACATTTTGGGACGTGTATCTAAACAAAATACTTTCCGTCATCTAATGAATGTTTATTATCTAAATTATGTGTTTGTTTAATCTTGGCTATGAAGCATTTCTCTTTCGCGTCCACGCCACGTGTTTCCGCCGTTGTCGTGGTGTGACAGAAATGGTATCAGAGCCAAGGTTATAGCGAACTAGTATTTTGGAAAAATCTAGACTATAACCGGTTTTTGGTTTGAAAGAGAAAAAAAAATGTATATTTTCTTAAAAACAAACACGAAAAATATATTAGAAAAGGGAGTCCCGAATCGCCTAGCCAAGCACGCCAAGGGAAGTAACAAAAAGTAGATGGTAAAATTTTGGAAGTATAGATGTTCTTGCTTAAATTAATTAAATATTCATACATATATAGTACGGTACTTTTGCCAGGAAAGAAAATGTCTGCTTCTGAAGAATCCGAGTACATGTCTGACTCCGATAGCAGTGTTCAGATTGTGGAGAACGTTCCCAACGCCCCTGCGGTTGTGGTATTGAGTTCGGACGATGGGGTCGAGCCGGACGAGATGATGGTCGACGGTGAGTATGAGGAGGATGAGGATGAGGAGGAGGACCCTAGTGAGGAGGATGCAATGTCTGAGGCGTCAGTCACTTCCCCACCACTCGTCGCTCCCGCACCCACATTCCCTGTTTACCCTGTCCCTGCTATTCGTACCTTCCCTCCGGGATTCTTTGATTCGGTCGCCCATTCTTCTCGTGTTGGGCCATCGGGTCAGGCTGGCCCGAGTGTGCCTGTCGTGTCAGAGGCTCCCATCGAGCCGATTCCTGCCCCCACTCTCGTGGCTCCTGTCGAGCCTTTTCCTGATGTTGGTGAGGTGCCGGTAGCGCCTCATGGTGCATTTGTTTCAGATGATGAGGATGAGCCCATGGAGGGTGATCATCCTGCTGTTATTCTGGAGGGCAGTCCTGCCCGCAGTAGCGAGCTTAGACACGCTGGGATGCGTGCCCACACTACTGATAGTGATGATGCTCCCAGGGATGTTGTCCCTGCCAGCCCCGAGGTGGAGGCACCACCTCACTCCCCCGTGTTGCCTGTTGTCGACCCAGTTGTTGTCCCTGTTGTTACAGTTGTCCCTGCTACCCCTGTGGTTCCCAGTGTACCTTTTGAGGTTGGTTCTTCCCAGCCAGCTCCTGTCATTCCTGGTGTCCCTGAGATGGTAGGTCCGTCTCAACCAGCTAGCTTCTCTCCCGGTCCGCCTCGTGAGGCGGCACGTATGCCTGCTTTTGTTGTTTCCTCTTTGCTCGGTGATGTCTTCTTTACGCATAAATTTTTCCGGCAGCTGATCATAGTGGGCTGCTATTTCTTGAACTTCATTGTTCACTGCGGACAAAGATTTAGCCATGTATGATTAAGTTGTGAACCGTATACTTGAATAATTTGTGATCAGCAAATTAGTGATATACATATATAATTATGCCGATGGACGCCACTTTTGAATCCTGCACTCACCCTCCTTAAAATAATCAAATTTGATTGGGTAGTGTATGTTACAACTTACAATTACCTGAAGTCCACAATTTATTATTTAAAAAAAAAAACATAGTCTTCCCCAATTTATTATAAATAAAAAAAATCATAGTCATATTCAAATGCATAATATTTGCTACCAATTGTATTTTGGCCGTTTCTGAAAATGTTACCATTGACAAGGTGATAATCAAACGTCAAGATATATTTGTATGATAATAACATATAACATATAATAAGATACAACACAGGATAATGTTACATTTTTACTTGGCTCCGCTTATTCGCACAATCTTCTATTGTATCTGCACAACCCTATACGGGACCCGTATGTGTAACACCCTAACCCGGTGCGGGCTGACGTGTCACTTTTACAGAGTCAGATCAAAAACATAATTCCATTAATTTCTTAACACATTACAAAGCTTGACAAATTAATAGGAAGCGCAGTCTACTATATTACATTTTCTGGCACCAAGGTCTTTTCATTCACTCTAGCACTCTCCCACATCCATCCCTGGTCGTCTTGAGAACCTGACGTAAAGAACGAAAAACGCAAAAACGTACGTCTGAGCAAAATTTGAAAGTTTTGCCGAGTGAGCGGATAAGGGGTAATAAAAATGGCTTATTTTGATTGTGTAAAAGGCTAAGTTTTCAAAACATTTTTCGTAAATAACAGGCTTTTATTTTCGTAAACTATATCATACAAAATATAAAATAAAATAGTATAAATACCTATTTAACATGATATACCCGAAGTCCATGTGGTTCAATTAATTAACATGAGTGATGTAGGGTAGCTAGCCCATACATCCATGTGGAAAAGGCGTGCGGGCAAATCACACAACCAAATTCCCTTGTAACTTGTTCATGAAACTTTATCCTAGGATCGATCCATACGCCTCCTTGTTTGTACATAAAGTACCATGATTGTTTGAGACGCCGTGAACTCAACTCACCGTCATGAAAGGTGCCACATCATTTTATGCCACAATGATGGGTCCGTGGTTATCCTCACAGAAAAGGTACTGACTTGGGTATCATAATACATGTACGAAATCTTAAACTTGTAATATATATATATATATATACACACACACACTCAAAACTTGTAACTTGTAAACATGAAAGTTCGTAGAAACATAAATATGTAAACTCGTATACATGTAAGTTTGTAGATTTGTAATTCGTAAACTTGTTAACTAATTAGCATGTAATCCCGTAACCATACCAACTAGTTAACTCGTAAACTCATAAACAAATAACTCACAAACATGTAAACTCAGTAAAATATTTTGTAAACTATTTTCAATAAATAAATATTGTAAAACATTTTCGAAACACTTGTCACTTCTTAAAAATATATTTTCATAACATGATCTTAATACGGAGTTTAAAAACTAGGAATCAGATGCCCGTAGGCCAAACGGCTCGTATTGAAAGAAAGGGTTTAGAGTATCCATACCTTATATGATGGCCACCAAAACTAAGATAAAAGGTTACATCTAGATAATCAACAAATCCTCACAAACTTCGTTTTCTCCAATACTCAACCGAAAAATAACAAGGTTGGTCGGAAAATTATTTCGAGTTCAACAACAGGTTTCCGAGCATGATGTCGTGTTCGAAAGTTACTCATAGGTGAACGTAAGTAGGGTGGTTATACAATGCTAGCTAGTATTTTAGCTTTATATTATTAGTATGCTAATATTTGTTGTTGTGATGATACTGTACGAGTATCTTTGAGAGTGATTTATGCCTGTTTATAAATTTCTTGCTGCCCACGTTCACCTGGTAATTTAATATTATTAAGTTTCTTATGAGCACCTTTCACGTAGATTTCTAATGGACAGATCATGATTCTTTTTACCCAATTAACTTATTGGCCAATTCACTTGTTTCCCAAATATTTTAACATAGCCAGCACATAATACTTTAACCTTATCCACTTAATTCAACAATGGTGCATATTATTAATTCTTTATATCATTATTATATACTATAATTGTACGACACTTCTACAGTGTCGTATCGCTAACGTAAGCTGCCTACATACAAATTACGGTTGTGCCCTCTTTCAAATAGAAAAACTACTGTATTGCTATTGATGCTTCACATACGTTGCCACCGACGTCAGAACGTTGACCACCTGATGTAGTAGTTGTGCCGGTGGAGGGGCGTAAGGTAGATATTGACTAGCCGGTGACAACTTTAGACAAAGTGAGATGGCACGTTGAATAGCGAACGCATCCGGGGACGACTTTGCCACGCCACAGTGGACCAGTGGCAGCGATATTGCCCCGTGTTGTTTATAACTTTTTACGGTGAAGCCTCCAAGCGGCAGGAATCACGATGTGGCGACGGTCACTAGAGAGCCACCCAGGAAAAATCATATCATGAATCCGACTGTGGCGGCGATGGATTCCGGCAGGTCCGGTGAGGCTCCGGTGAAACCGATCTGCATTCGCATGCCTTTTTTACTTTAAATCTGCCACTCCAAAGCCAGCGACGGTCACATTACAGAGAAGGAGGGAACGAGTGGTGTTGTTTGTCGGAATCGGAACCGGGGCCGTGGGTTAGGTCACCAGTCACCGGTAATGAAGAAGGTGACCAGATGTGTTTTTATCTCTCTCTCAATGTTGTCTCCATTCTCTCTCTATTTATTTGAGGGTTTGCAAGGAGAGAGTTTAGTTTAGAGATAGGAAGTTGTGTTGGATGAGTTTGATATCTTTTGGTGGAGACAGTCTTGAGATGTGTTATCTGATTGGTGGATATTAATTGTAACGGATTGTCATCCAAGCCGTTGATTTTTAGTAGAGGTTTTCTTCTTTTACCATGTAAAACTGTATGTAGTTATGATGGTGGACAGGTAAGTTTCACTTCAACCACATATTAGTGAGCTCTAAGGGTATGTGTAGTGGTGGAGTGTTATGTAGGGGTTATGTGATTAAAATATTAAAAAGTAATAAAAAGGGGGTTATGTGGGGGTTATGGAAAAAGAGGTGTAGTGGGAAGGGGGGTTATGTGGGGGTTATAAATGATTGGGTAATCACTGCTTTTTATTATTTTTTATTTAAATAAGAATATTAAATAGTTTAAATTATTTTTCATTAAATATATAAAACTTAGAAATACTTAAAAAAAATTACAAATACTAAAAAACAACAAATACTTAAAAAAAATTACAAATACTAAAAAACAACAAATACTTAAAAAAAAGTTACAAATACTTAAAAAAACTAGTCGTCGTCTCCTTCTTGGTTTTCTCCTTCTTCTTCTTCTCCTTGTTCTTCATAAAATTCATCTTCTTCTTCTTCTTCTTCTTCTTCTTCTTCTTCTTCCTGGCTCTGATGAATCGGGCGAATCGACCATGCTTCCTCCACCAAATCCGCCTTCAACGCGTTATGTATTTCCTTGGAACGCAACATGGCACTGTTTTGGAATCTCTCCTGCTGTGTCGCTTGCGTCCCTGGAACATTTTATTCTGCTACATAATTTGGGCATATTGCCTTTCCTTCGTCTTCAAGTATCATATTATGCATTATGATACAAGCATACATCACCATTCTAATCCTTTCTTTTTCCCACATACGACAAGGATTTCTTACAAAATGCCATCGTGCTTGAAGACAGGCAAAACACCTCTCAACGTCCTTTCTTGCAGACTCATGAACTCTTTTAAAATATTGCCTTTTTTCATCTTGTGTCTGACTAAACGTTTTGACAAGCATTGAATACTCCGGATATATACCATCCGCCAAGTAGTATCCATGCTCGTAGTAATTATTATTTGCATAAAACCCACATTTCGGTATTGTTCCGCCAATGTAAGACTCTAGCAATGGCGAAAACTGAAAAGTATTTATGTCGTTCATACACCCGGCTAGACCAAAGAAGGCCGACCAAACCCACATGTCTTGTGAGGCAACTGCTTGTAAAACCAACGTTGGTCCCTTTTGGTCACCGCGTGTATGTTGACCTCGCCATGCGGTTGGACAAGCATACCATCGCCATTGACGACAATCTATACTACCAATCATACCGGGTAATCCATGTTTTTGAATATGCGCTTCATATAGTTGTTGAAGGTCGCTCCATGTCGGGTTTCTCAAGTATCTTTTTCCATATAATTGGCATATACCTAAAAAAATCAAATGTATATATAAAAAATATGTACGTACTATATGTATATATAAAAAAATCAAATGTATATTTGTAAATACCGTAGCAGAAATACTCCAAAGTATCGCGTGTGGTTTTCTCCGCCATCTTCAAATACTCATCATTGATATCGTATGTGTTCCCGTATGCTAGCACACGTATTGCGGAAGTCACCTTTTGAATTGCGGTGAATCCTAAACACCCTCTAGCGTCGGGTTTTTGCTTAAAGTAGTCATAGTTGTTCTCTAAATCTCCGGTGATGCGCAAAAATAAGTTTTTACGCATCCGAAATCTTCGTCTATACAAATCAGGGCCGTAAACCGGATCGGCATTGAAATAGTCATTCATCAAACGCTCATTGGCGGCTACACGGTCTCGCTCTATATATTGCCTAGACAATATCGGTCGTGGGACGGAAGTACCTACAGCTTCAACCGCGCTAGAAAATAGTGTAACCGCACTCGAAACGGCCTCGTCCACTTCCGCGCCGTCATCTTTAAAAAACCGATTATATAGATCGATAAACGAGTCATCGGAGTGAGGAGGGGACGACATTTTGATGATTTGTTTGTGTGTTGAATTTGTTTGAGGGTTACTGAAAAGTATGTGTGTATTGTATGTGTGCTACATATTGTATGTGTGTTACATATATGGATATATATATATAGAGTGGGCAATTTTTTTTTAATTTTAAAATATGGCCGTTTATGACCGTTGTAACGGTCAAATCATCAAAATCAAATAATAACGCTCGTTGTGTTCAAAACCATACTTGCCCAAAACGCCACCATAGCGCCTGGGGGGCGGTGTTCCCGGCGCTATGGTGGCATAAAACGCCATATAACGTGCCCACTACACATACTCTAAGTAAAGTCAACAAGAGGCAATGCAAGTGTTGTGGCCTTTAACGCTGGTTTGGAACCTAATTGGCGGCGAGTATTTTTGTGAAGCACAAGCGAGAATAACAGTCACCTTAATGTTATCTCTATTCTCTACTGTCCACAAAACCCTCAGCAAAACAGGAGCTCACACAGCGACGCGGCACGCCACATGAATATGCTGAAACAGGCGCCCCCGCAGCGAAGCGCGAGGGAACTAAAACACTAGTTATCATTATTACTAAGTATATTAATTTTATTTATAATAAAACTACTAATATTTTGTATTAAAAGTCCGGGTATTATAATTCTTCCCCTCTAAAAAAAATTTTGTCCTCAAAATTTGTGTATAGTATTTGAAAACTAAATGTATTATATTATGATTACTAACTGATTACCCCGGGAGGGTCCCTTGAAAAATCTAATTTTACGTGATAACCTATTGCAAATGGCTCAAGTTAACTAACCACAAAATCTCTCAATCATTGCATGTTCATAGTATTCTAATCAGTAATAACTCATATTCCCCACAAAATCTAATTTTACATGATAACATGAACACTTTGTGTGTTTTTTCCTGTATGAACGAAACCCCACAAAAAATAGTCGATTTTTTCTCCGTTTTTATATAGCACTATGGTACTCGTTGGAAAGATAATAAAACACTCGTTAATTTGTGTGTAATTTTTTTCTTTAAAAAATCCCGTATATAAAAGATATAAACGTTTAAAAGTTATGGGAGGAAATATGATATGGAAAATTTTAAATTTATTTTTAAATTCTTTTTTCCTAAAATAACTCAATTTAATTAAAAAAGGAAACAATTCAAAAGAACAAAAAATCTCCATTATGATGTCACGTGGCACTCTCAAGGAAAGGTTGAGGCCTTCATTACACGCCACGTCAGCATACACGTTTTCTTTTATATATAGAGATAGATATGTCCAATAAGTTCATTACTTTATTTGTTAAGTGGGTCATCAAGAGATATTATGGCTTGACCAAGACTAAAGAAAACTGTGTAACGAAATTAAATTTTGATAGTGTCATACATAATACAAAATTCTAAAGTAATAACTAATTCACACAATGGGTTTCAGGAAGCACATATATGTAACTGTAAATTCACCGTTACGTTCGCGAACCGTAATAGTTAATTTACCTTACAATAATGTTCTAATGGTCCCATCATGTCTTTTAGTATCTTATCATGTTTATAAGAAATGGTAAAGTAATGATAAACGAACATTGTAGATATAACGAAATCCCTAATTGAAAACATAGGGACTAACTAACAAGTATTATACATATAACGGTCCGTAGTTTGACGTTGTACTTGCTTCAATTGTGATGCCCACCATGATTATAACCTTTTCTTAAAATCTAGAGTGAAAAGAGTAGGGGCGATGACGAAATGTTTTTTTTTTCCGAGTCAGTCATGAAGTGAAGTAGGTAATTGAGATGAAAAGACCTCTAGTATGTGGCGAGAATCACAAAACGATCAACATAAAGATTGGTTAGATGGAGGAATCCTAACCCCGTGTCTACCCATTATCTCACAGGTCTTAACTTATGTTTAAGTTTTCTACAGGAAAGAGCCTTTGCTCTGATACCATAACTGTAACACCCCAACCCGGTGCGGGCTGACGTGTCACTTTTACAGACCAGATCAAAAACATAATTCCATTAATTTCTTAACGGATTACAAAGCTTGACAAATTAATAGGAAGCGCAGTCTACTATATTACATTTTCTGGCACCAAGGTCTTTTCATTCACTCTAGCACTCTCCCACATCCATCCCTGATCGTCTTGAGAACCTGACGTAAAGAACAAAAAACACAAAAACGTACGTCTGAGCAAAATTTGAAAGTTTTGCCAGTGAGTGGATATGGGGTAATAAAAATGGCTTATTTTGATTGTGTAAAAGGCTAAGTTTTCAAAACATTTTTCGTGAACACCAGGCTTTTATTTTCGTAACTATATCGTATAAAATATAAAATAAAATATAAATACCTATTTAACATGATATACCCGAAGTCCATGTGATTCAATTAATTAACATGAGTGACGTAGGGTAGCTAGCCCATACATCCATGTGGAAAAGGCGTGCGGGCAAATCACACAACCAAATTCCCTTGTAACTTGTTCATGAAACTTTATCCTAGGATCGATCCATACGCCTCCTTGTTTGTACATAAAGTACCATGATTGTTTGAGACGTCGTGAACTCAACTCACCGTTACGGAAGGTGCCACATCATTTTATGCCACAATGATGGGTCCGTGGTTATCCTCACAGAAAAGGTACTGACTTGGATATCATTATACATGTACGAAATCTTAAACGTGTAATATATATATTCAAAACTTGTAACTTGTAAACATGAAAGTTCGTAGAAACGTAAATACATAAACTCGTATACATGTAAGGGGCTGTTTGGTAGCCTCTTAATGGGGCTCTTAACCATTCAGTGCTGAATGATTCAGCATTCAGTGTGTTTGTTTCAGCTTCTGAATGGAATGGTTAAGTCTGAATCATTAAGATTTGGGATGTTGCTGAACCATTAAGCACTGAACTATTAAGCACTGAACTAGGTTGAACCTTAATGAGACTCCCCTACCAACGTGGGACAAGAAAACTAACCATTAAGAGGTCCAACTTAATGATTCAGCGCTTAACCATTCAGACCTCTTAACCATTCAGACTTCTTAATGATTCAGCACTTAATCAACCAAACAGCCCCTAAGTTTGTAGATTTGTAATTCGTAAACTTGTTAACTAATTAGCATGTAATCCCGTAACCATACCAACTAGTTAACTCGTAAACTCATAAACAAATAACTCACAAATATGTAAACTCGTAAACATGAAAGAAAAATATTTCATAAACTATTTTCAATAAATAAATATTGTAAAACATTTTCGAAACACTTGTCACTTCTTAAAAAATATATTTTCATAACATGATCTTAAAATGGAGTTTAAAAACCAGGAATCAGATGTCCGTAGGCCAAACGGCTCGTATTGAAATAAAGAGTTTAGACTATCCGTACCTTATATGATGATCACCAAAACTGAGATAAAAGGTTACGTCTAGATAATCAACAAATCCTCACAAACTTCGTCTTCTCCAATACTCAACTGGAAAATAACCATATGGAAGGTTCCTCAAATGTATTTACAATTTTCAATATATATTTATATTTGTTACCAAATGTATTTAGTCTTTCTCTGAAATTGATACTCAGATATGTGACCTTTTACAATCTAGATCTTAAATATATTTACAATTTTGATCTTATATATTACTTTCAAAATATATTATTTAGTCGCATATAACGTTAACCATATGGAAAAGGTGACAACTCAAAAAACTTTATTTTAGAGTTAATGGCCAAAATCGTCCCTGAAGTTTGACCAGTTTTGCTACATCAGTCTAAAAGCGAAACTTTTTACATCTTGGTCCCTCTGTTTTACATTTTGTTGTCAAATCCGTCACTGACACTAAACCCAATTAACTATTGTCGTTAACTCTGTGGTATTTTTGTCTTTTTAGCTGCCCCTTTTTTACATCTGTGTATTTTTGTCTTCTGGAGGTATGAATAACTCTGTTTAAATTGGGTTTTAAAAGGGGGGCAGACAAAAAGACAAAAATGCCCCCAGAGTTAACGACAATAGTTAACTAGGTTTAGTGTCAGGTACGAAATTGGCAACAAAATGTAAAACAGAATGACCTAGATGTAAAAAGTTTCGATTTTGGACTGATGTAGCAAACAGGCCAAACCTCATGGACGATTTTGGCCATTAACTCTTTATTTTAAAAACAAAGTGATAGATATTCAACTAGTAGAGGGCGTTGAGTATTACCTCACTGCGGCACTGGCGTGGTTGAGTAAATAAAGAGAAGGGTAACAAGGTTTTGGGAAGATAAATGGAGTTCGGATTCACGGCTTGGCGATGACTTTCTAGGTTTAAAGCTGATGTGTGACAATAAAAGGCTGCTGGTATGCGAATGTTTTCGGGTAATAAACGATCAAGTTTGGTGGGACATTCCATGGAGTAGGTTACCTTCGTCAGCCACCGAATGGGAGGAGATGCACAGATTATGGTCAGTTCTCATTAAACAAAAGATTAGTGACAAGTCGGACAGTTGGCTGTGGGGTTTGTCTGGGGCTGCAAAGGAGTTTTCTGTCAAACGGGTCAGGGAAACGCTGATTCAAGCATCGTGGGGATCGCTGCAGGTTCCAAAATTTTCGTGGTGCAAACTTGTACCACCGAAGGTGTTATGCTTCGTTTGGAGGGTTCTGAAGAATGGTGTGACTTCGGCTGAAGCGTTGTCATTCAGAGGAGTCCAGGTTAGCGACGGCATTTGTAAACGGTGTGGCCTAGAGTTGGAAATGACTAACCATATCTTTACAAGCTACGTTTGGGCTAGAGCAATTTGGTGGAACGTGGGGGAGTAGTTGAAGCTACAACAGTTAAAAAGGGAGGAACCCCTCAACAAAGTTATTGATGCACTTAATGTTTTGGGTGGATCCGGGAAGAAATCGATGGCTGTGTATGCTGTTGTCTGTCTAAAGGTCTGGAAGTTGTGGATCCGAAGAAATGAGAAGGTTTTTGGAGATGTAAACACAGCCACGCCAATCTTATTGGAAGATATCAAACTTGAATCTTTTTGGTGGATGGTTAAAAGAGGTAAACTCACAGACTTGGATAAAGAGGCATGGTGGGGCTTCTCTTTGTTCGACAACGGCTGAATTTGAATTGTCTCTGGGTCTGGGTTAGGTCTGGGGTCACATAATTTTCCATGTTGCTTTATGTTTTTAGATGTAGCGTTTGAGTTTTTTTGTATTTACAATTTTGATCTTATATATTACTTTCAAAATATATTATTTAGTCGCATATAACGTTAACCATATGGAAAAGGTGACAACTCAAAAAAATTTATTTTAGAGTTAATGGCCAAAATCGTCCCTGAAGTTTGACCAGTTTTGCTACATCAGCTAAAAGCGAAACTTTTTACATCTTGGTCCCTCTGTTTTACATTTTGTTGTCAAATCCGTCACTGACACTAAACCCAATTAACTATTGTCGTTAACTCTGTGGTATTTTTGTCTTTTTAGCTGCCCCTTTTTTACATCTGGGAATTTTTGTCTTCTGGAGGTATGAATAACTCTGTTTAAATTGGGTTTTAAAAGGGGGGCAGACAAAAAGACAAAAATGCCCCCAGAGTTAACGACAATAGTTAACTAGGTTTAGTGTCAGGGACGAAATCGGCAACAAAATGTAAAACAGAATGACCTAGATGTAAAAAGTTTCGATTTTGGACTGATGTAGCAAACAGGCCAAACCTCATGGACGATTTTGGCCTTTAACTCTTTATTTTAAAAACAAAGTGATAGATATTCAACTAGTAGAGGGCGTTGAGTATTACCTCACTGCGGCACTGGCGTGGTTGAGTAAATAAAGAGAAGGGTAACAAGGTTTTGGGAAGATAAATGGAGTTCGGATTCACGGCTTGGCGGTGACTTTCTAGGTTTAAAGCTGATGTGTGACAATAAAAGGCTGCTGGTATGCGAATGTTTTCGGGTAATAAACGATCAGGTTTGGTGGGACATTCCATGGAGTAGGTTACCTTCGTCAGCCACCGAATGGGAGGAGATGCACAGATTATGGTCAGTTCTCATTAAACAAAAGATTAGTGACAAGTCGGACAGTTGGCTGTGGGGTTTGTCTGGGGCTGCAAAGGAGTTTTCTGTCAAACGGGTCAGGGAAACGCTGATTCAAGCATCGTGGGGATCGCTGCAGGTTCCAAAATTTTCGTGGTGCAAACTTGTACCACCGAAGGTGTTATGCTTCGTTTGGAGGGTTCTGAAGAATGGTGTGACTTCGGCTGAAGCGTTGTCATTTAGAGGAGTCCAGGTTGGCGACGGCATTTGTAAACGGTGTGGCCTAGAGTTGGAAACGACTAACCATATCTTTACAAGCTGCGTTTGGGCTAGAGCAATTTGGTGGAACGTGGGGGAGTAGTTGAAGCTACAACAGTTAAAAAGGGAGGAACCCATCAACAAAGTTATTGATGCACTTAATGTTTTGGGTAGATCCGGGAAGAAATCGATGGCTGTGTATGCTGTTGTCTGTCTAAAGGTCTGGAAGTTGTGGATCCGAAGAAATGAGAAGGTTTTTGGAGATGTAAACACAGCCACGCCAATCTTATTGGAAGATATCAAACTTGAATCTTTTTGGTGGATGGTTAAAAGAGGTTAACTCGCAGACTTGGATAAAGAGGCATGGTGGGGCTTCTCTTTGTTCGACAACGGCTGAATTTGAATTGTCTCTGGGTCTGGGTTAGGTCTGGGGTCACATAATTTTCCATGTTGCTTTATGTTTTTAGATGTAGCGTTTGAGTTTTTTTGTATGTTCTTTTGGGTTGGCCCAGGTAGCTACTCGCTTAATGTACCTGAGTGGAACTATGGTTGTAATTTTTTTGGTGAATAAAATCTCGTTTGAATGTTCAAAAAAAAAAAAAAATACAAAAAAATACAAAAAACACGTCACAATAGTATATCTAGAATTCACAATAAAAACCTATGTCAAGACATAGTTACATACGTAACTTTTCAATATCACTACCTAAGATAAATAAATAAATAATAATAATAATAATAATAATAATAATAATGTTAGACAAGTATGTTAATATCCATGCAAAAGGTAATTAAGGGGTAGTTATTCAACATTCGGCCGTTAATATTCAAACACGGCCTATAAATGTCTATTGCATTATATCATACGCTTAATAAAATCTTGTAAATGTTGGATTCTTGATGTATAAACATAATAATCTTGTAATGTGGGTCTGTGGATGATCATCTAAAAAACCTGTTTCAGGTTTATCATCTTTCTACCAGAATAATTTTCCTAATCCTAAGGTGAATATATGATGGAAGGTTCTTCAAATGGCTACCATCGTCCATCGCCCCATCACCGCCAACAAAATCTTAATCGCGCATTGATGTTCAGGGCTCCGCGACATAATAACAATGTCCAACAAGCACAAAGAAATGTTGGTCAACATTCTGGAATATCATCTTCTTATGGAAAGAATAATGGTCCCAAGTTTGGGCATAAATCTGAATCGCGTTCAGGTTACGTAGGTGAGTTTTCAATTGCTTTGCAAGTTTAAATTGCATAGGATTATTTTTAGAATTCTGAAGATTACACGGAAATAATCAGGTTTTGGGTTCTCATTTTTAAACGGTTTAATAAAGAGCTTATGTACGAGTTGACCCATTTAATTAACAAACTTTGTTCAGGTTGATATGTTTAACTCATTTAATTAAAGGGGCCGACCCGTCAATATAAATAAAAATATAGTTTATAAGCGACAACCCATATACAACTTGGTTACAACCGTTTAAAACCCACCAACATGTTTGACTCATTTAGATAAATGGGTTACAAGGGCCACGTTTGGGTTACCACATATTTTAATGTGTCCATGTTATGGTTGATGTCTTCGACACGAATGGTCATGTTCAGGTTCATTGATTGATTCAACCTGCCAACGCGACTCGATTACCAACCATAGAAAAATCGATGTCACGTAGATGTTCTTGAACATATATCCATTGGCGTTAAATATGTAGCAAAATCTGCTACCATGATAGCATTTGATAAGTGATTTTGACTTTTGTAAGTCTTCAACTATGAAATGATTGGTAATCTTCTGTTGCAGATAGGAAGGAAAAGGCTTCACGGAAGCAGGAACGAATAAGATCAAACAGATTGGTGATAGATGTTGTGTCTGGCGATTCAATGAAGATGATGTGTCGGTTATGCTCTGCTACTACTAGCGATAACTCGGTTGTTGCAGTTCTTGTTTGTGGTCATTTTTATCATGCAGACTGCTTGGAAACAAGAACTCCTCATGATGATAGAAGGGACCCTCCATGCCCATTGTGTGTGAACTCACGTCGTGCCAATTGATCGCTCTTAGATACGCGTAAGTAAAGTGTACATAGTGCTCTGAATGTGTTTGTACCTCAAAGTTTGTAAATTACTAGCTAGTCTCAAGGATTCATTCCCTTTTGTATTGTTAAGTACCCATATGCTTTTTTTTTTTTCGTGCAGCACTTGTATATTCAGTCTTGTTTGCTAAATATTTTGGTTCTTTTGTTCAAATTTTGTCCATTTGTATTCTGTAGTATACAGAAGGTGCAAATTCACTTTGCAATAAGTAACTTGGTTTTATAGATTGGTTCACTGATTGTTTATACAAGTCAAACCCGCATCATGACTCATAATGTATAATCATTTGCATACTTTTTACCTTAAAGATTACCACTTAAATCCCCCCCCCCCCCCCCTGCGGTCCGGTTAATTTATTTTCTTATGTTATATCTTTTAAAAATTTTGAAATCCGTCATCAGGGATGGAAAGCGAGAAGGTTGAGCAAACAAGTAGAGGACTTAAGATCAGTGTTTCGTTTTCACCCTCGGCTTTCTCATCTTCTAGTTTCTCAGGTTCTTCCTTTGCAGAAAGAACAGTGTATGACCCATCAATGGGTATTGGACTTATGGACTCGGCATAGGTTAAACGATAGGCATCAGCCGTGAAATAACTGGAATTATACACAAGTATGGCGTGGGATAGGCGTCAGGCCGGAATACTGAGAACAATTGACCCATTATGTTCAGTAAGACCTGGAGCATACAACTGCATATGACAATAAAAAAAATAATAATAATAAATTCTAAACTATCCAATTCAAAGTGTTAGTAATCTCCTGTCAACATATTCAACACAAACTGCATAAAAATAAACAAAAACACCACAAAATCGCACTTTGAATGATCACAAACACCAATGATAATGTAATAACAACAACAGGAAACAGAGACAAGATTAACAACCGGAAATTACGAAAGGGTCGATTTTTTTAGTGTATAATTATTGTTACAGATTAATGTTTATATACCTAAGCATATGGCGGTTAATTGGCGCCAACATTCAACCGTAGCCAACCAACCATCACAACTAATCCTAAATGTTTATTCGGTAACACTATGATAATCTTAATAATACACATACATTTTGTCCGGTTAAAACAACTGGAACGGCCGGTTCTAAAAACGTTGTCATTAATACATGAGTCTCTAACCTAGCTAATATAAATATATCATTTTAATTATTCAATATCGTGTAACCCGTGAATCCATACAAATGCAAACTGAAAACATGTTATCAGTTCGGTTCATCAATTCCCATTTTCAATATATCCACTTTTTAACTGTTTTATGTATATATTTACACAAATTAGATTTTGATATGAAAATCGGAAATGCCAATGTTGAAATTAGTCAAAAGGTATTAGTCACATATCATATTTATTAGAACTATTTATGTTTATTTTTTTTATTATTCTCGTATGTATATTTAAGTTTATGTTATGCACGTTTACTTTACTTTAAATTAAAAAATTAAATCTTCAAATATTGTTATTTGCTGAACCGTTGAAAAAACACTAGTCTAACTCTAACAAATATATTGGAGAATAAGAGATTTATAATCTTTGGGGGTTAGGAGTGCTAGACAAACACTCACAATTAGACAAATATTCAACTGGAAGTTTCCACCAACATTCATGGGTGTGTGTGTGAGTGTTTGAGTATGCAAAGAGTTGACCCTCCTCCCTTAGGAGGATGTGGCATTTATACTCGAGTGTCATCATGCTGATTAGCTGAAACGTTGCTGCTAGCTCATCATGTGTGTTCCCTCCTCTCGTTATGGAATTCAGAGGAAGGCATGCGCTAACAGCCTTGTTATTGGTTGGATACTTGGATGTCACTATCAAGTATCCTTGTTGTTTTTGTTGCATCTATTTGGGAGGAGATCATGGAGTAAGCCATCCTCCATTCCCAATGGTCGGATGTCCCTTTCTTGTTGTCATTTTTACATCCTCATACCTGGAAGGTCCTACGTGACATGTGAGGGCCCGTGAAACATTCTATTTACTATTTGTGATAATTTCATAGGTGATGACATGTCTTTATCTAGGCCCGCATGTGGGTCTAAATCCATATCTCTTCAACCCGTGTATTTGTACCATGAATAATCTAGTCTAGTGGATTATAAACAAAACTAATATTTTGAGTGGATTATAAACGAAACTAATATTTTGAAACACGAAAACCAAAATCAAAAACCTTATAAACGTGACGTCATGATTTTCAAAACAGTAATCCAAGATTAATATAGTTGTTCAAATGAGAAAACCATGAAGAACAATCGTAAACATGTATTATTATATTTCTTCCTTTTTAATAGAACTAGGTAAACTCCTGTGTGAAAACACGGTAAAACTATATAATATTTTAAGGTCTATTTATTAAAGACAAAATCAGTAAGCATTCATCTGTTGTAAGCAAAATCTGTTTAGTAAGATCTGTTCCTTTCACGATACCAGTTGCTAGATACTAATCAGATGTTTTAATACTGAAGCGTGTTACAACCACGGAGAGATAAATCAACAGACGCATGGAAAGCTCTGTTGGGATAACAGATATTAAAAAGAAACATAAAATCTTAATCTTCAACTGAGGTTTCATTACTCGGTTTACCAATATCTGTTGACTTGCCAACAAATTTGTCAAACAACTGTTATAAGATTCAACCTTGTTATTACAATTACATTATTTCATTGAAATATCTGAGTTAACAAAACTACATACAAAATGGAAGACTTGTAAAAAAAACAAATCCAGATATCTTGAAAAAACTGCTTTAATGCCAAGTAACACATTTATAATATCCGAGTTAACAAAGTACATACAAAATACAAGCAAGCATCAAAGAAGTCTTCTAACAAACAAACCCTAAAGAATGATCTTCCTTGCAATTGTCATCAGAACAAAAACACAAACACAATCAAAAGCAGTATGTCGACAACAATTCGTATCTAAACATCATCAAGTTTGAAAACCCTAAAGTTTCTAAACAGGCTCTGGATGTAGTAATGATGGATTGATGTTTTTCTTTGATTGTAAGAATCTTCGGAAAACACCAATTCCAACTTCATTACCAACGGATTGTTGGTAATCCATTTTTCTTTGAGTGTAAGAATCTTTGAGAAGATTGGTGGAAGGCATTTGAACGTAATATCATTATGTATATGGGATGGAGAGTTGCAAAGTGAAAATAGTTGAAGTGATATAAAGTTGGAAAATGACTATTGGGAATTCCTCCCCTTTTATAGAGTGAATAAACTATCTATATGTAAAGTTAATTTTCAAGTATAAGTTGCATTTCAAGTAAATATAAAGTTGGAACTTACTTTTGGGGCCTTTATAGAGTGAAAGACAATTGGAACACAAAAATAATAAAATAATATTCTTAATAAACTAAGTTCAAAATCGTAATCATTAAGTTTGGAATTCGAACCTCTATTGAGATAAATAAGAATCTCTTTGACCCATTCTACAGTATTGAAAGATATCCTTATTTTGTTGTATATACTCTGTTTTATAACATCTGTTGACTTGTCAACAGATGTTGTCACACAAAAGCCTTCCAGTGGAATGGAGCCCACCAATGGCGTCCCCTCCCCCTATTTTTGTTTTTTATTAGCTTAAATTAAAGTGGGCCCTACAAACCTTACTGTGGAGGGGAGGAGGGGTAGGCCCAGGTTAACTTGGGATGAGAGGATTAGAAAAGATCTACAAGAGTTACACCTCTCTGAGGACATGGTTCAGGATAGGAATTTGTGGAGACTTAGGATTAAGGTTAAAGACTGTTAGGATAGGTTCATGAGAGCTTTTAGATGTGTCATAGGAAATAAGATTTCACCCTCACTTTTTTATTGGTCTTTACATGTGATTGTCTTCTTGTGCTTTAGGGGTTCTTTATATGTTATTTCTCGTTGTTTATATTTTACTTTTGCCATGTAGTCTTTCCGCCATTTATGTGATATTGGTAGTTTAAATTATTATCATCATTTTTTTTATGAGCCGAGGGTCTCTTTGGAAGCAGCCTCTCTATTCTCAGGGATAGAGGTAAGGTCTGTCTACATCTCACCCTCCCCAGACCCTACCAATAGTTTACTATTTGTGGGATTCACTGGGTATGGTTGTTGTTGTCCTACAAAAACGCCCGTTAGCCATTGTTACTGAGCTAGTGAGTCTTCAATGGCTTCTAAAAAATAGGGGAGGGGCGCCATTCCCTATATCGTCTAGCCTAGCCCAAATGCGATGGAACAATGTTTTTCCAAATGTACAAATAAACAGTAACATTTTATCTATTCTCCATTCACAACCACTTCCTAAAATATGCCTAATTAACTCACAAATATATACAAAACCTGTTGTGATGCTCTAAGATGTAATGATTTTTTTGTTAATCATTTTAAGTTCTGAAGATGAGGTGAAACATGATGAATGTGATGTAAATACATTAGATTAGAATAAGCATGGTACCGGTACATAAAATACCGTTACCAAAACTCCTTAAAAATAGATACCGGTTCTGAAAAATAACCGGTAAAGTACCATATTTCGTATGTAAAACTCAATAACCACCGTCCACCGATACATTGCCAATACCAAATATTGGAAAAAAGTGAACACCGGTACCATATCACATTTACTCATCCTATAGAATTATATGTATCAATGAAAGTAGGAACATTTCTACAGTTCCATACTGTCATTGGTTTGGAACGGCGGCTTCATTACTTTGATTGGTTTAAAAAGGCGGCACATATTTACTCTATTTTAGCTTCAACCGCCCAAAAATTGGGCCACATAACCGGCCAGAAAAGGGCCCAAAAATTGGTTTTATACCATTGCTTTGTAACCTTATTTTTTATTACACCGCCCAAAAAATGGCCACACACCTGGGTAGAAAAGGGGCAAATAATTGTATTTATGCCGTGAGAGACTTTTAAACATCACAAAAACCACCCGCCTATATAGGAAAAATGTGGGGTTAATATAACGCAACCCAAGTGTTGTAATTTTAATTCTGGTCTGGAACTTAATGGGCTGTGAGTATTTTTTTTGAAGCCCACACGAGAAAAACAGTCACCTTAATGTTTTCTCCACTGTCTACCAAACCCTGAACAGCATTGCACGTAACATGTATGCACAACAGGCGCGCCCGCGACAAAGTACGGGTCAGCTAACATTTTGAACCAATTATAGTTACATAATATTATCACTAATAATGTTATTTTTCATGCCTACCAAACCTATCACGACACGAGCGTTCCCGCAGCGAAGCGCGGGTAACTAAATCAGTAGTTGTATTGTGTTTTACATTATTTTTGTTACACAAAAGTAATAATAACAATAATAATAATAATAATAACCGGGAAGCAGACTGCATATTCAGAGTCTGTGAGCGAGTAACATTTGTGCATCTCACCACCAATCTCTCTTCCCTCATTTTAATCATCATCATCATCATCAACAAACCAAATGGATCCATCATTCATCTCAAACCCCTAACACATTCAACCGATCCCTTCATCTCCTTAACACCAATGTCGTCCAATCACCCATTACAATCACAATCAACGGCCCTGATTATTCCACCCCCATGCCTCCATCTAACAAACTTTAAATCCACTACGACGTCGTTCTCCAACTTACTTCACCGCATTCAAGTAACCCCATTAGGACGCGCCTCCCTTCAAACCAAACATTTCCAGTGCGGCGCGTGTGGTCACGCGCCCCACCGTCTTTACCTTTGCCTGACGTGTGATTCCACCATCTGTGACGTACACGCGCCAGATCATGAACATGACATCATGGTTGACGTGGATCGAGCGGAGTTGTTCTGTTGTTCCTGTGGGGACCACGTGTACGATCAGGATTTCGACTCCGCCGTCGTCGTTTTGCAGACGGCGGCCGCCACGTTAGGTGGATGTGAATCGCTCTGTTCGCCGATGCCGGAGAGTGTACGGAAGAGGCGGCGCGTGGAGTACCGTCTTTGGTCGCCTGATTCTCACGCGCGTGTCTTCTTAGGGTTACAATTAGAAACAAATAATAATAATATTATTAATAATAATA
This sequence comes from Ambrosia trifida, assembly GCA_028751855.1. Lineage (NCBI taxonomy): Eukaryota > Viridiplantae > Streptophyta > Magnoliopsida > Asterales > Asteraceae > Ambrosia > Ambrosia trifida. Next base: position 42,883,931 of record CM054125.1, read on the forward strand.
ATAATAAGTTTCCGTTGGGATTAAGAGGGTTAAATAATTTAGGAAACACATGTTTTATGAACTCAGTGTTACAGGCATTGTTGCACACGCCTCCGTTACGTAATTATTTTTTAAGTGACCGGCATAACCGGTTCGTTTGCCAGCAGAAGAAGAGTAATGGTGTTAATTGTAATAGGAATGATGGGAAGAGGTTGTGTTTGGCGTGTGATACGGATGCGTTGTTTTCGGCGGTGTTTTCGGGTGAGCGGAAGCCGTATAGCCCTGCAAAGTTCTTGTACAGGTGTGGAATAATGGATTTACATGTGTTTATATAGATAAAGTTGTGAAATTTGATAGGAACATGTTACATGTGGTGTGTTGTAGTGGGTCATATGTTTATGTTTTTATTTGGTAAAAATATGTTGTATGTAGCTGTCTTAATCAAGCTTTTTAAGTTATGTGGACAAAGATAGGTGGTTGATATTTTTAAGGATTTTAAAGAGTTTGTTATTAAAAGTGTTGAGTGTTTGCGGTTGTTTAACAGTTGGTGGCAGCATGCGGGAAACCTGGCGAGTTATGAACAGCAGGATGCTCATGAGTTTTTCATTTCAATGCTTGATGGGATCCATGAGAAGGTGGAGAAAGACGAGCGGAAACCTCACAGTCAAGGTGAACTCAGTTATGATTTGTTTGTTATCTTTTTCTTGTTGAATCTGCAGCTATTTATTTGGGGTCATAGTCATATGTCATGTAATCTCGTATGTGTAGTTTGGACTTGGATAATCTGCGCAAGAATCATGCTTTGGAATTGTATGGCAGATTTGGTCAAAAAAAGAACATAATTCATATAGTAACCTGTCATTGTTCTCGACTTATCTTGAATGTCCATTCGGCCATGCTGCTAGTTAAGTTTAGTTTTGAAGCAGTGTTATTGTAAATAAATTATCTGCAGCTGGTGCTTTTGTATAGTATTATGTGATTCTCTGTTGAATGCTGCACTTTTGTGCTAACTGCGTGGATGCGTTTAATTGGAATATGGAATACATATAAATTTTTAACTTTTTTTTTCTCGTCCACTTGTTTATTGCTAACGTTGAGCTCTAAGACCGAATAGCGCCCCTTAAGTGTCCACGTGACAAGAATAAAGTACCGTCGTTACTTAGTCTAGCTGTCTAGGGGATCTTGGATAATCTATTTCGCTGCTAATGTTTAGTTGTAGGATTTAGGAAGCTTGCATACAGTCAACGTCAGTAAGTCTAGTCCCGAAGGATTTTCTTGTGTCACATCTCTTCTTTGGCCATTGATTCATAGGATCTTTTATGTTTTGATACAGATTATCTGGAGCCTGGAGGAAGTTCAAGGTTTCCACTAGATTATCAAACTTTCCTACATAACATCAACCGGATGAATATAGAGAGAATGTGATGTGGCACAAGTATCCTCTAGTTTTCAGGATTAGTGGATCACACAGCTAACTTACTATTTCCACGTGTAAGACATTGCTTGATATCGGTCGTAATGTGTTAATCCTGTTTTTTTGTTATTAATTTATCTGCTCAAACATTTGATATGTTACCATCATCCCGTTTCGTTTTGTTGGACTTAATGACTTACTTCCCTCTTTCTGATAGGTAGCGGAGACTGCTGTATCGCGCATAGAGTATTCTCTGGAATACTGCGTTCGGATGTCATGTGCACAGCATGTGGTTTTACATCCACCACATACGATCCTTGCGTAGACATCTCCCTTGATTTGGTACCTAACCACGACGGCCCCACAAAACCATCTTCCAAAACCCTTCATTCTTGCAATGGGAACGCAGAAACCATAAACCCGGGGGTGTCTACACTACTGGGGTGTTTGGACCGGTTCACAAGACCGGAAAGACTAGGTTCTGACCAGAAGTTTTTCTGCCAGCAATGTCAAGTGAGACAGGAATCCCTTAAACAAATGTCAATAAGGAAACTCCCATTGGTTTCTTGTTTTCACATAAAAAGATTTGAACATTCTCCAATCAGAAAGATGTCAAGGAAAATTGACCGGTACATGCAGTTCCCGTTTTCATTAGACATGTCTCCTTATCTCTCATCGTCTATCTTAAGGAGTCGATTTGGGAACAGGATGTTTGGGTTTGACAGGGACGGTAATGGTAACGACCCGGATTGTTCAAACGAATCGACTTCAGAATTTGAGTTGTTTGCTGTTGTGACCCATAGCGGGAAGCTAGACGCAGGACATTATTCGACTTACTTGAGGTTGAGTAACCAATGGTACAAATGTGATGATGCATGGGTGACTCAAGTGAGTGAGAATATTGTAAGGGCTGCACAAGGGTACATGATGTTTTATGTTCAGAAAATGCTTTATTACAAAGCCAGTGGTACCTCATGAGAGTAACAAACTGTTTTTTTTTTTTTTTTTAATGATTTTAAGGCATTTGTTTGGCAGATTTTATTAATTGTGTCGGGTCAAATGTTGGTTCTTTGTGTTTTTTTTACCAACCCCTGAGTTGAAAAATGTACATTCACAGCTTCATTTCAGAAGAGGTTAAACACTGTTTTTGCTTGTTTTTCTTTACGGGTTTGTTGCCAGGCACGTAATTAGAAAGCGCACGCTTGTTTTTCAGTCACATGTGCATGCAATTTACGAAAATCTTTGCATGGTTTAAAACTTTTGAAACACTATGGTGAAGTCACAATAATCCGAAAACATGGTGACATGATTGTATATGTATTCTCATAAAATTCCTACATCAACTCTTCCTCAAAATACATTTACAATTATTGTATTTGCCTCCCCTGCAACTGAAACAGACCATTTATGCTTTATAAAAACAGAACTGCAAATATAAAAACTAAATATGTCAAGCAACTTCAGGGTTCTCTTTAATCGAACCACCATGTCGTGCTCGCCTAAAAAGAACCCTCAAAATTGAGGCAGCTGCAATCAAAGCTATTTCCAAATGCTCAGAACTACTCGTTTTGATGGTTAACTGTCCCATACTTCGGTTGTTTATATTGGCATTTATGGACATATTTGTCCCTCGCCCCACCCTAAAATCAGACTCTATGTTCCCACTCAAAACTGTCTCTTTGTTCATGGATAACACTGTCATAGTAAGGCTAACCTTGTCATTTCTCATAGGGTAATCCCTCCCTCTTATTACCGTCTGCAAACTCCCACCATAAGCCGTTTGTTCCCGCCCCCTCATTTGACCACCGTTGACCACAAACTTCACTCTCTTACCCACTAAAAAACTATCTTCCAGTTTCGCACCCGCATAATAATTATTCCCAAAAGACAACAACGATACCCCACATTCTGCAATATTACGCTCTAAAACACGCATTTTTGTGCTACCATGAAGAGTGTAGATTAGATCTTTACCTGAAGATTGAACATCCAACGCAGCGCTATAAGTGGGCCCTCGTGGATCCAGAAAAGCTGCACAACACTCTGATTGTAAATTCAAATCCTGCTTGTCCTTGCTGATCTGTCCTGTAACCGATGCATACAAGTTTTTGCGTACTTTGGTAGCTGACTCTAGGTTTATTCCATCAAACCCCACATCATGGTCCCAACCATGGGGATCAAGAACCGGTCTAGCTAGCCACTTGTCACTAGTAACAAGACACCGATATCTATGCAACGGATTATCAGAATCAAAACTAGGAGGAACTGACATATCTGGTAATAGCACGGGCTCTGGAGGTTCAAGATTCCCATCACCATCTAAATTTCCATTTTCTGAAATCTTTTTCTCTTTACGTGCACGTAACTCTTCCTTCAATTGTTTCTTTAAGAAAAGGGTCTCTCGATAATCCAGCTCATCAAGGTAGGCGTTTTTCTGAGAATTTGTCAACTTTTTGAACTGGGATTTTGTCAAGATTCGTATCGGAGGTAATTGATCATACTCTTCGTCGTCTTCTTCTTCTTCCAAAGCCGAAAGAGAAATATAGTCGATTTCACTTTCAGTTACATTAGGGTTTGAAATATGATGGCGAAGAAAAGATGAAAGAAGATGAGGTAAAGACGGGAGCCGAGCACTATTTGATGGCCCCAATTCAATTCTATCCTGGAAATCCAATACCTTGTTAACATCACCCAAGATCTTGGTGCATAAACATGACAAAAGAAACTGCGATTTCCAATTTTGCCCATCCGGAAGAATCTTGTTTCCATTGATGTTGGTTCTACATTCAGGATGATTCTCCACAAACAGAAACGGGTTTTCAAGTTTTGAGTCAGAAATCGCCTGGTGAATATAGTGTTGTATAAGATTTGTGCATTGGGTACGGTAAGATTCGTAAGTAACAGGGTACCCGTTTGGTCCTTCAGGAAGTGGTGAACAAGAATGAGTCATGACAAGCATGGTGTTGAACCAGATTCCCGTACCAAATACCTCGGTTACAAGCTTTAATAAAGGGAAATCACTGTAATTAGCGTCAATCATGTCAAGCCGTTCAAAATACAAAACCATATCTGGAGGCGATTTTCTGATTCGTTTCTTGATCCTGTGTAGAATCTTCCGGTTTCTTCCAATAGTATTAGATGACGAAGGTAATAAACCAGGTGTATCAATGAAAGAAATCTTGATTCCATTGACGGTCCCCATAATTTCTTGGACACGGTCGGTAGCAGGTTGGAATGCATTTGTTTTCGCTTTCGCTTGATTGAGTATAGAATTAATGGTTGAACTTTTGCCAACACCTGTTTTACCAAGGACTAGAATTGAAAACGAGAAATCCAACTCAGGAACACCCGATGTTTCCTGTTGCATTGCAATCTCCTTAGCTTTATCGCTTCTGAGATTAACTCTTTTAAGATCAGATTCGCCTGCCCGTATTAAAGTTGCCAGGTGGATTCGGTATAAAACTTTGGCCACCATGAGATCATCTTGTGAACGGCCCAAACGATAAAGAAAACGTAAGAATTTAATTTGGAGCATCTCAATCTTGGCTAATGGATCCAAATTCTTTTCCTTGTTTGTATGATGGTGCTGACGAGGATTCTCGAAAGTGACTTGGCGTAGCGTTGAAGGAGGTGGGGCTTCTTGGCTGGGAACAGAAGGATGTGATAAATCTGCCATCACCTCTGGTGATGGAGAGTTGGCAGTTTGCGTAGAACCTGAAAGTGAATAGAAAATAGGTCTTATAACTGACAGATCAATTCAACGATTCCAACCAAGTAAATTACATTCTTTTCGAGTCAGCAACTGCACATGTGCACTGCATATCAGATGGGTATTTGGATGACAAATTTAAAGGGTTCTGATAGAAACGTGTCAAATTTTTTTACAGACAAAACAGGCAGGTTCAGATTTACCTGCAAACACTTTTGTCCGTTTAAAGCTTTTTTTGGTATACAATTAATATAATTATGATTAAAAGAATATCTTCTAAATCTTTGAATAAAACAATTTAGGAGGTTTTTATGTAATAGATATAGACCTTGGGCGCCCACTCAGCCTGTATGACACATTCCCCTTCCAACTAAATTTTTATTTGACCCATTACAGGCATTCGCATTGGAATCTCTATCTCCATCTCTAAAAAAACACCTTTTTCTAAACTTATCTCTAAATTTTGTTTAACGTCCCACATCCAGTTCTGAGTTATCCATCTCTATCTCTATATTCTTTATATTTTTTCTTTCTCTTTTTTCCATGATTGAAGTACAAACCAAAACGCTTAAGGTACTGATCTACTAGTCAGGGGCCATGCTAAGAAAGAGAAACTAACAATCTTTTATCCAAAATATCATAAAAGAAATGGGGATGAGTCATATATTATATACACCATGAACGCTGAAGTCGTTATTAGTGTGCTCACCTTCAAAGAAACTGTCATTGCCAGACAATGGTCTTGCTGAGGCTAATGAGTTTGAAACCAACTGAGATACAACCCAATCCTTTATGCTCATCATTATTCCTGACAACACAGAAACAACTATCAACATCCTTAACTCTTGTAAACGTTATCAAAACAGATCAATCATGTACGCTATAGTTTTACAAGAGTTGACATCAGTACTTCACAGTTCATTATTTAAGAGATTATATTGTGAAACAGAAAGACTTTCAATAGTTGACCTAACAGCAGGTCTCGTATGCGGCGCCGGTACGCTTATATTTACCATTTAAATTATGAATAAACGCACAAACCGAGTATTTTGGCTCAAAAGGTACATTTGTGATCCATGTAAAACTTCTAATAAAGCTCTCCTTTATCAAATACAAAAAGCTCGATCCTAGTTTTGCACAGTTAATCATCACTATACTTCCTTAAACACACTTCTTTTCATTTCAGCACATGAAAGATTCAAAATTTCAACCACAAGTTCACTCCTTCGAAAATCAGATCCATCATTCATTCCACATTTAGTATATGCTCATTAACATTACGACACATAAACGCACCTCATTCAAATCGATCCTCACAAATTGTGGTACCACAACTACGCGCTTATAACCATAAAGTTTGCATCTTTTATTCTTTTCTTAAACACTGATACCATAAACAATCACATAAATCACTCAATTACAAAAACCATTATATTATTGCTTCCCTTAATATCATTACATATGCTTTGAGCCCAAACAAGACGCTCACACTTTTCTTACTTATAACTAATACAACAACTAAACCATCTTCCATGACACGCCTAATATTCTTACACAATACTATACATCAAATCACTAAACTTGAATTCAAGACTGTCATGGGTCACAAACTTTCATTATCAATATATCAATTGTGACATTAATAATAAAGCTTATATAAACAACAAATTATTAAGTGGGTTGAATTGATACCTGACTTATAAAACAATTCTTCAACCAGAGCTACTTAATTGATGCCTAACATTAATAATAACACAAAGGGTATGTTGATCCAAGGATGAGAGTAGAGACAAGTATCAGAAACAATATAAACCCTAGAAAGTGGATAGGGTTAGACGCGTGTAGTGTTTATGTTTAATGTTTTGTTGGTTGGTAGCAAAGTAAGACCAAATCGCAATTGGAAGGCGTGATTGTTTAGAGGAGTCATGTAATCAATCATTTTGCCCTTAATTGGCTTCAACTTGCAAATAATATTATGAGGATTTTGGAAGTTTGTGACTCGCTGATAACCGAACTGATCCGAATTTACGAGCATGTTTGGCTCTCCTTATTTCCACCTCCCTATAACTTTTTCAAAAAATTAATAAGTTAAAAAAAGTGTTTGACAAAAGTAAAATGACTTTTTGTTTTAACTTTTTATTTGCGTATGATAAGTTGTTTTAAAAGAGTAAGGGAGGAGTGACTTTTTGATTCTCCTTATAACTTATTGTGAAAATTTACCCAACGTACCCCTTATGATCAATAACAACTTATTTGACTTTTTAAATAATGTCATTTTTTGTCATTTTACATAAATAAACTAAGTCAAACACTTTTTACAAAACAACTTATTGACTTATCACCACATAAGCTAATCCAAACACTTTTTTAAAAAGTCATTTTCAAAAAGTTATAAGTTAATAAGTCATTTTAACAAAAAAAAAAAAAAATCCTATTGGACTCAAATAAGTTTTTCCAAACATGCCCTACACGTCTAATCGAACCGATTTATTTGGTTTGGTAGGTATGGTTATTTGGTTATTATTTACTTTATTTTATTGAATTTGGTTTGGTTATCTGGATAAAGCAAAATTTGCCGAACTGATAACGGGGGTCAAGTTATTCTACACATTGTAACAAAAATGAAAATGGTGAAAAGGATACAAAAAACACAATAAATCACAAAATATGACACAATGATGAAAATAAGAAAAAGGCACAATGCTACGTAAAAGACACAATGATATAACGTAAATTTTAAAAACTACAAGCTAAATTCAAAAAAAAAAAAGTGAAAACCTAAAAACTAGATCGTAGGGTTCGATGAGACGGTTCTAATGTCGCTTGAATGAGTTCAATCGGAGTCCGTTTGATACCCTTCATACGACTTCCGATTTTTCTTTCACTGTGTATTTGATCATAACCCTATGATAGATATGAAATACTAGTTTACAACTCGGATTGGTTTGTTTGGTTACTGATACGATTCAGTTTTTGCTTATTTCTACACTTGAGTCAAGATATGCTCGTTTGACTCTTTTAAGTTAAGCCTTAACGTTTATAAGTTATAACCCAACTCTATTTATGAAGAAGCCCATGTAGTATTATCTATTAGCCCACTAAGGGGTTGTTTGGTTTATTAAGTGCTGAATCATTAAGAGGTCTGAATGGTTAAGAGACTCTGAATGATTAAGTGTTGAATGGTTCAGCTATGCACCAAGTCTGAATGGTTCAGCTCTTAACCATTCCATTCAGAGTCTTTTTTAAGTTGAAACAAACAGTTTAAATGCTGAATCATTCAGAGCTGAATAATTCAGAGCCTCATTAAGAGGCTACCAAACAGGCCCTAAGAGCATAATGTTAACTTTTACTTGAGTACTAAGTGTAAAGTTTTAATTTTATAATATAAATAACTTAGCTCGATCTTTTTACGAATCGGGTTGGAACTTAAATTTTAGCTCGTAAGAGTAAGCGATCCTAGCCGAGTCGTACAAAAAAACTTTTTAAATTCCCGGTAGAAAGAGATTTCCCTAATAACAAAGCTTTGCTGGTTTTGTATGACTGGCTTCCAAAGAGAAGTTAAAATAAAATTTGATTGTATAATGTGATTGGTAATCGGATATTGAAAGTCAAAATTGTGAATGGTAGATAAATAATTTATGAAAGTTTATAGCATTTGTAATCGACCATTTAGCTATCCATCCATGTGGTATTTATTATCCATTAGCCCACTAAGACGACCATGATATTAACTTTTATTGTGTACTAAATATCAAGTTATAATTTTAATAGAAATGTGTTAGCTCGAGCTTTTTACGAATCGGACTAGCGAACTCACATTTTAGCTCGTTAAGAGTAAAATGATGCAGGGATATCTACGAGATTATTTTATCATTTATTTAAATTTGAATTTCCTAATATTTTGTTATTTAGTTTCCTTTTGCATTGTGATTCCTATTATATAAATAGGATCTCTAAGTTCGTTGTCAGTCAGTTTTTGAATTTTGATGATAATGAAGAACCTTTAAGGTTTTGTTAAGCTTTTGAATCCTTTGAGTATTTTGAGCCATTTGATTGCATGTGCAAAACTGCATCATTAAATATATTAACGTTTAAAAATTATGAGAGGAAACATGAGGGTGAAAAATCCAATTTTGTTTTTAAATTCTTTTTTTCCTAAAATATCTCAATGCCACATGGGATGACACATGACACAATTTTAATAATACTAATACTAATAGTAATAATTATTACTTTTGTAATTAAATAAATAAAAAATAACTTTGTTATAAGGTGACACCATGTGTTGCAGTGTTGCGCGATTTTTTCTCCTAGCTTCTCTTGATGAAGTATACCTATGCATTTTTAAAAGAGTAAAATTCCAATGAAAGCATGACGATTGGGCTGAATTTCAAAATCGTAGATAAGAACCTGGTTTAAAAGAAAAAACATTATTAATGAATAATCTGAACACTTTGTGTTTTTTTTCCTGTATGAACGAAACCCCACAAAAAATAGTCGTTTTTTTTCTCCGTTTTTTATATAGCACTATGGTACTCGTTGGAAAGATAATAAAACGCTCGTTAATTTGTTGTATTTTTTTTTCTTTAAAAAATATCGTATATAAAAGATATTAACGTTTAAAAATTATGGGAGGAAACATAAGAGAGAAAAATTTAAATTTGTTTTTAAGTTCTTTTTTCCTAAAATAACTCAATTTAAATTTAGTAGATTAGGTTTTATCTATTAATATATATAAAAGAATTGAACATTGGTGACGTGGCGTGCAATGGTGCCTTCATCCTCTCCATGAAACTGCCACGTGGCATCATAATTGAAAGATTTTAATGTTTTTTGAATTATTTCCTTTTTTAATTAAAAAAAAAGTTAAACATAAAACCCTAAATTTATCTCTCTATCTCTCAATTCTCAATTACTAAAATTAAATTGAGTTATTTTAAGAAAAAAGAATTTAAAAACAAATTTAAATTTTTCTCTCTTATGTTCCTCCCATAATTTTTAAACGTTAATATCTTTTATATTCGAGATTTTTTAAATAAAAAAATTACACCAAATTAACGAGCGTTTTATTATCTTCCCAACGAGTACCATAGTGCTATATAAAAAACAGAGAAAAAACGACTATTTTTTGTGGGATTATGTTCATACAGAAAAAAAAAAGTGTTCAGGTTATTCATTAATCATGTTTTTTCTTTTAAACCAGGTTCTTATCTACGATGTTGAAATTCAGCCCAATCGCCATGCTATCATTGGAATTTTACTCTTCTAAAGATGGATAGGTATACTTCATCAAGAGAAGTTAGGAGAACGAATCACGCAACACTGCAACACATGGTGTCACCTTATAACAAGGTTATTTTTTTATTTATTTAATTACAAGATTAATAATTATTACTATTAGTATTAATATTATTAGAATTGTTATATTTTTCAACCCCCATCATGAATTCTACATCTATATAAGTCAAAGTCAAATTGTAACATATTTTAAATTACGTGAAGATGATTATATGTTGAAGGTTATATTTTTAATACTGTATTATGTTTAATATGGTTTATGCTTTTTATTTTTTTTTAACTTTTTAAATAAATGTTTTTTTAACTAAGATTGATTATGTTTAAATTATTTACGCTTTTCGTGATTTGAGTTGTCTTCTTTTATCATTTTTTTATCATTTTTTATTAAATCATATTAAAATTTTCAACCCCGGGACCTTCCCGGGGTAATCAGCTAGTATTATTATATAATTTTTTTAATTTGTCACATGGCATGACACATGACACACTCAAAGAGAAGAATGTCTTCTTAAATGTCATGTCATTAAAATGACTTTGGTTTATTATATGTATAGATTTTAAGGTTGAATGTAAGTAAAAAATATAAATAAGGGTTGGTTAAAAGTCCTTAATTATAAATTTTTTTAATAGATGAAAGGGATAGGGAAAACATCCTTGCATGTGTTTTGAGAGTAAGTAGGGCAGTTGGCTTAATACGGTAGCCCCCATTATATTTGCTTTATGATAACCATCAAAACTTTGCATTACAGGGTTCATTCCTGTTGAACCTTTGAGGCTTGCGTTTGGGTCCTTTACTCAAGGAAAGGTTGCGATGATTCGAGTCTCCATGATTCAAAGGCTTGGCATTTGTGTCACTCCAAACGTGGCGTCGCAACCAATTCGGTTTAATCATGGCAGTTTGAAAAGTTGTGACTAGTCACGAACCTATATATGCAACTGCTATTTAAGATGAGAGAGGAAAAAAAGGCTTTTATAGGATAAATATATGAGCAATACTTTTTTTTTAGGGTCAACTAAATATCACCTGACCTGTTAGCAGGTTAGCACTGTACAAATGATTGCCACTAGATAGCCCAAGCCACCAACCTGAACTGCCAAATACTCTGGTGGCTGTTTCATACTTGATGTATGAGAAAAATAATAAAAATTTTGGTTAGTTAATTGCTAGCAACATCAATTAGTACCACAAAATTTTCACACTCCAAACTTGACCAAAAAGTTTTGAAGTTTCAAAACCAAGATGCAAACACAAAATTGCACCAAGAACATCCATATTTTTCGAGCCGAAAAAATGTTTGATCTTACTATATATGTTCAAGATTTGCATAAACATCTTATTGGCTTCTTGCCTGCAAAATTTGCACCTTCAAGGCTCTTTTTGAAGATGAACATGTGTGTACTTTTTCAACAGCTCTTCTTGTTGGAAAATGATGGTGAACCGAATGCAACAACGCTAAGCGTTGCGATAAAGTGGTTGTGCTGCCCATTTGAGATGTAAGGTAAGTCTTCCTGTTTTAGCTTCCTCAATTCGAAAACTTTCTTTGTATTCCCCTTCTAATATAACTCTTGTTAGAGTCAAGATGCATCTCCCCATGAAATCCTGCAATATAGCTCAAGCACAATAATAACGTCGGCGTTGTGAAAAGCTAAGCGGACAATTCAAAAATACAAGTCACAATGGGATGTCATAGGCAAATTCCACATCAGTCGTGGACAGGAGATACGTGGCTCATAAGGAATGCCTGATCTCATATACCATCAAGGCGTTTTGGAAATATGGGTTGTGAATAAAAGGAAGACTGCAGAGTTTCAGGATGAGTGACCTTATGGGAAGTCTCTACCCGGACAACCAAAAATAAAGTCGTGGGCTCTGTGGGCAGAGTGGACAATATTGATTGGTATGAGGGACCGAATGTTACACACGAGGCCATGAATAATGAAATTTGTATATACGTAAATACATATATGGATTATGAAAGTAATCGTTAACGACAAAGAACATGTGAAACGATGTACATACCTTCCCAAACGTATCATGGTCCCATATTTCTACGATAAGCATATCATGTAAACCGTCCTCAACAACAAAGTCAAAAGTCTGATTCCAAATAGGATTCAGATTTTCATTTACAACCTGAAATTCGACAATAGTAACTTCGTAAACCAAGTAAAATCCATTATAATTCAATGCTTCTTTTTTATGGAAGAAGAAAAAGAGTAGAGGTCACAGTGACACAGTCTCGCCTAATTTTAAAATGGGTCAATTCAGGTTATATTATACATCTAATTGATCAAACATGTAAAATAGCTAAAAAGAAAATGGGTCGAAAGTTGACCAAACTGTACTTTTTATGCATAAAACCTCAAAAGAGATGCTAACAAATAAGATCATTATCGAAATATGTAAGTTTGGTAATCGTATTTGACACTGCAAAATATATAACTTTTGGTCTTGGTCAACCTGACCTGAACAGAAAACTACGTTTACTTTTAACTCGGAACCATTTTGACCCGTTGTCCCAACCTGCCCACTTTTCCACCTCTACGAAAAAACATTCAAACATACCCTCGTCTTGTTTTTTGTTCCCGTTTTCTTCATAGTGAGCACAACATAAGGATCGGCTTTTCCTAATAAATCTGCAGGCGGTAGATCTTCAGCAGATATTACCGTGACAGATAGCACTCCTCTTATGATTACTGTTCTTTTTTTGAGATTGACTACATCACCATCTTCACTACCCGAACCATCTTTGAGAACCCTTTCCAGAGATGTCATTGATAAGTTGGAACTAAACGGGTTGGTGAACTCATTTCCAACGCCATACGGGCAATATAATAGCTCCAAGTGCACCTACACAAAAGCAAGCAACGAAGTTATAACAAGAAACGATACAATCTTTACAAATGAGTGGAACGCGTTAAACGAGCTAAAAGTCTGTTCTTAAAGCATACATTTTCAAAAATCATCTTTTAATATAATTACATTTGTAATACTAATATCATTCCATAATTGAAAAAATTACATCAAGATAGCAGGCAGGCAGGCAACAAGCTGTATTGGACAAACGTGTTTGCAGGTCAACCCGACCCAGTCTGCCTTGACATGTACTAAAAAATGACTGTTTCAACCCAAACCCATTTTGACCCGTTACGCAACCACCCGACCCACTTATCTTCCACCTGTAATTAAGTGTGATATGAATCAGGTTCAACTCTAGAGTTCTCACCTTCCCTCTGTCTTTGTTGTCTCTATGGATTTCCAAATCTTTTACCAACTTTAACCACACGTCTTTCACTTTACCAGGGTCGAGTTCACTCAGCTTACACTGAGCACATCCAATGAGTTCTGAAGAGTTAAGTCCATCGTCGTCATATACTTTTATTGTCAAATGTTGGGTGGATATATCTTCAACTACAAACTCAAAATGTTCGTTCCAAACCGGATTCAAGTCGTTGTCCTGAATACAAGGTAATTAACCGGCAAAAAAATCATCTTTGTTCTTTGCAAAAACAACTAAAAAACATGAAAGATAAAAAAAACTTACAATAACTTTGCTTGTTTGTGTTGCACTACGCAACGGACGTATATATAACTTAGCAAAAGGATCGGATTTCCCAATAAAATCTTTATTAGTTAAACCTTGAGCTTGTACAAGCTTCACCTCCAATGTTCCCATGGGCTTTAATTCAAGGTTACTATCATATCATAAAAAAAAAAAAAAAAAAAAAAAAATTGATGGGTTAGCAAGATGCTCATGTTTTGTAATTATCAAAGCCTCAAAGGTACTTAAGTCATATACCAATTTGCAGCCATACCTATAGTCACCAGGGAGAATGGGAATAACTTTTCGAACCGGCCATGTGATTGAATCCTCAACCGCATCATGTATGGTACTCTGCATAATATACAAGCTATTAGAACATTTTTATCTCACATTGAATTAGTGACAGATGTAGCCAAAAGAGATAGATAGAAGACTAGAATGAAGACGAGAATGAAGAGTAGTGGTATGGTGTCCCCCCTTACAAATGTGAGGTTGTGGGTTCAAATCCTTGCAAATGCAAGATTAGGTGGAAATAAGGTGGTATAAAATTTGCCGTTCAAAAAAAAAAAAAAAAAAAAAAAGAAGACTAGAATGAAACTCACACCTCTAGAGCATCAGCAACACCAGGAATAGCAGATATGTCACCACCAACTACTGTCAGAGTAAAGTCCATCTTTTTCTGCAATTTTCAAAACAAAAGAAAATAATTGATTTACTCTTAGGTAGGAGCGTAAACGAGCCGAATCTCTCCTGATCTACTTGAGACCGGCTTGCTAAAATCTCGAAGCGAGCGGAGCTTAAAACGAGGCTCACCCGGCCCATTTATACCCCCACTCTTAGCCATGTAGTCATTGATTTTTTTTTTTTTTCAAGTCTAACTAATAGAACCCATAATCACATGTCTGAAGTTTCTAACATAATCGGAGAAGAAGGAAAAGAGAAGTACCTTCTCTCTCAAAGAAAATGAGACAGCGCCAAAGCAAGGAAATTCGTTAACTAGTGGCCTGAAGATCAACCTAAAAACCCCTGTGAATGCAATGTTTTTCACCTGCACAAGGAAAATAAAATTTCATGCTTAAATTCAGTTATGGATCCTTCGATAAATCGTCATAATAGAAGATTGGATATCATGATTCAGAAAGTCAAAACCTGATAATAACATGTATGGATCAACATATGAGTACCTGCACAGGCAAACTAACACCAAGTCTAGTCTTGACATCAAGTACTATACTAGGATTTCCATCCCAGTTTAGCTCCAACTCTAAAGTTATTCCATCACTTTCATCTTCAATAACCGAAACTCCTGAAAATAATGACATCATAAATATTATGCTAAAGTTAACAAATCACTACATTTAATATATTCTCACAGAATATGAAAATAAATAGATAAATTACGCTAACCTGTAAACTGTGGCGCAACCGTGCCTAGAGTAAGCCTGGAGAACGTCAAGGAAGAGAGTACAATCGGTCTATATTGCTCTAGAATTGGCTCCACATTTGCCTTTATAAGATCTGAAGCTGCCTACACCAAATTGACCCGATCCCATTTTCAGCTCCTAATTTAAAACAGTCCGTTTTGACCCCTTACCCAGCCCTACTCACCGGCCCATTTTGTCAGGCTCGCCAAATTCGCAATCATGTTATAATACATCACAGACCCTTATTATCTTGAGGGGTTTATGTTTGGTTATTGGTGCAAAATTAGGATCTCAAAATAAATGAAAAAGAGTTTGTCGTTTGCCACATTTACCTCGTCAACATGGGGCCAGATTTTTGTAAGATGAGAATTAAGCCATGTCAGCTGCAACAACAAAAAAAAGAGAGAAAATCAATTCCTGTAAACATGAAAAAACATAAAAACAAGAAGAATGTGAAATCGAGGCGTAATACTCAACTTCTGTCTCTGTGAGAAAACAACCCAAGAAGGATAATACTCAGGGGCGAGTAACTTTGTCGAATCTTCACGGGTCATCCTTGCAAATGCAGCAACTATAGTTGCCTTCACAACACATTTAACCCCAAATCAGTCAAGTCAACAGCAATTTATGAATACCCATGTGTCTTTTACATGTATGCACAACATTCAACATCATATCATTACATATCAAACTTCACAACTCCCGTATGCATATAAAGTTGCATAGAATCAGTTCATAACAAGTTGCCTAGCAGTGTAATTTTACCGAAATTCCGAAAAATTGATATGTATCGAGTCCGGGCGCCCAACGTTTTTGTTCAAGATCCGCCAATGCAACCAAGAACTCATCAACTCAGCTACAATCAAGGTTTACACATATACACAACTTTTGTTGATAAAGTTCAAATCTTTTAGACTTCAAACAGAAACCCATTACCAAATTACAAAAAACCAACAGCCCAAGAACATACATGCTACAGCACCAATTCACACATTCTTGATTAAAAATTAAAACTTTTTATAAAATAAAATAAAATAAAAAAATCCGCCCCCACATGCTCCAAACCTTTTTTTAACCATAATTCCAATAAGTCAATAACCAAATAATCAATTAAACTTTACAAATCAAAGGGTGTCCATAAATCAATTCAACTTTCAAAAATTCAAAAATAAAAAAATAATACGGAGTAATAATAAAGTTACAAGAGCAGAGCGACGTTTGGATCGAGCATTCTCCGATCGAACAAAAGCAGCAATGAGTGCAAACCCAAGTGTGATTCCGATTATTAATCCTACAACAAACGACATGCTTGATTCTTGATTCTTCAAAGTAGCTAGCAGCAAGACTTCAATATATAGTTATTCAGTAGCATTTGTATTATTATATATAGAATACAATTAAACAAAGATTGATGTGTTTGTGTTTGGGTAAGTTGGAATGATAATAATGTGCAGAAAGATGGTTGGGTGAAATAAACGAGGATTTTGGGTGGCGAATAAGTATAACATGCAACTTTTGGTTTTGGAACATCCGTCCAGATGCTCGCTCTCAAATGAAATATTGCTTAATTAACAAGTAATGACGTCATTATCATTTATTATTAATTATTATTAACACTTATTAGTATTTATAAAATATAAAATAATGATAATTTGTGTCTGACAAGATTCCTGCCGGAAAATATGGCATGGCCGGCCGGCACAGTACACATTTTTACTTTTGGTACGTTTGACTTCTCTTTGTTATTATTACATAAGTTACACAAATAATCCATATAGTTTGCTTTTTTTTTTTTTTTTTTTTTTTTACGACAAAATGCTTTATATATAAATATAAAGAGACAGCAAGAAGCTGGGAACACCAAACAAACTAGACAAGAACAGAAATTACAACACCATCGACACATTAAAATCGGCCCAAGAAATAAGACCCAGCTTCGATCTTTAAGTTAACCAGAGGAAGGAGTCTTCTTTGATGCGGTCCACCGTCTCGCTAACCGGTTCAAAAAACCCATCGAACGTCTTCTTATTACGAGCTAACCAGATTCTCCAAAATGTAGCTTGAATAATCACCCCGATAATCTTCTTCCACATCTTCTATCCCGGGTTTTGGTTCATGTAAAGCAACCAAGATGCAACAGAATTAGAATCCGTAGGCCAAGCGATTATCACCCAAACCAAAATATTCCACCAAACCGATCTAGACCACAAGCAAGACATAAAAGCATGATCGTTATCCTTCATGCTACACCTAGAGCAGACACAATCCGAGATGCCGATACCCCGAGAAACCAACTCCACTTTCGTTTGAACCCTTCCCATCAAAGCTTTCCACAGTAAAACATTCGCTTTAGAGATAGCCCGCCGATTCCACGCGAGCGCAGCAAGAACCGGAGTCGAAACAGCCTTGTTAGCCAAAGCCGAACGAATCTGTTTCACCGAAAATAGAGCACCTGCGTTATTGCTCCACAACCAAACATCCATATAGTTTGCTAATTGTTAAAAACTAGTATTTTAGCTACCGCGTGACGCGTTGTGGCGGTACGCGGCGGATGAAACTGGGTGTTACACACAATGCGTTATATCAACCGTTGTGTTATACGATCATTGTCAGGGCCGTTCCTATACTATTTTTTAAACGACAGGTAAAGTAATATCAAATTGATAGATCAACTCTTCACCTCTGATGCACGGAAACGCCTAAGAGACACCGTCCCCCGTACCCGAAACTCCCAGGGGACAGAAACGCCTACGGGGACGCCTGGAAACGTTTCCTGCCCGTTTCCGGTTTTTGTGGGGCGTTTCCCCCACGTTTCCCCAACGATTCCGATTATTTTTGCCAAAATGCCTCGCCACGTCGTCTTTTCCGTCGAGATGCAGCCATCAACGATTTTTTTTTTGTTGTCGGAATGTCTCATCGGAGCAACCAAAGCTATGGTGATCTACTCAAACTTTAGTTGCAGATGGAAGAGATAACAAAGCAAAAGGCAGCGACGCTCCCATCATTCTGTATTAGAGTTATTTAATCAACTTTTCCTTTTTGTCACTTTATACCCTCTAGTTTCCTTGGTTACACTTTAGCACTAACTTTTAATAAAAAGCTTAGTACAAAGTTTGCATTTCTCCATTTTAGCCCCTCTAAATATTATTGCTTAAACGTAGGGGTGCAAACGAGCCGAGCAGCTCGCGAACTACTCAAGCTCAGCTCGGCAAAAAGCTCGAAACGAGCCGAGCTTTATCGAGCTCGAGCCGAGCTTGAGCCTAAAACAAAGCTCGTTTATTTATCGAGCTCGAGCTCGAGCCTGACATGTGAAGCTCGTTAGGCTCGTCGAGCCTTATCGAGCCTAGTATAATATTAGTTTTTTTAATATTTAATAATATTTATCATTCATTTAAAGTTGTTTAGTAAACGAGCCCCGAGCCCGAGCTTCACTTATCGAGCTCACGAGCCTAAATAAACAATTATTTATATTAATTTTATCTAATATATTAACTAATAAATACTAAACGAGCCGAACCCGAGCCGAGCTCGAGCTTGAGAAATTATAAACGAGCCGAGCTCGAGCTTTGAAAACAAAGCTCGAATCGAGCCAAGCTCGAGCTCGAGTTCGAGCCTGGTCGAGCTCGGGCTCGGCTCGGCTCGTTTGCACCCCTACTTAAACGTTAATAACATAATGTTCACTTTTTATTTTAATTTAATTTAAAGTCACTATTTAGAACTTTGAAGTCTTGAAGTTACTTATGATATTGGATGTAGATAATTTGAATTGTTTAATATATTTTTATTTTTTATATATTTTTATTGCCGTACCCGTTTCTTGATTTTTTGAGTTTTGCTGTTTCCTGTTCCCGTACTCGTACCCGTTTCTCGTTCTCGTGCCAGTCTTGTGCAACATAGCTCTTCACAGTTTATATTATCCAGCATTTCGTTCTTGATAACTATCATTGCCAATCCACAAAGTTTTTTTTTTTTTTTACTTAAGTGGGATAACGTTTCATGGTTACTAACTAATGGACTAATGGTTAAATTACTTTAGTGCAGTGACGAATATAGAATTTCCTTTGACGAGGCACAATACGGATCGACTAACAATAAACGGTTAGTTTTATGGTTTTTTATTATCAAATGAAATAAACTAGATATTTTAAAAACAAATTAAATAAGCTAACAATAATAAAAGTAAATACCCGTGGTAAAAATAAACTATTAGTTTTAAGGGGTTTTTTTATCATTTGTTTTGAACGACGTTTTTTTATTATTTTTAATTTTGAAAATAATAAGGTGACTGACGATACAATGACAATGACATGTTTGACCGACAATGACACATGTTTTACCCATATAGACTTTTTCAATTACTCATAGAGTCACTTTAAAAAAAAACTCATAAATTCATAACTTTACTAAAATACCCCCATCATCTTTGAGTATTTACGCATTTACCATCGTCTTCCTCACTAAACCTTTACTCTCTAAATTTTTTGGCAGATCTGTAAATTTGCGCAGATCAGATATGAACCATTTCCAACCGGTTCTATAAGGTTATTGCCGACCCTCCGATACATGTAAATCCGTCATTGTGACCGGCCGGATGTGCTCCACTAGAAATTGGGCACGGGCCGGGTGTCCTCCCCGCACCCCACCATGGCCAGCACTGATCATTATGTTGTGTTAAGGCAACCGTTTTATTTTGTGAACCTTGTGTTATACGACTATTGTGTCAAAACATAATGCAACCATGGTGTTACATGAACCATTGTGTTATACTGAGGTAAAAGGTATTTAAGGGGTTGTGAGGTAGGATTAGAAAAGACAAATATGAAAACAACTAAAATTTTACCAATTACAAATAAGTTAAATTTGTGCGAGTATAATTGATTGTTTAAAATTGTTATGACGTCACTAGCTAGGTGTTACATTCACAAATGAACTCAAAGAAGGTTAACTTGAAACACGCATGATTATAAGTGGGCCCGACACAAGAGAAGTATATGAATCGGATAAGGGTTAAAGAATTCAACCTATCAACGCGACCCAAATGACACTCCAAAGTAGAGTTGTAAATAAACCGAACGAAAACGAACAAGGTCTTGTTAGTGTCCGTTCGTTAAGGAAACAAATGTATTCACAAACGGTTCATGAACAAGATTTTATGTTCATGTTAGTTCATTAAGGAAATGTATGTGTTCATGAACACTAACGAACACAAATAAAAACGGCAAAGGCGACATAGGCTATAGGTGGATGGCGGGGGACCAACGCTAGAACTTGAAGTCCTAATCGTGAAATGGATGTCGATAGTATTTGTCAATGTGAATAATGAGGAGGAAAATAAGAACAGTGCATAAACAATGCGAGAGTATGGTTTCCTATTTTAATTGTTAGGCAACAAAATAAATTAATTAAAGATTATAAAAAATTTAAATAAAATAAATGTACAAAAATCTTTAATGAAAAACATGAACGAACATAATGGACAAACGTTCACGAACATAATTAAACAAACGAGAGACCTTGTTCATGTTCTTGCATTTAGCTAAGGCTATGGGGTATGGGCTCGGGGAAGGGGCTCGGCATCTGAGCTGGAGCATTTTGCCGAAGGGGAACACCCCCCCCCCCCCCCCGACCCACCGACGGCAAAGACGGGGAAATGTCACCGATGGTACCGTCCCATTTTCCAAAAAAAATTAAACGTTAAAATGTATCCGTTGGGGCCTTTGACCGTTAGAAAAAAAAAAAAAAAAAAAAAAAAAACCTTTTTATCTATATATATATATATTTAACCTTTCATTTTATACAAACTCAAATAAAACTACCCCCTCTTCATACATATTCCCAAATTTTATAAACTACACAACAATTTTTTTTTACAAATCATGAGTACGTCTTCAGACGAGGCAAACGTTGCTAATTTTTTCGCGGGCGCGATGGTTGAAACGGCAAAAATACTGTTGGAGTTTGTAGATAGTGACGACGAAACAACTTCGGAACCAAGAACAAGACGGGCCGCTTTAAACAGAGATCGTGAAGGTATATTTTATTTTTTATAACTTTTAATTTACTTAATGTTTTATATTTCATGTGTT
Organism: Ambrosia trifida; assembly: GCA_028751855.1. NCBI lineage: Eukaryota > Viridiplantae > Streptophyta > Magnoliopsida > Asterales > Asteraceae > Ambrosia > Ambrosia trifida. The sequence continues at coordinate 42,905,386 of CM054125.1, forward strand.
ATATTTTTTAGATATATTTATGTTATGGTATTATATTTTCTTATACTTTTTTTTTAATTTAAGGTGCACATGATCGTTTGGTTGCTGACTACTTCGCTGACGACTGCGTATACACGGACGAACTATTTAGGCGTCGCTTTCGAATGAGTCGGCGATTATTCCAACGAATTGCCAACGACATGGCTACTTATGATGAGTTTTTCACACTGCGCTACGATGCTAGAGGAAGACGAGGTTTTACGACGCTACAAAAGTGCACTTCCGCACTTCGCCAGTTGGCGTACGGGACTGCTAGTGACTCATGGGATGAGTACTTAAGGATGTCTGCTAGAATGAGTCGGGAATGCTTGTATCGGTTTACCGAAAATGTCGTCAAGTTATATAGCAAAGTTTACTTGCGTACGCCAACGAAGAACGAAATCCAAAAGCTTTACGCACACCATGCAGAGAAACATGGCTTTCCTGGCATGCTTGGAAGCATCGATTGCACGCATTGGCCATGGCGTAATTGCCCCACTGCATGGAAAGGGCAGTTTACGCGGGGTGACATTGGAGAGCCGTCAATTATTCTAGAATCTGTTTGCTCACAAGACCTTTGGATTTGGCATGCATTCTTCGGAGTTGCTGGTTCATGTAACGATTTAAATGTTCTAGCAAGATCCATGGTTTTCGACCCCATCATTAATGGTACCGGTCCGGATGATTCGTTCGTTCTCAACGGGGTAGAATATAAGCACGGGTATTATCTGGCTGACGGTATATACCCAAGTTATGCATCTCTTGTGAAAACCATACAAATTCCCATGGACGACAAAAGGAAAAAGTTTGCAAAGTGCCAAGAGTCGGCGAGAAAAGACGTCGAACGGTTATACGGTGTGTTAAAGTCGAAATGGCATGTAATTGGGCGACCCGCACGTGCATGGCATCCACAAAGCTTGAGATATATTATGTACGCTTGTACGATACTACATAATATGATAATCGAAGATGAAGGCCGTGCGATATGTGAGTATGACCCAAATGACGTTGAAGAGAATCTCGAGCCGGTTGACGCGACACAACAACAATCGAACAGGTGGGCATTAGAGGATAGTAATATGCACGCCAACCTTTGCTCGGATTTAATCGACCATATTTGGAACAATTTCCGTGTCGATGAAGTTGATAACGAGTAGTTTGTATTTTTTAAATTTTTTTAGTTTCGTTTTTTTTTTATTTTTTTTATTTCGGTTTTTTTTTTTAGTGTTTTTTATTTTATATGTAATTTGGTTTTTAATTTTAATGAAAAAATTTAATGAAATATAAAATGTACAAATAAATAAAAATGAAATTAATAAAAAAGGGAAGGGGGAAGGGGGAACCATTTCCCCTAGAAAGGGGAGGGGAAGGGGGAAATGACATGGCGCTGACGTGGACAAGGGGGAAGGAAGGGGGAAGGGTGACCACACCTCATAGCCTAATTGAATGGAATTTCATGTTCGTGTTCGTTCATTTATTAAACAAACAAACGTAAACAAACTACCCACCAAACTGTTCATTGTACATTTAGATCATTTATAGGCATACTCCAAAAATAAGAGACAATGGTCAAGAGTTATAGTTAATGGAGACTCTGAAGATAAGAGACGGTAATCAAAAGTTATAGTAACGATGGTGGAGGTCAAAGGAGACTCACAATGAACAAAGGTTATGTTAGTGGTCGCTGAAGGTGGTTCTAAAAAATTGTGATTGTAAAATATGCTGGGATTGCTTTTTAAAAATTGATTATGCGTTTTGCTGCAGTAGGGGTGGAACTGCTTTTTTGAAAACCGATTATTTTTATTTTTAAAACGCGATAATCTAAAAATCCATTTCAAAATTCAACCCCAAACACTCTCAAAAGTCAAAATGATGAATAAAATGATTATTTAGAAAAGAAATTGTATAAAAGATAATTATTATTTTACAATTATGAAAAGTAATTATTATTTTCTTAACATGCACATGGTACGTATAAGTATTGGTGGTGATTACGGTGTTGTATGCAAGATGATCAGACGTGTTTGTAAGCATTTATGAATTTGATTACTAAAGAAAATTCTAACTCCGATTATGAATGCTAAACTGATGATTCCACAAACATATTTTTCGTTAAACACTTAGGACTGAGAGGAGAAAGTAACGACCTGAAAAGATAAGTGAGATAGGGAGATGATTGCTAAGATCGAGATCTTGTTTACAGACACAAAACGGTGAATGACATTATGTGGTTTTCATGTGTTGGCCAAATATGTTGTTTAAGGAGAAGGAGCTCTCCTTAAATAGGGTTCACACGGCCTTCAACATTCACCCCTAACCTGAAAATGGGCTAGGCCTAGTTAGGGGGTACCTCCACTACCCAGTCCAAAGTTAGTGAGGGACAAAATGAATAATAAACCAATCATGAGAGAGGAAACGATACCACCTTCGCTTACCGCGTGTGTCGAATTATGATTGGTAGTCGTCTGGAATGCGGACACGTGCCATCAATGTGATGGTGACACATGTGTCGTCGAGTGATTGGATGACTGTTTTTTTCTATTTGCACTATTGTCTCTTCTGGCGCTAACTGTTAGTGGAGACGGTTGGCGACGTGGCCTTATGCAAATTGATTGGTTGAGTAAATGACATAAATACCCATTTATCATAAAAAAAACAAAAAAAAATATGCATACAGGCTTTTAGTTAATGCACATTTTGGTTATTTTTATATATTTTATTAAAAGTCATAGCTACTATGCCAAATACCAAAATATATTTAAAAAGCCCCAGCTACAAGCTTTTAGCTACCAACCACCAGCTAATTTTGCTAAACATACCCTCAATATAGAGTTTTTTCTCCTAACCTAAAAGCTTTAAGCTCATTCAACCAAACAAGACTTTTTATTTAGTAGGAGTTTTTTCTTAAAAGCTTGAAGCTAATTAAAGCTCTTGGAATTAGAAGCTCCTTGCCAAACATACCCGTAATAAGCCATTAACTACTTGGGCCATATCTGCAAGTGATAGTGTGACGAAAGAAAGAAATTTTGCTGAGTTATGAGGATCGCGAGTGATGACTGAGATGTCACTGTTAGACTAATGAGTGATACAAGTATACAACTAATTTATAAATACAATTAATTGCTAATAACAAATACTAATAATTAAGACAATTGAATAGTAATAATAATGTTCACTATTACTCTTGGGTCTACCTAGCAAAATCATTGCAATTAAGGTGTTAGTGTGGTGTTATTCCCCTGGGGTCAAATGTTCAAGCCATGTTAAAGACGATTTTAATGTAATTTAAGCCGTTAAAAATGATTTTACAGTTTTGTTAAAATAATGTGTTTCGATCTTATAATTCAATTACTAATTCAGTTCATTGGGCTCAGCTATTATGATTGGACTTATTATTGATGGTTCTCTTTATTGGGCTAATAGTCTTGTGGGCTTTATCTGTGTATTGCCCATTGGCCTGGGTCAATGAACCGGTTTACTTATTATGGTTGTTGAGATATTTGTTTCAGGTTGAATGGTGACCGTTGGATGAGAATACTTCTGATCGTTTATTTGGCATCTCGTGGAACGTTATGGAGCTGGATATAAATAACTCTCCTTATTATTTTTATTCGTTATTGTTTTGTATTTCTTTCTTGTAGCTTTCTCTGGTCTTGTATCGTCTTCTAGGGTTTGTTCTCTTCGTCTTGTTTCTGGTGGTAAGCAAGGTTGTAAAAGGCGCTAGGCGCTAGGCGGGCGGTGAGGTCCAGCCTAGGGACTAGTCGGGACTAGGCGAAATTAGGCGTTTTGGTATTTTTATACATATTTTTTATATATATACACAAATGTAGGTGTTTTTTTTAAGATAGAAGGGTTAAATGTTTAAATACATAAACTTATGTTTAGCTTTTATGTAAAACATTACAAATTAGAAGAACAGAATGTAAAATAATGAAAGTTGGGGGGTTAAATATTAAATATCTAAAGCTAAAACCCTAAAAGTTTTTTATATCCAGCCGTAACTTTTCCTTATGCCTAAACTTCACTTCTTCTTCTTCCTAACTCCTTTCACTAACCCTAATTTTATTCCCTCTCCATCATCAAACAACGTTCCAGGAATTCCTTCCTCTCCATTATCGACTTCAAATCTGTAAACCAGGTACGTCTCCATCACCGCCTAGGCCCGCCTAGGCTAGCCTAATGGCCGCCTAATGGCCAAAACGACTAGTTTTCCGACTAGGGTCTTATTCCTACATTTGTTCCCGACTAGCGCCTAGGCGACCGCCTAGAGCGACTTTTACAACCTTGGTTGTAAGTATTTCATTGTGATTGTTCTTTGATATGATCTGCTGATCTTATAATCAGCAGATCTTGTTGAGGATTTGTATCCTTATTAAGATTTCAGTGATTTACTGAAATCTAGGGTTTGGGGGGTACTTTTCTGGTTTGGGTTAATAATAGATTTTGGTCACCTTTTGTCGCTATTTCTTCTGTGTTGTGTTGATGTTATCGTTTGGATTATTGTTGTGTTTGATCTTGTTGATTACAAGTTAGATTCATAAATTTCTACATGGTATCAGAGCCTAAGGCTTAGGATATTGTGTTTTCTTTTATATTCCGCTGCTATTGTTGTGTTTGGATCTGATCTGTTATAGATCTGGTTCATACACGTACATATTTGTGTGAGTTGTCTTGGTCTCAGATCTCATATAAGTAATAGGTGTTGATCTTAATTTGAGATTGTCAATAGATCTTATTCTTATTATAGATCTGATATATTGATTCATCTTGTTGTCTTGTCGTTTGTGTTCTTGATTAATTCTTGGGAAAGGTTGCTGGCTTCTCAATCTCTAGGAGCATTACAGGATTTTGGAGGTGATATAATTAGCTTCAATTACACCTTCAACTCTGTACCCTAAGTGAAGGTACAGGTTGTAGGTTTGGAGAACCCTAACTTGAGTCACCCCCTCGATGAGATTGTTCCTTATCATGTATTAGTTTACTCGGTTGTTGTCTTGTCTAGAGTTCTTGACGAGGTTAGGGTGGACCGGTATTGATTGATTGTGTTCTACTTGTGTTGTTTGTATTGTGGTTCTTTGGTTTTCTATTATAAGTAATATAATAGTTAATAAAGGACTCCTGTTTTAAGATCTGGGTGGGCACCCTTGAGTGATGAACCCACCATCTGAACATTGACACAACTTCGTCCTCTTATGGCCATTATTTGATTGTTATTGCTATATGTTGTTCTTGATTGTTTGTTTGTGTTAACTTGTTTGATCCACTTGTATCATAGGAGAATCTGGTGGTGGTGGTGGTGTACTCACTGACCCTGCTGGTGGTGGTGGAGGTGCAGAGAATACCAATACTCAGATTAGTAAATTAGATATTGGTGATCCTTTGTACATCCACCCAAGTGATACTAGTGCTTTGTCTGTTATTAGTATCAAGCTATAAGGTACTGATAACTATTCTGTGTGGGCAAGTGCTATGAAGCTTGCTCTTGAAGCCAAAAACAAGTTTGGCTTCATTGATGGTAGTGTTACTAGATCTGTTACTGATGAAGTCTTAGGAAAACAATGGGATAGGTGTAATTCTGTTGTGCTTACTTGGTTGTTGAATTCTGTGAGTGAGGAATTGTTTCTAGGACAAGTTTTTTTCAAAACTGGCTAGAGATGTTTGGCTTGATTTAAAGGAAACCTATGACACGGTAGATGGCTCTGTGGTATTCAACTTGCATCAAAAGATAAACTCATTAACTCAAAATGGTAATTCAGTGTATGAGTATTATCACAAACTAAATATAATGTGGAAGCAGTTGGACTCAATTGTTCAACTGCCTACATGTTCTTGTGCTGCTGCTGAAAAATTTAATGATTTCAACAGTTTAATAAAGTTAATGCAATTTCTTATGGGATTAGATGATACTTATCAACAAGTGAGGTCAAATCTTTTGATGCAAGATCCATTGTCATCTGTTAAAACTGCTTTCTCTATAGTATCTAGGGAAGAGTCACATAGGGGTTCTGGTAATGTTTCTAAATGGACTAATGTGGCTTTTATGTCTAAAGGAAATCAGGTTAGTGATAAATAGAAAAAGTTTTAACAGGGGACCCAATCCCAACTTGAAGTGCACTCACTGCAATATGATAGGTCATACTGTAGATAGGTGCTTTGAGTTGATTGGGTATCCTCATGGGGTCAAAAAAAAAAAGGTTTCCTAATAGACAAAATAGTCAACCTTATAAGGCTAATATTGCTAGTAGTTTGTCTTGTGGTAAAAGTTCTTCTACTACTATTGCTTTTGCTGTCCCTTTTTCACCTGAACAGATATCTAAGCTGGTGAACCTGATCAGTGAGAAAAATGGAAATGAAGCTCAAAGTTCTAAAACAGGAGGTGAGAGTGTTATCATCTCTGGATTTTCTTGTATGTCTAGGATTTCTAGATTGGAGTCTATTTTTAAAAATTGGTCTAGTTGTTTAAGTTTTGTTAAGTTTGCTATTAGTCATGGTTGGATCACTGATTCAGGTGCAAACCAACATATGACTAAAAGTGATGACTGTATGTTTAACTGTATAGATGTAGGAGACTATGATATACAAGTTAAACATCCTAATGGAACTTGTGCTAAGGTCACCAAGATAGGTGATGTACAATTAGCAGAAGGTGTTGTTTTAAAAGATGTTTTCTTAGTTCCTGATTACTATTTTAACTTGATGTCAGTTCATAAGTTAGCTAAGGATAATAAGTTGTCTGTCTTATTTGATGAACATAAGTGTTATGTTCAGGATTCCAGGTCCAAGAAAGTCCTAGTGACTAGTAGACAAAGTGATGGCTTGTATTTTGTTGGTGAAAATGTGAGTAATAGTAATGTTTGTTTTAATAGTGTGAATGATAGAAACTTATGGCATAGTAGGTTGGGGCATCCTTCTTATCAAGTCTTGGCCATTTTAAAAGATGACTTAGGTATAAGTAAAACTGATTCAAAACTTTGTGAAATATGTCATAAAGCTAAATAGGTCAGAGTTCCTTTTCCTATTAGTGAACATAAAACTAAAACCATAGGTGAAACAGTTCATTTGGATGTCTGGGGTCCCTACAAGGTTGTTAGTAGGGAAGGTTATAAATATTTCTTAACCGTGGTTGATGATTTTACAAGAATTGTCTGATGTTATATGATGAAAGGAAAAGGGGAAGTCTTTGAAAATGTTGTTGCCTTTTATGAGTTGTTAAATACTCAATTTAAAACTTGTGTTAAGGTCTTTAGAAGTGATAATGGAACTGAGTTTATAAATAAACAAATGGAGTCTTTTTGTGTATCTAAAGGAATTATTCATCAAACTTCTTGTGTTTATACACCACAACAGAATGGTGTGGTGGAAAGAAAGCATAGACATATTCTAAATATGGTTAGGGCTTTACTTTTTCAGAGTGGGTTGCCTCTTAGGTTCTGGTCTGATTGTATATTAACTGCTACATACTTGATTAACAGGGTTCCTTCATCTGTTCTGTCTGGTAAGAGTCCTTATGAGGTAATGTTTGGGTTCCCCCTTGTACTTAGTTATCTTAGGAACTTTGGGTGTCTTTGTTTCAACACTATTTTAAATGAGTCTGGCAATTTGTCTAGTAGGGCTGAAAAGTGTGTATTAATTGGGTATTCTAACTTTAAAAAGGGTTATAAATTGTGGTGTCTTGAAACGAAAAAGGAAGAATACTTTAGGTATGTTAGGTTTTATGAGGATATATATCCTTTTAAACAAAATGTTTTACAAAATTCTGATTTCAATGATGGTAACAATGGTCTTACAACTTTAAATTTCTTTGATAGTGTTGAAGCAATTGAGACTCAAACTTCTAATATGACTAACAATCTTCCCAATTATGAAAGGGGAACCACAAGGACTCATACAAGACCTACTAGTTAGCAACCAGGATCTTCTCCCAGGGCTGCTAGGGGGTAGACCATCCTGATGGACAGCAACCTGGATGTCCAGGTTGTAGTGGTCCTGAGGTGGCTGACAATGATGTGGGACCTGTATATGAAGAGTCTGACCCATCCGAGGGAAGTATAAGGCAGTCTAGTGGAGTGTCTAAAATGCCTAGGAAGTTTAGTGATTATGTTGTTGAAGGAAAAGTTAAATATGGTGTTGAAAAAGTTGTAAATTATGCTAACTTGTCTTTTGATAATATGTGTTTTATGTCTAGTGTCAATAAGTCTATTGAACCCACATCTTATTATCAAGCCTCAAAGGATCCAAATTGGATAGAGGCTATGAATAATGAGATTGAGGCCTTGTATACAAATAACACCTGGGTTGTCACAGATCTACCACCTGGTAGAAAGGTAATAGGGTGTAAGTGGGTCTATAAAATTAAGTATAGATCCAATGGGGAACATGATAGATACAAGGCAAGGTTAGTAGCCAAAGGCTACAACCAAAGAGAGGGTTTAGACTTTGGTGAGACTTTTTCTCCTATGGTTAAGATGGTCACTGTTAGGTGTGTCATCAGTCTTGCAGTCCAAAATAATTGGACTTTATTTCAATTAGACATCAACAATGCTTTTTTATATGGGTCTATAACTGAGGATGTTTACATGCAACTTCCAGAATGTTACTCTTCTGGGAGTGAATCCAAGGTTTGCAAGCTTGTTAAATCCTTATATGGATTAAAACAAGCTCCACGAAAGTGGAATGAAAAGCTTGTTGATGTGCTTAAAGGTATTGGTTTTGTTCAGAGTATATGTGACTATTCTGTGTTTGTTAAAACTAGTAAAGACATTTTTGTGGTTTTACTAGTATATGTTGATGACATAGTCATAACAGGTAATAGTGAGCTTGAAATTAACAATATTAAAACTTTGTTAAAAGGGAGTTTTTAAATAAAGGATGTAGGTAAGTTGAAATATTTCCTTGGCATTGAAGTGATATATTCAGATTCAGGTATATGCTTGAATCAAAGGAATATTGCTTAGATCTTTTGTAACACCCCGACCGATGGCGGAATCATCGAGGTGCCACGTAGTGACGATTGTTCAATAGCTCATGGACTAAAAGTGTAAATATTGATACATTGATTAAATAGTTTATTACATTGAAATGAAATACAACGATTTTAAATGCCAACTAAACTGAAATATAATGAATCCAAAATATAAGTAAAATTCTAAAAGCTTAAAAGTCATCTCATAAATAGCTTGAAACATGTACGAAAATAGTATATGTCAATACAAAAATGTATTGGTGAGCATACCCTGTTTTGAATACATATAGTAGAAAAAGTGTTTAGCAATTCATGTGTTGTATACCGTTTGCAATTATGTAATAAGCAGTATCAATCAAAACCAACCCTAATAGAATGAGACTACCACATGAAAACCATTTTTAGTATAATGAATCCAAAGACAATGACCAAGGTCTCTCAACATAGTCACAAGGGGTATATACCATAGTACTATTCATTGAAATGCAAGGCCGCAGAACGGTTAATGATTTTGACTAAGCATAAATAAACACAAATTCACATAAAGCAAATACACATGAGAATTGCATTAATTATAAGAATAACATTTGATAATAGTGTACATGAATAGCCCCAAAAGAGTAAAACATGAAAAAAATGGGGAAGATATACTCATAGTTTGCGAAAGTGATCAAAATCCAACTTAAACGGTCGTGAGCTAAGTAATGGGAATTCCAAGGAATTCAACCTATAATGTATAAGAATACTAATAAGGAAATGTCTAAAAAGTCTAAGGTATCTAGGGTTCTAAGGCATTAGGGTTTGCTATGTCGATTTGGGGAATTAGAGTTTTTATGATAAATCGAATTAATATAAAAGTTGTATATCAAAAATAATATGTTAATGTTTTTAAATGTTGTTTAGGTAATATAATTATTACCAACTGAATATTTAGATAAAAAGTAATTCCAAATAATTTGGACAAAAGAATTAAATTAATTGCTTTAAATTATAATTGTAAAAAATTAGAATTATGAAAATAATTGAACAAATAAATATAAATTACACAAACGAGTCAAATATTGATGATTATGAATTTGAAACATAAAACTATTTTCCGTTTTATAAGACATAAAATTTATAAAACAAATTTTATATATTATGAATTAATAAATGATTTATGCATTTAAATAAGCATAAATATAAATAAAATACAAGATATGGTTGAAAAATGATGTTTTTGTGAAAAAATAAAAAAATTCTGATGAGAAATGATTAAAATAAATTTTTCATAATTTTTCTCACTTTATTTGCATTTAAATCAGATTTAATGAATTTAAATCATATTTAAATGATTAAAAATAGGAAAACCATTAAAAACAATTGTTTTCTAATCCAATAAATTAGAATTAAGTTTCTAATGAAAAATAATAATTCCACAAAAATTCTGAGATTAAAATCATTAAAAATGATTTTTTAATCAATTTATTATGATTAAAAAAAATTTTAATTAATAAAATTATGAAAATTAAATATTTTACAGAAAATAAAAATGCGGAAATTTTCTTTATGATGTCAAGATGCTACTCCTAAATTTTTATAATTTTTGGATAAAAAATGAATTTATTATAAATATTCTAAGTTTTGCATGTATTATGATTATATTATGTTTTAAAAAAAAACAAAATAAAAAAATATGAAATCTGTAAAAAAGACGTCCATGCCTGGGTTCGAACTCAGGTGGACTCAATGCAACAACAGCACCCAAACCACTACACTACCAATAGTTTTGTTGATATAATTTTGAAATAAACTTTATTTATATGTTATTCCTATGTTCATCATCTTCCCCAAATTAACAAAACCCTAACCCTAAATCCATAACCTTTAATTCGAAAACAATAGAACCTGAATCAATGGGGCTTTCGAAGAGGAATAACTAAACAACAAAAAGGCATAAAAGAATTAAACTCACAAGGTCGTATTCTGATAGAAAAAAGGAAAGAACAGGTCGCACACATTGAGCCGATTATAAAGCTTCCTGGACGTGTTTTAGGCGTGTTTTTCATGGGTTTGCGAGGTGTATAAGTGCACAAAACAAATGACACATTCGATTTATATAATGGTCAATTATAAGTCGGGTTTTAATAGGATTTAAGGGTTCCGGCGGTTATGCCTTAAAACCGATTCAAAGATCTTTTAAAACAGGGTTTAAGGACCGTTTAATCATAGAAAAACGTTGATATGTGATGGAGAAACGTATATCATCATTTAGTACACGATAAAACGCATTAAAAATCATTAAAATGGGTTGGCCGGAGCTCGGCCGGAACTTGGCCGGAGCTCCCGCCAGAAAAGGGGACAAGTTCCCAAAACGGGTCTTGAGAATTGAAGATTTTAGCTCCGAATAACTAGAATTAGAAAGGAAAGCGTTTTAGGTTCAAGAGTTGGATTATTAGATTTAAGAGAGTCAAGCAAGCCTTTTAGGCGAACCAAAACACAAACCACCATAAAGGTGATTTGGATGGTCATGAGAGTCAAGTAGTGCCTTTAAGGCTAACCAAAACACAAACCACCATAAAGGTGATTCGGATGGTCATGAGAGTCAAGTAGTGCCTTTAAGGCTAACCAAAACACAAACCACCATGAATGTGATTCGGATGGTCAAGAGAGTCAAGTATTGGTAAGGTAGGGATGTATCCACAAACCTTCCAAGTTATTAGATTAGTAGAGTTTTGAAAGTATATATATATATATATATATATATATATATATAGATAAAGGTTCGGGTACAAAAGCCTATTTTTGTGAGAAGGGTAAGAAGACTTGTGAGAGCGACACATGGCATGGTTTTATTTTAATTACAAGGACAATAGAGTAAATACACAATTATTCATTTTTATAAAATAAATCAATCTCCTAATATCATGTAGAGATTTACGGAATTAGATCATTCTCCTAATACAAATAAACAATCATCTTATCATATTTAAATATTTGTTTGACACAAGTGTACCTTAAATTGAGTGTATGGTGCTCTAAAATATCTTCATCTCTGTATGACTTTAATAAAAGATTGATTCTTTTTGTGGGATTTTGGCAACTAGTATAAACGTGGTTTACGAGTCGCTAGTCCTTCAGTTAGTGGTGAAACGGTTAGCATGATACCTTTCATCTCAAAGCTTTTGTGTTTTATTAACATCGTGTATTTTTTTAATTTTGTGTTTTATCATCATCGTGTATTTATCAACTTTGTGTTTTATCATCATCGTGTATTTATCAACTTTGTGTTTTAACACCATTTGATAAACATAAAACACTATTTGGATCAACTTTTTGTTTTAATGCCATTTGATAAACAACAAACACCATTTGGATCAACTTTGTGTTTTAACACCATTTTAAAAACAAAAAACACCATTTGGATCAACATCGTTTGCGTTCATTCTAGTGTGTTTTATCACCATCGTCTCAATAATCAAGTGTGTTTTAACACACACACACACAAAAAAAAAAAAAAAAAAAACAAAACAAAACAAAAAAAAATGTAGGTTTAAACACACAAAAATAAAAAAGACACTCACAATTCTTCTCACGATTTTGTATGCAATCGTTGCCAATGATGTTTGTTTTGTAGGAATGGAAAGTCAACTAAATAATAGGAGGAAGATAAGTGATAATTAATGTATTCTTTATTTTAAATAATGGTGCTTTTACAATTATACCCTTACAAGACCTAAGTAAGTAATTAAATTATAACACAATTTACAACTTTGCCATCAATTTAATCTTAGCCATCCATCAACATGATCTAAAGAACACAATTACTTCTCACCCTTCTCACAAAACACACCCTTTGTACCCTAACCTCACCCTATATATATATATATATATATATATATATATATATATGGAAGGGTTATCTTGAGAACATCTATTTTTGTGAGAACCATGAGAACCAATTTCATCCTTTAATCAACTTCAATTAAAGGCCAATATCAAATGGGGGGTCATAGTGGGAATGTGGTTATAAATTAAGACTGAAGGGCAATATGGTAAAACTATATTTTAACAACCCAAAAATCTTGTCTTCAGATTTAATCTTCCTTCACAATAACTCTGGTTCTTCAATTAGCATATCACCATCCTTCATCTCCTCCGTCAACCACAACAACCAAGATCTGCCTCACCACCGTTCAACTCGGCGAAGATCTGTACATATCAGATTTTGAATACCGTCACTATCATAAATCCTTCTTTACAACCACCACTATCTCTATCCAATCCCTAGATCTTTTCCAGCAATGATGGCCTTCGTCGTACTCCTCCGAATCCGTCGCTAGTGATTTGAATCTATCGGGTCTTCATGGCAGTAAGCAACGTTTTTTTTTTTTGGAAAACCGTTAGGCATATTGGTGGTGATAAGTTTTTTTTTTTTTTGTCACTCGATTACCTTTGAATTCTGAATATGCTTTGAATGATTATTGAAGATGCATAAACTTACAGTGTTCATTATGTAGTAATTGTTTTATTTTTAATTATATCAACTTTGTATTTAGAGTTAATTTGCACTTCTCATTTAGAGTTAATTCACAATTGATGATTAGTTTAAAAAAACTAATGTCATTCAGGCTAATTCTCAAAATCTATGGTTATATTTTGGTAAAATAGGGCGTTGTTAGTGCAAAGATTCAATGACTTGGAATTGCACGTGTGTTGGGATGATGAAATCCATTGGTAATGATTAAAAGATGCTTGTTATTATACATGTTTGTTATTTGATAACTGTTTACCAATTGAGTAATTTGCGTATGTGTAGATCATAATAGTTAGAAAAATAAACACTGATATGAATATTTACACATAATATCATAACATTTTTAAATATAAAAGCAATGGTATGAAGGTTTACACATGTGTAATCATAATAGTTAAAAAAAATTAAGGTGTACACATGTGTAATCATAGTAGTAAAAAAATAAGCATTTGTATAAGGTTTACACATGTGTAAATCATAATAATTAAAAAAAATTAAGTATAGATGTGAAGGTTTACACATGTGTAAATCATTTAAACAAACAAATTTATAACAAGTCCCCATATGTTTTTACACACGTTAAATTATACATATTAATGCTTACACGTGTAAATCATAACAACTATGAAAATAAGCATAAATATGAAGGTTTACACATGTGTAAATCATACATATGAAGATTTACACATGTGTCAATGATAATAGTTTCAAAATAAACATAAATATGAAGGCTTAAACATGTGTAAATCATAATAGTTAAAATAAATAAATAAGTGTAGATTCAAGGTCTACACATGGGTAAATCATACTTGTTAAAAAAATGAGAAGGGGTATAAAGGTTTACACACATGTAAATTGTAATATTTTAAAGAAAATGGGTAAAGATATGAAGGTTTACACAAGTGTAAATCATAATAGTTATAAACTTTAACATAGTGTTGTCGGGTTTCAAGCATCAAGCATAAATTAAAACAATCACCTTGGTTTTATTTTAATTGACATCCACCATTACCTTACCTATTGCATTTTTTTTGTTTCAGAATCGCATGTTTTTCTACTACTTGAGAAGTTTTGACATCCTAACTACAAAGACTTCAGAGCAAGAACACTTGTAAAATAAATATCATTGCAGAAACCTTGGAACTTGATCGAATGAGCAACAGTTTGACATGATTGCTTTTTTTGTACTTAGAACATCAACGTTCTTTAGATATTGTGTATTATTAATGGTTGTAAGAAGACAAGACTTTGAGCAATGCGTCTAATATATGTGTGCATTCAATGAAATAATGCATCAATGATCCATTTACATCCATTGTTTCAAATATGCAAATTTGCATATTGTTTGACAGTTTGTTTTGAACTTTTGAAATGTTTAAATTGCCTAAATTTGTTTTAAAATTTATGAACCTTTTATATTGACTTTTTCTTTTACAACATATTTCATATGTGTACATTCAATGAAATGGTTTCGGTTTGAATCTCACAAACACCTATCTAAGTTAGAAGGAACCTTCACTAGGAGAACACCTTTATGCACTAAGATTTGACATAATGAAAAAACAAGTGAGACTTAATCTAGATTTTCATATCAACCTTTACGAGTTAGATACAGGTGGTATACTATCTTTATAACCTCTCCGGATGAAGTCTTATTTTTATAAGGACAGTGAGTTTCATTTTGTTATATAAGACTATGGAGGAATTTCAATCTTGTATCATCAATGATGTGCGACCAGTCTGTTCTCTCCCCCTTTGAATATGACTTATCCAGCTATCATCTTTACCCTGCAGCTTACAAGATTTGTTCAACTAAAGTTCATAAAGCATGGGCATGTTATCAACAAGTCTAAGTTCACCAAGTAGATAATTATCCCAAAAAAGCACCTTTAAAATAAGAGAGAAACTGAATAACTAAATCATGAATCTCACAACCCGAAAATCAACTTTAGTGATATCATACCAAACATATATGTGTAACATTACACATGTGTAATACCTTAGTATTACACATGTGTACATCAGAACAAGAAGAATGCAAGCAATTATAGTGGTGGGTTGGTTAGAAAAGAACATCAGTTATAATCTTACACAAAGGTAAGCATAATAAACTTAATATTTATAAACCCATTTCAACTACATGAATGCAAAGTATCCATAAATGATTAGTCATAAAAACAAACAATTTAAAGATATAAACGTCTGATACTTTATTATCATTAGTAGTAAAGAAAAAAATGCTAACAATAGAATGAAAAATAAAATAGAACTAAAAGTAACTATAAACATAAAGAACCTGACAATTCAATTTTGCAATCTCTACCATCATGATAACAACAATTACCACAATTAAACTAAAACTTTTACTCATTATTCAATAAGCACCTACAATTATGCCTTTTTCATCAATAAGATTAGTCTTCATGGTATTATTGAGTGCTCATCAGAACAATAAGCCTTATTCATATTCAACATCAAGTTGTTTTGCTCCTAAATAGTTGATATCCCAGATTCAACTAAAATACTCATATCAACTACAACACCTTCTTCATCCATATCTTCAAAGTATTCCTCTTGATTGATAACACTTCTACAATGCGACTCAATGTTCCTCACATATGATTAAGGATGAACCATGGCTGTAGTTCAACAAATAAACAAAGTTAGGGCAAATTACGGTATGAAGTGGAATCGCTGAACAAATTCGACAATATGTAAACAATATACTTGAAATCCAAAATCGATTGAACAGTGATCAATGAATACAATATCATCTAACTAAATGAATGATTAGAGAACAAAAACCTACATATTATGAACGAAATAGTTGAAGAGCACTTAATCGAAAGTTGATTGTTTTCTGATGACTGAACGAAACCGAGATCCATCAGCGATTTTTCGATTCGTTCGCGACGCTGACCTAGAATCTAACTTTCTTTGTTTTGTTCTTGATTTCATTAGTGACATTCTAAATGTAATGAAGACACTGTGAATGTTTTAAGAGTAAACCTAGGTAATAATGGAAACAGGGGAGTAGACATGGAACCGTTTAATTACCAATCTAACCTTTAGATTAAAAACCCATGGAATTAAATAAGTGGTTGAGATTTGTTTTCTCATGGTTCTCATAAAAGATGGGTGTTCTCATTTACATAATATATATATATATATATATATATATATATTAGTATTTACATAATATAACTAGGAGATTAAAGTAGTGTATGGTGACTTAGTTTGGAAGAGCCTTGGCTTTCCTTTATCAATCATTAACCATAACACAAGTCCATCCAATATTAAGTTATTGGGGAGCTTGGTTGGTATCACTACAACTAACCTTCTAGTGCATAAAAACAATAGAAGATGAACCACCTTTGAGGCCTCATTTTGGTGTCCTACTCATATTCATTTGCCATAGCAAACAAAAGTTAGGTCCTAGAGGTTTCTCCAAGGGGTTAGAAGAAGAAAAGAAGTGAAGAAAGTAGAAGAAAGTTGGAGTTTAAAATGAGAAAACTCACTTAGAAGTAGGCTTCCAACACTTGGGATTTCTTGAAAATTTGGAGGTTTAGAGAGTGATTTAGGATTGAGCAGGTGTTAGAATGGGTAGGGAGTGGTGTATTTATAGTTGGGGTAAAGGGTTGAGTAATTAAGAGAGTTAAGAAGTGATTGAGAGTGACTTAGATGGGGTTATGTCATCAAAAGAAAAAAGAAAAAAAATAATAAAAAATAAAATAATAATGGACGGCACATTGGAATTGTTTGTTATTATTATTATTATTATTATTATTATATTTTTTACTTAAAAGTCAATGTCATTTGTTTTTTTTTTTTAAACTAAAAGTATCATTATTTATATATGTTTTATTTTAAAGATAAAATAAATATATATTAAGATCTTGACTAAATGAGTTTCTAGTTATAACGTCTAAATTGATTAGGATAAATTATAATGACGACTCGTTACGAATGGGTAGGAGTAACATACAAGAAGCGAATAAAGGCGAACTTGAAATTTGTTTAATATAGGATTTAAAATACATGTAAAACTAAAAATCACGCGATGTTACAATTGTTATTTGAAATGATATGCTGATCTTATAATCAGCAGATATTGTTGCGGATTTGTATCCTTATTAAGATTTCAGTGATTTACTGAAATCTAGGGTTTGGGGGGTACTTTTCTGGTTTGGGTTAATAATAGATTTTGGTCACCTTTTGTCGCTATTTCTTGTGTGTTGTGTTGATGTTATCGTTTGGATTATTGTTGTGTTTGATCTTGTTGATTACGAGTTAGATTCATAAATTTCTACAAGTTTCTATCATATAGGTTATATGAGAAAGTTAAGCTGGTTATACGATTCGTATAAGGGGGTGTTACTATTTTATTATTCAATCTAACAGTTATAATAATAAAATAGTTAGTAAGAAAACCAAGAAAAAACTTAAAAGAGAGAAAATGTAACATGTTTTATTCATATATATATATATATATATTGCAATTATAAGCTCAAAATTTAAATATGTAATAAGACATTGAAAATCGAATACTTACATGTGGCATATTTGCGAGTGATATATATATATATATATATATATAGGGATCGGTTCAAATAAAAAGTTTAAAAAACGTGCGAAGCGTGCGAAGGCTTCTACGCGCGTTTTCTTGAAGGGTAGTATCGTCATTTTACTCGATATTTAAAACCCATATCTTTTATAAAAGGATCAGATTTCAAATTCGTATTTACTCTGTTTTTAGATTTTGAATTCAGTATAAATCAATCATAAATCAGTTCATTCAATCATAAATCAGTTCATTCTCTTTCGATTATATCTCCAAACGATTTTCCTTTATTCATTCATTAAAGATGTCTGTGAATAATGATTGTGCAGGTATAATTTGAGCTATCTATTACGTAATGTGTTGTTCGATTGCTTTCTTTTTAATGATTTCGTTTTCTGTTTAGTAGAATTTGAATTAAATTCAGCTTTTTTTTATTGATTTTACGTTGTTTTTCTATTTTTATGGAAGCATTACGTTATTTGTTCTTAGTTTTGTTATTAAATTCATCTTTTTTTGTTTGATTTCTTTGTATTAATGATAGTTTTTACGTTTTTTTTTGTGTTTTTGTTTGTTTCATATCACAATGCCACATTTTTACGTGTTTTTTTTGTTTGTTTTATTATATTCATGTTACGTAACTTTCATTACGTTAGTTCATTACGTTATTATATTTTATGCTTTTATTAGGCCATTTTATGTTACTGTGTTAATAGTTATTACGTGATTTCAGGTTTTATTTTCAATGATAGAGGTGAAAGTAGTTCTACTCAGGCTGTTTCAACAGTTTATAAACCACAAGTTGCCTCTTCTATGACGCCATGTGTTGATATGGTATTTCCATCGATTGATCATGCGTATGAGTTTTATGTGACATATGCAAAAAATGCTGGATTTAGTGTTCGCAAAGGAGGTCAATATGTTCATGGTGAGATTCTTAAGTTGAAGCATTTGGTTTGTTCAAAGGAAGGATTCAAACCTTGTAAAGCGTTTGATAGTCTTCAAAATGGTAAAAGTAGGAATAAACCATCGCAGAGAACAGGTTGTAATGCTCATATAGTTTTTTCGTCAGAGAATGGACAAAATTTTAAAGTTTCAAAGTTTGTTGAAGAGCATAACCATTATTTGGTTTCTCCAGAAGATATGCAATTTCTTCCATCATCACGTAATTTGACATATCAACAAATGCAAGTGTTATGCAATATGTCCAAAGTAAACATGGGTCCTGTTAAGGCTTTTAATCTAATGAGGACGATTTATGGTGGTTTTGAACAAGTTGGTGCTACTGCTGCAGATTTCAAAAAATTTAAAAGGGATTTGAACTTATATATTGGTGAGTATGATGCGGATATGGTAGTTAATATGCTGCAGAAGAAGCAGGACTTTCTTCCTGATTTTTATTTTGAGTATAGTCATGACACTAAACGACAGTTAACTGGATTATTTTGGGCTGATGAGCATGCAAAAAGAAGTTATAAAGTTTTTGGTGATGTTGTTTCATTCGATGCTACTTTCAATTCTAACAAGTAAGTTCATTACGTAATTATGTTATTCATTTTACGTAATTATTTAAGTTTACTTAATTTTTTTTTCTTTTTTAGATACAAGATGGTATTTGTTCCATTTACCGGTATCGATAATCACTGCAACAATATAACTCTAGGTGCTGGATTGCTGAGTTCAGAGACAATTGAATCCTACTCATGGCTGTTAACTTGTTTCAAGAAGTGTTTTGGTAAAGAACCGCTTGTTGTAGTTACCGATCAAGATCCTGCTATAAAACAAGCAGTTGCATCAGTTTTACCAAATAGTAGGCATAGATTGTGCATGTGGCACATCATGAAAAAGGTTGCTGATAAGGTATATGTCATTTTTTGCTATGATTTTTGATTTTTTTGTATGTTACGTATTTTTGATAAGGTATATTACGTGATTTTTTTTTATGATATGATTTTTTTGATTTTGTGTATGTTACGTGATTTTCAAGGCTTTTTATTTGCATAACATATTTTTATTACGTGATTATTCAAATTCATAACAATATGTGTTTTTGTTATTTTTATAGGTTGGTCCTGCATTATGCAACAATGAAGATTTTAAACAGCGTATTTGCGACATTGTTTGGACAGATTCTATTTCACCAGAAGAGTTTGAAAAGGGATGGGAGCATCTTGTTTTTGATTTTAATCTCTTTTACCACGACTGGTTGTGTGACATTTATTCAAATAGAGCAATGTGGATTCCTACTTTTTATCGCGATGAGCCAATGTCAGGTCTTATGCGTACTACTTCAAGATCTGAATGTGAAAATCATTTTTTTGGTCAAGTTTCAAATGCTCAATTAACGCTTCTTGAGTTTATTAGTCATTTTGATACTGCCATGGAATCTCAAAGGTATACTCATAGGAAAAATGATAATGAGACGAGGTATAAAACACCGGATTTTTGGACTGATTATGCTATTGAGGTGCAAGCTGCGAAATTATATACAAGAAGTATTTTCTTTGATGTCCAAGAAGAAATTTACGGATCTGTGCATAAATGCATAAATGTCTTTCTTTCACATGAAGGAGATATAGGGACGTTTCTAATAAAAGATCGTTCTGCGTATGGTGCCGGTTTGATAGAGGTATGTATAGTTTATTTTTTTATGTTACGTAATTTTTTACATATCATTGTAACAGACATTACGTAATTACCTGTTTAATTAGTCTCTCAGTTTCATATACCTCATTACGTATTTTATTTTTTTATGGAGATCTTTTTTGTATTGCAGGTTAAATTTAACCTGGAAGATTTGACAATTTTATGTTCTTGCAAGCGTTTTGAGCGATATGGTTTATTGTGTCGACATGCTTTTTTAGTTTTAAGGTTGTGTGATATAAATGAAATTCCCAGCAGATACATTCTTGATCGCTGGAGGAGTGATGTTATTTGCAATAGTCCCTCTCGGTCGAGCTTGTCGTTGGTGATGCATACTGATGAAAATGGGGACCATCAAAGTGTTAATGATGTTGTTCGTGATATAATGCATTTGAGTGAGTATGTAGTTAATAAGTTGATTACTGATTTTGAAAAGTTGAAGCTGTTTAGAGACGAGCTAAAAGCGACGAAAGAGAAGACAGATGAAGCTGGTATTCAGAGGATATCAGCCAAGAAGAAAGAAATTATTCAAGCTATTATTGGGGCTCCACATCAAACTGAGGCTGCTGTTCGTGTTCCTCATGGTATTAGGAATAAGGGTTGTGGGTCACGCAAAAGGTTTAAATCAAAACGTGAACAAGCGATTAGTCGTGCAGGGAAGAGATCAAGAAATTGCAAAGTATGTGGGGGTAGTGGTCATGATAGGCGCACCTGTGAAGTTCTTAAAGGGACTGCAACAACTAACAACAAAGGGAAAGAATCCGTCAATGAAGCAGATGCGGATAATAGTCTAGATTCGGAATATGAAGTTTGCGATGATTGATTATGTTTTTTTTGTTAAATTGACATTGAAACATTTTCTTTTTTTACATTGTTACGTGATTTTTTTGTACACATATGGTTTTTTTGTATTTCATTACGTAATTAGTTGACATGTTACGTAATTGTATCATAGCATAATCATTCACATATAACCATTACTTTACATTTTTTTTTCACATGTTACGTAATTTTATGTTAGGTAACCATTATCAGTTTCATACATGATTAACATATAACCATTATCATACATGTTTTTTGTATGTTACGTAATTGTATGTTAGGTAACCATTATCAGTTTCATACATAATCATTCATACATTATCATTCAACATAATCAGAAACATACATAATCATTCATATAATGTAGTATGTGACAAGCAAAATGTTAAATTGTATCAGGACATTTGTCATACATAAACCAAATGTTAAATTGTATCATGACATTTTCCGACACGTGGAATTAAAACTATTTCAAACATGATCATTTTGTCTTTTCACAAGAGTTTGGAATAAGTTCTTCTTGTACTTCGCTTTCTCACTGTATTCCTTTTGATGAAACTCCCTAGCCAGACGATCAATTAAATTTTTATTTTTGTTGGCATCGGAGAGTAGGATTTTTGATAGATATTTGTAGCGAAGGTCATCAATCTGCACTTGTTGAGCTGCTCCTTCTTTTTGAAAATCAGTTACCCATTTTCTTCTATATGTGCTCATGAAAGTCTCCATATGTCTCATTGTGAACACCCCACAATCGATTTTGTTCTGTGAAGTTCTCCATTCCATTTGAACTCTCACTGGATTTTTACTTACCATTTTAGGAGTCATGGGGTGTTCATTGACCATCATATAGTTGCATAAAGCTTCTTTCTGCATACATTACGTAATTTTATCATAAGCATTACGTAATTAACTAACATCAAAATAATATTAAGTAAAAATATTTTTTTTTACCAATGGCACTACGATGTTGTCATATTTGCTATTCACTCCAAGCTTGCTGTTGTCTAGTATTTCTATCTTCGGGTTCTTCATGTTGAAACATATTACATATATGTGGTCCGAAGATACGATGGGCATGAACAACAAATCCACCTCATTGATTGATTTTATTTCATTTTTGCTAAGTGCAAGATTTAAGTTCGATGTCATGGTGTCCATTCGCTTTAAATCATCATACTGAGGCGTGAAGCAGTCACTTGGCTGTAAATTTAGCATACATTACGTATTTTAGCATAACCATTACGTTATTATAATTTATGTATTACATGAAAAAGTAAGGAGCATACCAGAATATTTGTTTGAACAAACAATCTAAATGGTGAACCCGGAGCTCTTTTCTTCTCGTCGTGGTTCAGCACATGCGACCATGCATCCAAAACATTAGATGATAATGTTATCCCAGGGTATAAGCATTCAAATACCACTTTGAAGAATGGAGTCCCATCTTCTGGCTCGAATACAACGTCACTGTGGAAGATAAGTTTTAATACACATTACGTAATTTTTTGTAATAAACTATGTTCTGAAAATATTCATTATGTAATTTTTCTAATGACAAATTAAAGTAATATAAGATTTTTCTTACTGTGTTGCCTCGGTTGCTGCAAATATAAACTGCGCAACTATGTTTTCATCTTCAGTTATTTTGTTCTTCATCACCACCTGCCGTTGAATGTAAGGAGACTTCAGAGGTCTAGCCAACATCCTTCCTCTTTTTGCACGTTCAACGTGTTTATTGGCTATGGTTGACTCCAGTGATTGACTAACTATTAGTCTCCCTACTGTTTTTGGTGTTTCGATATCAGCTTCAGAGTTTTGTAGGAATGGTAGATCTGGAATTACATCTGTAGGTGTATCATCTTGTGAGATATTCAGATCGAAACTTGGTCCTTCATAGGTTTCTTTCTGTATTTCTTCTACTTTGTTTCCTTCCGATGTCTCGATCTGTTTTCCTTTCCTAGATCTCTCTTCAAACTCATTCAATTCTTTCAAGAATTGCGAACTGACATTTTCGGATGATGTTTGTGTGGTTGAAGTTTGCAAAGCTGCATTTTTTTCTTCTTTGTCGGCTGCTTTTATCATCTCAGCAATCATATCTGTGCTGTCACTCTCTAGGGCCTCATTTCCTGATTTTAGTTAACAATTTATATATATTCATATAAGTTCCATTTAGTATAAACATTTTTAATATACATTATGTAATTTTTTTTACCTTTATCGGCCGGTGGTTCATTTGTTGTTGCGCCTTTCAAAGCATCCATTATATCTGTCAAAGCTTCTTCTTTATTTGTTTCTTCAAGCTGTTCAGTTGCGGCAATCATTGCATTTAGCATTCCTGTGCTAACACTTTGCGAAGTTGTTGCCGTTTCATTCAAATCTTTTTTTTCACCTGTAATTACGTATTATGATCATTAATAAGTTTTGACAAATAATCTGTTACGTGATTTTTTACCTTTATTGACAGGTGGTTCATTTCTTGTTGCATCGTTCAAAGCATCCATTATGTTGTTCACAGCTTCTTCTTCATTTGTTTTCTCAAGTTGTTCAGTTGCGGCGATCATTACATTTAGCATTCCGGTGCTAACACTCTGTGAAGTTGTTGTCTTTTCATTCAAATCTTCCCTTTCACCTGTAATTACGTATTCTGATCATTAATAAGTTTTTGACAAATAATGTGTTACGTGATTTTTTTTTTTACCTTCTAGTGTTTCAGCTGCAATCACTATTGCATCTAGCATCCCTGTGCTAACATTGTTCTGGTTTTCCTTTTCACCTGCAACTACTAATATACTTTTTTGATATCCATTACGTAATTTTTAACTAACTTTTTTATCATTTAAATATACATTACGTAATTTTTACCTTCTATGTTTTTCTCATTACTTGATTTGTAGCTTGCTACCCATGACTTCCATTTTGTTTGCTTCTCACGTATAATGTTGCTGTCTAAAAAATTTGAAGTGGCTTCTTCGAAAATTTCATCTATTTCAGCAACATATGTTTGAAACTTCTCCATTTTGTTTTCTATTTTTGAAATCCATTCCTGCAAACAATACGTGAATAAATTACATGATTTCTGTTGATGTTTGACATAATAAATTACAGTTACTTACATTCTCATTAACTGGGTAAGGACTTTTGTTTTTCTTCTTTCACATTGTCTTTTTCCTTGTTGACCCTTTTATGCTCTCATCTGTTGATTTTTGAGTTGCAACTTTTTGTATTTTTGGTGTTGTTGTTGCCTTATTTGCATCACCAGCCTGCAAACATTACGTGATTTTTTAAAATCCTATATACATATACATGTTATGTAATTTTTATACAGTTATTGCACTTACAATAGGGACTTGTGGAGTGTTGTAATTTTCCAAGATTTCATCAATGTCAGAGAGTGATTTTGTTGTTTCAAAGACGTTGTTGAATTCTTCTGAATCTTGATTTTGAAGATTATCCACAAGGATTTGTTGTTCAAGAAAGATTTGATGTTCATCATGCTGAATGTATGCATCTTCATTCTTACCATCTTCTTCCATTTTTTCTGCATCACCTTCTTCACCATCATAATCATCTCCACCAACACCACCAGCATCTTCATTTCCACCATCATCTTCTTCATCCTCATCATTATGTCCTTCTTCATCTCTAGGACTTTCTACTTCATCATTTCCTTCTTCATCCTCATCATTATCTTCTTCATCAGTTGAAAATGGCCCATTGTCATACAAATGTTTATCAACATCAGACAAATTCTGGGTGCTAATGTACTTAATTGCTGGTGTTTGTGCTATTTCAGGAGCATGTGATAACCTCTTTTCATGTACATAAAGCATCTGTCATGTGAATAAAGTTAACATTTGATCATTACTTAATTAGTAATAACACATTACGTAATTTGTATTTCTTATACATTTACATAATTATGAATAAAAAACATACCGCAAGAAAAGGCAAAGGTCCATTATACATTTCAGTTCCGTTCCAGCTTGCCTTCGTTCTTTTGAGACAGAAAATTAAGTACTCACACCAATTCAATTTTTTGATTGATTTGTCATCTGTCACTCCTTTCAAGAACATTTGATTTACTGTTGAACTCTTTGTTACTTGCCCAAATATAGAGTTGTAAAATACAAGGAAGTTCAACTTGAAAATCCAGTCTCCGCTTTTGCTTTCAATTATTTTCTTCTTCACATCCGAGATTAAAATCTTGTTATGCTCAAACTGGGACTTCCATACAGTAAGCGTGTTAGATGAACCCTTCCTTGGTTTGTTCTTTTCATTTACTGTCTGGTTACCCATTGGGACACCAAGGACTTGTTGAACTTTGTTGCTTGTAACTTGAATTATGTGGTTTCCTACATTCAATTCATCTCGTCTATCATCATAATTCACTAATAACCATCTTGCTAACTTTGTTGGCACTGTTTTAATGTTCATTGATAAAAAAGCTTCAAATCCCATCTGTTTGATTGCTTTTTTCTGTGCACTTGATAAGCTTGCCATCGCCTCATTCATGTTATCAACAGACGCCCTTACTTGTAATTTTATATTCGAGTACAGAACAAATTGCTTTCTCTGTGGTGAATTTTGAGGCTCTTCTGGTGAATTTGCAGGCTGTTGTTGTAGGAGTAATTCATTTTCATTGATCTCTGCGTTATTATCAAATGTTATAATTACGTAACAATGACAGAAAAATTACAAATTTCATTACCAAAATAACGTAATATAGACATATAATCATAACTAGTGTTTTTCATTTACCAAAATTGCTTAACAATGACAGAATAACTACATTTTCATTACTAAAATAACGTAACAAAGACATAATCATAAACTAGTGTTTTCATTTACAAAATTGCTTAACAATGACAGAATAACTACATTTTCATTACTAAAATAACGTAACAAAGACATAATCATAAACTAGTGTTTTCATTTACAAAATTGCTTAACAATGACAGAATAACTACATTTTCATTACTAAAATAACGTAACATATACATAATCATCATATATTTATGGCCAGAATCATTACAAATTTCATTACCAAAATAACGTAATATAGACATAATCATAAACTAGTGTTTTTCATTTAACAAAATTGCTTAACAATGACAGAATAACTACATTTTCATTACCAAAATAACGTAACAAAGACATAATCATAAACTACAATTGCTTAACAATGACAGAATAACTACATTTTCATTACTAAAATAACGTAACAAGGACATAATCATTACAAATTTCATTACCAAAATAACGTAATATAGACATAATCATTTCTAGTTCTATTAATAAAATTACGTAACACAGACATACTTTCCATTACTAAAATGATGTAACATTGACATAATCAGTACATTTCCATTACCAAAATAACGCAATATAGACATAATTATGATGCACCATAGACATAATCATTTTTCTAAAAGCATGTAACATTTTTGACAGAATCACTACATTCCGATTACTAAAATAACGTAACATATAAAAATCATTTATAGTTATATTACTAAAATCACGTAACACATAACAAAATAAATTTCTCTGTACCATTTTTCTTTGAAGGCCTGTCATGGTTTGCTTTTGTTCTTCTCTCTGATTTGTCAGTTTTATCCTTGGTTTTTTGAATTTTGCTAGGGCCTGATAATTAGAAATACGTATTTTAGTAAAATTTCACAACGTATTAACAATATTAATTGACGTAATACTTATTTACCTTCATCAACGTCGTTCTTTTCAGTTTCATACTCTGTTCCTCTCTTTCTTCCTGTAACATGCATAATGTAAGTTATTATATAGTTTTTCAATGTAAAATTTGGTACAGAATAACGTAATGTACTTACTTTCGTATACTTTTGAGTATTTCATGGTTAATCTTCTGTAGAAATGGAGTTTATTGATGATTTTAACTAGGGTTTCAGAGTTTATTATGTAATTTTGGGGAGAAGTTTTGAGCGATTAATGAGACTGAACGGTCTCTTATAATTTGATTTTAGAAAAATTGACGATTATACCCTTATTAACTGTCTAATCTCTCACTTATTTACGAAATTGACACCGCGTACTTTTTTAATTAATGACGTAAGATTATTGATTGATCGACGGTTAGTATTCCTTCGCACGCTTCGCACGATTGTTTGTTTTTGTAGAATAACCGCCTCCTATATATATATATATATATATATATATATATTAGTTCATCAAAATTGTATTAATATATATCAATTCATTGTAAAATACATTCAAAACCTTTTACTTAAATTATATATTAAATAAAGAATAGTTGTAACAACATGATATAAGTATTCTCATCTCAGGTAAATAACAATTACATCAAACTATATGTATTTATTAATTCCCTCTTTGCATAGAGATATATAATTAGAGTTGGCTAAATTAAACAAAAGCTTTCTTCTTCAGTTGTTCCGGTGATCATATAGTTTATATCAGATTAGGCATGTGTTACGTGTGTGAATATTCATACACGTAATACTTCCAGAATTCAAATCGTTACCACAACATTAAAAACATAACTTTCACTACTGATTTTTTATTTTCTATATAGCATGATCAAGTTTATAAAACTCTAACTTTTATAAAATACCTAATTTTATATAAAAGATTATAATGAAAGATGTAGCATTATAAATTGTTCTTTATATATTTTCTATTAGGGGAAAGTGAATATGAGGCTGTCACACGTCTAAGCTTAGATGCGAAACCCTCAAAACTATGTCGTTTTGATTAAAAACTTTAATATTTTAAATTAAACCAATCCCAATTTTGCTTCCATTTTTCTCTGTGATTATGAAGTTACAAGAAGTAACATATCTTCGAACCTAAAAATCAAATTAAAAAAAAAAGGAAACAAAATCATCAAAAACTAAAACTAAGAAACAAATCAAAATCACATGAAACGAAAAATAAAAAGATAGAAGACCAGACATTGACTACCTAAATCAGAAATTAAATCTCAAAAATATATTGAAATCGTTTTTTGATTTAAAGATTCAGTTGTCGTGAACCTTGGTACTTGAGCATTAAAATCGTCTTCATTTATTTTGATTTATATCTTAGTTTTGATTTTTGCTTTAAATCCATTATTTTATAGGCTCCAATAACATGTAGATGTAATTGATTAAAGCAACTTTTATATGTTCTCGGGATTTGCAGAGCTGCATCATTGAGAAAAAGGAAGATGATCGCAATGAAGAAGAAAGATTTAAAATGGTATGTTTTAATTTTAAATTTTAGGGTTTTTAATCAAAACGACACAATTTTGAAAGTTTCGCATCTAAGCTTAGGTGTGTAACATCCTCATATTCACTTTTCCCTTTCTATTAATATGTTCAAAGTAATTATAAAATTGAATGTAATGAGGTTTCATAAGCATCTCTTGACTCTTGACTTTCTTTTAGTAAAATATGTTGTTCTAGTTTGCCCCAAATGTAGTTATTTTATACTTGTATAATACAAGTATACAAATACAACTATTTCAAAAATAAAATTAATTGCTAATAACAAATATTAAAGACAATTTAATAGTAATAATAAACTTAATTGTCTCGACTCAATGACTCATACGATTACGATTGTATAACAAGATGATTTTGTGAATTGTATCATATGAGTCCTATGAGAAACCTAAGTTGGTTATATTTTTTTTTGAACGGCCAACAAATTGGAATCACTCACGGAACATTGGAGTATCATTGTGTCACCAATGTTGCCACGCGATCATATTTCACCACCAAGTCACCAATTCAGGAGGAAACTCATAATAATTATGAGAAAACCCCCTTTGTGAGATTCGAACCCAGGACCTTATGGTCCCTAAGTCTTATCTCACCACCAAAATGTCGCTAGGCTATAATGCCTTTGGCCTAAGTTGGTTATATGACTCATATAAGAGGGTAGTTCGCCTATATCTTATGTGTCGTACAACATGACCTGTCAAGAAATAACCTCCATAGCAAGTGATATAACCCATGGCAAAAAAATACACATGATTTTTTTTTCTTTTCTTTTCTTTTTTTTTTTAAATTTATTAATTTAAATATTGCTCTAGTAGGCGGTGTATGGTGGAATCATCACATACTCTAGTAAAAAAAGTGCGTAAGAGCCCCATGGTGATATAACAATATCGTGTTAGTGATAAAAAATAAATAAATAATTACACATAGCCTAAGAGCACCCATAATGTTGATGTCTAGATCCGATCACCACTATTTCGGATGAGGTTTGAAATTTTAACACATTATAAAGCTAGATTGGAATATCAGTCTAGAGTTTCGAACTCCATTTCGGACAAGATGGTGGGACCTCACACACATACTCTCTCTTTCTCTCTCTCACACATATAGATAGTACTATTTTTAAAGAAGTTTGTATATTAGAGTATGCGTAGTGGCTAATGTTATGGGGCGTTTTGGGGCTCCATAGCGCCGGGAACACCGCCCCGAGTGGCGCTATGGGGCGTTTTGGGGTGATTTTGTCTTCTCCATAACGGGCGTTGTGCATTGGGGTTTTTTAAGGGTTTATTATTATTATTATTAATATTATTATTATTATTGTTGTGTTTGTGTGTGTGAAGAGGAAGAGAAAGAAGTGAAGAGGAGGAGGAAGAAGAAGAAGAAGAAGGGAAGAAATGAAGAAGAAGAAGAAGTGAAGAAATGAGGAAGAAGATGATGGAGAAGAAGAAGTAGGTGGGGAAGGGGTAGGTGGGGTGAGTTATTATTTTTTATTTTAATTAATATTATTTTTAATAGTAAATCTTATTTTTTTATTATTGTTTTTTAACTTAATAAATTTCTTTTATTATTATTATTATTATTATTAGGTATTTAATATATTCTTATTTAAATAAAAAACAATAATTAACCAATCATTACCAATCATTTATAACCCCCACATAACCCCCCTTCCCACTACACCCTCTTTTTCCATAACCCCAACATAACCCCTTTTCTATTACTTTTTAATATTTTAATCCTATAACCCCCACATAACTATCTACCACTACACATACCCTTATGAGTTTATTTATGAAAGTTTCAAAATACTATAATATAGAGTTGAGGGCTTGAAATTCTATTTTTAAGACCATGTGTAATGGGCATTATATGGGCATGAATAATTATGATAATGCCCTCAACACCATCCCCTAAGGCATTATATGGGCATTAAGAGGGTGGGACATTTCTAGTATAATACTCAAATAGGATAAAAAAATATGGAAAATAATAATTAAAAATGTCATTAAGTGGCTTTAACCATTACACATTTTTTTGAGAGGCTTTATGATAATGATGTGGAGGAAAATGCCCCTAAAGGGCATCCATTACTTATGGTCTAAATGGCTAGGCGTGATGCTCAGTGGTGATCTTAGACCATTGGGTATTATTTTTGGTACGGTTCTTTAAATATATGGACAAAGAAAAGAAAGTTAATTAATGGTATCATGTTGATGATCAGAAACGATATAGTATTCGGGCATGATAATCAGTCCAACTTATTATTATTTGATAAAATTCTTAATTATTCGTATTGGTGGTATATTTGAGTGATGTGAATTCAAAATCCTCTTCTTGTAATTCTTTTCTACCCCTTGCTAGATTTATATATGTTTTTACCGTTAAAAAAAAGTTATGTTATCCTAAGATTGTAATTTTTTTTTGATTGGTGAAAAACTGTGTGGCAACCACCCGTATTCGATCTTCACTCGAATATCAAACCATAAATGATGGAAGTAGAGATTGAACCTCTGATTAAATAGGTGAAACAAAAGCCACTCCACCAATAGATTGAACCTAAGATTGTAATTTGTAAAGGTTAATGGAACACTCGGTCATCAATTAGGCTAAAATGATGAGTCAATGAGTGATGAGTCAGCGCTTTTGTCGACATCCATGTATCATGGTATGGACCACTTTTTGTACAATAAAATTGGGTCCCTCCGTCCCATTCTCATCTGAATAAAACAAAAGGCCACCTTTCTAGCACATTATGATTTTAGCAAGTTACGTATTATGTTTTAACACTAACTCTTTACTTAGACTATATGGTGTGCCTCCCCTTTCCGCCAACTCCCCCAACTGCCACATCAGCGCCATGTCATTTCCCCCATTTTCTCCCCTAAACTTTGGAAATGGTTTCCCCCAACTCCCCCATTCCCCCTTCCTTTTTTTATTCTTTTTCCTTTTTTTTAATTATATATTTTATATTTCATAATTATTTTTTTATTAAAATAAAATTAAAAAAACCGTAAATAATAAAAAAAAACGCAAAAAAAAACGTATAATAAAAAAAACCGAAATTTCATAAAATTAAAAAAAATACAAACTAAAGTCACAAAATAATAAAAATTACAAACTAAAGTTCATTAAAAAAAACTAGAAAAAACTACTCGTTATTGGCGTCGACACGAAAATTATTCCAAATGTGATCAACGAGATCCGAAACAAGGTTTCCATTCGTAGTGGCATCGTGTAACGCCCACGTGTTTGATTCTTGTTGTCCCTCGTCAACTGGCTCGAGCACTTCTTCAATCTCATTCGGATCGTAGACGCATATCGCACGACCTTCGTCTTCAATTATCATGTTATGAAGTATCAAACACGCGTACATAATGTATCTCAATCTTTGTGGATGGAATGCACGTGCTGGTCGTTCTATTATATGCCACTTCGCCTTGATCACACCATATAATCGTTCGACGTCTTTCCTTGCTGCTTCTTGACACTTCGCAAACTTTTTCCTTTTGTCATCTGAAGAATTCAATATTGTCTTCACAACAGACGCCCAGCTTGGGTATATGCCGTCACATAAATAATACCCATGCTTATATTTTACGCCATTGAGCCAAAAAGAATCATCAGGGCCAGTGCCTCTAATCATGGGGTCAAAAATATGAGATCTTGCAAGAACATTTAAGTCGTTACACGAACCTGCAACGCCAAAAAAAGCATGCCAAATCCAAAGATCTTGTGAGCAAGCGGTTTCAAGAATAAGTGATGGTTCTCCTACGTCACCCCGAGTATATTGACCTTTCCATGCGGTGGGGCAATTACGCCATGGCCAATGCGTACAATCAAGACTTCCTAGCATGCCAGGAAAGCCGTGTTTCTCTGCATGGTGCGCGTAGAGCTTTTCGATGTCGCTTTTTCTTGGCGTACGCATATAAACCTTGCTATATAAGTTCACAACATCTTCGCAAAACTGGTACAAACATTCCCGACTCATTCTATCAGACATCCTTAAATACTCATCCCATGAATCACTCGCAGTGCCGTATGCTAATTGACGAATTGCAGACGTGCATTTCTGTAGGGTCGTAAAACCCCGTTTTCCTCTACCATCGTATCGTAGTGTAAAAAATTCATCATAATTAGCTAAATCATCGGCAATTCGTTCGAACAATCTTCTACTCATTCGGAAACGACGTTTAAACTGTTCGTCCGTGTAAACACAGTTTTCGTCAAAATAATCGGCCACCAAACGTTCGTGTGCACCTTTAAAAAAAATAAAACATATCAACAAAAAAAATAAACAATTTTAACAAAAAAAATAAAACATATTAACAAAAAAAATAAAACATATCAACAAAAAAAAATAAAACATTTTAACAAAAAAACATACCCTCACGATCTCTATCAAGCGCCGCGCTCCGTGTCAATGGTACCGAAGACGCTTCACTATCGCTTTCGTCTTCCAACTCGGCTATAAGTTTTGCCGTTTCCATCATTGCGCCAACGTAAAAGTTTATCACATTTTGTTCCTCCTCCTCCGACGAACTCATGGTAACAAATTGGATTTTTATAAATTTTTTGGAGATGGAAAATGATAGTTGTGGGTATGGTTGTGTTGATAAAA
Organism: Ambrosia trifida; assembly: GCA_028751855.1. NCBI lineage: Eukaryota > Viridiplantae > Streptophyta > Magnoliopsida > Asterales > Asteraceae > Ambrosia > Ambrosia trifida. The sequence goes on from CM054125.1 coordinate 42,938,779, forward strand.
TATATAAATTGAAGGTTATATATATATATAGATAAAAGGTTTAATTTTTTTTTTTTTTTTTTTTTTTTCAAACGGCTATATGCCCTCGGGACCCACCACCAACGTTCAAAAAATTTAGGCCAATCACATCGCTCGGTTCAAACGGGATTATTTCCCCGGGTACCCCGAAAATTCCTCGGGGGAGGCGGTGTTCCCGATCGGGGAAAGTGCCAAATCACCACCCCGAGGTCGTTCCCCGAAGGCACTCCGAATAGTCTTAGTTTAATAATTTTTTACTCTTTCTATAATCTATATACAAACCCTCTAAGGTTTAAATCCTTATTAAAAATTAAAACGAGCTTTAATTTTGAAAATATAACATGAAGGTTTAAATTGCACTATATTTTTCTTATACAATCACACCATGATTAAATTATCACTACATGAGCTAAATTATTGAAGACACTTAACATGTCGTGGACTAAGAAATAAAGTCATGATTAATATTAATAGACTTGTAGAAATGTGTACGTGTCATATTATTATTATATTTATGATGAAAGACAGAGAGCATTTAATTTATTATGTTTAACATAAAATATAACAAACGCTATCCACAATATACTTCAAACTTGAAAATGTATTAAACAGAGACATTAAAACTGTCTCATCGAACTCTATGATCTTAGTTTTTAGGTTTTTCCTTTTTTGGATTTTTACCTTGTAGGTTAAGAATTTACGACTTTACGTTATATTATGTAGTATTGTGTCTTTTTCTTATTTTCATCATTGTGTTTTTTTCTTTAGCATTGTGTTATATTTTTCGGCATTGTGTTATATTTTGTTGCTTATTGTGTCATAATTTATGATTTATTGTGTTTTTTGTATCATTATCACCCTTTTCATTTTTATTACACTGTATAAAATAACTTGACCCTATATATACTATTAACTAGGTTAGAGTCCCGTGGGGACCCACGGTTCATCCGCAAGTAAAATGAAAAAAAAAAGTAGGAAAATAAGAATTGTATTATGCAATATGATTTGGTTACTAAATGTTTGATGATGCAATATGTATGAATTTTGATGTTAAATGCAAAATGTCATCTAACAATTTAATGTAATGAAATGATGGATATATCGAGTAAGTAAAGTTTAATTTGACAACTGCAAACTACATAGCATACTATCACAATATCACACATTACAACATTTGGGTAATATCTATATTCTAATCATAACTAAGCTTAAGCATAGAACACTTATCATTTAGTTGGGGCTTAACGAACTTCAACCAATATTACACATTACATCATTTGGGTAATATCTATATTCTAATCATAACTAAGCTTAAGCATAGAACACTTATCAATTAGTTGGGGCTTAACGAACTTCGACCAATGGTCCATTTTCATTACTTCAATCAAAATCTTCCAAGTCTTGCTTATTGATAGCTGATTTTTCACCTTCAAAGTTGTTATCATTGTCATCACGATCCTCAGAGTGCAGCTCATTTCCAATAATTTATGAAAACCTCCACCATTGTATTCCATATTTGTGCTCTACATAAAATATAGTTGTTGTAAAGATATGGATACGGTGATAAGTAAATTAAGAAACAATCCTTAACCCACTTACTTGAATGGGTAGCTTAAATTTTACATGTTATCTCTCCAATAGTTCAAACCGATTACATAGCTAAAAAACAACTAATAAGAAAATGGGTCCAATGTCACATGCTGTAATATAAATTTCCTATATTTTATTAAAAAAATAGACACCAAAAGGATCAACCCCAAACCCATTTCAACATGTAGCCAAAAGGACCCATTGTACATACACTTTAGGCAACTTTTGACATGTTACAAAATGCCGCCAAAAAACGTCATTATTTAAACTGTGTAAATATAGTACTTAACAATTAAAAATCTTAATAAATAACATCAAAATCATAATCAATCATTCAAATCAATGACATTAAAATAATCCGCGTCTGAAACTGCCTTACCCATTATATATAAAATATTATTGACATATTTTCATTAGCACACTTAATGAAATCAAGATGATGATTATCGTTTAGTGACAATTGATTAAAGGAAAGTCGTAATATCAAAATGAAAGTTGGTCAACAATGTTAAAATGAAATTCGTAATATTAGTAACATCAATAAATACGATTAAAAATCTTAATAAATAACATCAAAATCATAATCAATCATTCAAATAAATTACATTAAAATCATCCGCGTCTCAAATTGCCTTACCCATTATATACAAATTATTATTGACATCTTAGTAATCATTATTAGTTGTGATTGAAGTAATATAATTCTTTAACAGAAAATAACATTTTGAAAAATTATATTATCATTTAATTTAGTTGTTAAAATTGGTATGACGATTAAATGATTTTATTATTTGTTATGGTTTATTTAGTATTGATGTGTCTCGAACAATTCTGCAAAATCGGAAATACTGTGCCTCGATTGACGTGATCAAGTAGGAATATTTATTTATATATTTGAATTATAAAAAAAATGGAAGGATTCGTAATTGACGTGAATTGGTCAACAATGCTTAAAATTAGCACAATCAAACTCAAAGACATAAAGTCAAAGAACTGACCTCCATCAAATTAACAAAAACGTAAAAAGTTTTTATTTAGATTGGGTCAACAATATTAAAATTAAGGTGGTAATATTAGTAATAGCATTGAAAATTATCTTGAATACATTATATATTTTAGGAAACTGTTAAATAGATTTAAATTATATTTATTATTAAAAGAATAATAAAAGTGTAGGAAAATAAATTTACACTCCTATCTTCGGATTATATTTAAATTATAAACTGTTAAATAAATTTAAATAAACGTAAGTAAAATCGTATATGTTTACAAGAATATCGTTTTATGACAATTGATTAAAGGAAAATCTTTGAATTATAAAAAATGGAAGGATTGATAATTGACGTGAATTGGTCAACAACGCTTGAAATTAACATAATCAAACTCAAAGACATATAGACAAAGAATTGACTTCCATCAATGTGACACCCGGCATGTTCAGCTTAAACATAATAGTAACATCTAAGTCTACCTTAGCGAGAAACGTTTATAAACAAACTTAACTGGGTTAGTTGAGTCGGGTCAAATTAGGATTGTCCAGGGTTCAATGATCTGGAGGATCATTGGGAGTCGTTTTGGGAATACATTAGTACCGGGTTCCGTCGTTGGTGACATTACATGAACTAATTAAGTATATGTGTAGATTATGGGTCGTGTGGTGGATTGTATGCTTATGCTTGCTTAAACGATGTACAAATGATTATACGTGCCTAAATATGCTAAGTATAGACTATGGATGCATGCTTATGTGTTAAGAAGTATTAGAATGCGTTAAACACGACAAACTGGAAAAAGGTTAACATGTGTTAAAAGTGCTGTTAACATGTGTTAAAAAGTGCTGATGACCTGAATGTGGAAATAATGGGCGAATGTGGAAATGGAACTTGAGAAATGGGCGAATGTGGAAACAAAGTGGGCGAATGTGGAAAGATTCCACATTCGACCATTACAAATGGGCGAATGTGGAAAAGTTCCACATTCGACCACATAAAATGGGCGAACCTGGACCTGGTATAAATACCATCCTTAGCCATTTTTCACCATTTCACAAACCCTAAACGCCTCCAAACACTCTCTATCAGCTATTATCATTGGGGAAGGAGTTTTTGAGCTTGTTTTTCATAACCTAACTCTCTAAATCATTACAAGTGAAGATCTAAGGTGTGTTCTTCATTACAAATCCTTTTTAAACAATTTTAACTTGTTTTCATCTAAACCCCAAGGGTCCAGATCTGATATCAACATGTTTTATGGGTAAAAACCTTCCTAACATCTTTCTAAATAAAACCTATTCATAAACAATGAGTTTTTATGCAAACTAAACATGTGTTAATATGATATTATGCATTATTTGATGATTACTTGTTGTATAGATGATATGACAACAACCTAGGGCTGTTATTAATGATGGGTTATGATTGAAACATGTTACCTTTGATTGTTGATGGTGTTTTGACGATTAAAGGGGTTTTTAGTGAGATTTAGGGCTTGTTTTTGGATGGTTATGATAAGGTTATGATAGGGGTTTCTTGTTCATGATGATCTGAGTATGATGAGCTGATTATTGATTGATTTCAGAAAGTTTCCTAATTGGGTAATATTTTCATGCATGATGATGTGACATCTCCATAATTTACTATTTTAGGAAACTTGTAAAACGGATAGATTTTGGGGTAAAATTGGTAGGGTTTCGTAGGAATATGTTAATGATGCTTGACTGCTGTAACTCATGATGTTTCGTGATGTTTTCGGATGTTTTTGGACGCGTTTTTGAGTAAACAACACAGCAGGGTCGAACCTGGAACACCTTCGGCCAGTCGAACGGGCGAAGGTGGGTTCCAGGGGTCGAACCTGGAATCAAAAAGGGGCGAACGAACTAAAATGGGCGAAGGTGGGAGGAAAAGGGGCGAAGGTGGAGGTTCAAAGCCACATTCGACCAGTTAAGGCCACCTTCGACCACCCCAAAGCCACATTCGACCCTATGTTAGCAAAAATAAGATTTTTGATACAAACTAAGTGTTTTATGCTTGAACCTTACGTGTAATCTATGTGTACTTGATTAGTTAGGGTAATGGGTCACCAACGGGATGTCGGGTCGGTCTAGTGTGTCGGTTAAACATTTGAACACGTTTTAAAACATACTTGGTTATGATCTGGACAATCGGGGACTAGATAACCTTATGGTTATTAGTCGGAACACTTATGTGAACATTTTGATAGATCTCCGGTAGAGGGATTATCAAGGGCTAAACATCTTTACTTATAATTGAAGAACGCAATCTAAGATGAGTTCACGGCCCCACTTTTATGTGCTTTAACGTTTGGGGGAGAAAACATGCGCTAAACAGTTTTGGTAACATATGTCATACTATGGTTTTAACTTTATATTGCTATACGATCTTTTGGAAAGTCCCGGGGGAAACCATGAATGTGCGGGTTTGCACAACGGGGGAAATGTGGATAGATCTATTGGGCGTGACCTGCCCCACTCGTCGGCTTGGAGGGCCGGGCGGGTGCATATTGTCTCGAACAGGAACATTATCGTGCTGAACATTACGGGCTGCTAAACATGCTAAACATTGCTAAACGTGTCCAGTAATGGTTTCCAATCGTAGTAGTAATAATACATACGCCTAGCTAGCGTACTTGGTAGCATTGATATAGTATGGACATGATAACATTTGGATAACATTTTTGAACAAACCTGTGAACTCACCAGCATTATATGTTGACGTCTTTTGGCATGTTTTTCTCAGGTCGCTAAGGTAGCAACAACTGGATCTAGGCGCACGAGTCGGCACGGGCGTCTAGGGTTTAGAGCATGGTCTTCATTAAACTTTTGAACTGTGTCTTTTGGGTTGTAAACATTTAAAGCTTCCGCTACAGTTTATGTTTTTATAACTATATCTTTTGAGTATTGTGTTATGCATATAGTGTTGTTTATTGTGACCGTTGACTTGAATCCTGGTTTGTCATGCGCCTCGCGGTAAAACCCCGCAAGTGGAATTTGAGGGTGTGACAGATTGGTATCAGAGCCAATGGTTATAGTGAACTAGGACTGCATTTAGAGTCTAGTCTATAGCCGAGTCGCACACACTAGACGGTCACATACTTGTGTCGGTTTGGAACATGTACTAACTTTGTCGGGGTGTCGTTACATTATCATCACACTTCTCTGTTACATCATCCGATCTTACTCTTGGCTTTATACACTCTTATGTTCTTCTTCGGGGTTTGAAGGAGAAGGAGTTGACTCGTGGGTTATTGCACGGCAGTGTCGTACGTTGGGGTAGTCTTACGTACTCTCGGGGTCTGTCCAGGATTCGGACATCTCCCTTTCATACCCCAATAGACGCACTTGCTTACACATTATCTTGTGCACTTATGCTTGTGATAGCATGATGCTAGATGCCGATATTCAGCGACTTGAGTTCAAGTTGCGGGAAAGCCTGGAGGACCATGTAGAGCAGTTTATCATTTCGGGTGCACACGAAATCATAAACTGAAATGCATGAGAATCCAAGTGGACTCTGAACTTGGATGCATAGTCCTGGATTGGGTCTAGACATAACTTTTCTAGCTACTAGTGGTTGACACTAGCAGTGAATCTGAATCTCTCGATTTCTGATTTGTCAGATCATGTCGGGCGCACGTGGTGGTGGACGTCGTGGTGGTGGCCGTGGCGGCGGTGGCCGTGGTGGCGGTCGTGGTAACATCAACATGACCCAGGCAGAGCTGAACAACTTGCTCCAACAGCAAGTGAACATAGCCTTGGCTGCTTTCCAGGCTGGGCACAATGCTCTGGGTGGTAAGTTGGTTCTTACCTGCCTTGTTTCATTCTTGGGTGTCATGTTTCCTTTGTGGTTTACCTTTGTGTCGTGTTTCAGGTGCTGCTGTCAACCCACCTCCATCCCAGTGTTCCTACAAGAAGTTTAGGGACTGCCAGCCCCATAACTTCGCAGGGACTGAAGGGGCAGTGGGACTGCTCCGATGGTTGGAGAAGGTTGAATCTGTTTTCTTGATGTGTAACTGTCCTGTTGAGGACCGGGTCAAGTATGCCACTGCGACATTTGAGGGTCCTGCTTTGTCATGGTGGAATGCTACTATGCAGAACATGGGCTTGGGGGAAGCTCATGCTATGCTTTGGGTGGATTTTGTTCGGCTGCTGAAGAGCGAGTACTGTCCCAGGGAGGAAGTGCAGAAGTTGGAGCATGAAGTCTGGAACTACAAGATGGTGGGGTCCGAGATTGAGGAGTATACCGTGCGACGCAATGAGCTGGCGGTGTTGTGTCCTGACATGCACACACCTGAGTACCGTAGGATTGAGCATTACATCTCTGGGTTGGTGCCGGAGATTGCTGGGTTAGTAGCTGCTGGGAACCTTCCTACACTGGCTGAGGTCGTCCGTTCTGCACACAAGATGACCAACATGAAGATTTTGGAGGGTGTTTTACCTCCCAAGGGTTCGACTGTGAAGGGTTCTGAAGGCAACAAGAGGAAATGGGAGAACGTGGGTAAGAGTGCAGTGCCGGCGCCGTCTCAACCGGCCAAGAAGTGTGATGGATCTGGGTCGTCTTCAGCGCAGAAGACAGGTGGATACGTTGGGAAGCATCCCAAGTGTAACAAGTGTGGCTTTCACCATTCCGGGAATTGTGATCGGGCTCGTTGTCATCGGTGCCATCAGTTGGGGCACCATGCTAAGGATTGCAAGGTGGCGCTCACCCCAACTCAGACTCCTGCGGCTACTCCTGCTCCTGCTGCTCAGGGGACTCAGGGGAGACAGGGGTGTTACAACTGTGGTGACACGGGACATTTCAAGCGTGATTGTCCCAAGCTGAAGCAGGGCGATAATGGGAGGGGCGGAAACGGTAACGGTAACGGGAATGGCGGCGGAGGCAGGACTGCGCGTGCTTTCGTCATTGGGTCTGCGGAGGCTAGGCAGGATCCAGACACAGTTACCGGTACGTTCCTTCTCAACAATCGCTATGTTTCTGTTTTATTTGATTCTGGTGCCGATAAGAGCTTCGTATCTGTGTATGTTAGTCAGTTGCTAGATGTAGTACCCACACCTTTAGAGGCTAAGTACTTGATAGAATTGGCTAACGGTAAGAACATCGAGGCGACTCATATCCTTAGGGAGTGTCACTTGGAACTGTCGGGTCTGTCATTCCCCATTGACCTTATGCCTGTACCTTTGGGTAGTTTCGATGTCGTTGTGGGCATGGATTGGTTATCGTTGTATCGCGCAGAGATTGTTTGCTTTGACAAGGTTATTCGGATCCCTCTCCCCGATGGAGAGATTCTTTCGGTTCACGGCGAGAAAAGCGGTGCTCCGCTGAGTATCATTTCCAGCATGAAAGCCCGTAAGTATCTTCGAAAGGGCTGTTCGGCCATTCTGGCACTTGTTAACGTTTCTACTGACGATGAGAAGAAGATCGAGGATATTCCGGTGGTTCGTGACTTTTCTGATGTATTTCCTGATGATTTGCCTGGTCTTCCTCCCCATCGTCAGGTTGAGTTTGGTATTGATCTTGCTCCGGGCGCAGCTCCTATTGCCCGAGCTCCGTATCATCTTGCACCTCCTGAGATGCAAGAGTTATCCAGCCAGTTACAGGAACTCTTGGAAAAGGGTTTCATTCGACCGAGCTCGTCCCCGTGGGGAGCTCCTATTTTGTTCGTGAAGAAGAAGGATGGGAGCCTTCGTATGTGTATCGATTACCGTGAGTTGAACAAAGTGACCATCAAGAACCGTTATCCTCTTCCTCGCATTGATGATCTCTTTGACCAGCTTCAGGGCTCCAGCTACTACTCGAAGATTGATTTGCGGTCCGGTTATCACCAGTTGCGCGTCAGGGAAGCTGACATCCAGAAGACTGCTTTTCGCACTTGTTATGGCCATTTTGAGTTCTTAGTCATGCCTTTCGGTCTCACTAACGCACCGGCGGTGTTCATGGATTTGATGAACCGCGTTTGTAAGCCGTACCTTGATAAGTTCGTCATCGTGTTCATTGACGACATTCTGATTTATTCCAAGAATAAGGCGGATCATGAGGAACATCTGCGGTTGGTCTTGGAACTTTTGAGACGGGAGCAGCTGTATGCTAAGTTCTCAAAGTGCGATTTTTGGTTACGTGAAGTTCAATTCCTAGGGCATGTGGTGAATGAACTGGGAATTCATGTCGATCCGGCTAAGATCGAAGCTATTAAAGACTGGGAAGCACCAAAGACGCCATCTGAGGTGCGGCAATTCCTGGGTCTTGCAGGTTACTATCGGCGTTTTATCGAGGGATTTTCGAAGATCGCTCAACCCCTCACTGCTCTCACCCAGAAGGACCGAAAGTTCGACTGGGGCGAACCACAGGAATCAGCATTTCAGATGCTGAAGCTTAAACTTTGTTCTGCTCCTATCTTATCCTTACCCGAGGGTACGGATGATTTCGTGGTGTACTGTGATGCTTCGATTCGGGGTCTCGGTTGCGTGTTGATGCAACGCGGGAAGGTTATCGCTTATGCTTCTCGTCAACTCAAGGTTCACGAGAAGAACTATACTACTCACGACTTGGAGCTGGGTGCAGTAGTTTTTGCGTTGAAAATCTGGAGACATTACTTGTACGGTACCAAGTGTGAAGTTTACACCGATCGCAAGAGTCTCCAGCATATTTTCGACCAGAAGGTGTTAAACATGCGGCAGCGTCGTTGGGTTGAACTCTTGAACGACTACGACTGTGCGATTAAGTACCATCCTGGCAAGGCAAACGTTGTGGCGGATGCCTTGAGCAGGAAGGAGTCGGCGAAGCCTCGGCGTGTCCGAGCCTTGCAGCTTACCATACATTCCTCCTTGCCTGACCGGATCCGTTCGGCTCAGGTGGATGCCTTGAAGGAGGAAAACCTTAAGGCCGAAACGATGCACAGTGCGGACAAACACCTTGAGCTTAGGTCTGATGGCCTACACTACTTCGCTGGGCGTGTTTGGGTTCCTTTACTCGGGGGATTACGGGAGCTTGTCTTGGACGAGGCTCACAAATCCCGGTATTCTATTCATCCAGGCTCCGATAAGATGTATCAGGATCTGAAGATACTTTATTGGTGGCCGAACATGAAGGCTGATATAGCCTCCTATGTGAGCAAATGCTTGACCTGTGCTAAGGTCAAGGTGGAGTATCAGAAGCCGTCTGGTCTCCTACAGCAACCTGAGATTCCAGAATGGAAGTGGGAGCGGATCACGATGGATTTCGTCACCAAGTTACCGAGATCACCAAGTGGTTGTGACATGATTTGGGTGATCGTCGACCGGTTGACGAAATCGGCACACTTCATACCTATTAAGGAAACGGATGGACTCGAGCGATTGGCTCGACTCTACCTTAAGGAGGTGGTCTCTCGGCATGGGGTGCTTGTTTCTATCATTTCTGATCGTGATTCCCGCTTTGCTTCGCGTTTCTGGAAGGCTCTTCATAAGGCCTTGGGTACTCAGCTGGATATGAGTACGGCTTATCATCCGCAAACTGACGGGCAGAGTGAGCGGACGATACAAACACTGGAGGACATGCTGCGGGCATGTGTCATCGATTTTGGCAAGGGTTGGGAGACTCACCTGCCGTTGGTGGAGTTCTCCTACAACAACAGCTACCACTCCAGTATCGGGGCAGCTCCGTTCGAAGCTCTGTATGGACGGAAATGCCGATCTCCCTTGTGTTGGGCTGAGGTGGGCGAGAGTCAGCTCACTGGCCCGGAACTGGTGTACGAAACTTCGGAGAAAATCGTACAGATCCGTAACCGTTTGGCAGCTGCGCGGGATCGTCAGAAGAGCTATGCCGATCGCCGTCGCAAACCGCTAGAGTTCCAGGTTGGGGACAAGGTGCTTCTGAAAGTTTCACCATGGAAGGGCGTCATACGCTTTGGAAAGCGTGGCAAGCTTAACCCTCGTTACGTCGGACCGTTCGCAATCCTGGAACGGATTGGGCCGGTGGCGTACAGACTTGATTTACCGACGGAGCTCGGTAATGTTCATAACGTCTTCCATGTGTCTAACTTAAGGAAGTGTTTGGCTGACGAATCTCTTGTTGTACCACTGGAAGAGATCAAGGTTGATGATCGTCTTCGCATTGTGGAGGAACCCGTGGAGATTCTGGATTACAAGATTCGTAGCCTTCGGCGGAGTAAAATCCGCATCGTTAAAGTTCGTTGGAACTCGGATCGTGGACCGGAGTTCACGTGGGAACGAGAGGACCAGATGAAGGCTAAGTACCCTCATCTCTTTCCGAAGCGCGCGTTCGAGTCCAGGCATGTTACTGCTGAAGCAGAGTGAATCTCGGGGCGAGATTCCCTTTCAACGTGGGGATGATGTGACAACCGGTAACTTTTCTTTTCGTTTTCTTCCTTTTCGTCTGTTTCATTTTTGGGCTTCGTGCAATTTTCGGGACGAAAATTCTTTCAACGTGGGGATGATGTGACACCCGGCATGTTCGGCTTAAACATAATAGTAACATCTAAGTCTACCTTAGCGAGAAACGTTTATAAACAAACTTAACTGGGTTAGTTGAGTCGGGTCAAATTAGGATTGTCCAGGGTTCAATGATCTGGAGGATCATTGGGAGTCGTTTTGGGAATACATTAGTACCGGGTTCCGTCGTTGGTGACATTACATGAACTAATTAAGTATATGTGTAGATTATGGGTCGTGTGGTGGATTGTATGCTTATGCTTGCTTAAACGATGTACAAATGATTATACGTGCCTAAATATGCTAAGTATAGACTATGGATGCATGCTTATGTGTTAAGAAGTATTAGAATGCGTTAAACACGACAAACTGGAAAAAGGTTAACATGTGTTAAAAGTGCTGTTAACATGTGTTAAAAAGTGCTGATGACCTGAATGTGGAAATAATGGGCGAATGTGGAAATGGAACTTGAGAAATGGGCGAATGTGGAAACAAAGTGGGCGAATGTGGAAAGATTCCACATTCGACCATTACAAATGGGCGAATGTGGAAAAGTTCCACATTCGACCACATAAAATGGGCGAACCTGGACCTGGTATAAATACCATCCTTAGCCATTTTTCACCATTTCACAAACCCTAAACGCCTCCAAACACTCTCTATCAGCTATTATCATTGGGGAAGGAGTTTTTGAGCTTGTTTTTCATAACCTAACTCTCTAAATCATTACAAGTGAAGATCTAAGGTGTGTTCTTCATTACAAATCCTTTTTAAACAATTTTAACTTGTTTTCATCTAAACCCCAAGGGTCCAGATCTGATATCAACATGTTTTATGGGTAAAAACCTTCCTAACATCTTTCTAAATAAAACCTATTCATAAACAATGAGTTTTTATGCAAACTAAACATGTGTTAATATGATATTATGCATTATTTGATGATTACTTGTTGTATAGATGATATGACAACAACCTAGGGCTGTTATTAATGATGGGTTATGATTGAAACATGTTACCTTTGATTGTTGATGGTGTTTTGACGATTAAAGGGGTTTTTAGTGAGATTTAGGGCTTGTTTTTGGATGGTTATGATAAGGTTATGATAGGGGTTTCTTGTTCATGATGATCTGAGTATGATGAGCTGATTATTGATTGATTTCAGAAAGTTTCCTAATTGGGTAATATTTTCATGCATGATGATGTGACATCTCCATAATTTACTATTTTAGGAAACTTGTAAAACGGATAGATTTTGGGGTAAAATTGGTAGGGTTTCGTAGGAATATGTTAATGATGCTTGACTGCTGTAACTCATGATGTTTCGTGATGTTTTCGGATGTTTTTGGACGCGTTTTTGAGTAAACAACACAGCAGGGTCGAACCTGGAACACCTTCGGCCAGTCGAACGGGCGAAGGTGGGTTCCAGGGGTCGAACCTGGAATCAAAAAGGGGCGAACGAACTAAAATGGGCGAAGGTGGGAGGAAAAGGGGCGAAGGTGGAGGTTCAAAGCCACATTCGACCAGTTAAGGCCACCTTCGACCACCCCAAAGCCACATTCGACCCTATGTTAGCAAAAATAAGATTTTTGATACAAACTAAGTGTTTTATGCTTGAACCTTACGTGTAATCTATGTGTACTTGATTAGTTAGGGTAATGGGTCACCAACGGGATGTCGGGTCGGTCTAGTGTGTCGGTTAAACATTTGAACACGTTTTAAAACATACTTGGTTATGATCTGGACAATCGGGGACTAGATAACCTTATGGTTATTAGTCGGAACACTTATGTGAACATTTTGATAGATCTCCGGTAGAGGGATTATCAAGGGCTAAACATCTTTACTTATAATTGAAGAACGCAATCTAAGGTGAGTTCACGGCCCCACTTTTATGTGCTTTAACGTTTGGGGGAGAAAACATGCGCTAAACAGTTTTGGTAACATATGTCATACTATGGTTTTAACTTTATATTGCTATACGATCTTTTGGAAAGTCCCGGGGGAAACCATGAATGTGCGGGTTTGCACAACGGGGGAAATGTGGATAGATCTATTGGGCGTGACCTGCCCCACTCGTCGGCTTGGAGGGCCGGGCGGGTGCATATTGTCTCGAACAGGAACATTATCGTGCTGAACATTACGGGCTGCTAAACATGCTAAACATTGCTAAACGTGTCCAGTAATGGTTTCCAATCGTAGTAGTAATAATACATACGCCTAGCTAGCGTACTTGGTAGCATTGATATAGTATGGACATGGTAACATTTGGATAACATTTTTGAACAAACCTGTGAACTCACCAGCATTATATGTTGACGTCTTTTGGCATGTTTTTCTCAGGTCGCTAAGGTAGCAACAACTGGATCTAGGCGCACGAGTCGGCACGGGCGTCTAGGGTTTAGAGCATGGTCTTCATTAAACTTTTGAACTGTGTCTTTTGGGTTGTAAACATTTAAAGCTTCCGCTACAGTTTATGTTTTTATAACTATATCTTTTGAGTATTGTGTTATGCATATAGTGTTGTTTATTGTGACCGTTGACTTGAATCCTGGTTTGTCATGCGCCTCGCGGTAAAACCCCGCACGATTTTAATCTCATTTATTTCTTATTGACCGAATTAAATTATGAATATATTACTAATACTAAAACTAATATTACGATTTTTAATTTTCATCTCATTTATTTCTTATTGACTGAATTAAATATTTGTTTTTTATGAATATATTACTAATTACTAATAATTACTAATACTAACTAATATTAATACTAATATTTTGATTTTAGTTTTACTATTCGTAAAAATTCGTATTGTTGACCGAATATATTACTAATACTAATTGACAACCCTCAAATTCCACGTGCGGGGTTTTACCGCGAGGCGCGTGACACACCAGGATCTCAGTCAACGATCACAATAAACATACAACAAACATGCATTCAAGATTATATTTAAAACCAAAATATAATGCTTTGAGCTGTAAACCAGCAGCGGAAGCATTCTTGTTTACAACCAAAAGACATATCATTGTTTACAAAGACATTGTTTAATATGCTCAAAATAATAGACGCTGTGCTTGACTCCGTGCGCCTAGTCCGACAACCGCTACCTTAGCGACCTGAGAAAACATGCCAAAAATGTCAACATATAATGCTGGTGAGTTCACAGGTTTTCTTTTATAAAGCGTTTTCTGTAAGTTGTAAAGATCATATCCGTTACTACCAGGTTATAAGAACGTTAGCTAGACGTTAAGTGTTTGTTTACTACTGCGGTTGGGAATCCATTACTATACGTTCATAAGTTGTTGAGACTTGCCCAGCAGTTTTGGCTATAACCGATGCCTCGGCGAGCCAGTAATAAGAGACAATATGCACCCGCCCGGCCCAGCCGTCGAGTGGGGTTTGTGAGGCCCAATAGATCTATCCACATTTCCCCCATTGTGCATCCCCGCACATTCATGGTTTCCCCCCTGGGACTTTCCGTAAAAGCCGCATAGTATATGTAAAGTAACCATAGTATAACATGACCTTTAATAAGTAAGTAAGTAGCATGTTTCTCCCCCGTAAGTAAAACGATAAAAGTGGGGCTGTGAAACTCACCTTGGTTTGCGTTACTTGAAAATAGTTAAGTAATTATGTTATGATAGCCCCAGATAGCGGCGACCTATCATAAGATGCGTATAAGTATTGGACTAATAACCCGCAGGCTAAATAGTCCCCGAATGTCCAGACCGTGACCATAAACGTTTGAAAACACCTTTAACTGTTAAACCGACCGTGCCAGACAAGACCCGACATCCCATTGGTGACCCGACATCCCACGTGTTAGATAAATGCAAGACATCATGCAACATATGCAATTAAACACTTAGCACGCGCAATAATTCACCTAGTCTAGCATAACACCCGTTTAACGCATAATCAGGTCTGAATACGTCTTACTAAGTCATTGGGTGTATCCCGGGGTTCCTATCATGTTCCTAGGTGTTAAATCATGTTCCGGGATGTCAAAACGCGTTTACGACAGCAGCACACGCGATTAGGAAACCTTCATGCGATTAGGAAAAGTCAACTAGTGAGTAGGAGGGAGGGTATAGGCGAGTAGGCTCTACTCGCATGAAGCTATAGGCGAGTAGGCTCCTACTCGCATGAAGCTTCAGGCGAGTAGGGCCCTATTCGCCTGATGCTCTGCTGTTGCGCGTTTTCGCGCGTTAAACCCTCCAAATCAGATCCGAAACATGTAAAAACACCCAATATCAAAACTAAACTATTAACCAACCCTTTTCAAGCAAAAACCCCCAATTTACCTCTGCTCTAACGGGCTCGGTGCGATTATTTCCAAAAATGGCAAAGTACTAGGTTTCACCAACCAACCTTATCTTTCCTTAAATGGAAACAATCAGGTTTCATCTCCTACAAGTTGCAATTCATCATTCCTATGTTATATCATCATTCTAACATGATTTCTAACCACAATCAAGCAATGAATCACATCATACATCCTATTCTTCAAGAATTACCCAAATGGGTCAAAATGCATACTTGCACCTAAACATCATATCAAGGGCTTAAACTCATAGATAATCATCCTAACACCACCTACATATCAGAAGTACAACAAATTCATGGAAACATTCATGTTATAATTACCAACAATCATCATATGCACAAATACTTCACATATAGCAAGTATCATGGTGTAGGCTTGTTTTAGAACTCTTTTCAAAGGGTTTTAAAGACATAAACTTAACAAAACAAGGTCTGGACTTTTGGGGAATCAAAAAAACAACTTTACAAAGGTGTAGGATGAAGAACACACCTTGGATTTTATCAAAGAAGGGTGTATAAGCTTGGTGATGGTGTGTTTTGAAGCAAAGCAAGCTCCAGAGGTGTTTCAAGGTGTGTGGGAGGCTTGGGGTCAGTTAGGGTTGCACAAATGGTGTTTAGGGAGTTAAGGGTTCTATTTATAGGTGTTTTGACCCGAGTTCAGCATCACAGGCGAGTAGGATTCCAGATCAGGCGAGTAGGGACCCTACTCGCCTCTGTTCATGCGAGTAGGCCTCCTACTCGCCCCAAGCCTCTTGTAATCGCCCCAGTACACGCGATTAGGGGTCCCCCCAGGCTCCTAATCGCCTATAATGTGCTGGAATGGGTTTTTGGCGCGTTAAACACTATTTTAACATATATAAACACGTATTCACATACCGATAAGTCACATAATGATTCCAAACATATAATGCATGATAACTAACACGTTTACATCCGTTCACCAATTCCCGGGACTCGAGACTCGTGTGTGCATTAAACCCGGCGATTCCACGAATCGCCGATCCTTGTACCCATAGTTATGGACCGACTCCCGATGACCCCGCGGATCATCATGACGACTCCCGATGATTCCCAGAATCATCATACCGACTCGACTGACCTTGTTAAGAACGTAATATGCATGACTCGCTAAGGTAGACTTACTAGTTTAGTCAACGTTACTAACCTGAGTTTGCCGGGTGTCACATCATCCCCCTGTTGAAAGAATTTTCGTCCCGAAAATTGCCCAAGGCCAAAAAGGAAGAGACGAAAGAGAAGAAAAATTTTCCGGTTGCCACATCATCCCCCTGTTGAAAGGAATCTCGACCCGAGATTCATTCAGCTTCAGCAGAGACATGTCTTGATTCGAACGCGCGCTTAGGAAATAAATGGGGATACTTAGCCTTCATTTGATCTTCCCGTTCCCACGTGAACTCCGGTCCACGATTAGAGTTCCAACGGACTTTAACGATGCGGATTTTACTCCGGCGAAGGCTACGGATTTTATAGTCAAGAATTTCAACCGGTTCCTCCACGATACGTAGACGATCATCCACCTTGATCTCTTCGAGAGGAACAACCAAAGATTCATCCGCCAAACACTTCTTCAAATTAGAAACATGGAAGACGTTATGAACATTACTGAGCTCAGCCGGCAGATCAAGCCTGTATGCTACTGGTCCAATCCGTTCCAGGATTGCGAACGGTCCCACATACCGAGGATTCAATTTGCCCCGTTTCCCAAAACGTATGACGCCCTTCCACGGAGATACCTTCAACAAAACCCTGTCGCCAACCTCAAACTCCAAAGGCTTGCGACGACGATCGGCATAGCTCTTCTGACGATCCCGAGCTGCTGCCATGCGGTTACGGATTTGTACGATCTTTTCGGAAGTCTCGTACACAAGTTCCGGGCCGGTGAGTTGACTCTCACCCACCTCGGCCCAACAAAGAGGAGACCGGCATTTCCGCCCGTAAAGAGCCTCGAACGGAGCTGCCTTGATGCTAGAATGGTAACTGTTGTTGTAGGAGAATTCCACCAACGGTAAATGACTCCCCCACCCCTTGCCAAAATCGATCACACATGCCCGAAGCATGTCTTCTAGCGTTTGGATTGTCCGCTCACTTTGACCGTCAGTTTGCGGATGATACACTGTGCTCATGTCCAACTGAGTACCCAGAGCCTTGTGCAAGGACTTCCAGAAGTTAGAGGCGAACCGAGGATCGCGATCAGAAATAATAGAGACAGGCACCCCGTGCCGAGAGACCACTTCCTTGAGATATAACCGTGCCAAACGTTCGAGACCATCGGTCTCTTTAATGGCGAGGAAGTGCGCAGACTTTGTCAACCTGTCGACAATCACCCAGATCATGTCGCAACCACTGGGCGATTTCGGGAGTTTGGTCACAAAGTCCATCGTAATCCGCTCCCACTTCCACTCGGGGATTTCAGGCTGTTGTAGAAGGCCGGATGGCTTTTGATATTCGACCTTGACCTTGGCACAGGTCAAGCACTTGCTCACGTACGAAGCCACGTCCGCCTTCATGTTCGGCCACCAATAAAGTATCTTTAGGTCTTGATACATCTTATCGGAGCCAGGGTGAATAGAGTACCGGGACTTGTGAGCTTCATCAAGAACGAGCTCCCGCAAGCCCCCAAATAAAGGAACCCAAATACGTTCAGCGAAATAGTGTAACCCATCGGATCTGAGTTCAAGGTGGCTATCAGCACCATGCATGGTTTCAGCCTTAAGGTTTTCCTCCTTCAAAGCTTCTTGCTGCGCTGAACGGATTCGATCAGGTAAGCCGGAATGGATAGTGAGCTGAAGAGCTCGAACACGACGAGGTTTAGCCGTTTCCTTCCTGCTCAAGGCGTCTGCGACCACATTCGCCTTGCCAGGATGGTATTTGATAGCGCACTCGTAATCATTAAGAAGCTCGACCCAACGACGCTGTCTTATATTCAACACCTTCTGATCAAAGATATGCTGGAGGCTCTTGTGATCGGTGTAAATAGTGCATTTGGTACCGTACAAGTAATGCCTCCAAATCTTTAAAGCAAAGACCACCGCACCCAACTCCAGATCATGGGTGGGATAGTTTTTCTCATGAACCTTAAGCTGACGAGAAGCATAGGCGATGACCTTCTCGCGCTGCATCAGTACACAACCAAGACCCCGGATAGAAGCGTCACAATAAACCACAAAATCGTCCGTACCCTCAGGCAAGGACAAGATAGGAGCAGAACAGAGTTTAGCCTTTAACAACTGGAAGGCCGACTCCTGCGAACCACCCCAGTCGAACTTTCTATCCTTCTGGGTAAGCGAGGTGAGGGGTTGAGCGATCTTCGAAAATCCCTCGATAAAACGACGGTAATAACCTGCAAGGCCTAGGAATTGCCGCACCTCAGATGGCGTCTTTGGTGCTTCCCAGTCCTTTATGGCTTCAATCTTTGCCGGGTCAACGTGAATTCCTTTCTCATTAACAACATGACCAAGGAATTGGACTTCACGCAACCAGAAGCTACACTTAGAAAACTTGGCGTACAACTGTTCCCGCCTTAGAAGTTCCAAAACAAGACGTAGGTGTTCCTGGTGGTCCACCTCGTTCTTAGAATAGACTAGAATATCATCAATGAAGACAATCACGAACTTATCAAGATAAGGCTTGCAAACATGGTTCATCAGATCCATAAAGATGGCAGGTGCGTTGGTGAGACCAAAAGGCATGACCAGGAATTCAAAATGGCCATAGCGAGTTCGAAAGGCGGTCTTCGGAATGTCAGCTTCTTGAACCCTCAACTGATGGTACCCCGACCTCAAATCAATCTTCGAATAGAAACTAGAACCCTGAAGCTGGTCAAATAAGTCATCGATGCGAGGAAGAGGATAGCGATTCTTGATGGTAACCTTATTCAACTCCCGGTAGTCGATACACATCCGCAGGCTTCCGTCCTTCTTCTTGACAAACAAAATAGGGGCTCCCCACGGGGACGAACTAGGTCGAATGAAACCCTTCTCTAACAGCTCCTACAACTGGTTCGATAACTCCTGCATCTCGGGAGGTGCAAGACGATAAGGGGCACGAGCAATAGGGGCCGCACCCGGAGCAAGTTCAATACCAAATTCGACCTGGCGATATGGAGGAAGACCAGGTAAGTCTTCGGGAAATACATCGGGAAAGTCACGGACGACAGGAATATCTTCAATCTTCTTCTCTTCTTCAGACGAAACCGAAACAAGTGCCAGAATGGCAGAATACCCCTTCCGAAGATACTTATAGGCTTTCATGCACGAAATGATACTCAATGGGACCCCGCTCTTCTCACCGTGCACCAACAGAATTTCTCCATCAGGGAGAGGAAGTCGAATGACTTTATCAAAACAAACGATCTCAGCATGATACAGGGACAACCAATCCATACCCACGACGACATCGAAACTACCCAAGGACACCGGCATAAGATCAATAGGGAAGGAATAACCCGACAACTCAAGGTGACACTCCCTAAGGACGTGCGTCGCCTCGACTTTCTTACCATCAGCCAATTCTATCAAGTACTTAGCCTCTAAAGGTGTAGGTACCCTATCAAGCAATTGACTAAACCCAAGAGATATGAAACTCTTGTCGGCACCAGAATCGAATAAAACCGTAGCATAGCGATTATCGAGGAGAAACGTACCAGTAACAGTGTCGGGATCCTGTCGAGCACCACTTGAACCGATCACGAAGGCGCGAGCATTCCTGCCTCCGCCCCCGTTGTTTCCATTGCCCGACCCATTCTTCCCGGCTTCACCCTGTTTCAACTTGGGGCATTCACGCTTGTAGTGACCAAGTTCACCACAATTGTAGCACCCCTGTTTACCCTGATTTCCCTGGGAAGCAGCAACAGGAGGGGCCGGAGTAGATGTAGCAGGAGGGTTCCGGTTACCCTGAAGATTAACCCTGCAGTCATGGGCCACATGTCCGGCCTTGTTGCACCGGCGGCAATGGTTCTTGTCGCAACGACCAGTATGATGAAACCAGCATCGTTCACACTTTGGCAACCTTCCCTGATAACCCCCTATCTTCTGTTCAGACGACGATCCCCCAGTATCAGACTTCTTCACCTGCTGAGGCTGAGCCGAGCTCGAACCTTTCCCCACAGCTTCCCACTTCCGCTTGTTACTATCAGGAGCCTTCACAGCAGCGCCTCGAGGAGGCAAGACCCCTTCAGCCACTTTCATGTTGGTCAGCCTGTGGGCCGACCGAACCACCTCAGAATAAACAGTGAGGTTACCCGCAGCAACTAACCCGGCAATCTCCGGTACTAACCCAGCAACATAATGCTCAATTCTTCGGTATTCGGGTGCGTGCAGATCGGGGCACAACACCGCCAATTCATTGTGCCGAGCAGTATAAGTTTCAATCTCAGAACCCACCATCTTATGATTCCAGACTTCATGCTCGAGCTTCTGGATCTCATCCCTCGGGCAATACTCATTTTTCAGCAACTGAATGAATTCTGCCCAGGGCATAGCGTGGGCTTCCCCAATGCCCATAGTCTGGGTGGTGGAGTTCCACCAAGTCAAGGCTTGACCCTCCAAGGTCGCAGAAGCATATTTCACCCGGTCGCCTTCCGGGCAGCTGCACATTGAGAAAACAGATTCGATTTTCTCCAACCATCGGAGCAGTCCCACTGCCCCCTCAGTGCCGCTAAAGTTGTGGGGCTTACAATCCATAAACTTTTTATAGGAACACTGGGATGGAGGAGGATTGACAGCACCACCTGGAACAGACACGTGGGTGAGAATCAAGAAAAGGTAAAGTACCCTAGAACAAGGTAGAATAGGTGAGGATCGACGTACCACCCATAGCATTATGAGCGGCTTGGAATGCAGCCAGAGCAATATTCACATGTTGCTGCATCAGGTTATCCAACTCCGCCTGGGTCATATTAATGTTCCCACGGCCACCACCGCGGCCACCTCCACGGCCGCCAGCACGGCCGCCTCTGCGACCTCCACGAGCTCCTGACATCTTCTGTCACAACATGAAACAAAAGACTCAGACTTGCCCGTGATATAACCCAATTAAGAATTCCAAGAAACTAGACCGAGCCCAGCTCGGGTCCATCCGTTCAAGCCCAAAGTCCGCCAGGGATCCCATGCATCACAGTTTATGATCTCGTGTGCACCCGACATGATAAACTGTTCCACATGGTCCTCCAGGCGCGCTTTAAGTTTGAAGTTCAAGTCACCGAACACTAGCGCCCAATCATGGTATTATCATAAGTATAAGTACAAGATAGTATGCATAAGAACGGGCGTGTTCATTAGGGCATAGAGGGGAGATGTCCAAATCCTTGGACAGATCTCAAGAGTATGCCGAAGCTACCCCAATGTACACCGCCGTCAAGAAAGTTCAATAGTATATCGTTCGTCGCCGAATTATAGTAATGAGGAATCAAGAAATAGGATGATAAAGAGCAAACAGATGATGTAGCGTAGAAGACAATGACACCGACACCCCGACAAGTCATATTGTTACTCGCTTGCTAAGACTCGACTGATTGTGACCGTCTAGTGTGTGCGACTCAGTTATAGACTAGACTCTACATGCAGTCCTAGTTCACTATAACCGTTGGCTCTGATACCAATCTGTCACACCCTCAAATTCCACGTGCGGGGTTTTACCGCGAGGCGCGTGACACACCAGGATCTCAGTCAACGATCACAATAAACATACAACAAACATGCATTCAAGATTATATTTAAAACCAAAATATAATGCTTTGAGCTGTAAACCAGCAGCGGAAGCATTCTTGTTTACAACCAAAAGACATATCATTGTTTACAAAGACATTGTTTAATATGCTCAAAATAATAGACGCTGTGCTTGACTCCGTGCGCCTAGTCCGACAACCGCTACCTTAGCGACCTGAGAAAACATGCCAAAAATGTCAACATATAATGCTGGTGAGTTCACAGGTTTTCTTTTATAAAGCGTTTTCTGTAAGTTGTAAAGATCATATCCGTTACTACCAGGTTATAAGAACGTTAGCTAGACGTTAAGTGTTTGTTTACTACTGCGGTTGGGAATCCATTACTATACGTTCATAAGTTGTTGAGACTTGCCCAGCAGTTTTGGCTATAACCGATGCCTCGGCGAGCCAGTAATAAGAGACAATATGCACCCGCCCGGCCCAGCCGTCGAGTGGGGTTTGTGAGGCCCAATAGATCTATCCACATTTCCCCCGTTGTGCATCCCCGCACATTCATGGTTTCCCCCCTGGGACTTTCCGTAAAAGCCGCATAGTATATGTAAAGTAACCATAGTATAACATGACCTTTAATAAGTAAGTAAGTAGCATGTTTCTCCCCCGTAAGTAAAACGATAAAAGTGGGGCTGTGAAACTCACCTTGGTTTGCGTTACTTGAAAATAGTTAAGTAATTATGTTATGATAGCCCCAGATAGCGGCGACCTATCATAAGATGCGTATAAGTATTGGACTAATAACCCGCAGGCTAACTAGTCCCCGAATGTCCAGACCGTGACCATAAACGTTTGAAAACACCTTTAACTGTTAAACCGACCGTGCCAGACAAGACCCGACATCCCATTGGTGACCCGACATCCCACGTGTTAGATAAATGCAAGACATCATGCAACATATGCAATTAAACACTTAGCACGCGCAATAATTCACCTAGTCTAGCATAACACCCGTTTAACGCATAATCAGGTCTGAATACGTCTTACTAAGTCATTGGGTGTATCCCGGGGTTCCTATCATGTTCCTAGGTGTTAAATCATGTTCCGGGATGTCAAAACGCGTTTACGACAGCAGCACACGCGATTAGGAAACCTTCATGCGATTAGGAAAAGTCAACTAGTGAGTAGGAGGGAGGGTATAGGCGAGTAGGCTCTACTCGCATGAAGCTATAGGCGAGTAGGCTCCTACTCGCATGAAGCTTCAGGCGAGTAGGGCCCTATTCGCCTGATGCTCTGCTGTTGCGCGTTTTCGCGCGTTAAACCCTCCAAATCAGATCCGAAACATGTAAAAACACCCAATATCAAAACTAAACTATTAACCAACCCTTTTCAAGGAAAAACCCCCAATTTACCTCTGCTCTAACGGGCTCGGTGCGATTATTTCCAAAAATGGCAAAGTACTAGGTTTCACCAACCAACCTTATCTTTCCTTAAATGGAAACAATCAGGTTTCATCTCCTACAAGTTGCAATTCATCATTCCTATGTTATATCATCATTCTAACATGATTTCTAACCACAATCAAGCAATGAATCACATCATACATCCTATTCTTCAAGAATTACCCAAATGGGTCAAAATGCATACTTGCACCTAAACATCATATCAAGGGCTTAAACTCATAGATAATCATCCTAACACCACCTACATATCAGAAGTACAACAAATTCATGGAAACATTCATGTTATAATTACCAACAATCATCATATGCACAAATACTTCACATATAGCAAGTATCATGGTGTAGGCTTGTTTTAGAACTCTTTTCAAAGGGTTTTAAAGACATAAACTTAACAAAACAAGGTTTGGACTTTTGGGGAATCAAAACAACAACTTTACAAAGGTGTAGGATGAAGAACACACCTTGGATTTTATCAAAGAAGGGTGTATAAGCTTGGTGATGGTGTGTTTTGAAGCAAAGCAAGCTCCAGAGGTGTTTCAAGGTGTGTGGGAGGCTTGGGGTCAGTTAGGGTTGCACAAATGGTGTTTAGGGAGTTAAGGGTTCTATTTATAGGTGTTTTGACCCGAGTTCAGCATCACAGGCGAGTAGGATTCCAGATCAGGCGAGTAGGGACCCTACTCGCCTCTGTTCATGCGAGTAGGCCTCCTACTCGCCCCAAGCCTCTTGTAATCGCCCCAGTACACGCGATTAGGGGTCCCCCCAGGCTCCTAATCGCCTATAATGTGCTGGAATGGGTTTTTGGCGCGTTAAACACTATTTTAACATATATAAACACGTATTCACATACCGATAAGTCACATAATGATTCCAAACATATAATGCATGATAACTAACACGTTTACATCCGTTCACCAATTCCCGGGACTCGAGACTCGTGTGTGCATTAAACCCGGCGATTCCACGAATCGCCGATCCTTGTACCCATAGTTATGGACCGACTCCCGATGATTCCCAGAATCATCATACCGACTCGACTGACCTTGTTAAGAACGTAATATGCATGACTCGCTAAGGTAGACTTACTAGTTTAGTCAACGTTACTAACCTGAGTTTGCCGGGTGTCACAAATAATAATTAATAAAGATAGATTAAACATAATTTTTTAGTAATATTAATATAAATAAATAAGATTAAAAAATCATATTAAATAACATTCAATTCGGCCAATTATTATTAATGTCAATTAGTATTAGTAATATATTTGTAAAAATAGTAATAGAAAATTTTAATTCGGTCAATAAGATATAAAATAGATTAAAATTAAAAATCGTAATATTAGTTTTAGTATTATGAATATATTCGTAATTTAATTCAGTCAATAATAAATAAATGATCTTAAAAATCGTAATATATAACATTAAATTCAGTCAATTATTATTAATGTCATTAAAACTCATAATAAATAACATTAAAAATGAATAAATCCTATTAATTGCAAGCAAGACCAATAATAATTAATAAAGACATATTAAACAAAATTTCGTAGTAATATTAGTATAAATAAATGAGATTAAAAAATCGTAATAAATAACATTCAATTTGGTCAATTATTATTAATGTCAATTAGTATTAGTAATATATTCGTAAAAAGAGTAATAGAAAATTTTAATTCGGTCAATAAGATATAAATGACATTAAATTTAAAAATCGTAATATTAGTTTTACTATTACTAATATATTCGTAATTTAATTCGGTCAATAAGAAATAAATAAGATTAAAATTAAAAATCATAATATTAGTATTAGTTTTAGTAATATTTTCTTAAATTAATTCGGTCAATAATAAATAAATGAGCTTAAAAAACGTAGTATATAACGTTAAATTCGGTCAATTATTATTAATGTCATTAAAACTCATAATAAATATCATTAAAAATGAATAAATCCTATTAATTGCAGGCAAGACCAATATTAATTCGAACAAATAGTAATATAAATAATATTAAACATAATTTCATAAAGATAGATTAAACGTAATTTCGTAGGAATATTAATATAAATAAATTAGATTAAAAATCGTAATAAATACATTCAATTCGGTCAGCTATTATTAATGTCAATAAATAACATTAATTCTAACATATTAAAAATACATTAAAAATGATTAAATCTTATTAAATATAAATTCAAAAAAAGTAATATAAATAAATTAGATTAAATTTTTTACTAAATAACATTAAATTCAGTCAATTGTTATTAATGTCAATAAATAATATTAAACATCTTAATAAATAACATTAAAAATGAATAAATCTTATTAATTGCAATCAAGACTAATCATAATTCGTATGTGGCAAGTATAACGTCACTGCATATGATGTTTTTAACATACCAAGATTGACCATGGTATGTGGAAACTTTAATGTTGTTGTTGCGTAAGTTTTTAGATAACAAAAACCTGTTCATGGATTTCGGTAATGTCTGGACGAACACGTAAAAAACAACATTATAATAAGGAATAACTTTTTTATTTAAAAAATATTAGAAAGACTCATACCAAAACTCGTGCGGAAGGGTCATGAATAACCTTGAAGAATTTGTCACCCTTGTGATAAGCCATAATCAAGTTCTTTGTCCTAATGAAATCCTGTTTTTCAAATGCAAAACAAATAATTGTTAATGTAACCATAAACTCAAGAAAGTTTTTTTTTTTTCATTTTCACGAAAACTCGAAACTGATTTCATTTGAATCCTGTTATTAAAACCACAATCATATTACATCAATTATTTGGACAATAATACAATGATTAAACCTGATCGTAAACAGTTGTGTATCCATTTCATCCAATTCAGAAACTTGATCCTAAACAGTTTATATACTTATGTTAATAAAAAAAACGTTTTGATCATTACAAAAAAACCGATTTTATTTGGTAGAATATTGATGTAATACGATGGTGATTTTTCTTTGTAGAAAAATGAATATATAAACCGATTGTATTTCTGTTTGATGTAATATGATCGTAAACAGCTATGTATGCATCTCATCCAAATCATAAACTTAATCGTAAACAATTTAGATACTTATGTTAATAAAAAAAAAACGTGTTGATCATTACAAAAAAACCGATTGTATTTTGTAGAAGGTTGATGTAATACGATTGTGATTTTTCTGTGTAGTAAAAAGAAAATACATAACCGATTGTATTTCTCTTTGATGTAATATGATTGTAAGCAGTTATGTATCAATCTCATCCAAATCAGAAAATTGATAATAAAACAATTTCGACACTTATGTTAATCGTAAAACGTTTTGATCATTACCAAAAAAACCGATTGTATTTCATAGAAGATTGATGTAATATGATAAATATAAGATTAGATGGACAACATACCTTGCAAAAAGAACAATGAGAAAGGAATGAGGAATGAGAAAGGAATTAGGATATGAAGGATGAACAATGTATTAGGCTAGGAAAGAGGAAGAATGTTTTAAGATACAAATGGATGGTGAGAAAACAAAAAAAAAAGAAGTTTATATACTACATTTCATGGAGCTCCATTTACCATTTGGATCCTAACACTGTGTTCCCGAGTTTCATTAAAGGATGGAAGAGAAAGGATCTCCCTACTCTTCATTTCTCTTCAATTCCTTCCAAATTGGAAAGATTGAAAATCACACTAAAATCCTCTTTATTATCCCTCTCATTCCCTCCCTTTCCCTCCTACAAAAAACTCTGGAACACATTTTTTCCCCACTTCCTTCCCAATCCTTTCTCTTCTATCCTTTAATGAAACTCTGGAACAGAGTGTAAGAGACCCTCTCAAAAGCTAGGATTCAACCCTAGTGTTTATAGATTTACAAACCTACAGTGTTTTAAGCATTCTTATAATTATGAATAAAATATTTAATAATTTACAAACCTTTGTGAACAGTGTTTAAGCATTCTTAAAACTATGAATAAAATATTTTAATTTTTATTGTATAATATTGCGAATAAGTTTTTTGAACTAAATATATTAAATATTTAAATTTAAATTTACCTAAACCAGTATCTTATGAATAAAATGTAGCATATATTCCTTTTTTCCCACACCACTCGGTGGAGTAAGAACTACCTGAAGAGCGAATACGGGTGGTGCTTGATCGATTGAGATGAAAGGGGAGATTTTACTGATTATCCTATTGTCATGTTTTCGGGCGGGTGAATGTCTGGTTCCCGTGCATCTAGGAGAGCCAAGGGGCTGACAATGGTCGAGTAGTCAACATTGACCATAACGCCCGGTATCATGACAGTTAGCAAATCCCTTTCAAAAAAAAACATATATTCTTTTTTATTTCATTTATCCAAAAATAAATAAATAAAAAAAAGAGAAGACGTCTAGACTCTTGTTTTTATTATCATTCATGCCGTATAGCAGCAGATAGGATATGAGATGAGAGAAGATAATACTGAACTGAACATAGTCTGAGTACACTAGTGAGAGAAGGTGAGTAATAATATATGATGGCGAACGGTTTCGCTTCCAACAGCAACGGATTATTACCGGACGAAGAATCCGTTACGTCGCCGCTCCTCCACCTCCGTCGCTCCACCTCCAACACCACCTCTCAGATCGCCATCGTCGGTTCCAATCCTTGCCTTATTGAAAGCCTCGACTACGAGTCAGTAAACAAACTTACACTCTCTCTTTCACTTTATATATTATTCAGTACTGTATTTTGTACACACTTTTCTATAATTTTAGTATCGGTATTAGCACCGGTATATAGAGTTGAGCATTTTGTAACTAGTACTGGTATGGTACTGTACTGTACTGTACTGTACCTATGCCATAACTATAGATTTGGTACGGTATTTCAGGTTATCGATTAGATTTAGCTTTGCGAACGTTACTGGATTACTGTTGTTTGCGTTGCAGCTACTCGTTATTCATGATATCGGCGTTAAACTCTAGATTTGATTGCTTGTTTACGGATTTGCAACAAAATTTTATGAAGTTATTAAATTATAATCGGAAGTTAGAAGTTGATTGAAGGTAAGTTAAGTTAAGTTTCGATTGAGTCACAAGACACGTATAATCAATAACAGATTAAGCAAAAGCGATGAATTATGTTATGAGTGATGAATCTGTAGGATTATTAATTGATTTCTGTTTGTTTTTAAGTTTAGATCTCTGAATACCATACCGATAGATTCGGGACGGTATTAACCGTCTTCCTGAGTATCGATCTTGCTTTAGTCATCAAAATATAGAAAAATCGATACGGTTAACTGACTCACGAACCACTGCATACGATGACGGAATTAGGATTTTTGAACTGACTTTTGTCTGTATTTACTTGCATAGTGTAAATGTTAAGACCAGCTTGAATGGAAAACGTGACTGATTGTGTGGGGTTGTAATGTTGCATACTATTGAGCTGCATAGTTATCTGGTTTTAGTGTTATCTTAAAGACATCCACACAAGTCTGAGGTCTCAATCACAATATGGGACCACGGCACAACACTATTTTGCACCACAATCTAAGTTTTTGCAGATGACACTGGGTAGTTATGAGGTTATTCTCTTGGTCTTTAGCAAGGTTGTAAAAGTCGCTCTAGGCGGTCGCCTAGGCGCTGCCCAGGCGCTAGTCGGGAACAAATGTAGGAATAAGACCCTAGTCGGAAAACTAGTCGTTTTGGCCATTAGGCGGCCATTAGGCTAGCCTAGGCGGGCCTAGGCGGTGATGGAGACGTACCTGGTTTACAGATTTGAAGTCGATAATGGAGAGGAAGGAATTCCTGGAACGTTGTTTGATGATGGAGAGGGAATAAAATTAGGGTTAGTGAAAGGAGTTAGGAAGAAGAAGAAGTGAAGTTTAGGCATAAGGAAAAGTTACGGCTGGATATAAAAAACTTTTAGGGTTTTAGCTTTAGATATTTAATATTTAACCCCCCAACTTTTATTATTTTACATTCTGTTCATCTAATTTGTAATGTTTTACATAAAAGCTAAACATAAGTTTATGTATTTAAACATTTAACCCTTCTATCTTAAAAAAAACACCTACATTTGTGTATATATATAAAAAATATGTATAAAAATACCAAAACGCCTAATTCCGCCTAATTTCGCCTAGTCCCGACTAGTCCCTAGGCTGGACCTCACCGCCCGCCTAGCGCCTAGCGCCTTTTACAACCTTGGTCTTTAGATAGTTGATTCAGGTGGTTTGACCTTATGGGCGGTAACAAAGGCTTCTCATCTACTGTTTAGATAGGAATAAAACTGTAGTTAATGGAATAGGCCAAGCAACCCCATTCCAGCTTTGCTTTTAGATTATGTCTTATATGTACCCAAAAGTTCTATCAAGTATCAACATAAGTCATTTAAATGGACAACCAAATTCATGATATTAAGTTAACTTCACATCGCATATTGTTTTATAGTACGTTAGAGCATCTCCAATGGGAGGGCCATAGACGCCCTCTCTCTCCATTCACATTGGCCACCCTCACGGACAACCCTCCTTCTATCTTTTCTCTATCGTCTACTTGAGCCGCCACGAGGGCAACGGACGACCATGGATCCTTGTGTTGGGGATGCTCTTAGTACCTATGTGACAGATGATTGGTATGGGCATGAGTATACACTGCAATATGGACCCAAACATCATATTGTGTTAGTTTATAATTTTTTAAGTGTTCACAGTTTTCTCACGGGTTGTAAAAACAAAGTACACTTGAAGATTGGGTTAGAATAAGTGGATGTGTACACTTGCTTTACCACATACGGTCGCCATTGGCTCTACCACCGCCACCCTAAACCCACCAGTCACTGCCACCACCATCGCAACCTCTGCCGTCATCACCACCACTTTTTGCGCACTGCCGTCACCACTAGCACCATAAAACAAATATGCTGAGTGAATCCTTCATGACCCAACCCATTTGTCTTTTTTTTTAAAGAGAATTGTTTTGACCTGAACCATTAGCCCATTACACAACCCGGCTTACTCGTTTTGCCACTCGTCGGCATTAGTTACAGGGCACTAGTAAGGTGGATCTCTGCATTAGAAACTTTATCTCATCCAAGATGGCATCAGACAATCATTGACAAAATGACGAATTTGCACTCAATGGGTATTTGAGATGTACGAGTGGGTCCCGTTGGCAAACTTATTGTATTGGGTAATGACACCTTTTCTTATCACCAATATGACTAATATACAACTTACCTTGCCCATGCAAACTATTGGCAATTGCTCTCTTCATCATGTTGACCTCAAAAATGTTATATGCAGAATAACCTCCTGAATTCGTTGCTTAGTGGGACTGTGGAAGTCTGAATTATGATCTTAAGCAATCTACGGGTAGGAAGACTGTTAAATCTTCTATAGGCTCTGAACCAGTAACTTCATATTGTACATACTTGAAAATTAGGTATCACACGTCAAATATATATAATCTATGACCATACATATTAAAGGATCACTTGCTATAACATGTTCAGACCACACATTTGAAAGACTCGTATACCTCTTAGGCATTGATGATACACAACCATAAGATGAAGTTTCCTTATTATAATGGGAGTGTGCCTTAAATATCTTTAAGTAGCTGTAATAGACTCAACTGACACTGGGTCCTAAATTTTAAATGTTAAAATCCTACCAGATTAATTGCATTGTATGAGGGGCAATAGACACGTTGCTGATAGTCATGTAGGGGCAATAGACACGTTGCCAAGTATTTTGCTGATTTTTTTCTTATTCTTTTCTTCAAGGATCATAGAGAATGATGTCTTCAAGCAAGATTGGCGCAGCAGAAGTAAATTCCAGATATTCGAGTACATATCTTTGAAATGGATCCTTTGTTTCGTTATTGGTATTGTGGTAAGTCTAATCGGCTTCTTCAATAACCTAGCCATTGAGAACATTGCTGGTGTGAAGTTTGTTATTACCTCCAACATGATGTTCGCCAACAGGTTAGAATTCCCCTCAATAACTATTTCTAGGATTTGACTCCTATTTATCACAAGAACTGTAAAGTGTAAGCTGTATACATTTGAACATCCTATAATTAATGCACTCTATGCTCTGTCACAGGTACTTGGCAGCATTTCTCATATTTGCAGCTGCAAACTTAGGCCTTACCTTGTTTGCTGTTTTGATTACAACTTTAATAGCGCCAGAGACTGCTGGATCGGGCATACCTGAAGTTAAGGCTTACCTGAATGGTGTTGATGCCCCTGCCATATTTTCATTTAGAACTTTGTTAATTAAGGTGTTTTGGATTGTTTATGTTTCTTCTTAACTGTTTACTAGAATACATATTAACTTGTATTATGTAAGGGGACTTGTTGACAGATTGTTGGCACTATTGCTGCTGTGTCATCATCTCTTAATGTTGGAAAGGCGGGGCCTATGGTGCATACTGGTGCATGCATTGCAGCTTTAACGTGCCAGGGTGGATCAAAGAAATACGGGTTGACATGGAAATGGTTTAGATTTTTTAATAATGACAGAGACAGGCGTGATCTTGTAACTTGTGGATCAGCTGCTGGAATTGCTGCTGCCTTTCGTGCCCCTGTTGGTGGTGTACTTTTTGCCCTTGAAGAAATGGCATCTTGGTAAAAAAAGAGCTGAAATATGATTTCATCAACATTTTTAATTGTCACGTATTTATATGACTGTGTTATTGTGCAGGTGGAGGAGTGCCCTTTTGTGGAGAGCTTTCTTTTCAACTGCCGTTGTTGCAATATTGCTTAGGGGTCTAACTGATATATGTTTGAGTGGAAAATGTGGACTGTTTGGTACGGGGGGTTTGATAATGTTTGATTTTACTTCAGCAGATATAACCTATCATCTCATCGATGTGCCCCCGGTGCTTCTACTTGGTGTCATTGGGGGCATTGCAGGGGGTCTGTACAATTATTTACTTGGTAAAGTTCTCCGACTTTACAATCTGATCAACGAGTAAGCTCTCTTTTTGGCTTCATGAATCAACATGCTTGCATTTGATGCGTGTTTGGTATATCAAGAGTATGTGGCAATATGGGTGGGTTGGGTAAAGGGTCAAACAAGTCTTTTCTTTAGTACAGATTGAAATGGGCTGTGGATTGACCCGCCAACACATTTTGTCTTTTTTTTTTTTTTTTTTTTTTTTTAAATGATTAAGGGATTAAGTATGAGTACAGACTACGACTTATTTAATCTGTTCTAACTTTTGGTGCTCCAGGAAAGGCACTTTTTATAAAATACTCCTTGCTTGCACGGTTTCCATTATCACTTCATGTCTCTTATTTGGATTACCATGGTTTGCATCGTGCCGGCCTTGTCCTGCTGACGCATCTGAACCATGTCCTACCATTGGGCGATCTGGCTACTACAAGAACTTCCAATGCCAACCTAACGAATATAACGAACTAGCAAGTCTTTTCTTCAACACAAACGATGATGCAATTAAAAACCTATTTAGCAAGGACACAGACACTGAGTTTCACCCGACATCAGTTCTAATGTTCTTTATCACCTGCTTCTTTCTCAGCATCCTCAGTTATGGTATTGTTGCACCAGTGGGTCTTTTCATACCCATAATAGTAACAGGTGCATCTTACGGACGTCTTGTTGGGCTTTTAATTGGGTCAACCTCTAATCTTAACCATGGACTATTTGCTGTTCTGGGTGCTGCTTCACTTCTTGGTGGGTCAATGAGAATGACGGTTTCATTATGTGTTATTCTTCTAGAATTAACCAACAACTTGCTGTTACTACCACTTATAATGTTGGTTCTTCTTGTTTCCAAAACCGTTGCTGATGCTTTTAACGGAAATGTTTACGACCAAATCATGAAGCTTAAAGGGTTTCCTTATTTAGAAACCCATGCCGAACCATACATGAGACAGCTAACCGTCAGTGATGTTGTTTCGGGCCCACTTCGTGTATTCAATGGGATTGAGCTCGTTGCTAATATTGTCCATGTTCTTAAAACAACGGGTCACAACGGGTTTCCTGTAGTTGATGAGCCACCATATTCTGAAGCATCAATTTTATACGGGCTGATTCTCCGGTCCCATCTTATTACATTATTAAAGAAGAAGGCTTTTCATGTTACCCCAACTGTAACAGATGTGGATAGTGTAGAGCAATTTTCGTCAAATGATTTTGCAAAACAGGGCCTTGTAAATGCAGAAAAGATTGAAGATATCGAATTGAGCGAAGATGAGATGGAGATGTTTATTGATTTGCATCCTTTCACTAATGCTTCACCATATACTGTTGTTGAGACCATGTCACTCGCGAAGGCCCTTACACTTTTCAGGGGTGTTGGTTTAAGGCACTTATTAGTTGTGCCCAAGACTTCCGGGGTAAGCTTGGTTCCTTTTAGCTCTTTTTGAATATTAGCAAGATAGGATAGTTGATTAATGAGTTGAACCAGCCAGCCCTTATAAGTAATCTCCATTATTTTAAGTTCTTGGCGTGATTGACCCATTTTACGTTTTTACATGTTTCCATTTCTTTAGACGTTTGAGATCAAACACAAAATAAATAAACACTGAAACAGCTGTGTTAGCGTAACCGCTTGCAACGGAGTTGTTGGGTCTAGTTGACCCGTCAACGCTTTTTTATCCCATTTTGCATTGTATAAATAAATTAGCATATGGAATTACAATGCTATCGAATTAGTAATTTAATCTTATAAATTGATAAATCTTTTAAGCTGTTTGACCTGCTTTCTTTGTAGCTAGTTTATTATCTTTTACCCATTGAATGACTCCTTTTTTATATAAACTTTATATTTATTGCAATTATATTTCCAAAAAGGCTAAAAAATGCTGTTTATTTTGTGTTGCAGAGACTGCCTGTGGTTGGTATATTAACAAGACATGATTTCATGCCTGAACACATACTAGGTTTGCACCCATTGTTGGCAAGAATCAAATGGAAAAGATTAAGATTCAAATTCCCTCTTTGGGACAAAATCTTCTCCTCAAATTCAACATAATCATCAATCATCTGTATTGATGAGGCTAAATCAGGTCGGTCCATATCTTTTTAAGTTATATATTTGGTATATATATGAACTTATTTTCACCAAGACTGCTGTTTTTTATATATAGTTTCACTTCAATATTGTTTATATTTAAACAAATAATGCATCAGCTTTCTAAGTTATTAGCATAGTCAGTCGTATTCGGGCTTATTCTTGTGTACGCTTTTTTGTTTCTCATATGATTCGTGAATTGTGTTCGGTAAAAAATTGTCTGTACAAGAGAAATGAATTAAAATTTAAACAGGCCATGTTGATTGGGTCGGTTATATGAGCTGGTCGACTCTTATAAACATGATTTGGAAAAATCATTGTATACTTTTTTTTTTTTATGAATGGCAATCTCTTTATATTCACTTGAAAAACCGGCTAGCAGTTCTACTTCTACAGATCTCACCTTCACGCTCACATTCACTACTTCATCGCGATTCAAATTAATTAATCGGATTAGCGAAAAACCCAAAAGTTTGACAAAACCGATTAAGAGTTGGTTCTCAAAATTTTGAATCAGGTTAGCTACCGCTTCAAATTTGGACATTGGGTTGCGAAGGGAATTCGAATTTATGATTTTCGAACTGGACCTACTTGAATATCCGAATTTGAATTACAACGGTGGTAAGAAAAACCATTGAAACTATCCAAACCATCCAAATCGAGCCAGATATGCTAATTTAGAAGTTGTATGGTTTAGTTAAAGTTTAAAAACCAAAGTTGCATTGTTTGTATCTTGGAAATGTTGGTATAAATTAGACCGGTTGAGATTTTAAATAAAACATTTTCTAATTTATATTAATACTATATATAATGCATTTTATAAGGGTAGTTTAAGATACCTAAAAGTTATTTTTTTTTCTTTTTAATGTATAAGGTACAATCCTATGTTTTAATTCCGCTTGCATGGTTTAACGTTTTTGCGTTTACTTTTCGTTCGGTTTTATTTCTTCGTTTTTTTATACTAGCTTTTTCAGTGTTGGTGGGAGTGTGCCACTTGTGTTACATGACAGGGTTTTACGCCCATGTCGCAACTCAGATGATTAATACTAGTTCTAACCAACTAATGTAAGTGTTCTAGATGAAATGGTAATTGATAATACATTAACACCCTTTGCTTTTATCCACCTAGGTCTTATGAACACATCTCAAATCTTTTTCCATATGTTTCATATGCCTATTTAAATTTTTTGATGTTGAAATTTAATGTTTGGTCTAGTTCTTTGAATTCCAACTTCTCGGTTTTAAACAAAACAGTTTCTAAATAATAGACATGTGTTCGAGATGAAATGGTGATTGACAAATTACTTTTTTTTTTTTGAAAGGCAAACTAACTTTATTACCAAACCCAATATTTATAAAGGTATTCAATAGCAAGGTGCTAATTAGATATAAACACAATACACCAAGCCTAATACACTAAGCCTAACAATTTAGTTATACATTAAGATCAAAAACTACTCATGATTGACAAATTACTTACATTAACAACCTGGGTTTCATTTTCAGAACCTTTTCCTTATTTTCCTTCAAAGTTACAATCAGATTAGTCGTATGTGAACTATAGTTTGACAGATGCTAGTAGGTTTATCAGTGTAATACGACATTTGACATATTACCGACACGAGGTTTTCCCCGCACTTTGCACATACCAGCAATGCAAAAATACCGATACCGACTCATATACTAAACCTAAATCCATAAAAATGAATATTGGTAACGCTAACAATGTTGTTCGGTTGGTGTTTTTCTCGATACAATATCAACGGTTGCTAAAAATATTTATCCATAGTTTATGATACTAAAAGTATTTTATTTTGTATACAACTCCATAAAATACAAAAATGTATACTTAGTTTTTATTGTCAATTTTAGATCAATTACTAACAAAAAAAATCTATTTAGTATACATAATCATAAAAAGGGTTAGGATCAAATACACAGTGAAAGAAAAATATGAAGTCGTAGGAAGGGTATCAAACAGACTCCAATTGAACTCCTTCAAGCAACATTGAAACCGTCTCATCAAATCCTACAATGTTAGTTTTTAAGTTTTAGTTTTTTGGGGTTTTAGCATGTAGCTTTTAGAATATATGTTATATCATTGTGTCTTTTTCTTATTTTCATTACTATGCCATTTTTTCAATTCATTGTGTCTTTTTTTTCAGCATTGTGTTATATTTTTCAGCACTGTGTTATATTTTGTGGCTCATTGTGTCATATTTCATGATCTATTGTGTTTTTTGTATCATTCTCACCCTTCTCATTTTTATTACACTGTGTAGAATAACTTGAAATACAAAAATGTATACTTAGTTTTTATCGTCATTAGGCAGTCGAAATGCGTAATTATGTATCATCGATAAAAAAGTAAATTTATTTTGAACACAAATATGTTACTTATAGTGCAAAATACCTAAAAAAGAACCAAAACCGACTCCTATTGAAACCGAAAAGAATACAAATGAATACATAAAGTGGTACTGATGTTTGATAGTATCATTTCAGTATAGTTCGATATTGGTACACGTTTTCGATAAAATTTATATCAAAATTTTGAGAGAGAAAAAAAACGAAACATATATATGTTTTTAGATTTTTTTTTAAGTTACAAAATACAATGATGTTACATTTTAAAATCCATGAAAAAACATGAGGTGACAATTCATATATCTAGATGTTACTATTCATTAGTTGTGAAGAAGACAACCCACCACTAGACAACACTGGTGATATGTA
The DNA here is from genome assembly GCA_028751855.1 of Ambrosia trifida. NCBI lineage: Eukaryota > Viridiplantae > Streptophyta > Magnoliopsida > Asterales > Asteraceae > Ambrosia > Ambrosia trifida. The sequence continues at coordinate 42,976,055 of CM054125.1, forward strand.
ACAGGTATTTTTTTTATTAAAATAGAAAAAATCTTGAAGAATTATCATTCTCAAAATAAAATAAAGAGAATAAAATGATTGTTTTTTATGTTGTAAACGTTTATTTTACATATTAAGACATGAAAAGTTATGGCCGTTTAGAAACCGTAAGAGTGGTTTGTATAAAACTTACAGTATGTTTTAAAGAGTTGTATCATATGCTTTAAAACTTGTATTAGCTCTTAAACTTTTAAAATTATGTAAATTTATTTTTTAATTCCTTTTTTAAACCGTTAAACTTACACACCATGAAGATTTATAACCCTAACCTCCTACTACCCTAACCTTTATTTCTAGTAGGTTTTTTATTCTTGTTATCAGTGGCGGATACAGAAAATTTTTGTACGGGGGGGCACAATACCGGCAGGGGTGCAGGATTGTGAGGGTCAAGGGTGCCCCGCCCCCTGTTTTTTGGCGCAGTGGTGGAAATTTGCGATTTTCATATGTAAATTGAGTCCGGGTTGAGTCCGGCCCCCACCGATTGATCTTCCGGCCACTACCAATCAAAAAAATTGAGTCCGCTCCCCTCCGATTCGAGAACCAAGCTTCGCCACTGAATACAGGTCAGTTTAAAACTCGTATTTATTTCTTATGACCAAAAAGTTTAAAACTCGTATTCATGTTGCACATTACAATGTGATAAATATCATATGAGTTATGAAAAATAACACAAAACCAAATAATATATAATAATAAATTTATTTAGGACTAGGTGTAGACCAGTGTGACTACCTCTCTGTTTATATGAAGAAGTATACAGTACTTTTGTTCTTTCTAATTCTCAACAACAAAATATAAAAATGTCTCATCAGTCACCACCATTACCTGTCTCATTCCATCTTCTTCAATAAGATCTCCTTCCCCCAATGTCCTACGCCTCTCGCCGGAAAAGTTTTAAATACATATATACTTCCCTTTTAACAGTGGGGACTGGGATTTCAATCGTGAGCACCGAGCTTTCATCAGGGTGGGCACCAGGCTTCTCAAATTGGGTGGGCACCAGGCTTCTCAAATGGGTGGACACTGGTTTTTCAGGTAGAAAACATGAAGGCGACCTGGATCGTACGGTAGGCACCGGCCCACCATGTAATGTGGGTGGCTCCGTCACTGCTTGTTATATGAATTATAAGGGATGGAGGGCCACTACCATGGGGGCTTTATTCAACTTCACTGATTTTTATCAATCCTACACTGCCAAATCACTTCACTGATTCACTTCATTGAAACAGTTTTTTTTGGAAGCAACACTTAACAGATTTTTTTTTGTTTATTTGCATTTAAATTTAATAAAAGCAATTAATTTTATTCTAATCCGTATCGCTCCAAATTGTAGTAGAGCCATTATGTAATCATACACGTAATCAATTCTTCCATCAGCGAATCTCCAGGAAGTTGTGACTCATAAATTTCAAATGTTTATTGTCAATGGGTTGGTAGCCGGTGGGCTGGTTGTGGGTTTAAGGTCGGAGGGTTTGTTGTCGATGGGTTTGTGGTTGGTAGGTTGTTTGTGGGTTGACGGTGTGCACGAGATAATCGATGACGATATGTAATCGTAAACGAATCACCACCACCTGTTTGATAAAATGTATGTAATGGTATAAATTGTATAAATTTGATGTGGTTGTGTGAAAGGTAAATGGTGTTTATATAGGTAGGTAATTTTTTTTAATAAAAAGTAACCGTTGGTGAGGGTGGGGGGATTAAAATGTAACCGTTGCAAACGTTCCGTTTGATAAAACCAGCAAAGGCTTCATGGGACCCCTACCCGTGACCACCACAGCGGTATTACCGTGCAGGAAGTGTAGTACCCGTGAACTTCACTCATAACGCCCCGTCCCCTAATATAGTATAGATATAAGATAATTTAATAAAAGAATTGTGGTGCCGTTCAATAAAATAAAATAAAATAAAATAAACGTGTTCATCAACCCTGTCTAAATATGATAGTTGGGTGACAGTTGCAATTAAGATGTTATTTATGTGACTAGTGACTGTTTTCTACCATTTCAATGCTGTAGAAAAAAAAAAGGATATTTATAAATTTAAATCTGGATCATATTTAAGCGACATTATATTTAGGCTGCCAAAACATTTGGCATAGGACTATCTTTGGGACGGAACCATGGTTTTAACTTTTAAGTTAACACTTAGCACGTTTCTTACTAGAATTTGTTAGAAAATTGTCAATTTATACATATTATTGAAGCATGAAAAAATAACAATAATCAGTTATAACTGATTATCAATCGTAATCAACAGTAGTAAGCAGTGGCGGATCCAAGAAATTTTTCCAGTGGGTTCACCGTTTTTTTTTGCATCAATTTCAAAGAACCGAACATAATATTTTCGGGTCGGTTTGACGGTTCAAATCGAATAAGATTCATCATGTAATAAAGATACGTTGCACATAAATCCTAGCAACTAATAATAACTTCCTTCATCTTTAGTATGTTAGCCAAAAATTTAAACAATTTTTTTTTTAATAATAAATAATAATGATTGATAGATAAACGTAAAAAAATACATCAAGATAGCGGGCAGACGGGCAACAAGCTGCGCCGCCACCCCTTTCTGGACGGCAAACCCTAACCTACTAAACACGAACCCATGCCCCCTCCCGGAGTCGAGACACTGCTATGGATAACCCGTTGGACTCGGGTCAGGAAACGGATGGCTTCCGGTGCCAAGGAGCCAAAGGTATCAAATGCCAGGGGTACAAAAACGTGTTGGTTCTCCTCACAAGCTTTAGCATGCTTCTCAACCTTCTTCGCCTCTGCTTTCCGCACCGCTTGCCCGGCCACAAAACCCCTATCCCTCAAACCAACCAGGGGAGATACACCCGTTAGGTCGACACAAGCATGTTTCCCCCCGGCCCACCCAAAGACAAGCAGGTCTGCTGGACGTAGGGTGGATCTCCCTTCTGCGGGGTCCGATAGGAAGTTCACAGGAGCTTCCTTCTTCGCTGAGATCGCAGCCCTTCTTAAAATGTCCCAAAGAATGTCCCGGACCCAGTCATGCCTATATTTGAAACCAGGCAACTCCTTACAGTGAACCGCGTGTTCCCCGTATTTGTCCAAGCATGCCTTACGGCAAATCGGACAGACTTCATCTTCATGGTACATGGGGATCACCAAACGATATTTAAGAATTGCCCTGTATTCAACCCCAGACATGGTTTGGCCCAAACCTTCGATTGGGATAACATTCAGGAAATCTTGGGCATGGGGGCTTTGCAAGCATTCAATAACTGCCTTTTGGCGGGGGGATAGATCAAAAGCTTCACCCAGGCTCTGCGCGATTTTGCCAAAAAGAGCATTCGCCAAAGTTTTCTGAGGCTTTGGGGGGGGGGGGGGCGGTGTCCTTGTTAGAAAAACCGCCAATATCAAAACCTGGGAGATAGTCATTTATCCTTTCGAGGGCCTGTACGTAGTCCAAGTCCATGTCGACAACCCCACTATTCCTTAAGATATGGTCCTGGAGATTCCAAGATTGAGCTCGCGATGCCACAAAAGCATACACCCCAACATCCTTTGCTGAGAGGAGCCCTAGTCCTCCCAAACGCATCGGCAAGGACGCCAATCGCCATTGTAGGTCACCAAAGAACGGACCCCCACATACCACAATGTCTTCGATGGCTTCCTGAAGACCCTTGTCAAAACATGATACCGCTTCATTCATCATGGCAGGTTGGCAGGTCCGCAAACCAAAAAGCAACTTAGCGACCCCCATACAAGATCTGAGCAAGAGGAGTTCACTCTGAGGATCCCTAAGGCAGGGCAAAAGTTTCATAAGATCAACCGCGCGCGAGGCTCTCCGCCCTGCCAATTCCCGTATAAAGTAAGAGTCTCGACTAACAGCCCCTCCAAGGAGCTTTACCCCCTTTTCTGGCCTGCCAATCCCACTGGGGAATAGTCCGTCCCTAAGTTTCACCCCATTGCAAGACGGCCAAAAGACCTCAGTTTTCTTAATATTCAGCTGAAGCCCCACGGATGGCCCCTCCTTCCGAATGATGTCTAAGGCTTTCGCAACCTCAGTGGCCTCACCAATAATCGTCCCATCATCAAGGTACCACGCATGAAATGGAAGGTTACACTTTTCTTGCACCCGGAGAACCATAGGGTGTAATGCCAAGGCGAAAAGGAGGGGACCTAAAGGGTCCCCCTGCTGAACCCCCGTAGTGGCCCCTATACAATCATTACCAACATACAACCTAGCTGGCTGGGCATATAAGAACTGGACCCACAAGTAGATAGACGGGCAATGCTGGAGAACTTCTCGAAGAAGGGCAGTGCGGTCGATCATGTTGAACGCGTTTGAAAAATCGACAGTGAGCATAGCCAAAGAACCATCTTCATGAAAGGAGCTAAGGAACCTGTTCGCACTGTGGAGCACTGCCTCTGCCCCATTAGGAGTCCCAACCCCAAATTGGAAGTCTCCCAGATACTTAGCCATTTCCTTGCCAACCTTCCTCATAGCTACTTTAGATACCAGTCTGCGCCAAATGGCCCCTATTGCAATGGGTCGGATCCCGTTATCAGGTTTCAGAAGAGGGGTAAGGGGGGCTGAAGCAATAAATTCCGCAAGTACCCTGGGGCACAACCCCCTATCCATAAGTTGACGACTTCAGTAATAGCTGAGAGTAAACCCGTGGAAGCCACAGACCCCTCTCCGCTAAGGGCGTCCAATAGGTGTTGGGCCCTCAATCCGTCCCTCCCGCAGGAAGTCCCTTTAGGGAAAGATCGTAGGCATCGGAGCACACAGTCCTCATCCACAACAAGCGCGCGCATGATGTCGGAGTTAGAGGGCAAGGACGGAGGAGGCAACACCGGATGTTTATCAATGAGGGCTTTCATGGTAGAATCCCCAAAAGGAGCAACTCCACTAGAACACAACACCTTGACAGCAGCTGTGAAATGACCGTCCTTTACTTTCCGGATGCACTGTTTGACATTGGGGTTGTTTTCAGTATCCTCACTCCTCACTGCTTCCTGCCTGATAAAGGAAACACCCCCCGCGCAATCGAAGAGAGAAGGAACCAAATCTGCAAACCCAGAACCGTCTTTCCACAAAGAAAGAGATTGCAGGATGCTGCTACACTGCAATGATTTCCTATTCCCAGACCTTCGATCCTGCCTAGTGGACGGTTTGACCACCCGTAGGGTACACCGTGGCAATAAAAGTAGTTTGACCCAACTTTCTACGGAACCTGGTGAAGCCACCACTTTGCGCAAGGCACATGTCAAGGCCTGGACAAACGCCAATCAACAGCTTGGAGGGATGCTCTTAACAGTTTGAATAGGCAGTGAGAAAACCTTTTCTAAGAGGGATATATCCCCGACCACAACCCCTGAAGGACCAGGTTCCATGTCCACAGTCACATGACGAGGTTTTTGGATCCCAACAATGAAATCTTCCACATCTCCTGTAACCGCAGAGAAGGAGAGGACATCATCAGCACTGTGATTGCACCTTTTGCTAAGAGCATGCATCACCATGCACCTCCCACATAACCATTTAGCCCCATCCCTAAGGGCGCCCCCAACATCCATAAAAAGGTCTAAGTCTTGAGAGATTGCATCTTGCAAAGACGCCCTCCTTTTTTCTGTCTTGAAATGGAAACTTTGCATGTGCTCAAGAAGGCGTAGAAACCCCTAAGACCCCGGCTTACCATCTTTACACTCATGTAAATGCTTAAATGGGCATGTTCTCAAACCACTGCTCGAGCCAGGGCCAAAACCTCCTTGTTTAACATTCCGATCCTTTTTATTAGGAGCCATATGCACGCAAACACCAAACCCAATAACAGGCAAGGAAAAAGAAACGTTAACCCCTACTCAAGACGAGTTGGGTCAAAATAACACGGGCCTACGCCACAAACCCCGCAAAAACAAAGGAGCTTGGAGGTGAGCAACCAAAAATTGCACACCTCCTACCCGTCAATAGCAGCTATCCTATTTTACGTCATCAGGCCCTGTCTGATAACGCGGACAAAAAGGCGAACGAGAGGGTAACTTATTATTATTATTATTATTATTATTATTATCATTATTATTATTACTATTATTATTATTATAATAAACGAAGACTATCCTGCCAAAAATCCTCAACCCAAAATTATCATAACATTATAATATTATTATAACTATTATTATAATATAAGGATTACAATAAAATTAAATATATTATAAATTGGCCAGAAAATGTAGATAGGGGCGAGTAGGTACAGGCGAGTAGATCTGCGCTTCACCCCGGAATTGCAGAAAGGGGGATTAGGAGGAGAGGAAGGGGGCGAGTAGCTTAAGAGATGGGGCGAGTAGCTAAAGAGAGGGGGCGAGTGGCAGGAGAGGGCGAGTAGGATTTGAAAAAGGATGACCGTTAACAGGTTTAGGGTGACTCCGGTTGAACGTGGTTTGAGGAGGAAATCGATTGTGGAGGTGGAGTAGGTGGAGGAGGAAACCGTCGGGGGTGGTGGTGGTGGAACAAGAAGAAGAGGAACCGAGTTGACTCAGTCGAGTAAGAGTTACTCAGTGAGTCGGAACGTCGATGATGAGCGAGTGTTGATAAGTGAGGTGTTGGTGAGGAATAAGGACGGGGATGAGCTGGAACGGAAGGATCTGGAAGAAGAGGCGATTGTTAAATGTTCGATTGTTACTTGTGGTGAGCAGAGAAAAAAAATAAGAGTTTAGTTGTTGCATCTAAAGAACTTAGGACTTCTTTGCAGTAACAAAAAAATTAAACTCATAAATAAAACAATATACAATAAGTAAATAAGAATAACCTATGTGTTTAAAAAAAAAAGTTTGAATAAGTGACATATTATGATGATACGAAGTTTTCAAAATATCAATATTGAAGGAATTTGAAAATGATAAAAGCAAAAGATGAATAAAACCGAGAAGATGCAATAAAAAAAGGGGCAATTACATATATCCCCTCTAAACTTAATAAATTACATATATACCCAAGTCAAAATTTTATTTACATATATCCCATTCCCAAACTTCATAAATTACATATATAGCCAAGTCAAAAATTTTATTTATATATTTCCCCTTCCCAAAACTAAAAATATTAAATATACCCATTCTATTATTAAGCACATCATATCATTACATGTTATGATGAATGTAATGATATGAGGGCTTAGTAATGATTATGTAAGAGTGTTAGAACACTCGTTTAAGTGAAATCAAGTTGTAGGATACATGGAAACATTTTGCATGTTACATGTTCTTAGTGTTCATAACTTACTAAGTTGGAAAGATCGTATGAGATATAAGTTTTAGGATGCAAAGAATGTGTTGTATGACTTGTCGTGAATATAGTTTAGTAAAAGAATTGGGGTAAAATAGTTATTTTCCTATGCATTTCTCATAGAATGGGTATATATGTAATTTATAAAGTTTTGTAGGGGGTATATGTAATTTAAATTTAAAAAATGGGTAAGAAAAATAATATTGGGAAGAGTAGAACCGGTGTCCTATTGTTTAAAACAAAGTGACTTAACCACCAGAATGGTATGAGATCTTTGTATATGGGTTCACCTCAATTTTATTTATGGGTTCACTCTAGACTATTTACATATAAACCTAATAAAATTTCAAAACTCAGTGGGTTCGTATGAACCCATCCCGACCTACATAGATCCGCCCCTGGTAGTAAGTTACCACTCATCAATAGCAACTTGGTCTATTACTGAAGAATGACTATAAGACCATGTGTAGTGGGGGGCTTTATATATAAAACCCCCATTTCTGATTGGTTCACATGGCAGCTGAGTCAGCATGGAGAGATAAAGTGAAAAAGGGGTGTAGTGGCAGGGGCTTTATTTATAAAGCCCCGTTTAAAAATAAAGCCCCGTTTAAAAATAAAGCCCCGTTTATAAAGCCCATTTCTGATTCTCCGCCACGTGTCACGTGGGTATTGGCCACATCAAAATGTGTTGAGCGCTATTTGTATAACGCCAAAAGCAGTTTTTCAAAAATAAAGCCCCTCGTAGCGGTGTGGGGGGTTTCGTTAATACAGGAAAAAAAACACAAAGTGTTCAGGTTATTCATTAATAATGTTTTTTCTTTTAAGCCAGGTTCTTATCTACGATGTTGAAATTCAGCCCAATCGCCATGCTTTCATTGGAATTTTACCCTTTTAAAGATGCATATGTATACTTCATCAAGAGAAGCTATGAGAAAGAATCGCGCAACACTGCAACATATGTTATCACCTTATAGTAAGGTTATTTTTTTATTTATTTAATTACAAGAGTTATAATTATTACTATTAGTATTAGTATTATTAGAATTGTTATATTTTTCAACCCTGGGATGCTCCCGAGATAAAAGGCAGTTACCTATAAAAGGATAAACTTTGGTCTAATTATGGCACTTTGTTTCATAACAACATCTACATGTTCGTTCTTATTATTCTCTATAAATTATTTTATTTGATTGGATGTTTGATAAGTATCATCGACATATATTTCAATTTGACCATGATCTTAACATGATTTATAAGATTTCTAAGCCCTACGAATTATAAAACCTACACAACAATGTTTTCACCTTTAAGTATTATTACTCTCAAGAACAAAGACGTGAGTTCCTGACTACAAAGCTAATTGCTGTTACTGTCTTACCGATCAAATGTAGGATACGTAAATAACATATAAAAAAATGAGCATAAGACACTACTAACAGATAATATGTTTTTAATGTTGTCACAATATATGAGCCCGTCCTTACATATGATAGAGGCTAATGTACAAAGTTTCTTAACATACAAAGTGTAAGAAGCATTCCCAGCCATTAGATTTAAACGGTGACAAGATGGTAATTAACAATCCTAATCATATTTGGGTTAATCTAACCAAGAGTAAACTAGGAAAAACACGTTTAAATTTCTGTGAAATCATAACAACAGACATAATCGATGTAAAAATATTCAACGATTGAACCTGATTTTTCATCGTTTTCAACTCGATTAAACATTCAGAATGATTAAACAATAAAAAACATTCGATTACAAACAAAATCAAAACGTATTTGCAAAAATAGAAAAAAAAACAGAGTATGATAATTCAATCGATAAAATTAGTCGAATCATATTCAAAAATCACTATCAACGCATGTATTATTCACAGAAACGAACGATGTTGATAATAGAAGAAGAATTAAAGAAAAAAAATGGCTTTCAAAAAAGTTTCAGACGATGAAGATCAGAAACTGTTAAACAGAAAATCATAAAACGCAGATGGTTGTTTTATAAAACGCATTTGGTTTTTTAAACACTATTTAAACTGGTTTTTACAAAACACACTTGGTTTTTATAAAACGCACTTGGTTTTTGTAAAACGCATTTGGTTTTTGTAAAACGCATTTGGTTTGTTTTTGTAAAATGCATTCGGTTTTTTTATAAAACGCATTTGGTTTTTTAAACACTATTTAAACTGGTTTTTACAAAACACACTTGGTTTTTTATAAAACGCACTTGGTTTTTGTAAAACGCATTTGGTTTTTGTAAAACGCATTTGGTTTTTTATAAAACGCATTTGGTTTTTTAAACACTATTTAAACTGGTTTTTACAAAACACACTTGGTTTTTTATAAAACGCACTTGGTTTTTGTAAAACGCATTTGTTTTTTGTAAAACGCATTTAGTATAATTAGAACTCACTTTTTCCTCACTTTTTTCCCTATTTCCTCTGTTTTTTCTCCAACAAACAAACAACTATATTCACACACAGTTGGGGTAAGGTTTTTATGGATTGGTTGTTTTTTTGTCTTTTTTTTTTCTTTTTTTTCCTTTGTTTTGTGATTAGCCAGAGATACAGAGATGTTGGCTTGGTTGTCTTCTCCGAAGATAGAGGTAAGTGACTAGATCTGAGCCACGATTGAGGTCGGGGTTGAAGTCGAACAACGATTGAGGTCGGGTTCGGTTTCGATTACGAAAAAAGAGAATAAAAAAGGTAAAAAGGTGGGGTTGGAAGGTGATGATGAGGAGTATAAACCATCTATATTGATGAGGGATCGAGCTCTTCTAGTGGATCAGATGATGAAGATGATGATAAAGTTTGTGAGAAGGGTGGTTAGTTCAGATCTACCACAAAAAGGAAGGAAGGGTGTTTTGAGTTAGGTATAGTTAACCATGGTTTACACATGTCAATATGTAATGGCTTCCTACACTTCTCACATTAAGAAACTTTGTACCCTATACTTTCTCCTTACATATAATTTAAAATTACTAGCAATACTTATTTACTATGGTTAAACGTTACAATTTTATTGTTTCGTTGATCGATACGATCAAGGGACGTAATGTATGATGCATGCGTGTACCAGTGCCTAGGCCTGTAAACGAACCGAACGTTCATGAACTGTTCGTGAACTGTTCGGCGGGAAGTTCGTTTATGTTCGTTTATTTAAATAAATGAACGAACACGAACACAATTTTTTGTTCGTTTAATTAAACGAACGAACATGAACACACGTTGTGTTCGTTCATTTATGTTCATGAACGTTCGTTTATGTTCATTCATTTATGTTCATTTATGTTCGTTTATTTTGTTCGTTTATGTTCGTTTATTTTGTTCGTTTATGTTCGTTTAATTAAACTTAGCTTTATTTTTATTATTTATTTCCTTTTGTTAAGTAACATTAATTCATATGTTCTAAAAACTTAACCCTGACCCTAACATTCTAAACATATCACTTATTAGCCGCTCTTCACAGTTCACAGCCCCACACTTCACAGCCACTCTCCACCCTAACCCTAACGTTCATTTATGTTCATGAATCATTATTAACTTGTTTTTGTTTGTGTTCGTTTATGTTCATTTGTGTTCGTTTATATTGATCATTTGTGTTCGTTTATGTTCATGAACTGTTCGTTTAGGTTTAAATGAACGAACATAAACGAACACGAACACGACAAATTTCTTAATGAACGAACACGAACACAAAAATGTGTTCGATTATGTGTTCGTGTTCGTGTTCGTGTTCGTGTTCGGTTAAAGTTAAATGAACAAACACGAACACGCCTGTATTCGTGTTCGTTCGGTTCGTTTACAGGCCTACCAGTGCCATCCACCATCTTTTTCTTTCACGTATTTAAGGCACGTTTTAGAGACTTTCCATTTTTTTATTCACGAACTATTAATTAAATGATCGGCAATCATATAATTAACCTAGCTAATAATTTTTAGTAGGGGTGTAACGAGGCGGAGCGGCTTGAGAGTTACTCAGGATTAAATCTGTAAAAAGCTCGAACCAGCCGAGCCTTAAAGAGGCTGAGCCTGAGTTCGAGCTTGAAATATGACTTGTTTAGTTATCTAGCCCGAGCTTTACATCAAAATCCGTTTAGGCTTGCGAGCCTAAACAAGCTCAAACAAATGTTATATTACTTTTTTTTACGTATGTGATTTTGTCCATTTAAACATGTTCAATTTCAACTAATAACAATAACACCAGTCCACATTATTTTTGTTTTAAACTATAAACATAATTTATTGAAACTGAACTATTAAATCGTTGTTGTTACTGAACTTACAGTCAAATTTAGCTTAAATATCTTTCGAAAGGTGTGATAAAAAAAAAAAAGGATTAACGGAAATTGTTGCTTCAAAATATTCATTGTCGCAATAATGTGTCGTAACATCTTTTATAACTTAATATACACTCGCAAGAATTTATTATAATGTAAGGGGGACGGGGCGCCATAAAAAAAGGTCACGGGTACCCCACTATCAGCATGGTAACACAGCCGTCACCAATCCTGGTAGGGGTCCCGTGAACCGTTTTCTGGTTCTATCTAACGGGCTAGTAATTTGGTATATTCATTGCAATGGTCGAATTTTTATGTTTTTTAATTCCTTTTTGGCCGTTGAATTTAATTTGTGAATTTTTATAATTGTTCAAACGGTCATATTTTGTGACCGTTTTTATCAAAGGTCTATAAAACACAAAACAATCCCACGGTTTAGTATAAAAAAATAGAAATTATCTCTATACTTTTAAAAAAATGAGTGATGTAGACGTCGAAGATGATCAAGTTATCATTCCCCCGCTCGAAGTGCACCCGATTTTACACTCAGGCGATAGTAGCCTTGAGTTTCTCATGGACCTTGCCAAGCGGGCTGCAGAGCAAGACACAGCAACATCTAAAAAAATATACGTGCCATGTGATCGCGAGGGAGGCAATGCTCGGTTAATAGATGACTATTTTGCCGACGTATCAAAATACACCGACACACAGTTTAAACTAAGGTATCGCATGTCGAGACGTCTATTTCTAAAAATTGTAGCAGATGTTGAAGCAAACTCCGAATGGTTCAGAGACGGCGTGTACGGTCGGTTTAGGAAATGTTTTACGCCCATACAAAAAGTATCTTTAGCAGTGAAACAACTCGCAACCGGTAATCCTCCAGACGAATACGATGAGTATTTATGTATGTCTGAGAGGACGTCGCGCGAATGTTTACAATTTTTTGCAATGTCGTCATTAAGTTATACGGAGCTGAGTTTTTACAAAGACCAAAAAGTCACGACATTGCATGTTTGTACGAAGCACACGAAGAAAGACATCACCTTCCCGGCATGATCGGTAGCATTGATTGCATTCATTTAGTATGGCGAGCATGTCCTAGGGAATTACGAGGACAATATATGCGAGGCGATCACCAATACCCTACGATCATGCTAGAAGCGGTTGTTTTGCAAGATATGTGGTTTTGGCATGGATTTTTTGGCCAATCGGCTCACTCAACGACATAAATGTTCTCCAACAATCCTCAGTTTTTCTTACCCAATGAAACGGAACGGTGCCGCAGTGTCCATTTACTTTAAATGGCCACTTATATAAACGTGGATATTATCTTACCGATGGCATCTACCCAACCTGGTCAATGTTTGTGAAAGCGTTTCGATATCCGACCGATCCGAAGGAAAAGAAATTCGTTAAGGCGCAAGACGCGGCAATGAAGGATGTTGAGCGAGCGTTCGGAGCATTAAAGGGGAAATGGGGAATTACCTCACGACCCTTGAGGCCGAAGACCGTTGCTAGGTGTAGCATCATCGATTATACATGCATGATATTGCACAACACGATCATTAAAGACGAGGAGCGTGCGATATCATCGGTCCACATACGCGATCCCCCAATCCAACCGTTCTTTGACGACCAAGCCCTTGGGGAGTTAATAGACTCCGATACGCATTTCCGACTTTGAAATGATCTCGTGGAACATCTAGACGCACTTGATCTACCGCACCTCAAAACGGATGCATCCGAATAGTTTTTCTTTTATTTAGTTTATTTTTAATTTATGTGCATTTCTATGTTTTATTTACTTTTAAAACATAGAACAGGTGGGCATTGACTGTGTCGAAACATTTAGCCCTGTGGTTAAACCTTCTACTATTCGCCTAGTCCTATCTTTAGCACTATCCAAGTCATGGCCCATTCATCAGTTGGACGTTACTAATGCGATCCTACATGGCAACTTGGAAGAAACAGTATATATGCATCAACCCATGGGTTTTCGGCACAAAGATTTCCCTGATCATGTTTGTCATCTCAAGAAATCTCTATACGGTCTCAAAAAAGCAAAACGAGCTTGGTACCAGCGATTCACAGATTTCGCCAGGTTACACGGCTTTCATCAAAGCAAGTCGGATAACTTGCTGTTTATTTATCATAATGGGCCTGATATTGCCTACCTTCTTATATATGTGGACGACGCCATTCTCACCACGTCCACTGATACTCTTCATACTCGGCTTCTAAATATCTTATCAGGGGAATTTTCTATGAAAGATTTGGGACCACTTTCTTACTTCTTGTGCATTCAGGTAACTCGTGACAATAACAATATGTTTCTTTCATAGCAGGCCTATATCAGGGACATAATACATCGAGCTGCCATGGATTCTTGCAAACCGGTAGCTACCTCGGTTGACACTTAGTCCAAGCTCTCTGCTGACTCAGGTCCACTACACGATGATCCATCCGCATTTTGCAGTCTTGCTGGTGCCTTGCACTATCTCACTTTTACTAGACCAGACATATCATACGCTGTGCAACAAATTTGTATGCACATGCATGCTCCTCGTCTGGATCACTAGAACGCATTGAAGCGTATTATACGGTATCTACAGGGAACTCCTGATTTTGGACTTCATCTCGATCCAGTCAACAATATGTCCTTGGTAGCTTACACGGATGCCGAATGGGCTGGCTGCCCAGCCACTCGTCGGTCCACTTCTGGATATTGTGTCTACTTGGGTGACAATCTCATCTCATGGTCTTCTAAACGTCAGTCCACGATATCTCGATCCAGTGCCGAGGCTGAATATCGGGGTGTTGCTAATGTTGTGGTTGACATATGTTGGTTACGCAATATGTTACTCGAGCTTCATCATCCGCTTTCTCGAGCTACTCTTGTCTACCGCGACAATGTTAGTGCAGTTTATCTTTCAGGCAACCCGGTCCAACATCAGCGCACTAAACACATAGAGCTCGACATTCACTTCGTCCATGAACGGGTACAACGAGGTCACATTCGTGTTTTACATGTTTTGTCTCGCCATCAGATTGCTGAAATCTTTACCAAAGGTCTCCCTCGTATTCTATTTTATGACTTTCGAGCCAGTCTCAGCATCAGTCCACCCGACGTTTCGACTGCGGGTTGTAATAATATATTGCATATATGGTAAATTTATATTGTAATGATTGTAAAACAAATCTCCCTAAAATAGAGAAGATCACATGTATTATAAATCAATTCCAATGAATGAGAAACAATCAAGTTGAATCATTCCTTTCAATGCCTTTGGGTGAAAACCACATTATGATGATGATTGGGATGATGTATATGCATGATTAAATGTGTAGGTGATAAGCTAAATGTTATCCAATATGTTGAATGATGAACTTGGTAGAATGGTGGATTCCATGAAATGTTTAAACTATGAAGTAAGTGGTTAAAATAAGATGCACACAGGGTGTTTGAGGAAATGTCTAGTTAGAATTAATTGATGAAAATGCATATTTGAAACTCCATGAACTTGAATATTATGTGGGAATAAAGTTGATTGATAAATAGCATGAGAAATGCGTGATAGATGGTTATTCAAGTGTCAAATAGCTTGAATGTATGATATGCCATTACTATGATTTAGATTCCTAAATTCTAGGCTTGAATGATGTGAAACACACCATGGTAGCGTTTGGTATGATGGAATGGACCATTACGGGGTAATGAAAAATGGTGTGTTTGGTTGGTTAATGGAATGGAATCACCCATTCCACAAGGCATTTCATTCCCTCAAAACCATTCCATTCACCTCCCATGTTTTTTTTCCATTCCATCCATTATTCACTCTTGACTAACAACACCAAAACCCATCACCCACCACCAATACCCACCACTATCGTCACGAACCACCACCGCTGCCGCCACCACCCACCACCACTGCCGTCACCACCCACCACTGTCGTCACCACCCACCACTGCCGCCATCCAACACCACCCAACGTCGTTCACCACCGTCACCCACTCACCGCCGCCTCCACCACCTACCACTATCACTCGCCACAATTTCCTTTATCCACCACTACAGTCGCCACCATGGTTGCAAAAGTCGCTAGGCGCTCCCTAGTCGGAGTCGGGAGTACTCGGGGAGTTCTTGGCCTAGTCGGAGGGTTCTCGGGGAGTACTCGGCCTAGGCGTAGAGTACTCGGTCCTCGGTAACCTACCTTGTAGCGATTACTCGGCCTTTGAGACCTTGTTTTACAACAGAGGTCGCCACCCACCACCACCCACCGTCGCCGCCTCCACCCACCACCGCCACTCCTCACTATCGTCACCCACCCACCATCATTGCCATCCACCTCCACCCATCGCCACTGTTGCCACCACCCACCACTGTTGTCGCCACCACCACCGCCATCGTAAGCCACCACCACACTACCGCCACACACCACCACTTACCATCACTGCTACCAACCACCACCCACCACCGTCACCTACCCACTTCCACTTTCCACCGTTGCCACCACCACCGCCGCCACCCATCACCGCCACTAGTGCCACATATCACCACCCACCATCACCGCCACTGAACACCACCTACCATAACCACTCACCACCGATTTTATTCCTTCGTATTTTCCTGCCTATCCTACAATACAAAGTAATGTTTTGTTTCATTCTCACATGGCAACCAAATAAGACATGGAATGGTAATGATCCATTCCATTACCTTGTTCGTTCCATTATCTCATCCATTTCATTCCCTCATCCATTCCATTACCCCATACCAAACAGACCCCATATGATGAAATAAGTGGCCTAATAATGATTATGAATTGAATTTACACTAGTTTAATTAATTTGATATGCGGAATGAAAGGCTAGCTCTTGTGAGGATTATTTCCTTAAGCTAATGAACATGAGTATGTTTAGGGCAGTTTAACTTTCAAAAGTTAAATTCACCCAAGTTAAAAGTATTGATGAATAGGTGGTATGAACTCATGAGATGCGGTAGTCATTTGATATAATGGCTAACTAGACTAATCTCGTAAGTATTGTGAAGTTTGAATTTGGAAAGCTAGATGAAAGCTTGGAAGGAATGGGTAAAACGAACTAAAAGGTCAAGAAGTGCATAACACAAGGCCAAGGTAAGTGGCTTATTCTAATAAGATCATTTATGATTTAAAAACCCAAGCAATTGTGTAAATGGTTAAATTTCTATGTTATTAGTAATAAATTAGGAAATTACCCATAAAAGGGGTAATGAGATTTAACCCAAAGATGGGTTGAAATCTCATGAATAAAGGGAAATTAGTAAGTCTGGCATGGGACGCCTAAGTGTATTATATTATGCGAGTAACCTAGCAAAGGTTGTGTGATGATGGGATTGGGTACTGAATACATTATTCTGCATACCCAAACCCGGAGTAACATCGCCACGCGGAGAAAAGCTTATGCGCAGGAAAATGTCGAAACACATTAATGGCCAGTCAATGGTCAAGTCTCGGTCAAGGCGGAAGTCATGCATGGTCAAACCCCATGCATGAATCAAGGCTACAAGTATGTTGACCAACCATTAAAGGCGGTATACGATTCCACTATTCCCATTAATTAAGCTTTCCATATATCACCTTACTAACATAATTAAGGGTGATGGAGACAACCTAACCACGGTTAGGACTTGGGTAATGGTGGCACTTGGACTCTCCTATAAAAGGGGTCACATCCCCAATAAGAGAGGACACTTTCTGCTAACCCGGAGAGCTATCATACTTGATAGTATCCCCATTCACCCCGTTTTTGTCATAAACTACTACCTTGTGTAGTCGTCTCCACACCCACATCAACTCATGTTTGCAGGTTCTTCAATCCATAGCTGCTAGTGAAGGATCAACCCTGTGGAATACTTATAATCCTATCATCCTTAACCGGTGATAAGACTATTTGTTTCTTCATTGGCGCCATCCGTTACGGTTTAAAACATCTTTCAAACTAGCAACCATGGCTTTCTCAAAAGATGCAAACAACAATAACACTGCTGAAGTAGATGCAACAATCAACAACGAAATTCAGGACGTTACACCAAACACCGTCACGAAGAATGTGGCTCAGAAGCAACTGTAAGCGAAAGATTTTATCTAAAATAGGATAATATGATCATACAAGTCACAAAACCAGGTGCGGAAACCCTAGTTCTGAACAAAATGATAAAACTCTAATCAAAACACAATCAAGATCATTTTCAAAGCTTTTTCATAGATTAACTTTCTCAAATATTCAATTACAATCAATCACACGTTAATCTAGATCAAACACACACTATCACAAAATGACCTCGAACCTGACCTGAACACATACACAACTGACAACTCTATTACATACTCAAAAACACAAAACCTATTTATAGATACTGCACGTTCGCCCCTTTGCACTGGTCGAATGTGGATCTTTTCCACATTCGCCCACTACCAATGGTCGAATATGTTCTTCAGTCCAAGATCAATTCACCTTCGTCCAGCCTGTTGTACCTTCGCCCACTTTGTCTACCTTCGCCCACTTTTAACAAAAACTTAACATGTGTTATTTATCCAATCATTAGTCGCAAAACGCATCAACAAACTCCCCCTCGACTATTGATTGGATAGTTTTCTCTGTTGGTCCATTGTCTTGTTCATCAACTTGATTCTGAGTTGTTTCTTCTGCTCAGTAGTCATTGGAGGCTCAAATGTTCTCTTCACTGGTTTAGACACATTCGCTAACTTCACCGTCTTACCCAGCTTATTCTCCAAATTGCTTCCCGCATTGATGTCATAAGCAAAACAAACTCCAACCACTTGAGTATACTTTCTTGCTTGAGCAAAGTCTTTTGGTTCATAGTAGATCGGATTGTAGAAAAGCATGATGATGTCTTCAAACGTGCAATTAATCAACCACATAGGATCAAATACATGAACATGCTTGTATTTATCCTTCCCATCTCTCAACACAATCACCGCTTCAGCCTTTCTCCAATCATAATACCAGAAGATAAAATCAGCACTGAAGTGTTGTGGCATAGGCATCAACGGTATTTTTCTCATCACTTCAGGTGCTTTGTAGATCAAAGTAACTCGCTTCATATTGGTTTGAGGATCAATATCCCTATGAACTTTTCTTCGGGGATATTGAGGCTTGAACCTATTCCATCTTGTTCGACTTTCCCAAATCAACTTATCTGCGCACCAACCAACATGTGAACCATTCAATTCTGCACCTGACATTGGGAATCTACATAAATCTCTGACCGCCCAGTACGGTAGAGTAAGCAAATCACAGAATCTATTGAAATACAAGATTCCTGTTTCCCATTTAGCAGCTATGCACTTCAGCCTGCCTAAGTATGTCCACCCGAGAGCTCTGCCTTTGAACTTGGCGTTGTGAAACTTATAAAAGTTACCTTGAGCTTCAGGCTTTGGTCGGTTCTCATCCATTTCCCTCAATTTTCTCAAATAACTCTTCAATTCATCAGACTGATTTGAAGGTCCTTGCTTATCAGCACCAAATACCTTCTCCACAAACTCTGCACTCCTTTGCTGAGCTTTCTGCTTCGCTGAATTGTTTGGTACCTCAGTAAAGTCAGGAAATACTTCATCTTCATCTGTTTTCCTGAAGTACTGAGGAAACTCTTCATGAGTTATATCTTCTAATTCCACTTCATCGTTTTCAGGAGTCTGCATATCATCTGAGTGACTTCCAATATCCTTTTCAGGAATATCTGGAATCGACTCATCCATCATAAACTCCTCAAAAGTCTTTCCTACCCTCTGTGCAAGACCATCTAGTATTTCCTTTGCCACAGATGCAGGTAATTCTCCTTCCTCAAGATCAGGATCTTCATATTCCAATTCATATCTTAAATCATCAGTTTGGAATATCTCAGCGAAACATCCTGTGAACTCAATGGTCCATTCTCTCTTTTCCAACATATCTTTATACAACTGTTTAGCATCATCAGATAGAGATCTCACCTTCTCATTCCAGAAGATACTTTCATCTGAATCAACGTTCTCACCTTTCTTCTTAGAACTTGATTCTCCAGTATCTTTCTTCTTTGATGTTCTCTTCTCATAAGTAAATCTGGAAGTATCATCTCCTCTATCATTATCACTACCACTGCTAAACTCATCTCCTTTCTGTCTCCCAGCACCTTCTGCATCATCATCATCATCATTCTTGTCATCATCATCATCATCACTTTTCTCCGATTCATCATCATCCTCATCATCATCTTGTTCTTTATCAGATTCAGAATCTTCATAATCAACTTTCTCTTCTTCATCTTCTTCATCTTCTTCACCCTCCTTTAACTTGGGTGCAGTGTTATACAACTCATCAATCAAATCACTAAGGCGTTTGTTCTCAGCCCTTAGTTCTTTGTTATCTGCTTTAATCAGCTTAATCCTGCTCTTGTTTCTTGCACACTTACCTTCAAGCTTTTCATTCTTAGCTTCAAGCATCTTAACCTTCTCATTGATTTCATCTTGATTAGATTTAGACGCAACCACAATCTGAAGCATTTTCTCTTCATTCTGCTTAAACTTAGCAATCTCAGCTTGTTGAGCTACAATCATTTTCATCATGTCATCCATCTTCCTGTTCACCTGCTTCATCACATCATCATCCACAGTAACTTTCTTGGATTTGGATTTGGATGGCTCAACTTCTTTTTCTTTCTGAGGCTTTCTGAACATGTCAAGTACATTGTCCAGTGCAACGTTAAGTTGATCAACTGATATTGGTTCTGCCTCTTTGGTTTTCTTTTGTTTCTTGGCGACAGGTGAAGATAGTTTTGATGATGTACCAGCATCGGGCACTCTTTTTCCTTTCAACAGTTGAGCTAACTCTTTCTCTCTCAACTCTTTCGTACTAGACTTCTTCGCCATGGTCTTTTGCTTTTTCGTCTTAGGCAAATTAACCACCACAGACTCTCCAACACTCAACTCTGCCAAGTCAACACCTAGACTCTCATCTTCAACAGACTTCTTTCTTTTCTCAGCTTCTTCAATCGACTTGTTCAAAGATTCAGACTCACCAACCATAGTGGCCTTACGTTTGGTGGCCCTAACATTTTCAGCATCAGAATCCCACTGCTCGTCTATCTCAGTCTCCTCTGAATCAACTGACTCTTCATCCACCAAACCTGAACCTTTCTTTGCCGTTGATTTATGTCTAACCACCTGTTGCTTTGAACTTCCCTGATCAATCTTTCCCTTGCCCTTCCCTTTGGCTCCAGGATTGACTACTTGTCTCTTCCTCTTAGTGCTTGAATCAGCGTACACTAAGGGATCATCATTATCCGAATCACTATTATCGTGCCTTGCTTTGTTCTTGCCAGGATCAGTGTAATCCTGACGAGCCAAAGCTCCAAAGAGTCTCCTATTAGGTGGCTTTTCACTATCTGGCACACCTTTGTATCCCTTCATCCTCACTAGAGTACGAATGTTCATGTGATCTTGACCTAGAATCATAGTTGGATCCTTCTTCAACTCTGGATACTTGTGGTCAAAGATCATCATCAGAAATCTCGGATATAGCATGAACTTCTTATACTTCATACCTTTCAGCATCTCCAGCATATGGTCTAGAATCATACCAGAAACGTTAAATGGTTTGTTGAGAGTCAACGCAACCATTAACGAACTCAAACTTCTTCTCATAACGTCATATCCACCGCTCACACATCCAAATACGTGGATAATAACGTGTGCAAAGTACTTGAACTGCACGCCCAGCTTCCCTTTATACATAGATCCATCTGTAATCGGACCTTTGTACTTCATCCTTAAGAAACAAGCTTTCTGATCAGTCCATGATAACTCTCTGGGATCTTCACTGACTTCAAACTTGATCTGCAGTGCTTCCCGTATATCAGACTCTGTCAAAAACATCTCCATATCTTGAATCTTGCTCTTGATAATCGTCTGATTATCCCAGAAGTCATACTTCACATTTTGGTAGAAATCTTCAATAATGTCTCTATATATGATCGTCGGTGTGGCTAATGCATGTACAATTCTGCTCCTTCTCAAAAACTCTATGATCCCGGTGAACTCTGTATTCTTCTCCACGTCACCAAGATAAGCACAGCAGTTGTGAGATCGCTCGAACGGCCAACTGCTTGGAACAGATGCTTCAGCCTGTTGCACCGGATCTAGAATAACATTCTTTGCTGGAGCTTCCACATTTTCTACTGGTGCCTCAACGTTTTCGGATTGATCAGCCATCTACACATCAAAAACAGAAAAACACGTCAAAAAGCAAACACGACAAAAAGTTAAAAATTTTAAGGTTTTAAAAATTCTACATTCGCCCTTTTTAAACTGGACGAATGTGAAAATAACTGGTCGAATGTGGAACATATTGGACGAACATGAAAAAGTGTTTGAAATTAAGACACATTCGCCCGTTTAAAAGTACATTCGCCCATCTATTTCCACTTTCGCCCGTTTTTGGAACCGAAGGTGAAAACAGATAATCCCCAAAATTTAAAAATTTGCCAAAATTGTTTTTAACATCTCATTTTGATCCAAATGTGTCCTATAATGACCGATCAACACCCGTGTACCATCAATTTTAATAATTATTCAATTTTCATTAGTTTTAAAGTGGAATTAGGGTTTATCAGTTTCAATCGAACAAACAAACATCTAAACATTGTTATTCTCCTAATTCCTCATAATATCTCCCCCTAAAACTGATGAAGATTGAATGTGAAGCAAAATCAAATATCAAAACAGACGCTAAGACCCTAAATTTTAAAACCCTAGGTCCGAATATAAAAACGTCGATTCTGATCTGAATAAAGCTCCAATACCTGTGAAATTAGTGTCAAAATGATCAGGAATGTATAGGGAACAAATCACACAAACACAGGAAATCAATGCAACAAGGTCTGGTTATCGAAGAATTTTGAAAAATTTTGTGAATGAAGAGTCGAACCTGAAATGGCTTATATATAAAGGCCACCTTCGCCCGTTGGATATGGACGAATGTGAGGTAATTCCACATTCGCCCCAATCTAATGACCCGAATGTGAAAAGTTTTACCCGAAGGTGGTATTGATACCCGAAGGTGAAAATGTCCCACATTCGTCCAAAATGAAACGGTCGAAAGTGAGAATTTTTCCACATTCGACCCAATTAAGGGGCGAATGTGAAATGGAAAAATCTGAAAATTTCGCCAAATCACGAATTCGAATCCCGTTCAACATTTTTCAATCTGTTAAACTTCCAAAACTCAAATTTTTCACAGTTTGAATGATACAAAGCCCAGATGGTGTTATCAAATCTCAGAAATTGACCATCAAGCATCCCCGGTTATCAAAAATAAAGCAGAAATGCAAATCTTTTTTGGTTTTTCTGAAATTGTATCAAAACACACCTAAAATCTATTTGGATTTTGTATCTTTTAGACAATAAAAGTAAAATGCAACAAAGTAAAATGCATCAAAGTAAATGAAAGCAGTAAACATTTTGTGATATCCGGTAAGAGGATCATATCAGTTTTCTGAGAAATCTGAGCACAGCGTTGATCTGTTTTAATATTATCATTAGAAACAATATGTGACACGGCAATTGCTGATATTGTGGTCCACGTAAGCTCACATGCAGACAATTACGCAATGCTTTAAAATGATACGAATTAGATGTATTAGACTAACACATTGTGGTTCCCACACACACGACATACTCCCGTATCAAGAAGTAAATGCACAAAGACTCATTGTAAAGCGTGATTATGCTTTCGTCGTCTGTAATTGTACAAGATATAATGCATAGAGGTATACATGTCAGCAAATTAATGCAGCAAAGTAACATATGCACTATACCAGGTTGAGGACTGATATTAATCATGATTTGCATCAATGATCAATACGATGTAATAGATAATCTTTGATCATCATATAACATGGAAAGTTCCTCAATTCGGTAACTTTAGGATTTGGCATATAGCTCTTTTATAAAGACACCCTGTCTGATCTAGGTCCGTAATGACTTACAGCAGAAGATCAGATAGGCTATCCCCAGACAACTAATAACATAACGACCCTAAACCTCCGAGTTTTGTACAAATACCCTATCAAACGAAATTACGGTACTAAGACCATATGCCCATGAGGTGTTCAGCCACAAATGCGTAGTTTGTTATGTTTGTATCACTAATGCACGCAATATTTAGTCTACGAAGCCTATCAGCATATCACACGTAATCAACATACATCTCATTATACTATACAATTCTTTAGCCTGTGTCAGATCCCCACTGATGTACTATCATTTCCTCTTTTTATCCAGGAAATCATTTTGGTTTTTCTAATTTTTAGGTATTTTTGAAAATTTTTCAATGTTTTTGGTTTTTCTGATAAAATGACTCCCCCTAAAATAGAAAACATATTTTTGGATTTTTTAATTTTTCTGAAAAACAAAACAAAAATTTGAAAGAAACAATCCACTTGAAAGCATCAACTTCTTTGAGGATTAAACAACCCTCTCGAAAGCATCAACTTCTTTGAGGATTATGATAGTAAAGAGAAATTCCCAATAAGCAAAGAGAAAATCCCAATTAGCAAAAATTTAAAAACAAAAACTAAACCTAAAAAGCGATAAACCGAGGTGCCGATTAGTCCTGTTTTTCCTTTATATTGTTTACTTTTAAAAGATATTCAAAGCGGGATCTGTCAAAAGCTTTTGTAAACAAATCTGCACGTTGGTAGTCAGTATGGATTTTGACCATATCTATCAATTCCTTAGCGTAACAATCACGGATAAAATGATATTTAATCCGGATATGTTTCGCTTAAGAATGATTTTCAGTATTTTTAGTTAATGCAATTGCGGCTTCGTTGTCACAGTGTATAGGGGTTTTAAGAAACTGCAAACCGTAATCCACCATCTGTTGTTGGATCCAGAGTACTTGCGAACAGCAACTCGAGGCTGCAATGTACTCAGCTTCACAGGTAGATAGCGCCACGGAAGTCTGTTTCTTGCACTGCCAGGTAATTAACCTGCTCCCTAAAAACTGGCAACCAGCTGTAGTTGATTTGCTATCTTTGTCACAGCCGCCCCAATCTGCATCACTAAAAGCAATAAAATCAAAATCATCATCATTAGGGTACCAAAGTCCTTTTGATGGACAACCCTTCAGATATCGAAGGATACGCTTGACCGCCGTCAGATGACTTTGTTTCGGCTTCGATTGATAGCGAGCACAGAGACACGTTGCATACATAATATCTGGTCGAGACGCCGTCAAATACATCAGAGATCCGATGATTGCTCTGTATGTAAATGGGTCTGTCAGCTCCCCCTTAGCGTCCACTCCAATCCCGTGATTGGGTTGAATCGGGGTGTCCATCGGCTTAGAGTCATCCATCTGGAATCGGCTCAAGATGTCGGATACATATTTCGTCTGGTGAATGAAGATCCCGTCGGGTCTTTGGTCCACCTGTAAGCCGAGGAAAAACTGCATCTCCCCCATTGCGCTCATTTCGAACTTTTCTTGCATAACAGTTTCGAATTCCCTGCATAAAAGTTCGTTAGTTGAACCAAATATAATATCATCAACGTAAATCTGTACTAGAAGCAAGTCATCTCCCGTCTTCTTCGTGAAGAGTGTGCAATCGACGAGGCCGCGCTTGAATCCTTTGGAGATGAGATATGTACTTAGCTCCTCGTACCACTGTCTTGGAGCCTGGTGCAAACCATATAAAGCTTTGTTCAGCACGTAGACCTTATCCCGGTGGATTGGGTCCTCAAAGCCTGGTGGCTGCCCGACATAAACCTCCTCCTTGACTTTCCCGTACAAAAATGCGCTCTTGACGTCCATTTGATAGACTTTGAATTTCTTGTATGAAGCAAACGCGAGGAACATCCGAATAGCTTCAATTCGTGCTACTGGTGCATAGATTTCGTTGTAATCAATCCCTTCGATTTGATGGAAACCCTGCACGACCAATCTGGCTTTGTTACGAACAATAACCCCACGATCATCCTTTTTGCACTTAAACACCCATTTAGTGCCTATTTTCTTCCTTCCCGGCGGCAAATCTGTGAGCGTCCAGACTCCCAATTTCTGGAATTGCAATAACTCCTCCTGCATTGCCTCAACCCAGGCATCTTCATTCAAAGCGTCCTTGTATGTCCTTGGCTCTACCTGCGACACATAACATGCAAACGACCAATCATTTTGACTACCAGATTTTTGAATTTTGGCATATAATGCTAAAGCACCAAAACTCTCTGGCGAGTTAACGCTTTTCAGCTGCCCTCTAGTCATAACACCACTTCCAGGATCACCGATAACTTGCTCCAGCGGGTGAATTCGATGAATCCGAGATTCCGGATAATATGATCATACAAGTCACAAAACCAGGTGCGGAAACCCTAGTTCTGAAAAAAATGATAAAACTCTAATCAAAACACAATCAAGATCATTTTCAAAGCTTTTTCATAGATTAACTTTCTCAAATATTCAATTACAATCAATCACACGTTAATCTAGATCAAACACACACTATCACAAAATGACCTCGAACCTGACCTGAACACATACACAACTGACAACTCTATTACATACTCAAAAACACAAAACCTATTTATAGATACTGCACGTTCGCCCCTTTGCACTGGTCGAATGTGGATCTTTTCCACATTCGCCCACTACCAATGGTCGAATATGTTCTTCAGTCCAAGATCAATTCACCTTCGTCCAGCCTGTTGTACCTTCGCCCACTTTGTCTACCTTCGCCCACTTTTAACAAAAACTTAACATGTGTTATTTATCCAATCATTAGTCGCAAAACGCATCAACAGCAACCGGCTTCAACATTCCAGTTACACCCAATCAGGTGGGGATCTACTGGAGGAAAAAAGAAACAAGACAACCTATTTCCGGTTGATCCGGACGAATGGTTGGCCCGACAAAATTCAAAGACAATCGCTGAATATCAGAAGATGGTAATGAATCAAGCCAAAATTAATGTCGAAAAGACATTAAGTTTTGAAACAAGAGAGGATGATTCAGAATCGCCTCGTGAAAACAACAATGGCCGTCGCACTAAGGGACCTCGTCAGGCGGTTCGTGGTGGAGACCGTGGTAGAAATACTCACGGTCAGGACCCCGTCAACCGGAATGAGGAACCAGACGGCTACGAATCAGAAAATGAGGTGCATCATGATTCCAATAAAAAACAACACTCTAAATCTGTTGCCAGCAGCCTGGCACCCAAAGATGATGACCTCTACAAGCCATACAGGCCGAAGACTTTCGCCGAAAGATCATAATTCTGTGCGCGTATCGCGCTAGCACCAATGCCCCAAGAGTGTAAACTACCAAGCACTATTTGGAATTACGACGGTTTGTGTGATCCAGACAATCACTTACACACTTTTGACTGCGCAGGTAGCTCTAAGCTATGGCCTGTACAAGCCTGGTGCCATCTGTCCGTATAAACGTTAACAGGGGCAGCCAGAGTTTGGTATGAAAGTCTGCCTGTTGGAAGTCTTGTAGACTTCGATGACCTCATTAGAAAATTCAAGAACCACTTTTCACACTTGCGCAAACACAAGAGAGACAAAGCGCACATTCTCTTGTGCACACGTCATGAGAACGAATCCTTGGAAGATTACATTGTCAGATACAACAAGGAAGCCCTCCAGTTAGGTTGCGGAGAAGAACTTACCCGTGCAGCATTCATACACGGGGTAAGAAATGATGACCTGATCAAGTGTCTGACGGGAAAAGATGGCGTGCCACAAGCCTGGGATGAAGTGATTGAAGCTTCCAAAGTATACGCGTCCTCCGAGTAATCTTTTCACCGAAACAAAAACATGCACCAAAGCAGCAGCCATCATCCATCCTCACACAATAGAGGAAAAGGCAAACAGTCCGTCTGGTCTAGAATTTTTGGCACAGCAGAGGAAGGAGAATACTCCTTAGCGCAAGATGCACGAAACATGCTTAGCTCGAGAGGCCCCGCGATCACAAGGGACACTCAAAGAAAAACTACGAGTGGACACCACTGTCCAAAACACCATCTGAGGTGCTAAAGACTGAACAAATTCAATTCCCGAAACCGCAAGAACTCCGAGGTGACAGACGGAACGTGGATAAGTCCAAGTACTACGAGTATCATGAAGACCACGGCCACATGACATACAACTGTTACAGTCTGAAGATGGAAATAGAAAACGCTATAAAATCAGGGCAGTTAACGCACCTCGTGAAGAACATGCGGAGAAAGCAGAGGTACAACACGGAAGGAGGCGAACCCTCTCAGAAAAGGATACGCAATCTCAACACACATCATGTGTACAACACATCGCGCAATGCTTGCAACATGATACATAGAACCACAAGTCACAAACGCACGTTTGCAGATATAAATGACAATTCATGGAAGGAAGAGTAGGTAATCATGCCAAGAGTAAAAGGGGGGCCTCGTCGATAGCTCCACTAATCATCACCGGCGTCGTTGGACATTACCGGACGAGGTATATGTTCTTAGACAATGGTAGCAGCACAGACATCATGTATCAGCAATGTTTCGACCAGCTGGACGATGATGACAAAGCAAGAATAATACCAGTTACAGAGCCAATTTCTGGCTTTATTCATGAGACAATTTACCCACTGGGAATGCTAACGTTTCTAGTAACGCTCTCAGACAGATAGCAATCGCGCACTGAAACGTGTGATTTCATTGTACTTCCCGTTAATTCCTCGCATGACATCTTGCTGGGACGGGAAGGATTGGCAAAATTCAACTGCAATGCATCCACGCCACATCAGATGGCAGGCTTCCCTACGCGAACAGGAATCGCATTCATCCGTGGAAACAAAACATGTCACACAACCAATGCGCCGAAGCCCACAAAGCAAACAAAACCAACTGTCAGAACCGAACCGGAAAATGGGTCATCACCCCTACATTCCCGGAACAGACAGTTGTCATCAGCCATGTAATCTCCGACTCCATTCGCACACATTTGAAGCAACTGTTAACAAAGAACATGGATATCTTCGCCTTTAAGCCAGCAGGCATGGTTGGTGCCCCGCGTCACATCACGGAACACAAGCTCAACGTCTACAAGAACGCAGAACGGTCGCTCAAAAGAAACGCAACATGGGGCATGAGAAAGAAAAGGCGATGAATGAACAAGTGATGGAACTTCTAAAGGCAGGAATTCTCCGCAAAAGAAAGTACCAAACTTGGGTGGCAAACCCAGTCATGGTAGGCAAATCCAATGGCACTTGGCGCATGTGTGTCGACTACAAGGATTTGAATAAAGCTTGCCCAAAAGATTGTTATCCGCTGCCCGAGATCGACTTGAAGGTCGATTCGTTAGCACCCTACAGATTTAAATGCTTTCTGGATGCCTACAAAGGCTATCATCAAATCCAGATGGCCAAAGAAGATGAAGACAAGACAGCATTCCGCACAGATATAGGCACCTTTTGCTACACCAAGATGCCTTTTGGGCTGAAAAACGCTGGGGCAACATATCAGCGTTTAATGGACACCGCGTTTGTAAAACAAATCGGTGTAAATTTGGAGGTGTACGTCGACGATCTGGTAATCAAAAGCAGAGAAGATGTGAGTCCAGAATCCTCTCCACCGGGTATCAAGCAACACACAATCAAAGGCGGAAACAATGATTGTATATTAAGAACAAAGAAGATACTTGAAATTAACGATTGGATTGATGATGTGCACACGACTTCAAGGAGTCGTCTGGTACACGAGAATATCAATAATAACAAAAGACTAGCAACCTCAAACTAGTGAAGAAACCCCCTATTTATAAGTGCATAGGGCGGTCACTTTACATGGGCCATAAAGGCCGAAACCCACAAACAATACTAACATAATCCAAGACAACGCAAACCTTCTAAAGTTTAGCCCAACAATATCCCCCTAAGTTTGTGTTGACTTGTGGTGTCTCTACTTCTTCTTGCTGCTCTTGCTGCGCTTCTTTGAACTTTTCTTCCTTTCCTCCATTGCTCTCTTCCATTCCTCAGGTGACTTGCCAACATACGGACCAAACAGTTCCGTCTCCACTCGTCCCCTTTTATCAGACGCCAATCCCAGTCTATCAACTTGAGCTACAGCGCTGGTAAATGATTTTGCACAAACTTCATAAGTGGGGTCACACTGAATCAGATGTCTAGCTAGAACTTGAACATCTTCAGAATGCAAACTCATCAGATCTCTAGCGTCAGATATCCTAAACTCATCCGTATCACATACAATCACTGCAGATGCAGAAGTAGGATCATAGACCCAGAACCTCATATCCTTCAAGCAACCTCTATCCATTGGCTTGGTCAAGGGAATGGTCTTTAATTTTTCAGTAGGTGGCCACTGAACTGTCTTGAAAGGCTTTCTATTAGCACCTCGCATACCCTTATATTCCACCAACATTGAGCTAGCAGTCTTCATATCCCTGAAATTCACTTTCGCCTGCTCCTGAATCTTCTTATGAAACATGAGGCCAATCTTATTTCTTGGATTTCTTGTCTGGTTTATGAAAGGAGCTCTGGCAAGTTCTGTCAAGTCAATTTTGGTCCAGGAGTTGAAGGCCGAAGTGGAAGCATAGTACTCAACTGCTCCATTTCCTCTATGAACCACGAACACTCCCTTATCATCATTATACCTTCAACACTCTATCCCAGTTCGATTACCATAAGTGTCATACCTATCACTGGTAATCGTCACATATCTTTCTGGATGCTCCTCCATTGGGTCAATAGATGGCTCAACTAAATTCTTGAGAACGTAGGCACTTCCAGGTCGACGATCTCTAACTCTGGGAACCTGATCTTCGAAATACTTCTTCATGTGTTCTTCATGTTCTTTCTCTGATTTTTCATGTTCAGCCGGAGTCAATACCTTGTCAACAAAG
Organism: Ambrosia trifida; assembly: GCA_028751855.1. Classification (NCBI taxonomy): domain Eukaryota; kingdom Viridiplantae; phylum Streptophyta; class Magnoliopsida; order Asterales; family Asteraceae; genus Ambrosia; species Ambrosia trifida. Next base: position 43,006,559 of record CM054125.1, read on the forward strand.
GATGATGTCTTTGAAAACTCCTTTCCAAACTTGTTCTCGAGTTTCTGAGTCAAGTTGAGTAATCTGGCTTAAACATCGCCCAATCCAGTCTCCAATTCAGTAATCTTTTTCTCCTTTTCAGTAACCGTCTCCATCAAGCTCTGCACCTGAGCTACTAGCCATACATTCTCAGTCTCTAATTTTAGCACTCTAGCTTGTAACCTGTGAACGTCTACTTCAGCAAAAACATCTTCATCACTTTCAATCTCTTCTTGATTTGCCTCTCTCTCTTCTGTCATCAGGAATTCAACATCCACACGTTTTCCCTGCTCTTTATCCGCGAGAAAGGCCATTTGAGCTCTCTGAAATGATTCTTCTTCAAACAAAACTTTACCCGAACCAGAAGCACCAGAGGATCTAGCTTCCTCATTTAGTCTCCCAGTGATTGGTGCCTTGCTCATGAATTGAGAAAAAGCTTCAGATGCAATCACAGGTAAAGTAGTGGAGCTAACAGTACCAATGGGAATATTAGGTGAAACACGAGCATCAGCCATGACAGTATCAGCAGCAGCAGCAGAAATAGTCTCATCAACAGAAACAGAGACATCAACAGTAACATTCAGCCTTGGGTCTCTTTTGCTTCTCTTCCTTGGCCTTAAATCAGAACTAGGATCTTCAATAACTTCAATATCAACAACTGTCTCAACTGCAACAACGGATGGAGGAATCCTTTGTTCAGCCTCTCGAACAGTATCTAATATGCTTGAAAGCACTTCCACTTGAGGAATAACTGTCTCAGAAGCAGTAGTGTCAGCAGCTTGAGTCACAATCTCTTCTCCAACTACCTCTCTCTCAGTTTCAGTCGCCGACTTTATTTTAGCATTTTCAAGAATAAAGTCATCTATCTCGTCATCATTTAGATCATCAAACTCGAAGTTCTCAAACTGATCGTCTTCATTTCCTGTAGTCTGTTTATCATCTTTCAACTCTTCCTCATCCTCGCTTTCCACCTCATCTTCACTTTCCACCTCAGTCAAGTCAACGTTTTCAGGAGGAGAACGTTGCTCAGCGGGTGGTGGATCAATAATCTGAACATCATGCTCTTCAGCAACAAGAGCAGATGGCAAGTCTGATGCTTCTTCCACGATCTCACTAAACTTTCCAAACTTGATCAGTGGAAGTTTCCCGATAAACACCTGTCTTGAGTCTTTACGGACTTGCCTAATTAATCCAAAGATCAAAGACGACATGCACTTGTTATCATAAGTTTCAACTGTCCTTTCGAGCTTGGGATACTTGAACTCTAGAATCATCTGCACAAACCTCAGAAACTTGTAAAAATACTTCTTGTTGAGAGTCTTCACATTTGTCAACATATCCTCAAAGATGCACTTCGAGTAATTGTAATCCCATCCCTCAATCAACGCCGCTATCCCAGAAGCATATCTCACTCCCATCTGATCTAGTCCGCTTTTGTTTCCACCCAAGCTATCCAAGAACATATGCACCAACAGTATCCAATAGCTTGGAAATAATTTCTTTAAGTATGGCGGTGTTGACGGTTCACCTTCATATCCCATCCTTTGCAACACGGGAACAAGCTTATCTTTCGAAAAACTGACAGGATCATCTGGAGAGTCACCGAAAAGTAAAACATCTCGAACATCTTGCTCCGAAATAGTCACCTCAGTTCCCCTAACCCTTGAACGAATCACAGTGTCTCCCTTGTTTGCCACTGAGTTGTTCCAAAATTCAGTGATTCAGTCAGTGAGAACGACTGGATTTTCTCTCATAGCGTGTGAAACTCTACATGTGTTGAGTCCAACAGTCAAAGACTTGAATTCCTGTAAATACTCTTCAGGAGGATCAGATAGATAGCATACAACGTTGTGACTGTTCTCAAACTTGGGCACATGAGGAGTTGTCATATCTGCACAAAACAAATTGGATTAGACATTCAGATTTAAACATCAAGATTTTAAAAATTAAAACGTGGTTGTATGATCCCTCTCCTTTCAAATTCTAACAAATCATGCCCATATTCGTTGTGAACTTAACCCATGTGGGCTTCGGGTCAACAGAAAGTCCAACAACAAGTGAGTTCGAGTGGCATGAGGGTGTTTGAGGGTATTTTGGTAAAAAGACATGGGAGTTCGAGTTCTAGAACAGAGTTCAATGTGTTGAGGGGTGTTCGAGGGCAATTTGGTCAAAAGACAGGTGAGTTCGATGAGATGTTCTGTGTTCGAGGGCATTTCAGTCATTTAAGGAGTGAGTTCGATGACATGATATGTATTCGAGGGCATTCTAGTCATTTTTCATCTGAATTCAAGGGCATTGTGGTAATTTTTGGATGAGTTAGACGACTGATTCTGAGTTCGAGAGCAATTCAGTCATTTTTCATCTGAGTTCAATGACTACATCTGAGTTCGAGGGTATTCTGGTAAATATCCCATGAGTTCGACTAAAAGGATAGAGTTCGAGGGCATTCTTGTAATTTTCCCTCATCTGAGGTCGAACTCCCAACGCGTAGAGGTCACGTACCTCTTCGAACTCGAGTTCCCAAGCACGTGAGACTCACGCGCCGCCGTCTGAGACGATCAAACTTCACCATTTCGTCGCCGATGATCATTCCAACGCCTAAATCACACGTTTTCACACCTGCAAATCACTCAAAGGGCACCATTTTATAACATACAATCAAAAACTTAAAGTTTTACCTTTGGTTTCTCTAAATAATCGTTGCTGATCTTGAACAAAGAGAATCGGCGAGTGTGTGTATGTGTGTGTAAAGTTGAGAGAAAAACAAAACCTTTTGATTTGTGATGATGAATAACCAACCGTCCCCCCCTTTTTGGGTGAATCAATATTCGTGTGGCCCACCAAACGTGTGGTGGGCCCCATGTGAATCCCAAGCCTTATTTGAAAACATTTGAGGTGTGTTATGCAAACGGGTCCAAGTCAGATCGTGAACTGGTCTATTAGAAACTTAGCTGAAATTATCTAAACTAAATACTTAGAATATTTTTGTCACGAGATCAAATCACTGTGTTTCAGGCAGAGCTACACTTATCAACTCTAATCTACTTCAGTTGGTCTTAGCAATTGCCAGTATATTTGTCCGCTTAAACTTATTTCCTTAGGCCTTCTCGTACGGTGATCTGTGATATTATTTATCATGTTTTGGTGTATTTAGTACGAACACTCAAGCAAGTCACAATCAAATCCGAGAATATCAAGTGGTACACTCTATCATGCAAGCAGTTTCCCTACCGCATATTTTTCACAGTATCTGTTCTAGAATTCTGAAACCTTGACTGGGACTGGATTGAGAGAAGAAAAGAATAGATCAATAAGAGATTTAAGGTAATATACAAGTCAGATGATTTCTCAAATGACGGAGGCTTTGGGTTTTGGACTCTAGAGGGTCTCTTTTATGACATCCTGACTGTGTCCGGGTCAGCATATATCTGGATGCAGCAGAGGAGCAGCCAGGACATCTTTGGACACTGAGGTCTCTTTTAGGTGAAGGATGATCTATAGCACGACAACGAAAAACTAGGTCAGCATATATCTGGATGCAGCAGAAGCTTTCGTTGCCTAGCATCTCCAGGTCTTTGCTTACACAAAACAGAGGAGATACACGAGTTTTTCAGAAAAGTTTTCAGACCTAGACCACAGTGTTATGCTTGGGGACATCACACAAGCATTCAAATAGAGATTGTACCTGATTTCAAGTGATGTTCCTAACTGAGGTCGTGTCTTTATCTTTAAGTGCTTCACAAGATCATTAACATTTCAGCCTTCAGGATTAAGCCTACCAACATATCACACTAGAGCCAAACTGTTTCGATACACGTCTTACGTGTGTCAGCCTTAATCCAACTTGTGAAAGTTCATTTCATCTCTCGTTTTTGACACTAAAAATGTGTTAAACTTTTCTTAGGACACATCCCCCTAAATTTGTGCTTAAAATAGAAATTTAAAGAACAAATTTACAAACCTAAGACTAAGAAAAACGAAAAAGACCTTTTTTTTAACTTGAAAGACTAGTTCAGTCCTCGAAATGGACCATTTTGAGCAGTGCAGAGAGAGCTTCAAAACGAGCTCTATTAACAGGTTTTGTAAACAGATCTGCGACATTGTCGTCAGTGTGAATTTGTGTAGGCACAATTAAACCTTGGTTAAAAGAGTCTCGGATGAAATGTTCTTTTATGGCAATGTGTTTTACTTTTGAAAAGTAAACTGGATTTTTCACAATTTGGATAGCAGCATCATTATCACAGTAAATAGGAGTAAGATAGAAATCCAAACCGTAATCTACCAACTAATGTTGAATCCAGATAACCTGAGAACAGCATGCAGAGGCAGCCACATATTCAGCTTCCGCTGTTGAAACGGATACTATTTGTTGTTTCTTACATTGCCATGCAATAAGCCGATCGCCTAAGAATTGACACCCCGCAGAATTAGATTTCCTGTCAATGTCACAACCTCCAAAATCGCTGTCAGAAAAAGCATGTAAATCAAAAGGAGAATCCTTAGGATACCAAAGACCAAATCTGGGTTTCCCCTTAAGGTATCTAAAGATTCTCTTGACAGCATGTAAATGAGAAGTTTTAGGATTAGCCTGATAACGTGCGCATTGACACACTGCGAACATGATGTCTGGTCTGCTAGCAGTCAGGTACATTAGCGAACCAATCATTGAACGATAAAGTGTTTCTTCTACGGCTTCCCCTTATAGATCTTGAGTGAGACCTGGTCTCTCAGACATTGGTGTGTCGGCTGGCTTTACATCATTGAAGCTGAATTTTGCAAGAATGTCATCCACGTATTTTCCTTGATGAATCAGGATACCCTTAGAGTTTTGACGAACTTGCAGACCTAAGAAAAAGGCCATTTCACCAAGAGCTCTCATCTCAAACTGCTTCTTCATCACCTCTTCAAACTCCTTGCACAGAGCATCATTGGTGGAACCAAAGATGATATCGTCCACATAAATTTGCACCAGAATACGATCATCATTTACTGTCTTGACGAATAGAGTCTGATCAATAACACCACGAGTGTATCCATTAGCAAGCAGGTGTTCAGTTAAGGTTGCATACCAAGCACGAGGTACCTGATGTAACCCATACAATGCTTTGTCGAGTTTGTACACATGCTCTGGATATTTTGGGTTTGTGAAACCCGGTGGTTGACCAACATAGATTTCTTCTTTCACAGTTCCATACAAAAATGCAGTTTTGACATCCATCTGATAGACAGTAAATCCCTTAAATGATGCGTATGCAAGGAAAATTCTGATTGCTTCCAATCTAGCAACCGGTGCATATACCTCATCATAATCGAGTCCCTCAATCTGTCTGAACCCTTGCACAACCAACCTAGCTTTGTTTCTTACAATGACCCCGCTATCATCTCTTTTATTTCGGTAGACCCACATTGTGCCAAGTGGTCGTTTTCCTGGAGGCAATTCAACTAGCTTCCAAACCTTCAGTTTCTCAAACTGGTTTAGTTCATCTTGCATCGCATCAACCCAACTTGGTTCTCGCATGGCCATAGCAGTAGACTTTGGCTCAATTTGAGAAATGAAGCACGAATACAAGCATCTATTGATGTCACCAGTTTGACTCCTTGTGAGAACACTTGAGTCTACTGGACCAATGATGTTTTCCAGTGGGTGATCTCGTTGAATGCTAGTAGGAATGACTATGTCTGGAACTGAAGAAGCTCCAGGTAGAAGTGTAACACTGCCTGTTGCAGTCTCTTCCACAGTATCATGATCAACTTCGACTGCGTCACTATGCTCCACCATGCAGTCAGTAGGAATGGGATCATGGAATGTAGGAATTGAAGTATCATCAGACACATTTTCATCATCGGCTTGTGGCACAGGATCCGTAGAGGGAATGAATGGTTCGGCAGGAACTAAGAGTGGCTGTGGTAATGGAGATGTGGGTGCAACATCCCCCTCACCCGTTGCATTATCAGTCACGGAGGATGAGGTTCCAGCAGTGGAAGTTGAGGAATCTGCAAAACCTGTATTCACACCACTAGAAACATCGTCAAAAATAGGAAAAGATCGAAAGAGAGTCTCATAGTCAAATCACCAGTCTGGACCCACTCTAGCATCTGTTGCCTTTTCTTCAAGCCAACGCACGTCAAACGACTCTACGATTTGCCTGGTTTGTTTGTTGTAGACCCTATATGCAGTCTTGCTAGCATACCTGACAAAATAACAATCGTCAGCTTTCGCATCAAACTTTGGTGTAGCGTCCAGATGCAACAGGGTACACGGACAACCAAAAGCACGAAAATGCTTGACGGAGGGTTTAGTACCAAACAGCACGTCGTAGGGTGTTTTCATTCGAGCTTTGTTGACTTGAACTCGGTTCTGCACATAACAGGCTGTGTTGACAGCCGCCGCCCAGAAGAATGTCGGAAGCTGTGAGTCACACCACATTGTGCGGGCAGTTTCAATTAAGGTACGATTTCTTCTTTCAGCAACTCCATTCTGCTAAGGCGTCCTTGCTGAGCAGAATTGACGCGCAATCCCTTTCTGAGCACCGTAATAGTTTAACTCTGCATTCTTGAATTCAGTTCCATTGTCACATCGAATGCCTTTTACCTTCAAGTTGGTCTGATTCTCCATCAATATGATAAACTGTTTTACTATTTCTGCAGTCTCACTCTTATTAGCCAAAAAGAAAACCCAAGTAAAACGTGAGTAGTCATCAGTAATTACTAAACAATATGCTTTATGAGAAATGTTGAGTACATTCACTGGGCCAAATAGGTCCATGTGGAGTAACCGCAGCAGAGAATCAATAGTGTTTACCAACTTGGAATGATGGGGTTTTCTATGATGCTTTCCCCTGGCACATGCAACACATTTTTCAATTGTTATAAAATCACGTACCGGCAGATCCCTAACCAATCCCAGTTTATCCACTCGGTTCAAGTTTTTAGCATTTGCATGTCCAAGACGACGATGCCATAGAATGACAGTATTTTGAGAGACTTTTGAGAAAAGACAGGTGACGTTATCGGAGGGAGGTTTGTTCATGTCAATGACATAAGCGTCACCTCGACTATCCGACTTCAGTAATACCCATTCATCTGGAATGACTACTCTGGGTTTCAATATTAAACAACCTTTGTCAGTGAAATGAGTTGAGTAGCCATTGTCACAGATTTGGGACACACTTAGCAAACTATGCTTTAATTCAGGAACGTAATTCACCTTATTAAACTGTAGAGCACCATTTCTTACCGTTCCTTTTTGTGTTATCTGACCCTTCTCACCTCCTGCGAAGGAGACAAATCCACCATTGAGAAATTCAACATCTGTAAGCTGGGATAAGTCTCCTGTCATGTGCCTCGAACAACCACTATCAATGTACCAGAGACGAATGATAGTCCTCCACAGTCGTTCCTGCACATGATGCAGGATTAGTTAGTCATAGGTACCCAAGCCATAGTTGTTTTGGGTACACCGTTGGTATTCGTATATTGGACTTTCATCCATTGCATGTCAACAGTTGAAACATTAGCACAGTAATTAGATTTATCATTCACAGAACATGAAGAACCTACAGACGGGGAAGAGATTGATATAGAGCATTTTGGCTTCCAGTAAAATTTGTTGTTAGAAAATAATCTTTTGTTCGAACTAGATGCTGCCATGTCGGTCAGAATCTGAGAACTTAATCTTTTACCAGACTGTTTAGACATTTTATTTCTATTCCAATCACCATCAGAAGGCTTCACCTTGGATTTGTCATTCCGCATTGCCTTAGGCTTCTCAGCCTTCATTGGCTTGGTATGATTATGATTCCCGTTTGGAGCCTTCTGATGTTTCCAGCTTGCAAGATTTTGTTGATTAGTTTTACAATTTCTGGCAATATGTCATGGGATTCCACATGTGTAACATGTTAGACGTTTTACATGTGGATCCCCCTGAGATCTTGCATACTTTCCAGGCTCAAAGAGCTTGGAGACATCTCTATACCTGTGTGATGCTGTTTTGGAATACTGTGTCCTTTGTTTTGAAAAATTCTGTTTTTCATATTTTGGTAAAACCTGTTTTGGGGGGACATATTTCTCTGTCCGGTCCTTACTGGATTGTTTAACCAAAAGATTTTTCGTTTTATCACAAGCATGTGGCAAAATAACAGAATCTGAATGAACAAACAAAGAATCAGATGAAAAGTCATAAGGTTTTATGCTCAAAACAAACGAGCCTACACAAATATTGTTGTCTTTATCAGAAATTCAGAAATTGTTTTTCTGATTTTTATTATTCAATGCAAGTGAATCAGTGTCATTGACTTCATCCCCATCATCTACCCAATCCTCAACAATCACATTTTCTACACAAGAATCAACCAAATTAGTAACATTCACATTATCAGAAACATTCAAGCAATTTTCTGTGTAGTAGTTTTCATCCACAGAAGAAGTGGGATATTCAGAAGATATTGAGCATGTTTGTTCTGAATCAAATGAGTTTGAAGTGGACACGGAAACATATTCATTTTCTTTGGACATGTCTTCAGATGATTTTGTGGTTTCACATGACTGATAGCTAGATGAGTCGGTCTTTCCTGAGTCTGGATCAGAGTCAGACTCAGGTTCAGTCACTGACGAATCATCTGAATGAGACTTAGAATCGGTCAGATGATTTTCACTGTCTGCTCTTTGCTTTAGACAAAGCTCCCTAATTTGCTTCATGAAATCAAACTCATAGTTCACACTTGAGTTTTGCTGGGTGGTCGAAGCATGAATTTGATCATTAACTTGTATGTCTTCAGGTTTAGACTCTCTAGACACACCTAATGATTCATCTGATTCAGATGAGGAGGGAACCTCATCTTTGCTAACCTCAAAAACTCTATCAACCTCTTTATTTTTCTCATAATTTAATGTCTCAGTCTGCTTTGAAACATCTTGAGACTTAACAAAAGTTTTTGAGGGAGCCTGCTCTTGCTTAGATTGTTTTTGTTTAGGTTTAGAGATTTCTAATTGGGATCGATGCAGGTTTAGTGATTTCAACTTGATCCCGTGATGGTCGACTGGTTGGCTCTTCTATGGGTGGACCATAACCTTTCAAAGGAAGAGCCAACAGTTCTTCATCCGACATAGGAATTGAAGAATAATTTTCATTGAAAGGTGGAGGAATTTCCACAAAGCCAATTCCCTTATTCCTCACTTCCTTTGGTTTGTACTTTAACTGGGTATTGATCATTTTTTCAACTTTAGGACTAGAACAATCAAATTTTTTAAAATGAAAATCTGCATTTTCAAATTATGATTTTAAGTCGATCAATTCCGTGGTCAAAGTGTCAGACAGTCGTTTGAAGTGCAAATATCGACATTTATGATCACTCACCTCATGATGCAAACGCTTGATATCAAGTTTCTGTTTTTCGACCATTTCTTTATAGGAGTTAAATTTCTTTTTAATGTCCCAAGTGGCCATTTTTTCGTATTCAAGCTGTTTGTATGCAGAGAGAGTTTCTTCCCTAAAACCTTTAATTTTAAGTTTACACCTTTCAGTGCAACATGATTCAGCTAAAGTTTCAGAATGTACCTCAGCCGCTGACGGAACATAATCGTCATCCATCTGTTCCATAAGAGCCTTGTACACAGTATCTTCAACAATCTTCAGATCTTCCATCTGAGAAGACCAATCCCATCCACCTCCTGATTGAGCGACCATGGCTTTGTTGGAGTTAGAGGACTCAGATCCAGTGTGATTGGTAGATGATTGACTTCCTGGAGTAGCATTGGGAGAAGCGGCTGCAGGAGTAGAATTTTCTCCTTCTTTCTTTGGCTTGGTTCACTCACGAGCAAAATGTCCAAGTTCATCACAGTTGTAACAACGCATCTTCATCTTGTCCCAACCCAGTTTCTTTGTTGGGTTTTCCCACACATTTCTACCAGTCTTTTTCACAAACTTATTTGCTCTATGCACTACCATAGCTATCTGCCAAGTCAAGTCCATCTCTTCAATATCATCTTGATTAACATCATTTAAGTCACATGCTCCAATATCTTTTGCAGTAAGTTGACCTGTCAGAAACGCGTTATAGCAATTCATGAATCCAGCAAATAAACCTAAGTTACTTTCAAGCTCCTTTGGAATCTTGACTGCTGACAAAGGTGCAACTGAAGAAAGTGAAGCAGAAGACGAAGGTCCAGCAGTGGTGGCTACAGAGGAAGCAGGCATAGCTGACCCTTTTGAAGCACTAGGTGCAAACATAGGTGGATACGAAGATCCACTTGCTGGATAAGAGTACAATGATGGACGCTGAGGTTCTTGCTGGGACATTAAAGCATTGCTGGGAGTTGCAATGATTGCATTGTTATAACTGGCAGTCTGAGTCATGTAACGTTGCCTGTCATCAAGGTCATAGGACTTGATCAAAGATATGGTCTCAGAAAGGGTGAGTCTTGCTAGATCTTTGGTTCTCTTGATAAGGGTCACATTTGAGACCCAACTCCTTGGAAGAGTATTAAGCAGCTTTTTGTTCATGACGGAGTTGTCTACCACCATATCATTTGACTTTATTTCACTCACTAAGGCCACAAATCGCTGGATCTGACTTTCAAGTGATTCTCCAGGAATGTGATTGAAAGCATTAAACTTCTGACTTAGCATCTCCCTTCTGCTTTCTTTCATTTCTTCATTTCCCTCGTACAGATTTTCAAGAGCTTCCCAAAGTTCTTTGGCAGTGACATTGTCACGAACTCCAATTGATACTTCAGGTGAAAGTCCTTGATGAAGATAAGCAATTGCCCTCTCATCAATATCAGTCTTTTCATGATCTTCATCTGTATACATACTCTTTGGTTTGATAGCAGTGGCTCCAGTTATTTCATTAACCACATAAGTGATGACACAGGGTCCGTTCAGGATAGATCTCAGAGCCTTTGCATCTTTAATTTTCATGACTTGAATAAATCTGAACTTCCACTCAGAATAGGACATTCCAAGTTGAAGTACAGGTATTTTTTGATGTGTGCCAATGACAGATTCCATGGCTTTGTCCACTTGAGCAGCTACAAGTAATTGATCAGTATTAAATCCATTCAAATTTGTTTGGTTAACCATTTGATCCATTTCTGAAAGAAAACTTTAAAGTGATTAGTGTAAATTTATATGACTTAATTTTAGTCCAGCAATTATTTAAGTCCAGTAATCAGTTTGTATAATTTGGTCTAAGGTCGAACTCAGTCCAGTGGGTCGAACTCAGCATAGGTCGAACTCAGTTTGTCATGTCGAACTCAGCCAGTCAGGTCGAACTCAGCCAGTCAGGTCGAACTCAGCCAGTCAGGTCGAACTCAGGCTGATAGGTCGAACTCAAGCTAAGAGGTTGAACTCAGGCAGGTCGAACTCGGGCAGGTCGAACTCAGGCAGGTCGAACTCAGGCAGGTCAAACTCAGGCAGGTCGAACTCAGGCAGGTCGAACTCAGGCAAGTCGAACTCAGGCTATGTCGAACACATGTTGAATATGGAAACCTGCACAAGGTTAGTAACAAACTTTCCAAGATTTTTGAAAATTTTTAAAAAATTTTAAAGAGATAATTTCATAATAAAAACACTTCCTTTTTTGAAAACTAATTATCTCCTTGATTTTAGGAAACACGTTTGACTGTTCATCAAGATGAATCAAAACAGAATTTTTTGAAACTTTTGTGCGAAGAAAACAGTCATGAACATTAATCAAAATAAAACGAAACACACAAACAAGAACACTATTAGCAAAACGGGTTAGCCATAACACATAAGAATGAAATCAATATTAATGAAAATCATGAAATCAACCTTTCTCACGATGATATCTTCCTTTGATCTTTTCCTTGTTGATACCACAACCGAGCCTTCGAAAGATTTCTTAGGCTCTGATACCAATTGTGAGTCCAGAATCCTCTCCACTCGGTATCAAACAACACACAATCAAAGGCGGAAACAATGATTGTATATTAAGAACAAAGAAGATACTTGAAATTAACGATTGGATTGATGATGTGCACACGACTTCAAGGAGTCGTCTGGTACACGAGAATATCAATAATAACAAAAGACTAGCAACCTCAAACTAGAGAAGAAACCCCCTATGAAGTGCATAGGGCGGTCACTTTACATGGGCCATAAAGGCCGAAACCCACAAACAATACTAACATAATCCAAGACAACGCAAACCTTCTAAAGTCTAGCCCAACAGAAGAAGACCAGATGTTAAACGACATTCAAAAAACTTTTGATCAATTGCGCAGTGTGCGGATGAAACTTAACCCGGGCAAATGTTCCTTCGGAATGGAAGAAGGAAAATTTCTCGGAGTCATCGTAACAAAAGATGGGTTCCGCCCGAACCCAGATAAGGTGCAAGCAATCGAACGCATGCCATCCCCATCTTCGGTCAAAGAAGCCCAAACTTTAATGGGGAGACTTGTAGCCTTGAGCAGGTTTCTGTCAAACTATGCATCCAAATCTTTTCCCTTCGTGGACACACTAAAGAATTGATTGAAGAAATCAAACTTTCACTGGACCGCAGAGGCAGAAGTGGCTTTTCAAGAAATGAAGAAGTGTTTGAGCAATATGCCAACACTCACCGCTCCGCTGCCGAAAGAACCGCTTACCCTATACCTATCTGTCACTGATAAGGCAGTAGGCGCGGTACTCATGGTCGACAGAAATGGGGTGCAAACCCCAATATACTATGTTAGTCGTACGCTGCTGGACGCCGAGACCCGCTACTCAACAATGGAAAAATTGGTTCTCGCATTAGTCCACGCTTCCAGAAGACTGCGCAGATACTTCCAAGGACATCCGATCAATGTCCTCACAGACTTCCGCATCAATGATATCTTGCGCAAGCCAGAACTTTCTGGACGGTTGGCCAAATGGGCAATAGAATTGGGTGAACACTCGATCTCATACAAGGCAAGACCTTCCTTCAAAGGACAAATCCTTGCAGATTTTATCGCGGAAGTCCCAGCGGATAAAGTTGAAGAATGCGCAAATGAGGTATCATCAAAATCAACTCCGCCTGATGAAACCCAAAAGTGGAAATTGTTCACTGACGGTGCTTGTAATGACGAAGGAGCCGGCGCGGGGTTACGTCTGATAACACCGGAAGAGAAAGAATACACCTACGCAATAAGGCTTGACTTTCAAACAACTAACAATGAGGCAGAGTATGAAGAACTTATAGCAGGCTTACGCATCGCCAAAAAGATGGGCGCACAATACATCGAGGCCCACGTTGATTCAATGTTAGTTGCTAATTACATCGATGGCTCGTATGAAGCAAGAGAGCCATCCATGATTTTATACTTACAACACACCAAAGAACTGATGAATAGCTTCCTCCACTGCAAAGTCATCCATGTACGCAGAAGCCAGAACAAGCCAGCAGATGCTTTAAGCAAAATGGCGTCAACCGCATTCGATCATATGGCAAAAGACGTACGAGTTGAGGTGCTGACCAAGCCATCTGTACCACAAAAACAAGTGAACGTGGTCCAGACAAGAAAAGAATCTTGGATCACCCCCATAATGGCCTTCCTGACCAATGGAATCCTCCCATCAAACAAAGCAGAAGCAAGGAAGCTACAACACAAGGCCTTACATTATGAGGTCACCGATGGTATCTTATACCGACGGTCCTATCTCGGCCCGTTGCTACGATGTGTAGATTTTGCGGAAGCCACGTACTTAATAAAAGATATACACGAAGGCACGTGCGAATTGCACGCAGGACCTCAAATGGTCGTAGCCAAACTCATGAACGCAGGATATTACTGGCCGGGAATGCACCTCGATGCATTAAAAGAGCTGCGCAAATGTGACGCTTGCCAACGGCACGCGCCTGGTACACTTAGACCAAAAAATAATTTGGTACCAGTCACCGCAGCATGGCCATTCCAAAAATGGGCCATTGATCTGGTGGGACCCTTCCCTACAGCGCCAAGCAACGTCAAATACTTGGTGGTCGCCATTGATTACTTTACCAAATGGGTGGAAGCCAAGACGTTAGCCACAATTGACGGGCGCAATATTAAAAAAATTATATGGGAATTCATCATTTGCAGATTTGGTCTGCCACTGGAAAGCGTAAGTGACAATGGAACGCAGTTTGCGGATCAACACCTACAAGAATGGCTCTCATCCATGAAGATCAAATAGATATTTACTTCAGTCGCGCATCCTCAAGGAAATGGCCAGGTTAAACGCGCAAACAGAAGTATTGTCGAAGGCATCAAAGCACGTTTGGGAACAAGACGTAGCGGTTGGGTGGATGAATTACCCCATGTTCTTTGGGCTCACCGCACTCTTTCCAAAACAAGCACCGGGGAAACACCGTTCAGCCTAACATATGGAACTGAGGCGGTTATCCCAACAGAGGTCATACATCCTTCCCCAAGAGTCTTATTCGCGCAACAAACTGATAATGATAAAGAATTGAGGATGAATCTAGACTTGCTAGACGAACGCCGAGATTCGGCCTGTGTTCGAGAAGCCTCATATAAACGACAGTTAGAAAAGTATTACAACGCGCGAGTCAAAGAACAATCTTTCCGCGTTGGTGATTTCGTTTTCCGCAACAATGAAGCATCAAATGCGGAAAAACCAGGAAAGCTTGCTCCAAATTGGGAAGGACCTTACAAAATCCAAGAGGTATTGGGAAAGGGAGCATATGCTTTAGAACACCTAGATGGTTCACCAATACCACGTACTTGGAACGCAGCGCAATTGCGCATTTGCTATAGTTAATCTATTATTCTCAGATTTTGTAATAAGGACTTCATGTCCAAGTCATTTATATTACAATCAAGATTTTGTCACACAAGCCATTGTTTAATACTGCAACCTACAAACCCAAGACATAAACCGTTGATACTTATACAAAAAGGGGATCATCACAAAAACAAAATATACCCCATGAACATGATGTTCAACAGCAACTGCAAAAGATTTTACTTATAATTTACACATAAAGACTCCAACATACCGGGGAAACACGCATTAACCTCTAACCTTCATGGGTTTAGTCTTGGTTACATATCCCAACTCCGACAACTTCTTCATCTTCAACGGCTGCCCATCAGAGGTCCCTTGATCATCAAGATTATTAGGCCGCATGTCCTCTTTTGACAACAAATGCTCACAATACTCAGCTAGACGATCAAGAGCATCTGTTGAAGACTGATCATGACTGGGATGCTGAGATAGCTTCATCATCCCTTGCAATGCCAATCTTTCCGAGATTTGAAGATTATTCTTGGAAGAGCTAGTCGCCATTTACTCAGAAGGTGTACAATAATTTTTTCAAAGGTAACTAATGAAGAAGATATGAGGATACACTTACTATAAATAGAGGAGAGAGATTATGGTAATTAATTACCATTAATGGTAACCACTCGATTACCCTAGGGCAGTGTGACAGTCGCCCTGACAATAGCCGTCACAACTGTCACATCAATCATGAGCAGTCTGACAAACACTTGTGTTAGAAAACGAAGATGACATCAGCTAATGATTAGCACACACGTGTAAGACAAAGAAAACATTCTATCAATTTCATGAAAAGAAAAACAAGATAAATTGTTCATCAAAGAGTTACAAACAAAAGGGAAGAAGGAAATCACTCAACCAAGATTCAAATACTGAGAGACGTCGTCAGTATTTGAAACTTCTTCACGCTTATCACCAGCTGCGGACGATGTCCCTGCGCCGCCATAAGTAGCGGTCTTCTTGGCCTTCTCTTCTTGGCGCGCCTTTTCAGCTAACTCTTCTCCAAGGCGATCTGACTTTATAAAGTACTAGCGCAACTCACCAGCAGGGTCGTCAGTCTTCATACAGGCTTCTAAAAGCTCAAACACTTCAAAGTTCAAATGTTCATAATCATCATAGGCCTTCAACAGCTCGCTATCATATGACTGGTTCTCATATGGCCCGGCTTCTTTCTTTTTACCATCTGCATGATGGCAAAAACCTTCGCAAAAACCTAGCTTCAAACCTTGCTTCACGGAAGTACTGGATATGCAGGCAATCACCTCTGTCAGCTTCGGATCATTCCAGACACGCTTAAATATCTGCAAGTTCAGAATACTATATAAATTTACGAAACAAGGCATAATTATTCATAAAAGATTCTAGCTTACCCCATAAGCACCATCGCTCATCAACCAAGCAATCCTCTCATTTGCCGCAACGGCTATATCAGTAGCTTCTTCAAACGAACTCTGAATTTTATCCAACTCCAGCTTGGCCTGAGAACAAGAAGACTCCGCCAACACCTTCTCTTCCTGAAGCTTGGAATTCTCTAAAACAAGATCCTTTATCTTGGCCTCCGCATCAGACAGTGAGGTGGTCGCCCTGAGGAGATCATCATGCTGAATATTGTACTTACGGATAATATCAGCAAGTTCTGTCTGCTTTTCTTCACAGGATTTCTGGCTTTGCTCTGCTTCCTTTTTCAGACAAGAATTCTCGACCTTCAAACTTTCAATGGTGGAACACAGAAGCTCAGTCTCTTGATTCGTCCTTTTACAAGCGGCAGACCATGCCTTAGAAGCTTCAGCTTTTTCCTTCTTCACCCTGTTCACCTCCTCCACAGCATCGTGAGCCACCTTCTTATGATGCTCAATCTCTGACTGGATCTCATAACGGGCGCGCTGGAATTCTTCTTCACGCCTCAGCAAGCTGGCCTCTGAATCCTTCAAATTCTGATAATCCCGCTGGAATTCGTTCTCACGCCGGATAAGAGAACCAAGGCCACTCACACCCAGCGAGAGATTCATAGCCATATCAATAAACAGGGATCGCCGATCTACACTGTCTTGATAATCACGCTCGGCAGGGGGAACCGACAACATAACAAACTCTTGCGCATCAAGCGCATTTGTGAACCGGGTAGTATCCAGAATGTCCCAGCGCGGCTGGTATGGCCTTGGCGGATCAGTTTCATGCGAAGAATACTTTCCCCGCTAGTGACCAGCTTGGCCAGATTTACCACCACCGCCTGAAGAGGCCTCCTTATATATCACTGTGGAGTCTACCACAGTGCGCATAAAGGTGGAGGGGTTTTCCTCAATAACCTCATCCTCTTTCTCCTTCTCACGAGCAACTTTAGATCCTGTGAAGAGCTCGGTTCTTGCACTCGCTCCAATGAGGTGTCAGGATGTTCAACGCTCAAATTTGGGGTTGCGGACTCATCTACCTTCTTTCCCGCAGCCTTATCAGTGGCAATTACCGAATCATCCGGAATTGGCTCCACCTGCGGCATCACATCTTCACCCATAATTCCCTCAGATACATTGACTACAGTTGTATCTTTTGTTGAATCTTCCACCATGCCAGTACTCTCATCATTCAGACGGTCTGGAGAAGATATCTCCTCAACCACAGTCATAGCTTGTTTCAAGCGGGACTCCACAAATGGATGTTGACCTACATAAAAAGCTAATACAAGATATTACAAAAAAAAAAAATTGCTTAAAAACTCAGAAGGAAGCTTGGCCAAACATACCAGATAAGTGCCTCATAGTCTTCATGGGAAGATTCTCGCGCACTGGTGGAGGCTTCACAGGCACTTCAAGCTTACCACCCTTTGGCCAAGTCAAAAGCTTAAACACATCAACTGGAACTGCTGCAATAGGCTCCGGACGCAACGGATCGGCCGCTTCTCCTGATGACTGCGGGATCCGAACCTGTTTCTTTTTCAACTCCTCCATTCTTTGTTGGAATAGCTCTTCAGTGACAACTTCTGACTGACGGACAGGGGACGAACGCCTAGTGCGTTTATGCTCCAACTCCGTGTCCGACTCTGTTAGCTCTTCATCCACCTCCTTGACTATAATGGGAGCAGCCGGTGGTTTTTTTTTCTTGCTCGCTTTGGCACGCTTCTTAGATGTACCCGTGCATGGGGCGGAAATTACATCTGTATACATTAACCTATGTGTGAGAAAAGAATAAAGGAATTACAAAGACTAACCAACAGGTTTCTGCCGCTCAGAAGTAACTTCTTCAACATCAACTACAGCCTTTCTGCGGAGTTGAATACCCGCACCTGCCACGAAGAATGCGCAAAATCAGTACGCAGGCTGCGTACCTAACTGTGCCTCCTTCACGCACACAATAAATTTACCAATAATGAAAGAAAGAGACATGGTTCATAACCTGTCCTCACATACTGCTTCGGAGGATCAATAAGATTAGGGAACAAGAAGTTCAAGCTAGTCCTCTCCGACAACCGTTGCGCACCTTCAACAGCTGGAGTATACAGCACCTTTGCCTCACCTCTCTTAGCAAACAACTCAAACAGGGACACACCTGGAAACAATTGCGCAACATAAATTCAAATACAAGAAACAATATAAACAAAAAGCATAGATGAACTCATTACCTTCTGGAGGATTCGGATCATGACCTTTAGGGCAGATAAGACTAAGTCCCAGCAGAGTTAAAACACTTTCTGGACAATCATCCATCATTAACGGAGTAGCATGGTCACAAAGCGACTTGTACCAGGCCTGCTCTTTGTACCCTGCCATTGGGGGAAATTCAGCAATCTTCTACTTTAAACCCACCACCATCCATTGAAAAGCAGCAGGGATAACACCACGGTGGACATAGAAAAACTTATCCTTCCACTCATACATGGATTTCAAATTTTCTGATACTAGTTGTTTCACCTTCCGGCGGATACCTAAGCTATACCAACCACTACCGCCGCGGGCAGCCTCAAGAACATAAAAAACATTTAGCCTCTCGAATGTAGGCTGAATATCCAAAGCCCTACAGGTAGCCTCAAAGTGAATCAAACGGCACCACCCATAAGGGGTCAATTGTGTCGGATGAATGCCATACGTCAGCAAGGCATCCACTACAAACTTGGTGGCCGGAAGACGAAAACAACACTTACTAAAAGCCGCTGCATACAAGGTTATCTTACCAGGTGATGCTTGTAAAACATTCTTCCCTTCAACCGGGAGCTCTGGATCCCATTCAGACAGAATACCATATTGATCAAGGAAGCCTGAAAATGAGGCTTTATCCCACTTAATAGTGGTGGCTTCAATACTTTTTGATGATTCTTTCCCAAGATCTTTTACAGAATCAGATGTCTTACTAGATTCCGGGACGTTTTGTGAATCTTGAGACATGGTTGAAGAAAGAGTGAAAAACAGGAGAAGATACGTTAGAGAGAAATTTCAAATTTGAAACGATTGGAAATGGAAAAGACATGATTAAAAATCAATATATAGGCTTGGTAATTAATACTGCTGACGTCAGGATCAGTGGGCCAGCCAGACCTTTTCACACATGAGTCTAATAAGAAAATGACACGTGTACATATGAAGACAAACAGACGCCATACGCGCCTCACGCGCCTACTCGCCTGACAAACCGCCGATCAACGTGCCTGCACACGTCTCAACTGTCACTAGTCACGTCAAGCCTACTCGCCATATGGGCCACAAGTTTTAAAGATCATGGGGAAATGACAACTGTCCACAGCAAACCGCTGACGTGTCTTACACCTGCGGAACTTTGACGTAAATTCATACCACCCGTTCTCCGCATAAAAATTCCACAACGCAAAGATCACTCACCAAACCCATATGTGCAAGTTAACATTGCAGACAGGCTTTCATCAAAGACACACACCTTATAAGTCCAGCATCCCTCCCATCTCATCATAACTTCTTAGATAAGAGACACACTGGACTGGGGGGACTTGATGGGATTGGGTACTAAATACACTATTCCGCATAACCAAACCCGGAGTAACATCGCCATGCGGAGAAAAGCTTATGCGCAGGAAAAGGTCAAAACACATTAATGGCCAGTCAATGGTCAAGTCTCGGTCAAGGAGAAAGTCATGCATGGTCAAACCCCATGCATGAATCAAGGCTACAAGCATGTTGACCAACCATTAAAGGCGGTATACGATTCCACTATTCCCATTAATTAAGCTTTCCATATATCACCTTACTAACATAATTAAGGGTGATGGAGACAACCTAACCACGGTTAGGACTTGGGTAATGGTGGCATACGGACTCTCCTATAAAAGGGGTCACATCCCCAATAGGAGAGGACACGTTCTGCTAACCCGGAGAGCTATCATACTTGATAGTATCTCCATTCACCCCGTTTTTGTCATAAACTACTACCTTGTGTAGTCATCTCCACACCCACATCAACTCTTGTTTGCAGGTTCTTCAATCCATAGCTGCTAGTGAAGGATCAACCCTATGGAATACTTATAATCATATCATCCTTAAGCGGTGATAAGACTATTTGTTTCTTCACCCGTCAAATCCACTAGTCGAGTCCGTACAATTAACTGATTTTACTTAAATATGTGTAACGGTACGCGTCAATGTTGGAATGATCATATGGAAATAAACCTAACCCGAACGCTATGACTGTCATAAGAATCCACAAGTACAAAAATATGTATGTATTTTTCACACGACATTTTATAAAACCAAAACGATATGTTTTTTGTACAAATATACATGAATGAATGATAATGATTAACTAAGCTATACACCATGCACATATACACTCATGAGATAGATTAAGCTATGGACTAAAAACCCATGCCCATGTGCGCATATATATATATATATATATGTGTGTGTATGTATGTATGTATGTATGTATGTATAGACAATAGCCAAGTCCATCCATATCTTGCACATAAACGACACTCACTAGCACATGTGCACAATTCATTTTCTTTAACATGTCCTTTTCAAAACAACTTGCAACAATGACAACACATGCTCATGATGAGATATTGACCACACACACACTTGCATCATAAGTCTAGTAACCTATACCTCTAAACAACCATGTGCTTATATCTAGGATTAGGACTAAACAATGGACATTGTATAATTATATATGTATGCACATGTATATGTATGTATATATGTATTGAATGGACAACTTGCAAGACACCTAGATCACACTCATTATTCACCAAAATAGGCATAAGACCAATCATTCACAAGCTCCCATACAAGTCAACTACTCCCTCTTTGTCTTGCTTCTTCTCACCGAATTCTAGCACATGGAGACTAGTAGATATTTGTTTTGTCTCTAACTTTCACCAATATAGGCCCTTCACCTTATCATGCTTCACTTCCAATGATTGGTGGCTTGTCATAAGCGTATTGTTTTTGTCTTCTTTGAACCGAAAATAAGGAAGCAAACAAGGATCTCATGCATGAAAAAATCTAATACCAAAATGGCACTTGATAACTCTCATAAGCACCTCCCTAGGAAATTAGAACTTCCTTGCACACCTTGACAACTAATCGGCCGAGTATAGACATGGATGAACCATCATTTTCACTTGAACAACCATTGTCCCAAACTCATGTCCCTATCTTACCTCTAAATAGAAGTGTACTTCCTTAATTATTTCCTATAAGCAAGATCTTATACCCCTTCTATGATGGATACTAATCGGCCAAGAATCATGGCGAGGATGATGATGATGATCGACTAAAAAAAACCAGGTGACAACTTACATTGTCAAAGCATTTCACTAAACTAGTAATTGTACCATCCAAGCCTCAATCCCATAAAGTCTTGATAACACATGAATGCAACTATAAAATGGACCCTTTGAATCACTCAAAACCTCACACCAACACACCACAAATTCTTTTTTTCCTCTTGTTCTAGGTCGATCACCACACACCAAAACCACATCCATCCTTCTATTTCAAGCTTCAAGAACTTAAGATTAGGAAGTTCACTTAGAAGTCGAAGGTCCAAGCATTCGATCACATTCTTGCACCAACTAGGTACATTGTCAACTGACCATTACTCCTAGTTATATAAAAACAATCGACCTTCGACCCTTGATCATCTAAATGATCGGCCCTAACCACACATAAGTTAATGATTTTCTAAAGGCTTTATCTTGTTTGTTGTTAATTGATTTCCAAACACACACATGTACACTTACCGCATGTATGCATACCACACACTTATATGACACAAATCAATTTAGTGAATGCACTCACGTCATGATTAATGTTTTATAAACCCCACTCAGCTTTAATAGTGTCAATAACTTGAATTAGGAATCAAACATACTTATATATATACACTAGACACTATACCATTTTGAGGATAATTATACACGATTTCCCTAAAAGTACACGTAAAATATGTAATAACTGTCACGTGCAGAAGTAATGGTCCCACATATACATGACACAATGGTCCACAAGTCAGGTGAACAACTTGTATGGTAAACAACAAGTACACAAAACTTAAGATGTCTTTGACGTTATAGGGCACTTTTTGTCGGACAATAGTTACTTCAATCTTTCTGCTTTGCTAGACTACATAACCAGACGTCAGGTGAGTTTCGTGGCCCCTTTTACTGTTTTACTGTTTTGCATCTTCAGGGTAGAAACATGCTACAGACCCACATATGTACATGAGAACAATATGTGTTACATGAGTTAGACCCACAATTGTCACAGACAACAAATTCCCCGGACAACTATAACCATTAGCTTAGCAATAAGCCGTGGATTATATGAATAGTACTATTCGGGTTGACACCACCTTTCACTGTTAGTCGCGCTAACACATACGAATGCATATTATCCATACTTTACAATGTTCCGTGACAAGGCATTGGGGCGGGGTGCACACGAACGTCGTGGTTTGGTTATGGTGCTCATGGTAACTATATTTCGCATGGACATAGACAACGAAACCTTTGAGCAACAAACTGTTTTGTCGAGTCAACAAAACCAACGAACTCACCAACTTTTTAGTTGACACATTTAAGCATGTTTTTCAAGTAACCAGTAAGGATAATAAGAAGGCGAGCTTAGGAATGCCCGCAGAAGTCTTTCATTTTGTTATTTGATGTAGTTGTTGAACTCATTTACTATGGCATGTAACTCTGTTTGACATCAAGACCTTGATTGTTATGTGAAATAAATGACATTTAGTGTTTCTCATGTAAACAATGTTTGTGATCACCATGTTCGTCTCACCTCGCGTTTCCGCCTTAGGTAGGGGGTGACAGGTTGAGATATTTAATAAGCAAATAAAGAGTGTGAAAAAGTTATCAAATGGGTCAAACGGGTCAAGTGTTGATTTTTTCATCATTTGAAACGAAACTGATACTTAATACTAGAATATCAAGTATTATGATCAATGAGTCAAGCGAGTCAAGTGGTGATGTAGTCATCATTTGAGCCCGGTACATAATGCTTGTAAAACAAGCATTGCGACTAAAGATGTCAAACGGGTCAAGTGGGACGTAATTACCATTTGAGCCCGGCACTTAGTACTTGTATGTCAAACATTAAGATTCAAAAAAAAAAAAAAATTAATGGGTCAAGTAGTGATGGGTTACCATTTGAACCTGGAACTTTAATGTTTGTTTGGTTAAGCTTTACCTATAGTAATAATATTTGGAAATACATGTATTGCTATGAAATGGTTGAATGGAATTGCAAGGTATAGTAATGGGTCAACACAATCCGGTAAGTCCATAGTTTAGTGGGCAGCTTTGAGCCAAGAAAATTGAGGAAAAACTCATAACTGGTCAATTTGGGTCAAGGGCTCAAACGAATGAAAGAATCAGATATTGGATTAAAATGATCCAAGGATTTTCCTTATAGTGAGCCAAGGATTTACCTCTAGTGAGTCAGGAGTTTTCCTCCTAGTGACTAGTGAATTAGGGGTTTTCCTTCTAGTGAGCCATGGGTTTTCCTTTTAGTGAGCCAAGGATTTTTATCTGGTGAGCCAGGGATTTTCCTTCTAGTGAACCAGAGATCTTTAATCTAATGAGTGAATGATCTTTCTTCTAATGCATAAGTTACATATGGAATTTTCAGATCCCTCGCGTACTACGAGGTATATGCAGAAATTTCTCCTGTGGTACACTAGAAATTAAGAACCAGATAAAAAAATGTTCTTTTGTATTATCTTGACTCGTTAATCCAAATACAAATAATTTTTGGTGTGTATTTATGGTAGGAATGGATAAAGAGTAGCACCAGATGGGGAAACAGACCAAGCAAGGAACTGAACACGCTCAAGACCACCATCTTTCTTGGGATAAATAAGAGGATTCGTCTACGCGTGTAGTGCGGAACAATCTATAAAGTTAAACACCTTAAGATGCATGTGAATTGTACAATAGGTGTATTAACAAGAAACACGTAGTTGTAGAATCATGTGGGTCATAGTTCGACCGACTAATGAATAGCACGTGCGGGTTATTCACTAACCTGAACGTGCAAAGTAAATGCCAAGTTATAGAAGGAAAAAAAATGCTAATATGGGACATTTACGTTGAAAGTCGCGTTAATACTTGTTTAATGGGATGGATCTTACCTGTTGTTTCCCGTCGTAATGCGTGAACACCTCACTAGTGTGTGTATATATATTATAGAATAAAAGAATTAGGTTCAAATGAAAACTAGCTCGAGTTGGAAGAAACCGTGAGAACACTGACGTAAAATGTGAATTTTAAAAAAAAATTACATATCAATGTAAAAATGGGTAACTTCACCTTAAAAAAATGAAATTTTTTTTTACAATGGTTTTACACTAGAGTAAAAATTTTAGTACACCAATAGTGACTTTAAAAAAAAAAAAGAGTATTGCATTCTATATTTTATTTTCCTTTAATTTACAACCACGTATTCTTTTATAATTAAATTAATTCTTTTATAATTAAATTAAGTATGTGATTATAAAATGGGTTTTTTTCAACTCAACCTATTTCTTATTTTACCATCCTCTAGAAAAAAAAAAGTGTAAATAAATAACAAAAAAAGTAGACAAAAGTGGGTGGCTTTAATGTAGAGATTGTAGGTAGTAGTTGCTCCAATACCCATAACTACCTTTCAAAAATCTTCCTTCATTCCATAAATACACAATAAACAATACACACATCGTGTGTGTGTGATCAAACCATTGATTCATTACATCCCATATAACATCTCATCACAACACTTTATTCCGATCTCATCACCATACAAACCCACCCACCTGTACGTGTGTTAGTTATATGGATTCACATAATAACATGACCTCAATAAATCGGCGGTTTGTTTGGAATAGAAGATCTAAAGAGATCACGAACGATGATGACAGACCCAATAATGTTATTATTGCAAAGAAAAACAAAATTACAAAGAAGAATAAGAAGAAGAAGAAGAAGAAGAAGATTGTGGATCATAAAACAGAAAAAGAATACAGGTTATTGAGATATGATGAACTGCCAGAGTACATGAAGGATAACGAATTTATATTGAATTATTATAGAGCTGATTGGCCTTTGAAACAAGCGCTTATTAGTCTGTTTCGTTGGCATAATGAAACCTTAAATGTATGGACGTAAGTACCTCTCTCACTCCAAAACATGATATATATTATTTGTTTCGGATTTATTGGTTTTAATTTTCTTGTGAATTTTGCATAAATAGTTGTATTTTCCTTTTGGTTTTGATTATAATCATTCATCACCTATCACTAAACCTAGTCTCTTTTTTTTTTTTTTTTTTTGTGTGTTTTTGTGTGTGTGGGGGAAACTAACTGCGGTTTTCGAAAAATATAAACCAAACTAGCTAGGTTGGTTGGTTGGTTGATTGGGCCAAAGCTTGACGCTTTGTTCGATTTTGTTGGTTTTATCGTTTTCGGTAAAACAAAAATCTTCTTAAAATATAACTTTGTATTAATTTTTTTTAAAGAAAATAATAAAATTATTCATGATTATAATATACACATATAACTTTATTTTTCAAAATAATAAGATAAGTAATAAATGCTAAACAAGCAGTTTGGTTTACACGTCTGGTTGCAAAAGCCTCATTGTGTGAATAACCGGAGCCTTAAACATAATTGAAAATCAAATTGTACATATTTCAAACCGTCTGACTTTCCTGGTCGGATGATTTAGTCGGTTTCAGCGGTTTATAATCACGATGCTTGATTTCATATGTGTTCATGAGAAAATGATGATGTTTTGTTTCAATATAAACTTGTACCATGTAAAATATTTCATGACTTTTCTTCATTGATTATCCTATAAAAAGTTACAAAATAAAAAAAATTAAAAATTAAAAAAATCAGGGTTTCACAGTTTCATTACATTATGATGATATGAACTTGCATTTGTCCTTATCACTCTATTCTATCATGCAAATTTTCTTCACGAGACGTTGATAGTTCAAAAGTTAACGGAATCACAAGCCTTGTCCTCGTGCAATAATTCTTGTGATTCTTGTTGTTTTGCAAGACGATAAAAAAATCATTTTATTTATCAATTAATAAATATATCATAATATTTTAATAGCCTTCAATATATTGCCTTTACAGGTAAATACATTACTATCTAATTAATAATCCAACAAACAATGTATTCACGGATAATAAAATAAAGTTATTAAACTTGGTTAGCAATTAGCATTTAACAAGTTTTTAAAGTTAATCATGTAACCTTTTTAAAATTACTAAATGTTATTTGAATATTTAGGAATTTTAACACTCAAACATAATAATATTAGTAGTATATACTATTACTCACATTTTTGGTGTTTTTTTATGTGTAGGCATTTAATTGGATTTGTTGTATTCTTGGTATTGACAATCACAAACTTGATGCATGTGCCTCAAGTTTCAGATTTCCTCAATTTGTTAACTTGGTATGTAAGATTCTTTTCACCCTTTTACAATTTCATTCTATGCACTTGTTTTGTTTTCTTACCCAACCTTGTTATTGATCTCCTTTTATTGGTAAAATGTCTTTAATACCCTCTCAATGTTCACAAGAATATTGTTACCCATCAACTTCTGTCAAGATATCATTTAACTATTCAAAGCAAGAATCTTCAAACATGTTGTAAAACATGTTAAAGCAAGGATTTTTTTTTCCAATAATGTTATAAAGATTTTCTTAAAATTTAAATTTCTTTTTTTATTATTTTTTATGGGTTTAACTAAAGTTGTATGAATTTTCAGGTCTTTCCCATTAAGCCCAGGTGGAAATGCCTCACACAATTCAATCATGGTATGTGGTTGTTTGCTACTTCAATTTTATACAATTTTGACTTTTTTGATCAAACAAATACCCTTAAGGATACACTTTGATGTTAATGTATCTTAATTTGATGAAATTAAAGGGTAACATGTCCAATGTCATGAATTAAATTATAATAAAAGGTAGTTTAAATCTTTGAAACTAAATTTAGGTAGGGTGGTTATGCATTTAAAAGAAACAAACAACCTTTGAATACAAAAGTCAGCCCTTCCTTATTAAATTGTCATCATGGTCTTGTACAGGATACACCAAAACTCATTGACTTGAAGCACGAATCACCCGTAGATATGGAGATTGGACCGCAGCTATTGGCGGTCACATGGTGGCCATTCTTCGTGTTCTTGGGTGGATCAATGTTTTGCCTCCTCTCCAGCAGCACCTGCCACCTATTTGGCTGCCACTCTCACCACCTAAACTACCTACTCCTTCAAATGGATTATGTTGGCATCACCACCATGATCATCACCTCATTTTTCCCACCAATCTACTACATTTTCCAATGCGAACCCGTGTGGCAATTTATCTACCTAGGTGGAATCACAATCATGGGTGCTTTTACCATTATAACGTTGTTGTCACCCGCCCTGTCTAGTGGAAAGTTTCGTTCTTTTCGGGCTTTTCTTTTCATGGGAATGGGCCTTTTTGGGCTCATTCCTGCGGTTCATGCTGTGATAGTCAACTGGCATGAACCCCAGAGAAATGGAATCTTGGCCTATGAGGCCACAATGGCCGTTTCATATTTAACGGGTACTATGTTTTATATTACTAGGATCCCGGAAAGATGGAAGCCCGGTTGGTTCGATCTTGCGGGTCATAGCCATCAGATCTTTCATTGTTTTGTGATCATGGGGGCCATGGCTCATTATGGTGCTGCACTTGTGTTTCTAGAGTATAGAAGCCAAGTGGGTTGCTAGTAATGCCAAATTGTTTGGTTCCTATTATCCTATATGTTTAGATCGGTTGATATTTTAGATCTCTTGGCCCATTTATGTTTTGTAGATTGAAAATGTGATTGTGAGCCTAGCCCTTTGTTGTGAAAGTGGGCCTAAATATTACTATAATTATTACGTTATTTTAATTCTTGCAACAAGTTTGTTGTCGGTCTTAAATTGTAAAATTGTTGTAATAATATGATAAGTATAATGATAAAAGTTGTAAATAATTGTACGCAATGGGTAACCATTACGTTAATTGTATGGAATTACTGGAGAATAATAATCTAGTTTTATCCGTGTTTTATTGAGTTTTTATTTTTATAAAAACATTTTTTAATTATAAACCACTCCAGGTTTAAATCAAAATTTTCATAATCTATTAAGGAGGTGTTTGGGATTGATTATTCAAAACAGATTATGCGTTTTGAAAAGGCAAGGGTGGAGCTGCTTATAGATTATTGTGTTTTGGTAGCCTAAAAAACTGATTATCTGCGTTTTCAAAACACCCAAACACTAAAAACTGATTATCTACGTTTTCAAAACGCGATAATCTAAAAATCAGATTTAAAACGCAATCTCAAACACCCTCTAACTCTAACTTAGATAAATCAGCACGCGCGTTGCTGAGGTGACGCGAGTGGAATTAAATCGGAAAAGTGAAAGATTTTTTTTTAACGGCAAATTCTACTTCTTATAGGACTTGAACCCATGGTCTCCCAACTTAGGTACTTCTAGAAGCTTTGCTTATACCATTGTGCCACTACCCCACTTCCTATACATACTTTATTAGGTGGGTGAAAGAATGAAGCCCTGACACATCGGCGCTATATCGGTATTTACCCTTAATTTATGTAATTAAAGACTTATAAAAATACGGAAATTTTAAAACTTTTAACGATATTAGCTTGACTATAACAATGTAAAATAAAAATACCAGTTTATGATTCGTGTCACGTGCATTAAGAGTTAACATGCTTAAAAATTCACTATCGGTTACAATTTATAAAGAGTTATGTGGAAGTGTTGAACATGAGATTCGTTTGCGTTTGGTCCTTCGGATGTACCTTGATCATCACTCCAGCTCCGTAGTGATAATCGGATCAAATATTTAAAATCAACCCAATTAAAACTTGTGGTGATACCCGTCGTAGCCTACGGTTTAAGAACCATAGGTTACAGTTCATCTGTTCTGCTTGATTCTCTGATTCGTAGCCTACGGCTAAGGAACCGTAGGTTACGGATGGTGCATTCTGATCAATTTCCCTTGTTTGAACCGTAGCTTATGGCTTCCAGCCTTATGATATGGTCTGGTGTTGCCGAATGTCATGTTTAACCCGTTCAAATTAACCCAATTTCCTCGTTCCGTCCAAGATATAATTAGCGGTCCTAAGACTGTTACCTTAGACCCAACTTTTCCTTGTTTTCGACGTGTTTAAGTCACATAATAGAATCTCTACATCCGGATTCAAAATACGCGTTTCTATAATTGTTCATTAATGGAATTCTTTTGACCCATTTGAAAAAGACTCGAGTATAGTTAACCAACTTCTCGAAACATACATCTGGGAAGGTTTTCTTATTATATAGAAAACCTGGATTTCACTATCCAGTTTCACATGCTTAGTTTCTCGACCAATAAAACATCTTGTTTTCCATAAGCGCTACTTGGCCCATTAATACCTTGCAAATTCATCTTATTTTACTAAGGCAACATTAAATTCCGGATTCAAATGGTAATGACTTCCCCATTTACCCCGATGAACTGTTTGGTCGGTTTGACACTTTGACCCATTCTAAATTTATTCTTAAGGCATCCAAACTTTTTATCCTAAGGTTTGCCGCCAAATAAGATTTATTCCGTTTTATTTTCTTTACTCAATACGACCCATTCTACTTTATGCCCTAGGGTCTTTCCTTATTATGTCATTGTTTCATACAACAGGATATAACTCTACAACATTTCGCGTGCACTTTTAACATCATTTTCGTTGCATTTCAGCAGCATTTCACAGCCATTTCGCTGCAGTTTTCTGCAGCATTTTCAGCAGCCTTTTGCTGCATGATGTGCCGAGAAATTAATATGTTTTCGCTTATAATTATCACCTATCTAATACTCAAAATCGTGTTCTTATCTCTGTTTTATCAGGATTTATCTTTCTTTGTTGATAATTGCAGGTTCGGAGGTCTGGTGATGAAAAGAAGTAGAAAACCGCGCAAGACGGCACTAAACGGACGAAGAATTGAAGACTTAGAAGCTCTGCCAGAGATGGCACGGCCGTGCAACTGTTCCGGGTCAACAAGTCAACATTTCCAAGTCAAAAGAGGTCAATTTCAGCACTTCAGGATGTGCACGGGGCGTGCCCTAGTGTATGGCACGGTCGTGCTTTACCCCAGCGTGTTCTCCAAGGCAAAAACCAACCAAAACTGACAAGAATGATACAAAGGAAGCTGAGCACGAGCGTGCTCATGCTTGTAACACGGGCGTGCCAAACATCTCAGGAACAATTCTGCGCGAAAGGACTCTGCAGCAGCACGCGTTGTCGAGCATGGGCGTGCCAAAACTTTGTCGAGGGCGTGCTTGAGCTGGTTTGCCTATAAATAGAGGCCTCCACCCCACATTTTGAACCATCCCTTCCCATTCGAAAACCAACACTTCTCCGGGAAGTTTCAGCCACCTTGAGGGTATTGCAAGTGACCTTTGGAGCTTAGGATCACTCCATAAATACTTGGAGATTGAGAGTTGAGAAAGAGATCACTAAAACTCACCCAAACACCTTCTTTAATCCCACATACACTCACAACTATGTTTCCCAACACCAAGTATAGTGTGTAAGTTGTACAGCCAATGCTTGGCTAGATTAATTGAGTGTTTCTAGGGTGAAGACTTATCTTGGTATGAATTATATAGTTTTTATTTGTTAAGTGGCGTTGTGTTCTTGTTAAATTCTTTGCACTTAAAACCTTGTTTCATGAATTAATTAACTAATTAACTAGTCTTTGGTCTTGTGGGTGTCATGATAGGAAGTGGGAGGACTTAAGGGTGTACCCATGGTGTGTAACAACCCATGCACTCTTAAGCTAACCTAATCCCATGAGTAGTGATTGACCCATTTGTGGGTAGAAATACACACACTTAGTGGCTTAATCCTCTACTATCAAGATCTCATTTAGGGTCGGTACGGTCTTTATATTCGGTCCTAGTGATAAGTCAAGTCTTAAGTTGTGCGACTCAGCTTCATTGTCTATGTGAAAGCTTTGGCGTAAGCTAAGGGTTGATGAACCCGTGTTGAGAGAAAACGGTCTATATTTTCTCTCATCTTTATACTGCCACACAGTTATTGATAGACCACCCACTTTTTAAAATAGTTAATTGGGTCAAGTAAAGGATGCACGTGCGCCGGTTGGTCACGACGCCTTTTTGATATCAAGTGATTTCTTGTTTGGTCATGCTCCGGCTAATGGCAAGATGTCCATAAAAGTTTCAAGTGTTTAGATGTCTTTATTGCAATACTGGGAGGTGGATTCTTCGGGGTTGGATGCATACAGTCTTGAGTAGTCCGTCTGTCATTGTTGAGAGGTGAGCTTACCAGGTCAGGAGATCCTCATTTTAAAATAAGAACACAGCTCCTATTGCGAAATCAGACACCACTGGAGAATGTTGTAGCAACTCCAAGTTCAGCAAAAGTGTGCACTTGTTCACACCACTTAATTAAATAACTACTATTAATCCGTCCCAAGATAAGGTTGGATCCCGAAGCAGCACTTTGTGTCGGTATTGATTTTTATTCTGGTCACTCTAACTCTCTTTCTTTATTTTATCTTTATTTATATTAAAGCAACTTAGGGCTAAGTAGGGGAAGTCGTGTCTTTGGGTTCGATACTCGGTACTTGCTGGAAATTTATACTACACTCGATAGGTACACCTGCCTATTGTGTGGGTTTAGAATAATTCGCAATTA
Source organism: Ambrosia trifida (assembly GCA_028751855.1). NCBI lineage: Eukaryota > Viridiplantae > Streptophyta > Magnoliopsida > Asterales > Asteraceae > Ambrosia > Ambrosia trifida. The sequence goes on from CM054125.1 coordinate 43,038,551, forward strand.
TCGTTTTATTTTATAAATTTAAAACTTGAAAAGTGTTTTAACTTAAAGATTGGACTTAAACTCTTTTGGAACAACTTTTTGGCGCATCCGTCGGGGACTTGTTTCCTTTAAAATAAAAGTAATTTAAGTCATAAAAACCTTTAATCCACACAACATCACTGCATTTTCTGCAGCTTTTTCACTGCATTTCCAGCAGCTTTTCGCTGCACTTTTGTGCAGCGTTTTAGCAGTGTTTGGCTGCACTTTTGTGTTACATTTCTATCTCGTTTTTACAGCAGTGTTTGTAATCTTAGGTCGTAAGAAATACTTGCCTTGCATCTGTTCTCATATCCGTGCAGTTTTGGCTTGTTTTTGCTTGACCCGTTTAGCCTGTTGATCCATTCCTTCAAAGCTTGCACCTAGCTCGACAAGATCAACCTTCACTATACTCATAAGATTGATCAAGTTAGTCATCACGTCCAATAACTAACACATCTCGTGAGCTTGTTTACACCATTATAACGCAATCTAAATCTCGGGTCAGTTTGACTTCTAAAAGTCAACCACCCTTAGCATGATCATGAACATTATCAATTTCCCAATCATCATTAGGCTACATTTTCACACATGGTGCGGTCTACTTTTTAAGCATGTATTTCATGTTTCATATGTACAAATTCCTATGATCACCCATCATGTTATCACCTCAAATTGCAAACAAAGTTCATTGAGGCATTACACCAAACACTTAGTAGGCGTCGTTTTATCAAAGTTATTTATATGGCCTAAAGACCACTTTGATTCATTTCCATCTCAATTTTAACATCATTAGCATAAAATTGAACATCCCAAGCAAAATTCTTAGTCATAGACATATCAATATTAGTGTTTTTATATCCTTGAGGTGATTTCTATCAAGCATTAAAAAAAACAAAACATATCCTACAACATGGATTCTTATGCATCATTCATCATACAAGAATTTTGCTAAATACACACAATTTATCATGTATTATTGTCCTCTAATACTAGAGTAACCTCTACAAGCTCTTGAATTCACATTTTATAACAACACCAATTTTCACCCAACACATGATTCGAATAATATCACCAAATTAAGTCAAATAAAGCTTAACTAGGTGATTGTTATGCCTTGGTGATTCATTTTATAGCAAATGCACCAAAAACCCCTTTGATTTGGATTGGATTCAAGCTTGTTCTTGTGTTTAGGGTTTGGTTGTTGGAGGAGAAGAATTCTCCTGATGAATTCTCGTAACACACATAAGTGTGTGTTTTATTGTTTTGTTAATTTTATTAATAAAACCAAGTTTACCACATTGGCAACTATAGTCCCTCAAATCTAGTTAATCTAAAGTCTTTGATTTATGTTTTATACCTAGGCTTTGAATCGACTAACGGATTTAGCGGAGTTATTTTCCTATTATAACAAAATCCTCGTTTTATTCGTTGCTAAAAAGTTCGCGTTATCATTTAATTCGTTTTGTTATTTGCTAATCATGCCAACTTGGCATGATTAATCGAAACTGATTTTCGGGGTGTTACACCTCAAAAGGTGTTAAAATAAAATCCCCCAATAACTATCTATATAATAAACTCCCTCAATCATTACCCAATCATTTATATACTTAAATTTAACAAAAATACATAAAAATAAAAATACATCACATTAAAAAAAATTATATAACATTAAAAAAATAGTTTAGTTTTTATTCTGACTTTAGTTTACTTTATTTTACATTTTTATTAAAATTTAAAAAATATATGTTGTAAAAGCATCCCACCCTTCTTCTTCCCCTTACCCGAAAAAAAAAAAAAAAAAAAACCTACAACACCACCCCAAACTTGCAGCCCTCCTTCCGTCATCCACCGCCATCAACCCTTACTTCTTCCTCCCTTTTTAAACTCTAAAACCCATATTTAAAAAAAAAAAAAAAAAAAAAAGCAGCAACAACACAACAACCGTCCACCACCATCACCATCACCATCACCATCACCATCACCATCCTTCTTCCTCCTAAAAATAAAAGAAAAAACAAACAAATCAGTGACCCCACCTCCTTCCCCGTTTTCCTACGTTATTTGGATGTCGGAGCAATAATGGCACCAGAGAAACAAGGAGGAGGAGGCGCGGCCACCATACCGTCAAGCCTTAAAGCGGGGCAATTCAATCCAACACTATTAAAAAAAAAGCCTAGCCGGCACACTTTAGCAAATGCTAGGATGACTCACTTCGATAATTACCATTTAAAAAAAAGCTATCCGGATCACTTCAATAAATGGTTGGATAGTTCACCTCAGCAAATCAACACTATTCATTCAAATTCCATTTTGTATATATAAGTATATATGTCAATGTGGGGCTAGCCCACTTGGTAGAGACATATGTCTTTTAGATGGGAGGTCCAAGGTTCGATCCTTAGCAAGGTGTTGTAATTTAGATTTATTGGTGTAATATATAGGAGATGTAATGTTTGCCGTTCAAAAATAAGTATATATAATATAATATCTAAATCAAGGTTAGCAATTAGGTTTTAGTTGGTTAAACTCTAAATTCTATAGTGCTCCTTACATGGATTTCCTCTCACAAGGTATACACTTGAATAGAAATTCTTTATTAACACGCATTGCAAAACTTAAAACATAGATTCCGCATGTAGTTGGCCAAACAGAAAATTGGAAACTTTAGTTTTGATTATTCATTAATTTATTTTCTTTATTAAAATTAATATGATACGATTTAAGGTTAATATCAAGGCTAACCCAGAGGGAAACCGAAATTTCAAATACAAATCTAAAGCACGATTAACTTTAAGGTATATAGTTCTATATTAATAATAGAAATGCTTAAAGGTAAGTAAGAACTAATATTTTAAAAGTTAAAAAATATGCCATTAACTAAACATAAGCTCCAAGTGGCAATGGTTTACAGTTGAAAATGAACAAAAGAAAACTTATATATTTATTTGTGTCAAGTGTCAACGATGTAAACCCCAACACATAAAACCATATAAACAAAACACAACCCATTTAACTCATTCATCTAAACAGGTCAATTGGTCAAACATGTAGTCAGATCGTAAATGCGTTGTAACATGTCATAAACTCATTAACAAAACAAAAAAAGCGTATTATATAAAATCATTTTGTAGTTTTTAACATATAACTACTTAAATAGTGTAGTTTACTAGTAGGTAACCACAATGAATATAAAACTCTTATATAACCTCAAACAAATTCTACATACAATACAAAAACATTACTTTATAACAAAACATAAAAAAACATATCCTATTCTATACCCCAATTTATGACCTCACCTATATCTCAGAATATCCATGTGAGAGTCATGAACAGTAAAACACAAACTCCAAAGATGGATGAAGCAGAGTATCTAAATCTCAACAAAAAGAAGACGAACAACAAGTACCCATTGTTGAGGTACGAACAACTACCTGATTACATGAAAGACAACGAATATATATTAAACTACTACAGAGCTGATTGGTCTCTCAAGCATGCTCTCATCTCCTTGTTCCTTTGCCACAACGAATCCTTAAATGTCTGGACGTAAGTTTCATCATTATGTTTGTTTATGTTTCTTACAGTTTTTGACTTCATTTTTTGGATTATTTTGTGGGTTTCTGTTTACATGATGTTATGAATTGATATGAGAGGTTTGTTTCTTGATTTGTGCGTGTCATCCTTGCGTAGGGGTCATGTTAATCTTGTCTGTATCGTTACAATTTTATCAAATGTGGGCGAATTTGTATGAATTGTTCTTGAATCTTGATATATCACTTGAAGTTTTAATAATTTTGGGGGAAAAAAGTTTATCATCTTCATCAAAGATCTAGATCATCAACAATTCTTGTTTGATTTTTTTATTATTTATTTATTTTTAATAAATTATTTAGAAAATTGTTAGGTTTTTGTTGAACTTATTATCTTTTGATTAAAATATGATCATTAAAGTTTGGGGTTGGTTGTTGCAACAACCAACTATATGGGCTATACTTCTTGATCACTTGTCAATTGCCAATTGATTTCATTCTATTTTTAGATTTGATATTTTTTTTATTAGATAAATTAAGTTGCAGATACATTTAATGTATGTTGATTAATAACTTACGTATAAGAAATAATGTTATATTTAATGTGTAGACACTTGATTGGTTTCGTTGCATTTTTGATGCTGACAATTGCAAACTTGACCAATTTGTATGAAGTGGCAGACTTCCTTCAAGTTTCCAAATGGTATGTATTATTCATAAGCTTATAGGTTCGACCAGTTGTGCTGAGTCGAACCGTTATTTACGGTTATAGAAAATGACATGTCAAACCAGTAGGGTTGGGTGGGTAGCAGTTTAACGGTTAAAATTGTTTTTTTTTTTCAATAAAACATTAGTTTGCGTTAAGACTTTTAAATGACAAACATGATTTAAAAATGTAATACATATACACAAGTGCATATTCTGAAATGGAAAAGTAAGGAAAAGTAAAAAAGTATGGTTAATGAATATACTATGTATACACTCGTTGTATTTTGAAAAAAGTAAGTAATATGTCAATTTGAGCTTTTTGTAACCTTAGACCATGTGTAGTGGTATGTGAAATTGGGCGTTTTACCCTCCACCACGCCCCATAACGCCATGCACACCGCCCACAGGGGCGTTATGTGTAAAAAATGGGCATGAGCATGAAAAAAAGAACGCTGGATTTGGGCGTGCAATTGCCTTTTATTCATCCGGCCAATCAAAATTCTCTAAAGTGGATTTGGGGCGTGGATATTAGATGACCACTACATGTGTGGTCTTACTTCTTAGGCTTGCCTCGGCTAGTTTACACTCCTGATTTTGTCGTTCTATGTTTTCAGGGCATTCTCATCAGATCATTCTTTGAATAATACTCGTCAAATGATATCATCATACATAGATACACCGCCACCACATATAGATGTGACGCGCTGGCCATTGTATGTTTATTTGGGTGGTTCCATGTTTTGTTTCATGGCAAGTAGCTTATGTCACCTTTTTTCTTGTCACTCACATCACTTGAACTGTCGGCTAAGTCAACTAGATTATACCGGAATCGCGGTTATGATCATCACCTCATTCTTCCCTCCAATCTATTATATCTTCCAATGCAACCCGGTGTGGCAATACGTCTACCTTGGAATAATCACCGTTCTAGGTATATTCGCCATCATGGTGTTGCTTTCTCCTACACGAACGAGGGGTAAATATCGTTCCATGCGTACTTTGATTTTTGTGGCAATGGGCCTTTTTGGGGTGATCCCTGCAATCCATGGGACTATTGTTAATTGGAATGTGCCACAAAGGAATACGGCTTTAGGATTTGAATCGGCCATGGGGTTTTCGTACTTGGTGGGCGCCATGTTTTATGTTAGTCGGGTACCTGAGAAGTGGATGCCTGGTTTGTTTGATTTAGTCGGGCATAGTCACCAAATATTCCACGTCTTTGTGGTGATGGGGGCATTGGCACATTACGTTTCTGTACTTATACTTTATGAGTATCGTAGGCGAATCGGTTGTGACTGATTTTTAGCACCCTATACGCCTTGTTAAGTTACTATGATATGTTACTTTGTCATGTCATTCTTAAAGTGTGGTTTATTAATCATTTTATACAAAAACTCGTGTGGTTATGAAGGATTTTGGTATGGCAACCACCTTAACATATATATGGACTAACCATACTTTAGCTATGGTGACCTACAAGGCTACAACCACATTGATTACAAGGGCCACATTGGTTACCTAGCCCAAACCCTTCATTACTTTTTTTAAATGGCTAGTGCAGCTAGCTTCGAAGAAACTCGCTACCTCCTTTAGAACAAGCAGTGACACTTAAACCATGCCCCGAGTTTGAATCCTTCCTAGTGGTGCTTACTCCCATTATGTACGGTTTGCGCTTAGTAGGGATCGAATCGTGGACCTCTCCAGGAGGAAACCTTTATGGGAAAACCCCTTGACCACCCTACCAAAGCGGCCATGGCATAAATTCATAACTATTAAACCGAAATGAAATGAATTGGCCACATTTGGATCCATGTATTCTAAAGAGCAAATTGTATAAGAAAAAAAAGGTGAGACATATGTTAATTAATTCATTACGAGTCGGTATCCCTAGAAACATTCATGATAATACACACAAGTATCAAAGGGGATTTTTTTATTTTATTTTTTTAATAAAAAGCTATATGAAGAGTTTTTGAACCACTCATTGTTCAAACTAGTGGGAATGTCCGCACGTTACAACGGATGTCTTGACTGATATCATATGAAATGAATGATGATGTCTTCATACCATAGATGCATACTTTGGTGTTGGTAATGGTGACTACGAGAGCGTGGGATCGATTTAGAATATGTCGAATCCACAAAAGCCAATATGCAATCAAATATTAAAATCAAATTAACAAGATGACACACTTGGTTATCGTTTTTGGTGATGTCGATGATGATGAAATGTTACACGATATAATAATGTAAGAATATATTTTAGAAATTCTATTTAAATAGTCATTATAATCATTTATCTAACTAGTGGAATGCCCGCGCGTTGCCGCGGGTATGTATTTTTATTCACATTTTAAATTGTCAAAACTTTATACACCATACTATCATTTATCCAATCCGATCCGTGCTTGATTTTTATTTGCAACATTTAGTTACACACATGAACCAAAGAGTCTTTATCCTACTGGTTACAAAGTGTTAAATAAGGCTTAGCCTTTTCTTGTGGTGATAATTCAAATTCCATTGGTAACAAAAAGTTAATCCATTAAAAAAAAGTTACATGAATGGTGCAATTGATTTGTATTAGTAACTTGTACATAAGGGCATAGATGGAAGAAAATGGTAAAAGTTAGAAATTTATGCATGAGATCTTTTGTATGCCATCTTAAAATGATGGTGAAATTATCTTCTAACCCATCTCTCCTCCTTATGCTTACGGTATGAATTCTGAAAACGGCTTTCACATTACGCTTACGGTTGCTTTGTTGTACGTCAACTGGTCGGACTCGCACCAGGCAACCATATATCTTCTTCAATCCAAGAGCTACAGGACCTGTATTATTGTACAAATTTACACATTTCAATTAGGTGTACATAATATGATTCGTGGTAATGGGTCGCAAACTCAGACGGGTCTTTATCTGTAAGTTCAATTAGGTCCTTGTCTATCGTCTTAGGCGGGGTGCGCCATGAAATGGAACCGAACAAAAACACAAAAATTCAGTCCTATTTCAAGTATATCGATCAAACCGGTAGAAAGTCACCAAAGACCTATTTATAATGAATACAAGATACAAACTCTCATCATTTAGTTCTCATATAACAATATGTTTTTGACAAAATTCATACAACTCCGTAGGCTTGTGAGTTGTAACCAAGAAAATTGATGCTGATATGCTACAAATCCAAAATCTCTAGATATGATTTCTAATTTTGTTATCCAAATCTCTAAAACATAGCATTGAAATTGAAAAAAATATCAATTACCATCCTAGTAAGTTGGCACTTCTTTATGAGAAGCACACACTGAATTTGGAAGCTTGTAATAATTCCTTTGCTAGTGATCGATGGTTATCTTGTATTATCCCTTCACACCATTCCTCAATCAGTTCCTTAAGATAGTAGCTATTGGGTTTGAGCTTACACAAATGAGATATATATCTATATATTTTGGTCAGCACACCAATGCTAACTCCCTTTCTTTCAATTCAGGGAAACAAAGAGACTATTTAATCTCTAAATTAAATTGATGATTCAATTCATATTCAATTCAATGTACTACTTCATAAAGCACAAAGGGGTAGAAAGGTAAAGAATTTTATGACATTTGAGTTTTAAGCACAAGACTTTTGGCATGCCATCTTAAAAATGAGATGATTTTACTATTGTAGACATGTCTCCTCCTTAATAAGGTAACATAGATAAATGATCATTGACTTTATTACTCCTATATCATTAATTGGTAATTATTCAATGAACGAAATTACCTTTACTGGATACACTACACGAAATTTGGGTCATTACCCACACTTGGTATGTGTGGGTAAAAGCCTATTATGTGTTGATAGTTTATCTTTACCTACACATAAAATAAGTGTCATGATGTGTAGAGTCGCGACTGTATCATTGCCCACATATGTGTATGTATATAACATGTTATATCTACACATATATGGGTGACGTAAACTAATTTATATGTGTGATTAAAAGTATAACAATTTGTTTGGATTGCAGCTAACTGTGAGTTTTTCAATTGATCATTCCATTGATTTACATAAGTATATATATTACAAGGATGCATATAGAAATAAGGAAACATACTAATTGTATTTGACTACAAATGAGATAATAGAGTCAGTAATGTAGCCGAGAAATATGTGCTGACTTTGACTAACATTGTGCTGACTTTTACCTTTGACTAACGCTGACTTTGACCTTTGACTAACAGGCCCCCGCAGTTTAAGCTGTAGCCGGACGAATGCACAATCTGGACCTAAATCGGGTAAATAACTGCTTTGACAAACCCCACCTTGGTAAAAATGTCGGCATATTGATACTCTGCTGGGACATGAAGAACGCGAACCTGTCCAATATTAACTTTCTCACGAACAAAGTGAATGTCCAGTTCCACATGTTTAGTACGTTGATGTTGGACATGATTTTGAGAAAGATAAACAGCCAAAATATTATCACAGTAGACAATGGTAGCTTGTTTAACATGCAGTCCAAGTTCCAATAGGAGGTTACGAATCCAGCTAGTCTCAGCAACGGCATTGGCTACACCCCGATATTCTGCTTCGGCGCTAGAACGGGCAATGGTAGGTTGACTCTTGGAACTCCAAGAGATAAGGTTGTCACCCAAGAATATGCGGAAACCAGATGTTGAGCGCCTAGAGTCAGGGCACCCGCCCCAGTCAGCATCAGAATAGGCCGTAAGGAAAGTAGACTTCGAGGGCATGAAATGAAGACCAAAATTAATAGTGTCGTGAACATAACGCAAAACCTGTTTAAGGAACTGAAAATGGGTGTCCCGAGGGTCATGCATAAAAAGACAAATCTGCTTAACAGCATATGCAATATCAAGGCGTGTGATTGTGAGGTACTGTAATGCACCTGCAAGGTTGCGGTACAAAGTGCCGTCAATAGCCGGAGAGTCACTAGAAGCACTGAGCTTGGAGCCAATATCAATAGGGGTTGTACAAGGTTTGCAATTTGTCATCTTAGCACGTGACAAAATATCACTGGCATAGGTGGTCTGAGACAGAAACAGGCCCCCTTTCTTTTGTTCAACTTTGAGTCCTAAGAAATGATGAAGTGAACCCAGGTTTGTCATGGCAAATTCAGATTTCAGAACTTTGATAAAATGGTGAAGCAGAGTAGTGGTGGATGCAGCTAAAATAATGTTGTCCACGTAAAGGAGAAGGTACGCCGTTTGACCTTCTGAATTGTAGACGAAGAGCAACGTTTCGCAAACGCTACTTTTGAACCCACATCGGAGTATGAAAGAAGCAAACCGTTGGTACCACGCACGGGGAGCTTGCTTCAGACCATAAAGTGACTTATTTAACCTACAAACAAAACCTGGGTGATCTTTGTTAGAAAAACCGGGGGGGTGGTGCATATAAACCGTTTCCTTTAAGTTTCCATTAAGAAAAACGTTTTTGACATCAAGCTCGTGAATTGGACAAGAACAGGACAAAGCAATGCTTAACACTGTTCGGATAGTTGTGGGTTTCACCACGGGACTGAATGTTTCATCACAGTGCACACCGACGGTTTGGCTTTTGCCATTGACAACAAGTCGGGCTTTGTAGCGTTCTAACTCACCATTAGCATGAAACTTGTGCTTAAATTACCACACACACACACACACACCGGATAATAAGGGTGTCATTGGACCTCGGTACTAAATCCCACATATGATTTACCAAACAGAGCATAACAATTGGTGTGTTTATTTTTTTTTATATATTTTGGGTAGTAATTGTTTTAAAGAAAGAAGCAGATGTTACTAAGCAGGTTTACTTTACAGCAGACGATTGGCTTCATAATCTTGGTATAAGTAAATAGACGTTAAAGTTATTGTTTTAAGAAACAAACAGATGGTAATAAACAGACGTTGTCAAACAACAGACGATGAGATTCTTAATGTTGTTTTTACTAAACAGTTCTTAACATTTAAAACATACATAATAAAAATGATATCTACTGCATAAACTACTTAATTAAAATTTCGAAAATCCTTTCTTTCTTTTTCAGAATCTCGCTTGAAAGATCATGTTTTAACTTAATCAACGTTTCATGAATGTTGTTTTCGATTTGTAGTTGTTGTGTCAAGTAATCTTCTATCTTGTCTCTCAAACCAGTGGCTGGTTGATGCAACACCATATCTAGCAGTCCAATATTTGCCCATGATTGTTGCTTAACTGTTTCTTCCATCCTCTCTACTTCATTGCAAATATCTTCATCTTTTCTCTTTTCTCTTTTCTTTTAGTGACCAAGCGCTGGATAAAGACTTAACATCTGATGTATCAGCAAAATGATAGTATGATCTGTTTGCCATTTTTGTAGATGAAGTTTAGAATATGTATTGTGTGTAATTTATAGATAAATTTTAGGTTGGATATGAACATATTTATAGTAATAATTTCGAAAGATAATTAATTTCACGCGATATTTGGTATAATTATTTAAATCTTTGATTTGTTAAATTGATAGTTGATTATTTCGTCTATTCGTTTTCCAAAGCATTCGTCCATTTATGTTTCACAAGTTGTATCAACTTTTTAGATACTATAAACGTTTTGAAATTAAATAATCATTATAAGAAAACCTTTAGTTTAACACGTTAACCCAAGTATAATAACTATTCTACCGTATGACCTCTCATTTTCACGCGTTATCAGTGTATAAAATAGTAAAGACATCCGGAAGTTCATCATAAACCATTTTAATATTAACATTTACATTTCAGTCTTCACCAATTGCATCAATGTCCGCCCCAAGTAATAACCGTGAAGATGAAATGAAGGAATTTGTTCTTAATCAAATTACAGCACAATACTATCAAGATTTGAAGACTGCAAGAGACTTGAAGATTTGTTTTGACCGTTTGCACTTGGGCACATTTGACCGAGACGATGTGCAACGAATTTTGAAGTCAATGCCTTCGACCGCTGTTCGTGACTTGTCGGTGTTGTGCAATTCAGAGTCCGGTATTAAGGATGTCGAATTTTTGGCAACATTCAAAGATCTACACGCACAGCTTGAAGCTTCAATGGAATTGAAGCTTAACTTTATTAATTCCTTTAACTAGTTGTGGATACCATCCATCGCATATCAATGAGTTAATACGCATATTGAGTTTCATATGCCTAAAGTGCTTAAAGTTCAAGAATAAAAGGTTTTGAAGCTTCAATGGAATTGAAGCTTAAGTTTATTAATTCCTAATGTATATATCAATATATAAACAGATATTATGACGATGGAATTCATAATGTATATTGATGTTTAAAATTGATTAACGTTGATTATATATGGGTTTTGTTTTAACGTTGATTATATATGGTTTTTTATATATGGCTACATATTGACTACAACTTTTTAATCCATCTGTAGACTTTTTTTTTCCTTGGTTGTAACATTTCAGTTATTAAACATCTGATCAGTGTTATTAACTGTTATCGTGGAAGGAACAGACGTTATGAAATGCAGTTTTTCTTTTAACAGTAGTCAACAGTGGGTCTCGTTATGTTTTTTCATAATTATTATATTATAAAGAAATAAACAGACGGTACTAAACAGTGGTTGTTCGCAGCAGACGGTTGGGTTGTTGATGTGTTGGTGTTTACCAAACAGCGGTTAAGGCTGGACTTACTTCTCCCGTATGTTTTCACACGGGATTCCACCTAGTTATTATTATAAGTGATATTCTTGGTGGTATGGGGTGATGACACATAGCTATAAACTTGCAATATGAATTTGCGGTTTCCACATGATTCCATTTTCCACCTGAGCTTGAATCACTTCACATTGCATCTTCACGGACCTGCAACACACTATTTGAATCAAAATCCGCAAGTTTAATCCATCTCTCTCCTACTCACCTTTCATCCCTCCTAGTTATCGTCCACGTATGCAGAACTCGCAAGTTCAATCTGCGGTTACACCATATGTGAGACACATACTAGATGCGCAAAAAAAAAAAAAAAATTAGTGTGACACTATTTTATAAAAAAAAAAAATCGTCATTTTTGCTTTAAAAAGTACTTAATTAAAAAGCACATAAGTTAACTATGTGACACAAGCACACAACAAAGTGTGTAACCCTAGATTAACATGGCCTAAGAATCTAAGAATCCGCTACATGACCCGACCCATATTCACATACCCTACCCAAGTCGATCGCCACACACTCAACACAACACAACACAAAACCAGCTCTCGATTTGTTTTCCTATCTGTGTCTGTCTGTGTTTCAACAATAATGGAACAACAACAACAAGAAGATGAAGATCCCCTTAAAGAAGAAGAAACCTATGAACCTGTTCTTAATCCAACGATACCATCCGGTGAACAGACTGTCTGGGCTGACGTGTCCACTCTTCTTCAATCTGCCCGTAACGGTATCATTTTGTTTCTTAATATTAAACACTGAATTGGGTCTGTTTTTATTGTGTTTGAATTTGATAATATAAAGGGTAGTTTTTTATTTTAAATTTGGAGTTAAAGTTTTGAACTTTATGTCATGTTTGCAAGAATGAGAGGTTACTTGTTTATGGTCAATATAGAATGTTATGATGTGAGGTTACAATAGGTTAAAAAATGCATTGTGGTTATTTTTGTGTTGTTGATATTAAAAATGCAAAATTATTGGTCTTTTTTACGATATAAGCTTCCACCATACCGATTTAAGCTACTTTGACCCGGAGTTTGATCCAATTTAGAATTTTTAGCATAGTTATCAAAGGCGTGAGGTGCACTCAAGGCGCTTAGGCTCTGACTGTGGCCTAGGCGAGAAGCGCAAAAAAGGCATGGGCTTAAGAAAAAAAAAAGCGCAAATAAAAAAATTAAAAAATTTAAAAAATCATCAAATCATTAAACATAACAAATGATATAAAATGATTGATTTAGCCATACCTGCTAAAAGAATTAACATGCCTTTGATAACTGTGGTAGATAAAATCAATTGGTGGTAAATCAATGAGTTGAAGTGTTTATATATTGATGAATAATTCAATAGAACTGATTAGGGATCGATATGCAGATTTGTTTTTATCTATAAGTGTTTTAAAAATCAAATATATTTAAAATAGAAAAAGATTTGATTGAGAAGATATATATCGCTATAACTGGTAAGTATTGGTCAGGGGATTAGGTTTACAAAAATCGTGGCTTTTTTTTTTTTTTATCTAGGAGGGAAAAGCGGGATCTGATGGCTTCTAGGAAATTGGTCGCCTAGGCGATCAAGGCGATGGCTTTTGATAACTATGATTTTTTGAGCTTTCTAAGTTTTGCGCCTAGGCCCCAGGCGAGGCCTATGCGCCTGGAGTGCGCCTAGCGCCTTTAATGGCTATGAAATCAATACCAAAACAGGCTATTGTGAAATATTTATTTGGTTAAAACTATTGACAAGCTGCATATGCACCTTGACAATCATAGCTGCTATTCTATATTGAACAATGTAAACTAGTTTAAAATCTATGGACATCCGAAAGTACTATTATATAGCGAGCCCTCAAACTTATTTCATTACCTTACAATTTATAACCATACCTCTATGTACAATGAGAAGTGAACATTTCTACAACGGGACCTATTAATCTTTTTTTTTACCGGTAGCACTTTTAATAATATGCATGTATGATCAGTTTTTTTTTTTTTTTTTTTGCAATGGTCACGGTAAAGGGGAAGTGTTAGTATATGTCACTCGGACTTAAGCTTCTTACACTAAAAATAAATACTGCAAAAGGCTAAAGTAAGCATCTTGTTGCATCTACAGAGCTTCAAGATGGGGAGCTCATTTGTGGTGAGAATTTTAATCTTTTTGCAGCCATGTCTGCTTTGGAGGTAATGAACTAATGATGCGGTATTATTTGCAACTTACTTCTATGCTCAAAATAATGGTTTAATCTATTTTTATTAGATAATGGACCCAAAGATGGATTCAGGCATTGTTTCTAAATATTATTCTGTTGATGAAGCCATTGAGGATGGTGCTGCGCCAGTCCCCTTGAGCCTGAATAAGACTGTAGATATTCATTGTATAATCGATGTCATGGACCATTTGCTTTGTTGTGAGGTACTTTCAGTATTATTCATGTTTTCATTAGTGCTGCTTTTTTTTTTTTTACCTGAATTCTAATTAACAATAGTTTTCGATTGACAGGCAACTTGGCACAAGGGTCATTCACTGGCACAAACTATTTTTTCGTGCATCTACCTCTTGAGACCTGATAGAACATCATCACATCCTTTGCTGAGCTCTTACTGCACAGTAGTTCGTGCAACATGCAATGCAGTTGTTTCAGTCGTTTCTGACACACGTACACATGAGGTAGAGCATATTTATTCTTTATATTCTGTTATTTTATCATTAATGAATATGATTTAGAGGACTTTTAGTTCAAGCACGATATACTAAGTGCGTTGAATTGAACTATTGTTTATACAAGCGTTTCATTACATTTATTTCAGGAAGAAGATTTGTTTACTATTACGTCTGGCCTACCTTTGAAAAAAGATGGGGATGAAAAATGTTTATCTATGCTAAATGTTATAGAAGAAACTGTTACTCGCCAGTTACACGCTTGCAAATCCCCTTCACATAAGAAGAGATCAATAGAAGGTGTTTTATTTTTATTTTGTTTTATTATTATAAAATGTTACATAAATGAGGACGTTACCTTTTGTATTGCAGACATAGAGCCGTTACAAACAAATCTTGATTTAGAAGAAGGATATTGCAAAGCGGTGCTATGTCGTTTGCGCTTTCGTAAGGTCTTACCCTGTGTTTTATTTCATACTATATAAGTTTATGTCATGGGCATACGATATGACCATTATATTACAAGTATTATATACCCTCAATTACTATATGCTGTTTTTAGTAACATTAACTCCGTTTTTTATCGGAGTTCAGCATTTCTACCATGTTTTGGTATGTCTAAGACGGGCTCAAGGAAGAGGTTTGGATTTAGCAAGAAAACATATAGCCTCTTGCTTAGCGGAGCTCGGTAACATTCTTAAAACAGAAGGTTTTCTAAGGTCAAACAGTAAATATGGAATGTGTGAAAATACAACGGAAGATATAACAACCGCTTCTGGTTGTGAACCGGTTGGGTTTGATTCCACTTTAAACACTAGATTATCTGCTCCAACACCTCCCCGTGCAATCAAACTTTTTTGCTGGAAGAAGGTAACAATTATGCAATCAATCACTTTTTTTTACTGTTTACTAAATACTTCGTTAACATTTTACAGGCTGTCAAATATTTCGAAAAGCTGCTTCATGATCTAGATGTTGTTTGTTCACATCCAACAGACTCATCTTTTGAAGGTGTTTTGCGGTTTGTTGTTGAGTTTCAGAAGTTACAACCTGATTTGGTTGCTAGATCTCATTTACAGGTAGGTTTACCATTTTCTTTATTTTTAGATAATAAAATCGGAATTATTTTCTGTATTTACTTTTTGGTTCTCACCGTCAAAGTAATGGGCAGTTTCTTCTAGTTCAAGATGGGAAATTCTATGGGCGTGATCCGATGTTTGCTGTGATTTGTAGAGCAGCTGCGGTACCAGAAATTACAAAGAACCATGACATACAGAAAAATGAATCTTTTGTACATCTTGGTCAGGTGAAAGTCGTTATATTTATTAAGTTTTGATACTTTTCTACCTATTTAACTTCATATACTAAAATGTGTTTATTACAACCCTGCATGATAAAGTTGGCTATAACTCTACTTAAAATCTTGTGTACAAATGCTGCATGGCAAAGGCGTCAACTTGGCAAAGTCCTACAAGATTGGCGTATCTTACACATGCAGGTATGTGTTATTTATTTATTTATTTATTTTTGTATGTTGCTCAAAGCTGTAAATACTTATGGTCTTTTTTGGTCCAATAGCTCGAGCTTGCTCTTAGAAAGGAGTTTGAAGAAAGTTCAAGCACTTCGATCGATGAGGTATGCACTAGATTCTAACCCACTAGATTCTAACCCAAGGTCTCGGCTATAGTCCTCAGACCCTTACAACTGCGCCACCCCTTGAAGACTTTTTACTTGTTTATGAGAATTGATTTGAAAGCATAGTTGTTAAAAGCCATTGCCTCGTGCGCCTAGGCCCATTTTTTAGGCGAGGCGATGCATTTGCGCTTTGAGTCGAGGAAATTGCGCTTTAAATCTCCAGGTGATGGTTTAGGCGCATATTTCAGCTAGATTCCCAAATTCCGGAGAGTTTCTAGCCAAATCCGTTAAATTATGGCTAGATTCCAGCCAGATTTTTACTTTTATTTAAGGAAAACTACTTCTATACACTACTAATACATCAATATTTTATAACTTTTGATACTAACTAGATGAAAAATAGTATTATTTTAATTTATTTTTACTTTATTTTTTTTGTCTGCTTTTTTTTTTTATCTCAGGCCCTCGTTTTTTTTTTTGCGCCTCGCGCCTAGGCTTCAGGCGAGTCCTATGCGCCTAGCTCCTTTGATAACTATGTTTGAAAGTACATTCTTTTTGGCTATGCAGTTAACTCGGCCAATATATTGGTACAAAATATCGGTACCGATATTATCGGCGATATTGACTGATATTTGATTGATATTTTATGGATGTTTGACCGATATCACACCGATATTCCCGATATCAATACCTTTCTTCTTATTGCTGCTATTAGTGTTTTAAGTCTTAGTTGTTAATTATTAGTGTTAATTATTAGTGTTTTAAGTCTTAATAAGTTCCCACTTGCTACAATTGTTGTGTTTTGCAAGTTGCAAAAGGTTTATTTGTTAATGGTAGGAGAGTATATTGAATTGTTAGTGTTCAATTGCTATATATATAAATTTTGTATGATATAAAAATTACCGATATTTCACTGCGATAACCTATATCTCAAATATCGGTCCTTGATCGATATCCAATATTTTACTGCATTAACTGCTTAGCTTTTTGGTCACTTGAGTTGTACATATGTTTTGCAGGACTTATTCTTGAAGATGTATAAACACATTCTTATTTGGATTGAGGAACAAACATTTTGGATAGCTTTCCGTTTCCTCATCTTAGGTTTCGAACTGGAGCTTTATTCTCCTAGCGAGTACTGCATGGTGTATTGGTACATATACATTATTTTGATCAAGCTTGGTGAAAAAATGCATCAAAGGATGATCACAAGCGGTGAAACTGGTGAGTATGCCTTCAGTTGACCAATTTATACTTTTTTTTTGTTGTTGGAAATCAAGCCTCAAAAACAAACACACAGGTAGAATCGGTTTTTGTTCCTAATTAGACTCAAATTAGGAAAACCAAATAAGCCATGATATTTTTACCATACTAATAAACATTATACCAAAATAAACTAAACTTATCGTTCAATGTTCTTACGGTTTAACCTCATCTTTCACATATTGAACTAATTAGTATTAACTTCCAATATTTTTAACAAATTATCTCATTTATAGCATGCATGCCAGGTAAGCGAAAGGGAAAGAAGAAAAAGGATGCGTCAAAGGATCCATCATTCCCACCTGCAGTTTTATTACTGCAGTGCCATATATATCTTGCTGAAGGGCTGACATTGGTAATATTCTATTACTTTACCAAGATAGTAATTTCCGAGACACGGTCAGCTTTATGTCATATAAATATACACTTTTGTAGATGATTGCTGCTTTAAGAAATGAACATGGAGCTTTTCAGTGCCGGGGACCATTCAATACTGAGCAAGAGGTAACTTACTCTTTTGAGTGCTTCTAAGTTTACTGCAAAGTAATGATTGTAATTTCGCTCTTAGTTTTTTAATGAACAAACATGAATTTGTAATTATTTTTTCCTCAGAGATTCATTCAGCATTTTGAGCACCTACAAAAAGCTTGCATTCCTGATCATGTTTCATACTACTCGTTTAGAGAATACACCGACAATGCACAGTTTGATGTAAGTATTACATGTTAACATGCAATGTTTATTGCTTTTAGGTGGCAAGATGAGCCTAAGTGCGAACATTTAAAAAGGGGTCTGTTGTTAACCTGTTATTTTTAGTACATTCACGTATCAATGGCAAAAAAACCCGAATCCGATACATTTGGGAGAGGTGTTCAGGCATGATACCGGGTAGGATTAGTGTTTAAATTTGAAATGGTTTTAGACGGGTTTGCTATTATTAGGCGATACATGCCTAATTACCCGAACCCGTTTACTCGCATCAAGTATTATATAATCGTAAAAAAATATAATAAACAATATTGTTAGAAACTTGAAATTATTAAAATTATAGAAGTGTTAGAACTTAGAAGCGTAGATGACTTTGTTATTTCAAGTTGGTTTTAGGTGAGTTAAGATCGGGTTTCGGGTAATGGGCATCTCAACAGGTAACTTTTAACCACATAAACGGGTATCCGGTAGGTTTGAGACATGGTTTTATAATCGTGTATGGGACTAGTATTACCAAAACTTGGCCCATTGCCATCCCAAAGCTCAGGTGGGTTGGCCTGCAAATACATTTTTGTAAATTAATATATGCATAAATTATAGCAGTAGTAATCTTATATCTTTGAGTAAAACGATTCATTTCACAGACTCTCGTTATGTGTAATTACTTTAAAGAAGCCCAGAGGATTGCGAAGGAGTTGAGGAGTAGTTTCTCTAATGACGCAAACAAGTTGGCAGAGCTTCGGCATTTGGAGCAGGTTGCCGAACACAATGGTATCGCCCTTAATCTTGTAAGTCGATTAGGGTCTCTTGATCCGTCACTTAAGGTTTCTTTTGAATTCAACCATCATTCACACTTTGCAACGGCTGTTGTCAAGAGATCCTGATTTTGTTTTTGTTTCAGTTTTTTTTTTTTCTTTTTCAAATTTGATTATTCTTATTATTTGATCCCTCTAGCTGCATTCTAGTTTTGCAAATAGGATTTTGCAACATTTTATGTTGTTTTTGTTCCATAAAACATACAATTTTCACAATTCATGTGTAACGTCGCTTGGTCGTGAACCATGTAATATAGACTCAGCTTATAGGGATATTTTGGCAATTTGTTACCATAATAAGTTGTCATTTGCCAACAAGTTGTTTTGTAGTTCATTAGTTAGGGTTGAACTTGAAACCACATTGATGAATCTTTGCTCATATTTTTATCCATGCTTCACTCACAATGTTTGTAACAGAGTTCCTTTCTGACCTTGTATTATTTCTGAAATTATTTTTTTGACTATTGTATATTCCTAATTATTGTCTCAAGGGTATTTTGGGTTTTTTTTTTTTTTTTTAGACATAACAGAAAAAGATAAACTCTATTTGTGGGTAGGGGCTAAACATGTTATGTTTATACATAACTCGGAGCCAGTAATGCAACTTTCAATAAATATGTATCAAAGTAGCGATATGGCCATATGACTAAAACCTATGGGTTGGATTAGGGGTGTTCATATACGGTGTGGTTTTGGTGATACCCGTTTGGAATGTGAAATGGCCTTCTTAACCTTATTTATTTATCCTTTTAGAATATAGCTATTATATGCATTATTATAATCTACCACCAATGTTTTAAAAACTGGTAAATTCTGGCCGGTTATACCGGTATTATTGTTTTCGGATGGAAATCTGGTACGAAACACTCTGGTAAATATGGGAAACGGTATCGATTTTGTACTGTCAGTAAAATTTGGTATACCGGTTTGAACCTCTATACCGGTATTTTAGTATGTAATTATGTACTTTTAGATTATTTTGTGTTACTGTTGTAATTTATATATAGCTAACTAATCGACATGGCTAAACCATTTTTTAGCCAAATCCGTTATAATTAAAAACTGGTTTTTAAAACATTGTCTATCACCAAATTTACCCTTTTTTTCTCTACAAATTGGTCTCTAGTTTTTTTTCCTTTAAAACTGCCAAGTCAAAACTGTTAAAGACCTAATGGTTTGGCTTGTCATTTCTTGAAACCGTAATTAGTGGTTGAGTCCATAAGTTTGTTAAAACACTGAGTCAGACAGTAAACTCTTTTACATGATACTATTTGATTAAGTTGGGTTCGGTAACCTTTTCATTTAGGCCTATTCTTTTAAATTGATTTTGTTATGGGTTATTGATTGTTAATCTTAAAAACGAAATACCCAGGCTAACATTTAAGTTTCAACAAATCAATGACTTTTTAGAGGATAATCTAAACTTAAATGCAGGTTTCAACAAATCTTATGCCGTGATGTTGAGAAAACCATAACAAAAACGGTACTAATCAATGTTATTTGAATGGTATCGGACTATCGGTTCGTAACGGTAAAGAGCAAAAAAATCAAACTATATTTACCCCTTCGAATAAAAGTTCTATCGAATCATAGATGAATTTTATGCTCAAAATTTTATAAAATATCGTATCTTAAAAGTTGGACTGAATTAAAGTTTTGTTCTTTAGGTTTATACTTGATTACAAAAAATGTCCTTTAACTTTAAAATTGATTGGTTTTATTCTTTATCTTTTAAAATCTTGCGCGTGATCCCATGTTAAATGGGCTTCGTTGGGCGACGAAAACTCTACTTTCTTCCATAGTGTTGTCAACGGAAGGAAGGCGCGAAACTCGATTCCGGGCATCATGATTAATTGAGAATGGGTTACAAAACCGACACTGGTTAAGAGAGAGGTTTTGAGATTTTTTAGAAACCATTTCAAGGAACAGACCCAGATTCGGCCGACTCTGTCATGTCTGGATATTAATAAAATTGGTGAATAGGACCGTGAAGCTTTGGTTGCAACGTTTTCTAGACAAGAAGTCAAAGACGCGGTTTTTTATTGTGGCTCTAATAAGGCACCGGGTCCGGACTTTATTGTGGCTCTAATAAGGCACCGGGTCCGGACGAGTTTAATTTTCGCTTTGTCAAGCGATTTTGGAATTTTTTCGAGGAGGATTTCTTTAATATCATGGCTGAATTTCATGCTTCAGGTTCGATTAATTCTGGCTGCGGTTCTTCTTTTATCACTCTGATTCCAAAGACCAAATTTCCTTTGGGTCTTAAAGATTACAGGCCAATTACTATAGATGGGATGATTAGTAAAGTGATTTCTAAAATTCTTGCTAATCGTCTTAAAAAAGTAATGGGTCAGGTTATTTCCGAGTCTCAATCGGCCTTCCTTTATGGGCGTTTTATTCTTGATGGCCCTCTTATGGTTAACGGAGTCGTTGATTGGTTGAAGAAAAGAAATAGAAAGGCGTTTTTGTTGAAAATTGATTTCGAGAAGGCCTATGACAATGTCAATTGGCACTTCTTGATTTCTATTTTGTCGCAAATGGGTTTTCATCCTTTATGGTGTGATGGATTAAAGGAATATGTCATTCTTCTAGAGCCGCGGTTTTGGTTAACGGGTCGCCAACCTTTGATTTTAGATGTGAAAAGGACCTCCGCCAAGGCGACCCATTGTCGCCTTTTCTTTTCTTGATTGTGAT
This sequence comes from Ambrosia trifida, assembly GCA_028751855.1. Classification (NCBI taxonomy): domain Eukaryota; kingdom Viridiplantae; phylum Streptophyta; class Magnoliopsida; order Asterales; family Asteraceae; genus Ambrosia; species Ambrosia trifida. Next base: position 43,060,252 of record CM054125.1, read on the forward strand.
GGAAGCTCTTTCATGGATTTTGGAGAAAGCTAAACATCTTGGCGTTTTTAAAGGCATTTGTTTATCGAAAGATGGAATGGATATCACTCACTTGTTCTGCGCGGATGACGCGCTTATATTGGGCGAGTGGTCGAAGGAAAACATTCGAAACATTGCAAGGGTCCTTCGTATTTTTTATTTGTGTTCGGGGCTTCGTGCTAACCTTCATAAGTCTAATATTTATGGGGTTGGTACGGAGGATTCTGAGGTGGACGATATGATGGATATCCTAGGTTGTAAAAGAGGAGGTATTCCTTTTAGCTATCTAGGAATTCAAGTTGGAGCTAAAATGTCTCGCATTAGCAATTGGGACCCGGTCATTGAAGTCATAAAAACTCGAATTGCCTCTTGGAAAGCAAAAACTCTCTCGATAGGTGGTCGCCTTATTCTCATTAAATCGGTATTAGAAAGCTTACTGGTCTATTATCTTTCGCTCTACAAAGCGCCCAAGACCGTAATAGAGTCTATTGAGTCTATTATGAGGCGTTTTTTGTGGGCGGGCTCCAACGAAGAAAAGATCCCGTGGGTGGCGTGGAATATTGTTACTACCCCGAAAAAATTTGGTGGTTTGGGGGTATCTAAATTACAAGAAGTGAATAATGCGCTTCTTTTGAAGTGGACTTGGCGATTCAAAAAAGAAGGAAGTTGTTTATGGAAGAGAATTATTATGGGATGTCATGGGACGAGTAGACTATGGGCTATGTTACCGTGTAGCGCTTCGTCTAATGGTTGCTGGAAACATATTGTTAAAGTGGGAGAGTTAAAGACTCTAAACGGTTCGACTCTCAATTCATTTTTCGTTGCTGCACTTGGAGATGGTAACTCTATGAATTTTTGGGGTGACATTTGGTTAAGAGACGAGTCTCTCAGAGTCGTTTATCCTAATCTTTTTAGGCTTGAAAAAAATAAATGGGTCAAGGTTTCTGCTCGGATTCGGTGTGTAAATAGTATTAAAATCTTGGAGTGGGATTGGCGTTCGAAGCCATATTCGTTTGCAGAAGTTGCTGAAATGTTTCAACTTCTTAATGACATTCATGATCTCAATTGGAGGGGCGGATTAGATGGCTGGAAATGGAGACCTGCTGCCGATGGATTGTTCACAGTTAGCTCGGCTAAGAGCCTAGTTTCCAACAACGATATGGCTGTTCAGAAATCCATCATTAAATGGAAGGTTTGGGTGCCGTTAAAATGCAAGGTAATGGTTTGGAGAGCCGCTCTAAATCGTCTTCCTACAATCGCAGAACTTATAAAACGTGGTGTGAATCCTCAGCAATCTTTTTGCAATCTTTGCCAAGCTGAATTAGAGACAGCGTTACACCTTTTTACCGGGTGCGCTTTTTCGCAAGAAGTGTGGTACAAAATTGAAGCTTGGTGCCGGTTAAGTCCTAGCTTCCCGTTTGATGTGTCAGACATCCTGAAAATGAAAATACCGGAGATACAAACAAAGAACAAAAAAGCGAGACACGTTTTAAGAGGAATTGTTTATACCACTATGTGGGTGATTTGGAATGAGCATAATAATTGTATCTTCAACAACAAGGATCGGAGGCCTATTGAGGTCGTCGAGACTGTTAAATCGACGACATACTTTTAGTTTTGTAATAGGTCTAGATGGAATGATGTAGATTGAAAAAAATGGTGTGTGTATCCCCTGGATTGATGTTATTCCGTTTGTTTGCTCGTAGATCCTTGATTTGAGGACATTTCGAGTGGTGTTTGTGTGACACCCGGCAAACTCAGGTTAGTAACGTTGACTAAACTAATAAGTTTACCTTAGCGAGTCATGCATATTACGTATTTAACGGAGTCAGTCGAGTCGGTATGATGATTCTGGAGAATCATCGGGAGTCGTTACGATGATCCGCGGGGTCATCGGGAGTCGGTCCATAACCATGTGTACAAGGATTGGTGATTCGTGGAATCGCCGGGTTTAATGCACACACGAGTCTCGAGTCCCAGGAATTGGTGAACGGATGTCGACGTGTTAGTTATCATGCATTATATGTTTGGAATCATTATGTGACTTATCGGTATGTGAATACGTGTTTATATATGTTAAATTAGTGTTTAACGCGCCAAAAACTCGTTCCAGCATCACAGGGGCGATTAGGAACCCCTAATCGCCTATACATGGGGCGAGTAGGAGATGTAACAGGCGATTGGGACCTAATCGCCTGATGTAACATGCGATTAGGCCCCCAATCGCGTGACATGTACTGCTAATCGCCTATACAGCAGAGTCCGGGTCAAAACACCTATAAATAGAACCCTTAACTCCCCAAACACCTCTAGAACAACCCTAGCTGCTCCCAAGCCACCCACACACCTTGAAACACCTCTGGAACTCATTTTGCTACAAAAATCACCGTCTCCAAGCCTACACACCTTTCTTTGACAAAACCCAAGGTGTGTTCTTCATCCCTAACCTTTGTAAAGTTGTTATTTTGGGTTCCCCAAAGGTCCAGACCTTGTTTTACTAAGTTGTGTCTTTAAAAACCTTTCAAAAGAGTTCTAAACCAAGTCTACACCTTAATGCTTGTTATATGTGAAGTTTACATGCATATATTGGTCTTCTTGGTGATTATAACATGATTGTTTCCAAGATATGATTGTACTTCTGCTATGTAGAGATTATTAGGAAGGTTGTCTTAGAGTTTTAGCCATTATTGTTGTGTTTTGAAGAAAATGTGTATTTTGACCCATTTGAATGTTCTTGAAGATTTAGGATGATTATGGTATGATTGTTGATGCAATGTTGTTAGAATTCATACTAGGAAGATGTTAGATCAGAGGATTGATGATTTACAAGTTTGTAGAGATTGAAATCTGATTGTTTCCATTTAAGGAAAGATAAGGTAGGTTGGTGAAACCTAGTACTTTGCCATTTTAGGAAATAATTGCTTAGAACATGTTAGATCAGTGATATGTTGGGGGTTTTTGCTTGGAATGGGTTGGTAAATGATTTAGGTTTGATATTGGGTGTTGTTGCATGTTTCGGATCTGATTTGGAGGGTTAAACGCGCGAAAATCCGTTACACAGCAGCAGCAGGCGATTAGGAATCCTAATCACCTGATGCTAATGGCGATTATGCAGACATAGGGGCGATTAGGACCCTAATCGCCTGATACCTCATGCGATTGGGCCCCTAATCGCCTGTAGGCTGAAGCCTACTCGCGTATGACCTTCCTAATCGCATGTACTGCTGTTGTGAACGCGTTTTGACATCCCGGAACACGATTTGACACCTAGGAACATGCTAGGAACCCCGGGATACACCCAATGACTTAGTAAGACGTATTCGGACCTGATTATGCGTTAATCGGACATTATGCTAGACTAGGTGAACTATTGCGCGTATTAAGTGTTTAATTGCATATGTTGCATGATGTCTTGTATTTAACAAACACGTGGGATGTCGGGTCACCAATGGGATGTCGGGTCTTGTCTGGCACGGTCGGTTTAACAATTAATGATGTTTTCAAACGTTTATGGTCACGGTCTGGACATTCGGGGACTAGTTAGCCTGCGGGTTATTAGTCCAATACTTATACGCATCTTATGATAGGTCGCCGCTATTTGGGGCTATCATAACATAATTACTTAACTGTTTTCAAGTAACGCAATCCGAGGTGAGTTTCACAGCCCCACTTTTACTGTCTTGCTTTCGGGGGGAGAAACATGCTTGGTACGAACTATTTAAAGGTCATGTTATACTATGGGCACCTTATGTTACTATACGGCTTTTATGGAAAGTCCCAGGGGGAAACCATGAATGTGCTGGAACGCACAACGGGGGAAATGTGGATAGATCTATTGGGCCTCACAAGCCCCACTCGACGGCGGGGCCGGGCGGGTGCATATTGTCTCTACCTATCGGGTTACCGAGGCATCGGTAGCCCAGTCGTCTGGGCTGGTATCATCTTTTGGTTCATGTTTAGTAATGGGTTCCCAACCGTAGTAGTAAAAACACTTAACGTCTAGCTAACGTTCTTATGACATAGTATTAACGGAAATGATCTTTGTGAACTTGTGACAACACTTTTATAAAAGAAAACCTGTGAACTCACCAGCATTATATGTTGACATTTTTGGCATGTTTTCTCAGGTCGCTAAGGTAGCAGTCAATGGGCTAGGCGCACGGAGTCATGCACAGCGTCTAATATTTTGAAGCATATTAAACAATGTTTTGTAAACAATGATATGTCTTTTGGTTGTAAACAAGAATGCTTCCGCTGCTGGTTTACAGCTCAAAGCATGATATTTTGGTTTTAAATATAATTATGAATGCATGTTTGTTGTATGTTTATTGTGATCGTTGACTGAGATCCTGGTGTGTCACGCGCCTCGCGGTAAAACCCCGCACGTGGAATTTGAGGGTGTGACAGATTGGTATCAGAGCCAACGGTTATAGTGAACTAGGACTGCATGTGGAGTCTAGTCTATAACTGAGTCGCACACACTAGACGGTCACAATTAGTCGAGTCTTAACAAGTGGGTAACAATATGACTTGTCGGGGGTGTCGGTGTCGTCATCTACTACGCTACATCATCTATTTACTCTTTATCATCCTATTTCTTGACTCATCCTTACTATGATTCGATGGCAAGCGATATACTATTGAACTTCCTTGACGGTGATGTACATTGGGGTAGCTTCGGCGTACTCTTGAGATCTGTCCAGGGATTTGGACATCTCCCTTCTATGCCCTAATGAACACGCTCGTTCTTATGCATACTATCTTGTACTTATACTTATGATAATACCATGATTGGGCGCTAGTGTTCGGTGACTTGAACTTCAAACTTAAAGCGCGCCTGGAGGACCATGTGGAACAGTTTATCATGTCGGGTGCACACGAGATCATAAACCGTGATGCATGGGATCCCTGGCGGACTTTGGGCTTGAACGGATGGACCCGAGCTGGGCTCGGTCTAGTTTCTTGAAATTCCTAATGGGTTATACCACGGGCAAGCCTAAATCTTTTGTTTTGTGTTATGACAGAAGATGTCGGGAGCTCGTGGAGGTCGCAGAGGCGGCCGTGCTGGCGGTCGTGCTGGCGGCCGTGGTGGCGGCGGTGGCCGCGGGAACATTAATATGACCCAAGCTGAGTTGGATAACTTGATGCAGCAGCACGTGAATATTGCTCTGGCTGCATTCCAAGCCGCTCATAATGCTATGGGTGGTGCGTTGATTCTCACTTATTCTATCTTGTTATGGGGTATTGTACCTTTTCTTGATTCTCACCTGCGTGTCTGTTCCAGGTGGTGCTGTCAATCCTCCTCCATCCCAGTGTTCCTACAAAAAGTTTATGGATTGCAAGCCCCACAACTTTAGTGGCACTGAAGGGGCAGTGGGACTGCTCCGTTGGTTGGAGAAAATTGAATCTGTTTTCTCGATGTGCAACTGCCCGGAAGGCGACCGGGTGAAATATGCTTCTGCGACCCTGGAGGGTCAAGCTTTGACTTGGTGGAACTCCACCACCCAGACTATGGGTATTGGGGAAGCCCACGCTATGCCCTGGGCGGAATTCATTCAGTTGCTGAAAAATGAGTACTGCCCGAGGGATGAAATCCAGAAGCTTGAGCATGAAGTCTGGAATCATAAGATGGTGGGGTCTGAGATTGAAGCTTATACTGCTAGGCACAATGAGTTAGCGGTGTTGTGCCCCGATTTGCACGCACCCGAATACCGAAGGATTGAGCATTATGTCGCTGGGTTGGTACCGGAGATTGCAGGGTTAGTTGCTGCGGGTAATCTCACTGTTTATTCTGAGGTGGTTCGGTCGGCTCACAGGCTGACCAACATGAAGGTGGCTGAAGGGGTCTTGCCTCCTCGAGGCGCTGCTGTGAAGGCTTCTGATAGTAATAAGCAGAAGTGGGAAGCTGTGGGGAAAGGCTCGAGCTCGGCTCAGCCTCAACAGGTGAGGAAGTCTGATACTGGGGGATCGTCATCGGAACAAAAACCGGGGGGTTATACTGGGAAACTGCCGAAATGTGACCGGTGTGGATTTCACCACAACGGTCGTTGCGAGGACCGGAACCGTTGCCACAGGTGCCATAAGCTTGGGCACCAGGCAAAGGATTGCAGGGTTAATCTTCAGGGTAACCGGAACCCACCTGCTACACCTACTCCGGCTCCTCCTGTTGCTGCTCCCCAGGGAAATCAGGGCAAACAGGGGTGCTACAATTGTGGTGAACTTGGTCACTACAAGCGTGAATGCCCCAAGTTGAAGCAGGGCGAGGCTGGGAAGAACGGGGCGGGTAACGGAAATAATGGGGGCGGAGGCAGGAATGCTCGCGCCTTCGTGATTGGTTCGAGCGGGGCTCGACAGGATCCTGACACTGTTACTGGTACGTTTCTTCTCGATAATCGCTATGCTACGGTTTTATTCGATTCCGGTGCCGATAAGAGTTTTATATCTCTTGGGTTTAGTCAATTGCTTGATAGGGTACCTACACCTTTAGAGGCTAAGTACTTGATAGAATTGGCTGATGGTAAGAAAGTTGAGGCGACGCACGTCCTTAGGGAGTGTCACCTTGAGTTGTCGGGTTATTCCTTCCCTATTGATCTTATGCCGGTGTCCTTGGGTAGTTTCGATGTTGTCGTGGGTATGGATTGGTTGTCTCTGTATCATGCTGAGATCGTTTGTTTTGATAAAGTCATTCGACTTCCTCTCCCTGATGGAGAAATTCTGTTGGTGCACGGTGAGAAGAGCAGGGTCCCATTGAGTATCATTTCGTGTATGAAAGCCTATAAGTATCTTCGGAAGGGGTATTCTGCCATTCTGGCACTTGTTTCGGTTTCGTCTGAGGAAGAGAAGAAGATTGAAGATATTCCTGTTGTCCGTGACTTTCCCGATGTATTTCCTGAAGACTTACCTGGTCTTCCTCCTTATCGTCAGGTCGAATTTGGTATTGAACTTGCACCTCCCGAGATGCAGGAGTTGTCGAACCAGTTGCAGGAGCTGTTAGAGAAGGGTTTCATTCGACCTAGTTCGTCCCCGTGGGGAGCCCCTATTTTGTTTGTCAAGAAGAAGGACGGAAGCCTACGGATGTGTATCGACTACCGGGAATTGAACAAGGTTACCATCAAGAATCGTTATCCTCTTCCTCGCATCGATGATTTATTTGACCAGCTTCAGGGTTCTAGTTTCTATTCGAAGATTGATTTGAGGTCGGGGTACCACCAGCTGAGGGTTCAAGAAGTTGACATTCCGAAGACCGCCTTTCGAACTCGCTATGGCCATTTTGAATTCCTGGTCATGCCTTTTGGTCTCACCAATGCACCTGCCATCTTTATGGATTTGATGAACCGTGTTTGTAAGCCTTATCTTGATAAGTTCGTGATTGTCTTCATCGATGATATTCTAGTCTATTCCAAGAACGAGGTGGACCACCAGGAACACTTGCGTCTTGTTTTGGAACTCCTGAGGCGGGAACAGTTGTACGCCAAGTTTTCTAAGTGTAGCTTCTGGTTGCGTGAAGTCCAATTCCTTGGTCATGTTGTTAATGAGAAAGGGATTCACGTTAACCCAGCTAAGATTGAAGCCATTAAAGACTGGGAAGCACCAAAGACGCCATCTGAGGTGCGGCAATTCCTAGGCCTTGCAGGTTATTATCGTCGTTTTATCGAGGGATTTTCGAAGATCGCTCAACCCCTCACCTCGCTTACCCAGAAAGACAGAAAGTTCGACTGGGGTGATTCGCAGGAGTCGGCTTTCCAGATGTTAAAGGCTAAACTCTGTTCTGCTCCTATCTTGTCCTTGCCTGAGGGCACGGACGATTTTGTGGTTTATTGTGACGCTTCTATCCGGGGTCTCGGTTGTGTGCTGATGCAGCGCGAGAAGGTAATCGCCTATGCTTCTCGTCAGCTCAAAGTTCATGAGAAAAACTACCCCACCCATGATCTGGAATTGGGTGCGGTGGTCTTTGCTTTAAAGATTTGGAGGCATTACTTGTACAGTACCAAATGCACTATTTACACCGATCACAAGAGCCTCCAGCATATCTTTGATCGGAAGGTGTTGAATATCAGACAACGTCGTTGGGTCGAGCTTCTTAATGATTACGAGTGCGCTATTAAGTACCATCCTGGCAAGGCGAATGTGGTCGCAGACGCCTTGAGCAGGAAGGAAACGGCTAAACCACGTCGTGTTCGAGCTCTACAGCTCACCATCCATTCCGGCTTACCTGATCGAATCCGTTCAGCGCAGCAAGAAGCTTTGAAGGAGGAAAACCTTAAAGCTGAAACCATGCATGGTGCTGATAGCCACCTTGAACTCAGGGCCGATGGCCTACACTATTTCGCTGAACGTATTTGGGTTCCTTTATTTGGGGGCTTGCGGGAGCTCGTTCTTGATGAAGCTCACAAGTCCCGGTACTCTATTCACCCTGGCTCCGATAAGATGTATCAAGACCTAAGGATACTTTATTGGTGGCCGAACATGAAGGCGGACGTGGCTTCGTATGTGAGCAAGTGCTTGACCTGTGCCAAGGTCAAGGTCGAGTATCAAAAGCCATCCGGCCTTCTGCAACAGCCTGAAATTTCCGAATGGAAGTGGGAGCGGATTACGATGGACTTTGTGACCAAACTCCCGAAATCGCCCAGTGGTTGTAACATGATCTGGGTAATTGTCGATAGGTTGACAAAGTCTGCGCACTTCCTCACTATCAAAGATACCGATGGCCTCGAGCGTCTGGCACGGTTATATCTCAAGGAAGTGGTCTCTCGGCACGGGGTGCCTGTCTCTATTATTTCTGATCGTGATCCTCGGTTCGCCTCTAACTTCTGGAAATCCTTGCACAAGGCTCTGGGTACTCAGTTAGACATGAGCACAGCGTATCATCCGCAAACTGACGGTCAAAGTGAGCGGACAATCCAAACGCTAGAAGACATGCTTCGGGCATGTGTGATCGATTTTGGCAAAGGGTGGGAGAGTCATCTACCGTTGGTGGAATTCTCCTACAACAACAGTTACCATTCTAGCATCAAGGCAGCTCCATTCGAGGCTCTTTACGGGCGGAAATGCCGGTCTCCTCTTTGTTGGTCCGAGGTGGGTGAGAGTCAACTCACCGGCCCGGAACTTGTGTACGAGACTTCCGAGAAGATCGTACAAATCCGTAACCGCTTGGCAGCAGCTCGGGACCGTCAAAAGAGCTATGCCGATCGTCGTCGCAAGCCTTTGGAGTTTGAGGTTGGCGACAGGGTTTTGTTGAAGGTATCTCCGTGGAAGGGCGTTATACGTTTTGGGAAGCGGGGCAAATTGAATCCTCGGTATGTAGGACCGTTCGCAATTCTGGAACGGATTGGACCGGTAGCATACAGGCTTGATCTGCCAGCTGAACTCAGTAATGTTCATAATGTCTTCCATGTTTCTAATTTGAAGAAGTGTTTGGCGGATGAATCTTTGGTTGTTCCTCTCGAAGAGATCAAGGTGGATGATCGTCTACGTATCGTGGAGGAACCGGTTGAAATTCTTGACTATAAAATCCGTAGCCTTTGCCGGAGTAAAATCCGCATTGTTAAAGTCCGTTGGAACTCTGATCGTGGACCGGAGTTCACGTGGGAACGGGAAGATCAAATGAAGGCTAAGTATCCCCATTTATTTCCTAAACGCGCGTTCGAATCAAGACATGTCTCTGCTGAAGCTGAATGAATCTCGGGTCGAGATTCCTTTCAACAGGGGGATGATGTGGCAACCGGAAAATTTTTCTTCTCTTTCGTCTCTTCCTTTTTGGGCCTTGGGCAATTTTCGGGACGAAAATTCTTTCAACAGGGGGATGATGTGACACCCGGCAAACTCAGGTTAGTAACGTTGACTAAACTAGTAATTCTACCTTAGCGAGTCATGCATATTACGTATTTAACGGAGTCAGTCGAGTCGGTATGATGATTCTGGAGAATCATCGGGAGTCGTTACGATGATCCGTGGGGTCATCGGGAGTCGGTCCATAACCATGTGTACAAGGATTGGTGATTCGTGGAATCGCCGGGTTTAATGCACACACGAGTCTCGAGTCCCGGGAATTGGTGAACGGATGTCGACGTGTTAGTTATCATGCATTATATGTTTGGAATCATTATGTGACTTATCGGTATGTGAATACGTGTTTATATATGTTAAATTAGTGTTTAACGCGCCAAAAACTCGTTCCAGCATCACAGGGGCGATTAGGAACCCCTAATCGCCTATACATGGGGCGAGTAGGAGATGTAACAGGCGATTGGGACCTAATCGCCTGATGTAACATGCGATTAGGCCCCCAATCGCGTGACATGTACTGCTAATCGCCTATACAGCAGAGTCCGGGTCAAAACACCTATAAATAGAACCCTTAACTCCCCAAACACCTCTAGAACAACCCTAGCTGCTCCCAAGCCACCCACACACCTTGAAACACCTCTGGAACTCATTTTGCTACAAAAATCACCGTCTCCAAGCCTACACACCTTTCTTTGACAAAACCCAAGGTGTGTTCTTCATCCCTAACCTTTGTAAAGTTGTTATTTTGGGTTCCCCAAAGGTCCAGACCTTGTTTTACTAAGTTGTGTCTTTAAAAACCTTTCAAAAGAGTTCTAAACCAAGTCTACACCTTAATGCTTGTTATATGTGAAGTTTACATGCATATATTGGTCTTCTTGGTGATTATAACATGATTGTTTCCAAGATATGATTGTACTTCTGCTATGTAGAGATTATTAGGAAGGTTGTCTTAGAGTTTTAGCCATTATTGTTGTGTTTTGAAGAAAATGTGTATTTTGACCCATTTGAATGTTCTTGAAGATTTAGGATGATTATGGTATGATTGTTGATGCAATGTTGTTAGAATTCATACTAGGAAGATGTTAGATCAGAGGATTGATGATTTACAAGTTTGTAGAGATTGAAATCTGATTGTTTCCATTTAAGGAAAGATAAGGTAGGTTGGTGAAACCTAGTACTTTGCCATTTTAGGAAATAATTGCTTAGAACATGTTAGATCAGTGATATGTTGGGGGTTTTTGCTTGGAATGGGTTGGTAAATGATTTAGGTTTGATATTGGGTGTTGTTGCATGTTTCGGATCTGATTTGGAGGGTTAAACGCGCGAAAATCCGTTACACAGCAGCAGCAGGCGATTAGGAATCCTAATCGCCTGATGCTAATGGCGATTATGCAGACATAGGGGCGATTAGGACCCTAATCGCCTGATACCTCATGCGATTGGGCCCCTAATCGCCTGTAGGCTGAAGCCTACTCGCGTATGACCTTCCTAATCGCATGTACTGCTGTCGTGAACGCGTTTTGACATCCCGGAACACGATTTGACACCTAGGAACATGCTAGGAACCCCGGGATACACCCAATGACTTAGTAAGACGTATTCGGACCTGATTATGCGTTAATCGGACATTATGCTAGACTAGGTGAACTATTGCGCGTATTAAGTGTTTAATTGCATATGTTGCATGATGTCTTGTATTTAACAAACACGTGGGATGTCGGGTCACCAATGGGATGTCGGGTCTTGTCTGGCACGGTTGGTTTAACAATTAATGATGTTTTCAAACGTTTATGGTCACGGTCTGGACATTCGGGGACTAGTTAGCCTGCGGGTTATTAGTCCAATACTTATACGCATCTTATGATAGGTCGCCGCTATTTGGGGCTATCATAACATAATTACTTAACTGTTTTCAAGTAACGCAATCCGAGGTGAGTTTCACAGCCCCACTTTTACTGTCTTGCTTTCAGGGGGAGAAACATGCTTGGTACGAACTATTTAAAGGTCATGTTATACTATGGGCACCTTATGTTACTATACGGCTTTTATGGAAAGTGTCACACCCTCAAAATCCACTTGCGGAGTTTACCGCGAGGCGCATGACAAACCAGGATCCAAACCAACGATCACAATAAACAAGTCTAAATGAATTAAAATGTAATTTCAAAACACAGTTTAATATTCCCGTTTACAGCGGAAGCTTATTCAAATAAAATCCAACATAAATAAATCAAGTTCAATGTTTGTGAAATCATGCAACTCTATCTAGACGCCGTGCAGACGCGTGCGCCCTAGTTCCATTGTGCTACCTTAGCGACCTGAGAAAACATGTAAAAGTTTACGTCAGCACAAAAATGCTGGTGAGTTTACAGGTTTGCAGTTCAAGTACCAAGTCAACCTGTCCATACTATAACAAATAGAAAACCAGTATACGCTAGCTAGGCGTATGTTTGTTACTACCACGATTGGAAAACCATTACTAACGCGAATACCAAAAGTATGCCCGATGTATGTTCCTGTTGTTCCTGTTGTTCCTGTTTGAGACAATATGCACCCGCCGACCCTCCAAGTCGACGAGCGGGGTTGGTCACTCCCAATAGCGCTATTCACATTTCCCCGTTGTGCAAACCCGCACATTCATGGTTCCCCCCGGGACTTCCAAGGATCGTGTAGTACACAATAGAAACCCATAGTATGACAGTAGTTACCAAATATAGTTTTAACACATGTTTTCTCCCCCGAAAGTATAAAACCAGTTTAAAAGAGGGGCCGTAAACTCACCTTAAGTTGCTTTACTCCTAACCCCGAGTAAACTCCGCTGCTATGTTAGTCCCGTACAGTGGCGACCTAACATACGACAGTTACAAGTACTTAGACTAATAACCCGCAGGTTAATTAGTCCCTAGATGTCCAGACCATAACCAAGTTCGTTTGAAAACACCGTGACTGTTTAACTGACCCAATTCACAAGACTCGACATCCCATTGGTGACCCGAGACTCCCCGTGTTATGTTTATGCTCCAAAACATACAATAACGCATCTACACTTAACATACGTTAACACACAACAAGTTATAGCACATAGTTCACGTATCACCGAATTATATCCAAATATATGTTACCAAGTTATTAGACATGTTACGGGGTTCCTAGCATGTTTCTACATATTAAATCGGGTCTCGGAATGCTAATTTACACTTACAGCAGCAGTACACGCGATTAGGAAAAGTCAACTAGCATTTAGGAAAGTCAACTAGTGATTAGAAGCCCTATTCGCCCCTACTATAGGCGATTAGGGGCTACACCCCTTTATTTCATGCGATTAGGGGCTACTCCCCTGAACTTACTAGTGATTAGGGCTAATCACCTGAACTTACTAGTGATTAGGGCTACTCGCCTGAACTTACTAGTGATTAGCCTTCTACTCGCCACTTTATAGGCGATTAGCACCTCCATTCGCATGACTATGGGCGATTAGCATTGCTACTCGCCTGTAGTCATGCTGTTCCGGTTTTTCGCGCGTTTAACGCTCCAAATCAGATCCAGAGCGTGTGTAACTACCCAATATCATCCCAAACACTATCCTAAACATGTTTAACCCAAAACCCTTCGTTCAACCTCGTAAAATCAGTCCTGCATGCAACCAAAGCAATCCAAACACCATTCACATAGCATGCAACATTCAATTAACGCATGTAATCATAACCCTATTATCCAATTACTGAGATTTCTATCATCATACTAACAATATTAATTCTGACCTAGCATGATAACACATCAAAACATCATCAAGATTCATAAAAATCCTATCTTTCTAATCATACATACCCATAACGCATGTTTATTAGTTATAATCCGATTAACAACCCTTATTGACGATTTTCAGAAAGCTTTTTCGTTTATGAACAGGTCTGGACCATTAGGGATTGATTAAAAACGTTTACAAAGTGTTATGGATGAGAATCAAACCTTGGAATTGTAAAAGAATGATGGTTAGACCTTGAAACCTTGTGTTTTTGATCAAAATCGCCTTCCAGAGGTTGTTTAAGTGTTTGGGGCGGTTATGGGACGACTAGGGTTGATATTAGGGAGTTTAGGAGGTTAAGTATTGTATTTATAGGCGTTTCTAGTCGTTCCAGCACGTTACATGCGATTGTGCAGCAGTTCATGCGATTAGGGCTGCTAATCGCATGAATGAGCATGCGATTGGGCCTACTCGCCCCTAACATCACACGAGTAGGGGCCTAATCGCCCCTATGTCCCTCTACTCGCCTCCCCTACAGGTGATTAGGCTTCCTAATCGCCTGTAGGGGTTGGTTTGGTGCGTTTTGCGCGTTAAACCCCGTTTTAACATATGTTAACGCATATTAATGTACCGACAAGTCACATAATGATTGTAAACACATAACACAAGTAAATACACATATTTACACTCGTTCACCAATTCCCGGGACTCGAGACTCGTATGTTCCGTATGCCCTGACGATCCCACCGATCGTCACCGTTTGTACACTTGGTTAAGGACCGACATCTAATGAACCTCTAGACCAACATCCAATGATCTTCTAGACTAACCAATAGTTCCCGAACCATAACCCGACTTAACTAACCCAGTTAAGTACAATATACGCGTGACTCGCTAAGGTAGACTTTCATCTAGACAACGTTGTTAACCCGAATTTGCCAGGTGTCACATCATCCCCACGTTAAAAGAATTTTCGTCCCGAAAATTTGTACAAGTACAGAAAGAACAAAAGAAATAACGAAGGAAACAAGCAAAAGGTAGAAACCAAAAGAGAGAGATTTACCCGAGTTGTCACAGAAAGTCCCAGGGGGAAACCATGAATGTGCTGGAACGCACAACGGGGGAAATGTGGATAGATCTATTGGGCCTCACAAGCCCCACTCGACGGCGGGGCCGGGCGGGTGCATATTGTCTCTACCTATCGGGTTACCGAGGCATCGGTAGCCCAGTCGTCTGGGCTGGTATCATCTTTTGGTTCATGTTTAGTAATGGGTTCCCAACCGTAGTAGTAAAAACACTTAACGTCTAGCTAACGTTCTTATGACATAGTATTAACGGTAATGATCTTTGTGAACTTGTGACAACACTTTTATAAAAGAAAACCTGTGAACTCACCAGCATTATATGTTGACATTTTTGGCATGTTTTCTCAGGTCACTAAGGTAGCAGTCAATGGGCTAGGCGCACGGAGTCATGCACAGCGTCTAATATTTTGAAGCATATTAAACAATGTTTTGTAAACAATGATATGTCTTTTGGTTGTAAACAAGAATGCTTCCGCTGCTGGTTTACAGCTCAAAGCATGATATTTTGGTTTTAAATATAATTATGAATGCATGTTTGTTGTATGTTTATTGTGATCGTTGACTGAGATCCTGGTGTGTCACGCGCCTTGCGGTAAAACCCCGCACGTGGAATTTGAGGGTGTGACAGTTTGAATGAAATTTTCCTTTCAAAAAAAATATATGCAATGCCATTAAAAAAAACAAACAAATATATGATAAATCAAACTATTAAGATAATATATATCAAAATAGAAAGACAATCTAAGATAGGAAAGGCCCGGTCTATTTCAACCCCCCCCACCTTCTATTTTCACACCCCCCCCCCCCCTCAAAGCGTCTCGCTTAGGCCTAAGCGAGGCGCTTTGCCCCCATTTCGAGGAGGTCAGTACGAGGTCAGAAAAAACTGAAATTTTGAAAGCGAAGCGCCTCGCTTAGGCCTTAGCGAGGCGTTTCGAATCTAACTTTATTTTTTGGTAGTTTTTTGGTGTTTTAAATTTTAAAAGCGAAGCGCCTCGCTTAGGCCTAAGCTAGGCGCTTTACCCCCAAAGCACCTCTCTTTGGCCAAAGCTAGGTGCTTTGGCCCTTTTATTTAAAAAAATATATATTGTTTTAATTAAATTTAAATGGTTTTACTTAATTTAAAAAATATTTTAATTCATTTTTAATTGTTTTAACTAGTTTCCAATCAAAGAAAAATTAGTTTGGCGTGTTTCGGTTCGTTTATTGCTCGTTTGTAGTTTTCAGAACATACAACCGAGAATGAACAACTTTCATAAATATATGTACGTAACACATGAAGTGTGCAATCAATACCGTGTTTTACCAAATTTCAAATTTTACATCTCTAATCGATATACTAGACTTCCGGACATTGTTTAACGCGTTTTGGTTCGTTTAGTTGCTCGTTTCAGAGCAAACAACCGAGTATGAACAACTTTCATAAATCAATGTACGTAGCACATGAAGAGTGCAACCAATACCATTCTTATCAAATTTCAAATTTTACATCTTTAATCGATATACTGGACTTTCGGACTTTGTTTGACGCGGTTTGGTTCGTTTAATTGCTCGTTTGTGGTTTTCAGAACAAACAACGGTGAATGAACAACTTTCATAAATAATAATATAACTTTTAAAGTCAGGTGCTTTACCCCCAATTAAACTATCGTTACCTGATCAGGTCCGGTAACGAACCGTACCGGTTTCAAACTGACCGCCCGGTAACGAACCGTATCGGTTTCGAACTGACCGGCCCGTTATCCACCTGGACCGTATCGAACTGATCAGCCTCGGTAACAAACCGTATCGGTTTCGAACTACCCGACCGTTATCCACCCGGATCGTATCGACCTGATCAGGTCCGGTAACGAACCGTACCGGTTTTGAACTGACCACCCGGTAACGAACTATATCGATTTCAAACTGACCGGCCCGTTATCCACCCGGATCAAATCAACCTGATCAGGCCCAGATACGAACCTTACCGGTTTCGAACTGACCGGCCCGTTATCCACCCAGATTGTATCGACCCGATCAGGTCCGGTAACGAACCGTACCGGTTTTGAACTGACCGGAGCGTTATCCACCCGGATCGTATCGACCTGATTAGGTCCGGTAACGAACCGTACCGGTTTCGAACTGACCAGCCCGTTATCCACCCAGATTGTATCGACCCGATCAAGTCCGGTAACGAACCGTACCGGTTTCGAACTGACCAGCCCGTTATCCATCCAGATTGTATCGACCCGATCAGGTCCGGTAACGAACCGTATCGGTTTCGAACTGACCGGCCCGTTATCCACCCGGATCGTATCAACTTGATCAAGCCCGGATACGAACCGTACCGGTTTCGAACTGACCGGCCCGTTATCCACCCAGATTGTATCGACCCGATAAGGTCCGGTAATGAACCGTACCGGTTTTGAACTGACCGGCCCGTTATCCACCCGGACCGTATCGACCTGATCAGGTCCGGTAACGAACCGTACCGGTTTCGAACTGACCGCCCGGTAACGAACTGTATTGGTTTCGAACTGACCGGCCCGTTATCCACCCGGATCGTATCGACCTGATAAGGCCCGGATACGAACCGTACCGATTTCAAACTGACCGGCCCGTTATCCACCCAGATTGTATCGACCCGATCAGGTCCGGTAACGAACCGTACCGGTTTTGAACTGACCGGCCCGTTATCCACCCGGACCGTATCGACCTGATCAGGTCTGGTAACGAACCGTACCGGTTTCGAACTGACCGGCCCGTTATGAACCCTGATCTTATCGACCTAATCAGGTCCGGTAACGAACCGTACCGGTTTCAAACTGACCGCCCGGTAACGAACCGTATCGGTTTTGAACTGACCGGCCCGTTATCCACCCGGATCGTATCGATCCGATCAGGTCCGGTAACGAACCGTACTTGAAGACTGGATTCGGTGCAATCAGAATCTGAATATTATATTACAATAATATTACGTTGAGCATCATCAATCTGGTATTAGTGGTTGGAAACTGTGATGACAAAGTTGGTGTGTGTTGAAACAAGGTATGGATATGGAGAACATGGAATGAGATGAATTCGATTTTCGTACAAAGATTCCATAAGTAAAAGTCAGTTGTTATCGGAGAGATAGCTGTCAACGATCAAGGCAACATACTTGAAATCAATGGGAAGGTAAACAATTCCTGCTTATCTTGATGAATATCTTCATCAATCTCCTTGATCTACGCATAAGTGTGAGAGTCGATCCGACTGTTGATTTCTTTTTGCAACCGGTACAACGAACTCTGAAGGTTTGCGCGTTAGCGCCGATCCGATTGTTAAAAGTATCAAGACTATGAAATTAGTAAAACAACTTTTCAGTTGTTATCGGAGAGATAGCTGTCAACGATGAAGGCAACCTGATAAAGGCTGAACACGAGTGTAATCAAACAAGGTGCTATGAAAACCACCAACGATCAATTATAATATAGTCCGGAAGTCAAGCATATAAATTAAACATGCAAAAATTATGTTCTGAAAAATATGGGTATCGAATGTATTGTCGGAGGACCACGTACAATGATTCATCAAAGTTGTACAAAGCTGGATGTTTTACTAAAAAACCCAAACGAGCAATAAACGAAGCGAAATGCCTCAAACAAATTTTCTTGACTTGGAAACAACTTAAAAGAACTAAAAATGAATTAAAATTATTTTTTTGGTCAATAACAGATAATTTTAAATAATTAAAAGAAATTCATTTTTTTTAAAAAAAAAGGCCAAAGCGCCTAGCTTTGGCCAAAGCTATGCCTAGCTTTGGCCAAAGCTAGGCGCTTGAGTGGTTTGATTAGACCACAGGCGCCTAGCTTTGACCAAAGCTAGGCGCTTTGTCTTTTTTTTTAAATGAATTTCTTTTAATTCTTTAAAATTATCTGTTATTGACCAAAAAATAATTTTAATTCATTTTTAGTTCTTTTAAGTTGTTTCCAAGCCAAGAAAATTTTTTTGAGGCGTTTCGCTTCGTTTATTGCTCGTTTGGGTTTTCAGTAGAAACATCCAGCTTTGTATAACTTTGATGAATCATTGTACGTGGTCGTCCGACTAAACCTAACACACAACAATTTGTTTTAATTCATTTTTAAGTGTTTTTAATTACTTTTCAATAAATGAAGGTCCTCACATTTTAGTAACATTTTAGATTAAATGGGATTTAGAACAACCACATGTCAACAAAATGATAATTTTCAAATATTGCAGATCAGGGTGTTACCAAGCATGTCAAGAAATGATAATTTTCAAATATTGCAGATCAAGGTGTTACCAAGCATGTCAAGAAATGATAATTTTCAAATATTACACTCGTGTTCAGCCTTTATTAGGTTGCCTTCATCGTTGACAACTATCTCTCCGATAACAACTAAATTTTACTTGCTTGCCTGAAAAGTTGTTTTACTAATTTCATAGTCTTGATACTTCAAGGTACCATGTATCGTATCGACCCGATCAGTTTCGGTAACGAACCGTACCGGTTTTGAACTGACCGCCCGGTAACGAACGTACTGGTTTTGAACTAACCGGCTCGTTATCCACCCAGACTGTATCGACCCGATCAGGTCCGGTAATGAACCGGTACGGTTAGAGATGTAAAATTTGAAATTTGATAGGACATGGTATTGATTGCACTCTTTATGTGCTACGTATATTCATTTATGAAAGTTGTTCATACTCGGTTGTTTGCTCTGAAACGAGCAATTAAAAGAACCAAAACGCGTTAAACAATGTCCGGAAGTCTAGTATATCGATTAGAGATGTAAAATCTGAAATTTGGTAATACATGGTATTGATTGCACACTTCATGTGTTACGTACATATATTTATGAAAGTTGTTTATTCTCGGTTGTTTGTTCTGAAAATCACAAACGAGCAATAAACGAACCGAAACACGCCAAACTAATTTTTCTTTGATTGGAAACAAGTTAAAACAATTAAAAATGAATTAAAATATTTTTTTTAATTAAGTAAAACCATTTAAATCTAATTAAAGCAATATATTTTTTTTTAATAAAAGGGCCAAAGCACCTAGCTTTGGCCAAAGAGAGGTGCTTTGGGGGTAAATCTAGAAAACATGTCCAGATTCATCCCTCCTAGAAAAAAGGTGCCAAAGCGCCTCGCTTTGGCCTAAGCAAGGCGCTTTGAAGTTGCTTTTTGCTTTTACCGATAAAGCAGTCAACCTAGTACTACGATTTGACCCAAAGCACCTCGCTTTGGCGCCTCGCTTTGGGCAAAGCGAGACGCTTTGAAGGGGGGTTGAAATAGAACCCAAGGGGTGTAAATAGAATGGTCCGATAGGAAATTTACAAACAATTCAAAGTACAGAAGCAAAAAAGCATGGGGTGTGTTAGTGGTCACCCTCCCTTCCAAACACTACTACACTTTTCTGGCGTGCATGATCAATATCACATCATATCATATCTTTGCAAACATAAGATCGTACAAGTTATTGTTCTTGACCTCAGGATCGTACAATCTCCATCTTATAAGTAAGATACCGATATAAACTTATCCTGTTTCGCTTTAGTTTCTTAAAAAATAAAAAACAAATTATAACCTAAGTTACTTAAAATAAAATAAGTAGTAAATATAACATGTATGTACAAAAGATTCAAAGTACAAAAAAGGCATGGCGAACGTTAGTGGTCACAATGGCCACCCAAAACCGAACTTTTCTTACACGAATAATATTATTAAAGGGTGGACGGGGTGGTCTGTAATAGTCACCCCGTGATCGCTGTGATGAATCACTACACCAGCCCATCACATGTATCACGCCCGTGATTCCATAATATTGTGATATTCATCACAGCCTTATCACAGCCAAGGGAATGTTGGCCAGCGAGCCGTTATAATAAAAGATTTATTATTAATCAATTTCCACTATATAAACTCATTTTTTTCAACCAAAATTAACACAACAACAATCAAACAATATCTCAAACAATCAATCAAACCTCAATAAAAAAATTCAATCTCATAAAAAATGGAAGGATCGAGCAAGAAACAATCGGCTACCAAATGAAAGTTTAAACCAAAGGTTCGGGCTAACTTAAGTGAACCGGCTCGATTTCGTGAAGACGCACCACCAACCCCACAACCTACACACCAAGTGTCTCAAACCCAACATATGCCTACCCCACCCTTTCAAAAGCAAAGTTTTCAAAACCTTATGTATCAAACCCAACAATTTTCGCTTCCAAACCAATATCCACTACACTACTCCCAACCCAACATGCCAACCCAAGTCTTATCCGGGGTGTTCCAAGTACCTCCCAATCCGATTGATGAGCCAATGTTCGACTGTTTTGGGGTTCGCGAACCATACCAAAATACCACGTATCGTAACCCGGTTCCGAGCATTGATTCGGATGGAGATGAAGAGGAAGAGGAAGAAGAGGAGATAGAAGTGCCCCCCCCCCCCCCACACCAAGTGGCAAAGGCAAAGCGAAAAATAAAACGCCCAATGTGAAAACGCCTTGAACGCAAGAGGGAGAGGTGGCTTTGACAAAGTCATTTTACATATTTCCGAGGCCAAACACATCGGAAATCAACAACCAATAGACACTTTTTGGAATCGAGTCATGGCCCACTTTTCGCAACTTGTCGATGGAACAACACATCGGATGGATCAAGTTACCGGAAAATGGAGCGATTTAAATAAAAAAATGAGTGCATTAAATGGCCTCTACGTTACACAGGTATATTTTTTTTATATAAATTGTGAGGTTTATACTTTTTTAAGTTGTTAAAAGTTTATATATTTTTTTTATAAATTGTTAACTTTATATATTTTTTTAAATAGAAACGTCTTTGGCCAAGTGGATCGAGTGATGTGGAAATCGTATGAGCGGCCCTTGGTGATTATCAGTCACTCTACATAAAGAGTGGTTTTGGATCGTTGGATGCTTGGAAAGTTGCAAGATTGCATTCCAAGTGGGTTCCCGTTGAGATTCCGGGAATAACCGAAGATGGGCTGTGACACCCTAGGAAAATCCCACATCGGCCGTGGCCAGGAGAGATCCTTGGTTCATAAGTAATGTCTTGCCTCTTAAATCACCAACGCGTTTTGGGGCTTAATGTTAGTGGATGAGAGGAGAACTCCACAGTTAAGCGTGCTCAGGTGTGAGAAATTCCAGGATGGGTGACCTCCTGGGAAGTCTCCACTTGGGCACCCAAAAACAAATCCGTGAGCTCTGGATGGGCAAAGCGGACAATATTGGTGATGAGAGGGGCGGGGTGTTACAGATGGTATCAGAGCCACTCCTGTGCCGTTCGGGATGGTGGGTGCATACCTCATCAGGGACGATGAGACTCTAACAGGGGGTGAATGTGACACCCTAGGAAAATCCCACATCGGCCGTGGCCAGGAGAGATCCTTGGTTCATAAGTAATGTCTTGCCTCTTAAATCACCAACGCGTTTTGGGGCTTAATGTTAGTGGATGAGAGGAGAACTCCACAGTTAAGCGTGCTCAGGTGTGAGAAATTCCAGGATGGGTGACCTCCTGGGAAGTCTCCACTTGGGCACCCAAAAACAAATCCGTGAGCTCTGGATGGGCAAAGCGGACAATATTGGTGATGAGAGGGGCGGGGTGTTACAGATAATGTGACACCCCAGGAAAAATCCCACATCGGCCGTGGCCAGGAGAGATCCTTGGTTCATAAGTAATGTCTTGCCTCTTAAATCACCAACGCGTTTTGGGGCTTAATGTTAGTGGATGAGAGGAGAACTCCACAGTTAAGCGTGCTCAGGTGGGAGAAATTTCAGGATGGGTGACCTCCTGGGAAGTCTCCACTTGGGCAACCAAAAACAAATCCGTGAGCTCTGGATGGGCAAAGCGGACAATATTGGTGATGAGAGGGGCGGGGTGTTACAGATGGTATCAGAGCCACTCCTGTGCCGTTCGGGATGGTGGGTGCATACCTCATCAGGGACGATGAGACTCTAACAGGGGGTGAATGTGACACCCCAGGAAAAATCCCACATCGGCCGTGGCCAGGAGAGATCCTTGGTTCATAAGTAATGTCTTGCCTCTTAAATCACCAACGCGTTTTGGGGCTTAATGTTAGTGGATGAGAGGAGAACTCCACAGTTAAGCGTGCTCAGATGGGAGAAATTTCAGGATGGGTGACCTCCTGGGAAGTCTCCACTTGGGCAACCAAAAACAAATCCGTGAGCTCTGGATGGGCAAAGCGGACAATATTGGTGATGAGAGGGGCGGGGTGTTACATGGGCCAACGGGAACTCGTGGAAGAAGAGGAAAGGGAAGGGGTGGTCGTTCTAAAAAACGATCGAAAACATCCAATTCGGGAAAACTGTACAGCATCAACTGATGGGTTGTCAAGCAACATTCCCGATATCAATTTGAATGATGAATTTCTCATCCCCACTAACGACACAACACCAGAGACCGCCGTGGGTCGAAGGAAAAGCATAGAGTCGTCAAGTAGCAAAGAGAAAACTCTTTGGGTGGATGAGATGGCCGAATACAAGTCGGCAAAGACGGTGGAAATGGAGGAGAATCGAGAACGGCGCAAGTTGTTGGCGGACTTTGTAACATTTGCATTTTTCTAAACTTTATTTTATTTACATCTTAGTCCCCATACCTTGATCGTTTCAAATTTTAATAAAAAGCTTGAAGTTGTGTTGATCGTTACATCTTTGTTCGGATTGTGTTTCATTATTAATCATAAACGTACATTGAAGCGTAACTTGAACACGTTGTGGTTAGACGTTTAAGCAAATATTATCAATTAAAAAAATGTACGTTTTTACTTATCATATAAAGACAAGTTAATTTATTTATTAGTTGGTAATAATATTTTGATTTATATGCATTTAGATGAGTAAATATAAGAGTTATTTTGTAACCTACCCACACTACACTAATTATATTCACTCAAAATTAACATATGAAACCGATGCTCTTTAATGACCACCATCAATTCTTGTTTATGAATCCTTTTAAATACTAATTTAGTAACTTCTTCATGTTGAACAAGGAGAAACAAAAAAACAAATTTGTCATGTATATTAAAACACAATCATTGATCGAATTGGAAGGAATCAAAACTCTTATGTCAATCACTGTCGTGTGCTATTCCTGTCTGACACAACCGCTGCCACCGGTAAATATGATCCAAAAGATCTCGCAAACTCCTCTCGACTCAGCTTAGTTGTTTTGATTTCCGGGCAACTTCGTAACTCTCATGTCACAATACGATCCACTAACTCCCGTCGCACACCAAGGTTGTCATAAATTCAGAGTGCGTTGCTACAAATTCTTGTCAAGTTGTTCTATGCGTTTAAGGATCGAGCATAATTCATTGATTCTCATTTTCATCCCAATCAAGGTGAGTATACTTATCCCTTTTTTCATTTTTACACTTTTGGGATGATTCATGTACATATATTAAACTTACACTTACACATATTCATAAATGTTTTTACATACAATTCTTACACGTGTTATACTTTGAATTCTTGTGCTTTATGCTTAAACATAAACGTAGTATACTTGCAATCATTACAAAATCATTAACTTAGCTTGCCGACTTTAACAATAGATAGCGCTATTTGGATTGACAACTCGCCTAGTGGAAAGTACCTATGTGTGTGGGAAGTCCTAGGTCATTGTTAATGCTTTAAACTTTGTCACATAAGAGGTTTGATTTTGACCCGTGTTATGTACTTACGTGTTTTCCATATTTGCTTTGAATGATTCATGACACTTGAATTGTCAACATTTTTATACTTATACTATATGTACACAAAATAAGTGTACTCACGAGCATTATTGTTGACGTTTTATTTTGTACATGTTTCAGGGAACGCTTGATGATTGTCACATAGGCTTGGACTTAGACATAATAAACAAGCTTTATGTATTGTTTTGTTTTGAGACTTGATGTATTGGTTTGACTTTGATGTTTGACTTTTAATCATGAATTTAAATAATATTTACACTTTAGTACCATGAGCTTTTGAACAATCGTCATTACATGACACCTCAATGTTTCCGCCATCGGTTGGGGTGTTACAGACTTGAAGATAAAAAGAGAAAATACCTTCATGAAACATTTGTCCGAAATTGAAAAAAATAAAGATTTGAAGGTATAGAAAGAGAAGCACGAAGACGCCGAAGAACCGTACAGGTCGATTCTCCTCGAACAAAAACGCGAAATTTGTGAAAAGTGGGGTTGGGAAGTTAACTTTTAGTTTTTTTATTTGTATGTTTTTTCTACTTTTTTTAGTTTTTTATTGACTGAATTACAAGTTTTGTCCTTTAGGTTTATACCTAATTGCAAAGAATGTCATTTAACTTTAAAATTGATTGGTTTTGTCCTTTATCTTTTAAAATCTTGCACGTTATGTCCTTTATGGCTAACTTGGTTAGTTTTTTCCGTTAAGTTTGGTCATGTGACCTGCACGTGAGGGTATTTCAGTAAAATCCTCTTATATTCTTCCCCAATTTATAGATCATAAACCCTAACCCTAACACCCATTTCAATTAACCCAATTTATCAACATCTCTATCCATCTCTCTACGTCTCTCTCATTAAACATAACCCCATCATTAAACATGAGTTTTCATACAAATTAACATGTGTTAATAGTATCTAATGTTGTATATGTGTTGTTTGATGATTGAATGTTGTTTAGATGTTATAATAATGATCTATGGCTGCTATAGATGATGGTTAATGATTATCTTAGGTTACAAGTTGTTGGATGATCATGTTTTGCCCATTTTGGGGATTTTGTGTTAGATCTAGGGTTTGTTCATGATGTTATTTTTAATAAGATGATTAGGGATTTTCGTATGCATGATAATCTGAGCATATTAAGTTAATTGTTAAGTGATTTCAACAAGTTTCCAATTTGGGTAAAGTTTACATGCATTGATGTGACATTACCATACTTTGCCATTTTGGGTAAGTTGTAAAACGGACTAATTTTGGAGTAACATTGGTAGGGTTTGTGGGGATAGGTTAATGATGTTTGACTGCTATGATTTGTGGCATTTCGTGATGTTTATGGACTGTTTAGATGCGATTTGGTGCATTTTATGAGATTTGGCAGCATTAGGTCGAACCAGACAAACTCATTCGACCCTTCGTCGGGTCGAATGGAGTTCAAATGGGTCGAACCAACTTCATCTTGGTCGAATGAACCTCATTTTGGTCGAATTAACTTGTGTTAAGGTCGAATGAACATGTGTTTAGGTCGAATTAACATATGTTAGGTCAAATGAACTTGTGTATGGGTCGAATCAACATCATAAAGGTCGAATGAGGACCCATATGGGTCGAATGAACTTTCAAACATCCTGATTCGACCTTACACCTTGTTATGTGCGATTTTTTATGCAAACTAAGTGTTTTATGCATGAACCTTACGTGTAATCTACATGTACTTGATTAGTTTATGTAATGGGTCGCCAACGGGATGTCAGGTCTGTCTGGTGTGTCGGGTCAACAGTCAAACACATTTTCAAACAAACTTAGTCACGATCTGGACAATCGGGGACTGGATAACCTTAGGGTTATTAGTCAAAACACTTATACGAACGTTTATGATAGATTCCCGGTAATAGGAACTATTAGGACTTGTTGGTAACTCTTTTATTTGGAAGACGCAACCTAAGGTGAGTTTCACAGACCCACTTTTACTAGTTTTACTTTTGGGGGAGGAAACATGCTATGAACTTATGTTTTGGAACTTATGTCATACTATGGTTTACTTTTTGGGTTACTATGCGATCTTTGGAAGTCCTGGGGGAAACCATGAATGTGTGGGGTTGCACAACAGGGGAAATGTGGATAGATCTATTGGGCGTGACCTGCCCCACTCGACGGCTTAGAGCCGGGCGAGTGCATATTGTCTCGAACTATGCTAAACATCTTCGGGCGACTTAAACAACCATGCTAAACATCTGCTAAACGCGTCTAGTAATGGTTTCCAATCGTAGTAGTAGCAAAACTTACGCCTAGCTAGCGTACACTTTACAGAGTATTGACAGGATTGAATTTGGTACATTTCGGTAACATTTTATAAAATCTATGAACTCACCAGCATTATATGTTGACATCTTTTGGGCATGTTTTTCTCAGGTCGCTAAGGTAGCAATCAATGGACTAGGCTCACGGAGTCATTGCATGGCGTCTAGGGTTTAGTGCACGTTTTCAATAAACTCAGGGTACGTTATTTTGATTTGCGTTGTAAACATAATTCAGCTTCCGCTAAGACTTGTTATGAAATTGCATGGTTTTATTCACGTATCTTTTACATATGGATGTCGTTTATTGTGACCGTTGACTTGGATCCTGGTATGTCACGCGCCTCGCGGTAAAACCCCGCATGTGGAATTTGAGGGTATGACAGATTGGTATCAAAGACAATGGTTATAGTAAACTAGGACTGCATGTAGAGTCTAGTCTATAGCCGAGTCCCCCCCCCCAACACACTAGACGGTCACATATGTTTGAGTCGTAACATGGGTGAACATACTAATTTTGTCGGGGTGTCGATGTTATCATTCTTATGTTCTGCATCATATATTTATGGTTTAAAGGCGTAAGGCCTTGTTAATCCTTGCACGACAGTGTTGTATATTGGAGTGGCTTTGGCATATTCTTGAGATCTGTCCAGGATTTGGACATCTCCCCTCTATACACCAATAGACACACTCTCTTACACACATTATCTTGCACTTGTGCTTGTAATAGCATGACTCTAGGTGATAGTATTCGGTGACTTGAGCTTCAAACTGGGAGTACACATGGAGGACCATGTAAAGCGGTTTATCATTTCGGTTGAACACGAAATCATAAACTGGAATGCATGAGAATCCCAGTAGACTTCGTGTTTGGATGGATAGTCCTGGATTTGACCTAGACTTTATTCTAGTGATTTCTAATGGATTACACTATTGGTGAATATGAACCTCTCGCTCTTGTTTTGTCAGAAGATGTCTGACGCTCGTGGTGGTCGCAGAGATGGGCGTACTGGTGGTCATGGCGGCGGTGATGGTAATGTTAACATGACCCAGGAAGAGCTGAACAACCTGCTTCAGCAGTAAGTGAATGTTGCACTGGCTGCATTTCAGGCTGCACATAATGCTCTTGGTAGTAATTTGATTTCTATCATTTTTGCCTAAATTCTAGGTGTTAATTTTTTTATAGTTGTTTATTCTTGTGTCATTGGTTCAGGTGCTGCTATTAACCCACCTCCACCTTAGTGCACCTACAAGATGTTTCGGGACTGTAAGCCTCATAACTTTGCTGGAATTGAGGGAGCAGTGGGACTGCTCAGGTGGTTAGGAAAAGTTGAATCGGTATTCTTGATGTGTAACTGTCCAGCTGAGGACCGGGTGAAGTATGCTAAAGCGACGTTTGAGGGCCCTGCTTTAACTTGGTGGAACTCCACTACTCAGACTTTGGGCTTGGGGGAGGCTAATGCTATGCCTTGGGTGGATTTTGTGCATCTTTTGAAGAATGAGTATTGTCCAAGGGATGAAGTTCAGAAGCTAGAGCATCAGGTTTGGGGTTATAAGATGGTGGGATCGGAGATTGAGGAGTATACAGTTAGGCGTAACGAGTTGGCGGTGTTGTGCCCTGACTTGCACACACCTGAGTTTAGGAGGATTGAACACTACATTTCTGGGTTGGTGCCAGAGATCGCATGGTTGGTGGCTGCTGGGAACCTTGCTACGTTTACGGATGTGGTTCGGTCAGGTCATAGGATGACTAATATGACGGTGGTAGAGGGTGTTTTGCCTCCTCGAGGCACCACTGTGAAGGTTTCTGACTGTAACAAGAGGAAATGGGATAGTGTGGGGAAGGGTTCAGCGCCAGTTCAGTCTCAGCAGGTGAAGAAGTTTGAAGCTTCTGGGTCGTCGTTAGGGCAGAAACAAAGTGGATACATTGGGAAGCACCCTAAGTGCAACAAGTGTGGGTTTCATCATTCTGGTAATTGTGAGCGGGCTCGTTGTCATCGGTACCAGCAGTTTGGGCACTTTGCAAAGGATTGTATGTTGACTCTCCAGCCGTCTCAGGCTCGTGATGCTGTTCCTGCTCCCGCTCCTCAGGGGACTCCAGGAAAGTAGGTTTGTTATAACTGTGGTGAATCGGGGCACTTCAGGCGTGAGTGTCCTAAGTTGAAGCAGGGTGAGGATGGGAAGAACGGGAATGATAACGGGAACAACGGAGGTGGCGGCAGGAATGCGCGTGCTTTCGTCATTGGCTCAAGGGAAGCCAAACAGGATCCTAACACAGTCTAAACATCTTTCGGGCGTGACCTGCCCCACTCGACGACTTGGAGCTGGGCGAGTGCATATTGTCTCGAACTATGCTAAGCATCTTCGGGCGGCTTAAATATCCAGGCTAAACATCTACTAAACGCGTCTAGTAATGGTTTCCAATCGTAGTAGTAGCAAAACTTACGCCTAGCTAGCGTACACTTGACATAGTATTGATAGGATTGAATTTGGTACATTTCGGTAACATTTTATAAAACCTGTGAACTCACCAGCATTATATGTTGACATCTTTTAGGCATGTTTTTCTCAGGTCGCTAAGATAGCAGTCAATGTACTAGGCACACGGAGTCATTGCATGGCGTCTGGGGTTTAGTGGACGTTTTCACTAAACTCAGACTACGTTATTTGATTTGCGTTGTAAACATAATTCAGCTTCCGCTAAGACTTGTTATGAAATTGCATGGTTTTATTTACGTATCTTTTACATATAGATGTTGTTTATTGTGACCGTTGACTTGGATCCTGGTATGTCACGCACCTCGCGGTAAAACCCCGCATGTGGAATTTGAGGGTGTGACAACTACTGAGCCGCGGATTCAATATCGGGCAAGTGGAGCGATATTAACAGCAAATGCACTAACTTTCAAGCCATTTATCAACGCACCCGGTACGGTTGAAAATCCGGCCAAAGCGACGAGGATATTTTAGAGGCGGCTTTGGAAGAATATAAAGCCACACAAGGGGATTTGCAATACCTAAGGCTTTGGCGGCTGCTGCGAGACTGCTCCAAATGGTCCAACATTCGCCCGATGGTTAGAACTTCTTCATCTAGGGCCAGAAATACGAGGCCTTCATAGAAGTCCAAGACCTCCGAGTCGGTTGATCCCGAAACGCCAACATCTAACGCGTGACACATCGACTTAAACGCCGAAGAAAATGGGTTTTTTTTTTCCAGTGGAGGAAGGGGCAGAAGAGTTACCTCGTCCGCCCGGTCGAAAGGCTGCTCGAGCCGCCCGGTCAGAGTCTTCGTCAGGGGTGAACAACTTAAGTCAGGCGTTTTCTGAGATGAACCAAGGCTTGCAAGGCATACGCGACATCGGGGCTCAACGTATCCAAGACAACCGAGAGGTGATCAAGCTTATGAGGGATTGACAATTTCAACGCAACTTTGACTTTTACACGAAGTCGCACAACCACCTAACCGGCAAAGCATTGGAAATGCGTTTGAAACAAAAGGCCAAAATCGTGAAAAAATATGATCTATGAGTATTTGTATTTTTTTTTGTATTTCAAAAATTTTCAAGTATTTGTAATTTTTTTAGTATTTGTAATTTCTTTTTATTTAATGGAAAATAATTTGGTATTTAATATTATTATTTAAAAAAACAATAATTAAGCAATCATTACCCAATCATTTATAAAGCCCCATGAAGCCCCTTCCCATTACACCTCTCTTTTCCCATAAAGCCCTATGGAGCCCCTTCTATTACTTTATAATATTTTATTCCCCATGGAGCCCCAACGCCTGCAAGACATACGCGACATCGAGGCTCAACGTATCCAAGAAAAACCGAGAGGTGGTCGAGCTTTTGAGGGATCGACAATTTCAACGCGACTTTAACTTTTACACTAAGTCGCACAACCACCTAACCGGCAAAGCATTGGAAATGTGTTTGAAACAAAAGGCCAAAATCGAGAAAAAAATATGATCTATGAGTATTTGTATTTTTTTTAGTATTTGTAATTTTTTTTTGTATTTCTAATTTTTTCAAGTATTTGTAATTTTTTTAGTATTTGTAATTTCTTTTTATTTAATGGAAAATTATTTGGTATTTAATATTATTATTTTAAAAAAACAATAATTAAGCAATCATTACTCAATCATTTATAAAGTCTCATGGAGCCCCTTCCCATTACACCTCTCTTTTCCCATAAAGCTCTATGGAGCCCATTCTATTACTTTATAATATTTTATTCCCGTCCAACACTTGGTTGAGGGCCTAAAGTTTCCTATGGGAGGCTTGGGTTCAATTCCCACTAGCTATATTTGGAGGACATTGGTGGAGGGGAAATGAGGGATGACCCGGCCATTGGCTTGGGTTCGAGTCCTGATCCCGACCGGTTTTACCAACTATTTCACCGTCGTGCCTTCGGGCGGGTTAGTGGTCGGGTTTTCCCGGGAATTGGTGGCAATTGGTGGCCCCTAATAGGGCATGTGAGACATTTTTTGACATGTGACATGTGAGGCAACATGCTATTTTACTATTTTTTTTTAAATTTAAATAAACAAACAAATATTTCATTTAAATATTTCATTAAACTAAACATAAAAAAATACATTAATTCACAAAATTACCTAAAATTAAAAAATACGGAAATATTTTAAAAAAATAACGATCATGCTAAAAAAATACAATCTAAAGACGATATTTTGCCCGAATTTGTTGCGTGAGAAGGTTAAACAATACTAGAGCATCTCCTGTGAGTCCCTCGGACGACCTCGATGGAAACTCAATGTCCTTCTCCATTTGACGCGCCTCTTGAATCTCGACGAACTTCTTGTTTTCGGCGGCTCTCTCTTGCATGGTCTCCAACCGCTTTGCTCCAAGGTCTCGTATATCTTGAAGACGTCGGTTTATCTCTTCAAAGTCATCTTTCAACTCGACAGCCATCAAAGACGACTTCGCACGCCCACCATTTCGCACGCTTCTTCTACCTGGCGATACGTAATTGTGAAAACCCCATGTTGGTTGTGTCCAAATCTTGAAAGTTAAACGATTGTTGAGGTTGGGTGGTATTTGGACGATGCGTGTTTGGGTTGCCTGGGCGAGATGTAACACCGAAAGGTTGGCGGAATGGTTGCATGCTTTTTGATTTATGGTTTAAAAAAATGAGTGAGAGTTTATAAAATTTTAGGTTAAATGGTTTGTAGAGAAAAGATTGAGAGGTGGGAATTTATAAAAAAAGGTGTGAGAGGTGATGAATTAATTTTTTTTTTGTTTTCAACGGTAACTTAAACGTTCAAATTTTTTTTTCTAACGGTAACTAGTCCCACGTGGCGGCTCTCCATTGGCCCATCCAAATTTTCACCTACGCGAAAAATTTCGCTTGGCCCCTGTTAGCGTCCGTTTGGCTTGATTTTTTTTTTTTTGGGGGGGGGGGGGGGGGGGGCGGTGTTCCAAAGTGAATTAGGCGCCAAAATCAGCAATTAACGCCCCATTAATGAACGCTTACGTATGGTCTAATGAAAAGACAAGTTTTTTTGTTTTTTTTAATCGAAGATTAGCTTCCTATCGATGAGTGATTCTACTATTAATTGATAATTCTTACCAGATATTATCCTATATATTAATGTACTGACATTTGTGAATAGTGATTTTTTGTGGTTGGCTGATTTAGGCGGTGTGTGTTGAACACGTGTTCTCTTCTACTCTCTTCTTTGTTGCATACGTGTCCTCTTCTGCTTCTGCTCTCTTCTTTGCTACATCATCTTCTCTGTGTCGTCTTTGCTATCCAACGGAGGCCATCATCGGTTGTTTCTACGTTGCTATTATCCCTATAGCTAAATACCAACTTACTCTTTTTTGTTTATTTAACATTGTTTAAAATGCACTTGGACAATTTACAGGGACCGCATTTTAAATATATTATTTATGAGGATAGTATATGTAAATAACGTAGCTTCACCGACAAATTGGTGTACCCTGATAATGTTATCCCAACTATCAAATATCAATGATTTCCATTTTATACCCAACGGTTAAAAGGTTGAAATAATGATCATAAACTTTACCAAAATTTCTATTTATACATACAACTTTAAAATGACGTTAGCGGTTAGCCCCACACACACTCTCTTCTTTATGATTACTTTTGGTACTTCACTTTAAAAAAATCCCTTTTATTTTTCCCTCTTATACACATTGTGCAAGGAGTAAATAGTAAGCAATTTCTTGAACGGAAATAGAAATAATTTAATTTAAATATGTTTTCTTAACTATGTAACTCATAGTTCGGAACTAGTTTGTAAGTAACTTGTATAAGGTTGCTTGTAGCTTATGTCGAAATACTTGACTAGTATAAACATTTGAGTCAAGTTTGAGCTACTAGTAGCTATAACCTTGGTTCCTTGTCTATTGGTAGTTTGGTCATCTATTTTGTATGACTTGAACAAATTGAACATTGTTTGTTAATTTTTTATTTGAAAGTTGTATACAAAATGTACCAATTCGTCATCACTTAAAATAAACAAGCCAACCAACTCTATTTAGTTGAATATAAACAGTATACGAAGTCAATTTTCAATTGATACTAAAGATTATAAGGCAATCCAACTCGACTCATGTTATAATAAGTTCAAGCCCGAGTTGGCACTTGCTAGACTACACTCATTTTTTCAAACAATCCCATCTTTACCTATTAACAACCCTAATGATTTTGTTGTAATAAATCCACAAACTTTTGCATTCATAATTTAGTTTGTGATTCTTAATAGTTTAAAATAGGAAATCAAAATGATACAAAAACTGATATAAATAATAATAATAATAATAATAATCACTTAACAATCAACCACGTTTCATATTTACCTCCCCAATGTGGGAAATATAATAAAAAGTTTGGAGACTAGTTTTGTAAATAGCGATTTCAAATGTGCAAAAGTGGAAAAATGGTTGAAAGTTTTGTTGTCTCTTGCAACAACCGCAAAGCTGGCTGCTGGATGGATCTAAAAACAGGGTGGCTCCCACTAAAACCATTCTACTTAATCCAATCATCCATTTATGATCGGACGGTCTAGATTTACTTCAACACATGATTGCACTTTCTAATGTTGGTATACTTATTATTATACCTTTTCCATAAAACATATAGTGATATAACGAGGGAATTGTTTCATGTAAGACACTTTGAGGGAGGGATAGAATCATAGAGCAATATTCACCTTTAAAAAAGAGTGTTTGAGGGCAAATTTGGATACGTTATTAATGGTGGAGATTTTTTTTTGTTAAAATATATCTACAAAGAAAATAGAAAATAACATCATGTGTTCTAGACAACTTTAGAAACATTAAAAACACACTATTTAGATCTACTAACTTTGTCTACACCCAAATATATTTTTTTGAAAATTATACACCCAAATATATGATTGAGCCTTTATATCTTGATGGTGTTGTGTAAAGTCTGATGGTTTTTATTGTTGAAAAACTTGTTGTTTCTTGCATGCGATATGTGATCAATTCTCTAACAATAATACATAAACATGAATAAGTAATCGGATATGTACCTTATTAGCCAGTAACCTTAGAGAGGGAAGACTTCATGATCTACAGGATGATCGGGTTCCCAATTAGGGTGTACAGTAATGATGGCTAAGGAGATCAAAGATCTCAGTTTAGAGAGGAGAGAAGGAAGGAATTAGGGTTTAGAGTATTGGTGTTTCATTAGCCTTTAACCTCTCCTAATAATCTCTATATATACACCAAAGGGGAAAACCCTATTTAATGGTTCATTAAGGGTAATTACGCCCATCACACAAAGACCAGATAAACCAATATGGTATTTAGGTCATTGATCATTTATTAGATAAATGATTATAAGAGCCACATAACACATAACAGAATATATAAATATATTCTTACAGCGATAAAATCCAACAACACAAGTAGTTCAAAAGATCATCGACGTGTTTTTTTAACCTAGTTAAAAATTTGTAGCATTTTTACTTTTTAATTGCATAAGTGTATAATGAGCCAATTAGTGATATATTCATGTTAATTATATCACAAGGCTGTCGTTTTTAACGTGAACGGGAAAAAAATACTTTTATTGTGACATCCAACTGAAAATATAAGATAATGTCACTGACTTAGACGTAGTAGGATGATTAATCACGATAGCTATCTATAAGCACACCGTCCTCTACTACTTAATGAAACACGAGTGGAAGGAACTTTAACTTTGCATGGTTGAAAGTGATTTTTGCCCAAAATAAATACCCATTATTGCCATTAAGAACAAAGAAACGTGACATCAACAATAATACAACACTCACCAGCAACTTTTGGATTAAAAAAATACATAGTGGTTTCTAAATATAATTTTTTATTAAGGAATTAGCTATATACAACTTATATCTATATATAAGAGCATCCTAAGTAAGCTTTTTTTTTTTTATCTTATATACATAATCTAACTTCAAATCAAAAGTATCATATATATGAAAACCTATATGGTAATATTACGATGTATGCGACGTTGAATAGACACACATATTATGATTTTTATCTATTAAATAAAGGAAAAATTACAGAATTCGTCCTTTAAGTTTACCTCGTTTTTCAGTGGATTTTTTTTCGTGTTTCAGTTGCTGAGATTCATCCTTAACGATCTAAAATGTTACACCCACTGTCCTAAGGCACTAACCCAGTTAAAAATTTCAGTTAGTTTTGTCCATGTGCCTTGCACATGAGGGTAAATTGGTAATTTTACTTCTCTCTCTCCATATATCTTTCAGCTTGGTGTCCCCCTCTCTCTAACTTCAACCATCTCCACCACCCAACAACCACCACGAGATCCGGTCACCTAAAACCCCCCACCACCTGTGGCCACCACCATCAACATCGTCTTCGTCTGGAACCATAGCCCCCAAACTGATTTTGGGCTTTCAAGGTAATAAATGTACACTTTTATTGTGATACCCCACAATTTCAGGTTATCACTTTAAGTAAACTCTAGTTACATTCCTTGCATTCTATTTAACTAGAGTTAGCTAGATAGGACACACGTTGCACAGTTATAGGTTAATAACTGCATGAAGTGGTAAATCGGAGAATTACCAGACTTTATACATGATTAGTGAACCTCGGACGTTGGTGAACAATGAAGTTAAATAATTGTGAATTAATTGATTGAGATTGATTGCAATTACGTGCTTCTATGATACTCTGTGAAACTGTGTGCAAACTGTATGTGATTACGTGAACTTAAACCGAATACGTTAATAAAAATCGTAATAGGTGGACCGGTAGGATGGTTGGGGTATTAACACATGGGGTTACACTTATTTTGGTCCAAAATAGCGAAAATATCGATGAAAACACGCTGTACGACGAAGCAGGTAACCCGACGCGGGCCGAAGAGCTGTGAGCGGCCGCTCGCAGCCTTCAAGCGGCCGCGCGCGGGCATCAGGTTTCACCAAATCGCCTTAAACTAGTATTTAAGCAACCTTAAGCCTCTTGTATCTCCTAAACTCAAACCCTAATCGCCCCTACTGCCCTTTTACGACATATTAACCCCTAAACATCTGCTAAGGCGCAAGAACATCGATCGGGACGCTTCAAGAGCATTCGGTTGATTGTTTTGAAGAGCTTGCGGTATAATCTTCAATCCCTTGTGTTTTAATCTTCTTTAATATATTATAAAACCTTATAACTAAGTTTTTCCAGGTCTGAAACCTTTTCATAAAGGTTAAAACTTGAAGTTTATAAAGATTGAATGGGTTAAACATAATCCTATGCGATTAGAAATTGATAACTTGCATGTTGAGCATGTTTGTGATGTTTTGATCTTTAGGGTTTATGATTTTGAATGTGTTATGATAGGTTCTGATCATGTTAGGTCTTATGAATGTTATATGATGATTTTTTATTATCTTTGATCGATTATACGCATACGTGAGTAGTTTAAACAAGAGTTTATGCATGATTAAAATCTGGACAGAATGTTTAGGTCAACTTGTAGGGTCTGTTACGTAACTTAAACATGATGTTTTTGATGATTTCTTTGCATGGTTGTATTATACATGGTCTTATCTTTTCATAATGGGCAAAATCGTTTGATTTGGACGTCGTTTGAATAGTATTTGGAATTTTCTTTGATTAAAGGTCAAATCAGATTTTCGGATTAACAAACTGAGTCAACTTTAAACAATCATAATTCGAGTTTTACAAGGAATTAAGTTATGAAATTTGGACAGTAGGTTAAAATTGGAATAACTCGGCTTTTCCAAGTGGATTCATCCCGTTTGGATGAATACACGAATTTGGGAAATTTTTCTACTAAACTGATCTGTTGTGTGTATTTTCTGAACGTAGCTGTGTTCCGTGAATTTTCATAATTTTTGTACAAGGTTTTATCATAAAATAAAAATATGGATTTTTCCAGTAGAACCCCTAAAATATTTAGTAAAATTTTGGGAGTCTAACTCACTGGATTAGTATTTTTAATAAATTAGTTTTCATGGCGCATAATCTGTCCTAAAACGCTGATTGTGTATTGTGAGTTTATGTGACTAATTGGAGTCCTATGTGGTATGTATTTGACATGTACTTTAATAGGCACTTATATGAGATGCATATGAAGTGTAAAACTAATGATAACCAACCTATTCACCAACGGGTCCGTAGGGTTTACTTATGCATGTAGAATCACTAGGTGTCACTTACACGGTTTTGAATATTTACACGTCTTGGACAAACGGGTTATATGGTGTAATTGTATTACACATATACTCACTTAGTGACACATGTAATAGGGAGTCGGTAGCACACCCTACTTTGGAGTTTGGATTTACTTGCTTGGATACTAAGGTGAGTTTCACTATTTTTTCTCAAAAGCATGCGTCTCAGGGTGAGACAACTTTGGTAAACGTTTTCTAGTCCGGTTCGGGACTACTTGAACATTGACTCTTTAGGAGAGTCCGTTACAAATCCTCGGGTGGATTGCGCTTTGATCTGTTTAAAACTTATTGGTCCTTTGTGAACTAAACACTCCATCACTTAAAGTCCTTACATATTATTGGGTTAATCCCTGGAGGTGAACGGGGTATTAGTTGATAGCGCTATTAGGTTGTGCAGCAACCTCATGTTTGCGATGTTGGGAGCATGGGCATGAACTTCTGACCACATCTGTTATGCTAGTGTTGATAGACACTAGTTCCTAAGGCAGTTTAACGTATGTTAACACATTTCTGAAGGTTCCCAATAATATCCTGTTTAGTTGCAATGAGTGGGTTAGCTACCCCTGACATGATTAAACTGATAACACTTGAACATTTGGGTCTGGGAGACCTACGCTTTTGATTACTTTATACTTGTTATCCAAATTGTGAACTCACCGACTTTATGTTGATACACGTTAGCATGCTTTTGCAGGTAACTAGGTATGGAGCATGAGTAGGGCATGCATCATGTAGTGTCATGGGATTATGATCACTTAAACTGCTTTTAAATATTTAACTATTTACTTATGGTTTTGGGCGCGGTGTTTTGCGCAGACTTTTACTTAACTGTTTTGTTATTTCGCTTCCGATATACTTAATTGATTTGGTTAAAACTTTTAAACTTGGTTTTACAATAACGAACTAAATGGTTTGGGCATTTAGAGTCGTTCATGTGACTTATGGCTATGGATCCTGGTTTGTCATGCGTCTCGCGGTATAAACCCCGCAGTGAAAATTTGAAGGTGTGACATTTATTCACATGTTCAATAATCAGAAGATCAAAATCACCAAGTCAAAATGTACCTATTACAAACAACCTCATCCTTGCGACCTTGCCACACTGCCAATGAATTGGTGACCTCTCTATCTATGAACACTATTGGGCGATTCTTATTTTGCCATTTAACGATCTGGGTTTTCAAACGGATCCAATAGGAAGACCATTGGCCAGCGTTCGCGTGTAGCATCCAGGTAGGTGACGGGGCTTGGGGCAGTTTGGAGTCATTAGTGTTTTGTTCAAATCATCAGTAATTATGAAGTGGGTTTTCTCAATTTAAAAATTGGCTTTTATATCTAGAAAGTCAATCAAATTTGATTATTTTTTTTATCATTGTTTTGTTTTTACAATTAATAAAGGAAAAGAAGGAACATACGATTGAGGGAATAATAAAAAGAAAACATACTACTTCTCATTCTCCAAGTCTGTCTTTCCAAATTGCTGCTGTTGGTTCCACATCTTGATAATATTTTAGTAAAGTTTCTAGAAATTGAAATTAAAGTTAATAAAATAATAATAATAGGGAAGTTTTGGTTTGTGGTTGGAAGAATGAGAAGGTAACTGGTTTGATTTGTGGAATTGGTTTGGTGGTGGTGGATGAAAGAGATGAGGGTGCCTCATGTTGCCCTAATTGTCTGTTTTTAAAGCTCAAAGATGAAGAGGGAGTGGTGAAATGACTGTTATGCCCTCACATGTCCCTCACGTGATCAGATTTAACATTAAAAACTAACATGGTTAGTGCCTTAGGACAGTGGGTGTAACATTTTAGATCATTAAGGATGAATCTCAGCAACTGAAACGCGAAAAGACAACCACTAAAAAACGAGGTAAACCTAAAGGACGAATTCTGTAATTTTTCCTTAAGTAAATTTTTACAAGACATTATGGAATGACAACTATAGTAAAATAGTAAATTATTTTCGGAAGGATTATAATACTATAAGAGTACACGGAGTGGGGCGGGAAGTGGTTTACCGGCGGGAACACCATCCCATGGGGGAGTGGAGGGTTGGGCGGAAGGGGGGGAAGAAGCTTGACGTGGGGGGGGGGGGGGGAGCACACGTGGCACAGTGGGATTGGATGATGGGTTTGTTGACCGTTGAAAAAAATATCAAATGTAACCGTTGGTTTTAACGGTCAAAAAAAAAAAAAATAACTTTGATATATAACCCCATTTTATTGAAAAAAACACCCACTACACTTCACCACAACCTCTCATCTTCTCAAATTTTATACACTTCTTCACCAAATTTTATACATTTCTTCATACAATTTAAAAAAAATGAACCCACACAACAGAGGCTTTGATCCGAACAACCCATACAACTACATCCCGAACCCAAATACGCCACCGGTTCGTCCAGTACCAACCCGTCCACCCATTCCATCACCTTGTCCCGACTACGCGGGTTACGCGGGTTATCTTAGTGGGCAGATTTATCCTAATTTTCCATTTAATGATTCCCTCGTTCCTAATTTTTCTTCACAACAACTCACTCCTTCAACGCCACCGGATACCATACCCGAAACACACGAAATTGTTGTGGGTTCATCGTCTGGTAAAAAACAAACCGGTAAAAGAACTCACAAAAAGAAGACACCGGCAGAGAAAGCGTTGAACGCCGCCAACCGCCAACCTCAAAAGTGGACAACCGCCGAAAAGGTTGCCATAACGCAAGCTTGGATAAACGAGTCGGAAACCTCGATTCAAGGTATTTGTAATATTTTTTTGAACATTATATATTTTTTAGACATTATATTTTTTTAGACATTATATTTTTTTTAGACATTATATATTTTTTTAGACATTATATTTTTTTTAGACATTGTATATTTTTTTAAACATTATATATGACTAACGGATTTTTTATTTTCTTTTTGTATAGGAAATAATCGCCACAAAGCCGACTTTTGGGACGACATAAACAACGCGTTCCATAAGTTGATGGATCGAGAGCTATATCGATATAACGATAGTCTCTTGTCCAAACGGACGGATATAAACAGGGCGATGAATGTCTTCAAGGGCCATTATTATCACGCTAGAAATTATCCAAGAAGCAGTGAAACGGACGGCGACTACCTAGCTAATGCACTAAAAGCTTTTCGCGATGAAAAGGGCATGGACTTCAAGTTTTTGCATTGTTGGGAGATCGCGAAAAACCATTTAAAATGGGCGGACGTGCCCTCTGCTTCCAATTCGTCAAAAAGGCAAAAACAAATTCATCTCATAACCGTTCGGGTGAACGTGAAGACTTGGATACAGTTAACTTGGATGATGACGACTTCGACGAGGAATTGAGTCGTCCACCCGGTCGAGACAAGTCTAAAAAGAGGGCGCAAAGGTCCCCTGATTCGGGTTCGGGATCGGATCTGGCAAAGGTGCTTACAACGGTGATTTGGCCGACTTAAATGCCAACATCGTCCAATTCAACACGATTCAACAATAAAGGCTCGAGGAGAAAAAAACCATTCGCGAAGCCTTTGAAAAAAGTTGACTATGAAAGAACAGCGCGAAAAGCACGAAGATATGAAATTCATGAACACCAATCATCTTAGTTGTCAAAAGTTAGAGATGACCCTAAAACTGAAGCGTGAGCTTATGGAAAAATATAATATGTAGTTATTTTATTTTCTAGTTTTTTTTTTATTTTTTTCGATTTTTTTTATGTTTTTTTTATGTTTTTTTTATTTTCTAGGTTTTTATTTAATTTTATTATTAATTATTATGAATTTTAATTTAGTTTTTAATTTAGTGATTTTAAATTAAAAAATATAAATTAAATGCCACATGTCACTCTCTCCTCTTCCCCCCTTTCACTCCCTACAATTTTTCTCCCATATGGGTCCCACAAGTGCCACATAACGCTTCACCCCTTCTTTCCCCCTCCACTCCGTGTAGTCTAAAACGTTGAAGAGTGAAATAGTTTAATAGGTTTATGAATGCAACCATCTATGAAAAAGTAACTCAACTTCATATTCCAAGCATTGAGGAGATATATGTAAGTAGACTTTTTTAAGTCAAGGAATCACATGATAACCACCATGACATCGAGCGTCGTGATTAAGGTTGACTAGTCGACCGTCGTCAGTCCCTTGGCTCTCTTAGATACGCAAAAACCCGACCTCCACCAGCATGAAGGCACGACAATTGAATAATTGATAAAATCTCGCCTCCCATCCAAGTCGAACCGGCACCACCCGTATCCGCTCTTCACCTGGATGCCGCAGAAAATAAAGGGGATAGTGAGAATCGAACCTGGGTTACAAAAAACACAAGGAGATAACTATTAAAGAAATATGTTATATTTTGTAGCTTATTCAAGATATAATAAACATGATAACTGAGATATGAACATAATTAGTTTGAAACTCACTTTTAATTAAATTAGTCTATAGTATAAGGTAACTGATCACTGTTAATTGGTCGAATTGAAAACTATTGATGAATTCCTTGAAAAAGAAAGATTTATATAACTTTGTTTATAGTATTAGAACTAAACTAGAGAAGTTTTGTTTCTAACATAAGGTGTTTTTTTCACTGGATTGAATCGTATTCCTGTTTGCTTATATTTAAAAAGCTAGTGGAAAAAAGTTACCTAAAGTAAGTTAAAAGATTTGCACTTAAGGAAAAGAAAAGAGATATATATATATACTAGCTTTTATCTTGGGAGCGTCCCGGGGTTGAAAAATATAACAATTTCAATAATACTAATACTAATAGTAATAATTATTACCCTTGTAATTAAATAAATAAAAAAATAAACTTGCTATAAGGTGACACCATGTGTTGCAGTGTTGCGCGATTCTTTCTCTTAAATTCTCTTGATGAAGTATACCCATGCATCTTTAAAAGAGTAAAATTTCAATGAAAGTATGACGATTAAGCTAAATTTCAACATCATAGATAAGAACCTGGTTTAAAAGAAAAAACATTATTAATGAATAACTTGTACACTTTGTGTTTCATACATGAAACCCCACAAAAAATAGCTGTTTTTTTCTCTGTTTTTTAT
Organism: Ambrosia trifida; assembly: GCA_028751855.1. Taxonomy (NCBI): domain Eukaryota; kingdom Viridiplantae; phylum Streptophyta; class Magnoliopsida; order Asterales; family Asteraceae; genus Ambrosia; species Ambrosia trifida. The sequence continues at coordinate 43,102,676 of CM054125.1, forward strand.
ATAGACTATGGTACTCGTTGGAAAGATAATAAAACGTTCGTTAATTTGGTGTAACTTTTTTCTTTAAAAATATCGTATATAAAAGATATTAACGTTTAAAAATTATGGGAGCAAAATAAGAGAGAGAAAAATTTAAATTTGTTTTTAAATTCTTTTTTTATAAAATAACTCAATTTAAATTTAGTAGATTAGATTTTTTATCTATAACTTATAATAAAAGAATTGAATATTGATGATGACACACTCAAGGAGGAGAATGTCTCCTTGAATGCCATGTTATTAAAATGGCTTTCTTAGGCCTTCATTGAATGCTACCTCATCAATATTCAATTCTTTTATTATAAGTTATAGATATATAAATGATCCAAGCGAGGTCCAAACAGCTAGGGAGCGTATCGAAAACACAGGTATTGAAAATCGTCTAGTCTAAACTTGATACGAATATTGAAAATACGAAGTACGGTAGGGGACCCGATATTTAAGGTAAGATACCATACAGAACCGGGACCTTATCGAAAATCGCTAAAACTTGATATAGAATTGGCACTGAATATGGTCCGATACCAATATTTTCAGTACCGGGTACCAAAATGTGCTTCCCTACAAACACCCAGTCTTTGACAATTGATAAGAAAAATCAGAATTAAGTCTTCAACTATTTCATTAGTTCTCACAGGACATGGTGTGAATCGTGTGATCGCAATGTATCTTCTTTCATATAAATGTACAATTTAAACCATACAAGATACATGTACATAGCTATTTTGAACTCAGTTGGTTTGTTACTCAAATAAAAAAAAAAAATCAATAAGTAAAAAACAAACCCATTCGGATGTGTGTGACCTTTAACAACTAGTAATTTAATTTAAATGGCTTTAAAAAAAGAAATGACAATAATATGCTCCAAGCAGGGGTTGAATATCATAACTACTCCACTATTTGTTAAAATATTTTTATCGGTTAGTTGCGGTCAATATCCAAAAAGTACGTGGCCGATAAAACTTTGATAGTATATAAGTAACATATAAATTTCGAAAAAGTGTGATCGCTTGACTGGTTAGACCTTAGTGGGTTTGACACAAGTAGGGCTGTAAACAAACCAAACGTTCGGTGAACAGTTCGTAAACCGTTCGGCGGGAAGTTCGTTTGTGTCCGTTTGTTTAATAAATGAACGAACACAAACAAAAAATTCCGTTTGATTAACTAAACAAACAAACACGAGAAAATGTCTCGTTCGTTCGATTGTGTTCGTGAACGTTCGGCAATGTGTTTGTTTACGTTCGTTTATTTATATTTGTTCGTGTATGTTTGTTTATGTTCAATCACTAGTTAAAACTTATGATAATTATGAACTTTTGAATTAGGAATATCATGTATTAATGCCTATGCCTAAGTAATTTTAGATAATTATGTCTAAGTTAGTACAAATTAACTTATCGACATCATTTAGTAGATATAGTTTGTCTAACGGTTAATATTAACAATGTTTTTTTAGTTAGTTGCATATTAAATGTTTGTTTTTGTTTGTTTGTGTTTAAAACCCGTGTTCATGAACAGTTCGCAAACAACTGAATTTCTTAACAAACAAACACAAACATAGATTTATGTTCGTTAGTGTGTTCGTGAACAGTTCGTTTGTCCAAGAAACCTTAACAAACAAACACGAACAAAGCCTTGTTCGTGTTCGTTTGGTTCGTTTACAGCCCTAGACACAAGAATACAAGTGTTTAAAAAAAAAGTTAATGGCCAAAATCAAAACTTTTTAGATATAGGTCCTTCTGTTTTACATTTTGTTGCTAAATTCATCATTGACACTAAACCCAGTTAACTATTGTCGTTAACTATGGGGGTATTTTTGTCTTTTTGGTTGTCCCTTTTTAAAATCCAATTTAAATAGAGTTATTCATACCACAAAAAACAAAAATACCCAAATGTAAAAAAGGGGCAGCAAAAAAGACAAAAATACTCTCAGAGTTAATGATAATAGTTAATTGGGTTTAGTGTTAGAGACGAATTTGACAACAAAATGTAAAACAGAAGGACCCAGATGCAAAAGGTTTTAATTTTGGACTTATGTAGCAAAAATGACTAAACATCAGGGACATTTTTGGCTATTAACTCTGTAAAAAATTATGTGTGAAGGTTATCGTTTAGGCGACTCTAATTTCCAAACAAGCGGTACGTGGCAAAAACCACAAACGATTTCTATGAAAAGAAGAGGTGTGTAAGCTTTGCCGTGCCGACGAAGAGAGGAGAGTCCATGGTTGCAAAAGCTTTTTAAAATGGGTTTGCCATTCGCGTAGGTTATCACTTAAGGAGCTCATTTTATACTTTTCGTGCATATGATATTAAATTTGATTTAGGTTTAATGTAGGCGGTCCATTCTAGAGGAGGGTAGGGGTGACTGATGATGAAAGTGATGAATATATTGAACACATTAATTAGTTAATAAATTACAATAAAAAACTAAATAACAATAAAAGAAAATAGAAAAAAATGAATTCAATATCTAAAATTTCGCTATTTATTAATTTTGGTAAAAAGCTTCAAAATTATAATTTCTAAAAACTGATTGAATCGTTTTAAGCTTTTGTTTAACTAAATGACTCATCATTGTCACATAAATAAAGTAGACTAACAACTTTAAATGTACTAGTAGGGTGCTCGCACGATGTAGCGGGGGACACAGACACTTCTAAGGGTGTGTATGGTTTGGCTCAGTTTGATTATTAGCCTCAACCGAAACTAAACCAAAGTCATCAGTTAATCGATCTTATTAAACAATCGATTATTTGGTTCGATTTATATGGTTACATTTCCGGGTTTTTGTCCGGTTTAGTTAGTTTTGGTTAGCAACAAAAACCACACTTTGGCTAAATTTTTTTGCCTATATTTATATCTTTTGTACATCCATTTCATGTGTTTATACCTTCATTTCATGTACTTCTAAGCAAAAATTTTAACCAAAGTTTGGTTTTAGTTATTAACAAAAATTACGTAAAACGAACTAAAACCAACAATCTAACCAAACTGACTAAACCATTTAATTGGTTGGTTAATAAGATATAAACCGATAATGTCGATTTTTGTTTCGGTTGAGGCTAATAACTGAACTGAACCGAACCAAACCAAACCATGCACCATTAAAAGTGTCTGTGTTCCCTACTACATCGCGCTAGCACGCTGTTATGAATATATGAATGGTTCCATTTCAGTTTGACTGATTTCGGTTAACTAAGGGTACAAAAAGAAAACGATAACCGGTTTTAAATTAAATCATATCGTATTTTGGTTAATTCAGTTTTCAATTGATTTTTGTTCAGTTTTGTCTCTTTTTTTGTCTGGCTTCGGTGAACGGTTTAGTTATTGCTCACTCCTAGATATTGTAGCACATAAAAAATTTTAAATTAAAAAAATTTAACAATACTATACTCAAATTAAAGATAATAAAATGCTCATTATTATGATGTAATTTTTTTTTTATAAAAGTATCGTATGAAAAAAAAATGACTATTTAAAAATAATGGTGGATAGTTTGCTTAAAACAAAGAAAATAAGTTTAACTATAATTTAAATAAGTAAAAGTTAAGTAAGGTTTAAAGGATTAAAGTGTAACTAAGATGAGGTATTAAAGTGTAAAAGTGTTTGAATGACTATTTTACCCTCATTTTAGGGTTGTTAATGAAAATAAAGTTCTTAACTTTTGGGTATATTAAACTACCCTTGTCTCATGCATTATAATATAGTATAGATATAGATAGTATAGATTGGTTATTACTTAAACCCAACGTGTAATTATTAGTTAAATAAAAGGAATTAAGTATAGTTGAGGAGACAAATGTGTAAGTGTTAGGATCTGAGTTTGTTTGTTTTGATTATGTTTAACTGAATATGGTAATATGAAATGAATATAGAATGAAAGTGCAGCGGAATAATAAACTGTAAATCAAAACAAGAGAGTAAATGTTTTCAGATCGAAAGCTTTCATTAATCCAAAAGATTACAATCGTACAAATACTCCCCCTCAGCCTGATCACACAGTGTTTGTCTGAGAGAATGTTTGTGTGTGTGATACAATAGAACAGTACAAGCACTGTTCTATTTATAGACAGACTCAAAGCACTGATGACCTAGGCTGACGTCACCTAAGACAGTGACCTCTAACAGAATAACAAACGTAAACATCTGCCTATTACAAACTACTGTTACATTGAAAGCACGGATATTAAACATCTGTTGAAGATAAACTCTGATGGTCTTGTATCCACTGCTGGAGCCTAAGTGCTGTTGGTTCCAGCAGTGCTTTGATCTTCAATACTTATATCAGCAGTTGTTCTTCATCAGACCTTTGGTCAGCAGTTGTTCTTCATCAGTTGTTTCCTCAGCAGTTCTTTGTATCAGCAGTTGTTGAGCAGTTGTTTGGATAGAACAGTAGTTAGGGTCAGCAGTCTTTTGGGAGAAGTAAGTTGTAAAGACTGTTTATTCAAGGATCAAACTGATAGCATGTTTTGGCTTTCTAATCGTCTGTTCTTCTCCAGGTCAGCAGACCCAACAATCTCCCCCTAGAACAGATGATGCCAAAACTCAGCTTTATTTATAGATCTTTATTCCTCATCAGACTTTCTCTGATTTGACCTTTGAATTGTAACTCAAAGTTCAGAGCAAATAAGTCTTCTTCATCTCTTTCTAGATCCAGATTTAGCAGTGTTTGGTGATCTTCTGCACATAGGCTGTAAGCATCATCCATGCTGATCTTCTGAACCCTTCCATCTGACCTGAGCAAAGTCAATTCGTGGTTGTCTTTGTTGACTTTCCACTTTAGAATTTTTGAGTCAGTGGATTTGCTGAGATGAACTTTTATTCTTGATGAGTTGGGTGAAGGAGGTCTTCCAATGAGTTCTCTGAGCTTCTCTGTTGTAGGATCAGAGAAATAATGTATTTGATTGAAGAGCCCTTCCTTGATGAATGTATCAGCAAACTTTCTTTGATCTTCCTCTGACATCTCCTTCTGCTTCTTGAACTGTCTACTTGCAGCAGCTGTGAGATCAGAGGTTTCAAGTAAGCTGTCCAGATTAAAGGTCTGTTGGGGTCTCTTCATCATTGGTTCATCAGTGTAAATTGGTTTTCTTGGAAGACTGGGATCCTTCTTCCTATTTTCTTCCAGACTTTTGTAGGTTTCAACCAGCCTTAACTCAGACCATCTGGAAACAGACCTCATCTCCCCATAATTGGCAGCTACAATCTCCTGCCTCATCCTTTTGAATTTCAAGGCTCTGACTGGGTCTCTGCCTTTGCCAAAGTTAGGAGTGGAGACTTTAGCTTTGGGGTCTTTGGCCATTTCTTCAATCCTGAGTAGTTCTTCTCTCAAAGCATGAGTAGTCCAACCATTGAACTGCTTTTTGTTTGCTTTGTAAGGCTTGGTTGCCATTATCTGTTCAAGAAGGGATTCCCTTACCTCCTTTTCCAAATCTACACTGAGAGGCATGGAGGACATGGAATTGCTCAGGGTCTTAGCAAAATCTTCAATCCTTCTGAGTTTGCTAAGCTCTGCTGAATGGATGCCCTGAGCAGTCCTGTCATCCTTCCCTTTGCATTTCTCCTTAATGATGGCATCCACCTGTTCACCCTTGTATTTTAGATATTTATCAAGGTTGAGGGGAACAGGGAAGTTTGGGAGAGATGGGAAGGATCTTTCTGATGGCTGTTCAGTATTGTAGAAGGATTGTATTTCCCCCTTGAGTAGATCAAGTTCAAGGGGATACTGAACAACCAATGGTGTAATGGTTGGTGGTGGTCTATGGGATCTGAACTTGGATGTATGTGGTGAGAATGATGTGATTGGAATAGCTGTGATGGGAGGAGTGGATTTGGCAGTTGAAGTGGTGGTTGGTGATGTGTGTATGTTTTCATCATGTACAACAAAGGTTGATTTTCTCTTCCTTGTGTACATGATTTTTGGTGATGGTGATTTGGTAGCAGTGGTTGGATTAACATCTGTTGGCCTTTTAGTAGGTCCAGCAGATGTTTTGGATTTGGCTGGTGATGTATGTTTGGTGGTTGTATGTTCAGGTGTGTTTGTTGGTTTGGGTGCAGTGGTTTGGGTAGCAGTGTTTTGGGTAGTTTCAGTGTTTTGGGTGGCAGTGGTTTCAGTAGCAGTGGTTTTATCAACAGAGGTGTTCAACTTAGATGGTGGTTTTCTAACATGCTTGGCAGGTCTTTTCATCCTTTTAGAGGATCCCACATCTTCAGTTTCCCTTTGTTGTTTCTTTTTTAGTTCAACTAATGACTCTGCTTTAACTTCCAAGGTGTCAGCTCTTTTCTGTTTCTCTTGAGCAGCCTTTTCAGCTTCAATGTTTGCAGAGTCATCTACTGCTTTATTCTTCTCAGTGGTTTGTTGTGGTGGTTGTTGTGGTGCTGTTGATGCTTGTTGTTGTTGTGGAACTTGTGGTGGTGGAGCTGATTTGGTAGACTCTGGTTTCTTGGCAGACTTGGCTTGGCCTTTTTGAGAAGGAGGACAACCAAAAGGATCTAGTTTTGGTAGCCTATCTCTGCCACTCTCCCCCTTTTTGGCATCATCAGCCGTGAAATCATCATCATTTTCATCCCTGAGGATGGTGGTAGGGGCAGAGCCAGTAGTCTTCAGCAGGTGGTCCTTGATGGCTTTGATATCAGCATGGGTATCTTTGTACCTTGCATCTACCATATTCCTGATCTCAGCCATGTAAGTTTCATGTGTCTGATCAGCCAGTTTTCTTTGAGCTATGATGATGGGAGAAACTGATTTCCATAACTCACTGGCTATATCAGCTGTGGATGGTTGACTCTTGGAAAGATCTGCAATTGAGCTCAGTATAAGCTTGACATCAGATTTGATGTCAGCAACAGAGGTTTCAATGACAGAAACTCTGTCCGTCAATTCTTGGTATTTTGACTCATCTCCTAAATTAATAGGATCATCTGAGTCCCTACCAGTGGTAGTTCTACCTGATTCAGTCCTAATAGGTGAATCAGATGCCCCTTTGTCTTGGTACTGGGTACTTCCAACTGTTTTTGGAGACACTATAGTGGCTTCAACAGTTGTTGCCTTCAAGGGAGTCTTAGCTATGTAATCACTGTCCTGATGTGAGACAGTGGTCTCTACATCAGTAGTGGCTGCTCCACTTGAAAACTCACCTAGAGTTGCATTGAACTCAGGTGGTGTAACCTCCTCTTCTGTTTGTGGGATAGCAGATTGTATATTCTCAGGACCAGTCACTTGTTGGAGTAAACTCTCAGTGACAGGTGGGAGAGAGGAACTGGGATCTTCCTGAGATTTGTCAATTGCTTCAAACAGAGGTTGCATTGTTTGTGGGACATGTGATGGTGAGGGTGGAGGAGTAACAAGAGAATTAGCCCTGGGAGAGGGGCTTGTGAACATTTGGTCAAGTGACTCAAATGTGTCATGATGTGTGTCCCCTTGGCTTACAACATGATCCTTTTGAGAGGATTCATGAGGAGTTTGGTCAGGTGGAGGTATGTCCAACTGTTGTGAGGAAGTAACAACAGTGGTTACAGGTTGCTTTTGTTGTGCAACAGAGGTTTCTTCTGGTACCTCAACATCCAGAAGCCTCATTTGTGGTTGAGTGGTGGCTTTTGTGGATGGATGTTTCTTTTTGGAAGTGGCTGGTGTGTGTTTCACAGCACTGGATGTAGTGCCATGATCACCAGGAGCAGTGGGCTCAACAACAGAGGTTTTGACAACAGTTGTTGCCTTTGTCCTCTTTGTTTGTGTTTTAGAAACTTTTGACACTTTAGACACTTTTTCTTGGGTGCTTCCACCCAGCATTCTTGTGAAAGTTTCATCAGTTAAGCTTTTCATTTGCATAGCCTCACCCTTTTTGAAAACTTTTTCTGGTAAGACTTTTTGTAAGATTACACTAAGAATTCTTGGATAAATAAGAAAAGCATTGTTTGACCCAGACTTGACAGCTTTCACATTTGATACCAAGTCCATGAACAATCCCTGGGAAAGATTGAAGTCAGAGTTTGACAACATGGCATAACCCAGATATTGCATCCTCAATGGGATTTCATTAAAGGATGTGGACTTAGCAGAGACACAAAGAAGAAGAGTATGGAAGAAAAATTTCATGACTGGAGGGAAAAACTTTTTGAAAAGAGTTGATCCAGTCATCTGACCATCATACCCTCTTTCTTGGAACTCAGTGTGAAGCTCTGTTTTAGTAAAGGAATCCTTACCTGTCAGGTCATTCAGTGTGAAGGTTGTGGATATGGTTTCAGGGGTAATGACGATACTGGTTTCTCCAATTTTCGAAATAATGGAAGTAGGCTTTTTGTCTTGTAATAGAAACTCTGCATTCAACCAAAATTCTTGGAGTGTATCAAGGTAAATGGGGGCGTTAGCGGTTAGGATGGGTAAGTATTTGGAGTTGAGAAAAATGTCGATGGTGGAATGAAATGGAGAGTTGTCATCTGTTTTAATCAGATAGGGGAGACAATTGTGTGTAGCTTTGGCTTGAAGATCCATTGTAATGGATTTCGAAAGTGAGGATGATTAGAAGAGTGATGGAGGGTTTGAGAATGAAGAGGGCGGTTATCAGTATTTTGAATACAATGAGACAGTGTAACGTCTGTTGTGGAAAACAAGGTTTTTATAGGCTCAATGAAACCGCTGATGTGGCCAAACCGCTGCTTATATGAGCAGACGTGGCAATCATCTGATGGATGAAACATCTGGTGGGTAACAGCTGTTTTTGGCAAACAACTGATACAAACACCTGATTGGTTCAACTGTTTTTTTTAATATAATATATATATATATAGGCGGACAGTTGTTTTATCTGAACAGATGTTCTGAAACAGATTTTTCAACTAACAGTTGTTTTATCTGATCAGATGTTTTGAAACAGACTTTTCAACCAACAGTGGATATGAATGAAACAGTGGTTGTTTTATCTGATCAGATGTTAGAAACAGATTTTTCAACCAAACAGCTATTTTAAAAATTTGATTTGCTGAAACATTTTATTAAGATTTTTTAATGAAATTTTATTTGATTAATCCATGTTTAACATACCAATTCTGGAAATCAGATTTGTAAAGGTAGATGTGTCTAAAGCTTTTGTTAACACATCTGCCAACTGATCCTCTGTTGGAACATGGTGTAAAGAAATCAAACCTTTTTCATAGCTGTCTCTGACAAAATGATGTCTTATGTCAATGTGTTTGGTAGTGGAATGAGAGACTGGATTCTTGATGATATTTTCAGCAGCTTGACTGTCCAACATGAGTGGAGTCCTAAGTGCAGTTATCCCAAAATCCAGTAGTTGATTTTGAAGCCACATGAGTTGGGCTGTACAGCTTGCAGCAGCAATGTATTCAGCTTCAGCTGTTGAAGTTGAAACAGCTGCCTGCTTTTTGCTTTGCCATGACACTAAGGCATTCCCTAGAAATTGGCACCCTCCTGAAGTGGGTTTTCTTGTGGTGTGACAGCCAGCAAAATCACTATCTGAATAACCCGAAAGCTCAATGTTTCCATTAGCAGGATACCAGATACCAAGTGTGGGAGCACCTTTGAGGTATCTGAATATCCTTTTCACAGCAATAAGGTTTGACTTTCTGGGTGAAGCCTGGGATCTGGCACAGACACAGGTAGCAAACATAATGTCTGGCCTAGATGCAGTTAGGTACAATAAGGACCCAATCATACATCTATAATGTGTTTGATCAACCAGTTCATCCTTGTCATCAATAGTGAGCAGCTTGACTGTACTCATGGGTGTGCTACATGGCTTACAATCATTCATCTCAAATCTGGTTAATAAGTTCTTTACATATTTGTTTTGGTGAATGAATGTGCCATTTTGCAGTTGTTTCACTTGAAGACCAAGGAAACACTGAAGCTCACCCATGGCACTCATCTCAAACTCTGCTGTCATGAGTTTTCTGAACTCTTCACACATTTGGTTACATGTGGATCCAAAAATGATGTCATCCACATATATTTGAACAATCATTAAGTGTTTCCCTTTCCATTTAAGAAATAAAGTTTTGTCAATTTTACCTCTTGTGAAGCCAATGGATAAGAGGAATGTGGAGAGAGTTTCATACCAGGCCCTTGGTGCTTGTTTAAGTCCATACAAAGCTTTGTTGAGCTTGTAGACATAGTCAGGATGGAATGTGTCTTCAAAACCAGGTGGCTGACATACATAGACCTCCTCCTGAATTTTGCCATAAAGGAAAGCACATTTGATGTCCATCTGATACACCTTTATGTTGTGGTTGACAGCAAAGGCTAAAAAGAGTCTGATGGCTTCTAGTCTTGCTACAGGAGCAAAAGTCTCATCATAATCTATTCCTTCTTCTTGTCTGAAGCCTTGAACCACAAGCCTGGCTTTATTCTTGACAACAATACCCCTTTCATCAGTCTTGTTTTTGAAGACCCACTTTGTTCCTATGGGACAAACATCCTTAGGAAGTGGTACAAGCTCTCATACTTGTTGTCTTTTGAACTGAAGGAGTTCTTCCTGCATGGCCTCTACCCAACTGTTGTCTTTCAGTGCCTCTTGGTACTTGACAGGTTGTGTGAGGGATAAGAAGCCTGCAAAGAGACAGATATTTGAGGATTGGCTTCTTGTGAGCACACCCTCTCTGATGTTGCCAATGATCTGGTCTGGTGGATGAGCTCTCAAGTAAATAAGATCTCCTTGATATGGAACTATGGCATTTTGAGGTGATGGACAGAGGTTTGGTGACTCTGTTGGTGTAACATCTGTTGGTACTTCTGTAGTGCCATCGGATGTTTGGAATGGTAATGGAGGAATGGGTCCAAGTGGTGTGAAGCTTGACTGACTTTTGTCAACAGATGATTGACTTTTGTCAACAGATGATAGGTCAGTGGTTGTGAGGGGTGAGGCAGTGGTTTGAGGATAAGACTGGCCAACAGTGGTTAACACAGCTGTGGCAGAGTTTTGACAATTGTTTTGAACAGCTGTTTCCTCTGAGGCAGAATAGATTTTGTAGTGACTGGGGATCACAACATCTGTTCTGTAATCTTGCTGTGGAGACTGTGGAATACCTGCATTGTTAGTTTTAACAGTGATATCTTCAAATTTGAATTTATCTAAATCAAATAATTCAGCAGGGTTTGCAAGGATTTTTAGAGATGAAAGTTCATTGAACTTTACATTCAGAGTTTCTTCTATTGTCTTAGTCCTTGTGTTAAACACTTTGTAGGCCTTAGCAGTAGAAGAATATCCCAGAAAATAACCACAGTCTACTTTGGCTGCAAATTTTGAAATAGAATCTTTGAGATTTAAAATGAAACATGGGCAGCCAAAGATTTTGAAAAATGAGATTAATGGTTTGATTTTGAACAAAATTTCATAAGCAGTTTTTTGATGTTTGGGGTTGATCAAAACTCTGTTTTGAACATAGCAAGCAGTGTTTACAGCTTCTGCCCAAAAGGACAGTGGCAAACCAGAATCTGCTAGCATGGTTCTTGCAGCTTCTATAAGAGTTCTATTTTTCCTTTCAACCACCCCATTTTGTTCTGGTGTTCTTGGGATGCTGAACTGCCTCACAATCCCTTTTGACACACAGAAGTCATCCAACTCCTTATTTTTAAACTCTGTTCCATTGTCACTCCTGAAGACTTTTACTGGCAGGTCATATTGCTTTTCAACTTTGGTGACAAAGTCCTTCAATATACCTGCAGTCTCATCCTTAGAATGTAAAAAGTAAGTCCATGTAAACCTAGAAAAATCATCAACTATGACAAGACAAAATCTCTTTCTTCTTAGACTCATGATTTTAACAGGGCCAAACAAGTCCATGTGCAACAGTTGTAGACACTGACTAGTTTTGGACTCATCAATGGATTTGTAAGAGCTTTTATGTTGTTTCCCTTTTAAGCAAGAAACACAATACTCATCACATTTAAATTCTTTTGATGGTAAACCTCTGACAAGGCTTTGTTTAGAGAGTGTGTTGATAGTATTAAAGTTGGTGTGACCCAATCTCCTATGCCACAATTCTGTCTCCTTAGTGGAGGCAGCAGAAAACAGACAGACATTTGCCATAGGATTGTCCTTTAACATATCAACAACATACACATTGCCACTTCTATGAGCAACAAGTTGTGCTTTGCTCTCAGCAATAATGGTATCAATCTTTTTCACCACTTCTGGCCCAATAATCTTACAAGTTTTCTTTGTGAAAAATGAGCCATAACCTTTGTCACTCATTTGTGAAACACTCAGAAGATTAAACTTGAGATTATCAATAAGATTGACATTTTCAAACTTGAGTTTTCCAGCCTGTACAGTCCCTGAACCCAACACCTTACCTTTAGAATCATTACCAAAGGATATATCACCCCCTCCATGAGCCAAGAAGTCCAGAAGCAGGGCTCTACATCCTGTCATGTGCCTGGAACCTCCACTATCTACATACCAAAGACTATCTAAACAAGCAGAAGCTCCCTGCACATCAGTAAATGATTAGTTTTGGTGAGTGTCCAAAGCCAAGTTGGCTTTGGATGGGTCCTCAGACCTTTCAGACTCAAGCTTTGGAAGGTGATCAGTGGTTTGGACCAATTTCTGAATTAAGGTCAACAACTGCTGCTGACCATTTGCCAGTGCTTGAATGTCAACACTTGGGGCAGCAGTTGTTTGATCACTTCCTGACAGATGATAATACCCATATGGATTTCTGTTCACTCTTGGTTTAGAGGGTCTCTTTGGCTCCTCATAAACATGTGGCAGACTGTGACATGGAGGTTGACCATAACCTCTTGGGTATTTGCTTGTGGGTGGAGCATCTGTTACTTGGACATCTCTAGAAGCAGATGTTTCAAGCCTTTTTGTAACAGATGTTTGGACAGGGGTGAAGGTCTGTTTGGGCTTTCCTTTTGGAGTACTGACCACAGGGTTTGCAAGAGTTTTAGCTTTGTATTCTTGTATTTTAACATCAAAATTTTTGAGATACAAGCACTCTTTGGTCTTGTGATTCTTTTTCCCACATATTGAACATGTGGCTTTAGAATCACATTCACTTGTCCCTTTGTTAATATCATATGCTTTTAGAAGAAAACAGTTTTTGGTGACATGATTCTTCTTTTCACAGAAATCACAGAACAAGTTGACAGTCTTTTCTTTCTTCTTCCCCTTTTCAGTCTTCTTTTCAGCAGATGTTTGAGCATCTGCTGGAAGATCTTTCAGGGGAATGACTTTTGCCAAGGGAATGACCCTTGCCTGAGGAGCTGTCTTTCCCTCAGGAGTTTTGAAATCAACAGGTTTATAATTCTCAAGAGTATCACACTCATCAGACCAAGTAGGTTTAAATTCATACTTTTCAAGTTCAACAAAAGATGAGGAACCTTCTGGTTTTTCAAGAACAATTTTCTTACCATTTGGTTCAGTGATTTTAATCTCTTGACCCTGCAGGTTTGTTGGTACTATCTCAACAGACTTTTGACTCTTTGTGTCAGTGTTTTCAAAAGCTGGAGCAGTGGTTGCAAAACCAAAGCCAAACTTCACATGACTTTTGGTTTGTTTGTTGAGTAGCATCTCAAATCCTCTACATGATTCCACCCATTTCTTACATTCAACTTGGGTGGACTCAAGCTCACTTTTACAACTTTGATATTTTGTTATCATAGTTTGGAGCTGGTCTTTGGTTATAGTTGCTTCATGTTTTAAGCTGCTAATTTCAGATTCTTTTGCAGTTAAATTTGTTTTCAAATCTTTTGTGAGTTTTTCAAATTTAACTTCATCATCCAAAATTTTCTTTCTAAGGTTTTCATTCACCTCTTTGATGTTAGCAAATGCAATTACACATTTGTCAGAACACAACTCTTTAAGAATTTGAGGAGATACCTTAGCAGCAGCCATCAATGCACAATCACACTTGCACTCACAGTCATCAGATGCACCCCAGGGATCTGAGAGATTCACAACCTCTTCTTCAGGTTTTTCACCTGTAACAGCTTCACTAACAACATCATCAGTCACAACATCAGATTCAGTTACCACTTCCTCAGATTCAATCTCATCTACCATAGCCATGAAACAAAAATTTTCTGGTTCATTTTCAGCTTTGGCTATTAGTGCAAAATTCTCATCTGTTAGCTCATCAGGTAGACTGCTCCAATCAACAAAGCCTTGAGTGAAGAAGCTCTGTTGACTGGTCTCTGCAGGAGCAGAGGATGGAGCAACAGTCGTTTGCACAGGTGTTTGAGCAACAGGTGTTTGCACATAGTGGATCTGAGGAACAGTGGTTTGGACATACTGGACAGGAACAGTGTTTGAGGACTGTGCAAAATGAGCAGTGTTTTGCACATTTGGTCCAGGGGCATTATAGGAATTCTGATAAGTGTTGGTCTGTGGTCTTTGATTTGGATAGGTTATCATAGGTGTACCATGTTGACCCCTACATTCCCTAGCAAAATGACCAAACCTGTGACATTTATAACACTTGATCTTTGATTTATCCAACCCAACCTTAGATCTGCCAGTCAACCCTGGAAACCTTCTACCAGTTTTCTTGTAAAAATTATTAGTTCTTACACTGAGAAGGGCCAATTGGTGCATAATGTCCATTTCTTCCAAATCATCAGGGTCAAAGTATTTCAGGTCATCATACTCAAAGGATATATTGTCAGATGCCTGTATATCACCACCACTTGCTGTGAAAGCATAGTTTGGTGAATAAGAATCAGAGTTAAAACCTGAGTTAAAACCTGAAGTTATGTCAATAAAATGATCATAACTCTGATCCTTTGTGTTTTCAGGCACCTCATCATGACCCAAAAGTGTTGTATTCCCAAACACATAGTCATCAGACACTTTTCCAGAGTCCTGGAGCTTCTTTTTCTGGTTAAGCTCACTCTCATAGGTTAAGAGCTTACCATGAAGCTGGGTCAGTGATAGGTCTTTAAATCCTATTGAGTTTCTCATCACAATAGCAATAGTGTCCCATTTGTCTGGTAATGATCTTAAAAACCTATGGTTCAAGGTTGAATGAGGGTAAGTAAGACCAACCAATTTTAGTTCACTAATTAAGCAATTAAATCTCTCAAACTGTTGAGTTAATGACTCTCCTTTGACATGACTGAATGTTTCATATTGTTGGTTAAGTATTTCACGGTTGTTTTCAATAACCTCCTCAGTCCCACCAAACTGTTCTTTCAGTGCATCCCACAACTCCTTTGCACTGTTACAGTGTAACAACCCAGCATATATATCATTGGGTAGAGCCATGGCCACAATACTGAAGGCCTTAGCATCTAGCTCAATTTTCTGAAAATCCTGGTCGGAGTAGTTTTCAAGTTTCTTTGGCTCAAACACTTTGGGATCTTCAGTACTCGGCACAGTCGGAACATGTGGTCCGAAGATAACCGACTTCCAACACCCAGTGTTTTGTTGAGCTAGAACATGGCTCATCCGACGTTGCCAAATATTGTATTCAGATCTGACAAGCATCGGTGGCTTGTTGTTCGTGCCAGTGTTATGTGGATCGTGATTGATAGAAGCCATTCTCTGATTTTTCAAAAAACAAACTCTGTTTAAAAACGGTTGAAACGAAATTAAACTATTACTCTGTTTTCAATCTAACAGACAAACGATATCAATAATTGTGAGCTGATTATTAAATTGATTTGTTAGATCGAATTTAATTGACCAAGCTCTGATACCAATTGTTAGGATCTGAGTTTGTTTGTTTTGATTATGTTTAACTGAATATGGTAATATGAAATGAATATAGAATGAAAGTGCAGCGGAATAATAAACTGTAAATCAAAACAAGAGAGTAAATGTTTTCAGATCGAAAGCTTTCATTAATCCAAAAGATTACAATCGTACAAATACTCCCCCTCAGCCTGATCACACAGTGTTTGTCTGAGAGAATGTTTGTGTGTGTGATACAATAGAACAGTACAAGCACTGTTCTATTTATAGACAGACTCAAAGCACTGATGACCTAGGCTGACGTCACCTAAGACAGTGACCTCTAACAGAATAACAAACGTAAACATCTGCCTATTACAAACTACTGTTACATTGAAAGCACTGATATTAAACATCTGTTGAAGATAAACTCTGATGGTCTTGTATCCACTGCTGGAGCCTAAGTGCTGTTGGTTCCAGCAGTGCTTTGATCTTCAATACTTATATTAGCAGTTGTTCTTCATCAGACCTTTGGTCAGCAGTTGTTCTTCATCAGTTGTTTCCTCAGCAGTTCTTTGTATCAGCAGTTGTTGAGCAGTTGTTTGGATAGAACAGTAGTTAGGGTCAGCAGTCTTTTGGGAGAAGTAAGTTGTAAAGACTGTTTATTCAAGGATCAAACTGATAGCATGTTTTGGCTTTCTAATCGTCTGTTCTTCTCCAGGTCAGCAGACCCAACAGTAAGTATCGTGTAAGTAGTTAACATGTGTATTGTGTGTTTTACTCTAAGCAGTTATACATGTACAACTTGAATTTTAAGACATCAATGAGAAATGTATTATAATAAAGTTTAGATGATTTAAGTTCATTTTCATTTTTTTTCTTTTGTTTTTGTTTCGGTTATTGCTTAACCCTAAAATATAATTTTTTTAAAATAAAAAAACTATAGCAACACAATACTCAAATTAAAGATAATAGAATGCTCTTTTATATGGTGTAATAATATTAAGAAAATATTATCATCCGAAAAAGTTATGAACATTTAAAAATCATGGGGGTAGTTGGTTAAAATAAAGATGCAAAAGTGTAATTCGTATTTAAAGAGTAAAATTGATGGGACAAATATGTAAGTATTGTATAAAATTATAATATAGTATAGATAGATAAAGAGGACAAACTGTAACTAATAAGGGATATATGTGTAAGTTAGGTTTGAAAAGACATAAATATCTTTGAAAAGTACTTACTACATGCATTATGTGTTGTACTTTAAGCATTTATAATTGTATTACTTAAAAATTAAGAGGTCCTTGTGAAATGCTTTATAAGATAGTATAGATAATATAGATAGTATAGATTGGTTATTACTTAACACTAACATATTATTTTTTAAATAAAAAAAACTACAGTAATACTATACTCAAATTAAAAAGAAAAAAATGTTCGTTTATACAGTGTAATAATATTACGAAAATATTAACATATGAAAACGTTATGGACATTTAAAAACCGCGGGGTAGTTGGTTAACATAAGGGTGAAAAGTATAATTATTATTTAAATAAAAGGAATTGAGTATAGTTGAGGGGACAAATGTGTGAGTATTGTGTAAGTAGTTAACATGTGCACTGTGTGTTGTACTCTAAGCAATTATACATGTACAACTTCAATTTTAAGACATCAATGGGAAATGTATTAATAAAGTTTAGATGATTTCAGTTCATTTTCGTTTTTTTTTTGTTTTTTGTGTCAGTTATTGCTTAACCATAACATATTTAAAAAAAAAAAAACTGTAGCAATACTATACTCAAATTTAAGAGAATAAAATGCTCTTTTATACGGTGTATTAATATTAGAAAAATATTATCGTCTGAAAAAGTTATAACGTTTAAAAATCGTGGGGTAGTTGGTTAAAATAAAGATGCAAAATTGTAATTAGTATTTAATTAAACAGAAATTGAGTAAAGTTGATGGGGCAAATATGTAGATATAGTATAAAATTATAATATAGTATAGATAGATAAGGGATGGAAACTGTAACTAATAAGGGGTATATGTGCACGTTATGTTTGAAAAGACATAAATGCTCTTAAAAAGTAGTTACTACATGCATTATGTGTTGTACTTTAAGCATTTATACTTATATTACTTAAAAATTAAGATGTGTTTGTGAAATGCTTTATAAGATAGTATAGATATAGATAGTATAGATTGGTTATTACTTAAACCCAACATATCATTTTTTAAATTAAAAAAAAACTATAGCAATACTATACTCAAATTAAAAAGGAAAAAATGCTCATTTATACGATCTAATAATATTAAGAAAATATTAACGTGTGAAAAAGTTATGGACATTTAAATATGGTGTGGTAATTTGTTAAAATAAGGGTAAAACGTGTAATTATTAGTTAAATAAAAGGAATTGAGTATAGTTGTGGAGACAAATGTGTAAGTATCGTGTAAGTAGTTAACATGTGTATTGTGTGTTTTACTCTAAGCAATTATACATGTACAACTTGAATTTTAAGACATCAATGAGAAATGTATTATAATAAAGTTTAGATGATTTAAGTTTATTTTCAATTTTTTTCTTTTGTTTTTGTTTCCGTTATTGTTTAACCCTAAAATATAATTTTTTAAAATAAAAAAACTATAGCAATACTATACTCAAATTAAAGATAATAGAATGCTCTTTTATACGGTGTAATAATATTAAGAAAATATTATCGTCCGGAAAAGTTATGAACGTTTAAAAATCGTGGGGGTAGTTGGTTAAAATAAAGATGCAAAAGTGTAATTCGTATTTAAAGAGTAAAATTGATGGGACAAATATGTAAGTATTGTATAAAATTATAATATAATATAGATAGATAAAGGGGGCAAACTGTACTTAATAAGGGGTATATGTGTAAGTTAGGTTTGAAAAGACATAAATATCCTTAAAAAGTACTTACTACATGCATTATGTGTTGTACTTCAAGCATTTATAATTGTATTACTTAAAAATTAAGAGGTCCTTGTGAAATGCTTAAAAATTAAGAGGGCCAGAAATAGTAATTGAAGTGGCTGATTTTGGGCTTGAATTTGGGCCGATACAATCTGATCAAAATCAAATACTACCTACGGCCCCACTACAAGATTCAGTCATGAGCGAGTCCGTACAAAGGCAAGCCAGGGTCAAAGCCCAGCCGAAATATTCACAAGACTTCAGTGTAAGATTGCCACCATCTGTTGACCACGCACATCCCGTTTCCGAGCACACTTCCTCGACGGTACATCCCCTTGCTAACCATGTTTCTTATGAAAATTTTACTAATTCTCATAAAATTTATTTGGCGGCCATTACTTCTAATAATGAGCCAAATAATTTTCAAGAAGCAATGCAGGATGAAAAGTGGCGAGATGCTATGAAAAGGGAAATCAAGGCCCTTGAAGATAATGACACATGGGCACTTGTTCCTCTCCCAGAAGGAAAACATGTCATTGATTCCAAGTGGGTTTACAAAATCAAATACAAACCAAGTGGCGAAGTTGAAAGGTACAAGGCGCGGCTTGTGGCACGAGGATTCACTCAAATTGAAGGCGTTGATTATCATGACACGTTTGCACCTGTTGCAAAGCTTGTTACCGTGCGGACATTGTTAACGGTGTCTGTGAAACATAATTGGTTAATTCACCAATTAGATGTGAATAACGCTTTTTTGCATGGTGATCTTAAGGAAGAAGTATATATGAAGGTGCCGCAAGGATTTTCTTCAAAAGAGGAGACACGGGTTTGTCGTCTCAAGAAGTCTCTTTACAGTTTGAAGCAAGCCTCGAGGACGTGGTATCAAAGGTTTACAACAGCGTTACTTGCTCTTGGCTATCGTCAATCTCGTGCTGACCACTCTCTTTTCACCTTTGACCAGCAAGGTTCCTTCGTTGCTATCCTTATTTATGTTGATGATGTCATTATTGCGGGGAATCACTTGGTTAAAATCAATGCAACAAAGGCGTATCTTGATAAAACTTTTAGCATCAAGGATCTTGGACCTTTAAAATATTTTTTGGGCATTGAAGTTGCTCGAACAACAGATGGCATGGTGTTAAGTCAAAGAAAGTATACGATGGATATTCTTGAAGATAGCGGGTTGCTTGGAAGTCGTCCTAGTGCGCTTCCTGTGGAACAAAATTTTAAGATTGATCAATGTCTTGAAAGCCCAAAAACGGATGCCAAGCAATATCGAAGGTTGATGGGTCGTTTATTATATTTGCAAGCTACTCGGCCTGATATAGCTTACTCAGTAAATCTTCTCAGTCAGTTTGTCTCAGATCCTCAAGTCGATCATATGGCTGCAGCTACTAGGATTCTTCGGTATCTAAAAACTAGTCCGGGTCAAGGAATTTTTATTCCAAAACATGGTGGTTTTGATCTTAGTGCATATTGTGATGCTAATTCGTTGGGATGTCAGTACACAAGGCGTTCTCGAACATGCTATCTTCTTTTGTTAGGAGGGGCTTCGGTCTCATGGAAAACCAAGAAACAATCCGTTATTTCTAAATCGTCAGCAGAAGCGGAGTATCGTGCTATGGCTAGTACCGTAAGTGAAGTTCTATGGATGAGATGGCTTCTACAAGATTTTCGGATTATTATCTCCAAAGCTACACCTCTCTTCTGTGATAATGTTGCGGCTCGCCATATTGCAAACAATCCGGTATTTCATGAAAGAACCAAACATGTTTAAATGGACTGCTATTTTGTTCGAGAACGAGTTGAGTCTCAAGAAATTTTGCCATTGAACATTAATTCTAAACACCAAATTGCCGATCTTTTTACGAAGCCACTATCAGGTCAACAGTTGAAGTTTTTACTTGGCAAGCTAGGCGTTCGTGATCTTCACGCTCCAGCTTGAGAGGGAGTATTGGATTATGCTTATCTCTATGTTTATCTCCTACTTAGTATTTATCTTTTATCTTATTCATGCTTATCATAATTGATTGTATCAGTATCATAGTCGATTTGGAAGTCTTATTTGTAAACTCTATTTAAGGAGATTGTTTATTGAATGCAATTCATTCTTTTGGCTGATATCAAATCTTATAAACATGACTTAAAAAAGAGAAAGTTAAGGAGATGATATAGAGTTAAGGGGCGTTAAACCATTTTGTTAAAGTGAGCTAGTATGAAAAGAGACAAAATGAAAGATATGTCATCTAGATGAAATTAAAGATGGTTAGAGTATACCCATTGCTGTATACTAAAATGTTCTAAAAACATATTAAATAAGGTAAATATATAATCACTAGTTTATACCCCGGGAGCGTCCCGGGTTGAAAAATCTAAGTAAAGTGAATAAAATTAGAAGTATCTAAACTATAAAAATGACATCTGCCAATATATGATTAATGAATATTATTATTATTATTATTATTATTTTAAACAAATCTCTGCCATAAGTTATCATATTCTAATATAAAAAAATGGTAATTGGGTCGGGTATCACCTAATCCCAGGCCCGACCCAAACCCACAATTTTTTTAAACTAATTCCAAACCTGGCACAATACCTGTCGGGTTACAAAAAATAGTCGTTTTTTTCTCCGTTTTTTATAAAGCACTATGGTACTCGTTGGAAAGATAATAAAACGCTCGTTAATTTGGTGTAATTTTTTTCTTTAAAAAATCTCGTATATAAAAGATATTAACATTTAAAAGTTATGAGAGGAAACATGAGAGAGAAAATAATAAAGTTTTAATATTTATATTTAGTAGATTAGATATTTAATAGATTATGTTAAATCATATTTAAACCATATTTATTCCTTTTTTTTAATTGGTCTAGAGTTGCCACATCACATCCTATGTGGCATCTCTCAAAAAAGAGATTGAATAATATTATGACATGTCATTAAAAATGTTTTGGTTTATTATATATATTGATATTGATATTGATATAGATATAGATATAGATGAAGATAGATCTTTAAGAAAATATATTCGGTGATGCTTTTCTAAACTTATCAAGATGCTATTCTATCATTCTATTAATCCGTGCCTCCAAAATCGCTCAAATATATCCTATTAAAAACATATATTTACCTCATTAAAAACTTGACTAAAATAACTAAATAAGATTTTTTTTTTGAACGATCAACAAAATTTTCATTCCACCACGCTAGCGGGATACTAGCAATACACCTTACAATCACCCGACTATTGTTACAATAAAGTATAATCACCACCCTATACTAGATAGATTGAAACTACACCATAATATCCAATTAAGAGAATATTGTTTTAATCTAGACTTGATCTAAAAAAGGCTAAGGGCCTTTAAGCTAAAGGCAGCTTGTTAAAAGTTAAAACAATTACCAAAAGGCCTTTGGCCTGCGGTATCAAGATGTTGGATAATGCTTTGCCTTTCTAAATGATGAGGGATCAAATCCCGTAAGTGACAAAAATAATTAGCCGTTCAAAAAAAAAAAAAATTAAAACAATTTTTATCCTTAATTCTCATTGCAAACCGGTAATTTGATGGTAACTTTTAAGCAATGTATTAAAAATCGGTTTATACTGGCCGGTTCAACTGGTTGAATCACTTGGTACAACCAGGGTTGACCCATTTGGTATAACCGATTAAACCGTTTGATATACCGTGTTAAACCGTTTCTAAGGTCGGTTTTTAAAACATTGCTTTTAAGTTAAATACGAATTTTTTTTTATCAAAACAAAACATACAAAAATCACTAAAACTCAAAAATTCCAGCCAACTTATCTAATCACGAGCTAAATCAAGTTGAATATACATGCTAAGCTTTCAATAAGAATTACTATTTTCGATAGCCAATTCGGTTCACCTCGTATATCACGAGTAGCGATGAGCTCGGTATCCATATCGAAAGTACCGATTTCGAAAATCACAAAAATTGGGCACCAGTGTAAAAAAATGCCCAGTACGATACAGTATTTGAAGGTAAAAATCAGTAAAACACCAGTACCGCATCAAACCGGTACAAAAATGAAGGTACCGATCCTGAAAAACACTAAAAAAAGGGAACAAATTGGCATAAAAAATAATTTGATAGCGTACCAATTTAATTACCAAGATTTAGTATCATTTACTCATCCTTTATCACGAGTCTAAGGGGCCGTTTGTTTGATTAAGTGCCGAATTATTAAGAAGTCTGAATGGTTAAGTGCTGAATCATTAAGGGGTTGTTTGGTAGCCTCTTAATACCCATTCAGAGGCTACCTCTTAATGGTCCGTAACCTCTGAATGATTAAGAGGTAACCTTGAGTCTGAATAGTTAAGAGGCAACCATTAAGATGTTACCTCATAACTATTCATACTTAAGATTACATCTTAACTATTAAAAGATTGTGAATCATTCAGATGTAGCCTCTTAATGGTCATTCAGAGGCTACCAAACAGCCCCTAAGTGTTGTATTGTTGGACCTCTAAATGGTTAGTCTTCTTGTCTCACACTAGGGGAAGTAAAAATTAATTCATTCAGTGCTTAATGGTTTAACATTATCTCAAGTCTTAATGGTTCAGCTTTAACCATTTCATTCAGCTGCTGAAACAAATGCGCTGAATGAGCTGCTCATTAAAAGCTTTACCAAATAGCCCCTAAATTGATGTTAACTCGGCTCAAAACCGCAATCTAACTTTATAAACACTCAAGTAAACTAAAATCTTTATTCCTTAAAAAAAAAAACAACTAAAAACAATAATAACAATAATATTTTTTTTTTAAGACAAAGAATATGTTATATGACACCGACGGCCAACCAAATACGAATTTTAGTTGTTTATTGTAGACCTTTCTTTCCTGTTGCAGACACACACACAACACACATCTTTCTGTCCTTCTCTCTCTCCTCTTTCTCTCTCTAAAAACCCATTCAGGTCAGCCAATTCCTTCCTCTTGATCCATCTTTTTTTAACTCAATTCTGTAACATATTAGCTTCTACACGATTCTGTTCCTTTTAATAGACACAAGGTGTTCATAATTTTACATTTTGTTGCAAGATTTATAGTTTTAGTTCACTTTTGATTAGTATGTTTGTTTTTGGCATATGGGTTTTGTTTATATGTGTTAAAGTTAGCTCCTTTTAGTTGTTTTGTGAGTCTTTGTGTAATCTTGTTTAGGTTCATTCATATTTGGGTAGTTAGTTGAATTATGTTTATATTTGGATTATTATTATTATTAATAATCAGTTGAGGTTAGTTTAATGATGAGTTTGTGTAATTTAAGGTCTTTTTATTGTTATAGTGTTGGAGATGATGTATTAGTTAGTTATTTGGTTGATAATGTAGATTGGTGTAGACTGTATCTGAAGGATGTCTGGTGGAGGGACTCAAAGCAGTTTACGGAAAGCGCTTGGTGCGATTAAGGACACCACGACTGTTAATATAGCGAAAGTTAGTAGTGACTACAAGGTAGGCGAATCACGAATGATTTGGAAATTTTATTGAATTCTTTGTGATAGTGTAGGAAATATGGTTGTCTTTAATATTCCTTTTCTGAATTGGATTCTTTAGGAATTGGATATCAATATTGTCAAGGCTACGAACCATGTTGAGCGCCCGGCAAAAGAGAAGCATATACGTGGTGAGTATATTGTTGTAGAAAACTGAACTCGAGATGAACAATTAGACACACACGCACACATACGTATGTTATGATTTAGGATTCAGGGCGTCTCGGTAGTACTTTGACGTAATTGTATACGAGGAAGATGTATGCTTTCATTAATGTGAACTTCTTGTTGCAGCTATATTTGCAGCTATCTCAGCTACAAGACCTCGAGCTGATGTCGCATATTGCATACATGCTCTTGCAAGAAGATTGTCCAAGACACATAATTGGGCAGTATGTATTCCTACCATTAGTTTTGTTAGAAGTAGAATAATTAATTCCATATCGGGTCGGTCAAATACCTTAAGTGTTATTAATTTCATTAAGAAGAAAATGGTAAATCTATAACTTTGTTTTGATGAGATGCTGTCTAGAAAGATTCTCGAAAACGTATGTGTAAGAATAAAGTTTATTAATTTTGAAGAGTAGTTGGTCAACTTTATTGTTGCGTTGATGTTGACCAAAAGTTGTAACTCAGGTTGCTTTGAAAACTCTAATTGTTATTCATCGGGCCTTGAGGGAGGTGGATCCTACTTTTCAAGAGGAACTTCTCAACTATGGAAGGAGTAGAAACCACGTGCTTAACCTGTCTTACTTCAAAGACGATTCAAGTCCAAATGGTACCTTTAAATCCATTATACAAATGTGTCATGTGTGTGTGCGCGCGTGCGTCGTGAGTTAAACCGTATATACATAAATGCTTGACAAAACAACGGTGATTTTCTGTTCAGCATGGGATTATTCTGGCTGGGTTAGAACCTATGCACTATACTTGGAAGAAAGGCTGGAATGCTTCCGAGTCTTGAAATACGATGTGGAAGCAGACCGTCCGGTAAGATAATTATCAGAGTAATGATTATTTAATTATTTATTTTTCAGCCAAATTGTTTATTAAAAATTATTGCACAGAGAACAAAAGATCTGGACACTCCTGAGCTGCTTGAACAACTACCGGTTCTGCAACAACTTCTATTTCGTGTTTTAGGCTGTCAGGTATAAACTTTAATTCTTATTTAATCTCGCCAGTTCCTAAAACGTACCAAGGCTTAAGCCTTACTTTTCTTCCTATGCAGCCACAAGGAGCAGCGGTGCATAACTTTGTGATACAGCTGGCCCTTTCTATGGTTAGTTATGGCTGTTAGCAGCAGCATACCGACCGCATCTTTGAATTGTTTCTTATTATTTCTTATTGCTACTTCAGGTTGCCTCTGAAAGTATTAAAATCTACAATGCAATTAGTGATGGTTCGGTTAATTTGGTAGACAAGGTAAGCTTTAATCTTAGCTATTGCAAAATGAAAACTGAAGATTCGTTAATGAACTAGTTCTAATAATTTGGAACAGTTTTTTGAAATGCAAAAGAATGATGCTCTCAAGGCTCTGGATATATATAGGAGGGCTGGGCAGCAGGTCAGAATGCTTGGAAAATTATGTACATTTTTTTACGTTTCTATCAAACGGTATAGTAGTTTTGCTGACCTATGAATTTGTTTTCAGGCCGAAAGATTGTCTGAGTTTTATGAAGTATGTAAGAATCTTGACGTTGGACGCGGGGAAAGGTTTATTAAGATCGAGCAGGTACACTTATTCTCTTACATTATCTGATTAGGAACTTTTCAATCTATTTATGACATTATGCTATTTACAGTACCTAATTTTTTTTCTTTAATTATTCTTTTTCTTCCCGAATATTGAAGCCTCCATCTTCATTTCTACAAGCCATGGAAGAATATGTTAAAGACGCTTCCCGTGCTTCAAATGTTCGTAAGGATCTGGTACGGTTTGTCTCTAGTTATTCCTGAACTTTCAGATTTGAAATATCTGCTAAATTGTCTATTCCAAAATAAGCAGGCGGTTGATGGTAAACCTAAAGAAATTTTGGCCATAGAATATAAAAAAGAAGCAGAGGCTCCGGTCCCAGAGAAACAGTCAGAATCTCCACCTCCACCTCCACCTCCACCTCCACCTCCAGCTGAGCCTGTAACCGTGCCCGTTCCTGAACCAGTTAAAGTGGCACCGCCCGTCTCCAAACCACCACCAGATCTACTGGTAAATTTTTATCTTCCATTACTGCCATGGTCAATATTTGACCATAGTTTTAGAGTGTTTTGACTTTGTAAAATGGTGAGGGATCTTCTAAACTGACAATGTATATCGTTTTGCTAGGATCTGGGCGATCCCGTTGTGGAAGCATCTGATTTTGACCAGAAGAACTCATTGGCTTTAGCACTTGTGCCTGTTGGTATGTTAACATTGTCTTTTTACTCTCGACACATTTTACTCCCACTAGAACACGTGTCTTCTTTTCATTGGTTTAGAATGTTATTGTTTATGGTCGACTCAATGTTCATTTTGGTAACATTGTTCATGTCTATTTTGGTGATTTTCGATCAATTTATCATTTTGACGGTCAAACAAGTACTTTATGTCTGCAAATCTTGCTAACCTTATTCTCAACGGTTTTGACCATCACAGTTGACCAACCAACTTCAACTGCAACAACTTCAGTAAATGGAACCTCGGGATGGGAGTTGGCACTTGTAACTGCTCCAAGCTCTAACGGGAGTGCAACATCAGCAAACAAACTGGTACGCTTATAGCTCTAAAAACGTTATGTCTGGTGTTAGTAAAAAATATAAAAATAAACTAAATATTTGGACCAAACTCATGAGAAGCATCTTGTAACTTTGTCAACGTATAACAGGCTGGGGGGCTGGACAAACTTACACTCGACAGCCTGTACGATGATGCAATCAGAAGAACCAATCAGAATGCTAGTTACAACCCATGGGAACAAGGCCCAATGGCTGGAGCCATGATGCCACAGCAGATTGCGCCAGACCCATTCTATGCTTCTGCCAACATAGCCGCACCACACAACATACAGATGGCTCATCAGCAGCAAGCTTTCATGTTCCAGCAGCAACAGCAACAACAGCAACAAATGATGATGATGGGCCAACCATTGCCACAACAAGGTGCGAACCCCTTTGCTAACCCGTATGGGGCTACCCAACACCCTTATGGCTCAGGTGTGCCGGTCCAATCCTATAATCCTTACTCTGGCTTCATATAATATTCCTCGTACCTTTGAAGGTGAAAACGTGTACACGATGATTAGATATAGGGGTTCGGCGTTGTCCATTATTTGGAATCAAAGTTCGAAATGCATTCAAATTCTTTTGGTCTGCTTGGTATTATATGCAAATTTTCATTTATTTTTTATGTTTTCATTATCTTTTGTTGATCAAGATAGTATATTTTGTGTAAACATTTGAAACTATTTTTTTTCCACATTCATGTATCATATACATTTACACATATATAATGTATGATCAAAATGAAATAAAATCGGATATTTTCCTCGTTTACAACTTCTCAACAGGAAAACCTATTACAGGTTTTGATTTTGACGCCAACTCACGAAGCTCGTTAACCTCATCGCTGGTTAGACTCCAACCCAATGCCCCGCCAAACTCTTTTGCTTGTTCTGCATTTTTGGCTCCTGGAATAGGGATCACGTTATCTTGCGCTATCAGCCAGTTAAGAGCCACCTGAACCACATATCAAACATATAATACTTCTTAGTATGTTTATTTAATACCTAAGAGTATGTAAAATACTGAAATATACCTGTGTTGGAGTTTTGTTATAATTTTGGCCAATCTCCTTGATCCTGTTTAAAAGAGGTTGCAGCTGCAGAAAACAAGTTTGATGCGTAACACATCAAATTCGAAAACTATAAACTTTCGCATACAATTGCATTACTCTTACCTCGGTTAAGAATTCGGCAGTATAAATATTTCCTCGAGGACCTGTAGGAATGTTCTGTGGTGTATATTTTCCGGTTAAAACGCCTGCAATGAGTTGCAAAATGTGTGGTTCATTCAAATGCCAGAAAGCTCATTAACGGAAAGCGTGTTTAGTTTTATAAGCAAAAACAAAATACTAATCAAACCTTGAGCAATAGGTGAGTACGCGATTAAACTGATACCAAGCTCATCACATGTGGCTTTCACACCGTTCTCCTCGGGTATCCTGTATATGAGACTGTAATTGACTTGATTTGAAGCCAGGGGAATACCTCGTTTCTGTAGCTGCTTATAAGCCTCACGAAGACGTTTTTCTAAAATCAAGAAGTCAAATATTTGAAACCATGTATGTTAGTTTTAACAGGACAATTATAGAAAACATACCGCTGTAGTTCGAGACTCCAACAGCCTTCACCAGCCCTTGCTCCACTGCATCTCCAAGACCATCAATGTATCCTGAAAACTAATTATCCTGTTTAGTTTTATAGTTCTCATATGTTTTAACGTTTAAACTTCTTTAAATATAGCGTGAAAGTCAACTAAAATGAGAGATCATAAGGAGAAATACATTAATGTAGGCAAGTACCTTCATTAATGCATTAAATGCCTGCTATTTTGATGTAATTTTCGCTTTTATCAGGCTATGTAAGTTAAAATGAACATAGTTTAAAAAAATATATACTTAGTACCTTCATTTCCCCAAATTCCTGGCCTGAAAATTCATAAAAGAAAGACTTGATTGATTATAAAATGGTTAAAATCAATTTGAAAACAGCATAGGAGGCTAAAGGACAAACCAGTGGAGTTGATAAAGTTCCACAGAGTCAAGCTTGAGTCGACTCAGTGAGTCCTTAAGGGCTGAAAGGACGCTTTGGCGCCCAAGCCTCCATGGCAATGCGGCGAATTTAGTTGCAACGGCTATCTCATCTTCTGGATACTTTTTCTTCCGTTCCTTGATAAATCTTTTGGTAGATATAAACCGAGTGAATATGATGAGATTTTGTTCTCTTTAATAAACTAAATGAACTTTTGGACTACACAACTTATATCAACCAAACCTAAACATAAATGAACATAGATCCATTTTGGCCAAAATCAACATAAAATGGATGAAAGTCGATATAACTGGACCTAAATAATCTGAAATTCGCCTACGTGGCCCGAGTTGTCCAAAATCAACATAAAATGGCTGCAGCTTGACCTAAACTTACCACCAAACCTTAAGAGAACTAAATGGATCTCAACCGATGCAAATTCATTACATAGATGTCAGTGAACCGAAACTGAACCAAAAGGACCTAAATCGACCAAACTAGACATAAATGTTTAACAAATTTCCCAAAACAGTACCAGTGAATTAAACTGATAAATGATTCCTAACCCAAATTAAAAGTTCCTACACATGTATTGGTACGCTGTTTCTACGTTCTGTATTTTACGCTGTTTCTCCATATAGGATAAACTAATTCGCTGATGGGCCATATGTATATCCCAACCAGGTAAAACATGTAATCTCTATGCCGTTTGTGTGTAAGCGTGTACAATTTTTCATCTAGGTTTGGAAATCGACAAAAAGAGCACATTCGTTTCTAATATTTACTAGTGAATTTAATTTCATTATCCACTTCTCGAGTGCCAACAAGAATGAAAGCTAAAGAGTCATAACTGTTACTTGATTGTTGCCTACCTTCCAAGCAGCGTTTCAGAGTTTATAGCACCGAACGAGAACTGAAAAGTAAGATCACAGAGAATAAGATTTTATTAGCATTAAACTTACAGAACTAAGCGAAAATTACGAGCATTATCCAATTATTCTTACCCTCGATCCATAAACCTCAGCAGTATCGAACCAAGTTATACCACTATCGATACTTGCATCAAAAGCGTTCTTACAAGCTTTCATCTTCCTATCTGTCATCATCCAGAAAATAAAAAATAACTCGACTCAGTTTATGGACAAAACTATAGCAGCCCAGGCCAGATGGTGCAGCCGAACCTTTTTATAACTTCAATTAGTTTCCATATATAACAATAACACTAATTCTCATAAGAACATAAGCTAGACAATATTTGCATATAAAAAAATATTGAAATTAGCAT
Source organism: Ambrosia trifida (assembly GCA_028751855.1). NCBI lineage: Eukaryota > Viridiplantae > Streptophyta > Magnoliopsida > Asterales > Asteraceae > Ambrosia > Ambrosia trifida. Next base: position 43,132,875 of record CM054125.1, read on the forward strand.
ACCTGATGACTTTTAATCTATGCAGTTAATGCGATAAAAAATCGGATATCGGTGGTGAAAGACCGATATTTAAGATATAGGTTATCGCGGTGAGATATCCGTAATTTTTATATCGTCCAGAATTTTTATATATATAGCAATTTAACACTAATAATAGAGTATACTCTAGTAGTACTGTTAACAAATTAACCTTTTGCAACTTGTGAAACACTAACAATCGTAACAAGTAGGAACTTATTAAGACTTAAAACAATAACATTTAACACTAATAATGACTTAAAACACTAGTAGCAGCAATAAGAAAAAAGCCGCATGAAATAACTAAAAAGAAATGTACGGATATCGGGAATATCGACGATATATTAAACCATCAAGTCCCAATTCTCTTTTCAATAAAAGATCAACATAAAACTAAAGGAAATAAAGCATACCATCCCATTCAAAATTGTTCCAGTAACTGGTGTCACCCCATGACCAAGCTCCAATCCCAAGCTTTGTCAGCTTTAAATCAGAGCCACCCAATTTCACAACATTATCTTCTTGGCTTTTCACCTTAACAAAATCATCTGAAGCAACTGCCCTTATTATTTGTTTACTTTTTCTATGGCTTAAAGCTAAGTTACAGGCGCTGCTCATTTGCAACGCCATTTTTTTTCCTGTTTTAAACTGTGTTTCTATGATTATTATTTATTATTGATCATACAAAAAAGACGCAAAAAAGAAAAGGCATTGTTTTTGTGTTGCCGGTTATTAAATTTTCCACGTCTCTTACTTTTTGCTAAAAGCTTATGACCACATGTCATATCTACATCTATAACTAACCAACTAGATTTAGATTATATCCCGAAAGCTTTCTCGATAGACAAATCTAATATGAATTATTAAAATACTAGATCTTTGCCCGCGTTACACGCGGCTCACCAACGTACAATTATTTTGAGTGGTAAGACATAAAAAAAAAAATATTTTTGCCCACGTTTACACGGGGTTCATAAACTTACAATGAGATGCAAAGATGCAAATTTATTGAAAAAAGAACATGATATGTTAATATTTATTTTGTTTAACATGACACCAACTCAAATCCCACAAACAGCCTTAAACAAATAAAAACAAATACACTTCTACAAATCAGTTGATTGATCTAAAATTTTAAAGAGTTTGGAGACACCATTCTTCTCTTCCTCAATCGTTCCGCGATGATGAAAGACAGCTCAAGTGACTAAGAAGCATTGAGCCTTGGGTCACAATGTGTGTGGTAACGCGAGCTTAGATCATCAAAAGTCACGGTGCGCGATCCACCAACGCACCCCGTCACATTCTGCCCGGTCATCTCCAAATGAATCCCTCCCGGATGGCTTCCTTCTTGCTCATGAACATCAAAGAAAGCTCGCACCTCCACCTACAACATTTTTAAATTACAAGTTGTTTAGTTAAATGCAACTAAAAAAGCCCAGAGTGTAACTAACATGCAAAAATCAAATTTGGTTCTTGGCCAACAAACACCAATAATGGGGAAAAAATTATTATAGTCAATTGCCTTTTTGACTGAAAGCAACAACCATTTGAAACTATATTCACAGTATGCTTTAATTGAATGGATATTCTATAAGTTATATAGTAAGTATATGGCATTGATTTTTCAACCATAAAACTCTCATTGAGGTTGATGTATCACTTGCTAAGATGTACCAACTTTACCCCTTGCATATAATGTCAAAACAATCCATCATTCTATTTACAAAGAAAAAAGATGATTTTTATCTGAAAATAGAATAATCAATCCCATAGGCAGATTCATTAATTTGATCTCTAGTATTCCAAGCAAGGTGGAAATTTCCACAGCTTAGCTTTATACAAGGGTCAATTTGTTTTTTATTCAATCTCAACCCAGAATGTCAAATGGTTTAAAAAATAAAACAATTAACTATCACACAAGCAGGTTGAAAGGCTTCAATTGTCCGCTAAAGTGAGTTCAATTGAAATGATTGAAGCTTCGTTAATTACTTTACATAGACAAAAATCATATCATTAATTAATATAGTAATAGAGTATCTGTAAGTATATTTAATACATCAACTGTGTGAAATTTCACAAATTACTCGAACTTAAAGACGACATGTTTTTGTTCAAATCCATTTGATACATTAGATAACCAGTCAGCTTTGCAAAAGGGTTTATGATTGCAAGGAGAATAACACATACAAAATGTTGTTGATCAAAGTTCTCCTTATGAACCTAAGGACCGTACCATAAAAGTTATCGTCTAAAATAAACTTTTTCCACAAAAACTATAGCTACACAGAATAGAAGCTGATAAAAAAACATACCAATATGGAATCAAAGGGACGAGCTTTAAGGCCAGAAGGTGCCTTAATACTATTTCCATGCATTGGATCACAGACCCAGGTCACAACCTGCCCTGCTTGTCTAACCGCCCTTATCAAAGGCGAAAGCTTAACTCTCATGTTCTCGGCTCCCATTCTTACAATCACCGTAATCCTTCTAGGCTTGTTATTAGGGTTCAAAATGTCGACAAGCTTAACCAACTCATTTGGATGCATCTTCTGGCTCACCTGCAAAACAAATTTCCTCAAAAGATTAAACATGCATTCAGGTCAATGAGAAAAAACGAAAACCAAAGTTGCTTAACTGTTTAGTGACCTTAATGCCAAGAGGATTAGCAACACCTCTTAAAAAATCAACATGTGCCCCGTCGAGCTGACGGGTACGTTCTCCAACCCAAACCATGTGAGCCGAGCAATCATAGTAAAGCCCACAAGTAGTGTCCAGCCTAGTAAGCGCTTGTTCATACGTCAACAGAAAGCATTCATGAGATGTCCAGAAATCAGTTGTAGCCATAATTGGGTGGTCAACTGTTAGTCCGGCTACTGACATAAATCCTAAGGCCTCATCCACGCGGTGAGCTAGCTCCTGGTACCTATTAAAACCATAATCATAATCATATACCGTTTAATAAAAAGATAAATAGATATACAAAAAGGCAAAAGTGATCAAATTTATGCATAGATCAAATTTATGCATACTCTGTCAAATCTTTCACCACCAATTGGCAGGCTAAGCTTGCCTTAGCCTTCGCTTCCAGACATTCTAATTCCGAGATCCCCTAAAAACAAATGATTAAAAAGGTTAGCATAAATACCCGGAGTCGAACCATATATGGAGCCCATCCAGTTGAAATGTAAATACAACAGTAGCTATCAGCCTATCACACATAGCTGTATATGTCCAAAATCGCTTGTGTTTTGCAGGGTATGAAAGTTTTTTCAGTCCCGTAAGGAAATAGTATTCTTGGGCAGTTACACAAAGAACGACGGTTCACACGCTAGTCACCCGAACTGAATACTGAATACAGTAGAGAACTTACTTGACCAACATATGCAGTAAAGCAGACAACCTCACAGCCATAATTCTCCCTGTAACATTTATGACAAAGTTAATCTCTCCAATGCACTACAGATATAAGAAGCATAGGTCGAGTAATCAAAAGCTCAGTTAGATTGAATGAGTGTTTTTTAGTCTTGCACTAACATTCAAGCCACTCAAGATCTTGCACTACTTCAAACACGACAAATTGGCTTCTTTAACCACGAGGACAAAGCAACATAAATAAAGCATCAGGACCTCTATATGATTGTTATAAAAAAAACTATATATTTATTAATACTAACAAAAATAAATGCACTAATGTCCTCATTAACACACATACCGATCAGCATACAAACACCATTCTGAATATTACTTGCATTAATATAATATGTGGTTGCTCAGATTGAAAATAAGCACATAAATAGGCATTTTTAAATAATCAATCCCAGCATCCTTTACTTTGATTGAAAATAAAAAAAAAACGTTACTCAAAGTTGATAACAAAAATTATCATGTCTACCATGTGTTTCAAGAAACTTACATAAGAAAACATGCACTGTGTTAATAATATAATCATAAAGGGCTTGTAAGCCCAAGATATGAATGGATAAAGTTGATTCACAGTAGTCAACATCCTAACTTCACCATTATATTGACCAACATTATAATGTCTCAATCCTATCCTATGATCATTAGTCTCTATAGATTATAGAACCGTTTCTTTTCACTGCAAATTAGAACATAATAGTAATTAGTAAAACCCAAAAAATTACAGGTTATCAGCAAACAAATAATGAATTATATGCGAAAGCCGATCATATAGCGCAAATTTTGGTTTAAACCAAAGAGAAATGATCGAAATAAAAACCATTAATTCTTCAATGGTGTCATAAAAAAATCTTATCACTTTCTAAATAAAAGCATGTAATAGTCATAGGTTTTATTACCTTTTGATCTCAAGGAGTTGAATAGGGCCTATAACCAAGAACCACTTGAAAAAGAGTACTATGGTGTGACTAAACCAGTAATTTATTTAAATAAGTGGTATGAATACCTTACTTTCATGTCTCCGAATCGACTCAAATTCATTTTGTTCATTGCCTGCATTGACCTGCATTCTGATTAGAAGCTGTTATGACCTGTAACCCGATCCCGCGTGGCACTAAGAAACAATCTATCCTAAAGCAATACCAAAAGCGAGTTGTTTAGTACCATACTACATTCCAACTCAAACCTAATATAACTCGAGCTTTTAAAGATGATGTAGTATCATCAATGTTAAAACTATATTTCATATCAAAGTGTAATTTCAAGATCATATTTGTACTCTAGGATAATTTAATTAAAAAACCTTACCTGAAACATTGCATCGCTGTGAAACCCTATCCATCAGTGTCTTCTTTCTTTGATACCACCAATGTTGGTTGAAAACCTAACCGGATGCACAACAACCACCAACAATGTACTTCCCCCCAGAAACCATGCGGCCACTGCTAAACCACACCACGAACATTGTCACACAAAAACAAACAAACGTAAAGATTTGGTACTCACCTCATCCGTTCAAGAAGACAACTCGAAAAGCCGATTTTGAAACTCAAAAACATCGAGTATCACTCTGTTCAATTCCTCTTCCCCTCCTAACCTAAAAAATTAGGGCTTCTGCTCACAGTGACAGCGGGATGGGCTTCTGCTCACAGCGATTTCCATTACCTGATGGATAATACGGTTGAAGATTATTAGGAAGAGACCTGATGGAGGATATCCACATACGCACATAAACATATCTTTAAAATCGAAAAAATGTGAATCTGAAACGTAATGATACAGGTTTGATTTAGGGTTTTGATTCCATAAATCCAAAATCTTATAATCGATAGAAGATGATAGCATAAAACATGCGACGTAATAGAAAAGATATTACCTGATGTTCGATTAGGTTGGAGGCTCTAGCAAAAGAGATTCACGAATTGTTGAATGAGATATTAGGGTTTGAATTTGAATGTGGATGGCGTGAATGAGAAGCCTCATATGCTTGACAGATTTTGACCAAAATAATTATCATAATGAATTACCTAATTTAATTTTTTTAATTAATGACTTTTTGCTTTTAAAAAAAAAGAAAATTTTATTAATTCTCACATTGTGCCATGATGGATGAGCATTAATTGCTAGGGGCCTAAATGAATGACAAGTGTCCACAATTGCTCCTAAATATTATATGTATAGATATGTTATGATGTAATATACAAATTAATGTACTACAATATGAGAAAACAACAATTTTAATCATTTGAATATGAATGAAAATGTATATATATATATATATATATATATAGGTTTAGGATCCTGTACAAAGTACATTTTTCGTGAGAAGTGTGAGAAGGACTAAGAATTGACATGTAGACATCATGTTTTGGATTTAGGAATGATATTTTAGGTTGTTTTAACTTGAAAAACACCAAACACAACAATCTAAAACACAATACAATGTATTATAGTCCTTAAATTTAAAAAACAGCTAAAACACACTACTTAACGCTTAAAACACACTGCTAATGTTCTTAGCATGGTGTTTTAAGTTTTAAGCCTAAAATACATTGTTTTCGGTTTTTAATTGTTATGTTTGGTGTTTTTATAGGCAAAACAATCCAAAACATCATGACTAAGTTCAAAAAATGATGCCTAAGTATCAATTTTTAATACTTCTCACACTTCTCACAAAAAAAGCACTTTGTACACGATCTTGACCCTATATATATATATATATATATATATATATATATATATATATATATAGGAAAAAGATCAAATAGGAACCAAGAGCCTAGTTAGGAACTTAGGAACCAATCTGAGCCATTTATCTTTGATTTTGATCTACGGGGTAGTTATGTAATTAGACAATTAAATATTATATTTTAATTTAATTAAAAGTTTTATATATGGCAGTTAATTATCTTCCTGCAATTAATATGCAAGTTTTTTTTTGACTTTCCTTAAATCTCTCAACCTATTATCATCTCTAATCCTAAATAAAAAAAAATCACGTTCGATTAAATCGAAATAACTTCCAGTCGAATTCAGAAGATTTAAATTGATTGAATTGAAAAAACTTTCGATTTAAAAGAATCTAAAATCGGCCAACGATTCAGATTTCCAAGTTATGGATAATAATTCTATACATGAAAACATTGAATCACAATCTCATGTGATAGAAGATCATGAAACACAATCACAAGCTTTGTTTCTAAATAGTTTTGAAAATCAAGGTATTTATGTATTGTTTTTATTTTTTTAATTGTTTTTCGTGCGAGAATCACGTTTTTTGTGATTTCTATTTTGGATTAGCCTTATAGTGTGGTTTATTATTGATTTGCAAAATAGTTGTTTTGTATTCTGTAAGTCATATTTTATGCACAGAATTGGAATGAGTAAAGAGTTATACACTGGTGTATCATATTTTACACCAATGTATATCTGTGTTGATGATGATGAATGAAAAAACCAATATACACCAATGTATATCTGTGTTGATGATGTTGAATGATGATGAATGAAAAAACGAATACACACCAATGTACACTGTTGTATATTGTTGGGTTATTTTGAGACCACAGTTACCAGAATAGAGACTTTTGAGTGTTTATTGTAAAGACTTATAGTTGAAGGGCTTAGAATGTAATTAACACATGTTTTTGTACACAAACCCTAGGGCTGCGCACTTAAATACACGGGCCCTGCGCACTTATGCTAAGTGCGCAGGCCCAGGGTTCTCTTATAAATAGATAGTGTGTGCACAGCTCTAGGTTTGGGGTTTTGGAGTTTTATCTTTGTAGCACACTTTGCATACGTGCGTACTTAATCATATTCCAAGGTTATTCATCTTCAAATCTGCTATGGAATCATTATGTTATTCATTGTGTGTGTCGGGTCTTTAAATGTTCATCTAGTTTTATTTGTTTCTTGGATTAATCACTTGAAACACCTAACTAATAGGTGTTTCTAAGTGATAACAATCTATTGCATTCAACAAGATCTAGTATTTCGGGACTACAATTTGGTATCAGAGCCATTGTGCTCTAGATTGTATCTACTTTAAGATACCAAAACCCTCATCTTGTTAAGCTTTTATTATCAAGATTATTTTTTGTAAACTTTAAATTTTGGTGTTTTTCTCATATTTTGGTTTCAAATCTTGTGAAAATCGTGTTTCTAAATGCTTAGAGTATATTATTTTGATCAGAAAATGGTTTGGAAAGGATTCAGCTGAATTTCATGTTTGCTACAGCTCGTATCTGCGCACTTATTTCATATATACTGCGCACATATCTCATAAGCTGAGCACTTATCTCTTAGTTTGAGCACTTGTCATTTTGTACGCATCTAGGGTTTCTGCGCACTTGTTGCTTTTAAATTTGGTTTCTGCGCACTTATTCCTTTGAATTGATCCCTGCGCACTTGCTGTTTTTTGAATTTGGTCTCTGCGCACTTGAGTTTCTGCGCACTTGTTTGCATAAGTTAATCTCTGCGCACTTGTTTACATAAGTTAATCTCTGCGCACTTATAGCATTTCATTGTCTTGAGTACTTATCTAGGGTTTCTGCATACTTAAACAGAAATCTTGGATTTGTGCGCACTTACTGAAGGTGTAGTGTTGAGTACTTGGCTAGGGTTTCTGCGAACTTAAAATCTTAAACGAGAGTTTAAGTGAGTCTGCGCACTTAATTTAGTGCGCAGGCTGATCAGTAAACACTGAGCACTTATAATGCCCAAATGTTGACTGATCTGCGAACTTATAGCCACACGTATACTTCCAAGCTGCATACTTAACTAAGACTACAACTTGACAAGGCTGTTTATATTCTTACAGGCTGCTGCATACTGATCCAGACTGCTGTGAACTTAAGTGTGAACTTAATTGCGCACTTAACTGCGAACTTGCTGTGTACTTACGGACTTGGACAATCTTTTGGACTGATAATTAAAATCTGTTGAACCACGTTTCTAAAATTCATCTAAAACATGGCTGGTAACAATAATCAATCAACTGTTAACCCTATCACACAACAAGATCTTGAAACCGGAACTACTACAAGAGTACCTAAGTTAAAAGGTGCTGAAGATTACGGGACATGGAAAAACCGAATGAGGTCATTCTTTTACGTGACTGACTTTACCCAATGGAACTCCATCCAGTTGGGCCCACACATTCCCATGAGAACCACCGCCACTGGAGAAGAATTCAACCCTGATCCAACAACCTATACCGATGTTGACAAACAGTTACTTCAAAGAGATCATAAGGCTTATGGTGCTCTAACCATGGCCCTATCTAATGATGTTTACAACATGTTTGAAGAGTATGGAACGGCACATGATCTGTGGTTTGCACTGAATGAATACTACGAAGGCAATGAAGAGATGCGCCAATACAAGCAAGACATGGTGCAAAAAGAATATGATATGTTCGGTAGCATTCGTGGGGAGAGTCTGAGCTCGCACATTGATAGGTTTATGAGTATGTTAACAAAAATGAAAAAGGCTGGAATTCCTGTGAACAACAGAAATTCTATCAAGAAGCTGCTGGATTCATTACCAAAAGAATGGAGCATCCAATGCATGCTAATCAGAAAAGAATATCTTGATGCCCAGTCTACATTGGCTGATCTCATCAACACATTGAAGTCCTTTGAGATGGACATTACAAAAAGGGAGATGAATCAGACCAATCCAAAGGCAGTTCCTATCACTGCAATGAAGAACTTAGCGCTAATGACTCCAGTGGGGAACATGGGTTCAAGCTCATCTCACGTGTATGCTGATGGAACAATTGGTGGTAGTTCAAGTTCAGGAAAAGCTGTCCCATACTCTCAATCCAGTGTCACTAACTCTCAGCCGTCAACTCTCAATCCTCAACAGACGAAGCTGGCAACTGAACACGTTGAACTTTTCAACGCTTTCATGACGAGCTTTGAAGCTTTAAAGACTGGTGATCTAAAAAGTGATATGATGAGTCCTGAGGACATGTATCAAGTTGATCCAGACGATATGGAGGAAATGGATCTGAAATGGCAGATGGCCATGATCACTTTGAGGGTGAAGAGGTTTCAAGATAGAACCGGTAGAAGAGTCGGCATGGGGAAAGCTGGGTTTGACAAATCCAAGATCAGGTGTTATAACTGCAAAATTCTCGGACATTTCAAGTATGAATGTCCAACTCTGAATCAAGTTGAAGCCAAACCAGCAAAGAGAGTGGTGGCAATTACAGAAGGAGGAGAAGGTAACCAGCAGAAGGCGCTTGTGGTTCAGGATTTCGATTGGGGAGAGGAAGTCACTGTGGCAGAAGCTGAAGTTAATAAAGCACTGATGGCAAAGATCTGCACAAAGTCACCTCTTGGTGTGAGCTCTCTGGAGGGGTCCTCAGCTGAAATGCCAAAAAGAGAAGAGATAGAGAAGGCTGGTTTAAAAGGCGTGTTGAGTGTGGAGAAAGGGAAGGAGACTGCTGCTGAGGAAGCCTTTGTTGCTGAAAAGACCTCAACAAGCAAGGACAATCAGCAATCACATAGCATGAAGAAGGAAGCTGAAGAGAGAGACCTGGTAAGTATTCCTCTCGAAATAAAATCAAAGCTGTGCTCACCAAGGTGTGTTACAGCCGTTGCTTACTGTTTGTCCCACAATAGGAGAATTTTAAGAGAAATGGATGACATACGGAAAATCAATACTGAAATGAAAGAAAACGAGTTAGCCTATCAGCGAAAGTTAAATGCAACAATTGCTGAAATGCACACTCTAAAAGAATTTGTTCTCAGAAAAGATTTTTTTAATAAATGACTTAACTGAAAAACTAGAAAAATCCAGAAATGAAACCAATCATCTCCAAATTGTTGTGGACAAATGGAACGTAAGCAAGCATGCTCATACTGATATCCTTGATTGTTCAAGGAAATCTTTTGTCAAAGATGGAATCGGGTATAAGGATAAAAAGGGAATTGTAAAATCCCTGTTTTTACCCTTGAGCAAAAGTGAATATATACCCATTCCAAAACCTCATCCAAAAAATGATCTTTTTGAAAAAGAATGTGTCACATCTGAGTCACACTCTAATATAAGTAAAAGTAGTGCAGATATGACCCAACAGGATCAGGTGGACGATGATGACAGTTGTGGTGGTCAAACAATGGGGTTAGGTCACCCAGGTGCCAATTACTCCACAGTGAATTGGTTCATCTGGAACCATGATAAGTCAAACATTTCTTTAAATTCGGATGACTGTAATAACTTAACTAATTTGGATGACTGTAATAGTTTATCTAGGATGGATAACTGTAATAGTTTATCTAGGCCGGATGACTGTATTACTCTAACCTCTAAACTTGATTTAAAGGGTGTTGTGGACCCAAATGATAGGATGAATCCTATCAAACGATCGGATGTTTGTGTTGAAAATGTTGTGCCTGTTTGTGTTGATCTTAATGATGCATTCTGTGATAATGAAAATGTATATAGACCATCTCCATTTGTTCCAGAACTAAAAAGAAACAGGTTTGGAAAATTTCTTACTGAAGAAATTCCAGAATTTACACCATCATCAACAGATGTGTCATGTTCTGAAGAGTCACAAAGTGAAACAGATAACACAATTTCTGAAGAATCACAAAGTGATACAGAAAGTGATATCAGCGAGCCAGAATGCAACACAAACGAAGAATCAAGCAACAACAAAAGTGATGAAGCATGTTCAACAGACAGCCTCAATTCAAGCAACAACAAAAGAAGAACATCACAACCATCATCATCCAGATCTTCTTCAAAGATCAAACCTAAACACTCTAAATGTTTTAGATGTGGAAATGAAGGACATGTGGTTAAAAAGTGTCATTTGCAACCCAAACCACAAACTGATACCAATAACCAAAAATCTTTTGCAGTTCAAATTAAAGATCTTCAAGAAACCATAAAAAGTTTTGTTAAGGTCACTAAAAATTGGAAAAGGCAAGAGTTTGTGTCAGGGGAAAATCACGACAAATTAAAACTAAAACAGACCTGGATTCCTAAAGTTACTTAACGGGTGGTCTGAGTCGTGTTTGTACATAGTGTCTCATATATTTATCTGTATATTTCTGTTGTCTTATGTATTTTTCAGAATAAACTACAAAAGTGGTTGATTGCCCTGATGAGATATCTATGGCACGTTGATAGCGGGGCATCAAGGCACATGACGGGACTGAAAGAACTCCTTAAAAACTATCGATTCATTGATGGAGAGTTTGTCGCTTTTGCCGGCAATGAGAAGGGTGGAAAGATAGTCGGGATAGGGGACGTGATTTCTGATGCATTGACTTTAGAAGATGTGAACTACGTTCCAGAATTGTGTTACAATCTGCTGAGTGTATCACAAGTCTGCGACAAAGGAATCTCAGTGTTATTTAATGACATGGAGTGCATCTTTCTAAAGCCAGGATTCATTCCTCCTACCAACATGATTATGCTTAAAGCTCCTAGACAAAATAATACTTACGTGATAAATATGAGGGATGCAAAGTCTGAATGTCAAATGACATGCTTACTTTCTAAAGCATCCGAGTCAGAGTCACTGCTTTGGCACAGGCGATTAGGACATGTTAACTTCAAAAACATTAATAAGCTTTCAAAACTAAATCTTGTAAGAGGTCTTCCTTCTAAGGAATTCCCCTTTTCTGAAAAATGTTTAGCATGTGCCAAAGGAAAACAACACAAAAAATCGCATAAGTCCAAAGCTGTGAATTCTATAGACTCACCTCTTCATTTATTACACATGGATCTGTTTGGTCCTATTAGTGTTAAAAGTTTAGCTAAAAAGTCTTATTGCTTGGTGATAACAGATGATTTTTCCCGATTCACATGGGTGTACTTTCTGGAATACAAAAGTGAAGTTGCTGAGATTCTGATGCTGTTTGTTCCTCTTATTGAAAACATTATAAAGACAAAAGTTAGATCAATTCGAAGCGATCACGGAACCGAATTCAAGAATCAAAGTTTCGTGACTTTCTGCAACAATAGAGGAATTCATCTTCAGTATAGTGCTACGAGAACTCCTCAACAGAACGGTGTTGCTGAAAGGAAAAATCGTACACTTATTGAGGCGGCCAGAACCATGCTTATCGACTCCAAACTGCCGATCATTTTCTGGGCTGAAGCTGTTAATACCGCCTGTTATGTTCTTAACAGAGTCTTAATCGTAAAGACGCGCGGGAAAACAGGCTATGAGTTGCTTTTTAAGAGAAAACCTTTGATTGACTACTTCAGGCCTTTTGGATGCTCATGCACGCTGCTTAACAATTTCGAGAACATAATGAAGTTCGATGCAGTTGGTGATGAGTGTTTCTTTGTTGGATACTCCTCGAGTCAAAAAGCTTATAGAGTATACAACAAACGAACCAAAATGGTTCTCGAGTCCTTTTATGTTGATTGGCAGGAATCCAACTCTACTAATACAGGAGCCGGTCCTGACTGGTTCTTTGATGTGGATGTTGTTTTCAACAATTTTAGCATCATAGATGAACAACCAGCTGAAAATCAAGCAGCCGATCCTTCTCCTCTTGAAGATACTCTTTACTCTTCAGAAGACGATGCAGCACCTTTCACCACCCGCTTCTCTCCACTCGTAGCTGATCCAATTGTTCCCCTTCAAACCACAAATGGTGATGCAACTGTTGATACCACTACATCTCCTGAAGTTACTCCAGCTTCAGAAGAACCATCTTCAGCACAACAGTCTGCAAATGATCCATCCAGTTCGTCAACTCCTACAGATCATCTTTCCAATCTGCCTTCCCATATTCAAGAAGAACCGAACATGGGATTTAAATCCTTTAAGGATCACCCTGTGGAGAACATCATTGGACCAATCTCTGAGGGTGTTCTTACTAGAAATCAGGCAGACAAACTGAATATTGCACTTTCAGCCTTCTTATCTCAGACGGTACCTTTCAGTATTGAAGATGCTGTCAGAGATGCAAGTTGGGTTGAAGCCATGCAGGATGAGCTGTATCAGTTTAGGAAGCTAAAGGTTTGGGAGCTTGTGGATTTACCTGAAGGAAAATATCCTATTGGAACAAGGTGGGTTTTTCGCAACAAAATGGATGAACGAGGCGTGGTAATTAAGAACAAGGCTCGTTTAGTCGTTCAGGGATTTCGTCAACAGGAGGGCATTGATTATGAGGAAGTGTTCGCTCCAGTTGCTAGACTTGAAGCTATTCGTATCTTCCTGGCTTACGCCTCATACAAGAACTTCAAAGTCTTTCAGATGGATGTGAAAAGTGCATTTCTGTACGGGAAAATCAAAGAAGAAGTCTATGTGTGTCAACCCCAGGTTTTGAAGATCCCCATCATCCCAATAAATATTACAAACTGGATAAGGCTCTCTATGGACTTCATCAAGCTCCACGAGCTTGGTATGAGACCTTATCATCATACTTGCTGCAGAATGGGTATACTAGAGGGAAGATCGACATGACCTTATTCACCAAAGAAGTCAATAAACACTCTATCCTTGTACAGATTTATGTTGATGATATTATCTTTGGTTCCACTGATGAAAATTTGTGCATGGAATTTGAAAGCATCATGAAGTCTCAGTTTGAAATGAGCATGATGGGAGAATTATCGTTTTTCTTAGGCTTGGAAGTACAGCAAAAAGAAGACGGAATTCTAATTCATCAAGCGAAGTATACAAGAGACATCTTGGCAAAATTCAACATGACCGATTGCAAGCCGTCCAATACTCCTTTTGCGGCCCAAACAACACTTGTACCAGATCTTCAGGGGCCTTCAGTGAATCCTCATACATATCGATCAATGATTGGCTCTCTGATGTATCTTACAGCTAGCAGACCAGATATAATGTGGGCAGTTGGATGCTGTGCGCGTTTTCAGTCTAATCCTAAGCAATCGCATGAGACTGCAGTAAAAAGAGTCTTCCGCTACCTCAAAGGAACACCTAAACTTGGTTTATGGTATCCTAAGAGCGATAACTTTGATCTAATCGCTTACTCTGATAGTGATCATGCGGGTTGTAGGATAGACAGAAAATCTGTCTCTGGTGGCTGTCAATTTCTGGGTAACCGGCTAGTGTCTTGGCAAAGCAAGAAGCAGACCACCGTGTCAATCTCTACTGCTCAGGCCGAATACACAGCTGCTTCCAGTTGTTGCTGTCAGGTGTTATGGATCCAAAATCAGCTTTTGGACTACGGTTTGAATGTCATGCATACACCTATTTTCATTGATAATGATGCATGTCGTGACATCGTGAAGAATCCAATTGACCACTCTAAAACCAAACACATTGAAATTCGGATTCACTCAATTCGCGATGCTCACGACAAAGGCTACATACAGGTGTTGCCTATCGATACTGCTGATCAAAAAGCAGATATCTTTACAAAAGCTTTTGATAAAACCCGGTTTCATCAGTTGGTTTCATGGCTTGAGATGATCAACTTTGAATAAAAAAAAAAAAAAAAAAAAAAAAAAAATTTAATTTATATTTTATAAAAAGAAAAATCTCATTTTCCTTTAAAACAAGATTTTTGGGGGAGAAAGTGAACCGGTCTATTCTTATTGCAAAATTAATTCAGGAAATGATAGGAACTAATCATATCTCGTCAGCATGTGAATAGGACCCAGAGGATGTTGTGGCCTCAAGCAACGATATGTCGGTAGATTCAGCCTGAAATCAAGTAAACTGCCACTAGGTGATCAACAATGAAGATCTACACGGAAAGCTGGATTCCCACTGTGCTTTAGGTCTGCACAAGCTGAGTCCGGTCATACATAGGTTGAGAAATTAAAAGACACAGAAAATTTTGTGCATAAGCAAATCAAAAGACACCTAAGAGTGCAAGCTACCAATGCGGGGCTAAGAAAAACAAAATTTTTGAAACTGAGCAGAAAAGACACGCAATGTTAGTGACGTGCAAACATACATAGATAGCTCACCAAACGATCAGATGATCATCTTCTCTGCTTATGGTAACATAGACCTGAAGCTCTCATCATCTGATCAAGATAATGATCATCTTCTCTGCTTATGGTAACATAGACCTGAAGCTCTCATCATTATATTTCAATAAACCTTGAGGATCGGTAGGCCAATACCTAGCACACTGTGGGGTCCATAAAATTTTCGTTAATATTACCGAAAAACATGATAAACAGTATCACCAAACACATGTTGAAAGAGAAAGGGCATGGATTTAAGTGGACAAGCATACCGACAATTGTTGTTAGGCTGCAGCTATCCAACGGGAAGTTGAAACGGGTTCCGGCAGGTATGGTCAGTATGATCTTGAATGCAGAAGGTAAGATTTGGAAAAACCCCCTTAATCTAAAGGTTTTGGGCTTTATTTTCTATCTTTGGGCCAAAATTATGGGTACCTGCGTACTTGTTGGGGCCCTGCGCACTTAACTCAAGTACGCAGGCCCAATAGCCCATGTATATATATACTGGTCAACAAAGGTCAAAAAAAAATTTTTATCATCCTAAATTTCTTTTTACAAACCCTAATCATCATCACCGTTCATAATCATCATCATCATCACCGTTTCATCATCATCATCATCCTATATCACACCACAATCACACCCTAATCACATCATCTCATACCTATTTGCACTGATTATTGCATCTCATCTACTGTTTAAGGTAGATATTATGTTTCTAATGATTTATTAGTTGTGATTACAGGTTAAAAACGGATCTTATGTTTCCTGATGAATCAGTTGGTTGTTCTTGTATTATTGGGTTTTTGAAGATTTGAAGATCTGCGTACTTGACATATGAACATGTGCGCACTTGTCTCATAGAGACTGCGTACTTGTTTCATAGTCATATAAGTACACAGAAACCCTAATCATCTGCGTACATAACTGTGAACTTGAAATCTTGAACGAAGGTTCAAGTGTCTGCGTACTTGCTTAGTACGCAGACTTGACTATGTGATCTAAGGGGTTACCATGCCCGGGTGGACTCACCTGCGTACTTGTTTTGGTCTAGGTGATAACTAAGTGCTCAGTCAATGTATGTGCGCACTTGACTGAGCACTTGACTTTAAATGGGCCTGCGTACCTAAATGGGCCTGCGTACCTAAATGGGCCTGCAAACTAAAATGGGCCTGAGTACTTGAACTGGACTGTGGACTTGACACTCTTGAACACTTGGACTCTAAACATCACACATCTTTCATTTTGACTATTAAGACACTTTAACGGACTACGAACTCAAAACCGGACCTTAATAATCAAATAACTAAAATTCAAACGTACCATTGACACCGATAACATCAATTCATCAATCCTTAATCCAATGACCGTTAAAATTCAAAATCTAAAATATTAATAAGATCTAGGTGTAAGTTCGTTGTCCGTGTAAGTTTAAGTCTAAAATCAATTATCCGAGATCTAATTGGCGTTTCGTGCTCTTGGCTAAACAGATGGCACTTGAATGGGATCGTAGAGGCATGCACAATCAGCCAATGAATCTAGATACCGATGATGTGCAGTTCAAAGACGTTGTGACCTGGATTAGACGCAGCCGAATCAGTTTTGCTGTGGAGAACGTCGAACCAGTGTACGTTTCACACATTGAAGATTTCTGGCGTTCTGCTCGAGTTGAAACAGTTGCAGGAGTCAAGCGTATCAAAGCAACAGTCCGAAACAGGCCTCTATTCATTACTGAAGATACAGTTCGAACAGTGCTGAGACTACGGGATGAACCAGGAACCGTCAGATTTATGGCAAAAGCAGACATTCATGAACAGTTCAGGAGGTTCGGTTGCAAAGGCGAATTTGACAAGAGGGGCGATGTTAAGAAGACACAACTGACGAGAGACTGGAGACTCATTAGTCATGTATTCATTATGTCTCTAGGTCACAGAAAGGGAGGCTACAATGCACTCAGTACTGAATGGTCAACGGCTATGATAAAGATCTGCAAAGATGAAAAGTTCAACCTATCCGGGATGATTTTTGACTACTTGATAAAGAATGCAGAAGCTGGGTCGGGGAAATGGGCGATGTACCCCAGGTTCATTCAGATGATGATCAACACTCAGCACGAGAATCTGCCTCTCGGTGATGAATACATTTTCACCAGAGGGGCTAGATTCTTCACAGAATGCAACACACCAGATTGGGAACCAATGCTTGAGCACATGTATGCGGCTCAGCGATATCCGATTGTCATAGAGATCTACAACAAGATCAATAAGAGAAAGGCAGACACTGCTCAGGCTCGACTACAACCCACAGCTGCTCCCACACCCGAACCATCTCAACCCACTACATCAGCTCAGCCAACTGCCGAAGAGATCGCCCAAGAAAAGGCCAGGGGCAAAAGAGTGGCATCTGAGCCAGCTCGAGCGAAGCCCAGCATGAAGAAAAGGCCAGCTGGCTTACTGCAAGAATCGAGAGAATCTTTGACACCCGAACAGATTGAAGCTGCAGAAAATGTTCGAGTAGTAGCTGAATATGAAAGGGAAGCTAGAAAGAAAAGAAGACAACAGCTTCCTGAATCTGAGATCCCTCGAGTGATAACACCGGATGATGTTGAGGAGCAAGTGTACATGGAACGGATTTTTGGGGAAGAACAACCAAACCAACCAGGGCCTTCTACTGCTGCAACTTCTGCTCCAGGGCCTTCCACTGCCACTGCATCAGCCCCCAAAGCTCCTACCCACCGATCAGCTGAACCTTCTTCATCGGCTCCTGCTGCACCTCGTCGAAAACCGGTGCATCAGGAGCTATACGAGAAGCTTGTGAAGGAGATAGGTAAGGTTGCGGCCAGGGAATTCTGCACAATGAAAAGTGATGTGCACAATAACCAGGAGCTAAGAAAAAAGGTGAAAAAGCTCAAGGTCAAGAACAAGAAAATGGAGAAGGTGATCAAGGATCAAAGATACCTGATTAAGTTTCAACATCAGGTTCATGTGCAGATGTTTGACATGTTTCAGGATCTGAGGCAGCAGTTAACAGGTGCTCCCAGAGCTACTTTTGACGAAACCTTTGATTTTGGAAAGTTTTTGGAGGCGGAAAAGGAGAAAGAAAAGGAGGCTGAGGCTAGTGAAGTGGACGAGGTCAGTGAAGATGAGATGCCTGACAGTTTTGTAGAAATGGGAACCGATCAAGAAGTCATCTATGAGACATCTGATGGGCACAAACTAGACCCTGAAAGAGCTGCTTGGTTCCCAAGAAAGCCAATTACCATTCCTGCTTTACATCAGAACATTCATCATACCAGGTCTGCTCATCGAGAAAAGATTATCTCGTGGAAGTATGATGCTGAAAAGGGACTGTTTGCTGTTAAAAGGAGAGGGGGGGGGGTAATCCAATACTTCAAGGGTCAGAGGGAGCTGAAATCTCTTCCCCGATGGGATATCAGGGAACTTAGCAGGGCTCCATTCATTAATCCCTCTCTTGACTCACAAGCTGGCATGGTTGAGAACTTTATCAGGAAAGAATGTGAAAGTGACTTTCAGATATTCAAGCCGCAAAAGCCTAGAAGAAGAATATCAAAGACCAGAATCGATCCAGCAACGGGAAGAGGAATGATAACTTATGTGATAGACCCTCCTCAGGTCGTCACACGAGTTCCAATCAGACCCGAGCTTCCAGTGATGCTAAGAAACTTCAAGAAATGGTTTTATGACAGCAACACTGGTGAAGCGGTGATCAAGCTGGAAAATGATTCAGAGGTGTTGAGAATCTTGGATCCGGTTGATGTGTTCGCACTAAACTTGTCAGATCTGAATATGCTTTTTGCGAATCAGATCAATGTTGGTGCTGGAAACACACTGTTTGAAGAAGCCATACTGTTTAGAAGAGCAGTAGATAGGGCTTTGAAGTTGAAGAGTGAGCTGCTGGATTTAGTTGACAGGATAAACGCAGCGGATAAAGAAAAAGAAGATAGGGAGAAGACTGCGCATGCTGCTGCTGCTGCTACTGTTACAGAAACTGCTGATGCTGCTGCTACAGAAACTGCAGCATCAGAGGTGCTTCCAGAAGAACCTGTATCAGTAGCAAATCCTGAAGGGACCACAACAGAATCTACACCAGCAGCTGAGGTAGATCCGGTCACACTGTACTTACAAGACCCCCCTGCTCAGGTTGAGGGGGAGGAAAGCGATGTGGAGGTTGACTGAAGATTGAAGACTGGTAGCTGTGGTCTAGGGGGAGTATTGTTGGGTTATTTTGAGACCACAGTTACCAGAATAGAGACTTTTGAGTGTTTATTGTAAAGACTTATAGTTGAAGGGCTTAGAATGTAATTAACACATGTTTTTGTACACAAACCCTAGGGCTGCGCACTTAAATACACGGGCCCTGCGCACTTATGCTAAGTGCGCAGGCCCAGGGTTCTCTTATAAATAGATAGTGTGTGCACAGCTCTAGGTTTGGGGTTTTGGAGTTTTATCTTTGTAGCACACTTTGCATACGTGCGTACTTAATCATATTCCAAGGTTATTCATCTTCAAATCTGCTATGGAATCATTATGTTATTCATTGTGTGTGTCGGGTCTTTAAATGTTCATCTAGTTTTATTTGTTTCTTGGATTAATCACTTGAAACACCTAACTAATAGGTGTTTCTAAGTGATAACAATCTATTGCATTCAACAAGATCTAGTATTTCGGGACTACATATATATACCGAGATATAATTTTAATAGTATATACAATAAATACGTTTGGGTATACCATAAACACTAATTTGCTGTTTCCAAATATACATGAGTTTCTTATTAATTACCTAATAAATGATATTGAACAAAAGACATTAATACCCCTTTATTAAAATAACAATTAATTAAAGTTTTACTTATTTACAATCATGCCATTGAAGATGGATGACTCAGATTGGTTCCTATAGTTCCTACTTAATGGTTGGTTCCTATTTGAACTGTGACATCCGTCACTTTTATCATTATTATTATTATATATGTCACACCCTCAAATTCCACGTGCGGGGTTTTACCGCGAGGCGCGTAACACACCAGGATCTCAGTCAACGATCACAATAAACATACAACAACCATGCATTCATAATTATATTTAAAACCAAAATATCATGCTTTGAGCTGTAAACCAGCAGCGGAAGCATTCTTGTTTACAACCAAAAGACATATCATTGTTTACAAAACATTGTTTAATATGCTTCAAAATATTAGACGCTGTGCATGACTCCGTGCGCCTAGCCCATTGACTGCTACCTTAGCGACCTGAGAAAACATGCCAAAAATGTCAACATATAATGCTGGTGAGTTCACAGGTTTTCTTTCATAAAAGTGTTGTCACAAGTTTACAAAGATCATTTCCGTTAATACTATGTCATAAGAACGTTAGCTAGACGTTAAGTGTTTTTACTACTACGGTTGGGAACCCATTACTAAACATGAACCAAAAGATGATACCAGCCCAGATTGACTGGGCTACCGATGCCTCGGTAACCCGATAGGTAGAGACAATATGCACTCGCCCGGCCCCGCCGTCGAGTGGGGTTTGTGAGGCCCAATAGATCTATCCACATTTCCCCCGTTGTGCGTTCCAGCACATTCATGGTTTCCCCCTGGGACTTTCCATAAAAGCCGTATAGTAACATAAAGTGCCCATAGTATAA
Source organism: Ambrosia trifida (assembly GCA_028751855.1). Classification (NCBI taxonomy): domain Eukaryota; kingdom Viridiplantae; phylum Streptophyta; class Magnoliopsida; order Asterales; family Asteraceae; genus Ambrosia; species Ambrosia trifida. Next base: position 43,153,914 of record CM054125.1, read on the forward strand.
CATGACCTTTAAATAGTTCGTACAAAGCATGTTTCTCCCCCCGAAAGCAAGACAGTAAAAGTGGGGCTGTGAAACTCACCTTGGGTTGCGTTACTTGAAAACAGTTAAGTAATTATGTTATGATAGCCCCAAATAGCGGCGACCTATCATAAGATGTGTATAAGTATTGGACTAACAACCCGCAGGCTAACTAGTCCCCGAATGTCCAGACCGTGACCATAGACGTTTGAAAACACCTTTAACTGTTAAACCGACCGTGCAAGACAAGACCCGACATCCCATTGGTGACCCGACATTCCACGTGTTAGATAAATGCAAGATATCATGCAACATATGCAATTAAACACTTAATACGCGCAAGAGTTCACCTAGTCTAGCATAATGTCCAATTAACGCATAAACAGGTCCGAACACGTCTTACTAAGTCATTGGGTGTATCCCGGGGTTCCTAACATGTTCCTAGGTATCAAATCGTGTTCCGGGATGTCAAAACGCGTTCACGACAGCAGTACATGCGATTAGGAAGGTCACACGCGAGTAGGCATCAGCCTACAGGCGATTAGGGCCTAATCGCATGAAGCATGAGGCGATTAGGGTCCTAATCGCCCCATATGTCTGCATAATCGCGTGGCATCAGGCGATTAGGATGCCTAATCGCCTGTTGCTGCAGTGTAACGGATTTTCGCGCGTTTAACCCTCCAAATCAGATCCGAAACATGCAACAACACCCAATATCAAACCTAAATCATTTACCAACCCATTTCAAGCAAAAACCCCCGACATATCACTGATCTATCATGTTCTAAGCAATTATTTCCTAAAATGGCAAAGTACTAGGTTTCACCAACCAACCTTATCTTTCCTTAAATGGAAACAATCAAATTTCAACTCTACAAACATGTAAATCATCAAACCTCTGATCTAACATCTTCCTAGTATGAATCCTAACAACATTGCATCAACAATCATACCATAATCATCCTAAATCCTCAAGAACATACAAATGGGTCAAAATATGCATTTTCTTCAAAACACCACAATAATGGCTAAAATTCTAAGACAACCTTTCTAATAATCTCTACATAGCAGAAGTACAATCATATCTTGAAAACATTCATGTTATAATCACCAAGAAGACCAACATATGCATGTAAACTTCACAAATAACAAGCATTAAGGTGTAGACTTGGTTTAGGACTCTTTTGAAAGGTTTTTAAAGACACATTTTGGTAAAACAAGGTCTGGAACTTTGGGGAACTCAAAATAACAACTTTACAAAGGTTAGGGATGAAGAACACACCTTGGGTTTTGTTAAAGAAAGGTGTGTAAGCTTGGAGATGGTGATTTTTGTAGCAAAAAGAGTTCCAGAGGTGTTTCAAGGTGTGTGGGTGGTTTAGGAGCAGCTAGGGTTGTTCTAGAGGTGTTTGGGGAGTTAAGGGTTCTATTTATAGGTGTTTTGACCCGGACTCTGCTGTTCATGCGATTAGCAGAGCATGTCACGCGACTGGGAGCCTAATCGCATGGAACATCAGGCGATTAGGTCCCAATCGCCTATAATACTCCCTACTCGCCCCATATATAGGCGATTAGGGGTTCCTAATCGCCCCTGTGGTGCTGGAACGAGTTTTTGGCGCGTTAAACACTATTTTAACATATTTAAACACGTATTCACATACCGATAAGTCACATAATGATTTTAAACATATAATGCATGATAACTAACACGTTTACATCCGTTCACCAATTCCCGGGACTCGAGACTCGTGTGTGCATTAAACCCGGCGATTCCACGAATCGCCGATCCTTGTACCCATAGTTATGGACCGACTCCTGATGACCCCGCGGATCATCATAACGACTCCCGATGATTCCCAGAATCATCATACCGACTCGACTGACCCCGTTAAGGACGTAATATGCATGACTCGCTAAGGTAGACTTACTAGTTTAGTCAACGTTACTGACCTGAGTTTGCCGGGTGTCACATCATCCCCCTGTTGAAAGAATTTTCGTCCCAAAAATTGCCCAAGGCCAAAAAGGAAGAGACGAAAGAGAAGGAAAATTTTCCGGTTGCCACATTATCCCCCTGTTGAAAGGAATCTCGACCCGAGATTCATTCAGCTTCAGCAGAGACATGTCTTGATTCGAACGCGCGCTTAGGAAATAAATGGGGATACTTAGCCTTCATTTGATCTTCCCGTTCTCACGTGAACTCCGGTCCACGATCAGAGTTCCAACGGACTTTAACAATGCGGATTTTACTCCGGCGAAGGCTACGGATTTTATAGTCAAGGATTTCAACCGGTTCCTCCACGATACCTAGACGATCATCCACCTTGATCTCCTCGAGAGGAACAACCAAAGATTCATCCGCCAAACACTTCTTCAGATTAGAGACATGGAAGACATTATGAACATTGCTGAGCTCAGCCGGCAGATCAAGCCTGTATGCTACCGGTCCAATCCGTTCCAGGATTGCGAACGGTCCCACATACCGAGGATTCAATTTGCCCCGCTTCCCAAAACGTATAACGCCCTTCCACGGAGATACCTTCAACAAAACCCTGTCGCCAACCTCAAACTCCAAAGGCTTGCGACGACGATCGGCATAGCTCTTTTGACGATCCCGAGCTGCTGCCATGCGGTTACGGATTTGTACGATCTTTTCGGAAGTCTCGTACACAAGTTCCGGGCCGGTGAGTTGACTCTCACCCACCTCGGCCCAACAAAGAGGAGACCGGCATTTCCGCCCGTACAGAGCCTCGAACGGAGCTGCCTTGATGCTAGAATGGTAACTGTTGTTGTAGGAGAATTCCACCAACGGTAAATGACTCTCCCACCCCTTGCCAAAATCGATCACACATGCCCGAAGCATGTCTTCTAGCGTTTGGATTGTCCGCTCACTTTGGCCGTCAGTTTGCGGATGATACGCTGTGCTCATGTCCAACTGAGTACCCAGAGCCTTATGCAAAGACTTCCAGAAGTTAGAGGCGAACCGAGGATCACGATCAGAAATAATAGAGACTGGCACCCCGTGCCGGGAGACCACTTCCTTGAGATATAACCGTGCCAGACGCTCGAGACCATCGGTCTCTTTGATGGCGAGGAAGTGCGCAGACTTTGTCAGCCTATCGACAATTACCCAGATCATGTCGCAACCACTGGGCGATTTCGGGAGTTTGGTCACAAAGTCCATCGTAATTCGCTCCCACTTCCACTCGGGGATTTCAGGCTGTTGCAGAAGGCCGGATGGGTTTTGATATTCGACCTTGACCTTGGCACAGGTCAAGCACTTGCTCACATACGAAGCCACGTCCGCCTTCATGTTCGGCCACCAATAAAGTATCTTTAGGTCTTGATACATCTTATCGGAGCCAGGGTGAATAGAGTACCGGGACTTGTGAGCTTCATCAAGAACGAGCTCCCGCAAGCCCCCAAATAAAGGAACCCAAATACGTTCAGCGAAATAGTGTAACCCATCGGACCTGAGTTCAAGGTGGCTATCAGCACCATGCATGGTTTCAGCTTTAAGGTTTTCCTCCTTCAAAGCTTCTTGCTGCGCTGAACGGATTCGATCAGGTAAGCCGGAATGGATAGTGAGCTGAAGAGCTCGAACACGACGAGGTTTAGCCGTTTCCTTCCTGCTCAAGGCGTCTGCGACCACATTCGCCTTGCCAGGATGGTATTTGATAGCGCACTCATAATCATTAAGAAGCTCGACCCAGCGTCGCTGTCTTATATTCAACACCTTCTGATCAAAGATATGCTGGAGGCTCTTGTGATCGGTGTAAATGGTGCATTTGGTACCGTACAAGTAATGCCTCCAAATCTTTAAGGCAAAGACCACCGCACCCAATTCCAAATCGTGGGTGGGGTAGTTTTTCTCATGAACTTTGAGCTGGCGAGAAGCATAGGCGATGACCTTCTCGCGCTGCATCAGTACACAACCAAGCCCCCGGATAGAAGCGTCACAATAAACCACAAAATCGTCCGTACCCTCAGGCAAGGACAAGATAGGAGCAGAACAGAGTTTAGCCTTTAACATCTGGAAGGCCGACTCCTGCGAATCACCCCAGTCGAACTTTCTGTCCTTCTGGGTAAGCGAGGTGAGGGGTTGAGCGATTTTCGAAAATCCCTCGATAAAACGGCGGTAATAACCTGCAAGGCCTAGGAATTGCCACACCTCAGATGGCGTCTTTGGTGCTTCCCAGTTTTTAATGGCTTCAATCTTAGCTGGGTCAACGTGGATTCCTTTCTCATTAACAACATGACCAAGGAACTGGACCTCACGCAACCAGAAGCTACACTTAGAAAACTTGGCGTACAACTGTTCCCGCCTCAGGAGTTCCAAAACAAGACGCAAGTGTTCCTGGTGGTCCACCTCGTTCTTGGAATAGACTAGAATATCATCAATGAAGACAATCACGAACTTGTCAAGATAGGGCTTACAAACACGGTTCATCAGATCCATAAAGATGGCAGGTGCATTGGTGAGACCAAAAGGCATGACCAGGAATTCAAAATGGCCATAGCGAGTTCGAAAGGCGGTCTTCGGAATGTCAGCTTCTTGAACCCTCAACTGATGGTACCCCGACCTCAAATCGATCTTCGAATAGAAACTAGAACCCTGAAGCTGGTCAAATAAGTCATCGATGCGAGGAAGAGGATAGCGATTCTTGATGGTAACCTTATTCAGCTCCCGGTAGTCGATACACATCCGTAGGCTTCCGTCCTTCTTCTTGACAAATAAAATAGGGGCTCCCCACGGGGACGAACTAGGTCGAATGAAACCCTTCTCTAACAGCTCCTGCAACTGGTTCGATAACTCCTGCATCTCGGGAGGTGCAAGACGATAAGGGGCACGAGCGATAGGGGCCGCACCTGAAGCGAGTTCAATACCAAATTCGACCTGACGATAAGGCGGAAGGCCAGGTAAGTCTTCAGGAAATACATCGGGAAAATCACGGACAACAGGAATATCTTCAATCCTCTTCTCTTCTTCAGACGAAACCGAAACAAGTGCCAGAATGGCAGAATACCCCTTCCGAAGATACTTATAGGCTTTCATACACGAAATGATACTCAATGGGACCCCGCTCTTCTCGCCGTGCACTAACAGAATCTCTCCATCAGGGAGAGGAAGTCGGATAACTTTATCAAAACAAACGATCTCAGCATGATACAGAGACAACCAATCCATACCCACGACAACATCGAAACTACCCAAGGACACCGGCATAAGATCAATAGGGAAGGAATAACCCGACAACTCAAGGTGACACTCCCTAAGGACGTGCGTCGCCTCAACCTTCTTACCATCAGCCAATTCTATCAAGTACTTAGCCTCTAAAGGTGTAGGTACCCTATCAAGCAATTGACTAAACCCAAGGGATATAAAACTCTTATCGGCACCAGAATCGAATAAAACCGTAGCATAGCGATTATCGAGGAGAAACGTACCAGTAACAGTGTCAGGGTCTTGTCGAGCACCGCTCGAACCAATCACGAAGGCGCGAGCATTCCTGCCTCCGCCCCCATTGTTTCCATTACCCGACCCATTCTTCCCGGCTTCACCCTGCTTCAACTTGGGGCATTCCCGCTTGTAGTGGCCAAGTTCACCACAATTGTAGCACCCCTGTTTGCCCTGATTTCCCTGGGGAGCAGCGACAGGAGGAGCCGGAGTAGGTGTAGCAGGAGGGTTTCGGTTACCCTGAAGATTAACCCTGCAGTCCTTTGCCTGGTGCCCAAGCTTATGGCACCTGTGGCAACGGTTCCGGTCCTCGCAACGACCGTTGTGGTGAAATCCACACCGGTCACACTTCGGCAGTTTCCCAACATAACCCCCCGGTTTTTGCTCAGACGACGATCCCCCAGTATCCGTCTTCTTCACCTGCTGAGGCTGAGCCAAGCTCAAGCCTTTCCCCACAGCTTCCCACTTCCGCTTATTACTATCAGAAGCCTTCACAGTAGCGCCTCGAGGAGGCAAGGCCCCTTCAGTCACCTTCATGTTGGTCAGCCTGTGAGCCGACCGAACCACCTCAGAATACACAGTGAGATTACCCGCAACAACTAACCCTGCAATCTCCGGTACCAACCCAGCGACATAATGCTCAATCCTTCGGTATTCGGGTGTGTGCAGATCGGGGCACAACACCGCCAACTCATTGTGCCTAGCAGTATAAGCTTCAATCTCGGACCCCACCATCTTATGATTCCAGACTTCATGCTCAAGCTTCTGGATTTCATCCCTCGGGCAGTACTCATTTTTCAGCAACTGAATGAACCCCGCCCAGGGCATAGCGTGGGCTTCCCCAATACCCATAGTCTGGGCGGTGGAGTTCCACCAAGTCAAAGCTTGACCCTCCAGGGTCGCAGAGGCATATTTCACCCGGTCGCCTTCCGGGCAGTTGCACATCGAGAAAACAGATTCAATTTTCTCCAACCAGCGGAGCAGTCCCACTGCCCCTTCAGTGCCACTAAAGTTGTGGGGCTTGCAATCCATAAACTTTTTGTAGGAACACTGGGGTGGAGGAGGATTGACAGCACCACCTGGAGCAGACACGCAGGTGAGTATCAAGAAAAGGTGAAGTACCCCAGAACGAGGTAGAATAGATGAGAATCGACGTACCACCCATAGCATTGTGAGCGGCTTGGAATGCAGCCAGAGCAATATTCACGTGCTGCTGCGTCAGGTTATCCAGCTCAGCTTGGGTCATATTAATGTTCCCGCGGCCACCGCCGCCACCACGGCCGCCAGCACGACCGCCAGCACGGCCGCCCCTGCGACCTCCACGAGCTCCCGACATCTTCTGTCACAACATGAAACAAAAGATTTAGGCTTGCCCGTGGTATAACCCATTAGGAATTTCAAGAAATTAGACCGAGCCCAGCTCGGGTCCATCCGTTCAAGCCCAAAGTCCGCCAGGGATCCCATGCATCACAGTTTATGATCTCGTGTGCACCCGACATGATAAACTGTTCCACATGGTCCTCCAGGCGCGCTTTAAGTTTGAAGTTCAAGTCACCGAACACTAGCGCCCAATCATGGTATTATCATGAGTATAAGTACAAGATAGTATGCATAAGAACGGGCGTGTTCATTAGGGCATAGAGGGGAGATGTCCAATGTACATAGTAAAAAAAATGGAATGATAAAGAGTAAACAGATGATGTAGCGTAGAAGATGATGACACCGACACCCCGACAAGTCATATTGTTACCCACTTGCTAAGACTCGACTAATTGTGACCGTCTAGTGTGTGCGACTCAGTTATAGACTAGACTCTACATGTAGTCCTAGTTCACTATAACCGTTGGCTCTGATACCAATCTGTCACACCCTCAAATTCCACGTGCGGGGTTTTACCGCGAGGCGCGTGACACACCAGGATCTCAGTCAACGATCACAATAAACATACAACAACCATGCATTCATAATTATATTTAAAACCAAAATATCATGCTTTGAGCTGTAAACCAGCAGCGGAAGCATTCTTGTTTACAACCAAAAGACATATCATTGTTTACAAAACATTGTTTAATATGCTTCAAAATATTAGACGCTGTGCATGACTCCGTGCGCCTAGCCCATTGACTGCTACCTTAGCGACCTGAGAAAACATGCCAAAAATGTCAACATATAATGCTGGTGAGTTCACAGGTTTTCTTTCATAAAAGTGTTGTCACAAGTTTACAAAGTTCATTTCCGTTAATACTATGTCATAAGAACGTTAGCTAGACGTTAAGTGTTTTTACTACTACGGTTGGGAACCCATTACTAAACATGAACCAAAAGATGATACCAGCCCAGATTGACTGGGCTACCGATGCCTCGGTAACCCGATAGGTAGAGACAATATGCACTCGCCCGGCCCCGCCGTCGAGTGGGGTTTGTGAGGCCCAATAGATCTATCCACATTTCCCCCGTTGTGCGTCCCAGCACATTCATGGTTTCCCCCTGGGACTTTCCATAAAAGCCGTATAGTAACATAAAGTGCCCATAGTATAACATGACCTTTAAATAGTTCGTACAAAGCATGTTTCTCCCCCCGAAAGCAAGACAGTAAAAGTGGGGCTGTGAAACTCACCTTGGGTTGCGTTACTTGAAAACAGTTAAGTAATTATGTTATGATAGCCCCAAATAGCGGCGACCTATCATAAGATGTGTATAAGTATTGGACTAACAACCCGCAGGCTAACTAGTCCCCGAATGTCCAGACCGTGACCATAGACGTTTGAAAACACCTTTAACTGTTAAACCGACCGTGCCAGACAAGACCCGACATCCCATTGGTGACCCGACATTCCACGTGTTAGATAAATGCAAGATATCATGCAACATATGCAATTAAACACTTAATACGCGCAAGAGTTCACCTAGTCTAGCATAATGTCCAATTAACGCATAAACAGGTCCGAACACGTCTTACTAAGTCATTGGGTGTATCCCGGGGTTCCTAACATGTTCCTAGGTATCAAATCGTGTTCCGGGATGTCAAAACGCGTTCACGACAGCAGTACATGCGATTAGGAAGGTCACACGCGAGTAGGCATCAGCCTACAGGCGATTAGGGCCTAATCGCATGAAGCATGAGGCGATTAGGGTCCTAATTGCCCCATATGTCTGCATAATCGCGTGGCATCAGGCGATTAGGATGCCTAATCGCCTGTTGCTGCAGTGTAACGGATTTTCGCGCGTTTAACCCTCCAAATCAGATCCGAAACATGCAACAACACCCAATATCAAACCTAAATCATTTACCAACCCATTTCAAGCAAAAACCCCCGACATATCACTGATCTATCATGTTCTAAGCAATTATTTCCTAAAATGGCAAAGTACTAGGTTTCACCAACCAACCTTATCTTTCCTTAAATGGAAACAATCAAATTTCAACTCTACAAACATGTAAATCATCAAACCTCTGATCTAACATCTTCCTAGTATGAATCCTAACAACATTGCATCAACAATCATACCATAATCATCCTAAATCCTCAAGAACATACAAATGGGTCAAAATATGCATTTTCTTCAAAACACCACAATAATGGCTAAAATTCTAAGACAACCTTTCTAATAATCTCTACATAGCAGAAGTACAATCATATCTTGAAAACATTCATGTTATAATCACCAAGAAGACCAACATATGCATGTAAACTTCACAAATAACAAGCATTAAGGTGTAGACTTGGTTTAGGACTCTTTTGAAAGGTTTTTAAAGACACATTTTGGTAAAACAAGGTCTGGAACTTTGGGGAACTCAAAATAACAACTTTACAAAGGTTAGGGATGAAGAACACACCTTGGGTTTTGTTAAAGAAAGGTGTGTAAGCTTGGAGATGGTGATTTTTGTAGCAAAAAGAGTTCCAGAGGTGTTTCAAGGTGTGTGGGTGGTTTAGGAGCAGCTAGGGTTGTTCTAGAGGTGTTTGGGGAGTTAAGGGTTCTATTTATAGGTGTTTTGACCCGGACTCTGCTGTTCATGCGATTAGCAGAGCATGTCACGCGATGTACAGACCAGTTGGTTGGGGTGTTTGGCTAAAATCATTGAACCGGCCATAAGGCCAGGTTCGAATCCCACAAGTGACAACATTTTTTTTACTCCCTTTCATTTATATATTTAACCTCTTAATCTTTTAAAATAGTTTTAAAATACTAAAAGTGCTTTATAGATTCTACAAAAATTATCTTTAGTTATTCTTATGATAAAGTTTATTATCCACTTTAGATTTTCAAAAATCTTTTATTAATTATATAAAATAAATATTACAAGTTTATTCTATTTTATTTATAAAATTCTATAAAAATATCAAAACGATTATATAAATTTCCATAAAAATTATCCTGAGTTTATATAACATTAAACTTTTCTGAAATGATTTTTATTTCTGAAAAATCATTTATTTAATATTTTTAATCATTTTTTGTTAGTTTTAATCATAAATAAATCATAATAAATTCATTTTACAATATTTTTACACCAAAATTTTATATAAATTATTTCTATCCATTTAGAACAGAAATACAATTTTTTAAATTAAAAATTCTTTAATTTTAATATTTTTAAATATTAAAGTTATATTTTGACAATTTGAAATAAATAGATTTAATATTCTATTCATAAGAAAATAATTTTATAAAAATTATTTTCATACTTAAAACTTTATATTGTGACCATCCTTAATTTAAAATTTACAAAAAAGACTTTTGTTTATTTATTTATCAAATTTCTCTTATTTATTAAACATTTTATTTATTAATCAAACGAATACTTATCCCCAATTCGAAACCCTAGAATATACTTGTGGACTAGATAGACTTAGACTTATTTGTTACCCTATACATAGGGTAATACTTGGCAACGTTGGATTACACTTATTCAATTCCACAAGACTTAACACCTTGCTAAGGTGAGTATTACTTATCCCCTTTTTCATTTTTATACTTTTGGGGTGATTCATGCACAAGTATACAAAACTTTCACATTCAGTTACACATACACTTTCTTCATTTACTATTCATATACGTGTCTTGTTTATCTTTGTGCTTTATGTTTGAACATGAACGTAGCTTACATACAAAATCGTACAACTAGACATAACTTATGTTATGGTGCTCTTTACATATAGACGTAACTTATGTTACGGTGCTCATTTAGACATAACGTATGTTATGGTGCTCTTTTAGACTTGACACGTGTTAGGGTGCTCATTTTCAATTTCATCTTACCAACTTTACATTTGATCGTTGTCTTGTTTGGTTACTTGCGTGTTTACATAATGCCTTGGTGATGCTAGACACATGAATTGTACCACTTTTCAAAACTTATACTATATGTACAAAGCTAGGTAGTACTCACCAATATCATATGTTGACAAAATTTATTTTCGTGCATGTTTCAGGATAAGCTGCTTGACGCTTCACATAGAACTTTGGACTTAGATTAAATCAATCAACTATCTCTATTTTTGTTGTCATGTATTTATTTCACATGTTGTAAAACAATATTCAATAATCAAATATTTACATTTTAGTACCATGAGCTTTTAAACAATCGTCATTACGTGACACCTCGATGATTCCGCCATCGGTTGGGGTGTTACATGAACCCTACCATATATATATATATATATATATATATATATATATATATTGTCACACCCTCATATTCCACGTGCGATGTTTTACCGCGAGGCGCGTGACACACCAGGATCCAAGTGAACGGTCACAATAAACGACAACTATATGATACGAAAACAACGTAAACTGCCCATTAAGTTTTCAAAATCTATCCACCACAACGGAAACGTAAAACTTTATTACAACCCAAAAGTAAAACATAAAAGTCTGATAGTACTAAATAAACATGCAAGTGAATCGTAGATGCCGTGAGAGACTCTGTGTGCCTAAACTCAATGCTGCTACCTAAGCGACCTGAGAAAAAATGCCAAAAAGGTGTCAACATATAATGCTGGTGAGTCCACAGGTTTTTAAGTTCACAAAGCGTTTTCATGCGCTGAAAGTTTCATCACAAAATACCATGTTATGAAATGCATCCAAATAAACAACAAGCGTTTCCTTACTACTACGATTGTGTTGCTGAAACCATTACTAACAAGCGTTGCATGTGTTGCTGCCCGTGTTTGAGATGCCAAAAATAGAGACAATATGCACCCGCCCGGCTCCCAGCCGTCAGGTGGGGTTCGTCAAGCCCGATAGATCTATCCACATTTCCCCCGTTATTTATACCCACATATTCATGGTTTCCCTAGGGACTTAGCGTTGCGTCGTATAGTAATTTAAAACAAGCGTTGCGTTTCCAAAAGTGTTGCGTTTCCAATAGCGTTGCGTTTCAAAAGCGTTTTGTTTCAAAAGCGTTGCGTTTCAAGCGTTGCGTTTCAAGCGTTGCGTTTCAAGCGTTGCGCTTCAAAAGCGTTGTGTTTCAAAAGCGTTGCGTTATAAAACATAAACGTTGTATTTGTTAAAACGTGTGGCATGCTTCTCCCCCGAGAGAAAAGTGTATAAAAGAGGGGCCGTGAAACTCACCTTAATTTCCATGCTAAGCTAGCAAACAAAGCCTGAAACCTCGACCGACTTCTTCGTGCCCTAATTACCAACAAAGGACACCTTAACAGTCTATCACACATAAGCCTAGTTTATTAACCGCTCAAAAGGTAGTCTATCCGACTGTCTAGACTCGTGTGTACCAACACGAGTCTCAATACGTTTCAACTCGACGAACCGATCGTGACTTATCTTAATTCTCGTATTACATAGCACCCAAGTTGCACACTTGTTACTATTTGTGTATAAACCATGTTGGACTAGTACCCCGAAACGTATAATTATCCTGAATCGTAGCCCGTCTCTTAAATCATATAAGTATATTTATTTTGTGTAATTATATTTTAGAAGATACTCTTTAAGGAAAATATAAGTTTAGTTATTAAAATCAATTAATAACATTTGTTACTTTTTCCCAAATATTGTTTGAAAATCATATTTATTGTTACAAATAGTTAGTCTTTGAAAATATTTCAATTTTGTATATAATACACTTGTCCAAAACACTTAAAGGAATTCATATATAGAAATAATAGCAGTTCGTTACGCTTTGATTTTATAAAAATTTGGGCAGAGTTTCCTCTGTTTTTGTACAAACCAGACAACACCCGTTGTCTACAGATTTCCCCAAAATTAATTTTCAAACACAAGTCATCAAATCCTCTTATCCACGATTCCGATTTACGAGACTCTATACGTTTCGACACCTATGTATACTTATATATATATATAATATAGTCCGGCAATATAGTCCAATGTTATTTAGTCCGATGTTCGATATCATAAGTCACGTCAAGTTAACCCTTTACCAAATCGTCTAATATAATATATAATTACCTATTATTATTCGGATCATTCGCGAGTTAAAACTAATTCGTCCATATCAATATATTTATAAATTTATAATATTCATAAATATAACAATATTTACAAATACATAACATTTATAAATATATGATATATATATATATGTAAGATAATAATAAACACAAATATAAGTATACTGAATCGCACACCGAGCCGTTGACTGCGTGTTGACCAGATCTGACTGTTGACCCGACCCAAACATAACCGAACCTGAACCAGACCCAAATGAGCCGAACACAGCCATAACCACGAGCCAATACTTGACCCGAGACCAACCGAACTGACCCGAGAAACCCACTGCCGGACCACCATAACCGGACACCAATATCTCCATCTCAGCTCCACCTGGTACAACCACCACCTTGGCCATCCAACACAACCCAGCCGAGATCCACTACCCGACACCCAACCCGAACACAACACAGACCCACGTAACCAGAACCGAGACCACCAGATCTAGAACCCGACTAAAACAACCTCCACCATGAACCTATCGGACCAGACCCCACCTAACCTGTCATCACGAAACAACCACCTAACCACCACCTAACCACGACCAGGCACCACCACCTTCATCTTCGTGAACCATACCATCACCTCCACCCACATAAAGCCACCATCGTCTAGAGCCACCCGAGACCACCACCATCTCCGGCGTGGACCACCATTGGACCCAAGACCCACCTCAGCCGGACCAAAACATGAACCAACAACGACCCCATCTTCAATCGGACATGTAACCACCACTCATCTCGGCTCAAATGACACTGCAATATGTTCTCAGGCTGTAAAACCACCACGCCGCCTCCACCAAGTCCGGTGGAGGTCGGCCGCTGCTGTACTGAGAGACGAGAGAGGGAGAGACCAAGAGGAGGGAGAGACCAAGAGGAGGGAGAGATAGAGGTTGCGTGAGAGAGGGGAAGGAGAGAGGTTAGAGAGTGTGTGTATGGTTTAGAGAGAGATACAGATTTTAGAGAGAGAGACTAGGGTTTGTGTGTAGGAGAAGAATGAGAATAAGATGAATTTATAGTTAGGGTTATTAGGAAGGTGCACACCACGTAACGAACCCGTTTAAACGAAATACGACTCGGTTTTATTTTACGGTTCATAAAATAATAAATAAAGCATGTCGGAAATGTTCGATTTTAAAAACGTAACAAAACCGTGAAATTTCAAATATAATTTTTATTATCCCGCGCGTGCATTCGAAACACGTGTTTAAAACACGTTATAAGATTCGACCACAGTTTATTTTGTTAACATGATATGTTAACCTTCGAAACTTAATAATTAACAATATTTATAATAAAAAGTTATCTACAATCACATCGGTATTATTCGGAAGTTGCCAGTTGTCACATATATTTTTAAGTAAAATCAGCTTTCATTAATTTATTATCATAAGGGTAAATTACATAAGGATGGTAGGTAGGCGGGCAACAAGCTGCGCTGCCACCTCTTTCTGAATAGAAAATCCCAATTTGCTAAAAACAAACCCCCGCCCTTGGGGGTGGAAAAGTTGCTGTGCACTACTCGCTGAACCCGAGCCAAAAACCGTACCGCCTCCGTTGCCAAGGAACCGAACGTGTCAAAGGCCAAGGGAACGAAAACATGTTGATTATCCTCACATGCTTTAGCATGCTTTTCCACTTTCTTGGATTCAGCTCTCATGACCGCTTGCCCGGCCACAAACCCACTATCCTGAAGCCCAACTAGGGGGGACACCTCGGTAAGATATATGTTTGTATGAGGAGCCGAACCAGAAACAACCATTGAGGGAGATATTGAGGCGGTGATCTTGAAGATGTGCCTTTTTTTTTTTGGAAAGCAGTGATTTTAACCTATTCTGCTCTTGATGAAAATAAAATTCATATTTACTAGTTTGAACATGATTAATGACTTGCCTATAATGATTAATGAATTACTTGAATACATTGTGTTTTTTTCTATATGAACAAAACCTCACAAAAGAGTATTTTTTTCCCGTTTTTTATATAGCATTATAGTACTCATTGGAAAGATAATAAAACGCTCGTTAATTCGGTGTAATTTTTTTCTTTAAAAAAACTCGTATATAAAAGTTATTAACGTTTAAATATTGTGGGGGAAACAAGAGAGAGAAAAAGACTTTTGGAGGGATATAAGAGGAAGGGTGACACGTGACACACTCAAAAGAGGAGGATTGTATCATTGAACGCCATATCAACTTTAGTGCTTTCTTTTTATTAACATACTTGGTGTAATCCCGTGTGAAAACACGGGTAGTATATATCATTTTTAAGACAATTAGTCCCTAATTATAGAGAACATAAACATAGTTTACTAAGGTCTGTTTACTAAACACTAAATCAAAAAGTCAATCATCTGTTGCAAGCAAAGTCTGTTTACTAAGGTATGTTCCGTTGAAAAGAAATAAATGATGAACACTCATCAGATGTTGAAAACACTGAAGAATGTTGAAACCACTGACGGATGATTAGGGATGAGCTCGGGACGGTATCGGTACCAACCGATACGGATCCCGAAACTACCGATCCCGAAAACTCTCAAACCCTATACCGATACCATACCGATCCCGTACCGATACCGAAAATACCAAAACTGAAAACCTCTAAATGTGAGTACCGAGACCGAACACCCTCGGTTCGGTACGGTATCGGTATCGGTTCTGTATTCGGTGGTGTATGCTCATCCCTACGGATAATTCAAGGTTTGTTGGACAGAACAAATGTTGAAAAGAAACAGACAATGATGACTCAACAGTGTTGGAAGCACTGAAACATGTTGAAACAAACCGACATGTTTAAAAAGTTATTATCAACTCGAAGTTCATTCGTTATGTTTTGTGGTTTATTCCCCTGCACTTCATGTATTTCTTTTCATATTTCACTGTTGAATTCATTAAACAACATAAACAATTAAACTTCCAAACCCACAAAAAAAAAAAAAAAGAAACAGACCAAAGATAATGATATGTAAACATGTCAATACAAACAAAACGAAATGACAAAGTTAGTTATTCAAAGATTTTGAAGAACTTCTTTGTATACAACATTAGTGGTGGTTGTACAAACTTGTTTTTGCTTATCACAAATCAAAATCTTCAATTCTTCCTACTTTTGACCCTGGATACAGCAACATAGAGTTGGCCATGACTGAAAACAGGAAATAGAAGAAACAAACCAACACGTTCAAGCGATTGTCCTTGACTTTTATTTATTGTCATTACAAAGCATAGAGAAAGTGGGAACTGCCTTCGAGCAATTTTGACTCGTATTCTTTTATTAGTAGGTATCATCTTCAATTTTGAAATCAAGGTACGATAACCAATATTACTTGCTGTGATAATTTTCGCTTCAATCACAACTTTTCCAAGTTTCGTGATCTGCAAACATGTTCCGTTACACAATCCATTTGCCTGGTCAATGTTTCTAAGTAACATAACTGGAGCTCCCACTTTCAATACAAGTTTAGGGTTACGTAAGCCAGATAAATGAAAACTGTTTAACATATCAGGAGAAACCAATGCTACATTAATGTCTGATTCTTCTTTAATGAAGTATGATCTGATAATAACTTTTTATATATTTATATACACAGATTGATTACAAGTTAACGATTACAAACTCTGTACACACATCTGGTGCTATCATCCTTCAGTGGTTTCAACATGATTTAGTGACTCCAAAATCTGGTGATTCACCATTATCTGTTTGTTTTTTAAGTCTGTTCTGTTCAATAGAGCTTTTGATGCATCTGTTGAAGTGGTATGCGCACTGGTCATCTGTTGTAGTTATCCTTCTATGATTTCAACTTCCAACAGTCCTTCAACATCTGCTAAGTTTTCATTATCTTTTTTTCTAAACGTCTGTTCTGTCCAATAGACCTTTCGGTGAGTCTGATGAGTTGCTCTGTATAGTGGCTTGTTGCTTCAAATCATCCTTCAGTGCTTTGAACATCTGTTGAGCGATTATCATCTTTTTTGCCTTCAACCTCTGTTCACTCCAACAGAACTTCAGTCAACTATTTTTACAATAGACCTTGATCATTGCAAAGTATGTTTACCTTCTATAGACTTCTCGTATTTTCATATGGGATTTAACCTTGTTGCCTATAAGCATATTGCTACAATAGATGTGTTAACTAAAATAGATGTTGCATAACAGATGTTGCTACAACAGATGTCGTCTCCCTGAAGTTGCCTAACTCTTTGACTAACATAGGTTGTCTAAAAGATGTTGTCTAACATATGTTGTCTACTTAACACTTTACATGATGAAAAGATGTCGTGCAAATAACATTTTAATATTTTTTATACTACTATAGTCATGAAAATTCATTTGTATGTTGATCTTTTAAAATAAATGTTAACAAATTTCCCAACTCTAATTAATCTGTTATTATTATTGGCTTTCATTGACTTTTTAAACCCTAAACACAAAATGTGTTATACCTTAATAACAAAATCATAATCCAGCCATGCAGGTTAATCATAAAACAACAATATTTGACAAGCTAATAAATAGATAAACAAATGCCAATTATCAACATTTCCATTACTTGGCATCAATACTAAAAGCCATTACAACAAAGGATTAACCACCATTACAAAATTGTTAAAATAGTCTGTTGAAACATTACAAACATATGTTTGCACTCCAAAGATCTCACAAAAACTTATCACTGAAAAGGCTCCACACACATAATACGAAAGCCTCAAAGATAACTGTCTTCCACTGAAGTTTCATAACAAATGGTAATAACAAGCTGCTAACTTTTGAACCTAGCTAGCTTCTTCTTGGTTCTTTTGCAGGTAGAGGTTTGCTCACCAACATTTAGCATATCATAATCTTCAACACTTCTTTTTGCATTGGGACTTGTAGCAGAATCCTTTCCTGCATCAACAGCAAAAAAATCAGCCATAACAGACACAACATCCTTGAAACAAATCACAAAACAACTAATAAAATGTTAAATAAGAACACGATAGACATACCTGCATAAAGACATACTCACCTTAGACATAACTTGAAACCCCACTTGCAAAGATTCCAAAAGTTTAACATATTTGCTTTCACCGCATCCTTGACTGACCTAAGAAGTGTTCATATACCAAAAAACATAACAATTAACCGTTGAGAAGTGTTTGGAACCTCAACTGAAAAATAAATGCATATTACAAATGACTTTGAATTAATAACACATCAGAATTATCATCTACATTCTCATTTCCAACAACCATCTCTTCAATTATAAGCGGATCATCACAAATCTTTACTACAGTGTAAACATGATAGTGATGTGTAAGATTGTAATTGGAAACCTCAATCTTGAAAGCCAGCTTCTTTTCAACCATGCGAGACAACTCATGCGGAAAAGTTTTCGGTATCATTTGCCTTCAACTGTCTTTCTCTAATATCACTTGCAGCTGATCCAATAATCCTAATCACATCTCTATCAAACATCACAAAAGATACACTACCAGTTTCATCCTAAATCCTGACTTGCACCTTGAACCTAAGACATATAGAGGCAAACTTTATCTGAAAAACTTGTACGAAATGGATAAAGTAGAAACAAACAAAGTGTAAATAATCATCTTTACTTACTTTGTGGTACATTCACATTGGCATTTTGGACAAAGCAAAGCAGTAATGGGCAATTTCAGAATTGCTTTAGATACATCTTCAACATGTTGTAAATATTCTGATTTACTTAACACTTTCTTG
Source organism: Ambrosia trifida (assembly GCA_028751855.1). Classification (NCBI taxonomy): domain Eukaryota; kingdom Viridiplantae; phylum Streptophyta; class Magnoliopsida; order Asterales; family Asteraceae; genus Ambrosia; species Ambrosia trifida. The sequence goes on from CM054125.1 coordinate 43,172,577, forward strand.
AAACACTTGCGGCACGCAGCATAAAACCAACCATAGATTTCTTGCACAATTTTTATTGTTCCAACCACAACAGAAGACATTGGATGCAAACACAATATATATACACAACATCTATTGTTTATAGAAAAGAAAGGTCTAATTAACTCAAGAAATATCCAAGCTTTGTATAAAATATTGAAACCTTCTCAATCTCACTAAGCTCATCAACATGTTTCTTCTGGGAACCAACTATGAATTCTTGAGGCAATGGATAAATAGTCTGGGAGGAAAGGGCTGTTTGAGAAGTACAACCAAAATCTTGTCCTTGTTTCAATATAAAACTAAAAAATGGTGCAAACAATTGCATCTATATTAACTAAAAGAAAGTGTAAAGTTATATATATATAAATATAAATACATTGTACCTCCTTCTTAGCTCATCAACTTCATCTATTTCTACATTAAAAAAGAGCCGACTTCCAAACTTATTACTTTGAATTGTAAATTGTTCTAAATTTCACAGTATACATATCTTTAGTGACTTTTTTTTATAATAACAACAAACGAACAGAAGTTACCCTTCAAGCCTTTAACCCTTCAATGCTGGATAGCAGCCATCACATGCTCATTGGAATTATTTTTGGAAATGAATTTCTGAAACAATCCTGCATAATCATTCCACATTATACATTGCAATATCTTACCTATGCATGAAAACAATAGAAATACAGATGTAAAACCTATACAAAAATTTTATACCAAGTCATCATTAATTTTGCAATTATAACAATAACTGTATTAAAGTTTGGAAACATAAGACTTAATAGGATGAAATAGAGTTGTATTAAAGTTTGGAAACATAAGACTTACTCCATGTCTTAAATATCAAAATTCATCTGTTTGATTTCTTTTGGAGGTCGTCCAAACACATCCAAAGGCCCACACCAAATCACACTTCCAGCAACATCTATAAAAATTAAAAAAAATACAACTCTATCAAACATCTGTTAACTTTAAAACACCAATAAGAAAGTAAATTGTATATTAAAGTTCACTGTAACATAAAGAATAATAGAAAAACCAACAGTCGACAGTTCCTTAGCTTCTCCGTTAAGAATATCCTTAAAAGGAATGAAATTGAAACCATACTGAACACCTTCTTAACCATTAACATGTTTGGTAGTAGTACAACGATAAAAATTGATTTTGTATTCATGTGCTATAACTTTGTATGGGTCCTTGTTTTCACTGACCCCGAATTTAGATAGAACAACGACAACATCTTCTTGAAGTTCACTGTCAAAAAGTTGTATCAAATGACTCTTAATAGACCCTTGAATCTTATCACCCTGAAAATAACGATAAACAAAACATGAAGATTAATCACAACAACTCTTATAATATAAACATAAAAACAAACATAAATAAAAAACATAAAGTAAAAAAAGTTTCGTTTTAATTTGGTTTGTTTGGTTGAATTTGGTTTGGTTTTTGTATTCCTAATTTGGTTTGGTTTGGTTTTTCGTTTGAGGTACAAAAATTTGAAAACCGAATAAACCGAATCGAATAAACCAAATAAACCGTAAACCGATCGATGAACACCCCTAATTGCAAATAGTACAAGTCTATAATGCAACAAAATTTGGAGTACAAGTGCGTATTGCATCAAATTCACTAAGACCTTACAATCTCCACCTATTCCTCTCTATCTGATAAACCCTTCATTCTCTTCTCTTACGCTGTGGTCCAGAGTTAACTTAAAGAGGGAAAAGAAAGGAAAAGAATAGAAAGAAAGGAAAGGAAGGGAAAGGAAGGGAAAGGAAAACTAAACTAAAGGATTTTGCCTAGTTTTCCTTCCATTTCCTTCCTTTAATGAAACTCGGGAACACACCATATTTTGTTTTCCTTTCTTTTCCTTCCTTTAATGAAACTCGGGAACACAATCATTTTTTTCTTCCTTTCATTTCCTTTCTTTTCTCTCATTTAAACTCAGGAACACAAAGTTATCTCTCACCATCATCGTTCTCTTCTGGTATATAGTGGAACAAACCATCATCCCTCGAACAATGACACAAGCACTCGCTGCCCTCTCCGGCAGTGGCGGCGTGGTTTCTTGGGATGAGTAGTAGCGACAGAGAAGGTTTTGAATAGGTGTGCGGAGGCAGTGAGGAGACAGTACGGTGGAGGTATAACATCACAATGACGACGACGATTGAGGGAAAAAATTTTTGTTGATGAAAAACAAGTAGGTATTCTGTTGAGGAAAATTTGGGCCAAACATTCTGATTGTTATGCTTTCATCTAAATGGCTTCCACTACAAAAAGTCAAAATTGTTTTGATTCTTACAAAAAAGCTTTGGATTTATAAATTTTGCCATTATAATTGTTAATATGTGTTCCTTGAATTAGAATATATATACTTTATTATGTTTGGGTTTATCGATTGATGGTTATTTCCAGGCTAGACTTGATTGTTCATTTCTTAAATTGGGTTTTCATTGTTCGGATTTTGATGTATGCTATGATTTTTGTTTTCGTTTAACGTCCATTGGTTCGACATAATAGCTATTTGTTTCATCTTGCCAATGTGGTTTATCTCTCATCTTTCCGATGTGGTTTCATCAGGTAATTTCTTCTCGATTGATGTTTGTTTTTAGGGTAAAGCTGATCCATTCATTTATTAAATTGGGTTTGATTCTGTGGTTCTTGAAGTCGTGATTTTGTTAATTTTATTTTGCTTGCTTTCCCATTGATCTAAATTTGGGTGTAGTGAAATTGAATGAATTTTGTACTGCATTTAGCTATGTCTTTTTGCTTTGTCTTTTGATTTTTTTTTTTGGTTATTTTGCTTTACCATCTAAGATGAAAGGTACACAATTCCATATACAAACCATGCATAACGCCTAAAAACACACTAACTAAACAAGTTTCCTAATTACAGTGACAAGGCACTTGAGAAAACTTTTTGGCCACAATAATCATCGGTGCTACCCAATGACATCAAGAAAGGAGACATTCTTGCAATAATATCAACCATGGTCACTTTGTTCGATAGTAAGATACCCTCAATAAACTTCATTTCTACAGTAATTGCAATACTGGCTGATCACTTACTATTTTCATATAACTGAAGCAAACTACACGTCTACACCAATAGGTAAAGTAACTACTTTAGCTTTGTAGTTGGAGGTGGATCATATGGGCTGAATTCATAATGCTTCGTGTCTTTATATATGTCTCTAGATGATAAGTTAATTGGACATGCTTTATCAATAGGAACCTTCAACAATGTCATTTATTTTGTTGTACATCTATAAACGACAATGCGAGAACACCGCCATGTTTAGTTAATTAGTTTAGAATACATCCTATGTACACGTTCACATCTTATTTCAAAGACATTAAATTTTTATTTAGCAATTGAAATGTGAGTTAATTTGATTTATTTCTTTTACCGCATGTTGTGAGGACTAAAATCAACAACTGTTAACCACGTGACAGTGAGAATTCATTTTAGGATCGTAAACACGAAACGTGATCTCACATTTAACCCCATTAATCTTTATGAATGACAAGTTTTAATCTTTATGAAAATGTTTCAGACATGGGCAAACTCGGTTATGATGTTTTAAAACATATTAGAGAAGATTAAAACATAAGAGATTAAATATTTTACCGAAAGCACTTCAAAACCACCAACCGATTGCTCTCCAAGCTTCCCGATTGATGTTCTTGAGCCTTAGCAGGTGTTTGAGGTTAATATTTTCGTAAATAGGCCGTAGGGGGCGATTAAGGTTAAGTTTATAGGGTACTTGGAGCTTAAGATTGTTTAAATAGAGGTTTGAGGCGGTTTTGGTTCGTCTGATACCCGCGAGCGGCCGGTCGGCCTGAGTGAGCGGCCGTTCACTCAGCCTCGGCTCGTTCCGGGTGCTCAGGTCCAGTGTATTGTGTGTTTTCATCGACCTTTCCGCTATTTTGGACCATATTAAGTTCAACCCCACGTGTTAAGACCCCAACCATCCAAACGGTTCATCGATTACTGTTTTTAAATAACACGTTCGGTTTAAGTTCACGTAATCACATATAGTTTGCACATAGTTTCAAAGAAACACGTAATTGAAATCAATCTCAATCAATTAATTCACAATTATCTAATTTTACAATTCACCAACATCCGGGGTTCACTACTCATGTATATAGTTTGGTAATTCCCCGAATTACCACTTCATGCAGTTATTAACCTATAACTGTGCAATGTGTGACTTATCTAGCTACCCTAGTTAAGTAGAATGCAAGGAATGTAACTACAAGTAACTAGAGTTTAGTTAAAGTGAGAACCTGAAATTGCGGGGTATCACACTTGAGCAGTGCACCTGTTATGTTTGATTCTGCAGACAAATTTACTAAAAACTGCACAAACTACAACCGACTCTAGACACGACAAAAATCTCAGAAGTAATCTTTACATCCAAATTGACCATCAATAGTTCTCCCCCTGAATTATTAAACATTTTTAACATGCACCAGAAACTTATAGATTTGCTATTTGATTTTCTTTTTCTTTTTTACAATTCTCAAGCATCTGAGCCTTCACATTTAGTATCCCAACATCGGTTATCAAAAATAAAATCGAAACAAAGCATTTTAATTTTTCAAAGTTTATGCTAAAACACACCAAAAATCTAATTGAATTTTCAAATAGATTTGCATAAAAGTAAACTAAGCATTTTTTTGCGAATTTTCCGGTAAGAGGATCATATCAGTATTGGAACAGTCAGTCAAAACTCTATTTGACCAATTTTCTGTTTTTGTCATTGAGCATCCTACAACTATTACCAGTACGTTTGTCAATTTAAACCCAAAATCATCATTCATTGTTCAGCACTTCAGATACGTTTATGGTAATATTAGATACTGAATAACCTATGGTCCCCGCACACGCGACACATTCCGGTATCAAGAATTGCGCAAAGCTTCATCGTAACGTGTGATTATATTGTAGTTATCTGTAAGTTACAAGGTATGAGGCACAACGGTGACAGGTCAGCAAATTAATGCTTCAAAGCGACTTGTGCACTCTACCATAGCGAGGACTAATATCATACATGATTTTCATCATAGTATTGATACGATGCATTAGATAATCTTTGATTATCATCACACATGTTAAGTTCCTCATTCGGTAACTTAAGGTTTTGGCTTTATTAGCTCTTTTAATAAGCTACCCTGCCTGATCTAGGTCCGTAAATTAATACGACAAAAGATCAGATAGGCTATCCCCAGATAACAAACAATATAACAACCCGAAACCTCAGATTTTGGCAATCTATCAAACAAAATTTCGGTACTAAGACCATATGCCAACACTACGTTGATCCACATGATTATCAGTAATTGATTTTAAGTTTATATCACCATGCTGAACTTTAAACTTTGATTTCAAGCCTACTAATATATAGTTGTAGTGGCTACTCAATGTTGTTACATCATTTTGTTTTCAGAGTAGTCTGACTAGGGCTGTAAACGAACCAAACGAACACGAACAAGGCTTTGTTCGTGTTTGTTTGTTAATGTTTCTTGGACAAACAAACTGTTCACGAACACACTAACGAACATAATTCTATGTTTGTGTTTGTTTGTTAAGAAATTCAGTTGTTTGCGAACTGTTCGTGAACACGGGTCTTGAACACAAACAAACATTTAATATGCAACTAACTAAAAAAACATTGTTAATATTAACCGTTAGAAAAAGTACATCTACTAAACGATGTCGATAAGTCAAATTGTACTAACTTAGACATAATTATCTAAAATTATCCTAAGTTTTAACTAGTGATCGAACATAAACAAACATACACGAACGGATATAAATAAACGAACGTAAACAAACACATTGCCGAACGTTCAGGAACGCAATCGAACGAACGAGACATTTGTTCGTGTTTGTTTGTTTAGTTAATCAAACGAAATTTTTTGTTCGTGTTCGTTCATTTATTAAACAAACGGACACAAGCGAACTTCCCGCCGAACGGTTTACGAACTGTTCATCGAACTTTTGGTTTGTTTACAGCCCTAAGTCTGACAGTCCACTGATGTACTATCATTTCCTCTTTTTCTCTAGGAAAACTCATTTTTGATTTTCTATTTTTTTTTTATTTTGATTTTTCTAAAATTTTCTCCCCCTAAAAATCTAAAAATAAGCATATTTTTGGATTTTTAAACTTTTGAAGAAAAACAAAATAAAATGATATCCGATGCGGTTTACTCATTGAATTTCAAAAACCATTTTCCCACTAAGACTACTTGACTCACTTTGTTCTTTCAATTAGTAAAACCATTAACGAACATAAGAGAGTTTAGAATAAACCGTTTTGTCGCATATGTTATAGAAATCCAAAACCTATGAGCAATTGCATGAGATTGCAACGTTGTCCAGCTTCACAGGTAGGAAACAGACGACAAACACTCTCCTCTCTGTTGAACTCATGTTTTCCTTTGTCTATATGGCTTCCTTGACCTTCACCTCTCCAATAAATAGCTTGTATACAGATGCTCCACTGTCAACTATCAAAAGATAGCTAATAGGTCTGTTTGAAACAACCTGCACACTTGTTAAACAATTAGTAGGAGAGAGGAACCCATCCTTTCACAATGATGGGTCATCCAAGGTCATCAATCCTCGAAATATCATTCCATTCTCCTTTTGAAAAATCAATTGGTTTTTCAATGGATTGATTTGAAGTAAAATCTGCTGTGGATTGAGAAAATGATTTGGGTTTCCAAACAAGTTCAGTCTTTATTTTAGATTTCTTTTTCTTTGATTTTGTTTTGATTTTTAACTTTTTAGGTTTCTTGTTTGAAACCTGCTTCTGAACTTAGTTTAGAATCTTCTCAGACTTAACTGATGAAGACCCAGGCTTAGAGTTATTCTTAGGCTTAGCCCTAGAACTCCCCCTCACCTTAGCAACCCTATCAAAATCTCAATTTTTATTCAAGGCAATTTTGTTGCGATGGTCATACACAACAGACTGTTTCCCCTTTTGTTTCTTGAATTGATTCGGGGATACAGGCTTTTTGACATTGCCTGAATGATTAGCAACATTCACTTCTGTCCTTTTCTGTTTAACATACGGACAGGCAGCAACCAAATGCCCACGCTCTCAGCAGTTAAAACATGACCTATACTCTTCAAAATCACAAGCATACCCTTCATCCCAATACCAATAAGGACAATGAGCAGCAATATGACCAACTTCACCACATTCAAACAACTTCTCCATTCAACATACTCATGAGAATACTGTGGTGAATTGTTTCCCCAATAACCATCAAATCGAGACTGACTTTAAATCATAAAAGTCATGTGATCTAGATGAAAAACTTCTTGAATTCTCATGATAAGAATTTTTCATCTAATCATTGCCTTTCGATTTGTCTGGTTTTGGTCCTTTTGTCCTAGGATTTTTCTTTGTGTTCCCAAGCTGATCCTTTTCATTCTCATGTTGGTTAGGATTTAGTTCAAAATGAAGATGACCAAATTGATTTCTAAATTGATTTATCAAATCATTGTTATCGACGAAGATACATTTAAGTAAGGATTCTTTGATATTACCAATTGGAAAATCTTTGTTGAAAATTAATTTGTCCTGTCCTACCAACATATAGGATCCTTCAACTCCTTCAAGAAACTTGAATATGGGTTTCTCTTTAGATTCAGGTTCTGAAGTTGCTACTACATTTTCAGTTTTCTCTTAAAACACTGATTTCACCTCATAATTTGAAACATCAACACAAGATGTTGTAGCTTTCAACTCTGATGTTGGATTATTCTTGGAAACACTTTTATTGAACTCTAAAATTTGTTGTTTTAAAGATTCAATTTTATTTAAGAATTCTTTTTCATTAATTCCAAAAAGTTTATTTCCAAGTTTACATTTATCAAGCTCATTTGTTAATGTCTGTTTGTCATCAAGTAAATTCAGTATTTCATTTTTCAACTTGAGACAATTAGAACAATTAACACATTCAACATTAGAATTTACCTGAGCATCTGATTTATTACCATTATCAGATTATGCATTAAGGCTTAATGAATTTCTTGCTTCTGATTCATTTTGTTCTGAACTCTCATCAGAACTCATCTCACATGTTGACAAATCACCCGAATTGTCATTTTGCATCTGCTGTGCAATACAAACAATTTTCTTTTTAACATCTTCTTTAACACTTTTGTCAACATTTACCATTTTATCAGTTGGTTGCACAGCTGGAGCCATTATGTCTCCACAATAATCAACAATAGGTCGTGTAACAGATTGTTGAATCGTAGATGTAAAGACTTGTTCTCATGTTTACTTTTGTTGTATTGCAACTTTTATCTGATCTTCACTTCTTGACACAAGATAAAAACATGGATTTGCCATTTTTCAACAATTATTATTTCAAAAAATTTCAAAAACAAGCTTAAAATTTGAAAAATATTATCCAAATAGTCGTGAGTTCGAACTAACAAAAATACAGTCCTATTCGACCTTTCAAAAGGGTCGAATGAACAACAGACACTTGATTCGACCTTTAAGATAAAATCTTGAAAATCAAAACCTTGGTTAGTGTGACATCCGTCACCTTCGTCTTTTGTCAAATAGACAATAATAGCCCTTCAAATATTTCCAATAAAGCCCCTGTAAGTTTGTCGTTTTTAAAATTAATTTTAGAGCGAACTAAAGGTTATCATTTATGATTATTACGAATCGGGTATAAGTTTTAATCAAATACGTTTGTGGAAAACATATTCGTAAAAAGATTTTATAAAAGAATTTAAGTTTAAAATGTTTTAAAAAGCTTTTAAGTTAAGTTAACTAACTAAGTTAAGTTTTATAAATGAAAAACTAACCATAAAATAGATAAACTAACCTAGTTAAAAGTATAGGGACCATTTGAGTCAATACCCTAAAGTTAAAAATCTGTTTTCCCTCTCCTTTTGTTCCACCCGGTTTTCCGGCGAGATCGGTTCCGGCCGCCGGAATCTTTTCCGGCAAGGCCTCATATACACGAATTAATGCCGTTTTAGAACCTTTATCATTCCAAACGTTTTCTTCATCAATGAATGACCTGTTTTAAGGTTTAAAACAAACATTTAATACGGTTTAATCAAGCTTTAAATCGCACCTAAAGCTTGTAACCGCTAGGAACTTTTCATCAATTCAAAACGCGTTTCTGATTGTCCATATTATAAATTTATGCTTGCAATACGTTGCTGCACCTACAAACATCTTAAACCCACAAAAAAAACGAGGTATAACCGCATCCAGATTAGCTGTTTAGCGGCTCTATGTGTGCGGCCATGTTCATTTCATTTTGGGGTTTAATCATCTTTGTAAGTTCATTATTATTATGCCGTTTTGTTCTTCATATAATTCCGAACCAAACCCCCTTATTACAGATTGTTAATCTTGTTTTAATCGGGTTATTAAAAAACCTAGAGTTAGGGTTCTTGGCTTAGTTAATTTAGGGAAGAAGATGATCATTGATATAGTGTACAAATATTATTAGAAACTGAATCTTTCAACATGTGTATCAAGTATCCTAGTGGTTGTGCCTCTACTTGTGTCTAGAACCCACTCAGGTTCGAGCCTTTCAGCAGCCAAGTCTTTTTTATTTTGCTTTATTTTCTTCTTATTTTCATTATTTCTTATTTACTCATTAATAATATATATATATATATATATATACATATATGCTATAAACTTATAATATTCATAACTAATTCATTTTTGCTCCAAAAATCATAAAAATTTAGGTGTAGCTTCTTGATACCTCATAGAAAATTGTCATATTTTTAGTTTTCTGAAAAATATATATTTTCATGATTTTATTAATTTAAATTGTTTTAATTATAATTAATTGATTAAAAATTCATTTTTAATGATTTTAATCTCAAAATTTTTGATAAATTATTTCTAATAATTACGAACTGAAATAAAAATATTTGGTTCAGAAAACATTTATTTTTATTAATTTTTCTATTTTTAATCATTTAAACATGATTTAATCTCATTAAATCAGTTTTAAATATAAATAAGTTTATAAAAATTATGGGAAAATTATTTTCATTGATTTACATTAGAAAGCATTCATTTTCAATAAAAATAGCATTTTTGGATCATGTCTTGTATTATTAGTATTATTTATCAATTACGGCATAATTACACGTTTATTTATTTATACTATTACAACATCTATTTTATAAATACTTTTCTTATAAAATAGAAATATTTTCTTATGTTGGAAAGTCTTAATTATTATTTGTCGGATCATCGTGTAACTCATAATTATTTATTCCAATATTTATGATTATCGTAGTTATTTACAATAAATAGTTAAAGTAATTAACTAAATGATTTTTGTCTTAATTATTCAATAGGTAATAATTATATTATTTAAACCACATTTACAACCTTTCATATATTATTTGTGATATACAACTTTTACATTAACGCGACTGATCATAAAAAAAATTTTAATTCCCCAAATCGACTTAGCAAACCCTAATGCCTTAGACCCTAGTTACCTTAGACTTCTTAGACATTTCCTTATTAGTATGCTTACACATTATAGGTTGAATTCCTCGGAATTCCCATTACTTAGCTCATGACCGCTTAAGTTGGATTTTGCTCATTTTCGCAAACTGTGAGTATATCTTTCCCCTTTTTACTGTCTTACTATTTTGGGGTGACTCATGTACTTACTATCAAGTTCTATTTCTTTTACTAAATGCAATTCTCATGTGTGTTTGCTTATGTCATTTCTTGTATCTATGACCTGTCAAATCATTAACCGTTGCGGCCTGGCATTTCAATGAATAGTACTATGGTATATACCCTTGTGACTCTATTGAGAGTCCTCGTCATTGCTATGTATTACATTACTACTAGCGCATACTATATCTATCTGCTTTCTTCTCTTAGGGTTGATTTGACCCGGATACCACTTATTACATAACTGCAAACAGTATACGACAGATGAATTGCTAAACACTTTTCTACTATATTTATTTAAACAGGGTATGCTCACCAATACAATTTTTGTATTGACCAAAATATTTTGTACATGTTTCAGGTTGTTTTGAGATGCATCCTTTAAGCTTTCAGGATTTATATTTAGATTTTGATTCATTGTATTTCAATTTAGTTGACAGTTAGTATCATTGTATTTCATTTCAATGTAATAAATTATTTAATCAATGTATTCAAATTTACACTTTAGTCCATGTGCTATTGAACAATCGTCACTACGTGACACCTCGATGTTTCCGCCATCGGTTGGGGTGTTACAGATTGGTATCAGAGCCATGGTTATAGGGAATTAGGTTATTAGAATGCCTTTTAGCCTAGACTATAACTAAGTTTACTTTCACGAGTCCTCTCGTGTATATTTCTCTCGTTTCTTATATATTTTTTTTTCAAGATATTTTCGTTATGATTATTTCTCGTTATTCTTTCGATATTTTGCTTGGCGAAGAAGACACTCGTATTTCACAAACGAAACGATATCATCAAGTTAGGAGTGGTATCCATACCTTGGTGATTAGTTTCACTCCTTTATATGTTATTTATCTTATGAATATATCTTTGAGATAGGAGTGACATCCACACCTCAAATAGTGATTCCTTCAAAAAGAAACTTAACCACTAAGCTGGGAGTGATATCCTTAACTTAGTGATTGGTTTCATTCCACAATCGTTTTCAAATTTTGAAATACATCTTTGAGTTAGGAGTGAAATCCACATCTCAAGGATCTATTCCTACATCTCGTTGATTATGAATTTTCTTAAATGTTGGTAATCTATTATATACTTTAATCTTATCATTCACGTCATTTTTAAATCATGGTCTTTTAAAGCACAATAGAATTACACATAGTTCATGAAATGATTTCATTTTGCATTTATTGCATATTTTAAAGGTCAAATGTAAACCTTTTGACGTATTCAATATATGTTTTTCGGGAGAAACTTGCAACTAATAATAAGCCTTATAACATTTTTTTCAAACTCGACTTCTTGTAAACACATGAATGTATGTACTTACGAAGTCTTTTCATGTGAAGCTATTTTGAATCTAAAAAGTTATTCTCATGCATCACTAATATAACTATATCACAAAGTTCGAGTAAAACTACATTTTGTTTTATAAACAATAATTTATCATTTACACTTACACTCTTTTAGTCGCAAAAAAACTTTTGGTCTAATTATGGGACATATCTTTATCGAAATGTTGCTAAATGTCTTTTAACATATAGTGCATATATTTTAAACTCGCATGGCCAGTAGATTATACGTATGTTCCGTCCACTCCCAATTGCAGTAAATATCATTATCTTATTCTTACATCATTTTATTTTTCTTATATTCGCATATTATCTTATTTATGACTATTCTCGTATTATTATTTTATTGGTGGCTATCCCCACGCGTTATTTACAATCATTCTCGCATTAATTATTAGTAGTCAATCTTACAACACTGGTTTTGAGCATTAACTTAACTCGTTTACTTTCATTTTGTGAAAATTGTGTGATTTACTTGATTTATATTATACCATTCTTTCAATCGAAGTTTTATGCTATACTTATATACTTTGACGCATATTTGGTATGCATATATCTTTTTCCTGTCTTTTGAGCAAAACCCTGTTATACTTACATTATTTTGTTCATTATCATGGTCAATGAACATACCAGTTGATAACTCGTATGAGATCTAAGCCAGTGCCCACGTACGACTCGGATTAGAGTATTTCTTTGATCCGAGGGGAACGGTGTAAATCTCGGAGTTTATCAATATGGGTGTTTAGAGCCCAACGATGTGAACAGAAATTTACCGGTTAAAGGTGAACCCGAAAGGGAAGAACCTCTAACCATGTCTATTACTTACATGTTTTTCTCATTACGGTTAAAGGGAAAACCCGAAAGGGAAGGACCTCTAACCATGACATGATTAAACATTATTTCATTACCGTGACTATTACATAGTGGTTGCACACATCTATTTCATGTTAGGGTTATGGAAAAGCATAACACCCTAGTGTAAGGTAAATCGGTGATTACGGTCCGGAACGCAATCATGGGCTTACAGGTACATGAGGGTGGTGTGTGATTCTACTTAGGCTATTGATGGACAATTAGTACGAATCCAAAGTATCGGGAGTGTGGTGGGTCAGCTGCGGTACACCCTATATATAAGCATAAACGATATTGCGGGAGCGGACTAGGAGTCTGACCAAGAACCTATCCATTACTTTATACTTATCTCTTCATTAGAACAGTGGGCTAATAGCTAGCATTTTCGATAGGAACGTTCTTACGTGAGTTTCATTCATCTTCCTAGAGTCTTTCTCTTGACCCCCCACACAGAAAACACAAATCTTGTATGCCCTTACACGCTCTGTAATTTGAAATCTTGTTACGTACCTTAATAAAGTTCAGTTAGAAACCTCTATAAAGTAGGGGAGACTGTTTCATCAGTGTCACACCCTCAAAATCCACTTGCGGGGTTTTACCGCGAGGCGCATGACAAACCAGGATCCAAACCAACGATCACAATAAACAAGTCTAAATGAACATATGCAATTTCAAAAACATAGTTTAAAAATCCCCAATTACAGCGGAAGCTTATTCAAAACATAATCCAAAATAATCCAAGTGTTCAACGTTTGAAAACCATGCAATCCTAACTAGACGCCGTGCAGACGCGTGCGCCCTATGTCCATTGTGCTACCTTAGCGACCTGAGAAAACATGTAAAAGTTTACGTCAGCACAAAAATGCTGGTGAGTTTACAGGTTTGTAATCACAGTACCAAGTTCAACCTGTCCATACTATAACAAATCGAAAACCCAAGTACGCTAGCTAGGCGTATGTTTTGTTACTATCACGATTGGAAAACCATTACTAACTCGCAAACCAGATGTCGTGCCCGATGTAGTAAACCTGTTGTTCCTGTTTGAGACAATATGCACCCGCCGACCCTCCAAGTCGACGAGCGGGGTTGGTCACTCCCAATAGCGCTATTCACATTTCCCCGTTGTGCTAACCCGCACATTCATGGTTCCCCCCGGGACTTCCAAAGATCGTATAGTAAACCATAGAAACCCATAGTATGACAGTAGTTACCAAACATAAGTTTTAACACATGTTTTCTCCCCCGAAAAGTGAAACCAGTTAAAAGAGGGGCCGTAAACTCACCTTAAGTTGCGTTACTCCGTAACACGAATAAACTCAGCAGTTATGCTAGTCCCGTAAAGCGGCGACCTAACATATGACAGTTACAAGTACTTAGACTAATAACCCGCAGGTTAGTTAGTCCCTAGATGTCCAGACCATAACCAAGTTCGTTTGAAAACACCGTGACTGTTTATCTGACCCAATGTACAAGACTCGACATCCCATTGGTGACCCGAGACTCCCCGTGTTATGTTTACGCTCTCAAACATACAATCATGCAATCACACTTAACATACGTTAACGTCCAACAAGTTATAGCACGTAGTTCACGTATCACATAATTACATCCAAACATATGTTACCAAGTTATTAGATATGTTACGGGGTTCCTAGCATGTTCGTAGATGTCAAATCGGGTCTCAGAATGCTAATTTACACTTACAGCAGCAGTACACGCGATTAGGAAAAGTCAACTAGCATTTAGGTTGGTCAACAGGCATTTAGGAAGGCTAATCGCCTATAATATAGGCGATTAGGGTCATAAGACATGTAAATCTTGAGCTTATAGGCGATTAGGGCTATAAGACATGTATTTCAGGACTTAACTAGCATTTAGGATCACAATTGCATGTAATAGAGGCATTTAGCCCCCAATCGCATGATATATAGGCGATTAGGGCATCCTTACAGGCGATTGGCCTCCTAATCGCCTATAACATAGGCGATTAGGGTTGCTAATCGCCAGTAACCCCGCTGTTCCGGTTTTTCGCGCGTTTAACACTCCAAATCAGATCCAGAACGCGTGTAATCATCCAATATCAATCCAACAACTATACCAAACATGTTTAAACCAAAATCCTTCGTTTAGCCTCGTATTATCAGCCCTGCATGCAACCATGTAATCCAAACACAATACACATAGCATGAAACATCACATTAACATGCATAACTATAACCCTAATGAACAATTACTCAGATCCTATCATCATGCCATCACTATTAATCTGAAACTAACCTAATAACATGTAATCATTCATCTTGAATCATAAAAACCCTAGCTTTTGATTGAAAACCCACATACATCATGCATGCTACTTAGAATCCAATTAACAATGATTATTAACAAATTTCAGAAGACTCATATGTTTTAAAACAGGTCTGGACCGTTAGGGATTTAATAGAAACGTTTATAAAGATTTCATGGATGAGAATCACACCTTAGATTGTGATAGTTTGATGAAATAAGCTTGAAACCTTGTGTTTTGATCCAAAATCACGTTCCAGAGGTTGTGTGTGTGTTGGGGCGGGTTATGGGACGACTAGGGTTGATATTATGAAGTTTAGGAGGTCAAGCATTGTATTTATAGTCGTTTTTAGTCGTCCAGCACGTAACACGCGATTGTGCAGCAGCTATACGCGATTAGCATTGCTAATCGCATGACTGTACATGCATTTAGGGCTAATCGCCCCCTAAGGCATGCATTTAGCATGCTACTCGCCCCTGATGTTGCCCAATCGCATACCCTATAGGCGATTGGGCTCCCCTAATCGCCTATAGGGGTTGGTTCCATGTATTTTGCGCGTTAAACCCCGTTTTAACATATGTTAACACATTTTCACATACCGACAAGTCACATAATGATTTTAAACACAAAACACTTGCAAACAAACATATTCACACTCGTTCACCAATTCCCGGGACTCGAGACTTGTATGTTCCGTATGACCTGACGATTCTACGAATCGTCACCATTTGTACACTTGGTTGAGGACTGACATCTAATGAACCTCTAGACCAACATCCAATGATCTTCTATACTAAACCGGTAGTTCCCGAACCATAACACGACTTAACTAACCCAGTTAAGTATAATATACGCGTGACTCGCTAAGGTAGACTTTCATCTAGACAACGTTGTTAACCAGAATTTGCCGGGTGTCACAATCAGTGTCTGTGCCTTCACCCGTTACACATTCTCAAAACTTTTCTTTTTAACTTTGGGTTAACCATCAAAGATTTTGAAACTTTTACTTCGGGTATTAGACAACTATGCTAAATTTTGTCAAATCATGAACGATGGAATTCTCTTTTAAAAAATTTAGCTGACTTTTGCAACGCCTTTTGTTTCATAGTAACCTCCACTTGAAGGAAATTTCGAGACGAAATTTTCTAAAGTAGGGGAGACTGTGACATCCGTCACCTTCGTCTTTTGTCAAATAGACAATAATAGCCCTTCAAATATTTCCATTAAAGCCCCTGTAAGTTTGTCGTTTTTAAATTTAATTTTAGAGCGAACTAAATGTTATCATTTATGATTATTACGAATCGGGTATAAGTTTTAATCAAATACGTTTGTGGAAAACATATTCGTAAAAAGATTTTATAAAAGAATTTAAGTTTAAAAAGTTTTAAAAAGCTTTTAAGTTAAGTTAACTAACTAAGTTAAGTTTTATAAATGAAAAACTAACCATAAAATAGATAAACTAACCTAGTTAAAAGTATAGGGACCATTTGTGTCAATACCCTAAAGTTAAAAATCTGTTTTCCCTCTCCTTTTGTTCCACCCGGTTTTCCGGCGAGATCGGTTCCGGCCGCCGGAATCTTTTCCGGCAAGGCCTCATATACACGAATTAATGCCGTTTTAGAACCTTTATCATTCCAAACGTTTTCTTCATCAATGAATGACCTGTTTTAAGGTTTAAAACAAACATTTAATACGGTTTAATCAAGCTTTAAATCACACCTAAAGCTTGTAACCGCTCGGAACTTTTCATCAATTCAAAACGCGTTTCTGATTGTCCATATTATAAATTTATGCTTGCAATACGTTGCTGCACCTACAAACATGTCAAACCCACAAAAAAAACGAGGTATAACCGCATCCAGATTAGTTGTTTAGCGGCTCTATGTGTGCGGCCATGTTCATTTCATTTTGGGGTTTAATCATCTTTGTAAGTTCATTATTATTATGCCGTTTTGTTCTTCATATAATTCCGAACCAAACCCCCTTATTACAGATTGTTAATCTTGTTTTAATCGGGTTATTAAAAAACCTAAGGTTAGGGTTCTTGGCTTAGTTAATTTGGGGAAGAAGATGATCATTGATATAGTGTACAAATATTATTAGAAACTGAATCTTTCAACATGTGTATCAAGTATCCTAGTGGTTGTGCCTCTACTTGTGTCTAGAACCCACTCAGGTTCGAGCCTTTCAGCAGCCAAGTCTTTTTTATTTTGCTTTATTTTCTTCTTATTTTCATTATTTCTTATTTACTCATTAATAATATATATATATATATATATACATATATGCTATAAACTTATAATATTCATAACTAATTCATTTTTGCTCCAAAAATCATAAAAATTTAGGTGTAGCTTCTTGATACCTCATAGAAAATTGTCATATTTTTAGTTTTCTGAAAAATATATATTTTCATGATTTTATTAATTTAAATTGTTTTAATTATAATTAATTGATTAAAAATTCATTTTTAATGATTTTAATCTCAAAATTTTTGATAAATTATTTCTAATAATTATGAACTGAAATAAAAATATTTGGTTCAGAAAACATTTATTTTTATTAATTTTTCTATTTTTAATCATTTAAACATGATTTAATCTCATTAAATCAGCTTTAAATATAAATAAGTTTATAAAAATTATGGGAAAATTATTTTCATCGATTTACATCAGAAAGCATTCATTTTCAATAAAAATAGCATTTTTGGATCATGTCTTGTATTATTAGTATTATTTATCAATTACGACATAATTACACGTTTATTTATTTATACTATTACAACATCTATTTTATAAATACTTTTCTTATAAAATAGAAATATTTTCTTATGCTGGAAAGTCTTAATTATTATTTGTCGGATCATCGTGTAACTCATAATTATTTATTCCAATATTTATGATTATCGTAGTTATTTACAATAATTAGTTAAAGTAATTAACTAAATGATTTTTGTCTTAATTATTCAAACATATTTTTTATCTAAATATTCAATAGGTAATAATTATATTATTTAAACCACATTTACAACCTTTCATATATTATTTGTGATATACAACTTTTACATTAACGCGACTGATCATAAAAAAAACTTTAATTCCCCAAATCGACTTAGCAAACCCTAATGCCTTAGACCCTAGTTACCTTAGACTTTTTAGACATTTCCTTATTAGTATGCTTACACATTATAGGTTGAATTCCTCGGAATTCCCATTACTTAGCTCACGACCGCTTAAGTTGGATTTTGCTCGTTTTCGCAAACTGTGAGTATATCTTTCCCCTTTTTACTGTCTTTCTATTTTGGGGTGACTCATGTACTTACTATCAAGTTCTATTTCTTTTACTAAATGCAATTCTCATGTGTGTTTGCTTATGTCATTTCTTGTATCTATGACCTGTCAAATCATTAACCGTTGCGGCCAGGCATTTCAATGAATAGTACTATGGTATATACCCTTGTGACTCTATTGAGAGTCCTCGTCATTGCTATGTATTACATTACTACTAGCGCATACTATATATATCTGCTTTCTTCTCTTAGGGTTGATTTGACCCGGATACCACTTATTACATAACTGCAAACAGTATACGACACATGAATTGCTAAACACTTTTCTACTATATTTATTTAAACAGGGTATGCTCACCAATACAATTTTTGTATTGACCAAAATATTTTGTACATGTTTCAGGTTGTTTTGAGATGCATCCTTTAATCTTTCAGGATTTATATTTAGATTTTGATTCATTGTATTTCAATTTAGTTGACAGTTAGTATCATTGTATTTCATTTCAATGTAATAAATTATTTAATCAATGTATTCAAATTTACACTTTAGTCCATGTGCTATTGAACAATCGTCACTACGTGACACCTCGATGTTTCCGCCATCGGTTGAGGTGTTACAGATTGGTATCAGAGCCATGGTTATAGGGAATTAGGTTATTAGAATGCCTTTTAGCCTAGACTATAACTAAGTTTACTTTCACGAGTCCTCTCGTGTATATTTCTCTCGTTTCTTATATATTTTTTTTCAAGATATTTTCGTTATGATTATTTCTCGTTATTCTTTCGATATTTTGCTTGGCGAAGAAGACACTCGTATTTCACAAACGAAACGATATCATCAAGTTAGGAGTGGTATCCATACCTTGGTGATTAGTTTCACTCCTTTATATGTTATTTATCTTATGAATATATCTTTGAGATAGGAGTGACATCCACACCTCAAAGAGTGATTCCTTCAAAAAGAAACTTAACCACTAAGCTGGGAGTGATATCCTTAACTTAGTGATTGGTTTCATTCCACAATCGTTTTCAAATTTTGAAATACATCTTTGAGTTAGGAGTGAAATCCACATCTCAAGGATCTATTCCTACATCTCGTTGATTATGAATTTTCTTAAATGTTGGTAATCTATTATATTTGCTTTAATCTTATCATTCACGTCATTTTTAAATCATGATCTTTTAAAGCACAATAGAATTACACATAGTTCATGAAATGATTTCATTTTGCATTTATTGCATATTTTAAAGGTCAAATGTAAACCTTTTGACGTATTCAATATATGTTTTTCGGGAGAAACTTGCAACTAATAATAAGCCTTATAACATTTTTTCAAACTCGACTTCTTGTAAACACATGAATGTATGTACTTACGAAGTCTTTTCATGTGAAGCTATTTTGAATCTAAAAAGTTATTCTCATGCATCACTAATATAACTATATCACAAAGTTCGAGTAAAACTACATTTTGTTTTATAAACAATAATTTATCATTTACACTTACACTCTTTTAGTCGCAAAAAAACTTTTGGTCTAATTATGGGACATATCTTTATCGAAATGTTGCTAAATGTCTTTTAACATATAGTGCATATATTTTAAACTCGCATTTCAATGAATAGTACTATGGTATATACCCTTGTGACTCTATTGAGAGTCCTCGTCATTGCTATTTATTACATTACTACTAGCGCATACTATATATATCTGCTTTCTTCTCTTAGTGTTGATTTGACCCGGATACCACTTATTACATAACTGCAAACAGTATACGACACATGAATTGCTAAACACTTTTCTACTATATTTATTTAAACAGGGTATGCTCACCAATACAATTTTTGTATTGACCAAAATATTTTGTACATGTTTCAGGTTGTTTTGAGATGCATCCTTTAAGCTTTCAGGATTTATATTTAGATTTTGATTCATTGTATTTCAATTTAGTTGACAGTTAGTATCATTGTATTTCATTTCAATGTAATAAATTATTTAATCAATGTATTCAAATTTACACTTTAGTCCATGTGCTATTGAACAATCGTCACTACGTGACACCTCGATGTTTCCGCCATCGGTTGGGGTGTTACAGTTAGACGTAACGTGATCTTCGTTCGACCTCCCGTAAGGTCGAATGAAAAACAACTCACTCTAAACAATCTGATTCGACCTAAAAACAAGTTGGTTCGAACAAAACAAAATTTCGATCGACCTAAAAATTTCTGGTTCGACCAAAAAAATTTTCGTTCGACCTAAAATTTTCTGGTTTGACCTCTCGATGCTCTCATTCGACCTTTTCAGGCCTGTTCATCATCTTCAACCTCAAGAACACGAATCAGATCTATTTTTGACAAAATTTTCACCAAATGTAATAAAATTTAATATGTTTTGCTTGGAATTGAATTTAGACAAACATTTGTGAAAGAATTTTTGAAAGAAACATCAAATTCAACTCCAATTTAACCAAAAACCATGTTTTTATGAAAAGCTTCAAAATTTCTAGGGTTTTGAACTTTTAAACCGAAATTTTAATCTGTTTTCATCAATTCAAATCAATTTGCAATCGTGAGATCGAGCCTAAGCTCTGATACCACTTGAGAATTCGTTTTAGGATCGTAAACACGGAATGTGATCTCACGAATACCAGCTGTAGGGTGCGGAATCCCCTCGGTTGTGCAAAATGATTCAGAAATAAACAGTAACGATCGTGATGAAAACAGATAACGAATCACCGAGCAATTTCCATAACTTTACTCGTGTATTAGATCAAATCAAAGATATTACAGATGAATAACCTAGACCTAATACAAAGAATATCACACACACACAAACTGGGAAAAGCTCAAAATGATAACTCACTCTTCAACTTAACTAACTTTTCCCTATTTATAGGCAAACTCATTCGACCTCTTGCAAGGGTCGATTGAGTCCCTTCGACCTAGCGAGGGTTCGAACCAAAACCTTCTGTTTTGGTTCAACCTTTCATATAACCAAATCAAACTTTACAAACAAATCTCCTCGACATACAGTACCGGATCACTAGCTGGGGACACACATGAATAATGCACTAACAGATAGTAGCAGGATTTTAGGCCAAAACCACCGAAGAAAAACAACACACAACTGCTAAAATTGTCTGGCCCATGTAAAAAGCATACACACAAACTGTACCTGGTACAATGTCATCTGCTGAAATGCAAAAAAAAAATGCACACAAAAAAGTATCACCAGTCAGATACCTTTGTGAAGACGACGTGGACGACACACCAAAGTTTATGTAAGCAATCCATTGCTCAACTGTAATGACAATAGAATGGTTCAAATTATATTAATTATCATGCACAGGGACTGCATAAAATCAACAGATAGTGACAAACTTGAAGACCCAAACGTTGTATTTTCAACAAAAAAATGACCAGCTTGCTAAAGATAACAAGCGAAGAAATTGTGACAACATACGGGTACAACGACCCACCCACAAGGCCAGTTGATGTGTGCAAGTAAGTATATAAATAAATTGATCAAGTTAAAATCCTAGACTCTTCTAAAACCACACACTATCGGCAAGTGTACCGATCGCAAGTAGCAAGTAGGCAAGACCAGGTATCGAATGTAAGGTCTTTATCTAACACTTTTGAAATTACTCCTAATGAATTACCTGATAAAATATTATTATTATTATTATTATTAAATTGATTGGTTGATTGGGGGGGGGGTTTAATCTGAAATTAAAATAAATAGTTAAAACTAAATAAAACTAAGAAACTGAAAATAAACGAAAGCTGACGAACTGGGTTGGAACTCTAATGAGGAGAAAACTGGTAACCTGGGTAGAATCCCTAGACTCTGGCTATAAAAGCTGACTTATGTAATCCGGTTGTAGACCCTGTTCTCACCTAATAAACCTAATAACCACAATTTAACCCAAATCCGACCATTGTGGGAATGGTTGTTGTTGTCTTGGAGTGGGTGCTGTTTGAAATGGTCGTGGAGGCATATTGCCCAATGGGTTTTGTTGTGGTGGTATTGGGTCAGGTTGGTTCGGTGGAGATTGGTTATCTTGGTTACTGTGATGGCTCATGTTTGATGTTGGTCGGGTTTGATGAATGCCTCTGTTCTTTCTAGCTGTCTTTTCAATTTCCGGATCATAAATTAGCGGTGAAGTTTTGCCCGAATAACGTGTATGATTGTAACACCCCAAAGTCTCGAAGTGATTACGTCACCTTACGTGTCTCTTAAACGGGTCGGGTCGGACCTGACCACCCGGTTATCCAAATTAATTATTCAAGTTCGAATCTCTCGACAAACCGTTTTAACCGAATATATAAATAATAATTATTGAATTATTATTATTACGGTTAAACGCTCCTAATCTGCTAATAACCCGTTGTCCAATGTCTTTTGTTTAATCGTTATAATTATTACCAGATACCCGAGTCTCAGTATTTATCCCCGTAGCCAAACACCCTCATATTTAATCTATCTATATAAACCCTCTCCTCTCTAGTCTCTCGCTCTCTTATCTCTGCTCTCTCACTCTCGCTACTCTCTCTCTCTACTCGATACATATACACACAAGGTGTGTGAATGATCCGATCAAGAACACAGCAACAACCGGGACCAATGGCAGGCTTACGCCGCCTCTGTCTCCGGTCACCACACTCGCCGGACAGCCATGGCGGCTGTTGCCGCCTCCGCTGCTGTTCCGGCTACTGTCTCAGGCCGCCGCCCTACATCTTCTTCTTCGTCTGGTAAGCAACCCGAGCCTTTATCCTTCTTTGATTTCTTACCGGTAACCTTCGCATGATCAGATCTTGATAGACCTTTTCATCTATCTTGACCCCCGATAACCTTTGATCTGCTCTTGTTGCTGATAATCAAAGCCAAACAGTCACCGGCTACGGTGACTGTTGTTGAACCTTTAAAACCGGTCACTCACTTTTGTATAATTGAAGCTATCGTCACTGTTATTGATTCTTAATGTCACCGTGGGTTATAACCAGTCAAACTTAGGTCCGGGGTAGATAACCGGACATGTTATCAGCCATCGGGTCTAATCTATTTTGATAACTCACTCGCAAGTTACCCAGGTATTGAGTTTGTGTTTGTATGGAGGTGCCGTATGGTTCGTGTGGAGAACCCGAGCCACCGTCGTAAACCCGATACCATTCTTTCTTATTCAGCCAAGGGATAGATTATCGGTTGGTTATAAACAGTCCGGCGAAGGTCCGGTTGATAACTTGTTATCCCGATTATAATCCGACTATAGTCCGGTTATAAGTTTAATCCATATATAAGTTGTATAGCTATCAATGGATTATTCGGTATTAATCGATCGTGTGATTATTGTTATAGGTATCAAACACGGAGAACGGGTCCGACACCCGGTTAAATCCCGATCAACTCCCGACTATGTTCCGCTAGTTATTCGGTAAGATTCGGTCACTAGTTCTTATTGGTTGATTGGTCACAATCTGGTAATCTCTTTATTAACACGGATTATATTGATTGCGAGGTATCAATCATTGAATTGGAAGGATACGAGTCTTCGCCGAGTTGACTCAGTGACTCGGTCAACACCGGAATAGAACCCGGTTCCAATAACTAGACGAGGAATATTATTAGAATTATACGAGTATATATATATAATACGAGTAACGTACGGACTTGATAATAATAATAAGAGACTAATAATTATATATAAAATATATACGTTTATATATAAGATTCGATATATAAAACGATATACTAAGCTCGGGTAAGAATGTCTAGAGTTCTTATTAGGTTCGCGTGCCAAGCTGTAAAGGCCAGCTTTGTTTCTTTTCGCCTAGATTGACCAAACCCCGAGTTTAGGACTATCTAATATATACCGAATTCTATATATATAAATTGTATATATGATATATATCCTAAGTATTACAATCTAACAAGTCCCACGCGTAACCGTATCAATATATATATGAAATATAATTGTAATAAGAAGATTAGCTAGAAGATATAACGCAAACAAGTGAGTATCGTGAACTCCCCTCTTTTACCGTTTTATTAAGTGTTTTAGGGGAAAAACATGTCATTTAGAAAACATAATGCTTTACATAAAAGAATAACGATTTATAGAAGTTATAGAAAGGGGCAATAGAAACAACGAGGACAGTACTGGACGGTATCGCCATCTCCTTTCTTGTCTAACTAGAGGACAAGAACCAGTTTACCCGAGTAGAGGGTAAAATAATCATATATTATCACAAGCAGAGTGATACCATAGAAAGGAATGGCAACTTATAGAATCTAATCGAAATAATAGAAATATAATCGAATTGATAGAATATCTAGTTCCCCTCCAGAATATAGAATCGTAAAGCATATTTATAAAAGATATTTATAAAAGAATTATAAATAAACGAACTGGCCATTCACTTTATAAAATACGAGACCTCACACAACTTTATGTTGACAGAAACTATTTTTGACATGTGTTCAGGTAACCCAACAGATATGATGACGTGGATCCTGAAAGACTACAAAACTGTTATTACCCTGGATTCCGCTGTGTAACTCCGATAACCCGACCCGACAACCCGGCCACATCAGCCAGGGTCGTTACAGTTGGTATCAGAGCGGCACTTATAACAGTTTTGAAGTCTGTAGTCATCCGGGATCTACCAGAATATTTTTCTAAAAAGAAATGTTGCTCCGAAAAATAAATTAGAAATATTTAGGATATCAGGATCAGTAAAGAAAAATATCAGTCGAGTAAAATTTTGGGTACCTAAATGTCAAACCAGTATAAAGTTGGTGAGAACCATAACCGTATATTAGAATTTAAAATGAATCCACCACAAGAAATTACTAGAATGATTATGTGAGATAAATTGACAATTCTGTACACAGTTGTGAATTTATATGCACATTAATTTCTGGGAAATCTTACAGGATATTAAGGCCATATAAAATAAGAACGAATATAGAACAGAAACCAGATATATTAAAAGAAATCAGAAAATAAATTCAGATATAAATAAGAAATGACAGAAATTTTAGAAGTATATATATATAAATAGATATAAAAATTACAAAAGTATTCTCCGATGTCTTAATCGACTTGTACGAGAGTCTGAAATCGTATTTCACTCTCCAGAAAAACTCGTTGATTATAATCATTCGTCGCATCTCTCCGAAATTTCAGTCTCAATAATTATTTAAAACATTAACCTCACGGTTATTCCGATATATATATAAAGAAAATACAAATATACGCTCCAACTTGAACATTCCTATGCTCGAGTTTCCAGAAGTATTATTTTTATACCGTAATTTCCAAAGTTTTTATAAAATCTAATATGCCAGAAATATATAAATATTGTGTTTCTAAAAGAATTTATTTCAATTATTAAATTAAAAATTAAATATATTTTGTGATTATTTAAAAAGGTTTTAAAATCTTTTCAGTATAATTTTGAAGTTTATTAAAAGTATTACTATCTTTATAGGATTTCAGTTCTAAGTAAAAATATATAAATACCCTCCGTTCCAAATTTTAAATAAACAATTTATTTAATTTAATTTATAAAATTAAGAAAACCTGTGATATTATAACTTATTTTTATTTAAGTATTGATATTTTTTTTAAACACCCCAGAATCTATCTCAGGTTTTATCTAAATTTATCCGTTTAATCTTAAAGTTTTAATTTCGATAATTTAAGAAGTTTTTACCACGACTCATTTGAATCGTAAATGTTATTTCAAAAACGAATATTATTATAAAACTTGAATCCGTATTGTTATTATAAATTATTTCCGGTAATTTTTATATAAAAGAACTACGATCGTATTATTTTACCGAAACATATTTTCTACCGTATATAATGTTATTTTCATAGAAATTTATTTATCAAATTCGTATTCGTATATATATATATATCAAGAGCCTTTTTCCGTATAATTTCGTACGTATATTCGATCGTATAATTCCTCGTTATTATTCCAATATAAGCGATAATAAATATTATACCCATTCCGTTTTATAATCTAAACCCATCTCTGTAATTATATCAAAATCTCGGTTAGAGGTCCTTCTCGATCCTTTCCAGAATTAAATAATATTTGGACAAAATATTATTCTCGAAATTCCGTAATCAACATACGCTGGTATCTGTCAAACGAAATCGAATTCTTACTCGCTCGATTACACGAAAATATAACTACCGTCTTAATTCTATGACTCGAACAAGTCAGGGGATATTAAAAAGATTGGAGTGTTATATTGAATATCTTCTGACACGAACAAATTCTCGAACGATTGATAGTCTATTTCGTTAGACTTAGATCAACAAGTCTTATCCCGAATATATATAATTTCGAACTCCAGAGAAAATAAAGAATAGAATATCGAAATAATATGTAAGAGACACATACCTATTGTGGTTAAAATAAACAAATACTGGAATGTTAGGTGAGGTGGAATAGTAATTATGGTTGCAAACATAATTATGAATGCCACAGGCACAGGAACATTCGAATAGGAGTTTATTGAGATCACAGTATGTTTGGGTCACGAACATATTAAGAGAACAAATACAAAAAATAATAATAAGAAGAAATATAAATCTGAATTATCAGCATATCGTATGTGGAGAATACGACCACAAAACTGGCAATATTGTTGAAATTCCTTCGTGGAATACGACTAAGAATAGATTCGCAGAATAGAAACCATCGATTGGTTAAAATTCTACGAATCAAAGAAATCAGTTTATTGATTTTAATTGCCAACCAAAGCTAGTTGTATGTCCTCTGTGCAATCCCGGTGGCAAAGGAAATTCGGACCCTTACAGAAGGTATATCCGGACATTTGCCACTAAGTCACAGGATTCTTTATGAGGATATATACTACTATGAACAAATCTTCGCAGTCACTTCGTATACAAACTCACGTGAGTTATAGTACAATCAAATTGGTAAAACGGTCAAGTGTTACCAAGTTTGAAATTTAAGAAGTGATAAAAGAATTGTTAAAATTCCAAAGAATATAACAGATAAAAATCTATATGGATTCGGAAACCAGAGATGGTAGAATCCAACGAATATATCGAAATACCAAGCGGAATCGCGTAGAGATTCGCAAGGTATAATCGAAGTAAAAACGAAAAATGAATAGAGTTATGCTCATTTTTCCAGTGAAACTCTCTGGCCAAAGAAGGATGGATTTCCTATTCCGAATAACGGCTTATGAGAGTCATTATAAGAAATCACTGTTCTGGCAAGAACTATCTATACGAATATCTCAACGAAATAAGCCTTGCTTATAATAAGTTGGATATGATATATTGCCTAAATATAAGTCTATCGGAATGTGTTTTCAGACACCAATAGTATAGACTTTGATCGAATATATATATAAGAAAGGAATTATTCCAAGCAAACATATATTATAGAAATACTGAATTTATAGTGAGTGCTATAGATATTATCAGTATTTGCTTGGATATAAAAGAATATAAATGAATAAATAAAAGAATATAAATCAAGAAATAAAAAGAATTATCAATCGAAAAGACATCCGATATGTCTGAAAAATAGAAAGGCATCCGATATGCCGAAAAATATAATTATCAGAATAAGAATATAAACATTAAAAAGAAATTATCAAGATAGAGATATAAATCGTACGAAAACGACTAGAAAATTATAAGAAATATTTTAACCGAGAGTGTATCGAATCGCGAACTAGAAATAAGAAAGAATTTTACAGAAATAGTTAATGCGATAAGTATAGTAATCCGGAATGATAATCATGATTTTGAGAAAGACTGAATAATGCATTGTTCTTAGAATTTTAAAGTCAGAAGAATCGTAACAACGACTGTTACCAGCAGATTCTGAGACTATAAAGAGAAAGTACATATATTGACTGTAGAATTGTGAAAGACCTTGTTCACGATAATACAATGAGAAAAGTCAATTAATATGTATTAGATACAATGCAGTTAATCATCAATGAAATAGTCAGAAAGATTATTATAGTTGATTTAAGAGAAATCTCAATCATGAATGAATTAGTCTTTTCCGGTACCTTTAAAGAATTCAGAGAAGATACGTCTAGTGGGTTAAGAAACCTCCTAAGTATATCCACGAATAGAGGTAACCTAGAGATCAACCATATAGATAGAACTTAAAGGATAGAATTGATAAGAATTAATCCGATAGTAACCAAGAATCGGAATTACAATGATGGTAAATTCTAAAGTTCGAATAAAAGAGATAGTAGCTCGGATCCCGTTCAAATCATAATAACGAAGGGACTTCCGTATCTATCTCTTGAGAACTATCTAGAATCCATCATCGTAAACGAAACCGAATATCAAACGATGGAAGTATAGTATCAATACGAGAACCTTTAATAGTCATATCGAAATCATACAGATAATCCATGTATCTGAAATAATATGACTATAGCAAGAAAGGTTAAAACGTAATTAGAAATACGATCAATATGTAGTCGTACAGATTGATATTTCTAATATTGGATTGATACAAAATCGATTTCCTCGCAAACCATGAGAACCAATCATGTCTCGATGACAAGTATTTCGTTCTAATGATAACATCCTTATAGATTAAAGAATATAAAGGACAAGATCATTCAAATTTCGGGGACGAAATTTCCTAAGGGGGGGAGATTGTAACACCCCAAAGTCTCGAAGTGATTACGTCACCTTACGTGTCTCTTAAACGGGTCGGGTCGGACCTGACCACCCGGTTATCCAAATTAATTATTCAAGTTCGAATCTCTCGACAAACCGTTTTAACCGAATATATAAATAATAATTATTGAATTATTATTATTACGGTTAAACGCTCCTAATCTGCTAATAACCCGTTGTCCAATGTCTTTTGTTTAATCGTTATAATTATTACCAGATACCCGAGTCTCAGTATTTATCCCCGTAGCCAAACACCCTCATATTTAATCTATCTATATAAACCCTCTCCTCTCTAGTCTCTCGCTCTCTTATCTCTGCTCTCTCACTCTCGCTACTCTCTCTCTCTACTCGATACATATACACACAAGGTGTGTGAATGATCCGATCAAGAACACAGCAACAACCGGGACCAATGGCAGGCTTACGCCGCCTCTGTCTCCGGTCACCACACTCGCCGGACAGCCATGGCGGCTGTTGCCGCCTCCGCTGCTGTTCCGGCTACTGTCTCAGGCCGCCGCCCTACATCTTCTTCTTCGTCTGGTAAGCAACCCGAGCCTTTATCCTTCTTTGATTTCTTACCGGTAACCTTCGCATGATCAGATCTTGATAGACCTTTTCATCTATCTTGACCCCCGATAACCTTTGATCTGCTCTTGTTGCTGATAATCAAAGCCAAACAGTCACCGGCTACGGTGACTGTTGTTGAACCTTTAAAACCGGTCACTCACTTTTGTATAATTGAAGCTATCGTCACTGTTATTGAAGCTATCAGCCATCGGGTCTAATCTATTTTGATAACTCACTCGCAAGTTACCCAGGTATTGAGTTTGTGTTTGTATGGAGGTGCCGTATGGTTCGTGTGGAGAACCCGAGCCACCGTCGTAAACCCGATACCATTCTTTCTTATTCAGCCAAGGGATAGATTACCGGTTGGTTATAAACAGTCCGGCGAAGGTCCGGTTGATAACTTGTTATCCCGATTATAATCCGACTATAGTCCGGTTATAAGTTTAATCCATATATAAGTTGTATAGCTATCAATGGATTATTCGGTATTAATCGATCGTGTGATTATTGTTATAGGTATCAAACACGGAGAACGGGTCCGACACCCGGTTAAATCCCGATCAACTCCCGACTATGTTCCGCTAGTTATTCGGTAAGATTCGGTCACTAGTTCTTATTGGTTGATTGGTCACAATCTGGTAATCTCTTTATTAACAGGGATTATATTGATTGCGAGGTATCAATCATTGAATTGGAAGGATACGAGTCTTCGCCGAGTTGACTCAGTGACTCGGTCAACACCGGAATAGAACCCGGTTCCAATAACTAGACGAGGAATATTATTAGAATTATACGAGTATATATATATAATACGAGTAACGTACGGACTTGATAATAATAATAAGAGACTAATAATTATATATAAAATATATACGTTTATATATAAGATTCGATATATAAAACGATATACTAAGCTCGGGTAAGAATGTCTAGAGTTCTTATTAGGTTCGCGTGCCAAGCTGTAAAGGCCAGCTTTGTTTCTTTTCGCCTAGATTGACCAAACCCCGAGTTTAGGACTATCTAATATATACCGAATTCTATATATATAAATTGTATATATGATATATATCCTAAGTATTACAATCTAACAAGTCCCACGCGTAACCGTATCAATATATATATGAAATATAATTGTAATAAGAAGATTAGCTAGAAGATATAACGCAAACAAGTGAGTATCGTGAACTCCCCTCTTTTACCGTTTTATTAAGTGTTTTAGGGGAAAAACATGTCATTTAGAAAACATAATGCTTTACATAAAAGAATAACGATTTATAGAAGTTATAGAAAGGGGCAATAGAAACAACGAGGACAGTACTGGACGGTATCGCCATCTCCTTTCTTGTCTAACTAGAGGACAAGAACCAGTTTACCCGAGTAGAGGGTAAAATAATCATATATTATCACAAGCAGAGTGATACCATAGAAAGGAATGGCAACTTATAGAATCTAATCGAAATAATAGAAATATAATCGAATTGATAGAATATCTAGTTCCCCTCCAGAATATAGAATCGTAAAGCATATTTATAAAAGATATTTATAAAAGAATTATAAATAAACGAACTGGCCATTCACTTTATAAAATACGAGACCTCACACAACTTTATGTTGACAGAAACTATTTTTGACATGTGTTCAGGTAACCCAACAGATATGATGACGTGGATCCTGAAAGACTATAAAACTGTTATTACCCTGGATTCCGCTGTGTAACTCCGATAACCCGACCCGACAACCCGGCCACATCAGCCAGGGTCGTTACAATGATGCATGCAACTGAATTACCTGCACAGACACAAACAAGCAAACCACGCGTAATACCGAACTAAATAAAGCAAAACAAAAATTAAACTAAAAGACTAGAAAAAGAAAATATTTTTGGTTTTTTTTTTTTAATAAGAAAAGCAATAAAACTAAAACAAAACTATCTAACTAAGCGCACCGATTCCCCGGCAACGGCGCCATTTTGATCGATGTCGTTGGGTCGGTCAAAAACAATGAAAATGGTAGTATATGGAAGTTGAGTCGTCTCCACAGGGAATTGGTGGAAAGAGTAGTTTTGTAAGTTAACTAGTAAATTAAAATCTAATTACTTTGTTTTTTAATTGAATTTAAGAAGTTGTAACAATAATAGAAACGAAGTAATCCCCTCCAGGCTTCCGGTTAATGATTCACCCTACTCTTGTTTAAATGATTGGATACTACATAGACATAGTTTTGTTGGACGGTTCAAATCAAGTGATAACTGAACACAAGTTTTTAATAATAACCTGTACAATTCAATTACCAACCCACAAGTATCACCTACCCTCTAAATTATCAAACTACTCACGATGCAAGAAAAACCGAATGTGAATGATAAAAAAAATAAGCAAATGAAAACAAGTGAATCGCTTAAATGATAGAAACCACAAATATTCTTCAATTAAATGAAAAACAATCCATAAACCAAATCAAACAAAAGTTAAGGTTTCACAAATAAACCATACACCCGGAGGTGATTACAAGATGTTTAGCCACTCATAGTAACAAGAAACAACTCAAAAATATGAATAATGATACCGAACATGATGATTGAAATCAAAAATATGGATGAATGATGGTGAATCTTGATGTTTGTAGCTCCAAAAATCTCCCAAAGATGATTAATTTACGTGTATTGGTGGCTGAATCACATTAGGTTTTAGATTTTGTCATTTATACTTCAGCCAACCACTTTCCTTTTTTCTCTCAACATGTGTCGTAGGCTACTGCTGAACAAAGGACCCCTACGACTGTCAAGCACTGCCATAGACCTCATTGTTGACTCTTGCTTTACTTTACTTTTTCTTCACTCACGAGATAAAAGTCATACTTCTCTTCACTTATTATTATTATTATTATTATTATTATTATTATTATTTCTATAATTATTATTATTATAATTATATATTATTAATCCATCCATTCTCATTTACTATTATTATTATTATTATTATATAATATTAATTATTAACGAGACTTTGTCAAAGTCTCTTTACTTATTATTATTATTATTATTATTATTATTATTATTATTATTATTATTATTATTATTATTATTATTATTATTATTAGCCTCCGACTCGGGTGTTCTTGGTTTATCCAAAATTCATCTTTAGCTTCATTTAGCCACACCAAACGTCCCGGACATTTCCATATCTTCGGTTCACCATCCAAATTCAACCTCAACCACGTTTAAGCTTCCAAATCCATCCAGTTATGTCATTTAACCTACAATCACACAAAGTTGCGTAGTTATCACATTCAAAGCATATAAACGCTCAAACGACATTAAAACCCCATAATTAAGCATCTTAAACACCATGATTGACCCCGTCCATCATAACCCAACATATCCAAAATGGAAAACATAAGTCTCTAATTAAAAACCATAATCTAATTCATCATCCCAAGTCACCAATAAAAGTTTAGCCTATAATATTTAGAAACATCTTCATAAAATAAATAAAAATAGTTTTAATCATGTCTATAAAAATAATAAACGAAAACTAAAGCAAACCCGAGGCTCCTTGAATATTGATCTTTAACATGCCCGAGACCTTTTCTGCTTCACTGCCCTTCTACTCGATCAACTGCCGTAGCTCGGTCTTCGTGCGATTTAAAAGTTGCTTTTCTGAATGTTAGATTTGTTTTCTTCAAATTTTTTGAACGAATAATATTCATTCCTTTAAATAATTGCTGCCGTCATCGATAATATATCCATCCCATTTGTTGACCGACTTCGACTTTGGTGTTGTTTTTGGCTTGGGCTACGGCCCAAGTCACTTTATTATTATTATTATTATTATTATTATTATTATTATTATTATTATTATTATTATTATTATTATTATTATAACTCCATGTTCCTGGCTCGGTTGTTCTTGGCTTGACCAAAGTTTCTCGTTTACGCTCCGACGTCCATGAACACATGCTCTCAAGTGTCCGTGGCTCAATTAAAATTCTTTCCTTTTGAGCTCATTTTCCACGAACACCTATAAAATAATAAAATAAATAAACACCTAATAAAAATGACACAAAACGAATAAAAACTTGACCAAATAATATACAAAATACATAGGAAACTAGATGTGTTTTATGACACATCAAACATCCCCACACTTAAACCTTTTTCGTCCCTGAAATAGACTGCAATGGAATCATAATTAGAATTCTTGGTTTCAAAAACTTTTAGGTTAATTAATTAAGATCTAATTACGCATCAACCAAAACTGTCGGTATTGTTGTCCACCTAAACCCAACCACTAGCTAATCAGGCCCCAATCATGTAAAGCAATTAAGTTCATATTATTACAATCAATCTATGGGTCTCACACTCAAGATATCCAGCTTCACCTAATCCCACCTCAAGCTTTCGAAGCTAAGGTTAAACCATATAGATTTACCAACCACTGCAAACTAAACTCCCTAATGTATTAGAAATTAAATTTATGATGGATGATGGATGAAGTTTATGAGCTTAGACACATTTGTTTTTTTTTTCATACCTAACCCAGAGGTTGTCTCAATCAGAGTCACCATCCCCAAGAACGATAGCATGAGCTTCGGTATTTTTTTTTGTCTAGCTCAATTGATGGACATGTGGATTTTTTTTGGGCGCCACTTTTCACCGGATTTATTCTCATAAAAAGGATCAAGTGTGCCATTTAATTAATAATACATATGGGCTTTCAACCTACAGTGGTATCTCTAAATACTATCAGCGGTTTCAGTTCTACCGTTTCTCCTAAGATGAGAACCCACAAGATTTCATGATTTATTAAGGTATATTAAGAACAATCCTAGGACCTTTCAAAGCTAGCTCGGCCTACCGACACATCTTAAGCAAACACGCTTTCAATCTATTTATATTCTCATATATATAATATTTTGAAAACCAAAGATCCCAGTTTTACTATCATTTTCCATATAAAATGCACAAAAAATCAGGGACAATTTTTTTTTCAATTATTTTTTTAATTTTTTTTGAAATAAATAAAGACTCAAACTATACTAAAACGCAGTTCTCATCCCCACACTTAAAATTGCACATTGTCCTCAATGTGTAGCGACAAGGAACTAAAAATAAAGCAGAATAACAAAAAATATATAACAAGTAAAGTGGAACAGACTCCCCTGGTAATATTGCAGTAACATCCTCGCAAAGCTTGTCCTGAGCTGTCCCATCCAAGTGCAAAGCAACCGTATAGCATTTCATTCGCGGTTGTAAGCAATAGATCTTGCAAACAAAAACTCAAAAGACAAAACGTAAAGTGAAATAAAAATAGACTGACGAATTAGGAATTTCCTTTTACAAATAAAATATTATTGGATTGACCCGCCTGAATGGAGATTGAGTACAGGCAGGACCCTTCCAAATCTGCAATTAATAATACGGACAATCCCCACACTAGACACAAACCAAAAAATAAAAGAAAAAATAAAATAAATAAAAATAAAATAAAATAGAATCTACAAACTCTACAACTTGGGCAAATCCCAAGTACGCCCTATTCTCTTCAAAATATATCTGGTGGCTCCCGTTTGCAATCCTTGGCAACCTGATAAGCTAAATTCCAAGCAGTGTGATTCATCACCTCTCCTATACTTTGACCGCCCCCCATCTAGTCCACCAAACAAAAGCCGCCTCCAAACCAACACCGTACTGTGGTCGTTTTCGTGGATCTCGCACCTCTTTTGTTCTAATTTTGTCTCGTTCATAGTCTAGGTGCACATTAATAGATTTAACCTCCTCTTTCGGCTCCTCATATGAATTCTGCCGAACTCCAAACACAATCTCCTCATCACCTACCCGTAGCCTCAGTTTTCCTTCACCCATGTCGACTAGTGCTCTCGATGTGGCCAAGAAAGGTCGACCCAAAATGAGCGGCACGATGTCGTCCTCTTTCATGTCTAACACCACAAAGTCGTCTGGGAACACAAATTTGTCCACCTTCACTAACAAGTTCTCCAATATGCCCCTAGGAATTTTCACTGATTTATCAGCTAGCTGAATACACATCCTAGTTGGCTTCAACTCCCCAAGATTAAGCTTTAAGAAGAGAGAGTAGGGCATCAAGTTTATGCTAGCACCTAGGTCGGCTTGCGCATTTCTGGGAGTGAGGTGGCCGATCAAACATGGAATGGTGAAACTTCCTGGATCGGTCATTTTCTGAGGAAGTGTATTATGCACGACAGCAGAGCACTCCTCAGAAAGAGTAACGGTGGAGAGCTCCTCAAATTTCTTTTTATTAGTCAGCAGATCTTTAAGAAACTTGGCATATTTTGGCATTTTGGAGAGAGCCTCTATGAATGGGAGGTTAACGTGGAGTTTCTTCAGCATCTCCACGAACTTAGCATACAACTCAGGAATCATCAGCACGCACTAGACGACCAGGGAATGGTGGTTTAGGCTTATAGACACGAACTGGACTCTCTCCCTTCTTCTCACTCGACTCACTAGGTTGTGTTAAACTCTCTGAGACTAGCCTAGGTTGCAGTTTAGCAGATGGTGGCTCTAACTCAATTTCCTCATCAACCGGTTCTTCATCTTCTCCTGGTGATGGACCAACTACATTCCACCCACTCCTAGTAGTTACTGCCTTAACTTGAGCATGCCTAAATGTAGAAGTACTTGAGTTAGGATTAGGAACAATGTTACTAGGAAGGGCTCCCTGAGGTCCTTGACTAACCTGATTAGCTAATTCTCATACTTTGGCCTCTAGGTTCTGGAAAGCAGCTTGCTTACATTTCCTGAAAGTGTCCTGCTCATCAAGTTTTGATTGAATGTTACTAAGCATCTGGGACTGCATCTGTAGAATGGCGGTAAGGTCAGACTCAGTACGACTAGTGGGCCCCCCAGAGTTGGGAGCTTGGAACAGATTCTGACGAGGTTGGTATCTAGAAGAGTTACCACCTTGCCAGTTGGAGTTTTGATATCTCCAGTTGGAGTTGGAATCAGGGCTATAGTTTTGATAGGGTGGTTCAAGCCACCCAGAATTAAAAGAATCTACCTGTTCCTGACTTTGAACTGGACACTCAGATGTGTTATGACCCCCTCTACATATTTCACACCTATCCAACTTCATCTGAAGATCTCTCACTTGCCTAGTTAAATTCTCAATCACCGCATCCAGAACAGTCTCAGGTGCAATCTGATGAATACCTCGGGTAGTAGGAGAGGTGTTACTAGTCATGGGAATGGAATTCCCAATAGTGCGCTTTGGTGGTCTCTCAGAATAGGCAAAACTCTCAAACAACTCATTAGCTGCATCAATATCCATTTTTTTTCATGAAATTACCCTGTGCAGCTGTATTAAAACGAACTCGAGTCTCAAAAGTGAGGCCATTGTAGAATTTCTCCACAAGGGCCCAGTCAGAAAGACCATGATGAGGGCATCGGCTCAGTAGGGTCTGGAAACGCTCCCAAGCCATGTAGTATGGCTCATCAGGATCCATACGGAATGAGTGAATCTGCTCCCTAATACGGGAATCCTCGGAAGCTGGGTGATATTTTTTTTAAGAATTTTCCAAGCATGTCCTCCCAAGTAGCAATGGAACTATTAGGCATAGTGTCATACCAAGTGGCGGCACGACCAGACAAAGTAAATGGGAAAAGACGCAGATAAATGGCTTCCTTAGTGATGTGGGAAAGATTGAAAGTGTCACAGATACGCACAAATCGGGACATATGTCCTTGAGCATCCTTTTCATCAAGACCATGGAATTGAGTGACATTAATGATAGTGGTCAAGACATGGGATGGGATTTGCCAATTGTTGGCATCAGCAATGGTAGGACGAGTGATGGGAGAACGAATCCCAGTATAGCCCTCAGTAGCACGAGAGTGCACAGTACATCTGATGTTCGCATCAGCCATATCGAAAGTAGGAAGTGGAATGGGGTGAGTGGGTGGTTTAGAATTGGTGAGTTGTGGTGATCCCTGTGGACAAGTATGTGGCATACACTGAAAGTGCAAACCACGCTGGAGTTACTAATGGATAGCAAATAACATAAGACTAAAAGCACAAGTAGCACAAATAATCGAAGGTAAATCCAGCAAGCAGTAAACAAGCAAAACAAAGCAAGTAAAATCAAAAAGTGTCAATTAAAAGTCCCCGACAACGGCGCCAAAAACTTGATGTGTGCAAGTAAGTATATAAATAAATTGATCAAGTTAAAATCCTAGACTCTTCTAAAACCACACACTATCGGCAAGTGTACCGATCGCAAGTAGCAAGTAGGCAAGACCAGGTATCGAACCTAAGGACTTTATCTAACACTTTTTAAATTACTCCTAATGAATTACCTGATAAAATATTATTATATTAAATTAATTGGTTGATTGGGGGGGGGGGTTTAAACTGAAATTAAAATAAATAGTTAAAACTAAATAAAACTAAATTACTAATTAAACTAAGAAACTGAAAATAAACGAAAGCTGACGAACTAGGTTGGAACTCTAATGAGGAGAAAACTAGTAACCTGGGTAGAATCACTAGACTCTGGCTATAAAAGCTGACTTATGTAATCCGGTTGGAGACCCTGTTCTCACCTAATAAACCTCCTGTCAAGGATAGCTGACTAGACTCAAGGCGGGACAAGTATTGAGATGCTAAAATGAAAGTGGATCGCCCCAGCGAAACCAAATCCCACAGTAATCCTTTAATCAACCACTCTTGGATTGAAAACTCCCAAACTTTGAAGCAGACTTAACTAAAACGAATGAAATCCTAGGAAAACTCTAAACACGAATAAGTAACTGGTCTCGCCCCAGCGATAACCAAACTACCAAACAATGCCTAGTTAGTCAACCTAGCAATCCCCAATTATATTCCTACCTTCGGGAAGGGATTGCACACCTTAGCTAATTGATTTTAAAAACCTGTTAAACTTGCGCTATTCCTAACTACAAGAACTAGCTCGACAACAAAAGTTAATCAAACTAAAATGATTTCTAGATCTAGGGGATATTCTTATATGCCTAGAACATCAAAACCAACAAACAAGTAATTAAATCAAAAAGCGCAAGCACACAAATATTCAAAATCAAACATAAAAATTAAATCATGTAACCCAACACATCCAAAACGGAAAACATAAGTCTCTAATTAAAAACCATAATCTAGTTCATCATCCCAAGTCACCAATAAAAGTTTAGCCTATAATATTTAGAAACATCTTCATAAAATAAATAAAAATAGTTTTAATCATGTCTTTAAAAATAATAAACGAAAACTAAAGCAAACCCAAGGCTCCTTGAATATTGATCTTTAACATGTCCGGGACCTTTTCTGCTTCACTGCCCTTCTACTCGATCAACTGCCTCAGCTTGGTCTTCGTGCGATTTAAAAGTTGCTTTTCTGAATGTTAGATTTGTTTTCTTCAAATTTTTAGAACGAATAATATTCATTCCTTTAAATAATTGCTGCCGTCATCGATAATATATCCATCCCATTTGTTGACCGACTTCGACTTTGGTGTTGTTTTTGGCTTGGGCTACGACCCAAGTCACTTTATTATTATTTTTTTCTATTATTATTATTATTATTATTATAACTCCATGTTCCTGGCTCGGTTGTTTTTGGCTCGACCAAAGTTTCTCGTTTACGCTTCGACGTCCATGAACACATGCTCTTAAGTGTCCATGTCTCAATTAAAATTCTTTCCTTTTGAGCTCATTTTTCACGAACACCTATAAAATAATCTATCTATATATATAAAAGAAAACGTATATGCTGATGTGGCGTGTAATGGAGGCCTCAATCTCCCCTTGAGAGTGCCACGTGGCATCATAATTGAAAGATTTTAGTGTTTTTGAACTATTTCCTTTTTTAATTAAAAAAAAAGATAAACATAAAACCCTAAATTAAATTGAGTTATTTTAGGAAAAAAAGAATTTAAAAATAAATTTAAAATTTTCTCTCTCATGTTTCCTCCCTTAATTTTTAAACGTTTATATCTTTTATATATGAGATTTTTTAAAGAAAAAAATTACACCAAATTAACGAGCGTTTTATTATCTTTCCAACGAGTACCATAGTCCTATATAAAAACGGAGAAAAATCGGCTATTTTTTGTGGGTTTTCGTTCATACAGGAAAAAAACACACAAAGTGTTCATGTTATTCATTAATCATGTTTTTTCTTTTAAACCAGATTCTTATCTACGATGTTGAAAATCAGCCCAATCGTCATGCTATCATTGGAATTTTACTAGGTATACTTCATCAAGAGAAGTTAGGAGAAAGAATCGCGCAAAACTGCAACACATGGTGTCACCTTATAGCAAGGTTATATTTTTATTTATTTAATTACAAGAGTAATAATTATTACTATTAGTATTAGTATTATTAGAATGGTTATATTTTTCAACCCTGGGACGCTCCCAGAAAGAATTGATAGTTGCTGACGTGGCGTTCAATGGTGGCCTCAACCATCTCTTGATTATGCCACGTGGCATAATGAGATGCAATGATTACAACTTCCAACTTAAGTGTTTGTTTAGTTGATTAGGTTAGGAATTATAAGAGCCATTAGAATGTGAGAAACTAGAGAGATGTGATAAGTTTTTTAATAGTTGCAGCTTACATAAGTGATTCTTTAGATGATTACTGATTAGGTTTTAGATTAGGGAATATGAGTTATTACTGATTAGAATACTATGAACATGCAATGATTGAGAGATTTTGTGGTTAGTTAACTTGAGCCATTTGTAATAGGTTATCACGTAAAATTAGATTTTTCAACTCCGGGACCCTCCCGGGGTAATCAGCTAGTAAAATAAATAAACACCTAATAAAAATGACACAAAACGAATAAAAACTTGACCAAATAATATACAAAATACATAGGAAAATAGATGTGTTTTATGACACATCACCAGCCAAGATGTTCATTGCCATTGATGTACCAAAGCTCATGACACTAACCATCAGACATGATCACAGTAAACGACGTTTGGGAGCCACAAAGATTGGCGCAACCTGCAAACGCATCAGATGGCTCCTACATTACCAGAGTAACACTAGCTAAACGAGTGCACAACACAAACAAGAGTAAGACAATAAGTAAAACACAAAGCCAAAACAAACACAAACTAATTTTCTCAATGATTAAATGTCGGAAAGGGACATAGGCGCAATTTACCAACAACAAGAACCAACTACTTTCAAGACACAATGCTCTCTTATTTTGTAACTAACCCTCCTTGGTATAACCTATAACCAAGACATAGGCATAGTCTACCAACAAGAAAAAAAAAACCTTTCTAGACTTTTTAACACATAATCCTCTCTTCGTTTGTGACTAAGCCTCTTTGGTATATTATGTAAACTTAGACACACTCTTGATCACTAATCTATGTATAAAACTTACATAACTACACAGTTAAACAAGTCAACGTTCCGCCGCAGAGCGCAGGGGCAAAAAACTAGTTCATTCTAAAAAAACCATTCTAGAAGACATAGGTTTTATTAATTTATTTTTTGAAACACATAAGGTATGTTTAGTCATTAGTGAAACTAGCTGGTAGTAGGAAGTTGGTAGCTGTAGCTTTCTAAATATATTTTGTTGTTTGGTAGAGTAACTGAAGTTTTTAATAAAATGTATACAATGACCAAAATAGGCATAACTAAAAGTTTGTATGCATGTTTTTTTTAATGGTAGAATAAGCATTTGTGTCATTTTACTTATTAAAAGTTTGTAACTAGTATGAGTTTTTTCTGAAACGCTAGTATTAGTAGCGTTTCAATATGAAGCTTTTTCTCTTAACCTAAAAGCTTCAAACTTTTTCAACAAAACAAGTTGGATTAAAGTTATTAATTTTTTTTTTTTTTGTAAAGCACATAAGTTATTAAATAAGTTGGTTTTAGCTATAGATTAATCTTCTTATAAATAGCAACTTATACAATGACAATGGCACCACCACCAACTTTTACTATAAATTCTGATAGATGTTGATTTCTAGCGAAAACAACTCAAGAGTAGGAGGTGATTCTTTTATGAGGACACCCGAATTTGTAGTTACCAACTTTTATTATTTATTGTAAATGTCGATTTCTAGTTGGATTAATCTTCTATATGATTTTTTTTTTGTTATAAACGTTAACACAAATAAAATTCATTTGTAGGTATTCGAGTCTCGTGAAGAATTGGTGGATTGGGTAAAAAGTTGGCATACTCACTTGGTGTTGTCATTGTAAAAAAAAGATCAAATAAAAGACCAAGGGGTTTCGTGTATATGGTTGTATTCCAATGTGATCGTGGAGGCGAATATAAAGTTAAAGATTCAAGTAAAGTTTCCGGCAACAAAAAACTAATTGTTCATTCGAATTAGTAAGGAACATATTCAAATGAATATGATTGTTGGACCTTAAGGGTGATATGTAATGAACATACCCATCAACCTGTACTTTATATGGAGGGTCATGCATGTGCAAAGCGACTTTCTGAAGATGAATTTAATTTGGTTGCAGATTGACAAGGATGAGTGTGGCGCAATATGATATTCTAGCAATACTTAAGGAGCGAAATTTAAGTAATGTGTCTACACTCGGGACTATTTACAACGCACATATCAAAATTCGCATGGTCGACCAAGCAGGCAAATCTCCGATGCAGGTTCTCATATCTTTATTTATTTATAATGAACTTTTGCACTTTCGTATTTATATACAAGAGTCTTGATTATTTATTTATTAATATTTGTTATGAAAGGTTATTTATTTATTTTTATAAATAAAAAAAGCGATAATGGTATAGTAATATAAATAATAAATTATAGTATAACAGTGTAAATAATTGCTAATCATAGTTTAATTAGTTTGCAGACTAGCTTATTAAATGCCTTTTATCATTAAAGTTTGACTAAATTGATAGATTAATCCTTATTACTTTACATAAGCCTAAATTTATTTAATTGGATCACACTAATAAAGTCAACAAAAACTCAAATGATCAATTAATTTATAACAATTACATCCATTTAGGTAAATTAAAATTCAATATATGTTATTTAAATTGATTTATTTTAAATAAAAATGGCCAATATCGAATTTTACTGAAAATTAATCTAGAATTTAAATCTTTAAATATCGTAACACTTAAATATAGGTTACGACATTTTTAAAGAAATTCATTTTTTCCTAATTTATGAACTTAACATTTGGGGTTGGATTTAAATAATCCCATGCTTGGCCTATTGGCAGCTGACACGACATGCTAACGTATTCACCACTACTAAAGTGACAGATGAGGTGTATGATGACTTGGTTTTTTCTTAATTCCATGTCAGCAAAAAAATTATTTTTTTTATCACTACCATCTAGTCACTCTCACATAGGGCTGTTCAAATCGCTCGCCGCTCGTGGATCGCTCGCTGCTCGTTCGGAAAATGCTCGAAAAATGCTCGCTCGATCGCCCGCTCGGTTGTAAATGAGCCGATCGGCTCGGTTCGGCTCGAATAAATTATTACTTATTTATTATATATATAATTATATATATACCTACAAATCATAGTAATATTTACATATTTATACATGACATTTGGTCCAATATATGCAAATAAAATATGACTAGCCCGATTTATCAAATAAAAATTTAATACTAAGTTTAATAGTAAAACCCTAAGTTGTAGCATGACAACCTTGACTTCTTTATTGTTTTAGTCGTCCATCACTAGTCGTCGCTTGATATCACCTTATGTTACAAAGCGACAATTGTTCTCTGTATTATGCTCATTGCCTCAACTTAAGCCTCATTCTTAGACACTCATACCTCAATATTAGTGTCCTCATCGGACAGTTCCTCCTTAGTTGTCACTCGACAACGAAAACATTGAAGATAACATCCCAATTTTATGGTTGTCCAAATTAATCTTCGCTCGTTTCTCGCTCGACGCTCGCTCGAAAAAATTTGCGCTCGAACAATGCTCGCTCGCTT
The DNA here is from genome assembly GCA_028751855.1 of Ambrosia trifida. Classification (NCBI taxonomy): domain Eukaryota; kingdom Viridiplantae; phylum Streptophyta; class Magnoliopsida; order Asterales; family Asteraceae; genus Ambrosia; species Ambrosia trifida. The sequence goes on from CM054125.1 coordinate 43,216,333, forward strand.
TTCAGCTCGGTTGTAAACGAGCCGCTCAGCTCGGTTCGGTTTGTAAATGAGCCAAGCATGAGCAAAGGTCCGTTCGGTTCGGCTCGGCTCGTGAACAGCCCTACTCTCACACCCTTTCTCAGATCTAATTCACTTTCACCACCATTTCCACCTCTAACCCCCATCATCCACCACCATCTCTACCTTTAACCTACAACATCCCACTGCCACCTGCAAACATAATATTAATCGCCATCTCAATCAACAAAAACAACAGTCATAGCTATCTACGTTGTCATTGATTTCATCCTAATCAAATGAATGAGTTCTGTACGCCTGTCAGTTTCTATTAGATCTCACTCATTTTAAATCAACAGAAGAGATGAAGGGAAATATGGAGATGGATATTTAGAGAGAGAAAGAGGAGAGATGATTATTATTATTATTATTATTATTATTATTATTATTATTATTATTATTATTATATTCGGTCAAGGACACTTCGGGATTGTTTACCATTGCTAGTCCGACATCTTTACCGACTCTTTTGCCTGCAAATCCATCGACAAACGTCTACTCTCCGGCTCCACTGACCGTGAGTGCCTACAAAAAGAACCCAAAATCCTTAACATCCTTGGTGGCTGAAGAGAATATGTGGTTTTAGGCCGAAGGCCGAACCAACACGATTGGCTCGGACTGAGCCTAACACTCTGATATCAAGGCTTCGGAGAAAAGGCCCATGAGCCTTAAACCTCCGAAGCCCATTACGAAAAGTATAAATAATCCAAAGAAAATCATCATCCAGATCCATCGACTCTACGAGGAAGATAATCATGTACCAATGGTGAAATTGGGATTGTTAGGCCCCATCAGTATGTTTGTAAATGAATGGGCCCACTACTGACGTGGAATTGAAAGAAAAACAAGTTAGCATGACACCTCAACTATCACATCAGCATATGGTCTATGTCAGCATGCCACCTCAACTGCCACATCAACTTTCACTAACCGAATTAGTTCAGATTTAACGGAGGTTCATTTTTGACACCCACATATTCAGTTGAGATTATCCTGGTTCAATGTTAAAGTTCAGATTATTATTAGCCAATGAGCCAAACTTTGGATTATTTAAATCCAATACCCCTTAGCATATTTATTTATAAACAACCACATTTTGATTTTTAACAAACGTTTGAACATATACCTTTCAAATTCGTCATAATCTGCTTCATTTACATATGGACAACATATTATTGCTTCATATAGATTCAATCACTATAGCAGTTTATTTTGCTTTTTCTTACGTCTAGATAAATATTTAATTGTTTATTTTTTTACAAATTATATTTATGTTAATAACTATGTTAGTATAGTTTTTTCCTTATACCACTATTTGTTTATTTGTTTATTGCTGAAGAACTTAACTAACTTCAGGACGTGACGGTGTTTCAACATGTGCACATCCTGAGAATGAACTAATGAGTTGACTCTCCTATGTATGATTGCAGGTACAAATAAGTTATAATATGGATTTACATGCTTGTTAACGTCTGTATTATCATCCTCAATTAAAGAATTCAAAGATAGAAATACAACCTGTGGTCAAGATGGAAGATATGGTCAATATGGAAGATATAGTCAAAGTTGTAACCGATATATATTTAATATCGGCGACTAATGAGGAAACAACCGAAACATTAAACTGGCTAAGGAGAAACCGTTGTTGCAACGTTCACCTGAGATGAAACAACCACAGCGGTCAAGAGAATACTTCAAAGAACTTAACTACTCAGTGAGTTTCATGGGATTGTTTGTTTATTTCATGTACTATATAAATGGGGGTATTGGATGAGTATTGGACACATTGCTCACACTATAGCTACACACATACACTTAGTTGATCAAAAACACTTGCACAATCATTGTAATCATAGTACACTCGTCCAAATACTCATCCAAAGTTGTATCTTTTTACTTGATTAATATTAACAAACAAGGCAGGGGCCTAGACTCCTCCTAAGGTTTTATGCCGGCGATCTACAACTGATCAAGGGCTTTCCTCGTAGATCATGTGTTGTTCTTCTTATTTACTGCTTTATTTGTTCATTACAAGCAGTTTCATCCTGAGGATATAACTGTCTATCCCGAGGATATAACTGTTCATCCTGAAACTAACCTAAGCCATCCCGATCATAGTTGTCACATTTTGCTTCTTTTACATCCAGATACACCATCTTCAGAATATTATTGATTCCTTAACATATTTCTACACATTTAGTACTCTACCTCACATTAACTAATTTGGTATACAAAGTTATTTTTACTGGATAATTTTTGACCAAAACAATTTGGCGCCCACCGTGGGGCAAGTGGTGCTATTTTAACATAAAACTTTGTTAAAACTTTCTCTCATTTAAATCTCTTTTACAAAAATTTGACAACTATGGCTTCTTCACAAAAATCTGTTTCAACATCCATGCCATCTACAACCACTGCCAGAAATACTGCTTTACCACCTCCACCTGCACTTCCAAGAAGTTCCACTTCCCAAATCCCACCTAGACCATCTGGATCTACTCCTCCCGTTTTTATATCGAATGATGAATTACTTTCTATGTTTGCACTAATGAAAGATTCGATACATCAACAACAAGACACAAACCGGATGTTGATAAGGGAGATACAAGCTCTTAAATCATCCTCAAGAAGGCCAAGTGAAGATATGGGGACACCATTGCAGCCTAGGGCGTTAGATTTTAATTCTAGCATCTCTGGAGGGGTACATCAAGGAGATTTTATCCCCATGAGTACTGGGTTCTCTGCTCCAGAAACAATTACTGCTCCCAGGATGGCAACCACCAGGGATACAATATATACACCTGTGCCATCCCAAGGATATAACACTAACGGTAACAATTTAAGTTCTAGTACTTTTACTGCTAATGAGGTTGCTTCTTTGCAGGATACAGGAATAAGTCCTCAGCTAGCAAGAGAGCTTCAGAAGACCAAGGATATGGTATCGAGTGTACCGGGGATAGTGCAACCCATCCCTGAAGTATCCTCAGCATGCCATAGAGTGTCAAGATTTGCATCTCCCATATGCGATGCAGAGATTCCAAAACGGTTTCAAACTCCAAGTATGAAGCTTTATGATGGATCTACAGATCCTGAAGAGCATGTGGCTCAATATAGGGAAAAGATGGAAATAAATCCAATCCCTGCCAATCTGAAAGAAGCATGTTTATGCAAGGGATTTGGTTCAACTCTCACCGGCCCAACCCTGAAATGGCTCCTAAGTGTTCCATCCTATTCTATTACTTTTTTTGCTCATTTAATTAACATGTTCAATAATTAGTTTTCTTGTATTCGAACGTTCGAACGTTTGACAAGTGATCTATACAGGGCAACTCAACCATAGGGAGAATCACTAAGGGAATACATTACTAGGTTTGGAAAGGAGGCACTTGACATCCCAAACCTGGATGTCACAACGGCAGTACAGGCATTCAAGATGGGGCTGCAAAGAGACTCGCCATTCTATCAAGAATTGGTGATGAATCCATGCAGGAACTTGGATGAAGTCAGGAACAGAGCTCTAAGATTCATTCGGCTTGAGGATGATAAGAAAATTCAAGAGAGGATAGAATCATCTTCAAAATATAACCATCCCAATCGAAAGTCCACTCCCACATACGAGCCATATAAGCATAAACCATATGCTAGGCCTGATAATAAGAAGGTCAATGTGGTAGAGGACGACGATGAGGATGACTGCCCTGAATTATCAGATTATTGTTTTTCTGTGGATGTAACAGGATTGATGTATGCAATGAAAGATCTAGGGAACACAGCAAGTTGGCCAAGGAAAGAGAATAAGGCAGGATGGAAGGATAAGTCCAAATGGTGTGTCTATCACGAAGATTTCGGCCATATCACTGAAGATTGTATCGCCTTGAGAAAGGAGATAGCCTATCTCTTGAGCAAAGGTCATCTTAAAGAACTCCTGGGCAAAAATAAATCAAGAGCTCAGGATGGCAGCAACATCCCAGAAAGAGCAGCATCCCTACCTATGGATGCTTATATTACTAGCTTCATTTCAGGAGGATCAGACATTTGTGGAACCTCATACTCGGCTGCCAAAAGACATGCGAGAGAGACAAAGTCTGAAAAAGGAGAAAGACCAACGAAGACGACCATCCTAACAACCTCTAAAGTGATCAGCTTCGAGGAAGAGGACCGAGAAAACATTCTTGATACTCATTGTTTTGGTAAAAAATTACCTAGTAGAAATAATTTTGTATTCCAAATTAGTAAAAGTGAGGTAGAGTGCTAAATGTGTGAAATATGTTAAAAACTCAATTATATTCTGAAGATGGGAAAGAAATAACAATATGACAACTATGCTCGGGATGGCAAAGAAATTGGTCAGGATGCACAGTTATATCCCGAGGATGTAACTGTCTGACAGAATGATGAAATAGGCAAAGATCAATGAATGTAAATGTAATGCAACTAGAGAACAACACTCGATGTACGAGGAAAGTCCTTGATCAGTTGATGATCGCCGGCACAAAACCTCGGGAGGAGTCTAAGCCCTTGCCTTGTTTGTTAATATTAATAAGGTAAAAACAAGTACAACTTTGGATAGGTGATGAATGAGTATCTAAGATTACAATATGAGTGTTGTGTGTGTGTGTAGAAAAAGAGAGAGTATCAGGTGTCTCTGAGGTGTTAAGAAAGTGAGAAGAAGTGTCTTAGACTCGTTTGATCACCCCCTATTTATAGTACATGAAAGTAAACAAGAGATCCGTTTCACCCGCTTGGTTAGTTAAGTCCTTTGAAGACTTATTGTGACCGTTGTGGCAGTTTCAGTTGAATATAGTCGTTGTAGCAACTGTTTCAACTGAATATAGCCGTTGAATAATTGTTTCCCTGTTTTTCTCCTTCATTTAATGATCGTCGGTTACAAGTTTGGCCTCTTCTTTGGTGGTGGACTTGTTCTACAAGCATAGGTTTTCAATGATCAACTCCTTTGTCTTAAATGAGACAATATAGCCGTTAGGGATCAGTTACAAGCCTTATCATTGATTAAGTGTACCTACAATAATATCATAATAAGATAATTCGTTAGTCCATCCTCAGGATGCACAGAGGTGAGAACTCCGTTACATCCTGAACCCTGCTTAGTCCTTTAGCATCTTGAGGATGTTACTCAGAGAATATGAGGTAAAATCATCCTGCATTCATATAACAATAAGATAGTTCGTTAGTCTATCCTCAGGATGCACATAGGTCAGAATGCTGTTACATCCTGAAGGCTGACCAGTCCTTCAGTATCCTGAGGATGCTACAAAAAATATAGGTTAGTGCTATCCTGAAGATTTCACCCACAACAATTGTCCCCAAAAATATGTTACCGTAAATATCTTAACGGTTATAATATTTTTAATTCTGATGCTTATCTTCTGAGGATGATTAGACATCTGATAGGATATCAACAACTATATTTTGGTCGATGATTTAGGGATGACCATTACACCTTATCACCTTTCACCGTCTATATCTAGACTTCAATCCTTCCTTTATAATCACAACAGGATTATCAGAAAGGTTATTTCTTCTTTCTTCTCTGCTTTTCTCTGTTTTTACCAATCTTCGAACTTTTTGTACAAAGAATTCTCAGGATGGGTAAAAAACCAACAAGGGCCGCAGGAAGTATAGGAGTCCATAAGGACTTTATACAATAAAACCTATTACAAGATCCTGCAAACAAAGTATGTACATTCATAGACAAAGATATCCTTTATATGAATAACTCAGGAGCTTTCCCTGAATTAACCGTGTTCCGGCCATATGACCAGAATGCGAAGTCTGATTTTGCATCCTCTATATGGATCTGCTTCCTGTACCTGCCTTTCCACCTGGGTTTAAGATATCCATTCTCCCGTTCATCAAAGAGTTCTTTGATATAAGTGGGATGCCCTATTCCCAGGCTATACCTGAGGTTTGGAGGATCCCGATGGTCTGTAATAAGATCATGGTATCAATCTTCAGATTGGTGACCTTGTTTGAAATATAGAAATCTGGATGAATCGGTTTGTTGATGATGATGTGCGAATGATATGCGAATGAATGTTTAGAAGGAGGAAAAATATGGAGGGAAGTTATGAAAGGAAGTTTTAGAAACTTTATCTTTCAACACACTAAAACATAATGTTTTGACCCTATTTATACAAACTAACCGGTGCATACACAAACCGGTGTGACCCTTGACTTGAACCAACACAACCATTCACTAATATGTGACATACCCGATCACATATATTGTTTCTAGACTTAGGATAATAAACCTAACATATGTACATAAAACAAATAACACATGTTCAATAATAATGAATCAAGATTAACTTCTAACAATCTCCCCCTAATCTTGATTCTTCCACTTGGTTTTTATTCTTCACTTGATGAGGATCTTGAGCGCTTCTTCGGTGGCAATGCCGAGTCTTCCCATTCGGCTTCTTTCTTCTTGTAATCCTCCATTGCTTCTTCATTGATCTCCACTACCAACTCTCTTCCCTTGTACTTGAGATGATACCACTCTAGCATCTCCAAATAACGAACATAAGTTTGCCTCAAATTTATTGTAATATCTTCCTTTGACATTAGGCTTGGCAAACCTCTTCCATATCCCATTGACATAGCCACTACCGTCCCATTTCCATCACTTGTTACCTTCTCATAACCACCAAATACTTGTACCGTTTTGTAAAGATCCAACAAACTTATTGGATAACCTGTTTCGTCTCTTGGTGGGATTGGTGCCTTGATTCTTATTTGTAAGAACTCTTTCATAAACCAATCTACGGTTCTTTCAAACTCCAACTCGAACCTTCTCTTGTATCTCTCAACCGTGCTAGTGATGTGAATCATATCCATAAACACAATGCAATCTTGCAATTCGGACCCTTCGGTTGGATACATAACCGGACCTCTTTCCATAACACCTTCATATTGATCTTTGTTGATGGAATAGTCGTCAAAATGCTTGAAAATGGACGCTCCTTCTTTGTCTTCATTCGTTATACCCTCCATCTTGTCGCCTTCAAATCTAACCCGCTTCCCTTTATCCTTTGAACCTTCGAATTTTTCTGTTTTGGTTCGGCCGATTGGTTCTCCCATGCTACGGCTCTTATTCTTTTCTTTCTTATCACTTTGATCAAATGCGGGGCACTTAAATGTGAAATGGTCATCCGATTCACACATGCGACATAGTATAATCCTTCTAACTTCTTGGATAATAGGCTTCTTGATGTAACAAACATCGCCTTCAAATTCTATCTCAAATCCCTCTTGTGTCAATTTCTCAACACTCAATATATTCTTTCTAAGTGTGGGTATATAGAACACGTTTTGAATCTTGTGTTCTCTTCCACAACTAGTAATCGCCACACATCCTTTACCACGGAAATATTCGTTTCTATAACCTTTTGGGCAACCATCTATACCAAATGAATTGTTCAATACAATAAACAAATTCTTGTTGCCACAACCATGTTCTTGGCGAGTCAAACTAACAAACCACAAATCATCCCAACCCTTTTCATCACTACCCTTAACCATAAACTCGGTTTTACCAATTTTCTTAGGACAATTACGCCTATAATGAAAGGGTTCTTTGCACTTACTACAACACATGGTAGAGGGGTAATCGGCCACTTCCTTTTCTTTTCTGATTTGCCGATTGAATTCCCTTTGTGCGCTTTTCTTCTTTGCTTCGGTATCCCTCACGGACACACTACTACTTGATCCGATGTTAAACGAAGATAATTGCATATTGAGAGAGTCTCCTATGCTTTCTTGGTTCGCCTTCTTGGCCTTCCATCTATGATTCTCATGATCATACACTAGACTAGGGATTAGCGGCCCATACCCGTAACCGCCTTCTGTCCCCATCTTCTTGACTGCTTCGTTTCTATCTACATCGAATATACCACAGGTCTTGATCGTTGGCTCTGATGCCATGTTTGAAATATAGAAATCTGGATGAATCGGTTTGTTGATGATGATGTGCGAATGATATGCGAATGAATGTTTAGAAGGAGGAAAAATATGGAGGGAAGTTATGAAAGGAAGTTTTAGAAACTTTATCTTTCAACACACTAAAACATAATGTTTTGACCCTATTTATACAAACTAATCAGTGCATACACAAACCGGTGTGACCCTTGACTTGAACAAAAACAACCATTCACTAATATGTGACATACCCGATCACATATATTGTTTCTAGACTTAGGATAATAAACCTAACATATGTACATAAAACAAATAACACATGTTCAATAATAATGAATCAAGATTAACTTCTAACAGACCTGTCTTACCTGTATAAGTTGTAAACTCATGGTTCCAACCGTTATGTTCTTCATCTTACAAAGATCCTCATTTCCTGCAAGATGTCATTAAGTCAAACAGGTCTTGGGAATCAAAGTTCTTTTTTACGAAGAGGGATTCCATTCCTTTTGGGGATGATATCCCTATATTTTGGCTAAAAACTGGTAAAGATTATTTAGGATGTCTTAATGAAAATTTTATAATGATATCCTGAGGATATCACTAATACTCTGAAAATTTTGTGTTACAAGTGCTTAACTTGCCAAACTTGCTCCTCCTCTGACTGATTCCATTATCAGGTACAACGCTTACCTGTCTCAGCTAGATTTTTTGAAATAGAGGAGAGCTACATTACTAGTCAAGCCACAGAGATATCTGGTAAGTATTACCTGTTACATCCTGAGAATGTTTTGTCTTGTTATGTGTACCTGTCTAAACCTGTAGTTATTTACTATCTTCAGCAAAGAAATCCACCTTCTTCGACCTTGATGATATTGACATTCAGGATGTTAAGGCAACCAAGATCACTTCGCCATTCAGCTCCAAGATGACTAGACCTCCTCCTCCTACTAAGTCAAGGGCACCTGCATCCTCTAAGAAGAGGAAGACAGCTAATGCCTCTACCTCAGCCCAAGAGACTACTCCTTTGAGAGTCTTAGTTTCGAGGATGTCTTGGGCAAGATTTCCCAGTTCACTTCTTCAGGTATGATGCTATCCTGAAGATGGCATAACATATTTATATAAATATTAAAGATAAAATACTTACCTGTTCTTTTTCTCTTGTATAAATATCTGATGAAGTCCGTGGATGAGGTAGCCAAAGAGATGAATGATACCAAGGCCAGCCTGAAAGACATGAAGAAGATTGCTCAAGAAAAGAGCTGGGCAAGGTGAAAACTGGTGAAATGTGAGCAGGCCAAGGCTTTCCTAGGGCATGAAAAGGAGATGGAGGAGTATAGGCAAGGGCTCATGACATCTGCCATGGTTTCTTTTCTCCAGGCTAGGGTGAGGATGGCATCGCAGGTTAAGGATCCTGAATTCAAACAAGATTATTGGGATGTTGAGGCATGGCAGGAGAAGATCAGGAGTTTGGGTGGTAAAGAGGTGGTTTATGAGCCTATCCCTGATGTTGATGCAGAGGTGAAGGAAGTTGAAGCTAAGGTGGCTGAGGTGGTGAAGGATATAATGATTAGGCTGGAACCTACTTTTTTAACTCTTTTGTGGTAGTGATTATGGTAGCCTATGGTTGAAATAATTTCAAAAAAAATTATTTTGGCATGTAATAGTTTAAAACATTGTAAGGTTTGGGGTGGATGGATCTTGGTTTCAAGACGAAGCCCCAAATCTTCTTCTGACCTGGACCGTAGATGTCGACCCCCGGTGGATGGGTCCTGGTTTTGGATGAAGCCTTTTGTATCTTCTCTGTGGAATAATTCTTCTGATCCTGTCATATTCCATATAAGTTCTTCTCATCATTAGGATGGTCTTCATTATCCTGAGGATGTCCCCAGTTTCTTCTTCATCTTTGGGATAGTGTTGCATTCTGAGGATGCCCCTAGTGTGATATCTTCAGAATAGACCTTATAATCTTTTATAAGAAAGACTTATGTTTTGATAATATCCTGTAAAGGAAGATTTTATTATACTGGCGACTTAGGCCTTTGGTTTAATCTGGGATCAAAAACCCTTTTGTTATATTTTGGTGATAAAACCATTATATATCATCTTGAGAATAACTGGCGACAAGGCCTTTAGTAATAACTGGCGACAAGGCCCTTAGGAATAACTGGCGACAAGGCCCAAAGAGACGTTAAAAAACGTCTAACCATTAGAGACATTGAAAAATGTCTAAACCTTAAGAGCTCCATCGTATATCTCAAAGATAATGAAATTGTCAGCCACTTTTACATGGACTGGTCCCACCATCCCGAGAATATACATGGGCATCGTGCGCTCCAGGCGAGGGTTACTAACCCAATGTGAAAGGTGAAAACCTTTAAACCTTAGGAAGGTGTCAGACACCTTAACGGAGGAGAGGGTGGCCAACCCCCTAGTCTTCTAAGCATTCCATATTCAGGATGGTACTGCAAAATTCTCAGGATGGACTATTTCTAGACCATGTTTAGTAAAACTATAATCGATTGAAATAGATAAAGGATAAGTACTTACATATGGAGATGATTCATCTCTGTCAGCATTCACCTTTGTCTTACCAGTAATTCGAACCATGGTTTCTCTTCCAAAGAGATCAGTCACTTGAGTCTTGCATTTCAGGATCTTGGTAGAATTTCGTCTTCCATAGTCATAATCGATTAAGTAGGGTCCTTCCTACTTATTAGGAGCTAACTTCCCATCACTTGGCTTGGTGGTATTTTGGAAGGCTTTTCTTAAGACCAAATCTCCCACCTGGAATCTTCTTATCCTTATATTCTTGTTGTAAGTTTTGGTTATCCTTTGTTGATAAGGTGCCATCCTCAATCTGGTTGTATTCCTAACCTCATCCACTGTTTCAAGATCTTGAAGCATTACTTCTGAATTGGTAGTTGCATCCTGAAGATATCTTCTTGCTATAGGCATTACCATCTTGGTTGGGAGCATGGCTTCTATTCCAAAGACCAAGGAGAAAGGTGTTTGGCCAGTTGCATTCTTGAAAGTGGTTTTCTTCTGCCCATTTTCCTTTCTTTTCCCCAAGCATCTTCTTCAAGTTGTTGATGATGATCTTTATTAGAGGATTCTGCTTGTCCATTAGCTTGAGGATGGACAGGTGTTGATGTTATCATTTTGATTCCTAGTAGTTAGAACAGTGTTATCCTTAGGATGTACAGTGCTATCTTCAGGATCCACAGTGTTATCCTCAGGATGCAGTTCTACAGTTGGTGACTTCAGGATGCAGTTCTAAATTTGCCAAGGCATCAGCTTCAACATTTTCATTCCTAGGTACCTATGTTAATGTAAATTCTGCCAAACAAGATGCTAATTTCTTGACTATTTCAAGATATTCAGCTAATTTTTTTACCTTTGACTGCATAAGATCCGTTAAAATGGTTAGTAATTAATAAAGAATCAACAAACACTTCTAAATTTGAAACATGCATATCCTTAGCAAGTTGTAAACCAGCAATGAGAGCTTCGTATTCAGCTTCATTATTGGTTGTTTGAAATTCACATCTAATCGCATGGGGTATTTTGTCCCCTTGTGGCGATTTTAGTAGTAATCCTAACCTTGTGCCTCTCATATTTGAAGCACCATCATTATATAAAATCCATTTTCCCAAGTTTTCATTTACTTGTTACACTTCTTTTTCAATTTCACTTAGGATGTCACTACTGAAATCAACCACAAAATCAGCTAGAGCCTGTGATTTGATTGCATTTCCAGGCTCATATACCAAGTCAAAAGTACTTAATTTCACTGACCATTCTGCCATTCTTCCTGATATTTCTGGTTTTCTAAGCATATTTTTAATAGGGTAATTAGTTTGAACATGTATTCTATATGTTTCAAAATAATGCCTTAACTTGGTAGACGTCATAACCAAAGCTAAAATGAGAATACTTGGTTTCAGCATCCAATAGAGTTTTACTTACATAATAGACAGGATGTTGTTGACCTTCGAAGTCTTTTACCTGGACTGGACTTATTGCATTCCCAGAAGCTGCAAGGTATAACTTGAGAGATTCGCTATCCTTAGGTTTCATAAGGAGTGGAGCTGCTGCAAAATATTCTTTCAATATTTTCAATGCATCCTCGTGCTTTTGTCCCTAGTCGTATTTGTTGTTCTTCTTTAGGATGTCATAGAACTCCTTGCATTTTTCTGAGGACTTTAAGATGAATCTGTTCAGAGCTGCTATCCTGCCAGTCAATCTTTGTACATCTTTGACGTTGGTTGAAGATTTTAAATCAAAGATGGCTTTTGATTTGTTCTAGACTGGCTTCAATGTCTCTCTTGGTTACTAAGTATTCAAGAAATTTGCCAGTACCGACTCCAAAGTTGCACTTGGCAGAATTCATCTTCATATTATAGGCATCCAGGATGTCAAAGGCTTCTTTGAGATCCTGAAGATGGTCTTCAAATTTCTTGGACTTCACTCCCATGTCGTCGATATAGACTTCCATTGTGTCCCCAATCTTTTATTTGGACATCATGTTGCCCAACCTTTGGTATGTTATGCCTGCATTAAAAACGAAATTAGAGATTATTTAATATAATTAGGAATGTTCTTACCGATCTGCACAATTATATCCTCGTTGTTTTCATCGAGGCAGACTGATTTGACATCTTAGTCAGAATGTGCTTTGACATTCTGAGGATGGCACTATGCATCTTGCTTTAATTGCTATGCTTGTTTTGACTGGGATGAAGCCTTCATTGATGTTGTGTAGCAATCCTTTGCTTCTTGTTGGTCACTGTTGACTTTGATGACTCCCCACTGAAGCTAACCAAGACGGATGATCTAGCCACTATCTTGGTCTCAAGGATGTTCATCATTTTGAGGGCTTCCAGCTGTATTATCTTAACTGAACTCCACCCATCTATTTATATCCTGCGAACAAAATGGTTAGCAATATATAAAGTAATGACCAAACCATCATGGTGACGCTCTAGAACATTTTCTCGATTATCTTAAAATAAAATTAATGATGCCAGCATCCTTGGATGGAGATGCTGCCCTTTCTGGGATGCCAGTGCTATCCTGAATCTTTGACTTCTTTCTGCTCGGTAGATCCTTAAGATGGCCTTTGCTTAGGAGATATGCTATTTCTTTTCTCAAAGCAATGCAATCTTCAGTAACATGTCCAAAATCTTCGTGGAAAGCACACCATTTGGATTTATCCTTCCATCCTGACTTGTTATCTTTCCTTGGCCATCTTGCTTTGTCTCCAAGATCCTTCATAGCGTACATTAAACCTGTTTCATCCACAGAAAAGCAATAGTCCAAAAGTTTAGGGCAACCCTCTTCATCGTCATCCTCAACCACATTGACCTTTTTATTATCAGGTCTAGCATATGGTTCATGTTTGTAAGGTTCGTATGTGGAAGTGGACTTCCGATTAGGATTGTTGTATCTTGAGGATGTCTCTATCCTCTCCTGTATCTTCTTGTCATCTTCAAGACGGATGAATCTTAAAGCTCTATTCCGAACTTCATTGAGATTCCTACAAGGGTTCATCACCAATTCTTTATAGAAAGGCGAATCCTTCTGTAGTACCATCTTGAAGGCTTGCACTGCTGTTGTGACATCTAGGTTTGGGATGTCAAGTGCTTCCTTCCCAAACCTTGTGATATATTCCCTTAATGTGATTCTCCCTGTGGCTGTGTCACCCTGTACAAATCACTTGTCAAACGTTCAAATGTTCGACTGCAAGAAAACTGATTATTAAACATGTTAATCAAATGTGCAAAAGAAGTAATTGAATATGGAGGAACACTTAGTAGCCATTTTAAGGATGGACCAGTAAGGGTAGAACCAAATCCTTTGCAAAAGCATGCTTCTTTCAAGTTTGCTGGAACGGGGTTTATTTCCATCCTTTCCCTGTATTGTGCTACATGCTCTTCAGGATCAGTAGATCCATCATAAAGCTTCATGCTTGGAGTCTAAATCTCTTTGGAATCTCAGCATCACATATTGGAGGTGCACAGCGAGACACCCTGTGACATGTTGAAGATACCTCAGGGATGGGTTGCATTATCCCTGGCACACTAGACACCATATCCTTGATTTTCTGAAGCTCTCTTGCCAACTGTGGACTTATATCTGTATCCTGCAAAGAAGCAACATCGTTAGTAGCAAAAGCACTGGAACTTAAATTGTTACCATTATTGTATCCTCAGGATGGTTCGGCAGTGTATCCTGCATTTCTAGTTGTAGCCATCCTGGGTGCTGAAACAGTTTCTGGTGCAGAGAATCTAGTGCTCATGGGGATGCAATCTCCTTGATGAATGCCTCTAGAGATGCCAGAATTGAAATCCAACACTCTAGGCTGCAATGGTGTCCCCATGTCTTCAGCCGGTCTCTTTGAGGATGTTTTGAGAGATTGAATTTCTCTCATCAGCATCTGGTTGGTATCCTGTTGTTGCTTTATTTGATCCTTCACCATTGCAAACATGGAAAGGAACTCATCATTTGACACGAAAACAGAAGGAGTGGATCCAGATGTTGCCATCCCAGATCTGGCAGTATTATGAGCAACACTCCTGGTAATTTGTGCAGAACTCTTGGGAAAGGTAGGAGGAGGTGGTAGAATCACATTTTTGGCAGAGGTTATGGATGGTGTGGAGGAAGACACAGACTTTGGGTTTGAGGCCATAGTTGTCAATATTTTTGAGATAAATCGATTAGGAAAGAGTTTTAACAAAGGTTTTTGTTAAAAATAGCACCACTTGCCCCACGGTGGACGCCAAATTGTTTTGGTAAAAAATTACCTAGTGGAAATAAATTTGTATTCCAAATTAGTAAAAGTGAGGTAGAGTGCTAAATGTGTGAAATATGTTAAAAACTAAATTATATTCTGAAGATGGGCAAGAAATAACAATATGACAACTATGCTCGGGATGGCAAAGAAATTGGTCAGGATGCACAGTTATATCCTGAGGATGTAACTGTCTGACAGAATGATGAAATAGGCAAAGATCAATGAATGTAAATGTAATGCAACTAGAGAACAACACTCGATGTACGAGGAAAGCCCTTGATCAGTTGATGATCGCCGGCACAAAACCTCGGGAGGAGTCTAAGCCCCTGCCTTGTTTGTTAATATTAATAAGGTAAAAACAAGTACAACTTTGGATAGGTGATGAACGAGTATCTAAGATTACAATATGAGTGTTGTGTGTGTGTGTAGAAAAAGAGAGAGTATCAGGTGTCTCTGAGGTGTTAAGCAAGTGAGAAGAAGTGTCCTAGACTCGTTTGATCACCCCTATTTATAGTACATGAAAGTAAACAAGAGATCCGTTTCACCCGCTTGGTTAGTTAAGTCCTTTGAAGACTTCCTGTGACCGTTGTGGCAATTTCAGTTGAATATAGTCATTGTAGCAACTGTTTCAACTGAATATAGCCATTGAATAACTGTTTCCCTATTTTTCTCCTTCATTTAATGATCGTCGGTTACAAGTTTGGCCTCTTCTTTGGTGGTGGACTTGTTCTACAAGCATAGGTCTTCAATGATCAGCTCCTTTGTCTTAAACGAGACAATATAGCCATTAGGGATCAGTTACAAGCCTTAATATTGATTAAGTGTACCTGCAATAATATCATAATAAGATAATTCGTTAGTCCATCCTCAGGATGCACAAAGGTGAGAACACCGTTACATCCTGAACCCTGCTTAGTCCTTTACCATCATGAGGATGTTACTCAGAGAATATGAGGTAAAATCATCCTGCATTCATATAACAATAAGATAGTTCGTTAGTCTATCCTCAGGATGCACAGAGGTCAGAATGTTGTTACATCCTGAAGCCTAACCAGTCCTTCAGTATCCTGAGGATGCTACATAAAATATAGGTTAGTGCTATCCTGAAGATTTCACCCACAACACTCATTATGACGGTTTGGTTATTACTTTGTATATTGCTAACCACTTTGTTCGCAGGATTCTTGTAGATGGAGGAAGTTCAGTGAACATCATCCAGCTTGAAGCTCTTAAAAGAATGAATATCCCGGAATCTGAAATAGTTTCCAGATCATCAGTCTTAGTGGGCTTCAGTGGAGAAACTAAGAGCACAGTGGGAGACATAAAGCTACCAGTGTATGTGGAAGGGGTGAACTCTATCCAGAGATTCTGTGTGATAGATTCCCTATCCTGTTACAATGTCATCCTGGGGAGACCCTGGATATATGACATGAAGGCAGTCCCTTCAACATACCACCAATGTATAAAGTTTCCCACACCTTGGGGAGTCGTCAAAGTAAATAGTGACCAACAAGAAGCCAAGGACTGTTATACAACATCAATAAAGGCTTCATCAAGCATAACAACTACAGAAGGATGCACAATGCCATCCTCAAGATGTCAAGGCACATCTTGAGCAGGATGTAAAGGCTGTTTGCCTTGACAACAATAATAAGGATATCACAGTGCTAATTGGTAAGAATATCCCTCATGACATTGAACAATCACTAATCTCATTTCTTAAATGCAGGATGTCTACTTTCGCGTGGAAGCATGAAGATATGACTGACATCTCTAAGGATGTCATTACTCATAAACTCGGGATTGATAAGAATTTCAAGCCCATTCAGCAAAAGAGAAGGAAGTTTGCTCCAGTTCGAAACGTCATCATACAAGAAGAAGTGGATAGACTCCTTAAATCCAAGATGATAAGAGAAGTAAAATTTCCAAGATGGCTTGCTAACGTGGTGGTGGTTCAAAAGAAGAATGGGAAGTGGAGAGTGTGTGTAGATTACACAGACCTCAATAAAGGCTGCCCTAAAGATCCATTCCCATTACCACACATAGATTCAATGGTGGATGCCATAGCAGGACATGAAATGCTGACATTCATGGATGCATCTTCAGGATTCCAACAAATTCAAATGGAACCAGAGGATCAAGAGGACACGACATTCATGACCCCATCAGGTATATATTGTTATATAGCTATGCCATTTCGATTAAAAAATGCAGGTGCAACCTACCAAAGGCTAGTCAATATAATGTTTAAAGAAAATATGGGGGGACACAATGGAGGTGTACATTGATGACATGGTGGTCAAGTCCAAGAAGGCAGAGAATCATCTTCAAGATCTTAAGGAGACATTTGACATCCTAGACGCCTATAATATGAAGTTGAACCCATCTAAATGTCATTTTGGAGTTGGTGCTGGAAAGTTTCTAGGATATCTAGTTACTAAAAGAGGGATAGAGGTCAGCCCTGAACAAATAAAAGCCATTCTTGATATCAAATCCCCAAAAAATATGAAGGATGTACAAAGGCTGACAGGCAGGATAGCAGCCTTAAACAGATTCATTTCGAAATCCTCGGATAAATGCAAAGAATTCTATGATATCCTGGGGAAGAATAGTAAATTCGACTGGGGACAGAAACACGAGGAAGCATTGAAGAAACTTATAGAATATTTAGCAACAGCTCCACTCCTGATGAAGCCTGAGGATGGAGAACCACTGAAGTTATATCTTGCAGTTTCTGGGAATGCTATTAGTGCAGTATTGGTAAGAGACTTTGAGGGGGAACAACATCCTGTCTACTACGTAAGTAAAACTCTATTAGATGCTGAGACCAAGTATTCTCATCTCGGAAAACTTGTTTTAGCTTTGATAATGGCATCCACTAAGTTAAGGCATTACTTTGAAACACATAAGATACACGTACAAACTAACTATCCCATTAAAAATGTACTTAGGAAGCCAGAAATGTTAGGTAGAATGGCTAAGTGGTCGGTAAAATTGAGTGCCTTTGACTTAGTATACGAGCCTAGAAATGCAATCAAATCTCAGGCTCTAGCAGATTTTGTGGCTGATTTTAGTAGTGACATCCTGAGTAAAGTAGAATCTAAAGTACAACAATTAAACGAAAACTTAGGAAAATGGATTTTGTATACTGATAGTGCTTCAAATGCAAAAGGAACAGGCTTAGGAATACTACTAATATCGCCACAAGGGGACAAAATACCCCATGCTATTAGATGTGCATTTCAGACAACCAATAATGAGGCAGAATATGAAAGCTCTCATTGCTGGTTTACAACTTGCTAAAGACATGCATATTGTTAATATAGAAGTATTTGTTGATTCTTTGTTGATTACTAATCATTTTAATGGGTCTTATGCAGTAAAAGGACAAAAGTTAGCTCTTTATCTTGAAAAAGTTAAAAATTTATCAATTTCCTTTGTAGAATTTTCACTAACACAGGTACCTAGGGAAGAAAATGCTGAAGCTGATGCCTTAGCAAACCTGGGATCCTCCCTTAATCTACCAATAGGGTTCAAGATTCCCATCATTCACATTATGAAACCAGCAATTGAAGATTGGCATCCTGAGGACGATCAGATACATCCTAAGGATAACCTGGCACATCCCGAGGATAAAACAGTCCATCCCGAGGATATCACTGTTTTAGCCACTCAAGCACAAGATGACTCATCATGGATGACTCCCATAATAAAATATTTACAAGAGGATGTCATTCCTGATGGAGAAAACCCGAAGGCTTTCAGGATAAAGGTATCTAAATTTACAATTATAGACAATGTTTTGTATAAAAAAATCTCTTGCAGGTCCATATATGAGATGTCTCAACAAGGTTGAGGCAAATAAAGTGTTCAAAGTCATCCACGAAGGAGATTTTGGAATTCATACAGGAGGGAGATCCCTATACTCGAAGACTTTAAGGACATGATACTATTGGCCTACCATGAAGAAGGATGCCTTGCTATATTCCCAAAAGTGTGATCCATGCCAAAGACATAGCAACATCCTTCACCAGCCTGTTGAACCATTACATCCTATTATTTCACCATGGCCCTTCATGAAGTGGGGGATGGATATAGTAGGAAAGCTACCTAAAGCTCCTCGAGGAAAGGTATTCATGCTGGTAATGACAGACTACTTCTCAAAATGGATTGAAGCTGAAGCATTCATGTAAGTCAGAGATAAAGAAGTGGTCTCATTCATTAAAAGGAATATCCTAACAAGATTTGGAGTGCCATCTGAGATTATCTGTGACAATGGTTCTCAATTTATAAGCAAAAGAACAACTGACTTTTGTGAGAGTTGGGGAATCAAGATGGTGACTTCAACACCAGTCCATCCTCAAGCTAATGGACAAGCAGAATTTTCAAACAAAATCATCGTCAACAATCTGAAGAAAAAGCTTGGGGAAAAGAAGGGGAAATGGGCAGAAGAACTTCCATTTGTACTCTGGGCAGATAGGACTACCTCCAAGAATGCTACTGGTCAAACACCTTTCTCCTTAGTCTTTGGAACAGAAGCAATGTTGCCAACAGAGATGGTCATGCCTACAGCAAGGATACATCTTCAGGATGCAACTACCAATTCAGAAGCATTACTTCAGGATTTGGAAACTGTGGACGAACTCAGGGATGCTGCTAAAATAAGAATGGCAGCATATCAACAAAGGATTGCTAAAGCTCACAACAAGAATATCAGGATAAGAAGATTTCAAGAAGGAGACTTGGTATTGAGAAAAGCCTTTCAACATACAACAAAACCAAGTGATGGTAAGCTAGCTCCCAAGTGGGAAGGTCCATACTTGATCGATTCTGAAGCTGGTAAAGGAGCATATTGGTTATCAACAATGGAAGGAGAGATTCTACCAAGAGCTTGGAATGCAATTCACTTAAAATACTACCATGTTTAGGGATGCATGTGACTGATCTCTCTGGAAGAGAAACCATGGTCCGAATCACAGGTGGGATGAAGGTGAATGCTGATAGAAATGAATCATCTCCATATGTAAGTACCTATCCTTGATCTATTTCGATCGATTATATTTTTACTAAACATGGTCTAGAAATATTCCATCCTGAGAATTTTGCAGTACCATCCTGAAGATGGAATGCTTAGAAGACTAGGGGGTTGGCCACCCTCTCCTATGTTAAGGTGTCTACCACCTTCCTAAGGTTTAAAGGTTTTCACCTTTCACATTGGGTTAGCAACCCTCGCCTAGAGCGCATGATGCCCATGTATATTCTCGGGATGGTGGGACCAGTTCATGTAAAAGTGGCTGACAATTTCATTATCTTTAAGATATACGATGGAGCTCTTAAGGTTTAGAAATTTTTCAATGTCTCTTTCTCGTGTTTGGTCTGGTCACCAGGGCCTTGTCGCCAGTTATTCCCAAGATATTACATATTGGTCTTGTCACCATGATTATTTCAAAGGGGTTTTGATCCCAGATAAACCAAAGGCCTTGTCGTCCGTATAATAACAAAGTTTTCCTTTACAGGATATTATTAAGATTCAATTCTTCCTAAAGATTATAGACTTGAAGTCTATGCTGAATATATTACACTGGGGACATCCTCAAGATGTAAGACCATCCCAAGGATGAAAAAGAAACTGGGGACATCCTCAGGATAATGAAGACCACCCTGATGATGAGAAGGACTTATGAAGAATGTGGCAAGATCAGGTATTATTTTTCATTCTTTTATACTACTAAGTGTTTGCTAATGTTTGCAGAACGATAAAGGAAATAAAGAACACAGAGCTGGTAGCGTTAAAAGATTGTTACCATATATTATTAATGCATCATAAGCAAAATTTATGTCAATCCCTGGTTTCATCCTAAACCAGGATCCATCCACCAGGGGTCAACATCTATGGTCTGGGTCAAATAAAAGATTTGGGGCTTTGTCTTGAAACCAATATCCCTCCACCCCAAATCTTACAATATCCTAAGTTATTACATAACAAAATAAATTGTTTGAAATTGTTCAACCAACTACTACCACAAAAAGATTAAATAATAAGTGGGCTCCAGCGTAGTCAACACATCCTTCATCGCCCACTGGAAGGTCCTTTACCACCTCGGCAATCTTGGCTTCAGCTGCTTTTGCCTCTGCATCCTCAGGATCTTCGGCCACATCCTCGGGCTGAGCAATAGGAACAGGCTCATAAACTACTTCTTTTCCACCCAGGCTCTTGATTTTCTCCTTCCAGGGTTCAACATCCCAGGTATTCTGATCAAAACCTGGATCCTTGGCCTGAAGAGCCATCTTCACCCTGGCCTGAAAGACAACAATACTAGCAGACTTGATGAGCCCATTCATGTGATCCTGTGCCTCCTTCTCCTGATCCAATATGACTTTAGCATGCTCAGCCTTCACTCTCTTTAGCTCTGCTTCAGTCTCTGCCAACTTGCTCTCAAGATATTTGCCTTTATCAAGAGAAATCTTCTGAACATCGTCAAGCTTAGCCTATGCTTCATGAAGTTCCTGAACAACAATATCCAGAGACTTTGACAGATGCTTATGGCCCTAACAAGGAGAAGAAAAGGTGAGTATTCTTAACTTTTTCTTACTAACATAACAATACTATTTTCAGGATAAGATCATACCTCGAGAGTGAATTGGGAGATCTTGCTCAGAATTTCTTGACATCTCAAACCCTCAAAGGGAATGACCTCTTGAGCAATGACAACAGCGGTATTCCCCTTCCTTTTCTTTGAAGCAGCAGCAACCCTAGACTTGGGAGGGTTAGTAGAAGGGGTAGCTATCTTGGAGCTTGAGGGAGAAGGAGAGGCAACTTTGACTGCCTTGACATCCATGCTATCAATGTCATCCAGATCAAAAGAAGCAGCTTTCTTGGCTGAGGATAATATAATAACAGAGTTAGTGAATAAGATATTAAACATTCCCGGGATGTAACCTGACGTGCTCACCAGACATCTTAGAAGCTTGGCTGGTGGTATTACTATCTTCCACTCCAAAAGTCCTTTCTGATTCAGGTAACTTGTAAATAACTTCACACCGCAGAGAAGCCTCGTACATAGGAGTAGCAAACTTGGCAAGGGAAGCACCTGTCAAACAAAAAAAAAATTCAAGATGTTAGCATCTTCAGGATGTAACTAAAAAGTTTTTCATAAAAATACTAAAAATAATTTTACCACTCTTTAACCAATAAAGAGGGATCTCATTCCCTTAGGGAATAGAACTCCTCTTAACAAAGAAAAACTTGGTTTTCCAATTTTTCTCGGATTTTATCACATTAAACAAAAAGGGTGGATCCTTTTTTATGACTTGAAGAATATATCGGTGGGAACCATGTGTCCTCAAGTTATAAATATAATCCAAGTCCCCCACTTCCAGATGGACACCATGATCCTCAATAAGCTTGCTACAAACCATTAGAATCTTCCAAAGTTCAGGCATGGCTTGAGAATAAGCCATCCCAGTCATATCAAAGAAATCTTTGATAAACTTGGGAAAAGGATACCTCAACCCTAGAAGGAATGGTAAGTACAGGAAGCAGACCCAGATAGAAGATGCATAATCTGATCTTGCATGAGGATCGTAAGGACGAAACTTTGCAGAACTTGGGAAGATTTTCGAGTCTTTTAGGGCTCGAATCTCTTTGTTATAAAAAGAACAGATCTCCTGTTCAGGATGACTCAAGAGGTTTTGGGGAACGAAATCACTAGAATTTCCCACATTCCCAGAAGTTCTTGTGGATCTTTTTGCCATCTTCGGAATATTGTTAATTTTTTGCAGGTGTGAAGAGGAAAGTAAAAGAAAGAAGAGAGAAAATTACCTTCTTAAAAAATCAGATGTGATTATAAAGGAAGGGATAAGCACTAGATATAGGGAGTAGAAGACGATGCTTGTAACGGTCATCACATAATTATCGCCAAGAAAGTAGCCATTGTCATCTTGACAAGACATCCCATCAGTCATCAGAAGAGATATTTAGAATTAAACAAGAAAAATATTTTTACCTCAAAAGATATTAACGGTAACATATTTTTGGGGACAATTGTTGAGGGTGAAAATCCTCAGGATGATTTTACCTCACATCCCTAATGTACCATCCCCGGGATGCTGAAGGACTTAACTAACTTCAGGATGTGACAGTGTTTCAACATGTGCACATCCTGAGAATGAACTAACGAGTTGACTCTCCTATGTATGATTGCAGGTACAAATAAGTTATAATATGGATTTAAATGCTTGGTAACATCTGTATTATCATCCCCAATTAAAGAATTCAAAGATAGAAGTACAACTCGTGGTCAAGATGGAAGATATGGTCAAGATGGAAGATATAGTCAAAGTTGTAACCGATATACATTTAATATCGGCGACTAATGAGGAAACAACCGAAACATTAAACTGGCTAAGGAGAAACCGTTGTTGCAACCTTCACCTGAGATGAAACAACCACAACGGTCAAGAGAAGACTTCAAAGAACTTAACTACTTAGCGAGTTTCATGGGATTGTTTGTTTATTTCATGTACTATATAAATGGGGGTATTGGACGAGTATAGGACACATTGCTCACACTATAGCTACACACATACACTTAGTTGATCAAAAACACTTGCACAATCATTATAATCATAGTACACTCGTCCAAATACTCATCCAAAGTTGTATCTTTTTACCTGATTAATATTAACAAACAAGGCAGGGGCCTAGACTCCTCCTGAGGTTTTATGCCGGCGATCTACAACTGATCAAGGGCTTTCCTCGTAGATCGTGTGTTGTTCTTCTTATTTACTACTTTATTTGTCCATTACAAGCGGTTTCATCCTAAGGATATAACTGTCTATCCCGAGGATATAACTGTTCATCCTGAAACTAACCTAAGCTATCTCGATCATAGTTGTCACATTTTTGCTTCTTTTACATCCTGATACACCATCTTCAGAATATTATTGATTCCTTAACATATTTCTACACATTTAGCACTCTACCTCACATTAACTAATTTGGAATACAAAGTTATTTTTACTAGATAATTTTTGACCAAAACATTTATCATTATTGGTTTTAGCAAATTGCTTCACATCATGTGTTTTTTTTTTTTTTGGAATAAAACAATATAACCTTATAACAATTTTTGTTCAAGCCTTCATATTTTTGCATAAATATTTTTGATATTTTATATGTTGACGTATTATTGTCTTTATGTGTAACATCTGCACCTTTCCTATATTTTCTTATATTTACAATTATAATCCTTGTACTTTCAGTTGTTTTTGAACTTGATAAAAGTTTGAGTTTCTTTGATCATTACATTTTTTTCTTTTCATTTGGAAATGACTACATTCACTACTACAAAAATACACTTTCTTAACACTTTTTTTATGACATGCCCTATTTAATGACATGCAAAAGTGCATGTCATAAAAAGATGTCATCTTTGATAAAAAAATAATTTCTTGATGTTTTTTATGCGTGTCAATAATTTTCCGTCATAAAATAAAAAAGCATGACGGTTTTGAAATCAGCGTGTCATGGTTTTGTGTCACCTAAAATGTCAAATCCCTCTCTCTGTGCGCTTCCCCATAAACCTTCCCCCTCTCTTTCATAACAAAATAAACACATATCCTCAAATCCATAATCTGCTTAAATCAAACCCTAATAGATGATCTACTCAAATCCATAACCCTCATTCCCAAATAAAACCCTCATCCATCGATGATCTACTCAAATCCATAACCTTCCCCCTTCTCCTGCTCGTTCCAAACCCTCAAATCAGACATTGCTCAAGTAAGTTTTCTGTTATTTACATTCCCTAAATGAATTATTTGTGATTAATTTTGGGGGTTCTGAATTTAGGGTTTTTTCTTGGGTCTCTTTCTTCGTAACTTTTGAGGGTATAAGTTCTGCTCATTTACGTTTGGCTTGTGTTGGTCTTTTACGTTGTTCTAGGGTTTTTAGTGTGCACATATGATGAAGAAGATGACGATGCTGATGATATCTGCAGGTTGTATCAGTTTTGGGTTTTAGGTTTGCTACTGCGATGATTCTGCTTACAGCCACCATTTACTTCTTTTTGGTTCATATTTAGGTATTGTTTCTATTTATTAAATTGAAGTTTAGCTACGGCTGTGATTTTAAGTACGTTATGAGTTTGTGTATTTCAATTTCAATGTTACAATTGGGGGTTTTCAATTGGGGATTATAAGATTTAGGGTTCTAACAGGTTTAATGAACACATTTGGTGTTTGTTTCTGAATTTTATCAGGTATGGATGGACTGGAAGAGACGAGGAACATTTGATCAAGGTTTTGATTAGAATTTATAAATTTTACACCATTATATGTTTTTTTTATTTTTCTTAGTGTCTATCAGTTTTTAGCTTCTGATTTAACAACACTTAAGTATTGGGGTACCATTTTATCAACTAACATAATGTTAATATCGTATTGTGTGTAGGTTTGTAGAATATGTGAACACTACGGTATCCAGGTTGTACCAAATTTAGTATACCAAGCAGAGAAAAGTTAAGGTTGAGTTTGATTTGACCAACACCAGTGACGCTTGCTGCTGAAAGATGTTCTCTGCATGCCGTTCAGTTAACAAAAGGTATATATTTTGTTCAGGTAGCCGGGGACCTTATTGGAGAGCTCTTTGTTTTCACGGTATTTATACATTCCCGCTCTTTGTATTGAACACACCCCTATCTATATGTGCGTGTGTTTTTGGCGGTTGTGCTGCGTATACACCCCTTTAAAACAATTTAAACCCACCTAAAAAGTTTGTTAATAATTTAATGACATGCGTCTAGCTTACTTCGTTTCAACTCGTTTACCAGAAACCTCATCCCATGGCTTTACACACATGTATACATATAGATGTACATACGAGGTTATGCAGCTTGAAATGAAATGTTTAACGATTTAATGACTTTTGAACTTTGATTAGGTTGCTGGAGCTGTCATTATATTTGAGGTGCATAGAAGTGTTAAATCATAAGCTAAAAAAGAAGAAATCCGCAAGCAAGAAATCCAGGTAAAACTTATCCTTTTTTTGTGGGTAGCTTCAAGGGCTCATATGAAAATTTGCAGTGCTTTCTGAATAACATATGAAAATTTTCCGTAACAAATCAAAATGTGACTTTTTAAAACTGCAACGTTTTGACTGAAGTGTCGTAGGAAAGTTCTCTTCTTGTGTTAATTTTGGTCAATGATCTTGAGGTTACCCTAAACATATTTTGTGTTTGCTTTGTAATTTATATGCCAAATTGGTCGTCACACTAACAACCTTACTATTTTCAGAAAATCCCCATTAAATTGTGCCCAATAAGGCCAGGAGACCAACAGAAGTTTATGCATCGACTAAAGTATTAATTTTATTGTTGTCTCAGGTTGGGGGAGGAGTGCATTACTACGCGGATGAGGATATGGATGTCATTCGTGAAGAATGGTCAAGCTATGTCGCGACATTTATTTTCAAGTGATTGAAATTGGTTTTAAGGTAATGTAACGTCGATACAATATTTTTGTAAACTTTAAACGTCTCGGATTAGTTTGTAATGTGATAAATATGGCCGGATTATATAATGAAATGATGTTTTTGTTATTAGTTTGCTAATTATTTTGCATATAATAAAATGGCTATAAATCTAGGAGGGTAAATATGTAATTTTACAGGAATTTGTTTTAGATTAATAAATTATGACACGCAAAAGAACGTCATAAAATTCTGTCATAATATGTGTCGAAAAAATGTCAACAAAAACTGTCATAAAAATGCGTGTCATTAAAAAGTGTCATAACGTGTGTCAATAAATGTTGTCATAAACAGATGACACGAGAAAATATATCATTTTAAATTTATGACACCGCCATCCTTGACGTTTTTTTTCTTGTCATCAGACATTTTTCTTGACATGCAATGCGTGTCAAAAAAGCATTCTAGTAGTGATTTTAACTAAATACGCATGTTGGACATACTTAACAGTTATAAATTCGACAATTATAAAACTATTTATTTAGCGTCTGAAGTTTATCAAAAGTCTTGAGGGAATATCAAGTTTTAAGTTAAAACTTATAAAAATATAAATTTATTATGTTACTTGACAATTAAAGTTTAAAAAGTTAAATTTCTATTTTCTTTTTTTTTTTAACTAAAATCTTGTTAGTTTAATTAAGGTTTATAAAGCAAAATCTAACCTAGTTAACATTTATAACTAACCAAGTTAAGAACTTAAGGCTCAAATTCTATCCATTAATCTGACATAAATTGTTTTGAACTTTGCAATCGGGGCGGAGGTTAATGGTGGCGAGAGGGTGCCCCACCCTATGTTTTCTTTGCCCTAGTGGAGTACGTTTTCACATTTTCGTCTAAACATTTTATACGTATTGAGTCCGACACACAATCCATATACAACTTTTACGCTAACTAGTAACCAGATTTTTTACTCCCTTCAAGGCTCAAATTCTATCTATTCCCTAAATGTTTTGAACTTTGTAATCATGAGCGGAGGTTAATGGTGGCCAGAGGGTGACCCACCTCTCTCTCCTTATTTTTTTTAGTAGTGTAAATTTACATGTTTTCATTTGAAAATTTTATATGAATTCAGTCCTCCTTCAACCTAATTTTTTTTTTTTGCGGGCTCCACGACTGTTTGCAATAATCAATGTAAAAGGTACCACTTTGGAGAACTGATAATTAGGGTGACAAACATAACAGACTATTTCACACTACTCATCATATGAGAACCCGCAATTACTTACAAATATAAATTAATTAGATAACCATTTTCATAAAATGTTATTAATTGTTTTTTAACAACTTTTTACACATAAATGCGATCTAACCTTGAAAACAAAAAATCTTACTTGTAATTAAGATATTGTATTTTCATCTAATGTTATAAATATAGATTGCATTAAAAAAAAACTTTATTGGCCAATAATCTCCAGCCCAGCTGGTTTGAGGTAGAGTGTGATTTCTTTTAGGGGTTCTCATCCTGGAGGTAAGTCACAGGTTTGATCCATGCACACCACAAAAAAATTTCCCGTGACGGTGTGAGCTTAGGCAATGAGGACACCGGTGTGTGGGAGGGATTCGAACTTGGAACCGCTAGATTAAGATTGTACAAGGATTTTCACTGAACTAAGCCTTTCAAAAATAAATAAATAAATAAAAAATAAAATAAAAAAAACTTTATTGAAAAAACTTTACTTATAATTAAGACATTGTACTCCATAACCAAGAGCTATCATAACTTTACAGATAACATGCACTCACATGTATGGAGATAAATGTTCCACATTGAGGATAAAGCTATAATTTTTAAGTTTCTATATCCACACATAGTAAAATGCATATGTATGAACAAAAAGACCATGATATGAAACATAATATACCAGTGGTTGGAGATAAAAGTTAATCCAAAGAAATACATGTATAAAAAAGAGTAAAGGGCACGAATGGTCCCTGTGGTTTGCCCAAATTTCACGTATGCCCCCATATATTTTCAATGGTCCCCAACGTTGACATTTAATAACATTTTGGTCACTACCAGCTAACGTCGTTAAATTTTATCAGTTAAGTCATGTAAAATGTAAAATGACCAAAATACCAATAGGGACCATCCGAGCAGTTTAATCTTATATATATATATATATATATATATATATATATATATATATATATATATATATATATATATATATATAACCAGCACCACCTCCTCCTCCTCAAACAACCAACATCACCCCCTCCTCCTCTAACCACCACCACCACCACCACCTCACTCATTTTGAGACTTATTGCCTCCAATCTTCCTCACAAGGACACACACAGAGAAGACAAGACCCACACAGACAAGACGAGAAGGAGGATTCACGTGGAAACCAGGACCACGTGTCTATCATCAAGGATTACAGATCTAAGATCGAGAAGGAGTTGTCAAACCAGGATCGCTGCCATCCTGTCACCGCAACACCATCTTCTTCGTTAAACTCAACCACCACAGTCGTCTTTGTCACCTCTACCCTTATCCACCACCATAGTTTCCCTTATCCACCACCATCGTCAACACCGAAGAAGAAATTTAGATAAGTTTTTACTAACAAAATGTTACTGGTGTGAACTTGACCTTTGGCTGTCACCAAACCCCTTCTCAAACAGAAAACAGATTTGTTAATTAAAATATACACAATTAAATAAAAACGGAAACAAGGCAGGAGAAGATATTATAAGTGAAGGGTGTATGATACTTCACCAATTTGAAAATTGCCTCCTGGAACTTGGGGGCTTATTTGTTTGTTGTGAAGCGCCGCCCAGATCTGCTAGTCGTCACTGGCTATTGGCTTCCGGTCACCGGAGGTGACAGAGGGTACCAGAGAAGAGGTGGGCCGAGGAGGGTTTTCTTGAAAGATGGCGCTTGTGGTTGAGGGTTGAGAAGAGAAGGGAATATGGTGGTGGTGGTTTTTTTTTTTTTTTTTTTTTTAAAGAGGGGTAATTTAGTGCCAATAAAATAGTGCCACATCACCATCACCCAAGCCCCACGCCAAGGTCACTGCCCCCACCCTCTCCTTCCTGCCCCTCTCCACACCAGGGTGGCGGTGGCGTTCCCCCCCCCCCCCCCCCCCTTCCCGCCCCCCCCACTCCGGGCACTCTTATGTATACATTCTATTATTTGGTTAGTGAGTGATCAATTATTGTCTTTGAAACAATCAAATAATGCAAATATACTTTGTAGGTTTAAGTATATTTATTGTTTAAAGGGGGAGGGATAACGTACAAAGGCTTATCTATAATACATTATAAAGGAGGAGTGATGACCAATAAAGTAATTTTCATTTCTATACAACTTAAGAAGCAACATGTACAACACATTTAGGCAACATATTTAAGGGTATTATAGGGATGTATGTGACAATTAAGACACTTAGAAGGGTAATGTAGACATTTCATCCACCCCATCCTTTACAATTTCAAAAGAAATTTACAATACTACCCTATTTTTCTATCCCTACAAAATTTAAAGCTACATGTACAACCATATACTGCATTCACATTTCAAGAGCTTAAACCCGTCTGTTTGGTTTCTTTAGACGCCTGCATTTATCATCTCCTTCAATGGCCCTCTTCATTTTCTAAACTCACTATTTACTTCCCTTCACACCTCCTGGGCCATACGATACGAACCCCATAAATGCCAAACCCTTTAAAAACCATTGCACTACATAACCTCTCCATCATCTCCGGTACCGGTGAATTTTTCCGGTCGATTGAATTGTAGTATGAGGAGCGGAGACGACGCGTCGTTGAATCTCAGAAAGCTGCGTTTGATTCAATTGATGCTACTGTTACGGTACCTGGTGACGTCGACGATGATGTTAGTGATGAGGTGGTTGTTGTTGTTGAGGGAGAATTGAAGAAGAGTAAACCTAAGAAGAAGGTAAACTAGGTTCGGCTAATAGGACTTTTGCTTGGAAATTAAAGCGTCTAAAATGGGTTATTAAGAAATGGAATTCAGTGAGACAAGAAGAGCCAAAGTCTTTTATAAGAAATAAAGGTAAGTGTAAGTTTTCTTGATTTCATCCATATCTAATCCTTAGTATTGAAATAATTTATATAGTTGGATTTGTTGATAGTAGCTATATGGTTGTATATGCATTTGTTACAGAAGTGGCTTTCTTGGACCGTTGGCTATAAAGGTAAATTATATGTAATTGCGATTATTTTTATAAAATAGCACGGGTAAATTACATGTAACAAAGAGCACTTGTAGGTGGATGAGTTATCTGGTTTTCATACCAGTATGCATATTCCAGCCGTTGGATCGCAAATAGTGTATGGAGTTACTGGTTAATCTATTCACATGGTATACACACACACGCACAAATGTTCTATTATAAACATGTAACTGCTTTTCAGTTATTTTCAGGAAATTGAGATGTTTTCAATGGATGTTGTTAACTCTTCTCACATGTTTGCTACCGGAGGGACATCAATAAGTGAGCTTTGGTAATTATAGCAAATCATCAGTTTTTTTATCAAATCTTTTTTATTTTATTTTTTTTGTTTTAAAATAAAGGGGTATAATACTCATTTTACTTTCACTTAAAAGATCATTTAACCACAGTTAGTGAAAGGTCCAGACATGTTACTAGACTGACTCGAAAAGACTAGCGACCACCTTGGAGATAGAGAATGAAGAATCATGTACTACTTATAACATGTGAAGGTGCGTGTATAATTAAAAAATAAATATTTTGTTTTAATAATCATGTTATTGATAAATTTGCTATTATTTGTGTTTATAGATCTCTAGGATTTTGTTTAGATGTACCAAAGAAATGATGGCGTATGCAGATTATTATGAACGGGCATTAAATAACGGTGTATTTAGTATTCAAAGAGGAAAACAACCCAAGATCATGATACTCATGGGGTGTATACTTTGTTTACATGCTTGTTTATGCCTCAAGTTGTTACCTTATGTATGATCAATAAAAAAACAGTACTGCTGCTAATGTTTTTTTAATAGGTTCTTGGTTATTGTTTCTGTTTCGATTGTTTTGCAGGTTCGTTTATGTAAAATTGGGTAAAGTTCGCAAGGACGTGCAATGCCCAATTTGTTTAGGTACGATTTCCAGATTTTAGTTTCAATATACATGTTATAATATTAATAATATAATATTTTATTTTGGACAAGCGTGGCTTGGGATTATATAGTGAAATTATTGGCCTAGACGATATGTTAGTTACTGGAAAACTAAATTATGAATATATAGTATTTTATTCAGAGACATAAATTAGTCTTGGTTGTAACATCTGTTCATCTCAAAAGAAAATAAGAGGCATTCTACCACATGATGCAATATTTGTTGCAGTTAAGAACATAATTTTTATCACATGACACAAAATAAAAATGCATCATTGTTCTAAAACATTTTAAGCCTTCCATTTGTACCGGATGACATGTGATTGAGCCATATAAATCTTGTGAAAAAGTTATTGGGAACTAAAGTCTTTTTGTAATTTTGTTCAATTGGATATATATTTAACTTAAATACTTAAGTTATAGCTTTATGATGGTTTGCAAGTTATTCATGCAAACAGCTAGATGGAATGACTTGAACTCTCTACAACATTGGTAACCAAAATAACAATACCATTGATGTAATAGCATTATAGCAGTTCAAAATACATGTCAAATTACATTTGAAATAATTAGAACAGTTGAAGTTATGATTTCTTCATAAAAAATTCGAAACCTTTTAAGGTAACAATCTATTTGCATAAACAAAAAGTCAACGTCATAAGCAATTCACTTACCTTAAGTGTGGCACTTTTGTCGCGAGTCCATGAGTCCATCACTACTTGGCTTCCTGAAGATTGTTACCTTAGGTTGCCAGATCACATATGATTCCTGAAGCCTCGTCTTGTTTGTTGCTTGACTGTGCTAGCGTGTTTTTGTTAAATTTCATTAAGGTTAGAATTTACCATCATAGTATCAGGAAACTTGATTACAACCAGGAAAATTGGTTTGGGACTTAACTCAAATGGTCTAACTTATTAGGACACATGAAAGTGCAAAACAAAAGAAATAGGTCTAGAAAATATAAAGCTCTCTAATAATTAGGAAATCCTATAATGATTTAATGATCATAATGTATGTTTTTAGTTTTTGTTATGTTAGTTTTCAGCAATGTAAATATCACATCTCTCATCTCATGTAAGGTATGGATGTTTTGACTATGCCTGTGACTCCAGTTGGTGATGCCTCCTTAAGAATGGATGTTTTGTCTGCCGTACATGAAACTTTGGAAAATTAATCCAACAAAGATGATGAGGGAACAACAGAGGTCTATTTTTGGTTTGCCCGGTTTGACTTTCATTTTCAAAGTCAACCGACTTAGCACTTGATTTTTTTTTTCAACCCTCGATCCATATTTGTTTTAAATTTTAATAACCTGTATTTATGAGTTACACCATACTACTAGGTTGCTTCCTACATACTTCACATCACCATAACGAATCATCCACATACACACACCACAAAGCCCAACAAGAGCTACGAGACAACGAAACTAACGCACCCGCAGCAACGCGCGGGCATTCCCACTAGTTAATGTAGAAAGTGTAGAAATGATCCACAACTATTAGATTTAGGCGGTGGCATGATGGTAATTATCAACGTTAATCATGGTTGGCTTAAACAAACTAGGGGTAAATTAGGAAAAAAACGTTCAATTTTTTTTAGTTAAACAGAGGCTAAAATCGAAACTTCCATTCAAACGATTTCAAAACGATTAAACATTTGAAAGATTAGACAATCAAATACACAAATAAAAGTCGATTAGATTGAACGAAAAGGTAAGAACAGTGAGTTATTCTAAAAATCATAAAACAGAGGATTATAATGAGACGATAAAGAAGACGACGTAATGAATAAACACTCATTATAGTTGTGAAATACTTTCGATTGTATGGTTAACATAAATTGCAGAAGAAAAGGAAGAAGATGGTGATAACAGAGTATGTAAAACACACGTATATATTTGTTTTATATGTAACATGTGTTTAAAATTATTTGGGTGTGACAATCAAACGCACATTCATTATTTAGAATTAAACACACTCTTGTTATTATCTTTAAACGCACCATAAATAAAAGAAAAAAGAAAAAAAAAACAAACGCAGCTTGAAAATATAAGACAAGAGGATGAAGCTGACCAACATATAAATAAATTCCCAAAACTTCAGTATGCCATGTACAGAACTACAGATGTACTGTGCAATTAATGC
This sequence comes from Ambrosia trifida, assembly GCA_028751855.1. NCBI lineage: Eukaryota > Viridiplantae > Streptophyta > Magnoliopsida > Asterales > Asteraceae > Ambrosia > Ambrosia trifida. The sequence continues at coordinate 43,249,911 of CM054125.1, forward strand.
AACAGAAGCCATGATTGGAAGATCAATATCCATAGTTACTGAATACTCTGTTTTTGAGAAAGTGAATAATTAAGAGGCTTGAGTTCAATTCCCACTAGCTACATTTGGAGGATATTGGTGGATGGGAAATGAGGGATGACCCGGCCATTGGCTTGGGTTCGAGTCCTGATCCCGACCGGTTTTACCGACTATTTCACCGTCGTGCCTTCGGGCGGGTGAGTGGTCGGGTTTTCCCGAGAATTGGTGGCAATTGGTGGCCTGGGTACTCTCGAGTACCTGATTCGCCAAAAGGGTGCCCGAGAGTGCTCGGAATTAATTCGTTGGCCGTTCAAACAAAAAAAAAAGAAAGAAGACTATAACATCAAAATACCCATTTGCGACAATACTGTTTTTTGTTGCAGTCATGCCTAACAACCAAGGGGCTTCCAAAAAAAGTTATAATAGACTAAAATACTATGTTTTTGAGAAGTGAATAACAAAGAAGTACAAGTCAGCAACATAAAAACAAACGGACGTTGAAAATTAAGGTAAAACGCACCACAAAGGTAACACTCACCATTTCTCTTGCAAATCCTTTAAATTGGCAATATAACTGTTTTGAACTTTGGTAACGACATCACAAAAGAAGCCTGAGAGATAAACGAATTGGTCGTACTTTGGTCATCAGAATACTCACCGGGATCCTATTCCGCCAACCCCTTCGTTCTCCAAATCCATCGTCTTTGCCTTCAGATCTACCATCAATTTTCTCGGGAAAACCCTTGTAGTCAGCCAAACAGTAGGGTTTTTTTGTCATCATCATCAACCTGAAGAGAGAGGTGGATGAAAAAGGAGGTGACAGTCGGTGGAAAGAGATAGATCGTGGACTTTCAGATGTTTTAAACGCACCATGTTTTTTAAACGCACTTAGTTTACTTATTTTAAATGCACGTGTGAGTGTTTAAAACAAACATATATGATTTATACATCATCATAGGTGCGTTTGTTTTAAACATACATTATTTTACCACGTCATCATGCAGCATAAAAAACACGCACCCAATATTACATCCCCAATTAATGCATGCGTTTGAACCAATTGTGTTTGATTTTTTTGGTATATATGTGCGTTTGATTTTTTTCAGTATCATACTCTGTTTGTTGTTTTAAAAATACAAAGCATGTTTCAAAGTGGTAGGTTGAATATTCCGCCTCAATGTTTAAGTCTGTATAAATTAAAACATGATTACAATAATAATGATTGAAATAGAAAAATTAATGAAAAAAAAAGAGTAACTTGCCAATCATGTCGCTAACCTCTTCAATTGAATATCAATTTTGAAAAAAAAAATAGATCGACAAATAGTATTCTAGGATTACGAATTGAATTTGGAAAACGTTACTGAAATTAAGACGTGATTACAGTGGAAGCGTTGTATACAAAATGTCTAAAATACCCCTACAATGAATCAGGAATGAGTTTGGGAGTTGTAACTGCAGTTTACACGTGTCATTATCCTGTGGCTTCCCACCCTTCCTACGTTAACATACTTTGTACTGTATACTTTATCATTGTTTAAATTATCAAACACTTTCATTATGTAAACAGTTTTAAGAACACTTGTTACACAATTTGTATTCATTAAAAATCTAATCCATGATGAATGTCTTGAATCATTTAGGCCAATAACTTGTTTACGGTTGAACTACTTTATCCAATAAAACAATCCTGCGTTTCATAACTGTACACAACAGTGCAACACCAACTATTACAAAGAGTGATAAGGCTTGAGTAATCATTGGACATACAATGATCGAATGTAGATGTTAAAGAAAAAAAATTAACATCCTACCTTTAATGCATAAAATGCTAAATTATCTGCCAACTTGCAAAATTTGTCACCTCCAATATGCACAAAACAGTACATGTGCCCTATCTTTTATTTCTTGCTCTCTCATTATAACTTTTTGTTACTTTCCTCAACATACATGTTCGGCATTAAAAGTAAAATAAATTTATGTAAAATAAGAAGTAAATAGTAAAAACATGCATGCACTCTATATAACCTTCTTCATACCACTTCACATTACGTCCACCCCAAAATGGAGCCCGACAAGAAGCTTACGGCTCTTTTCTTTATCTCATTGTTCTTAGTTTCTTCAGCAAGTCGCCTACTTGATTCCAGCCACCCAAAAGCACCAACCAAGAAAGCACTAACCAAAAAACCATCCGTCACCGTCCCTCCAAACATAAAAACATCCGACCCTCTACCGGTTGATCTTCCACCACTCCCTGTACCACCAGTGAAACCACCAGTCGATCTTCCACCACTCCCTGTTCCACCAGTGAAGCCACCTGTCGATCTTCCACCACTCCCTGTACCACCAGTGAAACCACCAGTTGATCTTCCACCACTCCCTGTACCACCAGTGAAGCCACCTGTCGATCTTCCACCACTCCCTAATCTACCACCAGTGAAACCACCCGTTGACCTTCCACCACTCCCTATACCACCAGTGAAACCACCAGTCGATCTTCCACCACTCCCTGTACCACCAGTGAACCCACCAGTTGATCTTCCATCAGTTAAACTACCAGCCGATCTTCCACCACTCCCTGATCTACCACCAGTGAAACCACCTGTGGATCTTCCACCACTCCCTGATCTACCACCAGTGAAACCACCTGTGGATCTTCCACCACTCCCTATACCACCAGTGAAACCACCCGTGGATCTTCCACCACTCCCTCTCCCACCTGTCATTCCTCCACCAGTTGTCACACCATCAAAGGTTACCTCTATTTCATCAGCAACATGCCCTTAACTCCATCTTGAATTTCTACTTTTTTTTTCTTTAGTAACATACCTTTTTGTTTATATGTATTCATGCACGTACATTTGGTATGCTAATCTAGAATTAAATTAGTAGTTTAATGTAACTCTACAACGACAATACACATGCACACAGACACACACATATATATGTGTGTGTGCCTTTGACGTATAATTTACAAAATGTAGCATGTAAAGGTTGAAATTACCCTTAAATATATAGTCATTATTAGGTTCTAATTTCTAAAGATCAAATACATTGATTTTGCAGGCCAGGTAATTAGTTGATGGATGAAACAACGAACACTTCTTGAGAGGACGTGGATTTGCTTAAGGAAATTTCGCTTTAATTTGTTAATCAGCAATATATTTAAAAAAAAAAAAAAAAGAGATGATTATCGTTTCTTTGTGTGTTTAAATTTTCAATTGATTATGTACTAAATAGCATCATTAAGTGAATCAGGGATATATATGTTCATTTTTTAATATTTGCTACTTACTGTACCATGAAGCAAAAACCGATATACCACAAATGGTGAAAGACACTTATGTCTTGAATCCATAAAGGTCTTTTCGCTGGTAACTCAAAGGCCCATACGTATTGTTCGGGTTATGTAATCGGGTTAGGGGTGTTCAGAAAAACTAAAAACCAGATAAAAACCGTAAACCGAACTGTAACCGTAACCGAAAAAACGACCCGGACAATGAATTTGGTGTTTCGTTTGGTTTTAACTGAAACCGAATTGCTAATTTGGTGTTTGGTTAGGTTTTTGGTTCTACATTTTTTTTTTTAAATTTGGTTTATTCGGATAATCGCATAAACCGGTAAACTAATTAATTATTAAATAAAAATAATAATAGTTAATAAGCCATATATAATATATAAGCCCAAATATTAAATGTAAGCCCAACCCAAAATAAAGCCCAATTATTGTTATGATGTTTGTGTTTGTGTGTAGGACTATTTTCTGGATTTGTTTGTTTTATTTTGCTTTTAAACTTTCTTTTACAATATATTGTGAGGTTTGATTTTTTGGTTTATATTAATTGCTAACTTTGTTTTCGGATTTCGGAACACAAACGTATATAAGTTAGAGAAAAAAAGAACTTCGGTTCAATTTGGTTGAAATCGGTTTGTTTGGTTTTAAACGAAACCAACCCGAATTCAATTTGGTTGAATTTGGTTTGGTTTACATATTCCTAGTTTGGTTTGGTTCGGTTTTTGGTTTGGGGTTTCAAATTTTGAAAACCGAATAAACCGAACCGAATAAACCAAATAAACCGTAAACCGAACCGATGAACACCCCTAAATCGGATTCCTCGAATTGGTAGGATAGATCGTTTTTTATTTATTTTATTTATTTTTTAAGGCTATAGGGTGTAGAGGAGACCCATCCTTAGGGATGGTCTTCCACATCACCCGCCATGTTAGCGTGGGGCAGGACCATCATGGTGTGGAGGATGGGTATCCTTTTTTTAATTAATTAATATTTAATACTTAAAAAAGTAAAATTAATATTCATAAACCTAAAATTACACAAAATAAAAAACACTTAAAAAATAAATTAAAAAAAAAATACTCGACTTCATAATAATTAAAAAACTATGAATTTCATTTTTTTTGTGATCTTCTCTTTCATTTTTCGCAAAACGGGACGATTTTCTTTAGGATAGTCTTTTATATCGGTTGTCATTATTTTCCATTCTTCTAATTGTGTCGCTTCTTCTTTCAACCGAATATTTTCCCCGACTTCCCATTGCTTCAGTTTTACCTTTTCTGCTTGCGTCTTACTAAAGGTATGTTTGAAGACTTGTAATTCGGCCACCAAATTCTAGCTTCGACCCACTCCCACTCCCTAACGCGTTTTTTTTTTTTTTTTTTTTTTTTTTTTTTGCAGCCACTTGCCTTTTGGCTTTGTCTCTTCGTATGAGCCGTGGCTCCTCTGGAACAAGCTCGTTGTTTATATCTATTTGACAACGACCGGTCGAACCGCCTCCCATGCTATAACTGCTAGACTCAGAATGTTTAGAATGTTTGGCGGTTGCAACCTTGTTTGGAACCGGCACCCATTTGCTAGATGTCTTCAAAACTAGCCACGCACGTACGTGTTAGAAAGGCCGACGATACTTGTCTTCGTATTTACGCAGCGCCTCTTGAAAAACCATTTCCTCATTCTACCCACTTGGTACCTTGACAAACAATGGGTTATATAATACCCCCAAAAGTGGTTGATCGCAGTATTAATCTGTCGAAACTTGGAGTTTATAGAACCGATCTCTCGATATGGACCGTCTTCCATTATTTCGTGGAATTTTTCGCGCACTGCTGCCTATAAATTTTCTTCGGTTTGATTGATTATATATATATATATATATATATATATAGTATGAGTATATACAAGAAACCCTTCTTAGATGGTAAACCTTAGAAACCCAACATGTGGCTACAATCAAGCCACATCATCACAATCCAAAACCAATTTAATAATAAAATAAGGGTAGCAAGGTAATTTTACCTCTATCATCTTTTGACAATCTCTAGGAAATCTCCATCAAGTACAAGAGAAGGTTTGTACCCTCCATATTCAAGATATCACTCTCTCTCTCTACACCTTCTACAAACATGCTTTTTTTTATCTCTCTCTCTCTCTCTCTCTCTTTACAAAACTTCTGAAAAACTTTAAAACTACACAAAACTTCAAACACCCTATACGTAAATCTAATCGGTCTTACCTTCTGTATACAGTCAATCGAGGTTTTGAAGTGGTGAACAGATCTGGGTTCAAGCTTTTGGTGGTTGAACAGGGGGAGCATCGCCACAAATCTGATATGGGTTCAAGCCGGTTAACAGATGTCGAACCAATTGTCTGCATCAACTTTTGTATGTAGTGAAACAAAGTCATGATAATGTCGTTTGTCATGGTGAGCTCATTGATTTTTCTTGTGCATTTTTTTTGTTTATGTATTTTTAGATATAGAAACAGAGTTCCAACGAACAGATCTGCGAGCAGAGACGACAAGGGCTGTTGATTCTCCGACCGGAGACTACCTCCACTTCTGTTAGTTTATTGTTTGTATGATGATATAGTTGTACTTCTATTTTACTTCTTTAAAGTTGTGTGATAATATAATAAGATATTATTTTCTTATATAATATCGTAGCTAGGTGTTTTCATAACAAAAGAGTATTCATAATAATATCGTAGGTGGGGTTATTTCTTTAAAGTGTATTCATAAAGCTGTGTATTATTACTATAAGCTAAGTTTGATTTTTTTGTGATGAATTATTATATTATTAGTTTAAAAAATTGGGGAAAAGGGTTAGGTTGAAATCGGGTTATAGTCTATTATTCTCGTATTAATTTAGCAGTAGATTTAGTGGGTGTATGAGTTCACCGTTTTTAAAAGAAAAAGATGATGGAATTTGGGTTGTGAATTATGAGTTTATCAAAATATGTTTTTTGCATACCAAGTGTTTGATCAAATGCTTGAATGAAAAAAAAAAACTTATGTTAACCTTTTTGATTTTTTTTAATATTATTTTGTTTATGTTAGATTGTTAAGGAATGGGGAGATGAGGTTGATAGATCACATGTGATTGATGAATAAATGTTTAGTCTTTTTATGTTAGTATATGCTAACACATGTTAGTGATGTCCCATTATGTGTTTGAAGTGAGATCTAACTAGTAAAGTGAGATCTAACTAGTATATAGCCTTGAAAATTGTAGATTTAAGCACTAAATAGTTGTATAATAAATTAATCATTATTTGTGGTGATCTTTTTGTTGATGTAAACTTTGTAAAGTTTTATCCCTTTTTCATCTTGACTTTGCTTCTAGGCATGTTGACTTAGGCAGACAACACATGTTACCCTCTTATGCAAAGGGTAACAAGTGTTACTCATTTATCCCCAGTTAACGCATGTTCACATTTGGGCCCCGACTAACATGTGTTACTCCTATATAGTATGTTAGATGATGAGTTGGTCAAACCGGTTAATATCTTATCTATTGTTTTGCAGTTGATAACGAAGACCCCCCACTGGTTAACATATGTTAACATACGAAGTCGAAGGAAGCCGAGAAAAATATGTAGAAAAACTTTTTAATAACTTTTTCTTTTTTGTACTCAATGTATAGAGTTACTAGATTTATTTTGTTAAAGTGGTCAATAGTTTGTAATGATACTTTGTAATAACGTGTGTTAATAGTTTGTGTGCTTTATTTCTCAGTAAACTTATGAAGTGAAAACTATAGGGGTAAGCAAGACAAAAAAAGGCTGACAAAATAATCACAAGGTTAACATATGTTACCAAATAACACATGTTAACCTTATGCAACATTAACACATGTTAACCTTCCATACAGTTCATTTGATGTCACGGGGTAGGTTTTTGTGTGGTTCAATAGTTTGTAATGATACTTTGTAATAACTTGTGTTAATAGTTTGTATATTTTATTTCTCAGTAAACTTATGAAGTAAAAACTATAGTGGTAAGCAAGACAAAAAAAAGGGCTGACATTAAATACAAGTTTAATAAATGTTACCAAATAGCACATGTTAACCTCTCATGCAACATTAACATATGTTACCCTTTACATGCAGTTCATATGAATGTCTTGGGTAGGTTTATCTCTTGTTCAATAGTTTGTAATGATTGACGTGTGCGTATATACACATAATTTTACAATGAAATAACACACGTTTCTGCTTTAATATTTATAAAAATGGTTTAGACCTTAATATTAAAACACACACAATAGGGCAAGTGTACCCTGTCATATATGTAGTAAGTATAGATAAGAACCAGATATCGATCCATGGATGCGCGCGGAGCAATTGTACCGAAACTCTATCCCCAATTTACCAGTAGGAAAAGATAGTGGAAGTTTGTTTAAACTAAATTAATTCTAAAATATCTAACTAACATATGTAAGACTCCAAATACAAAATATAACTATATAGACTATAATACATCAATCCTAGCATGTCATCTACATATCATATGAAATAAAGGCGAGTGATCAACATTCTCATTTTCCGACAGTTAGTGTCCCTTTCGGGCATCCTAACATGACAACTATACAGAAAGTTAACACGAATACACACGTTAACCATTTCAAGTCGTTTATTAGCGAGCAGCTAATATGATCTCATGCAAATCTTCTAAAGATAAGTTAGTCATCTATTAAGAGTTTTCTAACCTCACTAATCCAGGAAAGCGATACCGAATACACAATACAGCCACCTAGACTAGCATAAAGTAAAGCATTTCACAACCTAATCCATTTTACCAACTTTGAACACAGATCTACTAAGATCGCTATTTTTACCAAAATAACTAGCAAAGATCATTAACCGTGTCAAAGATTAGTAACGACACCATTAAGATTTTAAAACCCTTTTACGTGCCGGTAAGCATTTCTAATCATTATTTGACTGACTTTAACAAATCATTACAGTTTCATGGTGTAAACTTATTAACAAGTTAACTAGTCTTCTACCGGATGATTAAACGGACGGTTTTTCAAGATGTATCCGCCTAACATATTCGACAATTATCAAAGTCAATCCAACATAACTACAAATCCAATAACAATGAAACAAGGTTGCATTATGATCATCAAGATTAAGTCATGAAAAACGCCAAATTTATACAAGACATGATTAACTATACAAATGATTGTTTCTACGTACTACATACTAGTGTTTTTGCCCGTAGGCGTACAATCTACTAAATAAACATCACAAATAGCATACAAAATTAGATTCAGATCATAAGTAGTTTAAAGGATCAAACCATAAAAATGCTAAAGTGAAGGATCGGATGATGATGGATGGATCGGACGGCTTCCCGAGCTTGTTAAACAGCTTTCCAACAGCTCCTTTGGTCCAAAAATCGCCTCAGATCGCCTCCAGAATACCCAACCATCGATCAGTGAGCTGAAAACTCTGTTTTATAGAGTCAGGGACCTGTGAGCGGCCGCGCGGTCTCTGTGAGTGGCCGCTCACTTTACCAAAAGTCCAACAAGTGGCCTGGTTGCTGACGTAGGCCTTCTAGAAGGTTCCCATAAATATCAGGAGGAGCGAGCGGCCGCTGACAGAGAGTGAGCGGCCGCTCACAGTACCCAGGGTCCTGTTTGCGCGCCGAAATCTTCGTTTTCCTTCAGCTTTGCTTCCGGGACATCGTTTTAGACCTGAAATCGTAAAGATACCCAAATAAGTACCAATTCCTCATGTACAAGGTCAAAAACGTATATAAAGGGTAGTTAAATTGGGGCTTTTATTTGTATAAATTAACGTATATCAAACATCCCCACACTTAAACATTGCTTGTCCCTAAGCAATAGAAAACTCAAAAACACTCCCAATGGCAACAAGTAGCAAACCGGAAAGTTAATAAATCAAATGGCTAGTTGGTTTGTCAAAAGACATCATCAAAGATTTCAAACCGACAAACACTTGAAAATATAATGATAGGCAAAGGTCAAGGGTATGGAATGGATATTTAAAGTTACAAATGGTTAAAACTAGGCGGTTAAGTCTAACTAAATAGAAACAAATGAAGAACTATACAAAACAAACGCGAACGTAGGCGATTTTTATTTACTTTGAGCTAACCACAAAATTCTAATTTTAAAGCACTAAAAACTGCTCAAACTCTGCTAAATCACCCTATTTTAGGGTTTGCTATTTTTCTGAATTTTTCTAGAATTTGTTTTCTTTTTTCTTACAATGTCGAATATAACTGATAACTACAACACGAATATACACAAACACGGGATCTAAATGCCCGAACATGAACTATAACATAAAACGAGTCGGACAATAACCTAAGCCGAGTTTCAACACAAAAGGTTTAAAGTAAAAAAGGCTAAATTTGGTTAAGTGGGGAAATGGTGGGTTAAATAAGAAAAACACGGGATATAGGCTCAACATGGTTAACTAGTGGATAACCTTTGGGTGCGGAAAACAGATAAAACGAAAAGAAAAGACTTAAATCAAAAGGGTATCCTAAATGCCTTAATCACTTTCATGCAACTCTACACATATATGATCTCGAAAAGTATGCTAATAACAAGTTCTAAATCACATAAGCCATTCGGCGCACTCATATTCCGCATATATCAAGTAAGTATCGAAAAAGCAATAAAAGGCTCAAAAAGAATGCTCACGTAACGGAAGGAATGGGTACAAGTGTAAGAATTAACATGCCAGTCACTCTTTTATTTACAACGCTTATCAAACTCTATTGTTTTTCATTTGGCTTGTCCGCTTTTATCAAATTTAATGCTTCCTAAAACACAACCAACCGTATTAATTTACAAAAATTATGATGAATTCATGGCTTTTTGCTTTATATTATGCCATAAAAAATTAAAAACTGGAGTTTTTTTTTCACAACTTAGGACAAGCAAAGCTAATATTGTTAACAACCCTCCCCACACTTGAATATCACATTGTCCCTAATGTGACTCAAAAAATAGTAAAGCATTATGAACAGCTAAACTATAGTGTAAGCTAAGTAAAGTTAACATAGTTACCCTCCCCACACTTGAACATCACATTGTCCCCAATGTGACTCAAAAAAAAGTAAAGCATTATGAATAGCTAAACTATAGTGCAAAGAAGAGAAACTAAAAACCCCCCTGGTGTCGAAGCAAACTGAAGGTTATCCCTGGATGTTGTCATGTCTACTAAGCCCTTAATGCTCGTGTGTATCCTGAACTCCTTTTCCTTAGTACCTGCAAAAGTGCTAAAAGGCGCTCCAAAACACACAACTCATTAAACAAAACTCCAAGCATTCATCAGTACTGAATTTAAAACAAAGCAAAGTAAATTGTCTAAAATTGAATACATAAACCGGGGGGGGGGGGGGTTTAAAAGAAACTCAAAACGAAACCCCCAAACTACAATAGTGCATAAAATATAATAGAGATACCAACGCCCCCTTCTAGCGCCATAAAACCTTCAAACATGCTATCAAAGCTCGACCGCGTTTCATTTCTGAATGCGGTGAACTCGCCATAAAAGTTAGGCGGTGGTGGCTGGTGCTGCTGCTGTGGCTGTGGCTGTTCTTCCTCCTCCTCCTCATCTAGCCCAAAGGGCATGAAATTCCCCAATGCATTGTTGTTTCTTGGGTTCTTGGGCTCTGTTTTGCGATGCTTCATAATAAAATAACGCAGTTTTGAAGCGACTTTCTACACTATCATACCGTGCGAATCAATCCTGCAAAACTAAACACAAACTAGAAAACAAGTTAAAACTAGCAATTTAACTAAAAATTACACTAACTTATGATCATATATACAATTTGGCACGCCCATACACGCCGTGCTATATTTATTAACGAGTCGCTAGCTAGACTCACTTCCTCACACTTATTAGGCATGTGGGGCGTAGAGTTAAATTACCTCCACAGTCGAGTCAACCGGTCCATCAATGTAAGCTATTAAGCGATGACCGTTTACTTTCAAACTTAGTCCATTTTGATGTATGGACTCGTCCATATGGACTTTAAACATTTTGGAATGGCCGTTTTCATAAAAGATTTTCTTTAAGATCGCTTTCGCCCAAATGGAGATTGAGTACGGGCGAGAAGATCGATCGAGCAATGAACAGACATTGGCCATCCCCACACTTAAACTGACGCAATGTACGAAATAATTACAGACAAAATAATTAAAGACTCGATCTAAGAAAAACGGATGGAATATACACAGATAAACATACTAAAAACTATACACTAACTTAAATTATGATAATATATAAATACGAAAATATAAAAAAATTTTCAGCAAACTCTGAGTTGCTCGCACATCGCGAATAAGTATAGACCGCTTCTCGCGTGGCGCAAGTGAGCACAATGACTCAAGGTGCTCGCGCGTCTCAACAAGATAAAGACCGTCTTTTTGCTTGCGCGAAAATAACAGTTTTCACCGAAAAATAATATAACGGAAGTTGATGGATAGAAACGATGATGGATGCCAATGTATTGAGTTAAAAACGGAAGATAGCGGTTATTCACGTCACGCGAAGGACTCTGGTGATCCTGTTCGTGTATCGCGAACAATAAAAGATATAATCCGGGGTAATTAGGAACTCGCTTAAAGCGGAACCATAAGCCCAGCTTCTTTGCGAATCGCAAGGAAGCATTTTTCACTGAAAATTATTTTTATTAAAACCACTTCTATATTAAATAAATTTCCCAAATTTTTCTTAACCCAAACCTTTTATAAAAGCATCCAAACCATCAAATTTAAACATAACATACCCAGACTTCCATTATATATTTACATAAAAACTATAAATACATAAAAATTAAAATTATATAAACAGATAAACATATGAACACATGGTCAATAAATAAAGAATTTAACTTTCCAAATCTAAAAATTTACAATTAGTCCAAATCCGGACAAATAAATCAAATAAAGAATCAATCAAATTATACACAAACCAGTAAATCCAATATTTAATAAATTAAATCTATCAACATCCTAATGAACGTATAATCATCAATTCAATCCTATAAGCATAAAAATGAACAAATATATATGCAAACCTATGAACCAATCTAAAATCAATCCAATATATTAACAGACAGATAAATTAAATAAACAATCAAATAATAATATATGCAAATAAATGAATGAAATAAAGAATCAACGAAGTATAAACAAGTATTCACAAGCATGTACACTGGTAAAAAGTTGACTCGGTTCGTTCCTAAACCTCGTCGCGTCCCCGGCAACGGCGCCAAAAACTTGACGTGTGCGTATATACACATAATTTTACAATGAAATAACACACGTTTCTGATTTAATATTTATAAAAATGGTTTAGACCTTAATATTAAAACACACACAATAGGGCAAGTGTACCCTGTCATATATGTAGTAAGTACAGATAAGAACCAGATATCGATCCATGGACGCGCGCGGAGCAATTGTACTGAAACTCTATCCCCAATTTACCAGTAGGAAAAAATAGTGGAAGTTTGTTTAAACTAAATTAATTCAAAAATATCTAACTAACATATGTAAGACTCCAAATACAAAATATAACTATATAGACTATAACATATCAATCCTAACATGTCATCTACATATCATATGAAATAAAGGCGTGTGATCAACATTCCCATTTTCCGACAGTTAGTGTCCCTTTCGGGCATACTAACATAACAACTATACAGAAAGTTAACACGAATGCACACGTTAACCACTTCAAGTCGTTTATTAGCGAGAAGCTGATATGATCGCATGCAAATCTTCTAAAGATAAGTTAGTCATCTGTAAACAGTTTTCTAACCTCACTAATCCAGGAAAGTGATACCGAATACAAAATACAGCCACCTAGACTAGTGTCACACCCTCAAATTTCCACTGCGGAGTTTTACCGCGAGGCGCATGACAAACTAGGATCCAAGTCAACGGTCACAATAAACAACACTATATGAAATACGTAAACTAAAAAAAACATAGTTTCCATAAAGTGACAACCATAGCGGAAGCATTTAAAGAATTTAATCAGTTACAAAACTGTGTTCCAAAGTATTCAAGACACTTATTTCAAAACGTGCAACTAAGCCTAGACGCCAATGCAGACCCGTGCGCCTAGTCCAATTAGTGCTACCTTAGCGACCTGAGAAAACATGCCAAAAAGACGTCAACATATATAATGCTGGTGAGTTCACAGGTTTGTTCCATATGTTACCAAAATGTTACCAAAGTGTTACCAAAGTATTACCATGTCCATACTATATCAATGTTACCAAGTACGCTAGCTAGGCGTATGTTTTGTTACTACTACGATTGGAAAACCATTACTAGACAAACCAGTGTTCGCTCGAGTGTTCAACAATGTTTAGCAAGTTCGAGACAATATGCACCCGCCTGGCCCTCCAAGCCATCGAGTGGGGCCTGTCAAACCCGATAGATCTATCCACATTTCCCCCGTTGTGCATCCCCGCACATTCATGGTTTCCCCCGGGACTTTCAAAGAACGTATAGCAACGCAGACTTAAATCATAGTATGACACCTGTTACCAAAATAAGTTTAGCGCATATTTTCTCCCCCAAAAGTAAAAGCAGTAAAAGTGGGGCCGTGAACGCACCTTAAGTTGTGTTCTTCAGTAATAAAAGAAAGCCAAGCCCTTGATAATCCCAACTACCAGAGATCTATCAAAATGTTCACATAAGTGTTCCAACTAATAACCATAAGGTTATCTAGTCACCGATTATCCAGATCGTGACCAAGTATGTTTTAAAACGTGTTTTGAATGTTCAACCGACACACTAGACCGACCCGACATCCCGTTGGTGACTCATTACCCTAACTAATCAAGTATACATAGATTACACACAAGGTTCAAGCATAAAGCACTTAGTTTGCATCAAAAATCTCATTTTTGATTCCATAGGGTCGAACCAGGAGTTTCAGTTCCACCTTCGCCCCTTTTTTACCACGTTCGACCCTTTTGAGACACATTCGACCCATTTAAACAGATTCGACCAACATTGTCTAGGTTCAACCCTGGGATTCCATCTTCGACCCCACGACTGGTCGAAGGTGCCCAGGTTCGACCCTTGCAAAATGCTCTTCCACAAAACGCTTTGAAAACATCCGAAAACATCACGAAACATCACCAATAATAGCAGTCAAGTATGAATAACATATCCCCACAAAAACCCACCAATTTAGCCCTGAAACTTGTTCGTTTTAGCCCTTTCCCAAAATGGCAAAAATTATGGAAGTGTCACATCATGCATGAAATCTTTACCCAATTTGGAAACTTTTCGAAATCTTCTCATAATCATCTTAAAATGCTCAGTTTATTGTGCATATGAAAACCCCCAATAGTTCTATTGATAATACTAGCATGCATCAAGCCCTAGATTTATCAAACTCCCTAAATTTGATATAATATCATCATCTATCTAATTGTAACCTTAATCAATCATAAACTTACAATAATAGCAGCCCTAGATCATGTTTCTAGCATTAGTACAGCAGCAAATCATTAAACAACCCATAATATCACATAACACATAATTAACATATGTTTATTGATATGAAAACCTATGTTTAATGATAAGGTTTAAGTTTAGAAATTTTTTTAAAAGGTTTTTAATCATAAAAACATCCTTAGAACAGATCTGGACATTTAGGGTTAGATGAAAACGAATCAAGATGCTTTAAAAAGGGTTTAGGATTAAGAACACACCTTGGATTCTTGATTAGATGTTGTTTGTAGGTTAGATTATGAAAAACAAGAGCAAAAACTCCTTCCTTAGTGATTAAAATCGTTTGAGAGTGTTTAGAGACGGCTAGGGTTTGTTAAATGGTGAAAAATAACAAAGTGTGGTATTTATATTAACTCCACATTCGCCCCTTGCATGGGGTCGAAGGTGCCACCTTCGCCCATTTACAAGGTCGAATGAACTTGTTCTGTGGTTTGTTCCAGGTTCGCCCCTTATCCAAGGGTCGAACCAAGGCTCATTTCCAGGTTCGCCCCCACGCCATGGGTCGAACTAGGACTTGTGTTTTCCAGTTTTTCCAGTTTTGTCGTTTTAGCGTATTTAAACACATTCAAACGTATGATCATGCAATTCTAACCCATGTTAAGAAAACATAGGCACGTATAATCATGTTCACACCTTGTAGCACATATTATCATGTTTTGTTACATGTGTTTTAATAATCTACCTGTCCTACTTGATTCAGTTCATGTAATTTCACCAACAACGGGACTCGGTACTAGTGTATTCCCAAAATGACTCCCAATGATCCTCCAGATCATTGAACCTTGGACAATCCTATCATAACCTGACTCAACTAACCTAGTTAAGTCCGTTTATAAATGTCTCTTACTAAGGTAGACTTATGTTTTACCAAAATGTTTAGGCCGAACATATCGGGTGTCACATCATCCCCACGTTGAAAGAATTTTCGTCCCGAAAATTGCACGAAGCCCAAAAATGAAAGAGACGAAAAGAAGGAAACGAAGAGAAAATTTACCGGTTGTCACATCATCCCCACGTTGAACGGAATCTCGCCCCGAGATGCATTTTGCTTCAGCAGTAACATGCCTAGACTCAAACGCACGCTTCAGAAAAAGATGAGGATATTTAGATTTCATTTGATCCTCCCGTTCCCACGTGAACTCCGGTCCACGATCCGAGTTCCAACAAACCTTAACGATGCGGATTTTACTCCGGCGAAGGCTACGAATCTTATAGTCGAGAATCTCAACAGGTTCCTCCACAATCCGAAGACGATCATCAACCTTGATCTCTTCTAGTGGTACAATAAGAGATTCATCAGCCAAACACGTCTTCAAGTTAGACACATGGAAAACGTTGTGAACACTACCGAGCTCCGCCGGTAAGTCAAGTCTGTATGCCACCGGTCCAATCCGTTCCAAGATTGCAAACGGTCCGACATAACGAGGGTTAAGCTTGCCACGCTTTCCAAAGCGTATGACGCCCTTCCATGGTGAAACTTTCAGAAGTACTTTGTCCCCAAACTGGAACTCCAAAGGTTTGCGACGGCGATCGGCATAACTCTTTTGACGATCCCGTGCGACTGCCAAACGGTTACGAATTTGTACGATTTTCTCCGAAGTTTCGTACACCAGTTCCGGACCAGTGAGCTAGCTCTCGCCCACCTCGGCCCAACAAAGAGGAGACCGACATTTCCGTCCGTAAAGAGCTTCGAACGGAGCTGCCTTGATACTAGAATGGTAACTGTTGTTGTAAGAGAATTCCACCAACGGCAGGTGTATCTCCCAACTTTTGCCAAAATCGATAACGCATGCCCGAAGCATGTCCTCTAAGGTTTGAATCCTCCGCTCACTCTGACCGTCAGTTTGCGGATGATAAGCCGTACTCATATCCAACTGAGTACCCAAAGCCTTGTGCAGAGCCTTCCAGAAACGCGAAGCAAAACGAGAATCACGATCAGAGATAATAGAAACAGGCACCCCGTGCCGAGAGACTACCTCCTTAAGGTAAAGTCAGGCCAACCGCTCGAGCCCATCAGTTTCCTTAATAGGTAGGAAATGTGCCGATTTTGTCAACCTGTCGACAATCACCCAAATCATATCGCAACCACTTGGTGACTTCGGTAGTTTGGTGACAAAATCCATCGTGATTAGTTCCCACTTCCATTCTGGAATCTTAGGTTATTGTAGGAGACCAGACGACTTCTGGTACTCCACCTTGACTTTAGCACAAGTCAAACATTTGCTCACGTAGGAGGCTATATCAGCATTCATGTTCAGCCACCAATAGAGTATCTTCAAATCGTGATACATCTTGTCGGAGCCTGGGTGAACAGAATACCGGGATTTGTGAGTTTCATCCAAGACAAGCTCCCGTAATCCCCCGAACAAAGGAACCCAAACACGCTCTGCGAAGTAGTGTAGTCCATCGGACCTAAGCTCAAGCTGCTTGTCAGCACTGTGCATAGTTTCAGCTTTAAGGTTTTCCTCCTTCAAAGCTTCCGGTTGTGCAGACGAATTTGGTCAGGCAAAGAGGAATGAATGGTGAGCTGTATAGCTCGAATACGACGAGGTTTCGCAGATTCCTTCTTGCTCTAGGCGTCCGCCACAACGTTCGCCTTGCCAGGATGATACTTAATAGCACAGTCATAATCATTCAGGAGTTCAACCCAGCGACACTGCCGCATGTTTAACTCTTTCTGGTCGAAAATATGCCGGAGACTCTTGTGATCGGTGTATATGGTGCATTTGGTATCGTACAAGTAATGTCTCTAGATTTTCAACGCAAAAACCACCGCACCCAATTCCAGATCATGGGTAGTATAGTTCTTCTCGTGAACCTTAAGTTGATGAGAAGCATAAGCAATGACCTTCTCGCGTTGCATCAACACGCAACCGAGACCACGAATAGAAGCGTCACATTACACAACAAAATCATCTGTACCTTCAGGTAGGGATTAGATAGGTGCAGAACAAATTTTAAGCTTCAACATCTGAAATGCTGACTCCTGTAGTTCACCCTAATTAAACTTTCGGTATTTCTGGGTAAGAGAGGTGAGGGGTTGAGCGATCTTCGAAAATCCCTCAATGAAACGACGATAGTAACCCGCAAGACCTAGGAATTGCCGCACCTCAGATGTCGTCTTTGGTGCTTCCCAGTCTTTAATAGCTTCGATCTTAGCCGGATCAACATGAATTCACAGTTCATTAACCACATCCCCTAGGAATTGAACTTCACGTAGCCAGAAATCACACTTTGAGAACTTAGCATACAACTGCTCCTGTCTCAAAAGTTCCAAGACTATCCGCAAGTATTCCTCGTGGTCCGTCTTATTCTTAGAATAGACCAGAATGTCATCAATAAACACGATGACGAATTTGTCAAGATAAGGCTTGCAAACGCGGTTCATCAAGTCCATGAACACCGCCGGTGCGTTAGTGAGACCAAAAGGCATGACCAAGAACTCAAAATGGCCATAACGAGTACGAAAAGCAGTTTTCGGAACATCGGTTTCCTGAACGCGCAACTGGTGATAACCAGATCGCAAGTCAATCTTCGAATAATAACTAGAGCCCTGGAGCTGGTCAAAGAGGTCATCAATGTGAGGGAGAGGATAATGTTAGGACAAAAAGGATTGGTGAAACCACTTTTGCAAACCTTAAGTCTAATTCACTTCTGTCAAAATATTCTAAGTATAGAACTGCTGATAAATAAGGATCAAACTGCTGAAGAAGAGATTCACAAGTGCTGAAGAAGAAAAGTCATCAGAAGTTCTGAAGTTCAAACCAGACACTTCTACTGAAGAACTACTGAAGACAAACTACTCATCAGTAGTTTGTCATTCATCAGTATTTACATGAAGATCTTTTCCACCGCCTTTTTGTATCAGTAGTTTATTACTTTAGTATTTCTTTTTGCTTTATGTACAAGTTCCAAGACTGCAACTTGTTGCAACTTGTTTCTGAACTTGCTTTTTGGCAAGGTTCATGTATTTGTAAAGTCAATAAATAGAAGGGTTCATCCCTCTGTTTTAGATATTGATTTTAATACAGAAATCCTTCAACACTTATTATTGTTATTTCCATTTCATGTTTATTGAGAATCTGTCGAAGTGTTTCATTCTCATTCAATACATAGATTCTCAATAAATACTTATCATTTATTAGTTCTTGAATCCAGGGGGAGAAATAACTCCTGTTGATAAGTGTAGCTTTAAACTCAAAACATTCCGCTGTGCTATCACTGATCAAGAACTTGCTAAGCACTTAAGTGTTCACTAGCAAGTTCATATCAAAGAGCAATATACTGATCCAACAAGTAACGATTCTTGATGGTCACTTTGTTCAACTCACGATAATCGATGCACATGCGAAGACTTCCGTCCTTCTTCTTCAAAAACAAGATAGGAGCTCCCCACGGGGAAGAACTCGGTCGGATGAAACCCTTTTCCAAGAGTTCCTGCAACTAACTGAACAACTCTTGCATCTCGGGAGGTGCAAGATGGTACGGGGCTCAGGCAATAGGAGCTGCACCAGGTGCAAGATCAATACCAAACTCGACCTGACGATGAGGAGGAAGACCAGGTAAATCATCAGGGAATACATCAGGAAAGTCACGAATCACAGGGATACCCTTGATCTTCTTCTCATCATCAGTCGAAACAGAAACAAGTGCCAGAATGGCCGAATAACCCTCTTGAAGATACTTAAGGGCTTTCATACTAGAAATGATACTCAGCGGAGCACCGCTCTTCTCACCATGAACCGAAAGAGTCTCTCCATCAGGGAGAGGGATCCGAATGACCTTATCGAAACAAACGATCTCCGCACGATACAATGATAACCAATCCATGCCCACAACGACATCAAAACTACCCAAAGGTACCGGCATAAGGTCAATGGGGAAAGACAAACCCGACAGTTCCAAGCGACATTCCTTAAGAATATGCGTCGCTTCAATGTTCTTACCATCAGCCAATTCTAACAAGTACTTAGCCTCTAAAGGTGTGGGTACTATATCAAGCAATCGACTAATGTCCACAGATATTAAACTGTAACTGTAGGTCCCTTTCCCTTGAGATCTTCTCTGCAATCAAACCAAACACGAATCCTAGACGCGGAATATCTTTGATCCGTGGATATCACACAAAGAACACAAGATTACTTTTTAATGCTTTTCTTATTAATCGAATCACAACTAATAAGAACCACAATGAACTTGTAATCCTAGCTTGCTCTCTCTCTCAAACTCTCTATGACACAAGACCCACCAACTCACCAACTCCTAAAACCCCATGCATCATATGCTTATATACATGCATCCTCATGGGCTTTTAACTGGGCTTGTGTTGGGCTTTTACAATGCAAGCTTAATTACATATTCACGAACTAACTTAGACAAGTTCTTCTAACGACACGAACAATATAAAGTCTTCTGTCAATAATCCCGAGCGTTTGTTTATCCGTTTGAGTATCTGTCACAAACTTGCACCAACAAACTCCCCCTTGACAGATGCTCTTTAAGATTATTTTTCAAATCTCAAAGTATCTTCAATTGTCTCCCACTTGAAGTCTTTAATCTTCAACAGCTTGATCTTGAGATTGTCTACCAAAGTAATTTAGAAGAACTTGGCAGATCACTTCTCTTCTTTTCTTCAACTTGTGATCTTGAGTCTTTAACAGCTCTCTTATGTTCAGCATCTCTTGAGAATTAAGTAACTCCCCCTGAGAATAAGCTTGGATTGTAAAAACTTCCACTTGAGCTCTACACGAATGCATTACTCGATCTGAAGTCTTTTTACTCCCCCTGAAACATAGAATATTTCTTCCTATATGTATATTTCTCCCCCTGAGCTGCTAAGTCTTCTAAAATCAGCAACTGTTGTTTAGAACTTCAGTGTCTTGTCGTCTTCTTGTCTCTGTTTCTTCAAAAATTTTCTTGAATCACGTGAATTTGTCCAAAAGGAGGTTCAGACCTCATCACGTCCATCATTATCATCAAAATACCTGTCACACTCAACCAACTTGTAAGTAAACCATCATCACACATATAAACTTACAAAGTCTATAAACCACCTGTGACAAAAATTGTTTTGCAGTTAAAATTCATAAGCTTTCAAAAGATATGTTGTTTTGCAAAATTTTCTAAGTGTTTTAGAAAAACAACTTTCAAAATTTTCTAAACAGTCAGATCCACCGCAGAACAACCGTTTCTCGTGCGTCAAATCCTGAAGCAAAATAAAATCTTTTTGGATTTTTAGATTTTTTGACAAGTAAAATAAATGAACGTAAAGACAATTCAAGTAAACTATGTACAAACAAAAAAAACACTCTATTTTTTTTGTTATAGCAATCACTGGTTAAAAGGATCATATCAGCTAGATTGAGATGTCACACTAAGTTAATGTTCTTAATAACTTCTTAATGTGTAAGACTGCATTCCAAGACGATTACCAGTATTATGTATCCACATAAACAATATAACACTTAACGATTCCAAATCCAAATTAGCATTTAAGTGTATTAAACTGAATCATCTATGTTACCCACGACATGACATACCCCCGCGATCAAGTCATGCACAAAGGTTCATCGTAACAGGTGAGTAAATTGCCATTATCCATGTTGTTTACAAGGTACGAGACACGATGGTGTACAGGTCTGCATATATCTGGATGCAACAAAGTGACCAAACGTGTAATCAACCAGGGTTAAGACAAATACCATTTTATGCGGTACGAATTTTCAGCTTTAGGCGTTTTTGATTGATTGCCTTTTAGCCTTTGAGGGTTTTGGCATTTATCGTATGCTCTTTTAAGATGTTCTGACAAAGTCTAGGTCAGCATGTATCTGGATGCAGCAGAAGACCAGTCAGATCATCCCTGGATAAATTTAACAATTTAAAGACCTGAAACCTCAGAATTTTGTAACACGCTATCAACGCAAGATTTAAGACTATAAAATCATACGCCAATGACATGTGTCCCACAGAATCAACAGTCATTAAGATTTCTATTTTAATTAATAGACCAGATTCGTGTGTCAATTGCCTACCAGTAAATCATATAATGAAGATGCAGCCACACTTAGCTTTAATTTTTCTGCTCAATTTTATTAAGTGTAACAAAATCAACAGCTAATGTGCTATCATTTCCAATTAGGTACCATATTTGCTATAGAGTTTTTTTTTTTTTTTTTTTTTTTTTTTTTTTTTTTTTTTGTAAACCAAGCAGAAGCAAATAAAACACAAATTAAAAACTAGCTAAAAACTTAAAAACTAAAAGCTTCAGCACTTATGAGAAAACTAAAAGTTATTCCGGGTTTCTCATCCCGTTCAGCTGCACTAACAGTTCAAACCGAGCTCTATCGAAAGCTTTTGTGAACAAATCAGCTGGGTTATCCAAAGTATCAACCTTTTTCAAATAAATCATCTTTTTCTCAAAACAATCCCTTATGAAATGATGCCTTATGTCTATATGTTTTGTTTTGGGAAAGTTTTTGGGATTTTCTGTAATTGAAATGGTGGCCTGATTATCAATAAGTATTGGAGTATGAGTGAAATTCAAACCGTAATCCCGCATTTGTTGTTGTATCCACAAAACCTGTGAACAACAGCTACCAGCAGCAACATATTCTGCTTCACAAGTGGAAACAGCCACCGAAGTCTGCTTTTTGCACTGCCAGGATACGATTCTTCCTCCTAAAAATTGACATCCACCAGTAGTAGACTTCTGATTCTGGTTACATCCGCCGTAGTCTGAATCTGTATACGCTACAAGATCCAATTCGCCATCAGCTGGATACCAGATTCCCAATTTGGGTTTCCCCTTTAGGTATCGAAGAATCCGTTTGACCGCAATCATATGTGACTCCTTTGGATCCGCCTGAAACCTGGCACAAAGACAAACTGGAAACATAATGTCAGGTCTAGAAGCAGTTAAGTACATGAGTGAACCAATCATTGCCCGATACTCTGTGGGGTTGACATATTTGTCGCTTTCGGTATCTGGACCGAGACCGTGGTTGACCGGTAGAGGAGTATGATAAGGGGTGCAATCATTCATCTTGAAACGAGTCAGGATGTCATGCACATACTTGGTTTGATGGATAAACATTCCATCTGCCTTCTGATCCACCTGTAGACCAAGGAAAAACTTTAACTCCCCCATAGCACTCATTTCGAACTTCCTTTTCATGACCTGCTCGAATTCCTTGCATAAGTCGTCATTTGGTGACCCGAAGATGATGTCATCAACGTACACCTGTACCAGCAGAAAATCTTCTCCTTTTCTCCGAATGAAAAGTGTACTGTCAATCTTTCCTCTCTCAAAGCCATTGTTCAAAAGGTAAGAAGACAGAGTCTCATACCATGCCCTGGGTGCCTGATGAAGTCCATAAAGGGCCTTGTCAAGTTTGTAGACCCGATCTGGATATTCTGGATCTGTGAACCCCGGTGGTTGAGAGACATACACCAGCTCTTGGACTTTTCCATACAGAAAGGCGCTTTTAACGTCTAACTGATATACTTTAAATCCTTTATAAGACGCAAAGGCCAGAAATAAGCGAATTGCCTCTAGCCTAGCAACTGGTGCAAACACTTCATTGAAGTCTATCCCTTCCTGTTGATTAAACCCCTTGACCACTAGTCGAGCCTTATTCCTGACCACAACACCATTATCATCTTTCTTGTTCCGAAAAACCCATTTGGTGCCAATTTCCTGTGCACCCCGAGGGAGATCGACCAACTCCCAGACTTTGAGCTTCCTAAACTGAGCCAGCTCCTCCTGCATTGCCTCTACCCACGAGTTGTCACGAAGAGCCAGTTGATACGTCTTTGGTTCGATCTGTGAGATAAAGCATTTCATACATTTGTTCACAATCCCTGAGTCTTTAATTCTTGCGTACATGCAGTTGGCAGTCGCAAAGCTTCTCCTTGTCTGAATTCCCGCAGTAGGATCTCCCAGTATATAGTCAACTGGATGATCTTTATTTGCACGTGTTGATGCCACTGTGTCAACTGTTAATTCATCACCTAAGTTGGAGCCAATTGCTCCTGTAGCCACTTCTTCATCAGTAGAATCTGTCCCGAACGGGTTCGTGAAAGGTTCTTCTTCAGGTTCGATGGCAGGTTCGGTAGATGTAGATTGATTGTTTCCCGAAGAGCTTGCTTGAGCATCTGTCTTGTCCTTTTCTGCAGAAATCGGGACTATTGAACGAGGTGAAACACAGTCGTCGTCATCCTCAGCAACAATCACTGGTTCTTCATCTGGTTCTGCATTAAAGGTGTGAGGAACATTAAAGGATTTAAAAAACAGAATCATAATCGAACATCCAACTGGGTTCCTGTGCACTATCCTTTGGTGAGTGACTAGTTATTTCAATGTTGAAAGCAATTTCTACTACACCTTTAGATTTATTAAAAACACGTTTATTTGGTGATCCAGGTACATAACCAAGGAAAAATCCCTCGTCAGAAACCTCACCAAATTTTGGTTGGTTTTTATTTTTAAGAATAGTGCAAGGCGCCCCAAATGGTTCAAAATCTTTGATATTTGGTATTCGACCGTTCAAGAGTTCATAACACGTTTTATTGTGTTTCTTGACGGTCAAAACCCTATTCAAAACATAGCATGCTGTATTCACAGCCTCCCCCCAGAATTGAACAGGAAGCTTAGAGTCAGCTAGCATTGTTCGCGCTGATTCAATCAAAGTCCTATTTTTCCTCTCCGCGACTCCATTCTGTTGTGGCTCATAAGGAGCACTAAATTGATGTTCAATTCCCTTGCGAATGCAAAAGATTGAAAACGTGCTGTTCTTGAACTCCGGGCCGTTGTCGCTTCTGATTCTCTTGAGAGTGGTGTTGAATAGATTCTCTGCTTGAAGAATGAAGTTTGTTAAGACTTCTCCTGTCTCATCCTTCGAACCTAAGAAAAACACCCACGAGAATCTGGAAAAATCATCAGTAATCACAAGGCAATAGAATTTACCACCAACGCTTCTAACGTTCACTGGACCGAATAGGTCCATGTGAAGTAGTTCGAAAGGAGCGGAGATGGTGTTGATAGCTTTAGGGTGATGAGGTTTCTTGTGTTGTTTTCCCTTTTTACAAGGGACACATTTATCCTCAACCCCAAAGCTTTTTAAAGGAACACCTGTCACCAAACCGTTTTTCACAATGTAGTTCAGCTTTCTAAAGTGAATGTGCCCCATTTTCCGATGCCATAATAGTGAATCTGATTCAGATGCTCTTGAAAGAAGGCATGTGGTCTCCTCTGAAGTATCGTCAGGTATACTCATGTCCAGGATGTATGTGTCGTTTCTTCTGGGAGCCCTCATGATTATCCACTCTTTAGGAATTACCACCCCTGGTTTCAACACTAAAGCTTCAGTCTTGGTGAAGTGAACCGAATGACCCTTGTCACAAATTTGTGAGACACTCATGAGATTGTGTTTGAGCTCCTCAACATAGTTCACTCCTTCTAGGGTGATCTTGCCATTAGTGACCTTCCCCTTTCCTGAGATGCGCCCGCCTTTGGCGCCAGCAAAGTTCACATAACCTCCATCACATTTCATAAATTCAATCAGCAATCTCAACTCCCCTGTCATATGCCTGGAGCAGCCGCTATCAACATACCACCAGTTGATTACCCTCCTTAGCAGCTCCTGCATTCACAAAGAAGATTAGTTAGAGTAGGGGACCCAAGCTGTGAAAGTCTTGGGTCGTCCCATTTCATCGACAATAGTAAACTCCCTCCAGTATCCATCACTCCCCACTGGAGTTCTGGATCTAGGTGGACTGTTTCTGTTCATTTGGTTATAATGTATGTAGGGCCTTTGATTATGAGGATTGTAATATCCTCCGTGATTCACTGGCCCATTACTGTTACTTTGAGGATAACTCCCTCTGTTGGAGTATCCCTGATTGTAGTTATTTCTAGAAAAATTTTGGTTATTTGAATAGTGTCTATCCCTATAACCATTTTGATTATTTTGATTATTAACAACATTAAATTTTTCACCTTGTGGACTTTGGTGACGTTGTTGCCTATGTGGTGGTTGGTATTTGTTGGCATTAGCAGGAGGTGCCTGCTTTGGAGGAACAGCACCAGAAGTGCTTGCCTGGCCAACACTCACCTGTCTAGGGACAAACGCAGGCTTTTCAAAATTTTTGTTTACTGGTCGTTTGCCTGGATCCCTAGACCAACCATCAGATTCTTTTTCTAATTGCCTTTGCAAAGATTTCTTTGCAGAGTTGCTTACCTCTTTCCTGCTTTCAGACTTAGCAGGAGTCTCACCTTTCTTTGCGTCAGTTGATGTAGTGTTGTCCTTCCTTTTGACAGTACACATGCTAGCTACATGACCTTTTTGATGACATTTAAAACAAGATCGCTTCTCAAGGGGCTTTTTGTACTGTCCCCTTGAGTTCGATGCCTCATTGCTAGCATATTTGGGTGAAGTGTTACCAGAACATTCAGCATTACCCTGTTTGATTTCTTCAGTTTTGGCTTCACCTTTTTTAACAAATTTAGGATTTTTCAAAATAGTTTTTGGTTCAGCCTTTCTGGTTTGAGTTTTTGAAATCACTGGGTTTTCTTTCTTTGATTCAGTTGGGTTAGTTTTAACTGTATTACCTTTATTAACCCCCGACCCTTTAGTGTTCTTGAACACTTCACCTGTTTCTTCATCCATTGACACATTGGATGAACTACCATTCTCAACACTATCTTCACTCTCACTAACATCAACTTCCATTTCATCTAACTTAGGCTTACAAATTTCCTCAGTTACTTCCTTCTCAGTTGGTAAAAACGAATAGTTACCAGTCGCAGGAGGAGGCACATCTTGGTAACCTAATCCACTGTTATCATCTTTATGCTTCTTAGTGTCCTTTCTAGAGTCTATTAAGGCATTAATAAGATACTTAGAGCTGCGAACTTGATCTATTTGCCTATTCAGATCGGCTACCTTAACCTTAAGTTGATCTATTTCAGCATTTTTCTTAGCAATCTCTTCTTGTTTATCAACTAAGGCCAACTGTGTTAGATTAAGGTAATCTATCTTTTCCCTAAGGGCATAGTTAAGTTCTTTTAGATCTTTCTTAGCAGCATTAAGGGAGGTTTTTAGGTTCCCTTCTCTAATCTTATTACCTATGTTAAACTCTTTCTCTTTATCCAGAAGCACAACTAAGTCAGTGTTATGCTCAGCTACTTTATCATTTTCTTTCACAAGTAACAAGATACGCTCAGCATAATCGACACACTTATTACAAGCTTCTACAACTAAAGGTAAAGGAAGGAGTACCTTTTTCTCATTGGATGATAAGTCTGCCATGTATGCCATGAATTCTTTAGCAGACATCCCTTCAGTTGATGCTGTCAGATCCAGCACCTGGGTAGATACCTCCTTGTTTGCTTCACTCTCAGTTGCCGCTGCTTCAGCTTCATTCTCCTTACAGTCATTCACTTCTGTTTCTGTCTCATTAACCTGTTCCTCAGTCACTTGCTCAACAGGTTTCTCAGCATTCTCAGATCCCTCTTCAATAATTTCTGCCATGAGAGCTTGATTTCCTGATCCAGCAGCTCCATCTAAAACACTGCTCCAGTCATATGTGCCGTCAGGCTTAGCCACCATTAGTGCCTTAGAGCTAAAGTTACTCTGAGAAGGCGCCACTGATGAGCTTTGCCTTGTGGTATTTCCCTGATTTTGGCTCTTTGGTCTCGCACATTCTCTGGCAAAGTGCCCGTACCCGTAGCAGTTGTAACACTTGACCTTTGACTTATCAAAACCAGGTCTGCCTCCAACTAGCTTCTTTCCTGTCCTCTCCATGAACTTTCTTGCTCTTCTCGCAATCATAGCAAGATTCCACTGAAGATCCATTTCCTCCAAGTCATCCGGATCTATCTGATCGTAGTCATCATCGAACATTGCCGGATCATTTATCTTCCCTTGTATGTAGTTCTCATAAGATGCTACAAAGGAAGACAAAACAGCAAACTGCTCTTCTGCTGATTTTACACTCATGGGCATTGACTTGCATGACTTGTGGTCGCATGTGGAGTCAGATTTGTTGGACTCAGAAGTGCTCTTTCCCTTGGCTTTTCCTGAGGGAATGTCCTTCACTTTTGTTGACTCACCTGAAACAGACACAAAACAAATTTCACCATCAGAATCTAACACAATGTTACCAGAATTATCTCCTGAGAAGAATGCAGTTGCATTCCCACTGCTGCTTGAAGTGCCACCAGATGAGGATTTGGATGATGATTTCCCATAATACACTCCCGGATCTTGAACCTGATCAGAACCTTCATCCTTCCTCTTCATAGCCAAATCATATCCTCTTAGCTTTCCTATAACATCATCAAGCGTGTAGGTGGCGAATTCTGGATTCTCTTTAATGAGAAGAGTATAGACTTCCCATTTTGAAGGCAAGGCATCCAGAATCTTGGTGGTCATCTCTACAGTGGTGTGCTCAATCTTGTAGTTCTCTAGTTCTGTAACAAGATGGTAGTATCTCGTGATGATCTCTTCTAGGGTTTCACCTGTGAATGCCCTAAAGACAGCAAATTGTTTCTTGAGTAAGTCAATTCTATTTTTCTTAACATTGTCATTTCCCTGAAAACGTTTCTCAAGAGCTACCCACAAATCTTGTGCATTTTGAAATTTTCTAAATGTGTGCAATATCTCTTGTGGCATGCTCATTGTAATAGCAGCATGTGCCTTGTTCTCAGCTTCGAACATAAGCTTCTCTTCTTCATCCATATTTTTGAAGTCAACCTTAACAATTCGACCATCAACATCTCTGAATGGTGGTATGTAACCATCTCTTATACAAATCCATCCTCTCATCATATAGAACCTAGCCCATTCTTCAAACCTGTCCTTCCACCAATAATAATCATTAACCGAAATCATTTTAGGTGGTGAGTTTGACTTGCCTACTTCATGGTCCATTTCCAACATCTTGTTTAGAGTCGACATTTTAATTGTTGTTTGATAGGATTTAAATTAATTTAAAATGTCCAAGATATGAATGTAGGTCCAAAGTCCAAGTTCAAGACAAATTGGGTCCAAATGTTTTCGAGGCCCAAATTATAGTCCAAGTCCAATAACCGAGAACTTATAGTCCGAGAACTAATGTGTGTTTCCGAGAACTTGTGTTGGTTTCCAAGAACTTATATTGGTTTCCGAGAACTAAAAAAAATATAAAAAATCTGAGAACTAGTCTTGTATCCGAATTCCACTGTGTGTCCGAGAACTTCTATGTAGCCGAGAACTAGAGTCTTTGTCCGAGAACCCTTTTAGCCGAGAACCTTTGTTATCCAAGAACAATCCTTGTTTCCGGATGAAGGAACCTTTTCCGAGAACCTAAAGAATCCGAGAACTAGGAGCCGTATCCGAGATCTTGTGGAGTGCCCGAGAACTATTTAGCCGAGATCTAACCTTGTCCGAGAACTAAAGCTACTTGGTCAACAAGATTAAATCCTAAAATTTAGGATGTGATTGAGGTAATTTGAATTTTGAAATCTTGTAATCACAACAACTTTCCAAAATACTTTCCTAATTGCAATCCTTTCCTTAACTTCAAAAATTCTGCACAAACACCAAAACACAAACAATAAACCGAAAATAAGATCAAACACAATAATTTTAATAAAAACTAAGGTGTTCTTGATGTTCTTGAATAAACCTTCAAACCCGAAAATCTTTAAAAACCTGCAAAAACTAAAGAGAGCGTGAGATATAAGCAAAGTGAATTATATGATCCGAAAACAAACAATAACCAATCGATAGAGTTTAAAATTAAACCAATAACTAAAAATTAGTGTGAATCAGAATATTATAATATCAAAAATATTAGTGTGAACTAATCAAAAACCAAAAAGTAGCTCTTTAAAATCAAAGTTCCGTAACTAAAAAAATAGATCAAAACTAACAAAAATTAACTAATCACCCAAACCTTGATAATATAAAGTAACCGTAATTTTTTTTTTTTTTTTTTATAATTACGAAACTAAAGAAAAAAAAATCAAAATATTAAAACAATGCAAACCCGATTGATTTAAAGCACCACGAACTAATTCCTTGGGTGATATCTAGCCTGAATGGCTCTGATACCACTTGTAGGTCCCTTTCCCTTGAGATCTTCTCTGCAATCAAACCAAACACGAATCCTAGACGCGGAATATCTTTGATCCGTGGATATCACACAAAGAACACAAGATTACTTTTTAATGCTTTTCTTATTAATCGAATCACAACTAATAAGAACCACAATGAACTTGTAATCCTAGCTTGCTCTCTCTCTCAAACTCTCTATGACACAAGACCCACCAACTCACCAACTCCTAAAACCCCATGCATCATATGCTTATATACATGCATCCTCATGGGCTTTTAACTGGGCTTGTGTTGGGCTTTTACAATGCAAGCTTAATTACATATTCACGAACTAACTTAGACAAGTTCTTCTAACGACACGAACAATATAAAGTCTTCTGTCAATAATCCCGAGCGTTTGTTTATCCGTTTGAGTATCTGTCACAAACTTGCACCAACAGTAACAACCGGCAAAATTAAGGTAATCCCGTACTAATTAATTAAACGCAATTAACGTAATTAAACGTAATTATGTGCTGACTGTTTAATTGAGGCCTTAGAAAGATAGAAGTTCCCAAATAATGCATAGGAATGCATAAGTTTAATAGCAAAGCATGATAGGATCATGCGCAAGCAAATCTATCCGGTATGAACACTGGCGATTACCCGGTAAAAATTAAATAAGCGAAACGAACTCCGGACACCCGGAATATAAAATAAATAATATTTTCACAAAACATAATGAGTTTTGGAAACCCAAAGCCATACGTGAAAGCTTATTGTACAAATCTCCCGGTAACGAATAAAGTGCGCGTACCGCACCCGATACGCGCGTAGCACGTAATTTCACCCGACAAAAGCCGAAATAAATTATCAGTAATTTAACTGGGCAAAATTTAAGGAATATTAATGGTATTTTATTATTCGGGAGGCACGAGGTTAAAAACCCAAGAATACCCGGGCGGTACCCGAAAGAGATTAACTTAAACATAATATGGGATAATATTTAGCAAAGTGGACCCCACAAAAATACCCCTTGGGGCCGGCCTATGGCCCACCAAGGTGAGATAACTTGTGTTTAACTAGAAGAAATCATTAGAAGATACTAATCATTTGCTTGCATGAGATTATATTGGATAAGAAAATTCCACTAATCCACCTCTTTCTCTCTCTAATCTCGGCCAAACACCCTCTTAATCTTCCATGGATTTTATTTGGTGATCTTCCATATCCATTGCAATCTTCCATAATCCAAGACAAGATACAAGCAATCTTTGCAAGATTTGAAAGAAGATTATATAGATACATACATACACCCACTTGAAGCAAAACACAAAAATTCTTCTCCTCTTTTCTTCTTGGCCGTGGGTTTACACCCCTACATTAACATTTCTCTTTCAATTTTTATACTTCCAAATCACCTCTAGATCATCATCCTTAAAAACCCCCTTTGTGTGTTCATGAGCTTGGAGCTTAACCCATTGGAAGAACACATTAAACCTCACCCAAAACCAAGGTTTTTGTCTTCCCTAGCCTTGAGCTAGTAGTAAGTATTACATTGTTTTTATTCTTAAATGTTCATATTATGTGCTTGTATGAGCAAGTTGTACATTGATGGGTAAAGATATGGTGTTGAAACATGAAGATAATGTGTCTTACTAGAATAAAAATGGATGAACAATAATATGGATAAATCTTGGATTTAATATTATTAATATGATATTTGAAGAAAATGTAAAAATATGAACATACTCTTGAGTTAGATGATGATTGGGATATGATTTTTGAAAAAGACTTGAATGTGATCAAAGATGATTTTAATCATCATAAGATGATAAGTTAATGACAAAAATGGATTAAAATGGGTTAAATAACCATAGATGAAAAAGTTCCATATTCAAAGTCCACTCACTTGAATGAGTGAAAAATTGATGTTTTGGATAAAAGTATGGAACAAACATGTTAATGACATCTAGGATGGATTATAAGATCATTAAAAGTGAAATGAAGTAAAAACAACTAAGCACCATGAAAATGGGTCTTCAAAGTCCACTAATTTGGGTGAAAAATGCTAACTTTGGAAGTTAGAGTAGAAAAATGCAACATTTGAAAGTTAAGGGACTAATGTTGTAACTTTGAAAGTTAGAGGACTAAAATGAATATTTTAGAAACTATTAGTCCAAAAATGCAATAATGGAAAGTTTGGTGTCAAAAGTATAAGTAATAATTTTCCAAGGTTGATTTGGTAAATACTAGTAACATACTTGGGTATTTTGTATAAAAAGTGTATTTTTATAAAAGTGGAAGTTATGAAAATATGGACTTGTATTAACACAAGGATTTTTATAAAAATAGAGATTTTAATAAAAATGTTGAACAAAGGTTGAAACTTGAAAAACTTATACAAAAATGGATACTTTTATATAAATGGGAATATAAAAGTATCGGAAACATTTTTGGGTTACAAGTTGGACAAGTTGGGCTAAAACCTACAAAGTATATTTTTCCAAGGAAATAAACGTTCGGAATCGGAAGTAGGAATAACACTTCCATAAGAACGCACAATGGAAACAAATATGAAAAACACTAACTAACGCACTTAGCTACATGAGCTAACGTAAACGGACATATGAGAAAAATGCCATTGCGGCAAGATGAAAATAAATATATATATTTTAAGAGATAAAATATATATAACAAGGGTGAAACACGCGAAACACTTTCCTAAGTGTAGAAAGAATATTCGTGGGAAAGGAAAACACAACGTAACGAATTAAAAACGCTAAACGACACATGAACTTAACAAGTAGTATCCACGCGATGGTATATGTACATATGCTCGTTTTCGACGAAATTCTAGTATATCTATTTGAATGGGAAAATAGATATGCGAGAAGGAAAACCGAGACGAGTAGGTGAAATATACCTATGAACGTGTGAGTGACCGACAAGATCCTAGTACATTTATTTAAATGGGAAAATAAATGTACGGTGTGGTGAGTCTAGTCGGGCGTTAGAGATATGTTACCAAACGACAAGAACTTAGCATATTTATTTGAATGGGAAAATAAATATGTGGCAAAGTGAGTCGGGTCGGATAATAAGAAATCACATTATATCGAACGAAACGATCCTAAGTATAATTATTTAAATGGGAAAATAATTATACGTTGGGTAGAGTCGCGTCGAGTATAATATTGTACAAGTCACAAAGAATATTAATAAGAATAATATATGACTTGTAAGGAAAGGGTAATCCATCGCCATTGAACCTAGGATACGAAACTATTAAACGGGAATTGGGATAAAGACGTGGTCGGGAAGTTGGGTGTACAACTTGCCAAGGCACATACACCATAGGTGTAGTGACTTATACGCCTAGAACATTTGTAGGTGCGGGATCACAAACTTTACTATTTTCTTCTTTGAGCCGAGCACAGTTACAGGTGAGTCTCACGGCCCCATTTCTAAACTATTTAACGTTTTTACGGGGGAAAGATATGTTGGGATTTGTATGACGGGTTGGATACTTGAGTTAAGATCGCCACTCGGGGTTGAGACCTCCCCACTATAATCATTAATTCAGGAAAGAGAAACCAAAGGAATATTTGGATAGTACTATTGGTGCCTGACAAGGCCCACCCCTAATCGATAGCGTCGATTATGCATCGGCGTATGCCTAGGGTGCACGTATTCTGAAATCAAGTCGTAGGAATACCGAGTAACGACTTGGGGCGGGGGCATTGTTAATTGTCTTGGTTTGGTTATAGGCTCAAGTAAATTGTAGGACCTTGCAACTCCTATAAATGTCATAACAAGGATATTCCCACTTAATAAAGTTTTATTAAATCAAAACCTGTGAACTCACCAATATTTATATATTGACGATTTTCAAACATATCTTTTAGGAAATTGATTGATGAAGGTTAACGTGGCAAGCAGGGTCTGGGGAATCTCCAAGTCGGGCGTTGGAATGTCATGAAGGGGTCTCATCTCTTTATTCCTTGGACTTCGGGATAAAGGGAGGAGCCTCCTTATTAATTCAAAAACAATTTATGATTATGTACGAATAATTTGACATGATTATCGGCGTTGAATAAATGCCCGTTTGTTTAATTATTATTGTGGTTTGCATTAATCTTGGCTTAATACTCTTGAACCGTCGCGCCACGTGTTTCCGCCATAGGCGTGGTGTGACATAAACTCTTATCGGCTCCAGAATCAAACAAGATAGAAACATAGCGATCATTAAGAAGGAACGTACCAGTAACTGTGTCAGGATCCTGCTTGGCCTCTGCAGAGCCAATGACGAAAGCACGCACATTCCTGCCACTGCCTCCGTTGTTCCCGTTACCGTTCCCGCCCTTCGCATTCTCGCCTTGTTTCAACTTGGGACAATCGCGCTTGAAATGTCCCGTGTCGCCACAGTTATAGCACCCCTGCTTTCCTGGAGTCCCCTAAGCAGCAGGAGCAGGAGCAGCAGCAAGAGCCTGAGTCGAGGAAAGTGACACCCTGCAATCCTTAGCAAGATTCCCCAACTGATGGCACTGATGACAACGAGCCCGATCACAACTCCCAGGGTGATGATAACCACACTTGTTACACTTGGGATGCTTCCCAACATACCCACCCGACTTCTGCCCCGAAGACAACCCAGATGAATCAAACTTTTTCACCGGCTGAGACGGTGCTGGCATGGCACTCTTCCCCACATTATCCCATTTCCTCTTGTTACCCTTAGAACCCTTCATAGCAGTACCCTTAGGAGGCAGAACACCCTCTGCCACCTTCATGTTAGTCATCTTGTGAGCCGAACGGACGACCTCAGCAAGTGTGGGAAGATTCCCGGCCGCCACCAACCCTGCTATCTCTGGAACCAACCCAGAAATGTAGTGCTCAATCCTCCTGTACTCGGGTGTGTGCAAATTAGGACACAACACCGCCAACTCGTTACGCCTCACAGTGTACTCCTCTATCTCAGACCCAACCATCTTGTAGTTCCAGACCACATGTTCCAACTTCTGCACTTCCTCTCTGAGACAGAACTCACTCTTATACGATGCACGAAATCCGCCCAAAGCATTGCATGAGCTTCCCCCAAACCCATGTTCTGAGCCGTAGCATTCCACCACGACAATGCAGGACCCTCGAATGTCGCAGTAGCATACTTAACTCGGTCCTCAGCAGGACAGTTACACATCAAAAACACAGACTCAAACCTTCTCCAACCACCGGAGCAGTCCCACTGCTCCCTCAGTTCCAGCAAAGTTATGGGGCTTACAGTCCCGAAACTTCTTATAAGAACACTGAGGTGGAGGTGGATTAACAGCAGCACCTGAGACATGACACATGAATAAACCACAAAAGAAAAGACATGACACCCAAGAATGAGGCAGAGTTGATAGGAATCAACTTACCACCTAGAACGTTGTGTCCGGCCTGGAAAGCAGCCAAGGCCATATTCACTTGTTGTTGCAACAAGTTTTTCAGCTCCTCTTGGGTCATGTTGATGTTACCACGACCACCACCGCCGCCACGGCCACCACCACGACAACCACCACCACGCGCACCAGACATGATCTGACAAATCAGAAATTGAGAGATTCAGATTCACCGCTAGTGTCAACCACTAGTAGTTTCAAAAGTTAACCTAGGCCCAATCCAGGACTATCCGTCCAAACTCAGAGTCCACTGGGATTTTCATGCATTTCAGTTTATGATTTCATGTGCACCCGAAATGATAAACTGTTCTTCATGGTCCTCCAAGTGTTCCCCTAGTTTGAACTCATATTACCTAATACTGGCACCTAGTAACATGCTACTACAAGCATATGTGTACAAGAACATGTGTAAGCAAGTGCGTCTATTGGAGCATAAAGGGGAGATGTCCGAATCCTGGACGGATCTCAAGAGTACGCAAAACCACTCCAATACACAACACCGTTGTGCAAGATTCAACTAGTGAGTTCCTTCTTCTTCAAATCCCGAAGAAGAAGGTAAGAGTAAGCAAAGTCCAAGTAAGAACGGATGATGTAACACATAAGTGTGATGATGATGTAAAGACACCCCGACAAAGTTAGTACGTATCCCAAAACCGACTTAAGTATGTGACCGTCTAGTGTGTGTGACTCGGATATAGACCAGACTCTACATGCAGTCCTAGTTCACTATAACCATTGGCTCTGATACCAATCTGTCACACCCTCAAATTTCCACTGCGGAGTTTTACCGCGAGGCATATGACAAACCAAGATCCAAGTCAACGGTCACAATAAACAACACTATATGAAATACGTAAACTCAAAAAAAACATAGTTTCCATAAAAGTGACAACCATAGCGGATGCATTTAAAGAATTTAATCAGCTACAAAACTGTGTTCCAAAGTATTCAAGACACTTATTTCAAAACGTGCAACTAAGCCTAGACACCAATGCAGACCCGTGCACCTAGTCCAATCAATGCTACCTTAGCGACCTTAGAAAACATGCCAAAAAGACGTCAACATATATAATGCTGGTGAGTTCACAGGTTTGTTCAATATGTTACCAAAATGTTACCAAAGTATTACCATGTCCATACTATATCAATGTTACCAAGTACGCTAGCTAGGCGTATGTTTTGTTACTACTACGATTGGAAAACCATTACTAGGCTGTTACCAGTGTTTAGCCCGAGTGTTCAGCAATGTTTAGCAAGTTCGAGACAATATGCACCCGCCCGGCCCTCCAAGCCACCGAGTGCGGCCTGCCAAACCCAATAGATCTATCCACATTTCCTCCGTTGTGCATGCCCGCATATTCATGGTTTGCCCCGGGACTTTCAAAGATCGTATAACAACGCAGAGTTAAATCATAGTATGACACATGTTACCAAAATAAGTTTAGCGCATGTTTTCTCCCCCAAAAGTAAAAGCAGTAAAAGTGGGGCCGTGAACTCACCTTAAGTTGTGTTCTTCAGTAATATAAGAAAGCCAAGCCCTTGATAATCCCAACTACCGGAGATCTATCGAAATGTTCACATAAGTCTTCCGACTAATAACCATAAGGTTATCTAGTCCCTGATTGTCCAGATCGTGACCAAGTATGTTTTAAAACGTGTTTTGAGTGTTCAACCGACACTGCCCGACATCCCGTTGGTGACTCATTACCCTAACTAATCAAGTATACATAGATTACACACAAGGTTCAAGCATAAAACACTTAGTTTGCATCAAAAATCTCATTTTTGATTCCATAGGGTCGAACCAGGAGTTTCAGTTCCACCTTCGCCCCTTTTTTTTTACCACGTTCGACCCTTTTGAGACACGTTCGACCCATTTAAACAGATTCGACCAACATTGTCAAGGTTCGACCCTGGGATTCCACCTTCGACCCCACGACTGGTCGAAGGTGCCCAGGTTCGACCCTGGCAGAATGCTCTTCCACAAAACGCTTTGAAAACATCACGAAACATCACCAATCACATCAGTCAAGTATGAATAACATATCCCCACAAAACCCCGCCAATTTTTCCCTGAAACCTGTTCGTCTTAGTCCTTTCCAAAAATGGCAAAAATTATGGAAGTGTCACATCATGCATGAAATCTTTACCCAATTTGGAAACTTTTCGAAATCTTCTCATAATCATCTTAAAATGCTCAGTTTATTGTGTATATGAAAACCCCCAAAAGTTCTATTGATAATACTGGCATTCATCAAGCCCTAGATTTATCAAAGTCCCCAAATTTGACATAATATCATCATCCATCTAATTGTAACCTTAATCAATCATAAACTTACAATAATAACAGCTCTAGATCATGTTTCTAGCATTAGTACAGGAGCAAATCATTAAACAACACATAATATCACATAACACATAATTAACATATGTTTATTGATATGAAAACCTATGTTTAATGATAAGGTTTAGGTTTAGAAAAATGTTTAAAAGGTTTTTAATCATAAAAACATACTTAGAACAGATCTGGACATTTAGTGTTAGATGAAAACGAATCAAGATGCTTTAAAAAGGGTTTAGGATTAAGAACACACCTTGGATTGTTGATTAGATGTTGTTTGTAGGTTAGATTATGAAAAACAAGAGCAAAAACTCCTCCCTTAGTGATTAAAATCATTTGAGAGTGTTTAGAGACGGCTAGGGTTTGTGAAATGGTGAAAAATGACAAGGTGTGGTATTTATATTAACTCCACATTCGCCCCTTGCATGGGGTCGAAGGTGCCACCTTCGCCCTTTTACAAGGTCGAATGAACTTGTTCTGTGGTTTGTTCCAGGTTCGCCCCTTATCCAAGGGTCGATCCAAGGCTCATTTCCAAGTTCGCCCCCACGCCATGGGTCGAACCAGGACTTGTGTTTTCCAGTTTTTCCAGTTTTGTCGTTTTGACGTATTTAAACACATTCTAACGTATGATCATGCAATTCTAACACATGTTAAGCACATATAGGCATGTATAATCATGTTCACACCTTGTAGAACATATTATCATGTTATGTTACACGTGTGTTAATAATCTACCTGTCCTACTTGATTCAGTTCATTTAATTTCACCAACAACGGGACTCGGTACTAGTGTATTCCCAAAATGACTCCCAATGATCCTCCAGATCATTGAACCCTGGACAATCCTATCATAACCCGACTCAACTAACCTAGTTAAGTCCGTTTATAAATGTTTCTTATTAAGGTAGACTTATGTTTTACCAAAATGTTTAAGCCGAACATGTCGGGTGTCACAACTAGCATAAAGTAGAGCATTTCACAACCTATTCCTTTTTACCAACTTTGAACACAGATCTACTAAGATCGCTATTTTTACCAAAATAACTAGCAAAGATCATTAACTATGTCAAAGATCAGTAACGACACCATTAAGCTTTTAAAACCCTTTTACGTGCCGGTAAGCATTTCTAATCATTATTCGACTGACTTTAACCAAACCAATACCCGGTTACAGTTTGATGGTGTAAAGTTATTAACAAGTTAACTAGTCTACTACCGGATGATTAAACGGACGGTTTTTCAACATGTATCCGCCTAACACATTCGACAATCATCAAAGTCAATCCAACATAACTACAAATCCAATAACAATGAAACAAGGTTGCATTATGACCATCAAGATTAAGTCATGAAAAACGCCGAATTCATACAAGACATGATTCACTATACAAATGATTGTTTCTACGTACTACATACTAGTGTTTTTGCCCATAGGCGTACAATCTACTAAATAAACATCACAAATAGCATACAAAATTAGATTCGGATCATAAGTAGTTTAAAGGATCAAACCATAAAAAAGCTAAAATGAAGGATCAGATGATGATGGATGGATCGGACAACTACCTAAGCTTGTTAAACGGCTTTCCAGCAGCTCCTTTGGTCCAGAAATCGCCTCAGATCGCCTCCAGAATACCAAACCGTCGATCAGTGAGCTGAAAAGTCTGTTTTATAGAGTCAGGGACCTGTGAGCAGCCGCGCGGTCTCTGTGAGTGGCCGCTCACTTTACCAAAAGTCCAACAAGTGGCCTGGTTGCTGACGTAGGCCTTCTAGAAGGTTCCATAAATATCAGGAGGAGTGAGCGGCCGCTCACAGAGAGTGAGCGACCGCTCACAGGACTCAAAGTCCTGTTTGCGCGCCGAAATCTTCGTTTTCCTTCAGCTTTGCTTTCGGGACATCATTTTAGACCATAAATCGTAAAGATACCCAAATAAGTACCAATTCCTCATGTACAAGGTCAAAAACATATATAAAGGGGAGTTAAATTGGGGCTTTTATATGTATAAATTAACGTATATCAATGATACTTTGTAATAACACGTGTTACCAAATAACATCTGTTAACCTATTATGACACGTCTTAATAATGTGTGTTAATAGTTTGTATGCTATGTTTACTTATTTCTTTTGTAAACTTATGAAGTGAAAACAAGAGTGGTAAGAAAGACAAAAAGGTTGACAAATGATACATGTTTAAGATATGTTACCACACCACTCATACTAACAAATGTTTGATCTTCTCATGGGTATATGGGGGCAACATGTTTAACTTTATCAGATTAGATAACACATGTTAGCCCTTTATGACCAACTAACACATGTTACCCTCGTATGCAACATTAACACATTATTTGTAATTTCCCCATTATAATAATATTTTCTTAAACAAAAAGTAGGAGAGAGGATGTGACATGACCTATTGTAATAATATTTTCTTAAATAAAAAGTAGGAGAGAGGAGAGAGATGTTGTGACATGACCCATTATAATAATATTTTCTTAAACAAAAAATAAGAGAGATGAGAGAGATGGTGATGTTGACTTTGAAAAAGTAGGAGAGAGGGTGTGACATGACCCTAAAGCAACTTTACCAAACTACCCTTATTTGTACTTGCCCTATTATAATAATATTTTCTTAAACAAAAAGTCTCCACATTTATTCTTATCCATTGATCTAATGAGATGAATGGTCCAGATTGAGTTTCCAAGGTTTACCATCTAAGGGTGGGTTTCCACATTATCCTTACCCTATATATATATATATATATATATATATATATATATATATATATATATATATATATATATATATATATATAGGGGATGGTTCAATAGAAAACTCATTTTATTGAGAGAACTCGAGAACTTTATATTACATATGTGCAATATATCATATATTGCATATGTGTAGTATATATTGCACATGTGTAATATATATTACACATATGTAATATATGATATATTGCACATATGTAATATATATTGCACATGTGTAACATATGATATATTACGTATGTGCAATATATGATAAATTGAGTGTATTACATATATGTAATATATATTGCACATGTATAACATATGATATATTACATATGTGTAATATAGAGTTCTCGAGTTCTCTCCGTAACTATGAGTTCTCAATTGAAACCATTACTTATGTAAGAACCATAAGAACCATTCTTAGCCATTGATCTTTAATGACAAGATGGTAATTAAATAGAAATTTAATTAATTATTTATATTAAATTTGGGGTAAGATAGTAAATTTGTTTTCCTACTAAGACAATTAATTTCTTAAAATTCTCTCTCTCTCCCTCCCTCCCTCATTTTCCATTGTACGTGAATATCAATACGTAGTAGCTATACACATGTGTATAACAAGATAACACCTATTCTAATGTTTGTACATGTAAATTAGTAATTGTTCAGAGATGTACATAAAATTATTGTTCAAATATATACTATTTTACGTAATGTATATGTTTATAAAATTGTTGTTAAATTATATACATATATGTATGTATATATATCATCAAAAACGTGTATACAAACATGAACATTATACTACTCTACACATATGTAGAATGGTAATATTGGTAATATTAACATAATTGACGAACAACCAAACACAGTAAAGGATTATAAATATATGTATAATCGTAATATGGAAATATGATAACCAAGATAGCTAAAATAAAACTAATAGCACTAAACTTTTCGGGGAAAAAAATATGAGACTCTAAAATCAAATGAAAATTTTATGTAAATCATCTTGAATATAAAACTATAAAAAAACCCATATATATGTCGTTTGTTCTTTACAATCAAGAATTAAATAAAAGAAATATGGTGATGGAAAATATTAATATGTACTGGATTCACGGCACCTTTGTTCTTGCTTCCAATTGTAAATAACATGATTAAATTAGTGATTACCATCAATCTCTCTTACTACTTTTATGATGAAAAGTTCCCGCATGATGGTTTTGACTTACGAAGAGACGAATTTTGAGGAGCGTAATTTTTTTTGCGATTGTTCGTCAAGGAAGCAGTTATTTTTATAATCTGGTTTTACAAATTGAAACAGGATAGCATGTAGGTAACTGTTATATGGATAAATAAAAAATATATTTATTAAATGTAGTTTTACATTTATACCCTTAAGATAAAAAAGAAAATGGATGGTTGGATGGGGTTCACAAGGTTCTTAACTATACCCTAGGTTCTTATTTGATCTCATTCCTATATGTATACTAGTAGGAATGCCCGCGCGTTGCAGCGGGTGTCCCAACCCATACTGATATAGATTCATTTATGATGTCTATTATGAATCACAACCTAGAACTCCGGTTTTCTAACATTTTATTCGATTCAACGAGAAATAGCCGTAAACATGCAAAGAAAGTCTAGAATTTCTATACGAAGAGCCAATTTTAATAAACCAAAAGAAATTTTCATTAAAAACACCAAATGTAGGTTAATCTACAACCTTATTAACAATAATGATGCCATATGTTAAATGTATCGGTTTATATATGGGCATAATTTTGTACACGTCAATATACTCTAATTCATCCCATTCCAAATACTATATGCTTTAGTGATACCAAATATAATACGATTCGAATTGACCCGTTCTCATATTAATAGGTTCAACATATACAAAGGATAAATGACCCAGTTTTTCCAAATTATATTCTTAAATTTAGACCGAGATCTAAGACAAAAAACGACAAAGATTTGATAGAAGCCACAACATTCGCCACTTTCGCCTCCTTCCTAGAAAACACTTTATCGTTGCTAGCATTCCAAATCACCCACAAAGAGATCATAACAAGCCCAGCACTCTTAAGCTTCAGCAAGTCTTGTAAATCGAAAGCAAAGATAGAATCAACTTTACACCAAGAGCCGATAATAGACTAAACACCAAACGTGAACCCAAAGCCGGTGAAAAAATGCAAAGTTGTCTCATCGTCCAGTTCACATAAATTGCACGTAGTATGCTGAATATTGATGTTTCTTCTAAGTAAACACATACGGGTCGGAAGCCGATCTAACTCGGCTCGCCAAGTGAACACTTTAACTTTCAGATGAATCCAAGAGATCCATTTCATACAAAAATTCCTACTCATACCTCGTTCACTGATTAGAACAGACTTCTAATCTGCAACCGCATAAACTTCTTGATCAGCACCATCTCATTTCCACCGGTCTTTCATGGCCGTAATCTGCACGTTCTGTAGCAGATTCAGAAGTCGATGCAGCTCATACAGCTCTACAGAAGAGGCTGGTTGACGAGTCCACTGACCATCAAGGCTATAACCTGAATCTGTAAGCTTCCAAATATCCGCAATATACCCCTTTTTAACCTTAGAGAGCCTAAACATTTCATGAACCGATCTCTAAAGATTGAAGACCCATTCCATCGATCTAACCAGAATCGGATAAAATTTACATCCCTGATTAACCCTTTAAAGTAGGAAAGAAGGCTGCGATCTTGAATCTTTAATTTATTCAGTAAATGAGCAATTGTTTTCCAACAACCAACCAGATTCCTATTAACATGAAGAAGATCCCAGGCATTCTTATTATTATGGCAGATTCCTATTGTTTTCCATAATAGAGTTGCGGCGCGCGATTATGGCGTTCTTGAATCTTATGTTTTGAACTTTAGAATGAAAGTCGCAAACCTGTTCTGTAACCACTAAACAAACAACAAATCAAAAAGGCAAAAAAAAAAAAAAAAAAAAAACCTATAATCAAATTACGTGAATGTTGTGAGAAATTACCTTTAAAATATGATCTAGGTTCCAACTTTCTTAATGTTTGGTGTTCTCTTACCACTCGCCTATAATGGTATTTGTGGGGGTAAACCTGTCCCATATAATTTTTTCGGTCAAAGCTCATGCTAAGATTTGCCAAAATAAAAGCTCAACGCGTGTTTTGAGTTTAGCAAATGCGTTTTGACCTAGCAATGGATTTGATCAGGAGCATACATAGAAAATCTCACAGCGCGAGTTTGAGCTTAGCCTACAGTTGTGAAGAAGCTGAACTCCCATTTTCACAGCGCGAGTTTTAACCATATTACCCAATCATAAGAAGCCGCTACCTTAACACTAAACTATATAGTACATGCCCCATATGCACTAACCATTAGTTTGGTCAATTATAGCACTGTGGAAACTAAAATTGAAATTGAAAGAAATTTAGTTGTATGAATGTTGGATTTTAAATCCTTTATATATCCAAATGTGCATAATTGTCTTTTACATGTCACATAACTTAGTTCCTGCTTATGAAGTTGCTGAATATTATTTTCCTTCATGTTTAAAATTTGTGAAGTGTATCATAGGATGTATAGTTTTTTTTTAAAATTGATGGCTTTATAAGGTTACAAAAAGATAAACATTATGCTTTAATTTTAATGAACCTCTTAAAATAAAAACTGACTTTGAAATATTCCACGGGAATGTTGTATCAACCAGTACTCTTGGTAAAGTTATGTTAAAGAGACTAACAGATCCCACAAACTATATCTTTTATCAAGGTTTTTTTTCAAACCTTCAAACAGTAGCAAAGTAAAGCTACCGTAATGCGAGATATAACCTCATCCAACATTTGTAAGTTAAAAAGAGGCGTACTATTTCTTCTTGTGTCGGTTACTGACTAACGTCGGTCCAACTTTAATGAAATTGATTCAGCAAAATGACCAAAAATTTGGAAAAGTTCATAAAAAATGTTAGAACACACAACCGTGAACGCTAAGATAAATGCAAATATTTATAAATACAACTGTAAATATACGCTTTCTATTGCAAATCCAAAAGCAATGCAAATTTCATATTTTATAAATACCTAAAGGATTCTTTGGACCAATCTTCTACTTTGTTATCACGAATGCATACATACACACAGTCCACTTTACAATGGTAAGAAGCACATGCAAAAAACTAACCACTGACCTTCGATTGAGAGCAATAGGCAAAATGAAA
This sequence comes from Ambrosia trifida, assembly GCA_028751855.1. NCBI lineage: Eukaryota > Viridiplantae > Streptophyta > Magnoliopsida > Asterales > Asteraceae > Ambrosia > Ambrosia trifida. The sequence continues at coordinate 43,294,605 of CM054125.1, forward strand.
GCGCGTTCCAGATTGAAAGATCCAGTAACATACTGATTGCAAACCAGCCCTGCTACAACAAAGCACAAAGAAGGAAGAACACCATTGTAATGAAGAATCCTTTAAAACTTACAAAAAAAATTATTTGTAAAACCTACATCTAAAGTATGTGAAATATGGCTAATTGCGTGCAACAATTAGCACTAAATGGAAAAAGAAATACGTACATAAGACTGGGTGGTGACTTTGTATTAATTTTCCTACCATGTTCAAGAACAATGAAACTACCCTCGAATGCAGTGCCTTGGGATCAAACAATTTAAAACACATTAGTCTATGAAACCATTTCAAAACAACATTGACATCACCATCAACTACTTACTGGCTATTTGGGTTGTTTCTTTATCTGCAAGTATGGCAAGAAAACTATTAAGATGGCATCTTATGCCTTCCTTATCTTCACTGTAATTCAAGGATGAAAAAGAAATAAAAAACAATTATATTATTATAAGGAGAACATGAAAAAAACCTGTACATGTCAATTTTAACCTCTCTATATGCTTATGATAAAGCAAAACTAAAACCCCTTTTTTTCTAGATCAAATCACAGAAAAAAAAAGTTACCTAAACCTTAGTAACCCACAAGATCCACTTTAAATTCAAAATATCCAAAATAAAAAACAGAGAAAATAAGAGAAAGAAGATATATAACATACTTGATTCAAAAGAAATATGAGATTTGCTGGGAAAGCAAAAAACCTGCAAAAATTAACAACATTGTTACCAACTAAATTCGGATTCAAAATAACCATAAACAACAAAGAACAGAATAAAATGAAGGTAGAAGGGACCTCATTCTAAAAGATTCGGAGATTCTAGGGAATAACCATAAAAGGGATTGAATCATATAAAAGGGGGTGGGGATTACGAATTAAAGGATTAATTTGTAATTAAAAGAGGAGATTGAATGGCGTTATTAATTGAAGGTTTCATCATTGTTGGGTTGGGGGTTATGAATTCGTTAGAGTTACATAAGGAAAAGAGTAATAATCGGGTTATGAAGGAAGGAGGGTTACACACTTTTATAATTAGCATCAAATGTTGCACATAGGGGCATAAAGGGAAGGATTTGGCTAAAAGATAGTTGTTTACCTTGTGACCTTTTGTATGCCATCTTAAAATTGACATGAAGTGACTATTTTAGCCATCTCTCCTCCTTTATAATGTAGTATATATATATAGGGTGGGGTTAGGGTACAAAGGGTGTTTTTTGTGAGAAGTGTAAGAAGCCATAAAAACTTGACAAGTGGCAATATTAATTATCTTACACCAAGGGTAGATTAGTCAATTTAGCCTCTAATTATAATTTAATTATTTTAGGAAATTGATATGCATTTAATTACATTTCCATTATTTATGGAAGATTATCTCTCATCTTCAATACATTATGTTATACGTATAAAACACACTCGCATACAACCTATGAGTATAAAACACAGCATGATGATCATGATAAAACACAACAACCCCAACCAATCGAAAATTGAAGAACTTATAAACAATCCCGAATATTACAAACATAAAACATATCACAAATAAGAAACAAATAAAACACCATGTTTGAAACCCGACTAATACACAAAGAATATAAAACACAACATGATGCTAATAAAACACAACATACAATGGATTTACAGTAAAACACTATATTCAGAGTTGCATCACGTTCTTGTCCACCAAACCTTTTATTAAACCATGTTCCTTTCTGACGTCCAGTTTATCAATAAACACAACAGATGGAGTCTGTGGAGATCCAATAATAAACATGGTAAGATTAGAAAAATGAAAATGTATGAACGGCTTTAACTATTTTAAAACACACACTTGTTTCTGAAAACATGTTCACTTAGATATAGGTTCCTAAATATGATGGATGTAATATGTTAAGAGTGAACATTGTAAACAATGATATTTTAGTTATGAGATGTGAAGAAGAAAAGATTGTCGCATGAGAAGATAAGGTTAAGAGCAATTTAAAGCCACAAGTTATGATAGTTAATTTTTTTCGGTTAGAGAGATGATAGGAACGAGATTTTTGAGATGGAACTGTTTCCATTTTTTAAGCACATACAATAACTATCATAAACATAAAAAGTACTATAATACCCTCACTAGCACTAATTAATCAATCAACTTTATAACCCTTATTAAATTTTTGTCATCAACCAATCTCAACCATCAATCTATAGATCTAAGGGCCACAAACACTTCTTAGCCTTCTCATAAAAATCACCCTTTGTATCCGAACCTTTACCTATATATATATATATATATATATATATATATATATATAAAAGCTAAGTATATATATATATAAAAGCTAAGTATTGGATGAAAACCCACTTTTTTAGTAAAACCTACAAAACCCTACTTTCCGAGCTTTTTTTATTTGAAAATTTTAGGGCATGTAATATATATGTTTTTAACAGTTTTGAGTAAAAAAAATCAAAAAAGCGCCGATCATATTCTTTTTGAATAAGTATGTTTTGCATCGTAACATATGTTAACATATGTTTACACGGGTTGATACGGGAATATGTCGTGTGTGTGGGAACCACAGGTGAATTAGTTTATATTATACATACAAGTATCAGTTTGAAGCATTACATAACGGTCTGCATGTGAGCTTATGTGGATAACAATATTAGCAGTTGCCAAAGTTACATTGTCAGTATAGTTTTAAATGAAACAGAACAACGGTGTAATGTGATCTCTCATAAATTGATATGATCCTCTTACCGGAAAATTACAAAAAGTTTATTGCTTTCTGTTAATTTAGTTCATATGCAAAAACTCAAAAAGATTTTTGGTGTGTTTTAGCATAATTTCAGACAATCCTAAAATTTTTACATTTCTGCATTATTTTCGATAACCGATGGTGAATGATGATCATTTTCTGAAGTTTCACAGACCAAATTGAGTTTTGTATTATCTAAATCAGAAATGATGAAAGTTTGAAGGTTTAAATGGTTTAAAATGACAAAACGGGATTCGAATTTGACATTTGGTAAAACTTTCATTTTTCCAGTTTCCTATTCGACCTTTCGTTAGATCGAATGAGATTCTGCGTCCTTGATTCGAACCATAGTCAGAGGTCGAATGAGGGAGTTTGACTGATAATATTTCATTCGAGCCATTTGATTTTCATTCGAACCTTTCATTAGGTCGAATGAACATCAAATCTTCTCATTCGAACCCCCACTTAAAATTTTCAAAATTTCAATCTTAACCTCACCTTGTTACTCGTTTGTTTTACACCATTGTTTATTGATCCTTGTCATATACTGATCATTTTAACATCAAAATTGCAGGTAATGATCCAGTATTCAGTTCACAATCCTTGATCAAAGTTTTCGAACCCTAGTCCTTTAATTTGTGAATTTAAACTGGATTTGAACATGAATTGGACTTAGTTTAACCATTATCGATGGTTTTAGGGGGGAGAATAAGACAAAATCAAGTGTTTAAACATGTTATTAATCAAAGTCGATTGTTAAACCCTAGATTTTGGGGAAAACCATCTATAATTGTGTTAATTGATAAAATTGATCATTGATAAATGATAATCGTTCATGTTAGGGTCAGATAGTATCAAAATGTGATGTTGATTGTGGTCTGATTGTGTTTTGGTCATTTTAAATTATAACAGTGGTCATTCGACCATCTCAAAGGGTCGAATGAACAATTTTTCGGTCGAATGGAATTTTTGTTCTTCATTCGATATCATTTTTCCTCATTCAAACCCACGATTAGGTCAAATGAACATTAAGTTTTACCAAAATTCAAAGTTTATCCGAATTGACGAATTTACATGTTTGTTTGATTGTTTTTGCAGGTTATAATGGCTGAACAACCAGTACAAGAAGTTGCAGAGCAGGAACCACCAAAACCATTGAGTTTTGAACAAGTACATAACTGTTGTGCTTATATAGGAGAACTCGGGAAATATGAAGAATTCTTTGGAATAGTTGACTTTCTGAAGAGATGACGAGTAGTTTACGCTCTTGATACACCGGTGACGATTTACAGAGATCATCAAGTCGACTTCTAGGAGAAAGCAACAATTACATTCTGGGAAAACAAGACTGTGATCGAAAGCAGAATTCAAGGAGGACGTGTGCTTGTTAGTGAACAAGACATCAGAGAGGCCTTACAATTACAAGATTCTCATACTGATCCAACAGAGCTGTCATGGACTGAGCAGAGAAAGTGTTTCTTGAGGATGAAGTACAACGCTCCAATTACTGATTGTTTATTACACAAAGCTAAGCTGTGTCCCCAGTTCAAATATCTGTTACATGTGGTCCTACATGTATTTGGACCAGTTAGTGGAGGTTATGACGTGTTGAGGAAGAGTTTATGTTCTTTGGTGGTCGCTCTAGTTATGAACAAACCATTCAATATTTCTGGAATGATTTTGCATCACATGATTGAAGTTTACAAGAATTGAAGAAGGATAAGTTCTTGATGTATCCCAGATTTTTACAAATGGTGTTTGATGTGATACCTCGCAATTTCATGTTCTCACTTTAACTGAACTCTAGTTACATTCTATGCATTCTACTTAACTAGGGTTAGCTAGTTAAGTCGTACGTCGCACAGTTATAGGTTAATAACTGCATGAATTGGTAATTCGGGGAATTACCAGACTATATACATGAGTAGTGAACCTTGGACGTTGGTGAACGGTGAAATTAGATAATTGTGAATTAATTGATTGAGATTGATTGCAATTACGTGCTTCTATGAAACTCTGTGAAACTATGTGCAAACTGTATGTGATTACGTGAACGTAAACCGAAAGCGATAATAAAAATCGTAATGGGTGGACCATTAGGATGGTTGGGGTCTTAACACATGGGGTTACACTTGTTATGGTCCAAAATAGCGAAAACATCGAAGAAAACACGTTGTATAACGAAGCAGGCCACCCGGGTTGGGGTCTTAACACATGGGGGGTCACTCTCTCCGAGCGGCCGCGTGCAGGATCTTGACGTAACTAAACCGACTTAAACCCCTATTTAAGCAATCTTAAGCCTCTTGTATCCCCTACACTCAACCCTAATCACCCCCTACTGCCTAGTTACGAAAATATTAACCCCAAACACCTGCTAAGGCTCAAGAACATCGACTGGGAAGCTTGGAAAGCAATCGGTTGATAGTTTTGAAGTGCTTGCGGTATAATATTCAATCTCTTGTGTTTTAATCTTCTTTAATATGTTTTTAAAACATCATAACTGAGTTTGTCCAGGTCTGAAACGTTTTCATAAAGATTAAAACTTGATGTTTATAAAGATTGAATGGGCTAAACATAATCTTATGTGATTAGTATTTGATAGGTTGCATGATATGCATGTTTATGATGTTTTAGATTTCTAGGGTTTATGGTTGATGATGCTTAGCATGTATTATGAAAGGTTCTGATCATGTTAGGTCCTATGAAGGTTTTATGATGGTTTTTGAGTATCGTTGATCGATTATATGCATACGTGAGTAGTCTTAATAAGAGTTTATGCATGATTAAAATCTAGACAGACTGTTTGGGTCGACTTGTAGGGTCTGTTACGTGACTTAAACATGTTGGTTTTGATGATTTCATTACATGGTTGTATTATAAATGGTCTTAGCTTTTCATAATGGGGAAAATCGTCTGAATTGGACGTCGTTTGATAAGTGTTTGGAATTTTCTTTGATTAAAGGTCATATCAGATTTTCGGATTAATAAACTAGGTCAACTTTAATCAATCATAACTCGAGTTTTACAAAGAATTAATTTATGAAATTTGGACAGTAGGTCAACCTTGAAATAATTTGGCTTTTCCAAGTGGATTCATCCCGTTTTCATGAATAAACAATTTTTGGGAATTTTTCTACTAATCTAATCTGTTGTGTGTATTTTCTGGACATAGCTGTGTTGTGTGATTTTTCATAAATTTTGTGCAAGGTTTTATCACAAACTAAAAATATAGATTTGTCCAGTAGACCCCCTGGAATAGTTAGTTAAAATTTGGGAGTCTAACTCACTGTATAATTATTTTTAATAAATTAGTTTTCATGGCGCATAATCTGTCCTAAAAACGCAAATTGTGTAATGTGTGTTTATGTGACTATTTGGAGTCTTATGTGGTATGTATTTGACATGAAATTGAATTTACACTTATATGAGATGCATATGAAGTGTAAAACTAATGATAACCAACATATTCACCAACGGGTCCGTAGGGTTTACTTATGCATGTAGAATCGTTAGGTGTCACTTACACGGTTTTGAACTTTTAAACGTCTTAGACAAACGGGTTATATGGTGTAATGATATTACACATATATTCATTTAGTGACACATGTAATAGGGAGTCGGTAGCACACCCTACTTTGGAAGTTTGGATTTACTTGCTTGCATACTAAGGTGAGTTTCACTACTTTTTCTCAAAAGCATGCGTCTCGGGGAGACAACTTACTTAACTTTTTCTAGTCCAGGTTTGGGACTACTGTTTTATCCCGGGTTTTGGGATGGGTTGATTCTCGGGAGGAATTGGGTTTTGTTTATTCTATCTCAGGTTGAGATACACCGATTCCTGGGAGGAATCACATTTTACTAGTTTCACACTCTGTGTCCTTGATGAACTAAACTGCACTCTATCATGGAAGTCCTTCACTATTTACCGAATGAGTTGCCAGGTTATGGCAAGCGTGTTACTAGTTGATAGCGCTATTAGGTTTGACAAACCTCACACCGTGTTGGGAGCCGGGCGTGAACTACGACCTTAGACTTTATCATTGTTGATAGGCAATGATAGGAGGCAAAAACCAGCTCGCGGGGCGAGTGCATCGTTCAAATAGCAATTTGGTATATCTATGTTTAGTTATCATGAATGGGCTAGCTACCTTTGGCATACGCTGAACTAGTGGTACTTGGCTCTTGGTTTTGGTTGTTGATTACTACTTTTGGGTTTGGGAAACCTAACTACTGTTTCTTGGTTTGGGAAACCTACAGTTTTACTTACCTTACTTTGTGAACTCACCGACTTTATGTTGACACACGCTAGCATGCTTTTGCAGGTCTTTAGGTTCGAAGCACGATAGGACATGCATCATTGTGTCATGGGTTGTGAACATTACTTAACTTACACCTTGCTTTACATTCAACGGTTTTATTTTGGGTGCGCTGTTTTGCGCATGAACTTAAACGATTATGCTTGATTTACGCTTCCTCAACATAACTAAACTTTTTGGTAAACGCTAAACTTGATTTTCAATAACGAACTAAATTGTTTGGGCATTTAGAGTCGTTCTTATGACTTATGGCTATGCGATCCTGGTATGTCACACGCCTCGCGGTATAAACCCCGCAGTGGAAATTTGAGGGTGTGACATTTGACAACAAGTATCCAGATTTGGGAAGAGATCCAGTGCAGATAGTCAATCAAGTTCATATGAACCAGACTACTTTGAACAGGATGAGGATTTATAAGGGTGTTCCTGATGATCAAAAGCCACTGTATAAGAATTTGTTTGGGCACTTGAGATCAGTTGCTTATAAAGATCCAGGTCCAGATAAAGAGAGGAATTAAAAGAGTGATTCGGATTTTGATGGCCCCTTATGTCCTGTTGATAAAAACTGCTAAACGGAAACGTCAAGTTATCAACAAGGATGCTAAATCTGGAAAGGGAAAGTAACAGGTGGTTGAGGTTGAAACAAAGAAGAAAGCTGTGAAAAGTAAAGGTAAAACAAAGACCTTACTTGTTGATGAAGAGTCTGCTGATTCTGAAGAGACTTAAGATGAAGCTGAATGGGATTCAGATGCTGAAACAACCAAGGTTACTAAATCCAAGGCCACTGTGATTGGTACACCTGAAGGCATGGACAAGATTGTTAAGGAACAGAGAACGAGAGTATTAGATGATGAAGATTATGATCTTACTTGTGATAATCTTGATTTTCAAGGTTCTCCTGTTATGGGTACCAAAACTAAAAGAGGCAGAGGAAAAATGATGTCAAAGAAAGAAGCTCCTAGAAAGAAGAGAGATAGGGAGATTGATTTGTTAATTGTTGGAAAGAAAGTACCAGTTATTGGAAGCTCTAAAGTTACAACACAAGTCACATACCCAATTGCTAAGAAGAAGAAAGTTGTTCAAGAAGTTGTTACAACTGATTCAGCAGCTCAGATTAATCCTGAAAACTTTTCTGCCACGTTAAAGAATGTTTTGGAGAAGATTCAAAAGAAAACTGCTAAACCGACTACTACACCTATTGCTGAATCATCTACACCTCAGGTTACAATTTCAAGTGAAGTAATGGAAGCTATGAACCGACGGATTGCCAATGTGATGAAGGCATTTAATCAACAACAAGATGAAATCAAACAAATGAAGGAAGATGAAAAGGTTATGTTGAAGATTATTTTGTCTTCCAAAGCCAATCAAGAAGAATTGGAAGCAAAAGTTAAATAATTTGAAGATGAAAACAAGATGGTAATTACTCGAGGAAAGAGAAACACTAAAAAGATCAAGATGCTTCAGATTGAGAATAAAGAGATGAAAGCTGAGAATAAGGATATGAGGAAGCTAATTGATGATTTGTACTCTAAAGCACCACAGTTTAAAGGAACTGAGGAGGAGGAAGAGGATAAAGAAGAAGAAGAAGAAGAAGAAGAGAAAGTTGATTATGAAACTTCTGATGATGAGTTTGAAGATGATGATGAGGATGATAGTTTGGATGATGATGATGACAATGCAGGAGGAAAGGATGTTAATAAAGACAAAGGATCAAGTTCAAAAGATTCTAATGATGATGATCAAAATGCTGAACAATTCAAGTTCAAGAAGAGAGAATCAGATAAAGGAGATACAGGTGAATCTAGTGCAAAGAAGACACCTGGTGAGAATGTTGATGAAAATGAAAGTATCTTTTGGAATGAAAAGATTCGTGCTATATCTGATGAAGACAAGAAGTTGTACAGACAGATGTTTGAAAAGAATGTTTGGACGATAGAGCTAACTGGAAGATTCCCTGAAATCTTTGAGAATGACGATATGAGGTTTGAGATTGAATACAATGATCCAGATCTTGAATATGGGGAAGTATCTGCTGCTGTTACAAAAGAGATACTTGATGGTATTGCAAAGCAGGTCGGGAAGTCTCTGGAAGAGATAATGCAAGATAAAGAGATTCCCGATATTCCAGTTAAAGAAGAAGGAAATCACTCTGATGACCAAGATACTCCAGTTTTTGAAGATATAGAGATTGAAGATCTTTCACATGAAGAGTATTCTGAGTATTATAAACAGAAAGAGAATGTGGTGATTCCTGAAATCAATGAGCAAACACTTGATGAAGCTAAAAAAATTAGCTAAACAGAAAGGGAAGAAAATAATAGATGAAGTCTTTGGTAAAGAAGCTGATAAGAAACAAACTTACAAACAATCTGATGAACTGAAGGAATTGTTGAGAAAGCTGAAAGAGAAATAAGCATATAGACCGATTGCAGAAGTGCAGGGAGGTTTCTACAATTATCACAACGATGTCTTCAAAGGAAAAGCGTTGGGATGGAAATACTTTCCACAGCTATGGTGTATAGGGGTGAAATGGGAAAAATGAATTTTGTACTTCTACAGATTCCATGATATCAAGACTTTACCGTATTGGTTTGTAAGGGATATTTGTAGACACACGATGAACAGTGCTTCTATGAATAACGACGATGTTGGATGGTTTGCTGACAAGATGTCAAGGGAGAATAGAACTAAATGGGATTTTTTTAGGCCTCAATATCCTAAACGGATTAAACATAGAGATATTGATCCTATTACAGGCACGAAGAGGGTTACACTGAAGTATAAGCCTCATGTGGCAATGAAGAGGATATGCATATTCAACACCACTTCAGCAATAAATTTGTGCTTTGGTATTATGATTGGAAGACGGCTGAAGCAGTGATTGTATTGAAAGACAAATATTCGAAGCTTTAGTATAAGAAAATACGCATATTTGATCCTATGTGGATGATAAATTGCTCAAAAGAAGATATCAATATGATGTCTTTTAATCTAACTCATTTTGAAATACAAGACGTGGAGCAGGTGATCAAATTCTATAGAGTCGTATGTTTTTGTTTTGCATAGGATGTGAACGCTGGGTGTGACTACAACAAACTGCTGGGAAATATGTTAAAGTTCAAGAGATGAAGAAAAGTTCGCTCAAACGAGAATTAGAACAAGAAATGAGCGCGAAGCAAAAAAAAAGAGTTTGAAGACCAAGTTGATGAACAAGACGCTAGAGTATCAATAAAAACAATCCAAGAAATAGTCAAGGGGGAGTTTGTAGGTGCATAAATGTGACTATCGCTTTGGATTATACAAGAAACGGCGTTTATCTTTGAAGTTTTGAAGAATGTGAAGGCCATTCGACCAATCGCGAGGTCAAATGGAGGTTTATCTAGGTCGAATGAAACTTTGTTATGTATAATTGTTTGGTTCGAGCTTAGTAAAGGGTCGAACGAGTCTATTCGACCTCTGCAGAGGTCGAATGGCACAGCCTATATATAGTTTGAGTTTTTTTTGCAGGTTAAGTCTTGGTCATTCGGTCTAGGTGTTGTGTGTTTTCATAGGTGAGTCTAGAACCTTCTGAAATCGTGTTTTCATTGTAAACTAAGCCTTTATTGTTTATGATCAAATGTTTATCAATGAGAATGATTATTAAAATGGATCTTTACGTGTTCTGATTTGTCTACTATCATTTTGCATGTGATTTAGGGATTCCGCACCAAAATTGCTCTACTTGTATGATTATATAGTTGATTCTTACAATCTGGTCCTCTACACTTTTTGATTACCCTTGGGGTTAGGAGATCTATGTTCTCGGTGGCAAGGACTTGCTCTGGTGTTTTGGTAAGGGGAGTCCATGAGTTGTGGTTCATGCGGTCAGACTTGCTGTCATTCGATTGTGGCAGCTTGTGCTCAATTGCCTCTGTGCTCCTTTGCTCTGTTTGTGGTGAAGCTTGGAGCCGGCTCCAGACTGAGCCTTTGCCTTTCCTGTTATGCTTGTTATGCTTGTTTCTTGCTGATTGGGCTGGGATATCGTGCACTGGGGTTCGCGGATTCTGCTCCAGATGGATAGCTCTCGCTCTGTTCGCGCATAAAGCTTTGCAATAGTCATGATTTCATCCCATGTATCCATCATGCCTATTTTCCCAATGATAGTACGAATGACTTAGTCACAATGCACTCCTTGCTTAAAAGCTGCTTTCATAAGCTCAAACCCTATGGGTCCGATTTGGACCGTTTCCTTATGAAACCTGGTCATATAGTCTTCAATGGACTCATTGTCCTACCTTCGAACCTGCAAAATTTCTATGGACTTGCGCTCTACCCTGCGCTGTTGGTTGAAGTGACTTGAGAACTTGTTAGTAAGCTCCTTGATACCGTCGATCTGGCCGGGTGGTAGACTATAGAACCACACTCGCGCAGCCCCTGTGAGTGTCTGTATGAAGTAGGAACATATGAAACCAGGCCGGTAGGGTCTAGTGTAACACCCCAACCGATGGCGGAAACATTGAGGTGTCATGAGGTAACGATTGTTCAATAGCTCATGGACTAGAAATGTAAATATTGATACATTGACTAAGTAATTTATTACATTGAAATGAAATTACAAGAATACAACGTTTAAGAACTAACAATCTAAAATAAAATTTTGTAAATCTCAAGTCTAAGTCTAAGTTCCAAAAGCTTAACAGTGATCTCATAACAACCTGAAACATGTACGAAAATAATTTTATCAATACAAAATGTATTAGTGAGCATACCCTGTTTGAATAAATATAGTAGGAAAAGAGTTTCGCAATTCACATGTTATACTGCCTATAAATTAGTGTTCAAGCTATGTACAAATGTCACCTAAAATCAAGCCTTAGAGTAGAAATGATATCTAAGAATAATGGGATATCTAGTATATATGTATAGTAGTCGCCCAATAGTATGATTATATATAGTATGCGACAAAGCAAGTAGTTTACACATAACAATAGTCAAGTACTATTTATTGCTATGCTAGGCCCACACCGGGTTAATGATTAAGGTCATAAGTACACACTATCAGCGATCAACAAGTAAAACACATACAAGAATTGCGATTGTGAATATAGACTAAAGCATGATTAAGTGAGTGAAGTAATAAGTGTACATGAGTCACCCCAAAAGTGTAAACATGAAAAATGAGAAAGATATACTCACATTTGCTAAGCTGAATTATCCTCTAAGCGTTGTGAATGTATGTAAGGCGAATCCCAAAGACTCAAAAACGTAGATAGTCCAATTTGAAGAAATAAAAACCGAAAAAGAAAGAATATCAAGCTTCCAATTCACCAATTACAAGAGATTATAATCAAAGCTTCAATTGTAGAAGTAATAGACAATAGAAGAAAGGTATGAGGGAAAGTTTAATCGGATTGAAACAATCGATTTAGAGGTGCCAAGTGTAATGGGTCATAGGTGGGTTTTTATACTAGTTTTGGATACAATTAGCCATTAAAATTGGTCAACACCATAAAGTAAGGTTTTATGATGAATTGACTATTTGACTAGGACTTTGACTCTTTGACTAAGACTTTGACTAGGACTTTGACTAGGACTTTGACTCGGACTTTGACTAGGACTTTGACTGGGACTTTGACTGTTTGACTCTCTTCGCGGACCGCGAGAACTCAAAAAATCAAATTTTCTAATTTAATCAATATTAATTTCCGGACTTGTTTCCTTCGGTTTCTTAGTTGTTTTAGGACCGAAAATTAAGGGTTTTGAGTATTAAGGTCTGAAACATACGTGCTCGAGTGTAGATGTGAGTATAAAACGTGCAATACTTTTACTTATAAAAATTATAAGTTTTATTAAATTGTGACTTTTGGTCCTATTAAAATAGGAGGGTTAAAAATGAAAATTTTGAAATAGTTGAGGGACCAATTATGCATATTTATAAAAAGTGAAGGGTGCAGGGTGTCACAGTCACCCCTACTTTAAAAAATTTCGTCCCGAAATTACTTTCAAGTGAAAGTTTCCATGAAACAATAGAGTTTAAAAAAAGGTAAGTAAGTTTTAAGGAATATATCAGTCATAAATCTGACAAAGTTTAAAGTAGTTATTGAAAGCGAAAGGTTTAGAATCTTTGACATTTGACCCAGACTAGGAAGTTGAGAGTTTACAAGTTTTGGGAAAGTATGTAACTGGTGAGGACAAAGCACTGATATAGCAGTTTCCCCTACTTTAAAAAAAGTTTCTGACCGAACTTTGCTAAGGACATGCAACAAGATTCCAAGTAACAGAGAGTGTAAGTGTATACAAAATTTGAGTTTTCGGTGGGTGTGGTTAAGTTTAAATGACGAAAAGAGCTTAGGGTAACGGAACAAACTGTTTTCCAAAAGAAATGTTATGTATGAGCTTTAAGATGAGGTTGGAGGTAGAATGTTATTCAGGATTATCAGGAGTGATCAACATTCATAGTAACACAACCACTAAGTTTATAATGACGATGTTCGGAATACTTTTGGGGCGATTATGTTGTAGACTATGAAAGGACTTATTGAAACTACTACTACATTGACTAGGACTAACGCTTGGTTCGATTCCCAGTCTCACTTCCGTCGCACCTTCAGTGTTTATATATAGGGTGTACCGCAGCTAACCCACCACACCTTGAGTTTTCCAAAAACGCACTGATCATCTACCCGAGCGCTTGGTTCGATCCCCAATCTCACTTTCGTCTCACCATTAGTGTTTATATATAGGGTGTACCGCAGCTAACCCACCACACCTTTGGTATTTCGAAAGTGTACTGAACATCTATCCGGTTATTCTAAATAGATTTTCACACCACCTTAATGTACCTGTAAATTCATGATTACATTCCAGGCCGAAATCACCAATTAACCTTACGTTAGGGTGGTATGTCCTTCAATAACACTAACTCGGAATGTTTAAGAAATAAGGGGGTATGTGTTATGACAAGGTTGTAAGTACATAGTATGGTTAGGACCTTCCCCTTTTGTGTTCACCTTTATGTTAACCCACCAAGTACTATTGGGATCACATGACATAAGATACACTAATCGAAAGAATTTCATAGCTCTCTCGAGTTTAAAAGAATGCTTCAACCCGAGATGTTGAATAGAATACTTCAACATAAGTACCAAAAATGTTTCGAGTTAAAAAGAAAACTGTAACTCAAGATGTTGAAAAGAATACTTCAACAAAAAACTAACAATGTTTCGAGTTAAAAAGAATACTTTAACTCAAGATGTTGAAAAGAATACTTCAACATAAAACCAACAATGTTTCGAGTTAAAAAGAATACTTTAACTCAAGATGTTGAAAAGAATACTTCAACATAAGTACCAACAATGTTTCGAGTTAAAAAGAATACTTTAACACATGATATTGAAAAGAATACTTCAACATAAAACCAACAATGTTTCGAGTTAAAAGAATACTTTAACTCATGAAGTTGAAAAGAATACTTCAACATAAATACCAACAATGTTTCGAGTTAAAAAAAAATACTTTAACTCATGATGTTGAAAAGAATACTTCAACATGAAACCAACAATGTTTCGAGTTAAAAAGAATACTTTAACTCATGATGTTGAAAAGAATACTTCAAAATAAAACCAACAATGTTTCGAGTTAAAAAGAATACTTTAACTCAAGATGTTGAAAAGAATACTTCAACATAAATACCAACAATGTTTCGAGTTAAAAAGAATACTTTAACTCATGATGTTGAAAAGAATACTTCAACATAAATACCAACAATGTTTCGAGTTAAAAAGAATACTTTTACTCATGATGTTGAAAAGAATACTTCAACATGAAACCAACAATGTTTTGAGTTAAAATTAATACTTTAACTCATGATGTTGAATAGAATACTTCAACATGAATCCGACTAGTTTGTAAGCAAATATCGATTGGTGTATCTGATGTCCATAGATTGAGGTAGTGTGAAGTTTTATATTTGAAGATACTTTTTAGAAAAATGCATCGGAGAGGCTTTTTTTTTTAATAACGACAAGGAAAACACAGAAAGTGATGAGGTTATGAAGTATAGGTATTTATTTGTTAAGATTTTGAGCATGTAATTGGAAAAAGTTAAGGCTGTGTGAAATAATGTATCACTAAAAGATGAAAGTTTTTTTTAAGCATAGAACAAATTATTATGATTTCAAGAAATCAATAATAAAACATTAGAGTGTTCTTATCTAGTCATAAGACCCGACAAAAACTTTGACTGTTCAAAGAATTAAACTCAGTTAGAGATTAACGAAGATGTGCTTTAGCCTATAAGTGGACACTCACTCCAGGAATCCCCAGGTAAGCATAACAGGTCCGCTTTCGGATTTATGCGCTATGCTTGCCTATGCCAGAAAACCCAGTGTACAGGCATCCACCCTTCCAGATTGCACATGTTTTCTCACTTAGAGTTCAACACTTTGAAGGATGAAAAATTTATGAAAAACAAAAGTAGGCAATTAAGCCAAGAATATCCAGCATGCTCCAAAGTGTAGACGTGTCCTCCAAGTAAAGTCACTCCTCAAAAACCCATGATGAAGAAATAAAGAAAGAAATAGAGAGAACTAGAGGGAATAATGAGAGGTGACAAAAGAGAAAGGTTAGTGGAGCAAATAAACAAATAAACACAAGTAAGGTCATGTATAGGTTCTTAGTTATAGTCTAGGTCATTTACTAATAACCCAATTCCCTATAACCACGGCTCTGATACCAATCTGTAACACCCCAACCGATGGTGGAAACATCGAGGTGTCACGAGGTAACGATCGTTCAATAGCTCATGGACTAGAAATGTAAATATTGATACATTGGCTAAGTAATTTATTACATTGAAATGAAATTACAAGAATACAACGTTTAAGAACTAACAATCTAAAATAAAATTTAGTAAATCTCAAGTCTAAGTCTAAGTTCCAAAAGCTTAACAGTGATCTCATAACAACTTGAAACATGTACGAAAATAATTTTGTCAATACAAAATGTATTGGTGAGCATACCCTGTTTGAATAAATATAGTAGGAAAAGAGTTTCGCAATTCACGTGTTATACTGCCTATAATTTAGTGTTCAAGCTATGTACAAATGTCACCTAAAATCAAGCCTTAGAGTAGAAATGATATCTAAGAATAATGGGATATCTAGTATATATGTATAGTAGTCGCCCAATAGTATGATTATATATAGTATGCGACAAAGCAAGTAGTTTACACATAACAATAGTCAAGTACTATTTATTGCTATGCTAGGCCCACACCGGGTTAATGATTAAGGTCATAAGTACACACTATCACCGATCAACAAGTAAAACACATACAAGAATTACGATTGTGAATATAGACTAAAGCATGATTAAGTGAGTGAAGTAATAAGTGTACATGAGTCACCCCAAAAGTGTAAACATGAAAAATGGAAAAGATATACTCACATTTGCTAAGGTGAATTATCCTCTAAGCGTTGTGAATGTATGTGAGGCGAATCCTAAAGACTCAATAACGTAGCTAGTCCAATTTGAAGAAATAAAAACCGAAAAAGAAAGAATATCAAGCTTCCAATTCGCCAATTACAAGAGCTTATAATCAAAGCCTCAATTGTAGAAGTAATAGACAATAGAAGAAAGGTATGAGGGAAAGTTTAATCGGATTGAAACAATCGATTTAGAGGTGCCAAGTGTAATAGGTCATAGGTGGGTTTTTATACTAGTTTTGGATTCAATTAGCCATTAAAATTGGTCAACACCATAAAGTAAGATTTTATGATGAATTGACTATTTGACAAGGACTTTGACTGTTTGACTAAGACTTTGACTAGGACTTTGACTCGGACTTTGACTGGGACTTTGATTGTTTGACTGTCTTCGCGGACCGCAAGAACTAAAAAAATCAAATTTTCTAATTTAATCAATTTTAATTTGCGGACTTGTTTCCTTCGGTTTCTAAGTTGGTTTAGGACCGAAAATTAAGGGTTTTGAGTATCAAGGTCTGAAACATACGTGCTTGGGTGTAGATGTGAGTATAAAACGTGCAATACTTTTACCTATAAAAATTATAAGTTTTATTAAATTGTGACTTTTTGTCCTATTAAAATAGGAGGGTTAAAAATGAAAATTTTGAAATAGTTGAGGGACCAATTATGCACATTTATAAAAAGTGAAGGGTGCAGGTTGTCACATCTAGCCTTCTACTTTGATTGTAATTTCGAAACTCCTTAGGTGGGTCATCAGGGTCTGATGACCCGTCATACTTACCTAAGCTGCTTTGTATTTTGGTTTTGGAAGGCAACAGGGTTAGCACGATGCGCAGAGTGAACTTTGATTTTTCGCTGAACGTTAAAGGATAATATGGCTTAGTGAGATCCTCTTCAGATGACAGATTTTGCCAGCATGCAACGGTTTTGATATGGGAGTGGCTGTGATCATACTTGAAATGGCTTTGGGACTCATCAGAATCTTCCATCTAGGTCGGGTCTGTTTGCTTGTGCCTATTGTACTAATAGCTTGCACCATTAGAGTTTACGATTAGCTCCCGTGTGTTGGGCTGCGATGGACCCTCGAAGACTGTGTGCACTCGGACTGCCTCGAATGGTGGTTTCTTGGAGGTATCTTTGGCTCGCTGCTCGCGGATTATTTTGTTATAGCGGCGTTGCAAGGCCTCATGTTCCTTAAAGTACCACGCCACTGAGCTGAGTGTTTGCGCGGGATCTTTGGCTGTGGGGCCTTGTTTCTCGTCGGTGTTTTCAGTTACGAAATGGAATGAGGCTGTTAAGTGATGAGTAGCTGCGGAAGGCGAGACAGTGTGTGGTGGCTCTATTTGTTTTTCCTGCCTTCCCTGCATGTTTTCCTACGTGCTGGGACTGAGTTGATTGACTCTAGCTGCAGTGTAACATTACGTATTTTCTTTCCCTAATTTTTTAATTTAAAAAAAATATCTACTTTTATCAATATAAACATATCTAAATTTTTGCATCATTTCAGAACAATCTTATATATTTGGAATATTTTAAATTGGGTATAAATTCAAACAAATACGATTTTTTAACCTCTTTATATTTTTTATATATAATAACATTTTCAAGATATTAAAAGATTTATAAAACGTATGTTATAAAATGTTCAAAAACTAGTGTTTAATAATATTTCGTCATTTATATTAACAATTGATATAATATAAAAGAGTTTATGGTATAAAAACCTATAAAAAATAAATAAAAAAATGGTTCTGATCGGGTAGAGCTAAACATCCAACAACACAACCAGTAGACCAAAGACACTTTGGTGTTAGGATCTGGACTAAAAACATTTTATAAACATCCGAGTAGCCTAAACCTGTCAATCCACCTAACAACCATCAATGCCCATCTCTCTCAAATTCAAAATTCGATCAAAATTGGAAAGTTTAGTCAAATTAATTTGACCAAACTTGGCCGACAATCAATCACACGTCGAATCAAACTATCAATCACGCATTAACAGCTCGTAATTGAGCATAAATTGACTCACCATTGTCGACACTCGAGTAAATGATCAAAACCTTCCTTTTTGTCCATCATAGAATAAATTAAACCCCTCTATTCAATCAGACATGCCCGGAAATCCTTTACTCACTCTCACATTTCGCTATCAATCGTTATATCATGCCCATTTTCGGTCGTTTGACTTTCAGTTTGACCGTAAATCCTTGGATGCTTGCATATATTAAGTCCCAATCGAACCCGTATTCTTATTCATTATTTGTTTTCGATCAATAACCCAATGATTAATTGGGTTTTATTCGCATGTTTGATTGAATTGGTATTCTAGGGTTCTTATGTTTTGTTTTGGGGAAGATGACACAACAGATTTATGTATAAAACATTTTCAAAAAATAAACTGAACATTAATGGTTTGGTGGTCTAGATTGTAATGGCCATTGTGTATACTCTTAGAACCGGGTTCGATCCCCACCAATTACAACATTTTTTTTATAAAACACAAATTTATATATTCTTTGTTTATTTTCATTATTCTTTTTTAAATTATGTATAAAATACTAAAACTAATTTATGAATTCCATAAAATTTATTTTAGGTTTTTAAACTTATAAACTTTATTATAAAAGTTTTTATTTTCAGAAAATCTTTTATTTAATATATATAATAATAAATTCCAAATAAAAAGTTCATATGTATTAAAATTCAATAAAAATACAAAAATATCTTCTTAAATTTTGAAAAATTTATTTTAAGTTTATAAACTTATAGACTTTATAAAACTGAATTTTGTTCGTATAAAAGTTGTATTTAATTATTTTTAGATAATTAAATCTCTTTTAATCATATTAAATTCATTATAAATCCTATTTTCATTATATTTGAACCAAAATTTCACATAAATTATTTTTATTAATTTAGGTTAGAAAAATAAATTTATATTCTCAATTTTTCTGAAATTTAATATTTTTTACTATTAATAACATGTTTAACTGATTATGTTATAATTTATTCTATAAACATTAATTATGAAAATAATTTGTTAAAAATTATTTTCAAACTATATTATTTTTGTATAACAACACTTGACCAAGATTTTACAAAACTCCTTTTTAATAAGTTATCTTATTAATTTCCCTTTATTAGTTAATAAACAATCGTCAACACCCAATTAGAAACCCTAAAATTCCATAGATCTAGACACCATAGACTCAATTAGGTCCCAATCTAAATTGCTCTTTATTTGGATAGGATAATCTCTCGGGATCTTTCTTATGTTACTTTGTAACGTTTTAGCATTATTCAAGACTATCAATCAAGGTAAGTTTACATAGCCCCTTTTTATTGTTTACATTTTTGGGGTGGACATGTTTAAATATTTTTTATACAATAGCAATTACTCATTCTCATTATGTTGAAACTTTTTGACTCATTTTGACTTGTAACAAAAAGACACAGTACAATCATTAACTTTGATCACGCAGCCTGTTTAGATTATAGCGCTATAGGTTTGACAAACCCATCCCCCGCATAAATTCAGGGATGATCGAAAACAGTTACACTTTTACTAACTTGCGAGTTAGGTCTCAGTCGACACAAGGTTTGATTGTACAAAAGACGCATTGTTACATGTCAGACTCATACTCTTACATTACTCATTGCTATATCTCAACTGTGATTGCTATTCAAAATATTAATTTCTATTACATGCAAAACCTATGTATTCTCACCAACTATTTATAGTTGACCCCCACATCTTTCCAACTTAACATGTTTCATGTCATATTTGCTATTAAAAGTTGTACAAGTCTTGGAACACATATGTATTCTCACCAACTATTTATAGTTGACCCCACATCAACTTGTCCATGTTACTATTTGTATGACAATTGTAAATCAATAATAATATTTAATTTCCATTTAGTACCATGAGCTATTGAACAATCATCACTACGTGGCACCCCAATGTTTCCGCCATCGGTTGGGGTGTTACAAGCAGAGTTATCTCCTGGAAAAGAAAAACAGTGGAAAACTCATGGTTTTGTTGAAAGAAAGATTTCAATTTTTTTGTTGTTCTAACCAATGCTCTTGACGGATGGCGCCAATGAAAAAACACCGATCCAAATAACACTCGACAATAAAGAGAAGTATGAAGAGATTTTATTAATGTTTACGCAACGATTACAAGAACTAATGACGAGTATCAATAGATGAATCATCATCATCATCATCATACTCAGTTACTCCCACCTATAGCAAAGCTAAGGTAGGGTCTGAGGAGGGTAAGATGTAGACAGCCTTACCTCTACCCCTAAGAATAGAGACGCTGCTTCCAGTGAGACCCCCGGCTCGATGTGGTTTGGTATCAATCCTTAGACATAAGGCACAAAACACTTAGCAATCGGGACAAACCCGATCGATGCATGTACCCCTTTGTCGTTTGGCTATCCACGCCACCACATGATGCATGATTAACCGTCCGTCGTTTTTAACGTTATTTTCACGAAATTAGTAAAATAACGTTAAAACTAGTGCAACTTTACTTTTGTCCCCCAAGGGCCAAACATATATACATTATATACGCACACCGTAAGTGGGACGTGGATAGCCAAACGACAAAGGGGTACATGTATCGATCGGGTTTGTCCCGATTGCTAAGTGTTTTGTGCCTTATATCTAAGGCTTGATATCAATAGATGAATATTTCAACCAATCTTTCTACAAAACTTAGAGCTATTACAATGTGTGTGTGTTTAAGTGTCAGAATTGTCGACCCCTTTCTTCGTGGAGGAAAGGGGTATTTATAGTAATCGTAGGTCAGGCTCCTGTGTTGGTAACGTTTGACAGCTCATTTGCGCGGGCCCCATAGGGGAGGTCGTTGAGGGAATTAGCGTTGTCCTTCTCTGATTGGCCGGTTTTCCTTCCTACTCGTCCTTTCTGTCCTTGCTGATGGCCGGAGATCATGGAGTAGGGTATGCACGCCTCTGATTGGTTGGATATCCCTTTCATTCTCTCCAAGCAGCTGTCACGTACGAGGTATCGTGTGGGTTTCACAGAAGGTTCCACTGACTGTTCTTTTAAGGTTAACGTGTGAGAAAGTCCTTATGCGGGGTCTGCATATACGCGTACTGATACATATCTCTTCATCCGTCATGTATGATAATCATTAGTTTGGCAACCTTTCATCTTATATATTACATCTGAAATTGAATCAATATTGTTGAACTGGTGCTGGAGGTATCTAAAGTTTAGCACGTATTTGATATATAACAACAAATGTGTATATGAAAAATTTCCATAACCATTCATTTATTGTTCTTTAAGTTTTAATTATAAAAAGTCCCTTGAATTTCTTAAACCTTGAATTGTAACCAGCACATGTGGCTAGAGCAGGGGCACCTTAGTTGCTATGTTATATATAGAGCATCAATAGATTTTTTTAGCTACACAAAAGATAAACAAAAGAAAAAAAATCAGGCAAGAACATAAATTAAAGTATCATAAAACCAAGATACATTTCTCAATATAGGAATCAGACCTTTTTTTCTGGAGCTTAATCCTCCAATTCGTTGCTAGATTGAAAATTCATTTCATTTTAGTACCGATTTAAGCCGATTAAGGGTTTTGAAGGCTGAGATTTAGGGTTTTGTTGATATTTAGGTCTTCAATTAATGTCTAGATGATGGTAGACGAAGATTGAAGGTTCTTGGAAGAGGGATTTGAGGATTTAGGGTATGAAAGAACGATACTAAGGGGAGGATTAGGGTTAATTGGGTTAAGTGTGGGGATGGCTTAACCAAGTTCTTGTGTCCACCTATATTGCCTTATTGTATGTATAGATTGATGGTGGTTTTGGTGCCCTATCATCCGGATTTTAGCATTTGCCTAATACCAATGACATTGAAGATCCATAGTGATAGAACTTGGGAAATGAATTCTAATATAATAATTATATAATTCATAAATAGAATCCATCACAAAGTTCGTTTTCTCCTTAGCTCCTTCGCCACCTTTTTCTCATAACGTTTCACAATGTCTTTTTGCAAAAAAAAAAAAAAAAAAGAAATAAAATTAAATAATAAATAAAATAAAAAATTATCAAAGATGCAATTCTCACCAAACCATCGTGTCAAAAAAACATAGTTTATTTTATTTCTTTTGATGTTATGTTCCTCAACATGGTTGGGATGTTGAAATGCTTCATTAAAACTGTAATGCGAATGAGATTTGCAATATGCTAAGCTTCGCATACGGGGAGTGTTGCTACAACAAGAATAAGGCATGGAGATGGTATGGATGTCTCTTCGGGTTGGACCTAGCACCTTCCGAGCATGTACCTGCACCACGAACAACTCGTTAGAAGGGGTCCAGAGACCGGGGTCTCTGGACCACCCTCCGACGCTCAACATTAGTGATTTATCCCAAGAAATGTACATAAAAGTAAAGATAAAGGAGTAAATGAGGGATACGAAGTATGAGAGGAGGTGATGGTTGAAACCCGGCGGTTAGCTAGCAGCCGAGGCGATTTCGGGCTGCTTAACTCGATGGCTGAAAGTTGGTTATTAGAACCATGGATATGAAGACTGCAGATATGGCAGCTCCAGGGCTCCGTTAGGGGAGCTCGCGAGTTCAGCAGGGGAGCTTAACAGCTTTATTGTGTGTAATTATGGAGAGTTCATGAGCTGCTGATGTGATACTTTAGCAGCTCGTAGGCTCCTCTATGGGAGCTAGGCAGATTAGTTAGTGAGAGAATGTTTCTAGAGAGAGAGAGAGAGAGAAAGTGAGTGAGATGTCTTGAGTGGAGACCAAGACAAAATGGGATGGGTTTGAGTGAAGGTGTAACCCCCCTATTTATAGAGGGTGAAACCCCAAACCCTAATGGGCTTTGTGGTAATGGGCCGGGCTGGCCCATAAATGTTGGACCCACCTTTATTATTGACCTCCTGTAAGGCAGGTCATGTGCTTGTGTAAGGCAGGTCCTGTGCTAGGGAGCTGAGGAGCCGATGCGGGTAGCTTCTCTACACCAGCTTCTGGCTTTTCGGCTTCCTGGCCTGAGCTTGATAGCTTCTTAAATATGTTTAAACGTGGGGGTTTGGGTACCCACGTCATCAGCCCCCCAGTCATAAGTAGTCATGACGTAGTCATGGGTGCTTGTGACTTAGTAATCTTATCTCCTCTTTTCCTACCTCTAGAAATTCATAAACTTTGGTGTAAGGTGTTTGCGCCTTATATGTTTATGAATTTCTTATTTTGGACTTCATAATTTCTGCCTTTTCTTGTAGCTTCTACGTTTCCGATGTTTCTTGAAAAGCTTAGAAGATGCAAAGCTTTGTTGGACGTCTTGGAAGTCCTTAGATCTTCTAGTATTGAAGATTATTTTGTAGCTTATGAGCTTTGAAACATCTTTATTGTTTTTGAAGCTTCCAAGCTTCCGGTTTTCGCTTAGCTTTCTTTTAGGCGACTTGCTTGAATTTGACTTGTCGTGATTGGACGACCGAGCAATGGAGCTCCAAGACACTAGGGACCAGCTTGTTAGGTGGTTACAATCTCACCCTTAGAGGAAACGACAAGCATTTCTTGCTCATTTATAGAAGAAGTTTCTATCTCATGGGGATCGTTCATGTAACATTGACATGTTGCAAAATTTCTTGGTGATAAGCTTGTAGGTGTGAAGAACTAGGAGATGTTCATCAAAGTGGTTGGGAGACTCTACCTTCCTTATTGGGGAGGGTCCAAAAGTCCATGAATGAATGGAATCATCTTTTTGATGGACTTATCATAGACAAGCAGTGGTTGTGAACATATGTGGTAACATGCTGGTACACGCCTTTTTACCTTGTAGAGTTCTTAGCCTTGAGGTTCATGGTAAGATATATCACCGTAAACGTCTTAGTCACGTGTCCCAAATGGGTAAGAGCTCATAGATATTTGTTTGTCAAATGGCGTAGCTTACTTTCCCAAAGTCTTTGGGTTTTTGAAGCATTTGATAAACTTTTTCTACGATAGGATTGATGAATTCAAGCAAGTAGAAGCCAACGATGTAAAAGAATGAGCTTATCGTGTGTGTATGGCACACCGTGTTGGTGATCTTGCAATAGACAAGTAGTGGCTTTGATCTTGGTATTTATCGTGTCACTACGTGTCTCTTTTTCTTATACATGTATACTAGGCTTATAATCACCTTGCCGGGGTTTGCGGTAAGTTATACCAACGCGAGCGTCATATGTGCTCTCCCGGATATTCTTTGGTGCCTGATGGTAGCTAATAGCTTCATTCCATGAGCTCATCGCTTCCATCCATTAGGTGTAGTAGCTTACCAGCTTGAGACTTTGGGCTTCTCTAAGTGTTGTGGTAAGCTCGTTTTATAATAGATGTGATGGAGCAAGGCAGATATGAGCAAACATGGCAAAAGAAGGAGCCTTTTGCGTACCAATGTTGTAGATTGATAAACTTTTTCCGTAACAAAGTGGGCTTATTTGATGCGGAAGTGAGCTTCTTTCGTATAAAGGCGAGTTTATAGGTGTACGCTATTGAGCTTCCTTTGCATGGATGTGAGCTTGTAGCGCAATTTAGTGAACTTCCTTTACACAAAGATGAGCTTCTTACGAAAGCTATTTTCTTCCTATATCCTTGTAAGAGGCTTCTCTTTATCAAAATGTGAGACTAAGCCTCTTTTTATATTTCTTTTTCAATCGTATGGTACTTCTAAATGTGTAGACAATCTTGTTGTCTTAGAAGCTTATTCCCGGTTGTAGTTGCGTATCATAAGAAGGTTGAACCTTGTTTGAGCAAGGTATTGCTCGTTGAACTTGCCCATGCCTTAATGACATCTTTGTTGGCAAGGATGCTTCCCCTACTATTATGGTTGAGAGCACTCCCAAGCCAATATAGCAGGCCAACTTTGATAATGAATTTGTTGCTCTTCTAGTGAGCTAATGCATTATGATTCTGAAGACCTTGTCATGTAAGCTATGCATGAGTCTTGCTATGCAAATGCCTTTATAATCTTGTTATGGTTTGATGCTTTGCTTTACGACTATATGACCAAGGAACTTCCCTTCCCTTCCTCAATGGGAATGCTCCCCCTCTAGGGGTGATACTTTATTTAAGTTTAATGTTTGGTTGTCTTAGATCTGTTACTTGTCGTTTATAGTGTTTGCAATGTCTTTAACCTTTTGCCATGAGGTGGATGCTGCAGTCACCCATCCCAGGCTACTAAGCTAGAGAACCGATGCAATGCTTATCCTATCAGCTTGTTGGTAACCTTTCTCAACGGTTACCTATATGAAATGTTCGTTTTGATCCCAGGCTACTAGGCTAGAGAACCGTCGCAATGCTTATCATATCAGCTTGCTTGTAACCTGTTATGAACATGTATGAGCTGTCTTGGTGTGAGGGGCTCACCCTCTTTCATGGGTTTAGGTATTCCATCTAAAGGACTTGTCCCATGGAGTTGTGGATTGTATTAGGAACTCACCCTGTATACAGGAAGGTCATTATCCTTGTTACCTGTTGAGCAGTTGTGGCCTAGGAGCTCATCCCCGTTTCATGGGTAGGTATAGCGCCGGATCCCATGGAGCCTGGTTAGGAGGGGCTCACCCTTTGATAAGATAAGTGACAAGTGGTTGTGGTTGCACGAAAGAGTTTCCTTTGTTCCGTTAGCTTGCAGCTTAGAAACTATATTGTCTAGACAACGCTTTTCGAGTATGAATTGGATTCATTGATAGAATATCAAGATGTTATAGTAACTGAGGTTGCTTTAGCGTAGGCTATATCATGGATTTCATATGCATGTTGTGGTATTTGACCAACTTTCATGGATCAATGTCTTGTGGAGTACGTCTTTGAAGAGCATATCCTTGTTAGTTTTTCCATGAGTTGGGGTAATGCAATAATACATGCATATTAATACTACACACTTTAGAAAATGTGGGCCTTTTATGTGATAAGCTTCCCGTTGAAGTTCCTCTTTTTGTGTTCGCCATATGTCGAATAGACGAAATGTCATGAGGAAATGTTAGGGAGATTCTTTTGTAATTCCATAAGACTTTTTATGTAAGAATAATAGCCTCTTGAGTAAGAATGTTACCTTCTTGCGTAAGAAGGGCAGCTTCTTTACGTAAGAATGGCAGCTTCTTGTGTAAGAAGGGCAGCTTCTTATGTAAAAATGTTAACTTCCTATGTAAGAATGGAAGCTATTTAGGTAAGAACGGACATCTCCTTATATGAGAAGGTTAGCTCCCTTATGGAGGCTTTTTATGTACAACTTCATGTATAAGGAGGTTAGCTTGTCATGTAAGAAGGTAATATTCTTTGTTGACGATAATAAGCTTCGTATGTGCTAAGAAAATTGCCTTCTAGGATATGATGGTTAGTTTTCTTGGTTTTAGATGATACTTGAAGAGCTTCATGCGAGGTCAGGGAACTTTACACTTGAACCCGTGATCAACTTTTGAAGGAGACAAAGATATCTCATAACATTTTGGACGATGTTTATGTGTAAATTTGGTGACATTCGAGATACTCTTACGCCTTCAACCACATTGTTTAGAATAGAGTATATGGTGATCTTGGATTGACCTTTCGTATGAGTTGATTAAATAGAGAAGGTAGTAAAAATAAGCTTTTCCATAATTTAGTAAAATTCCCTTAATCATTGGACATTTTAAAGCGCATGAGGTAGAGGTTGAGCTTGTTTAATGGCATGGTGCATCAATGTGGTGTTTGGTTGAAGGAGAGTTAGTAAGTAAAAGTTCAAGGATAGATGTTCACTTACTTCATAGGTGGTGAAGTCTCATGGCTTCGAGTGTTGAGGTTTTGGGACTCCTTGAACAATTCTTTATTAAGGTGCTACCATATGGCAAAAATATCTCCTAACCAACGCTTTTTGACGCTATGGCGGGCTACCTCTTTCATGTTGCTTCCTTGCTGTAGTGAACAATTTCTGGAAGGCTACCGTCATGCTTCCTATTGGCAACTTCTATATTCTGACAGCTGGTTGCTGCCGTAGGGCAGGTGCGAATAAGGATTCACCCAACTCTATTATTTTGTGGAGTTCTAACGTTGTGGTAATTTGTTGCGTACATGATTACTAGAAGTTGTTTGCCACGATCCTTGGTGTCACCAAGTTGCATTGCTGCATTGGCAATTTACCTGCGTGCTTTTTAGGTAGGCACGAGTAGCAATGCTCCCTTGTTTGATCATTTGTTGTGTTGCCCTAACCATTGCTTGAAGCTTCTTTGCTTGTTTTAGTAATCCATTTGTCGTTCCACAAGTTCCTTTAATATTTCTTATGGGTTATTATGTTTCTAAGCCTCGTAGGCTTTGTGATTATTAACCATCTATCGGATATTGCACACTTGATAGGATTAGTTTAGGCATATAGGCTCGTTTTTTATAGAACCTTCTTTTTGTAAGATTCCCTTGACGAGGTGTTTAAACTTTTCCATATATCGGCTAAGTGTTAGTGTCAGCAAGATGTATGGAGGTTTTAGCAGGTTGCTTCGATGATTGAGCAAGCTGCTTTAGTTAACCTTGATCTTGCCGATTTTGTTCATGCCTGATTCTTTATAGATAATCATGTGCAAAGTAAGTATTGTCATATCTTTTACATAAGCGGAGCCACCTGGACAGGAGCAATTGAAAGGACGATGTGTTGTTCTTTAGCTTGCTTGATAGGTTCTTTGTTGCTTAGCTGTAATAAGCAACGTTTCTCCAACAGAGAAGCATATGCCTTATTCAGACCATGATTTTGTTCGAGGCTTCTTTACTCCTACCGATGATGTCACATGTGTAGCAATGTGCTTGTGACAATTTTAGCTTTTAGGGCAGGAGCCTTGACATATGTAGCTAATCGGCGTCTCTACTTTTTAGTTCCTCGCCTTTTTGGTTTCTAAACTTCTTAATTTGTTCAAAATTAGGTACCCGTACCATCAGCCCCCAGTCATGAGTAGTCATGAAGTAGTCATGGGTGCTTATGACTTGGTATCTAACCATTCGATTTTGAACTTCTCACTTATGAGCTTCCTAAGCCTCTAGACATGTCAAGCTTTCGGGATTCAAAGATCCGTATATATGAAGCTTTAAACTAGGTATTTGAGGAAGTTTATTCTTATTTCAAGTAAGCTATTGCTTTGGAACCGAATAAATGTTTCTTTGAACAAGTAACATTTGTCTATTGTTCGACATTTGATGCTTTTGTGAACATGTTTAGGCGGTTAACTTCTTTATGTGCCATGTCATTTGCGAACATCTTTGTGTTTTGTGTGCAAGCTAAAGTTTTTTATCCTATGAGAGAGATAGGACAAAGGGCCAAGCTCGTGTAATTGAGATAGCTCGTTTAGATTATGATGGCTTTGGGCCGGTGGTCCTCCTTGTGAGATATAATCTTTGTACGGTTGTCTTACTTATGCCACATGTTATCATGGGCACGGTACTTGATAAGGTTAGATAAGTTTGGATATTGTGAAGACCTCGGAACCGTGCTTCTTGGCTTTGCGAGTTGCCACATTTTCTAATTGGTGTGTTATGGAGGTCATAAAAACTTTTTAATGATGCATTTGTGAGCTTCTCTAGTCACCATAGGTGAGGTCATGCAAAGCTCATTTTGTTCCCATAGGGTGGCTTCCCTTTCTATCTAGGATAGCAACTCATCTTTGCAAAGCATTGAATTGGTGTTAAGCGAAGCAAGTATACGAGGTTATGTTTTATGCTTTCCATAGTGAGTGGGTCAAGCCTTCATAATATTTAGCGGCCTCTTTGATTTGAGGAGGCGTCTTTCTTCTTTTCCAAGTTGTTAGTCTTTTTAAGGAAGGTGTTGAGCCTGCCCTAAGCGATGTGCTCGTTTCCTTAAATGACTTTGGTGTATGGAAAAGATGTTAATTTTCTAGGGATGATTTGACCTAGCATTCGTCAATACTTATAAAACCTCAGATTGATTCATATGGTGAAGTATAGCTGAGCTGCCAAGCTATTAGCTTCTTTACCTCAGCCGGAGGCTATGTAGCGTATGACATATGAGTTAATTTTCGTAGCTTTTGACATGTTTGTTTTTTGTGTCTTCCAATATGTCATATATAACTGTTTAAAGACAAGTGTGGCCTTAGGAAGCAAATATCTTAGAGGTACTCACGGCACCCTATTTATATGTGTTCTCTTCCCAAGGGTTACTTGGGTGTATGTATTATGTTGTTTGCTTTAGGCTACCTACTTATAACTTGTGTATATCTGACTTTTGTCTTTTTGATGTAAAAGCTAAAGTATATTATATGACATAGGTGCGAGTTTGTAGTTGCGAGCTTCTAGCTTGTGGCCATGAGCTTGTAGCTTCTAGCCTTGGGCTTCGAGCTTCAAATTTCTAACTTCGAGCTTTGGGCTTCGATCTATGGGATCCAAGCTTTAGGTTTGTAGCATGCGAGCTGCAGCTTATAAGCTTGTAGCTCCCGGGCTGTAGCTCATGAGTTTACTTATAGAGTTGTCTGCAGCTGCCGTATGGCAGCTGGTATGAGTAGTGTACTTTTTCTGATAGCTATAAAGCTGAATAGTTGTCTATAGCTGTCATATAGCAGCTGACGCACTGACATGCATAGTTGTCTTCAGCTGTCCTGTAGCAGCTGACATACTGACATGAATAGTTATCCACAGCTGTCCTATAGCAGCTGATGTACTCTCTGACGTGAATAGTTGTTTAGGCTGATAAAGCTGAATGGTGGTCTGTAGCTGCCCTACGGGAGCCAGCCTGCTTTAGCGGACCTGACTAGCTGATAAAGTGTGTGTTTATTGTTTTTATTTATTTATTATTATTTTATAAGTGAAGTTAATGGTTAGCTTACAAGTGCATGGGATTTTTACACGCCATGGTTACACTCGTAAGTCCCTTCACTTTTACGAAGAATTTTGGGTCAAATATAGGTTAGGCTAAAAGTTGAAACGAGATGTAATGTTAGTTTTATTCAAGACTTTGTTTAACAACATTTAGAAGGTCGTTTCAACGATATGAGAAATAAAATAATTCTACACTTTATCTTGTTTAGGCTAGTAGGAGTTTTTAGGAGCTTGTGCCTAATGTTAATATCGAGAGAGCGATCATGTGCTTGTATCGCATGTGCACATGAAGTGAAGTGAAGAGCCATAAATGAATGTTTAGTACACAAAGATGTAAAATGAGCTTACATAGAGGAAGATTTCTAGCCCAGAGAGCTTCCCTAGGGGAGCATGACCCCATTTCGGTATGAACGTTTAGTATATTAAGATGTAACATGAGCTCACGCAGGGGAGGACTTCTAGCTCAGGGAGCTTCCATGGTGGAGCTTGCCTTTCATACCTGCTAAGCGTTGACCCTCTTTTTGTGCACGTTTAGCACATTAAGAGGTAACAGAGGCTGCCATAAGGGAAGGCTTCCCGCTCACGGTGCTTCCTTATGGGAGCAGTTGCTTCCTTACGGGAGCAGGTGCTTCCTTATGGGAGCGAGTGCTGACCCCCTTTCTATATGTAAGTGTTTTTGCCATTTTGGTGAAAGATACCACTTTTTATGCTTTTGAGGTCTGATTTGCTTTTGACTGAGCACTTTTTGTGGATTAGTGTGTAAGAAAGTATGACTTTTGACTTTTCTTACTTTTTTACTGTTCACCGCTGTAGCAGGGCTGCTATATGGCAGCCTGGAGCTTCCTGGCTGCCCTATTTATAGTTTAGATAGGCTACCCAGCTCCGATTTATGTGATCTCTTTCTTAACTCGTAGATCAGTTGTGGGGGTTCTAAAATCCATGTTATCAGTTATAAACTCGATGATAACATTTACGAGGGAGCTGCAGGGTGGCAGCCTGGAGCTTCCTAGCTTCCGAGTCTTAGCCTTTTAGCTTAGGCAGGTTACCCTGCTCCAATGCTTTGTGTATTTTTATAAATGCCTATTTTCATCGTTAAGGGACATATTTTAAGAGATCGTTTATGGGTCTGTAATATCAATTTGTGACCTTTAATTTTTTTTTCTCTTTTGTGATGATCTTGTGTGCTTATGATAGAAAGAAAAATGCTTTCACCCCACACTCTTTCAAACCCTTTCGTTTTGCAGTTTTAGCTTAAGGGTATTTTATGAAAAGTGTGCATGGGGTTGGTGTTTAGATGTCTCACATTTTTCAATGATGTGATAGGTCAAAAAGTCATAGAAAGTAGGAATACTTTTACATAAAGGTCTCCAGGTTTCTTTTTCTTTATTAAATAATGAAAAAGTCTTCTAGGAATAAGAGATTTGACACTTTTACTTTGATTTGACCCATCTAAAAGATAGATGTATTTATTACGTATATGGCCATTCTAGCAAAAATGCATAGAGACATGTGGGCCCCACAAGACTTTTTATCAAAACTCCCTTTTTGAAAAAAAAAAAATAATAAAAATAAATTGATAGGCATTATAAACCATATGTATCAGGCAAAAGATTCTTTCATATGGTGTTGAAGCATTCTTTTTGTTTCACAATGTTCCAAATATTGTTTAGTAAGAATGCATATTTTTATTTGTTTTTTTTTTTAAGTGTAAATATTTGGATTCGACATTTTTTTAACAAGGTCACGTTTTTTTACGTCACGTTTTGTTATGTTATGTCAAATTTCAAAGATCTTACATATAGCAACCAAGTTATAAGTGTATGGAACCCGGTCACCGGCGTTGTGAACACGTATCACGTGGAGCGAAAAACATGTGGAAGTGTAGGAGTGATTTTTCCGGTAAGAACATCCTCTCCATCCTTAAAAATAAAGAACTTAGGAACATTTGGGGCTAAACCGCAAAGAGTTTCATGTTCTAAGCGCGATAGCCCCACGGTGGGCGCCACTTGTTGCTACAACAAGAATAAGGCATGGAGATGGTATGGATGTCTCTTCGGGTTGGACCTAGCACCTTCCGAGCATGTACCTGCACCACGAACAACTCGTTAGAAGGGGTCCAGAGACCGGGGTCTCTGGACCACCCTCCGACGCTCAACATTAGTGATTTATCCCAAGAAATGTACATAAAAGTAAAGATAAAGGAGTAAATGAGGGATACGAAGTATGAGAGGAGGTGATGGTTGAAACCCGGCGGTTAGCTAGCAGCCGAGGCGATTTCGGGCTGCTTAACTCGATGGCTGAAAGTTGGTTATTAGAACCATGGATATGAAGACTGCAGATATGGCAGCTCCAGGGCTCCGTTAGGGGAGCTCGCGAGTTCAGCAGGGGAGCTTAACAGCTTTATTGTGTGTAATTATGGAGAGTTCATGAGCTGCTGATGTGATACTTTAGCAGCTCGTAGGCTCCTCTATGGGAGCTAGGCAGATTAGTTAGTGAGAGAATGTTTCTAGAGAGAGAGAGAGAGAAAGTGAGTGAGATGTCTTGAGTGGAGACCAAGACAAAATGGGATGGGTTTGAGTGAAGGTGTAACCCCCCTATTTATAGAGGGTGAAACCCCAAACCCTAATGGGCTTTGTGGTAATGGGCCGGGCTGGCCCATAAATGTTGGACCCACCTTTATTATTGACCTCCTGTAAGGCAGGTCATGTGCTTGTGTAAGGCAGGTCCTGTGCTAGGGAGCTGAGGAGCCGATGCGGGTAGCTTCTCTACACCAGCTTCTGGCTTTTCGGCTTCCTGGCCTGAGCTTGATAGCTTCTTAAATATGTTTAAACGTGGGGGTTTGGGTACCCACGTCATCAGGGAGAGTACTCTCATCCCATCTATTTATCATCTTTTCGCATATCATTTGCTTATTCTTATTCTCTAATGCGATTATTTTCTATTTATCATCTTTTCGCACATCATTTACTTATCCTTATTCTATGATATGATTATTAGCGACAGTGTTCATTTTATATGTGGGAAGGAACTTCTTTCATTACTTATTACGGAGTAGTTTGTTTATATCTAATTAGATTATTAGAACAGAAACCTTAATGAGCAATGCAATTTATTAAAAGTTATAATTATAAATAGGTGTTTTTAATAGTATATATCCTTTGAAGTTTAGTATATTATTTAAAGTTATTCATGCTTTTATTATGGGTCTTCGTTACCTAAGTTTAGTACTTGAATATTAAACATTAAGACATTATACCATCTAATTAATTTAATCGATTTACAATATTTTCAAGCAGAAGTTGATAGGGGTTCGTAGAGGCACAAGATAAAAGGT
The DNA here is from genome assembly GCA_028751855.1 of Ambrosia trifida. Taxonomy (NCBI): domain Eukaryota; kingdom Viridiplantae; phylum Streptophyta; class Magnoliopsida; order Asterales; family Asteraceae; genus Ambrosia; species Ambrosia trifida. The sequence goes on from CM054125.1 coordinate 43,328,322, forward strand.
TAAGGTTTATTAGATAAGGTTTGGTTATACCGTAGCATGGTTCTATGAGCTTAGACTTTGTCTTACACTAGTATGAGGTCTGTAACAGTGACTTGTTTTTCAGTGTTTATCAGTTATTTTGTTTTCTTATGGCGTATATACCTTTGTTTTACTATATTCCCCTAAACACAGTAACTCTTTATTAGTTTTTTAGTGTTGTTTGTTTGTCGATTATGTCGTCAAGCCGGGGGTCTCTCTGAAAACAGTCTCTCTATCCGTACGGACATGGGCAATGTTTGCCTACATCTCACCCTTTCCAGACCCTACTCTTAGATTTACTAACTGTGAGATTTATTGGGTAAGGTTGTTGTTTCAAGCGGAAGTTGATAAGCCAATATAGCATTGCTTTTACTAGTAACCTAGGACAATTTTAAATAAATTTTCTTCGAATATATTAACCCAATAGAACTTATATACAAAGAACTAGAAGAAAAAAATATCTGAAACAAATTTAAGTTGCGGCAAAGGTACAAAACTTTATTTGGAAAAATCTTAATTATAACAATGTACGTAGTCCCATCCATCATGAATTTAAAGACGTGCTAACCACAATATCAATATATGGAGATAAATCCTCCACATTGAGGATAACTTTGTACTTCTACAAGTATTTATCCATATAAATACATAATAAAATACATACATATTACCAAAAGGACTGTGCATTTCCAACGTTATAAGTAGAAAAACTTTTTACAAATAAATTTTTGGTCATTATGTACTAAAGGTTGAATTGGTAATTTCATATTATTAGAAGGTATGTTGAGAACGTTTGATATACATTTTGTAAATGCTTTGAATCACTTTAAAAACCTACTATGATTATCGAATGCATATGTAAAAGAAAAACAAATTAAAAACCTACTATAAATACATAAAGTGTTAAAATATATTATACTGTTGATTGATTCTGAATATCGGTTGATTATTATTATTATTATTTGGAAACTGCTACTTCTACAATTTAATTTTGTATTTCGAGATTTTGCTTCAACTTGCAAAATTTGTCACCACCTTCGGTATACACTATACAGTACACGTGCTCTTTTGTCTTTGATCATAACTTTTTGTAAGTTTCCTTAATATACACGTTCGGGATTAATAATATATAAAATAAGACGTAACATGTAAAATCATGCATGCACTCTATATAACCGGTTCTTCATATTACTTCAACTTGTCTTCCACCTAAAAATGGAGCCCTCCAACAAGTTTACGGCTCTCTTCTTAATCCCAATTTTCTTGGTTTCTTCAGCAAGTCCCACACCGCCTATCAGGCGCTCTCTAGAAAGCACTCTACCATCATCATATGTCAGTCCTACACCTGCTGCCACTCTACCACCGGCCCCACCCGTCACTCTACCACCACCTGTTAGTCCCTCACCGGCCGCTCTCTCACCTACGATTCCTCCACCCGCCGCTATGCCAGCACTTGACAACCCCCCACCTTCCCCATCGGTTGCTCCCCCACCAACAATCCCTGTTCTCCCACCCACTCCAAATGTAGCTCCTCCATCACCCGATGCCCTTCCACCTACCGTTCCTCCACCTGATATTCCCCCACCTGTTGCCCAACCACCTCCCGTTCTCCCACCCGCTCCAACCTTCACTGTCCAACCACCCCCTGCAACCCCACCTGCCCCAACTGTTGCCCCTCCAACTGAATCGGTTCCACCTGTTCCTCTCACACCCGCGCCAACAACTATACCCCCACCTGCTCCAACCGTTTCACCCCCACCTACTGTTCCCCCACCCGAATCGGTTCCACCCTCCGCCCAACCACCTACAGCCAACCCACCTGTTGCTCAAACACCTGCCCCAACCGACGCTCTTACCCCCGCCCCAACAACTACAAACCCACCTGCCCCAACCGTTGCACCCCCACCTGCCGTTCTCCCACCCGAATCTGTTCCACCCGCCGCCATCCCACCAGCAACTACCCCACCGGTTGCTTTAACACCTACTCCAATAACCGCTCCCCCACCTGCCCCAACTACGGCCCCCCCACCCGAATCAGTTCCACCCTCCGCACAGCCACCTACAGCCAGCCCACCTGTTGCTCAAACACCTGCCCCAACCGACGCTCTAACCCCCGCCCCAACAACTACAAACCCACCTGCCCCAACCGTTGCACCCCCACCTGCCGTTCTCCCACCCGAATCTGTTCCACCAACCGCCATCCCACCAGCAGCTACCCCACCGGTTGCTTTAACACCCGCTCCAATAACCGCTCCCCCACCTGCCCCAACTACGGCCCCCCCACCCGAATCAGTTCCACCCTCCGCACAACCACCTACAGCCAGCCCACCTGTTGCTCAAACACCTGCCCCAACCGACGCTCTCACCCCCGCCCCAACAATTACACACCCACCTGCCCCAACCGTTTCACCCCCACCTACCGTTCTCCCACCCGAATCTGTTCCACCTGCCGCCATCCCACCGGCAGCTACCCCACCAGTTGCTCTAACACCCGCCCCAACAGTCATTCCCCCACCTGGCCCAACTACGGCCCCCACACCTGCCGTTTTACCACCCGAAACGGTTCCACCCTCCACCCAACCACCTACTTCCAACCCACCCGGTGCTCAATCACCAACCCCAACCGACGCTCTCACCCCCGCCCCAACAACATCTATGCCACCTGCTCCAACTGTTGCCCCCACACCTGCCATTCTCCCACCTGAATCTGTTCCACCCGTCGCCAACCCACCTGCAGTTACCCCACCAGTTTCTCTCACACCTGCTCCAAGTGTCGCTCTCACGCCTTCCCCATCAACTGCTATTCCACCTGTCGTTAGTCCACCCGTTGCTCCTACACCGGCCCCAACAACCGCTCTGACACCTACCCCAAGCACTGCACACCCACCTACTGTTTTCCCTCCCGAATCGGTTCCACCGGTTGCCCTCCCCCCTGCAGTTAGCCCACCTGTTGCTCTCACGCCTACACCAACAACCGATATCCCACCTACCCCAACTGTTGCGCCCCCACCTGTTGTTCCCCCACCCGAATCCATGTCACCCATCACCCTCCCACCCGCGGTTAGCCCACCCATTGCTCTCACCCCTGCCCCAACCATCGCTCTCACACCCGCCCCAACAACCGCCCTCCCACCTACGCCAATTATTGCCTCCCCTCCTATGGTTCTCCCACCCGAATCGGAACCACCTGTTTCCTTCCCACCTGCAGCTAGCCCACCCGTTGCTCTCACACCAGGCCCAACCATCGCTCTCACACCTGCCCCAACAACCGCTATCCCACCTGTCCCAACTGTCGCTCCCCCACCAGTCATTTTCCCACCCGAATCGGTTCCTCCTATCGCCCTCCCACCCGTTGCTCTCACACCCGCCCCGAGCGTTGCTCTCACACCTGCCCCAACAACCGTTCACCCACCTGCCCCAACTGTTTCCACCCCACCTACCGTTCTCCCACCCGAATCTGTTCCACCCATCGCGCTCCCACCTATGGTTAGCCCACCTGTTGCTCTCACACCTGCCCCCACAATTGCTCTCACACCTGGCCCATCCACTGCCCTCCCACCAGTCACTCTACCACCTCCCGTCGCCCTCCCACCTACCATTCTCCCACCCACCCCATCCGTCAGTGTCCCACCCCCTATCACACCACCAATAGGGAAACCGTGCCCACCTGTCGCCCTCCCACCTACCATTCTCCCACCCACCCCACCCGTCAGTGTCCCACCACCTATCACACCACCAACAGGGAAATCGTGCCCACCTGTCGCCCTCCCACCACCTGTCACACCACCAGTTCACACACCACCTAAGAGGAAACCTTGCCCACCCATCGCTCTCCCACCACCTGTCACGCCACCTATTAACACACCACCTAAGAAGAAACATTGCCCACCTATCGCTCTCCCACCACCTATCACTCCACCAGTTAACACACCCCCTAAGGGGAAACACTGCCCACCACCAAAGTTTGCGCCTGCCCCACAAGCAACTTGTCCAATTGACACTCTAAAGTTGGGTGCATGTGTTGATTTACTTGGAGGATTGGTCCACATTGGTTTGGGAGACCCTTTGGTTAATAAGTGTTGCCCAGTTCTTGCTGGATTAGCCGAGCTAGAGGCTGCAGTTTGTTTGTGTACAACACTAAAGGTTAAGCTTTTAAACCTCAACATTTATCTACCACTCGCTCTTCAACTACTAGTAACTTGTGGCAAGACCCCTCCTCCTGGTTACACTTGTCCTCTCTAAATTTACAAGGTCTCTACTCAGGTAACTTTTTTTTGTAGTGTTTACATGAAACATTAACCCTAACTCTACCTGGAATTTCTATTTTTTTCTAATAAAATGCCATTTTCTTCTATATGGTTCTCATGCACATTAGATACTTCGGTTTATATTTTTAATAGTAGTTACTGTACACACGTGCACATGTATGTAGATAAGGAGTCAGCTACAAATTCCAAAAATTTTACATGTATGATAAGTCTATGTAAACGTTATATTTTAAATTTTTGACATGATGTTTTAGATTCTTTTGACATGGTATTATATAGAAAAACACTAAACTTAACAATTTAAAACGTAATGAAATGTATTCTAGACATGAAATTCAAAAAAACCATACCAAGAAACTTAATTTGTGTGTTTAGATTGTCATGTTTAGTGTTTTTCTATATAATATCAAGACAAAAGAATCTAAAAATCATGCTTAAAATTTTAAACACAATGCCTACATTGACTTCTCACAATTTCTAAGATTCTTATACTTTGTAACCGAACCATTGACTCACACACTCTCTCTCTCTCTCTATATATATATATATATATACACACACACACACACACACAAATATATAAGCTGGTGTAATGTGTAATAGGAATATTGTTAATACTTAAAGTAGTTGGAGTTACCCGCGTGATGCAGACGAAACTTTAAAATATTTAAAAGGTGCTTCGTGTAAAAAAATGATATCGGTAATATACTAAGAAAGTTATCAGCACGCCATCATTTGATTCTGAAGAAACTAAACAAACATATGAGAAAATAATTAAACACTTGGAGTAAAAAAAAGTTGTTAAAAGGACATAAAAAAAGGTAAAAAGGAGTTGCAAAAAGTGATTTTAACATGTGTTAAACAAGCAACATTGGGAAAAACTGTGTAACAATGTGTAAACAGGTTGATGAGCAAGAACCAAAGGTTCAAACCTATGACCTCTCTTTTTGAAATACACCGACTAACTAATACATTTGCCTCGTCTTTTATAGCGAAGGGTTATTTTAAAAACCCGCTCTAGACGAGAAAACCATAAGTAAGTTTATTTATTTGCAAAAATTAGGGCATGTACTATACACAATTGTAAGTGTTTATAGCAACACTTGAAAATGTGTATATGTTCTTAAGGTTTTCACTAGTATTCAAAACCTTATGTTGGATTTCAAAAATATGTACTACAGGTTTAGGTTTCGTTGAGAACTCACTTAAGTTGTAAAGAACTCCATGTAAACGTTTTTTATAAAAAAAAAAAAATAGTTGTTGAAATATCTTATATTTATCTTATTGTTCTGAAATTAAAAAAATTACGTGTAAGAAATTTTATCTGGTGTAAGACAAAATACACATGTGTAACTATGACGAATATTTATTTTACAGAATTTATTTTAAAGTCAGTGCAAAATTTTATTTATTTATTTATTTATTTATTATTATTATTATTATTATTATTATTATTATTATTATTATTATTATTATTATTATTATTATTATTATTATTATTATTATTTTGCATATTTTTTAGTTAGTAAATTTAACTTGTTTTGGTCCACTTATTATATACATATATATGATAAGATAAAATGCAAATAGAACTCCTCTAAGTTAGGAAAACTTCAGTGAACATCCTATCTTGTATGTGACTTTTTTACCTAGTTTTAACAAAACATAGATGAATATCTGACTACGAATATATATATATATATATATATATGTGTGTGTGTGTGTGTGTGTGTGCGCGCGTGTGCGCGCGCGCGTTTGTGTATGTGTGTGTTTAATGAAAACCTATTTAGTGCTGAAAACCCTAAATATTGTGTAGCCCTTATATAAAACTAGGGTTACACCCGCGTAATCTTATGTACATACATACATACATACATACATACATACATACATACATACATACATACATACATACATACATACATACATACATACATATATTGATTGGATCAAATGAGAACTCCCTATTGTTACGGGAACTCCGACATCCCATGCGATTTTTTTTATTTTTTTCTAAACTATCTTAAATTTATCTTACTTTTACGGAAAAATAAAAATGGATATGAAAAATTCCATCAGTGTATAAATATTTATAGGTGTCCGAAATCCGTACAAAAGTGGCGTAAATGTAGCGTAACATGGTGTAACGTCATTTTACTTACACCTATGTAAATGAACGAACACAAGTTTTTTCAATTTTTTTGGGCATATCTCTTAGTTAGATGTTTGTCTATGTTTTTTGATAAAATGGTTTAAAAAATCACATGGGAGGTAGGATTTTGAACGTAGTTCTCAAGTTCCCGTAATAAGAAAGAGTTCTTAAATAATCCAGTTCATGTATGTATGTGTGTGTGTGTGTGCGTGTCTATATATATATATATATAGGGGAGGGATAAATGAAAACCCTCTTGAGTTGAGAAAACCTTTAACAACCTATGTAAAAAACATTTTTTTTTTGTGAAAAAAATAACCAATGTAAAATATACGTTTTAAGCATTTTGGGCAAAAAATAAAAAAAGCACCAATGGGATTTATTTTAAAAAAAATAAACAAAATTGCGCTGAAAACATATGTTTGCAGCTATTTAGCTGTGGTAAACATATGTTTTCAGCAACTTTGTTTATTTATTTTTTTAAAATCACGTCGGCGCTTTTTTTAATTTTTTTGGCTCAAAACGCTTAAAAACATGTATATTACATTGGTTATTTTTTTTTCAAAAAAATAATGTTTTTTAAATGAGTTTTTAAAGGTTTTCTCAACTAAAGATGGTTTTCATTTTATACTTGACCTATATATATATATATATATATATTAAATGAGTTTTCAAAGGTTTTATCAACTAAAGAGGGTTTTCATTTTATGCAAGTTAGGAAGTACTTATTGGAAGAATTATTTATTTTTTTTTGAAAGAAGAAGAATTACTATACGTGAGTTGGTTTTATGTGTGCGGGAATAATATCCTTATATCATTATTGAGGTCTTATTAATACATTATTCGATTTTTCAGGTTGAGTAACTAGTTGATGGATAACACGATGAGCACTTCTTAAGAGGACGTCAATTGTTAATTTGGAGTTGTTTATGGAAATTTATCTTTAAAATGTTGAACAAAATATGATTATCATTTCTTGGTGTGTTTGATTATCATTTCTTGGTGTGTTTGATTATCAATTGGTTGTGTAAACATTCAATGAATAAGAAATAATTCAGAAATTTAAAACTTAGCAAAATCATTTTTTTTTTCAATTAATGAAATATTTAATCAAGAGAACACAATGGATGAAGATTATTTGTAAACCAAAACGCTTGTTAATAATATTTTATAGACACAATATCCTTGACGCCGTATTAAAAATTAATATAAGGGATTGGTAAAGACTGAATTATCAACGAAGGTTTTCACGAAATACCCAAATTAAAATAAATCCCGGTATTCATTTTGTAGATTTTTTAAAGTTAACTTTAATTCAACACCGTAAAAATTCACTCTCCAAGGCGGAGAATGAGCCGCGCCAAACCACGATTATATCAACTTAAACTTACACCATGATTTCCAATCTATACAACCATATTGTATCGACATCTAAACTAATGGAAAATAACAACTTTAATCTTTGTCACCACATCCGAGACCGATTGCTTCTTATCCGAGAAAATGAGATTACTCCTAGCTCGCAAATGCTCCATAATGCCATGAACATGATACCTTGAAATGCCCTTTTCTTGATTCCTTCCAACCCAACCGAGTGATGCATCTTGACAATATCTCTCACCGAAAACAAGAAAATGTTAGGAATAGGACACCAAGAAGTTACAACTGCCCAAATACCTGACGTGGAGATGCAAACGGAAAACAAATGTTCCACCGTTTCACTATGGTGATCACAAAAAACAGAATTCTTCTTTGGAACATTTATATTACGTCTTTCTAAAGCCGCGGTGGTCGCCACTCTACCCATTTATGCTCGCCAAACAAAGATGTTAACCTTTGAAGGAATCCACTTGCACAATTCCAAAACAAAATCAGGTATAATCTCCCCCATATTGAACCACTGCTTGACAACCTTCACCGAGAACATACCTGTTGCGTCTAAAGTGCAGCTCCAAGCGTCCTAATGTACAGACAAAACTGTCGCATCCATCATGTTCATACGCCTCTCCTTCTCGGCCACACCATCTATCCGCAACCACACTCATTTTATCTTTCTCCAACCTGAATAAATTCGGAAACATATCTTTAAGTGGCATCTCTACAAACCACCTATCAAAACAAAACCTTATACTTCTCCCATCACTCAACTTACCTACCAAAAAATAATTCAGCCCTTTACCCTCCACTTTTGTTTTGCACCCATGCTTTACAATATTTTTCCAAGCTCCGGTAAAGCAATTATTAATCAGCAATACCCCACCCTTCTTTTTAGACTAATGCAAGGCGTCAATAATCTTTCTCCGCAAAGCATAATGTTCCACTTTATATTGTCAAACCCATTTAAGTAAAAGAGTGCTATTACTAGTATCCAAGCGTTCCAAACCCAACCCACTGTTCTTCTTCGTACTCGTAACCTTTTTCTAACTAACCCAATGTAAATTCCGATTTTCATCATTCCCATCCCAAAGAAACTTTCTAATTAAAGCTTCCAAATCTTGAATAACATTAACCGACGCTTTAAAGATAGAAAAATAATAGATCGGCAAACTTTCCAACACCGACTTAATTAACGTAACCCTTGTACCAATGGACAAAACCTTCGATTTCCATGTAGAAAGTCTAGCACGAACAGCCTCCTTGATCGGTTCGTAATTAGATATCATGTTTATATTTGCACCAACCTTCACACCTAAGTATGTGAACGGTAATACCCCCACTTTGCACTACAACTTCTGAGCATACTCGTGTACCCCCTCATATGCAACACCACATCCAAATAAAGACGATTTATGGACATTAATTTTTAACCCGGAGCATAAGTTAAAAACTCACAAAATTCTCATAACATTTATGATGTTTTCCTCATTACATTCACCCAAAACAATTGTGCCATCTGCATATAATAAATGAGTTAGACTAGGCTCCTCGTTAGGAAAATTAATTCCTTCCAAAACCCCAATGTCTTTAGATCTACAGAAAAGACTTGAAAGACCTTCCATAACCAACATGAACAAAAAGGGAGAAAGCGGGTCGCCTTGCTGAATCCCTTCAGAACATTGGAATTCAAAAGTGGGTGAACCATTAACAAGGATCGAAGAACGAGCCAAAGAAAGAATACCATGAATCCAAGAACACCATTTATCCGGAAACCCCGTCTGTCTCATAATATACAACAAGAACACCCAATGCACATTATCGTAAGCCTTTTCAAAATCAATCTTGAACAAAAATAACCTCTTTCCCATTCCATCCCATTCCATCAAGATTAAACCTCAATGAAATCAAATGAGGGAACTCCTTCACCTTTGCTACAATCGCTCTATCAAACCATTTTGTAAACGCACAAACATTAAGCGCAATATCAATGATCGGCTGAACATAATGAGTCTCCTTATTCAATAACTTATCCCTAAAATGTGTTTCAGCATTCCGAAATACTTCCTGCAATCCCGATAGACCTGTCTTCTCATCCTTCTTCATAGGCTCCTTGTCCGGTACCTTCTTTTGTCCCACAAAATTCCCATCAACAAGCTTAGCAACGCTTATAAATAACCTATTGTTCCCCATCTTAATGTTCTTCATCGCTTGTTCCAGATCCTGAACGTTAGGAACGTCCAAAAAGTTAACAAAAGCAAACCTTTGGCCAAACATATCAAGTTTTCTCACCACATATATTTTTTCAATCTTTCCAAACTCTTCAAGGAACCAATTCAAGTCTGCAACTAAGCACTTCTCCAGAAGATTCAAAACGAAAAACTTTGTAATCACCCCTTTAGCCTTCTGTTTATGAAAAGCCTTGTGTTGATCTATCCCACGTGCCGGAACCTCCTGCCAATGCTCCTTCGACGGCTGGGCACCTTTCCTCATCCTCGAGAGAGTTTAGGATTTTTATTGTTTATTCATTTTGTAGATACCAACATATCAGAACACTGGTAAGTTATTGGGAGACAAAGTTCCCCTTCATAATCCCTTGCTAGCTAATTCAGACGTTTTTGTTGTGGGAACTATTTTTTTATTGACACGTATTCTTTCAGTATTCCGCATCTAGATAAGTTGCTTTAAGGATGGATGATGTGGTCATCACATCATCACATTATCACTAAGACCATCTCTATTGCTAAGGCATCCCTTAGGCGCCCTTAGCTACTTAGTCAGTTGTCATATCATATCCTTACAAATCATTAAAACTTATAAATCCTTAAAAATCTTCAATTTCATCTCCAACTATACAAACATCCTTACATATCCTTACCTTTTCCATATCATCACCCATATTTCTTTAAATTTATTTATTTCAATTATTAATTGTATTGGAATGATTAAATAACTAATATAAATAAATAAGTAATATCCAACTGTCTACAACAATGTTTAAAACCAAGGTAAGCATGTTCAAGGACTTATACTTACGCAACAAAAACAATACAAAGAATGGTATGCCGGGTGAACTTTTATTGTGGACAGTTAGAGAGGAATATATTGCTGACACAATGAATGTTATAAATGAATACATAATAATGGTTAAAGAAAATGTTCGTAAATGAATTTTATGATATTAAATAATTTACAAACTTTCCATTTAAAAAATATTATTTGTTTTAGAAATTGAAGTTTTAATTAATGAAGTTGATAAGCTTGGTAAGACTTTAATTAATGTTGGAAGAAAAGTGGATAAATATCGTGAATGAATTGGATTTAAAAGAATTAGAAAATAAAATATGTGCACAATAACCAAAATAATGCTCACAAAACCTCAATCAATCATCCAAACATAACCTAATCACGCTTCCAAATAGTTTCAAATCATTTAGGTATCTTTCTATAACCATTCAATCAACACATAACACAGAAAGCCCTAACTTATTTGGTCACCATCATCATCCAAACTTGTGTTTCTATAAGAAATCATTATTTAGGTCTAGATCTAATTCGGAAGGTTTTTGAAAAGGTTTTTAATTAGGTAAACTCCTTGAAATCAAATCTGGACATTTAAGGTTTATCAAAACAACATAAAAATGTAAGGAAAAGGGTTTAGATGATTAACAAACCTTGTATCTTAGCTTTAGGATGGATTTGGATGTGTTTTAGGGTAGTAATCGATTATTTGAGGGCAAAAACTCATTTCTACAAGTTAGGATTTGTAAGAGAGCACTTGGAGGCGAGGTAGGGTTGTGAAATGATGAAAATGAATCAAAGAGATGTTTATATAATCTGCTCTCATTTGCCCCTTCATTATGATGAATGAGGCTCACTCGCTAGAACATTCTAGCGAAAGAGACTTTTGGGCTCTCATTCGCCTTAAATTTCCGGCGAATGGGTTTTTCCTTGTGTCATTCGCCCAGAAGACTCCAAATGATACTTGAAACACATATTACCATACCAATTCACACAAAAACGTATTCACAAGTTGTTAATTGATCATGGAACATATAATACTCGATAAGTTACCCTTATTATGTTAATTCACCAACAAACGGGACCCGAGACTCATGCTCGTGTGTTTCCCAATGATTCCCCAAATCACCAAACTATGGATATTGTGTGTATAAACCAACTCCTGATGATTCCTCGAATCACCGAACCGACTCAACTAATCTAGTTAAGTTCATTAGTATATGTTTTGCTAAGGTAGACTTAAGTGTTTGCTTGAAATATCAACCTGAGTTGGCCCCGGTGTCACTATATATATATATATATATATATGTGTGTGTGTGTGTGTGTGTGTGTGTAACTTTTTTCTAGATTTGAACGGTCAAAAGACCGTTGTCCAATGGCTAACACTCCTGTCGTGGGCGTGATGCACATCACGACCGTGATAAATCCAGCCCATCATAGACCGCCCATTCCACTTTAAGTAGAAATCAAACATAAAATCTTTTCAAATGGACATAATTATCATTCAAAAGTTGCAATAATAATACGGGTCATACCTGAAATGATGATGATTATCATTAAAAGAATTGATAATTGGTGATTTAATGTTATCAAGTTATTATTGGTGATTGAATTTTTCTTAGAGTCTAATTGAGAAATTACAAATGGAGTATTGGATTTAAATAATTCAAACTATCAGCTATTGGTCACCACCAGTCTCAACTAGCAAAATATGTGCTGACACTCTCACTTTTTAACAAATTTGCCACAAACGGACTATGACTAAAAATAAATATGTTTCATTTAGAATATCAACTAATATTCTGTTAGTCAGAGTCCATTGGTGGCCAATATATTAAAAGTTGAGACAACGAGCACACATTTTCTTAGTTGGGCTGGTGATGACCAATTACTAATAGTTAATATTATTTAAATCCAATACTCCATTACAAATACCTTACTACCATTTAGGAGGTGTTGACTATAAAGTTGTTCAAAACTACTTTATTTAAAGGAATCAAGCAACTTGAGGGTTTATGAGACAGGTCCCTTTTGTAGGGCGTGCTAGAGGGTTGTTGCAACCCATTGGTGGGGTTAGGGGGCAACGAGCCAGGTGGTGCGTAGAAGGCAAGGAAAAAGGACAACTTTGGTAATCTCAACTTAATACTCGATTATAGAACGTTGTTCAATACCCGATCAAATACCCCCATCATTTATTAGGCATACATGGGATATCGGGTTTAACTTTTGGATTTTTCAAAAAATAACCAAAAAAACCTTTACCAATCTTTGGATTAGGTTCCAATGGGAACCTACCTTTCGTGAAAGAACTAGAGAACTCCCTTAAGCCAATAATAGTATGCCATGTGTCATTGTTTTGTTTTTATTATATGAGGGCAATCAAGGTAATTCATCACTATGTATTAATATTCAAATAAAGTACAATTATGATCAGATTTTAACTCATTCTCTCTCTCTTTTTAACTCATTATCTCTCTTATTCTCTCTCTCTCTCTCTCTCTCTCTCGTTCATCATCCCCAGATGAACATCAACAACAACAACAATAATAATAATAATAATAATAATAATAATAATAATAATAATAATAAAAACGATGGATGATGGATGATGGATGGATGGATGATGATGCTGTGAATAATAATAATAATAATAATAATAATAATAATAATAATAGTAATAATAATAATAATAATAATAATAATAATAGGGGTTTGATGATGCTGATGCTGATTCGATGATGATGAACGAGATTGATATCATGAGGAAGATAAACAATAATAATAATAATAATAACAACAACAATGATGAACAGATCTGTAAACAAAGAGTCAAAGATCTATTCGAAAACATATGTGTAAATAATGAACGAGATTGATATCTGGGGGTTATGGTGGGTTCGATGGTAGTTGTGGTTGGTTCGATGGTGACGGTGGTTGTGGGGGGTTCAATGGTGGCAGTGGTGGGTTCGAGTTGTGGTGGTTTCGATGGTGGCTTTGTGGTGTGTGATGGGTCGATGATGATGATTATGTTTGTTTGAAGATGATGGTTTCCTTCATGTATACTATTATTATTATTATTATTATTATTATTATTATTATTATTATTATTATTATTATTAGATCTAGGGATATTTGATGCTTTTATGACTGTGCATCGTATATTTGTTGATATAATGAACAAATTATTATATATGATGCTTTATACAAAAACACAATGTTTTTTAGATATATAATAAACAGATTATTAATGAAAAGCTTATTATTATATTAGATCAGTGTTTAATAATTTTTCATGGTTATACAGAACACAATGTTTGATGTTTTTGTTTATTATATCAGTGTTTAAACAGTGATGTAAACATCAATGTAAAATAATCATGTTTATAAACCCATCAGATTTGTATAAAAGTGGTGTTTCTTTTGTTATTTGGGATATACTATAAACCCATCAGATTTGTAAAACACTAGTGTTAGGATCTTAGTTTGATTGTTTTGATTTGTTTATATAAAAGATGTGATGAACAAAGTGAATATAAATGGAAAGTGGAGCGGAATGATAAACTATAAATCAAAACAAGAGAATAATCGTTTTTAATCGAATGCTTTCATTGATTGAAAGATTACAATATTACAAGTACTCCCCCTCAGCCTGATCACTCTGTGATTGTTTGTCTGAGAGAATGTTGTGAGTGATGAATAGAACAGTACAAGCACTGTTCTATTTATAGACAAATCTAAACCACTGATGATCTAAACTGACGTCACCTAAGACAGTGACCTCTAACAGAATAACAACATAAAACATCTGCTATATACAAACTACTGTTACATTGTAAAACTCTGAAAGGTAAACTGCTGTTGAGGAAAACTATGATGGTCTTGAATCATCTGTTGGAGCCTAAGTGTTGTTGGCTCCAACAGACCTTTAGTCTTCAGCACTTGATCAGCAGTTGTTCTTCATCAGACCTTTAGTCGGCAATTGTTCTCTATCAGTTGTTATCCAATAGTCCTTTGTAGCAGCAGTTGTCACAGCAGTTGTTTGGGTAGAACAGTTGCTAGGATCAACAGTCTTTTGGGAGGAGTATGTTGTAAATGTTGTTTATTAATATGGATCAACTGAGTAGTATATTTTGGCTTTTCAATCATCTGTTCTTCTCCAGGTCAGCAGACCCAACAATCTCCCCCTAGAACAGATGATGCCAAAACTAGGCTTTATTCTTTATCTTTATTCCTCATCAGACTTTCTCTAATTTGACCTTTGAATTGTAACTCAAAGTTTAATGAGTAGAGGTCTTCAACATCTCTTTCAAGCTCAAGGTTCAGCAGTGTTTGGAGGTCATCTGCACACAAGCTATGTGCATCATCCATGCTAAGTCTTTGAGCTTCTCCATCTGATCTGAGCAGAGTCAATTCATGGGTGTCTTTCTTGACCTTCCATTTTAGAATTTTTTTAATCAGAGGATTTGCTGAGATGCACTTTTATTCTGGATGAGTTTGGTGATGGAGGTCTCCCAATGAGTTCTCTGAGTTTTTCAGAGGTGGGATCAGAGAAATAGTGTATTTGATTGAAGAGGCCCTCCTTTATAAAAGTATCAGCAAACTTCTTCTGATCTTCTTCAGACATTTCTTTCTTCTTTTTGAATTGTCTTGTTGCAGCAGCAAATAGATCAGAAGTATCAAGTAAGCTGTCTAATGTAAAAGCCTGTTGAGGTTTCTTCATTAGAGGTTCATCAGGGTAGAAAGGTTTTCTAGGCAAGTTAGGGTCTTTCTTCCTGTTTTCTTCCAACTTCTTGTAGGTTTCAACCAGCCTCAGCTCTGACCATCTTGCAACAGACTTCATCTCCCCATAGTCTGCAGCCATAATCTCTTGTCTCATTCTTCTGAATTTCAAGGCTTTGGCTGGATCTCTGCCTTTACTGAAATCAGGGGCAGAGACCTTAGCTGGGGGATTCATGGCCATGTCCTCAATTCTTATGAGTTCTTCTCTGAGAGCATGAGTGGTCCAGCCTGCAAACTGTTTCTTGTTTGCTTTGTAAAGCATGGTTGACAAGATTTGTTCAAGAAGTGATTCCCTAACCTCCCTTTCCATGTCACTGCTAAGAGGCATGGTAGACATGGAGTTGCTCAGGGTCTTAGCAAAATCTTCAATCCTTCTCAGTTTGCTAAGCTCTGCAAAATGGATGCCCTGAGCACTCATGTCATCTTTCCCTTTGCATTTCCCTTTGATGATAGCATCTGCCTGTTCAGCCTTGTATTTAAGATATGTATCTATGTTTAGGGGAACAGGAAACTTTGGAAGAGATGGGAAAGATATTTCAGATGGTTGTTCACCATTGTAGAAGGATTGCATTTCCCCCTTAAGTAGATCAAGTTCAAGGGGATACTAAACAACCAATGGTGTAATGGTTGGTGGCAGTCTATGGGATGTAAATTGTGAGGTGTGTGGTGAGAATGATGAAAGTGGAATGGCAGATATGGGTGTAGATTGTGTGGTTAAAGTAGTAGGTGGTGATGTGTGAATATTTTCATCCTGTACCACAAAGGTAGATTTTCTCTTCCTTTTGTACAAGATTTTTGGTGATGGTGGTGTTGCAGCAGTGGTTGTGGTAACATCTGTTGGCACTTTTGTAGAACCAGCAGATGTTTGGGATTTAGGTTGTGGAGTGGTTGTAGGTGGTGTGTTGGTGGTTGTGGTAGTAGGTTCAGTGGTTGGTTTGGTGGTTGTGGTGATAGGTTCAGATGTTGTGGTGGTATCAGTGGTTTTGGTGGCAGTAGTGGTTTTGGTAGCACTGGTTTTAGCAGCAAGTTTGGATGGTGGTTTTCTGACATGTTTGGCAGACATTTTCTTACTTTTAGAGGAACCCACATCTTCAACTTCTTGCTGTTGTTCCTTTTTTAACTGTACCAGAAACTCTGCTTTAACTTCCAAAGTGTCAGCCCTCTTTTGCTTTTCCTCAGCAGCCTTTTCAGCTTCTTCATTAGCAGAGGTATCAACTTCCTTTGCTTTGCTGGTTTTGGCAGTTTCAGTAGCAGCAGAGGTTTGAACATTTGGTTGTTGTTGTTGTTGTGGTGTTGTATGGGTAGACCCTGGTTTGTTGGCAGACTTTGATTTTTCCTTTTGTGAGGGTGGACAACCAAAGGGATCTAGCTTTGGCAATCTATCTCTTCCACTCTCCCCCATTTTTGGCATCATTAGCAGTGAAGTCATCATCATCTTCATCTCTGAGAATTGTGGTAGGGGCAGAGCCAATGGTCTTCAGCAAATGATCTTTGATGGCTTTAATGTCAGCTTGATTATCTTTGTACCTAGCATCCACCATAGTTCTGATCTCAGCCATATATGTTTCATGAGTCTGGTCTGCTAGTTTTCTGTGAGCTATGATGATGGGGGAAACAGATTTCCATAGCTCACTAGCAATATCAGCTGTGGATGGTTGACTCTTGGTAAGAGTAGCCAATGATCCCAATATTGTCTTGATATCTGATTTGATATCAGCAACAGAGGTTTCAATGGACTATACTCTAGCCGTCAATTCTTGGTATTTTAACCCATCGCCTAAGTTAATAGGATCATCTGGATTCCTACCTGTGGTAGTTGTAACTTGTTCAGTCCTAGGAGGTGAGTCCAAAGGATGAGAATCAGATGCCCCTTTTTCTTGGTTCTGGGGACTTCCAACTGATTTTGGGGACACTATAGTGGCCTCATCAGTTGTTGCCTTCAAGGAAGTCTTAGCTATGTAACCACTGTCCTGTTGTGAGACAATGGTCTCTACATCAGTAGTGGCTGCTTCACTTGAAAACTCACCTAGAGTTTCATTGAACTCTAGGGGTGTAACCTCCTCTTCTGCTTGTGGGATGGCTGATTGATTTTCCTCAGTCCCAGTCACTTGTGGAGGTATACTCTCATTGATGGGTGAAGGAGAGGAACTGGGATTTTCCTGAGTTTTATCAATAGCCTCAAACAGAGGTTGCATGGTTTGAGGGACATGTTTTGGTGAAGGTGGAGGAGTGAAAAGAGAATTAGCCCTGGGAGAGGGGCTTGTGAACATATGGCCAAGTGACTCATATGTATCATGATGTGTTTCCCTTTGGCTTACAACATGATCCTTTTGTGAGGATTCATGAGGAGTTTGTTCAGGTTGAGATATATCCATCTGTTGTGAGGAAGTAACAACAGTGGTTTGCTTTTGTGTTGCAATAGGGTTTTCCTCTAGTATCTCATCTTCCAGAAGCCCCCTTTTTGGTTTGGTGGTGGTTTTTGTGGAAGGACGTTTTCTTTTGGAGGTGGCTGGTGTGGGTTTCACAGCACTGGATGTAGTGCCATGATCACCAGGAGCAGTGGGCTAAATAACAGAGGTTTGGACAACAGTTGTTGTCTTAGCCCTCTTTGTTTGTGTTTTTGAAACTTTAGACACTTTTAATACTTTTTCTTGGGTAGTTGAACCCAACATTCTTGTGAAAGTTTCATCAGTTAGACTCTTCATTTGAACAGACTCACCCTTTTTAAAATCTTTTTCTGGTAAAACCTTTTGAAGGATTACACTCAAAATTCTTGGGTAAATCAGAAAAGCATTATTAGACCCAGACTTTATGGCTTTCACATTTGATACTAAGTCCATAAACAGTCCCTGGGATAAATTGAAGTCAGAATCAGACAACATAGCATAACCCAAGTACTGAATCCTCAATGGGATTTCATTAAACGAAGTGGACTTAGCAGAGATACAGAGAAGGAGGGTATGAAAGAAAAATTTCATGACTGGTGGGAAAAACTTTTTGAAAGGAGTTGACCCAGTCATTTGTGCATCATAACCTCTTTCCTAAAACTCTGTGTGAAGCTCTGCCTTAGGGAAAGAGTCTTTACCTGACAGGTCATTGAGTGAGAAGGTTGTGGATATCAGTTCAGGGGTAATGACGATACTTGTCTTGAAGAAGAAATTCAGCATTCAACCAAAATTCTTGGAGGGTATCGAGATAAATAGGAGCATCAGCGGTTAGGATTGTCAGGTATTTGGAGTTTATGATGATGTCGATGGTGGAATGGAATGGAACGTTTTCATCTGTTTTTACCAGATATGGGAGATAATTGTGGGTGGCTTCCGCTTGAAGATCCATTGTAATGGATTTCGAGTGTGAGAGTGAGTGGAATTGGAGTAAGGGTTTGAGGATGAAGAAGGCGGTTTCAGTATTTTGAATACAATGAGACAGTGTAACGACTGTTGTGGTAAAACAGGGTTTTTATAGGCTCTGGTGAAACCGCTGATGTGGCCAAAACTCTGCTTTTGGGAGCAGACGTGGCAAACATCTGATGGCCAAACATCTGGTGGTATACAGCTGTTGCCAAAGGTCTGATGCAAACAGCTTTTGTTTTACCAAAGTGCTGATGCTAACAGCACTTCTTTTTTTATATATAGATAGATATATGTATATATGTATATATATAATGAAATAGTTATTTTATCTGAACAGAGGTTTGAAACAGATTTTTCAACCAAACAGTGGTTGTTTTATCTGATCAGATGTTTGAAACAGATTTTTCAACTAACAATGGATAGAGTGGATGAAACAGTGGTTGTTTTATCCTTAACAGATTTTTCAACCAAAATGCTATTTTTAAGGATGAATTTTGATTTTCTGAAACATTTTAATGTTTTTATGTAAAAAAAAATTTGTTGTTTAGTCCATGTTTAGCATACCAATTCTAGAAATCAGATTTGTGAAGGTAGATGTGTCTAAAGCTTTTGTCAACACATCTGCCAACTGATCCTCTGTTGGAACATGGTGCAGAGAAATCAAACCTTTTTCATAACTATCTCTGACAAAATGATGTCTGATGTCTATGTGCTTTGTGGTTGAGTGAGAAACTGGATTCTTGGTGATATTTTCAGCAGCTTGACTGTCCAACATGAGTGGAGTCTTTAGTGCAGTTATCCCAAAATCAAGTAGTTGATTTTGAAGCCACATGAGTTGGGCTGTACAGCTTGCAGCATCAATGTATTCAGCCTCAGCTGTTGAAGTTGAAATAGCTGCTTGCTTTTTGCTTTGCCAAGAGACTAAGGCATTCCCTAGAAACTGGCACCCTCCTGATGTAGACTTCATTGTGGTGTGACAGCCAGCAAAATCACTATCTGAATAACCTGAAAGCTTAATGTTTCCATTAGCAGGATACCAGATCCCAAGTGTGGGAGCACCTTTTAGGTATCTGAATATCCTTTTCACAGCAATAAGGTTTGACTTTCTGGGTGAAGCCTAGGATCTTGCACAAACACAAGTGGCAAACATAATGTCTGGCCTAGATGCTGTTAAGTACAATAAAGACCCAATCATGCATCTGTAATGTGTCTGGTCAACCAGTTCATCCTTGTCATCAATAGTGAGTAGCTTAACTATACTCATGGGTGTACTACATGGCTTACAGTCATTCATCTCAAATCTAGTTAATAAATTTTTCACATATTTGTTTTGATGAATGAATGTGCCATTTTGCAGCTGCTTCACTTGGAGACCAAGGAAGCACTGAAGCTCGCCCATAGCACTCATTTCAAACTCTGCTGTCATGAGTTCCCTAAACTCTTCACACATTTTGTTACATGTGGATCCAAAAATGATGTCATCCACATATATTTGAACAATCATTAAATCTTTCCCTCTCCATTTTAAAAATAAGAGTTTATCAATTTTACCTCTTGTGAAACCGATGGATAAGAGAAAGGTGGAAAGAGTTTCATACCAGGCCCTAGGTGCTTTCTTGAGTCCATACAAAACTTTGTTAAGCTTGTAGACATAATCAAGATGGAATGTGTCTTCAAAACCAGGTGGTTGACATACATAGACCTCCTCCTGAATTTTGCCATATAGGAATGCACATTTGATGTCCATCTGATACACATTGATGTTGTGGTTGACAGCAAAGGTTAGAAAGAGTCTGATAGCTTCTAACCTTGCTACAGGAGCAAAGGTTTCATCATAGTCTATCCCTTCTTCTTGTCTGAAGCCTTGAACCACAAGCCTGGCTTTATTCTTGACAACTATACCCCTTTCATCAGTTTTTGTTTTTGAAGACCCACTTTGTGCCAATTGGACAAACATCCTTAGGAAGTGGTACAAGTTCCCATACTTGTTGTCTTTTAAACTGAAGGAGCTCTTCCTGCATGGCTTCTACCCAACTGTTGTCTTTTAGTGCCTCTTGGTATTTGACAGGTTGTGTGAGAGATAGAAAGCCTGCAAAAAGACAGATATTTGAGGATTGGCTTCTTGTGAGCACACCTTCTCTGATGTTGCCAATGATTTGATCTGGTGGATGAGCTCTTAGGTAGATTAGATCTCCCTGATATGCTATGATGGCATTTTGAGGTGAAGGACAGAGGTTTGGTGATTCTGTTGGTCTAACATCTGTTTGCACTTCTGTAGTGCCAACAGATGTTTGAAATGGAAGTGGGGGAATGGGTCCAAGTGGTGTAAAACTGGACTGACTTTTGTCAACAGATGTTTGACTTTTGTTAACAGATGATTGAGTAGTGGATGAAAATGGTGAAGCAGTGGTTTGAGGGTAAGACTGGACAACAGTGGTTGACTCAGCTGTGACAGAGTTTTGACAGGTGTTTTGAACAGCTGTTTCCTCTGATGCAGAATAGACTTTATAGTGATTTGGAATCACAACATCTGTTCTGTAGTCTTGTTGTAGAGATTGTGAAATACCTGCACTGTTAGTTTTGACAGTAATATCTTCAAATTTGAATTTATCTAAATCAAACAACTCAGCAGAATTTGCTGGGATTTTTAAGGATGAAAGTTCATTAAACTTTACATTCAGAGTTTCTTCTATTGTCCTGGTCCTTGTGTTAAACACTTTATAGGCCTTGGCAGTAGAAGAGTATCCCAGAAAATATCCACAATCTACTTTGGCTGCAAATTTTGAAATGGAATCTTTAAGATTTAAAATGAAACATGGGCAGCCAAAGATTTTGAAAAATGAGATTAATGGTTTGATTTTGAACAAAATTTCATAAGCAGTCTTTTGATGTCTTGGGTTGATCAAAACTCTGTTTTGAACATAGCAAGCATTGTTTACAGCTTCTGCCCAAAAGGATAGTGGCAAACCAGAATCTGCTAGCATGGTTCTTGCAGCTTCAATGAGAGTTCTATTTTTCCTCTCAACCACCCCATTTTGCTCTAGTGTTCTTGGGATGCTGTACTTCCTCACAATCCCTTTTGACACACAGAAGTCATCCAACTCCTTATTTTTAAACTTTGTTCCATTGTCAATTCTAAAGACTTTTACTGGCAAGTCATATTGTTTTTCAACTTTGGTGACAAAGTCCTTCAAGATACCTGCAGTCTCATCCTTAGAGTGTAAAAAGTAAGTCAATGTAAACCTAGAAAAATCATCAACTATGACAAGACAAAATCTCTTTCTTCTTAGACTCATGATTTTAACTGGGCCAAACAAGTCCATGTGCAACAGTTGTAGACATTGATTTGTTTTGGACTCATCAATGGATTTGTAAGAGCTTTTATGTTGTTTTCCTTTTAAGCAGGAAACACAATGCTCATCACATTTGAATTCTTTTGATGGTAAACCTCTGACAAGGCTTTGTTTGGAGAGTGAGTTGATAGTTTGAAGGTTGGTATAACCCAGTCTCCTATGCCACAATTCTGTCTCCTTTGTGGAGGCAGTAGAAAACAAACAGACATTTGCCATAGGATTGTCCTTCAACATATCAACTACATACACATTGCCACTCCTATGAGCAACAAGTTGTGCTTTGCTCTCAGCAATGATGGTGTCAATCTTTTTCACCACTTCTGGCCCAATAATCTTACAAGTTTTCTTAGTGAAGAATGAGCCATACCCTTTGTCACTCATTTGTGATACACTAAGAAGATTAAATTTAAGATTATCAATAAGATTGACATTTTCAAACTTGAGTTTCCCAGCCTGAACAGTCCCTGAACCCAACACCTTACCTTTTGAATCATTACCAAAGGATATATCACCCCCTCCATGAGCTAAGAAGTCCAGAAGAAGGGCTCTACATCCTGTCATGTGCCTGGAGCCTCCACTATCTACATACCAAAGACTATCTAAACACGCAGAAGCTCCCTGCACAGCAGTAATGAATTAGTTTTGGTGAGTGTCCAAAGCCAAGTTGGCTTTGGATGGGTCCACAGACTTTTCAGCCTCAAGCTTAGGAAGGTGATCAGTGGTTTGAATGTCAACACTTGGTGCAACAGTTGTTTGATCATTTCCAGACAGATGATAGTACCCATAGGGATTTCTGTTCACTCTTGGTTTAGAAGGCCTTTTTGGTTCTTCATAAACATGTGACAGACTATGACATGGTGGTTGTCCATATCCTCTTAGGTACTTGCTTGTGGGTGGAGCATCTGTTACTTGGACATCCTTGGGAGCAGATGTTTCAAGACTTTTGGTAACAGATGTTTGGACTGGTGCAAAAGTCTGTTTGGGCTTTCCGTTTGAAGTACTCACCACTTGACTTGCAAGAGTTTTCGCCTTTTACTCTTGTATTTTGACATCAAAATTTTTGAGATACATACACTCTTTGGTTTTGTGATTCTTTTTACCACATATTGAGCATCTGGCCTTGGAATCACACACACTTGTTCCTTTGTTGATATCATATGCTTTTAGAAGAAAACAGTTTTTAGTAACATGATTCTTCTTTTCACAGAAATCGCAGAACAAGTGAACAGACTTTTTTTTTTTCTTTTTCCCTTTTTCAGTCTTCTTTTCAACAGATGTTTGATCATCTGCTGGAAGATCTTTCAAGGGAATGACCTTTGCCTGTGGTGCTTTCTTACCATCAGTGGTTCTGAATTCAACTGGTTTGAAGTTCTCAAGAGTATCACACTCATCAGACCAAATAGGTTTAAATTCATATTTTTCAAGTTCAGTGAATGATGAGGAACCTTCTGGTTTTTCAAAAACAATTTTCTTGCCATTAGGTTCAGTGATTTTAATCTCTTGACCCTTCAAATTAGTTGGTACTACCTCAACAAACTTTTGATCCCTTTTGTCAATGTTTTCAAAAGCTGGAGCAGTGGTTTCAAAACCAAACCCAAACTTCACATGACTCTTGGTTTGTTTGTTGAGTAGCATCTCAAAACCTTTACATGATTACACCCATTTCTGACATTCAACTTTGGTGGTCTCAAGCTCACTTTTGCAACTATGATATTTAGTTATCATAGTTTGGAGCTGGTCTTTGGTTATAGTTGCTTCATGTTTTAAGCTGCTTATTTCAGATTCTTTTTCAGTCAAATTTGATTTTAACTCTTTGGAAATTTTCTCAAATTTAACTTCATCATCTAAAATTTTCTTTCTAAGGTTTTCATTTACCTCTTTGATGTTAGCAAATGCTATTACACATTTGTCAGAACACAAATCTTTAAGGATTTGAGGAGATAACTTAGCAGCAGCCATCAATGCACAATCACACTTGCACTCACAATCATCAGATGCACCCCAGGGATCTAAGAGATTCACAACCTCTACTTCAAAATTTTTCACCTGCAACTACCTCATCAACAACATAATCAGTCGCAACTACAGATTCAATCACCGCCTCCTCAGATTCAACTTCTTCTACCATAGCCATGAAACAAAAAATTTCTGGTTCATTTTCAGCTTTGGCAACTAGTTCAAAATTTTCATCTATCAACTCATCTGGTAGCTGCTCCAATCAACAAAGCCTTGTGTGAAGAAACTCTGTTGACTGGTCTCTGCAGGAGGAGAGGGTGGAGCAGCAGTCATTGGCACAGGTGCCTAAGCAACAGGGGTTTGCACATAATGGATCTGAGGAACAGTGGTTTGGACATACTGGATAAGAACAGTGTTTGAGGATTGTGCAAAATGAGCAGTGTTTTGCACATTCGGTCCAGGGGTATTATAGAAACTTTGATAAGTGTTGGTCTGTGGCCTTTGATTTGGATAGGTAATCATAGGTGTACCATGTTGACTCCTACATTCCCTAGCAAAATGACCAAGTCTATGACATTTATAACACTTTATCTTTGATTTATCCAACCCCACTTTTGACCTGCCAGTTAACCCTGGAAACCTTCTCCCAGTTTTCTTGTAAAAATTGTTAGTTCTTACACTGAGAAGGGCAATTGGTGCATAATGTCCATTTCTTCCAAATCATCTGGGTCAAAGTATTTTAAGTCATCATACTCAAAGGATATGTTATTAGATGCCTAGATATCACCACCACTTGCTGTAAAAGCATAGTTTGGTGAATAAGAATCTGAGTTAAAACCTGAAGTTATGTCAATGAAATGATCATAACTCTGATCCTTACTATTACCAGGCACCTCATCATGACCCAGAAGTGTTGTATTACCAAATACATAGTCATCAGACACTTTTCCAGAGTCCTGGAGCTTCTTTTTCTGGTTAAGCTCTCTCTCATAGGTCAAGAGCTTACCATGAAGCTGGGTCAGTGATAGGTCCTTGAATCCAATTGAGTTTCTCATAACTATAGCAATAGTGTCCCATTTATCTGGTAATGATCTTAAAAACCTATGGTTTAAAGTTGAGTGAGGGTAAGTTAGACCAACCAGTTTTAGTTCACTAATGAGACAGTTAAACCTCTCAAATTGTTGAGTTAATGACTCTCCCTTAACATGACTGAATGTTTCATATTGTTGGTTAAGTATTTCACGGTTGTTTTAAATAACCTCTTCAGTCCCACCAAATTGTTCTTTCAGTGCATCCCACAACTCCTTTTCATTGTTACGGTGTAACAGCCCAGCCTAGATATCATTTGGTAGAGCCATGGCCACAATACTGAAGGCCTTGGCATCTAACTCAATCTTTTGGAAATCCTAGTCGGAGTGGTTTTCAAGTTTCTTAGGCTCCTGAACCTTGGGATCTTCGGTACTCGGCACCATCGGAACATGTGGTCCGAAGATAACTGACTTCCAACACCCAGTGTTCTGTTGAGCTAGAACATGGCTCATCCGACGTTGCCAGATATTGTATTCAGATCTGGCAAGCATCGGTGGCTTGTTATTTGTGCCAGTGTTGTGTGGATCGTGATTGATTGAAGCCATTCTCTGATTTTTAGAAAACAAAGTCTGTTTATAAACGGTTGAATCGAAAATAAACTATTACTCTGTTTTCAATCCGACAAACAAACGATATCAATAATTGTGAGCTGATCTGTTTATATTAAATTGATTGGTTAGATCGAATTTAATTGACCAAGCTCTGATACCAATTGTTAGGATCTGAGTTTGATTGTTTTGATTTGTTTATATGAAAGATGTGATGAACGAAGTGAATATAAATGGAAAGTGCAGCGGAATGATAAAATATAAATCAAAACAAGAGAATAATTGTTTTTAATCGAATGCTTTCATTAATTGAAAGATTACAATATTAGAAGTACTCCCCCTCAGCCTGATCACTCTGTGATTGTTTGTCTGAGAGAATGTTGTGAGTGATGAATAGAACAGTACAAGTACTGTTCTATTTATAGACAAATCTAAACCACTGATGATCTAAGATGACGACACCTAAGACAGTGACCTCTAACAGAATAACAACATAAAACATCTGCTATATACAAACTACTGTTACATTGTAAAACTCTAAAAGGTAAACTGCTGTTGAGGAAAACTCTGATGGGCTTGAATTATCTGTTGGAGCCTAAGTGCTGTTGGCTCCAACAGACCTTTAGTCTTCAGCACTTGATCAGCAGTTGTTCTTCATCAGACCTTTAGTCAGCAGTTGTTCTCTATCAGTTGTTATCCAACAGTCCTTTGTAGCAGCAGTTGTCACAGTAGTTGTTTGGGTAGAACAGCTGTTAGGGTCAACAGTCTTTTGGGAGGAGTATGTTGTAAATGCTGTTTATTAATATGGATCAACTGAGTAGTATATTTTGGCTTTTCAATCATCTGTTCTTCTCCAGGTCAGTAGGCTCAACAACTAGTGTTTCTTTTGTTGGTTATGACTTGTATTAGCATATTTTTTTTTCTTTTTTAAAATTCTCAATGTGTGTGTGTATATATGATTGGTTTTATATATAAAAAAGAGTACATTTTTTAATAAATAGATTTATTTGATTATGTTAATTACCAATGTTCTACTAATTGAATTCCTATTTAAATACTAAAATAAAGCTTTTTAATAATGCATTGAAGAGCAAAATTATCAATCTAGTAAACAAGATTTGTTGAAAGTACAAGGCGTTTTTTTTAATAAAACAATTGTGTGCTCATTTTAGGACTGATGAAGCACACAACAATATGCTAATAATCAAACAACATAAAATGCAATTATAATATGTGGTGTTGGTGTATGAATGTATGATGCAGGAGTTGGATGATCATTTCACTAACCATAGCCTACATAGGGCAACTATACACCATGTGGATATTGTTTCAACTTCATGATGCGATTCCCAGCAAAAGGTAGAATCGCTACGTCGAGCTCGCCGAAGAAGCATTCGGTAAGAATCAATCATATTCAGTTTTTCTTAAAATGGAAAATAGCGAATATCACAGAAACCAACATACTTTCTCATGTAAAAAAACACGGAAAATGCTCTCTCCACAATCTGGTTGTTTTACGTTGATGTAAACAGTGGTGTAAATTCCTAGATTATGGAAATAATTTTCATTAAATAAGTTCCTTTTTCAATACATTTTAAGTCAAACAATTTGTATGTGTTATTGGGGTGTTTACACCAATGTAAACGGTTGTGTCATTTGTATTTAATCATTGTGTCATTTTGTTTACACCAATGTTAACAGGTTGTTTTGGTATGCAAATACGGTTTCTTCCGTTATATTGTCTTTGAAGCGGTTAGCAATGTGGTTGTGTCTAACATGGCTTTTTTCGATATGCAAGGGAGTGGAACGATGGTGGCCTAAGGTTTTCTGGTGGGTTTATGGCGGGTGAAGGAAATGATGGTCAGGGTGAAGGACGTCGGTGATGGTGGGGTTTATGGGGTTTTACACTGGTGTGGTTTTTTCAGGGGAACGATGGTCAGGATGAAGGAGATGTCGGTGATGGTGGGGTTTATGGGGTTTTACACTAGTGGGGTTTATAGGGTTTTACACTGGTGTGGTTATACACCTAAGTGTGCTTTTACATTGGTTTGGTTTGGTTTTTTTAGGGAAGAAGGTCAGAAGGACTATCGAACTTCTAAAGCAAGAAGAGGCGTTTGAGCACTTAAATAGCACAACAATTGTGCATTGCCTAGTGACCTTTTAATGTGAAAGTGTGTTTTACACTGATGTAAAGTAACATAAACTATGTTTGCTAATGGGGTTTTACACCGGTGTAAAACGAATTATTATTATTATTTTCTGATATGTTTTTGGTTTTTTAATTCATCAGATTTGTTAGTGTTTTTATTGTTATTGTTGTTGTTGTTGTTGTTATTGTTGTTATTGTTGTTAGTCAGTTTGAATAGATTGTGAGAAGAGAGAGATGGAATTTGACTTTTTGGGGGATTCGTGTTAGGTGGGCCCATGTGGAAGAAAAAGGAGGAGAGAGAGTGGGTGTGCCTTTTACCATTATACCCTTCCTAATTATTTTATTATTATCTTTATTCAATAATTGGACAAGTGGGCACTAAATGACAAAAAAACATGTGGCATAATATTACCCATTGGAT
Organism: Ambrosia trifida; assembly: GCA_028751855.1. Classification (NCBI taxonomy): domain Eukaryota; kingdom Viridiplantae; phylum Streptophyta; class Magnoliopsida; order Asterales; family Asteraceae; genus Ambrosia; species Ambrosia trifida. Next base: position 43,356,803 of record CM054125.1, read on the forward strand.
CAGCAAAGATCAATGGATAGAAATGGTTCCGGGTGTTATTTCACGAAAGGTATGTTCTCGTTTTACCCTTTCCCTACCAATCTTTATATATATATATATATATATATATATATATATATATAGGGTATGGTTCAATAGAAAACTCATTTTATTGAGAGAACTCGAGAACTTTATGTTACATATGTGCAATATATCATATATTGCATATGTGTAATATATATTGCACGTGTGTAATATATCATATGTTACACATGTGTAGTATATATTGCACATGTGTAATATATCATATGTTACACATGTGTAGTATATATTACACATGTGCAATATATGATATATTGAGTGTATTACATATGTGTAATATATATTACACATGTGTAACATATGATATATTACACATGTGCAACATATGCAATAGTAATATATTACACAAGTGTAATATACAACATATGATATATTACATATGTGTAATATAGAGTTCTCGAGATCTCTCCCTAACTATGAGTTCTCAATTGAACCTTCCCATATATATATATATGGGAAGTATTTAGAGAAAACCCTCTAAAATGAGGAAACTTTAGTAAACCTAATACTTGGCTCACATTTGTCCACATCACCCATTATATTATATTATCAAGGTTATTTAAGTCATTTTATCATCCCCCCCCCCTACTTTCACATTTTGAATAATTTCCCCCTCCCTATATAAACACATTCTCTCTCATTATTACTCATTCTCTCACCACCACATCTCTCTCATTCTCTCCTCTCACCACCATAAGCAGCCACCACCACCACTGCCTAACCACCATCTACCACACTAACCACAACCATCATCGTTCACCATCATTAACGTCTGCAACAACCATCGACCATCATCGTCTAACATCATCACTGTTGAACATCACCAGTAAAGTCGCTCCCACCATCAAAACAACCACCAGCATCATCATCGATGACTACAGAACCATCGACGAAGAAGGAGTAAGCCATCTGAAATCAAGCAAACGCTGCTGTTGGCCCTGACCTGATCAGTGATATACGTGGAATTAGCAGAATAGGTGAAGAGGTAAACAAAAAGGTTGTGAATCTAAGAATTTTCAATTGGTACATGATTTTTACGGAGTGAAAAAATGGAGTCTTGAAAATGTTTGAAGAAGATGATGGGTATCTTTGTATTCTACTCATTAAAAAATATAGTTAAAATCACTATGTCAGACTTTTTCTTGAATGAATATGTTTATTTTGTTTTGTTATATTTTTTTGATTGAATATGTTCATTTTGTTTTATTTTTTTAGTTAGGAAATAGGAATTGTTCAGTTTTTTTTGAATTGGGGTAAATGATATTTGTTTGAAGAATTAAACACTGATTAAATCATAAAGTTGTTAATGGGGATAATGATTTTATAATATATAAACAATTTTGGGGATAGTTTGTTCGCACACCAAGTGTTTGATCAAATGCTTGAATGAAAAAAAAATTATGTTAACTTTTTGATTTTTTTTTTATTATTTTGTTTATGTTAGATTGGATGTTAAAAGCTCATATTTTTTGAATTGGAGTAATGTGTTTTTATTGCATATTTTTTGTTTTAAGGTCTTTTAGTTATAAATTAGGAGCTGAATCTATCCCAATTAACATGTGTTAGGGTTCAATTAACATGTGTTAAATAGCAAATGTGTACTTTATTTTCTTGATATATCTTTTGATTTTCCTCTAATAATTTTACTTTTTATTTTTTATATATTTGTTTATTCTGTGTGAAGGTTTTGATTTTTTTTTATATTGGTGCTTACTGATGTGTCAGGGTTCAATTAACACCTGTCAGTGAGTGATGAAAAACACATTTTTGTATTGCTGCTTCCTGATGAATCTATCCCTACTGACATGTGTTAGGATTCAATTTAACATGTGTTAGTGATACTAACACAGGGTTGTATATGGTGCCTACTGATGATTTAATTCCAATTGAATTTGCATGTAAATATTTATTTAATCATAGAATAAAAATGTTTTAATTTGAAAAATTAAAAAAACTAATTTTTTTTTAAAATATAACTTGATTGTTTATATGTAAATATGTATATATTTAGTGTAGTTTCATAAAAATGTATGTATTTGTATATATTAAAGTAAAAGTTTGATTTTGGTGAAGGTTTTGAATATTTGTATTGGTGTTTACTGATGTGTCAGGGTTCAATTAATACATGTTAGTGATTCTAGCATTAGGGTTCAATTAACATGTGTTAGTGATACTAACACAGGTGTGTATATGGTGCCTACTGATGAATCTATTCCAATTAACATGTGTTAGGGTTCAATTAATATGTGTTACTGATGCAAACACCTGTTAGTATATGCCCAACTAACACGTGTTAGGGTTCAATTAACATGTGTTAGTGATGCTAACACATGTTAGTATGTGTCCAATTAACACCCAAATTGACCCAGTTAACATATTCTAGTGATGCTAACACATGTTAAAAATAATTAATGTAGGGGGTTCTATGAACAATCACCGGAGTTCAAGCCGGCTACTCCGCACAAGGATCAACAAGAGATGGAGTGCTAAGGATTGAAACATGATGCCGGAAATGCCTAATAAGGAATGAAGCATAACGCCGAAGACAACTTTTAAAGAATGAAGCATAATGTGTTTTTTTATGTTAGTTTATGATAGTTTTGTATCATCTTTTTAATTGTTTAGATTTATATGAAATTAATTTGTTACACTCAATGTTGATTGTAATAAATTTTTATATACATGTGTTCTTTTTTGTTGATATACTTGTCCAAAATTAACGTGATAATTATTTGAACCAATTACACGTGTTAGTGATGTGTGTGAAAGGAGTTTGTTTGAATAGAACAACTAACATGTGTTATGGATCTTTAAATTAATATGTGAAATAAGTGGTAGGGAAAAAAGTAGGAGAGAGATGGTGGAGAGAGAATACGAAAAGATAGAGAGAGAATGTGACAATATGGAGAGAGAGGGTGATCCATTTTACCCTTTTACCCTTTTAGTACTTTATGTGTATTATTTTAATGAGGAGGTGGACCCAAAGGTGGGACCATGAATCACAACCATTGATCATGCTTAATCAATGGTTATGATAGTGTTTTGTAAGTTTTCTCAAATATTTGAGGTTTTCTATAGAACCTTACCCTATATATATATATATATATATATATATATATATATATTATATCCATCAATCAGTTTTATAGCTTATATATCATAGTCTCCAAAAACTAATATTAATGTATAAATATATATATTTAAAAATATTTATATTCATTTCCACATGATATTTGGATTAACAAATTAGTACTAGACATGTATAAAAAATAATTCCAGGTAAACGGGAATATGCTTTTAGGTTATAAGGTTGGGCAAACAAGTATATCACTTATTTCCATACTGGCCCATACCAACGAAAATTTTTAGATCAAATCTTATACTTGGTCTCATGCTCGAATACATGTCCTAAATGTTTCAGATTTACCGTCAGGTTAGGATTTATTTTCCATCCCTAGTTTCTAAGGGCAACGTCGTGGTTGGGTCTAGCTATATGTAAACCACATGGATCATTTATTTATTAAATCTTTTAATTATTTGAGTAAATTACATAATCAGGTGTGTGATGTGTAGAAAGGTAAAATGGTTACTTACTCAAAATTAATAATTTTTCAAATGAATTACAGTATCAAAATTATCTAAAATTTTATTTTGATAATTTGAATTTGGATTTTTTTTTCACACCCTTAGGTATTATTAACAATTTGTGTAATTAGCCATTATTATTATTATTATTATTATTATGGGTTTACTGAAACAAGAACAAAAAGAAATGACAAATAAAACTTACTATATCACACTAGTGAATAGCAATCAACTATTGGGTTCCAATGAATAACAAAAGATGCTCAAGGTGTGGATATGCGGAGGAGACAGTCGACCACCTCTTGGCCAATTGTATAGCAAAGAAGACTGTCTGGGTGGCTACCGAAGTGTGGACAGAAGCTCCGCCCATTGCAATGATAGACACGGTGAAGGGTTATTCAGCTTATTAAGTGGTCGCAAACTCCCTCCTAAGTGGAAGAAGGCTATAATCTAATCATACTGATGACTCTGTGGAATATATGGGGAATTCAGAACAGTCGGATTTTGATCGTAGATCACGCCCAGTCATGGATTTGGTTGAATATATTAAGGAAGCTACCTACATTAGCCTAAAAGTCCGAGCGAATTAGAAACATTTGACTCTAGATAGGTGGTTTATTTTTTATGTAAATTTGTTTTTATTCTTGTTGGAGACGATGATGTATTTTTCTAGCCACTCTAGCGCCTTGCTAGAAGTGTGATTCGTTTTTTGTGTTATGCAAGCTCTTCTGTTAAAAAAAAACTATTGGGTTAATAATTCAACATATTGTTAATATTATTACTTAAAAATATTTTTGTACTAAAGAAACAAAAAAACAAAATGAGTTTATTTAAAACATTTTTAACAATACTTTTTATTTACCGGTTAAATGTAACTCAATACCTAAATTACACTCTTTACACCATTATTATTCATTTATATTATTTTTACTATTTATTCCAAATTATACAAATACGTGGTGGTGAGTAGATAATTACAATTCATATTCCAAAAATCTATTTTTCAATAAATATTAATTTGTAAAAACTTATTTTTAAATATAAAATTATTATTCAAACTTAAATAAGAATTTATTTTGTTTTATTGAATATATTTATGTTTTATCCCATTAGTAATAAAAATAAATATATTTTCTAGATTTATAAAAAGTTAAATTTTATTAACATACTTAAGTATTTAATAAAATAAAAAACGGGTCTATTTGAAAATTAAGATTTATAATTTTTAAGCTTTTCTAGGTTCAGGGGGGTTTTTTGTCAAAAGCCCAAACTTTTAAACCCTCAAACCACGCGCCTTAACCGACCTGTCACACCCTCAATTTCCACGTGCAGAGTTTTACCGCGAGGCGCGTGACAAACCAGGATCCAAGTCAACGGTCACAATAAACGACAACTATATGATTTAAAATACGTAGTCAACCATTAAGTTCAAAACCCAATTCGATACAGCGGAAGCAAAGTACAAACCATAATCCAAAAGTTTTAAAAGTATATAAAGATAAAGTCTCAAAACATGAAATGCAAACTAGACGCCATGTGACCCGTGCGCCTATCCAGTGCAGATACCTTAGCGACCTAAGAAAACATGCTTAAAGTTGTCAACATATAATGCTAGTGAGTTCACAGGTTTTATGATAAACGTTAAAAGTATTAAAGATCATCATGATACTACTATCTTAAGATGATATAGCTAGCTAAACGCATGAATGCTACTACTACGACTTGGAAACCATTACTGACAAGATAGTGCATGAATATGCCCGAATATGTACCACCGTCGCCACGGCAGCCTTTTAATGACCGAGACAATACGCACCTGCCGGCCACCAACCGACGAGTGGGGTCTGTCAGTCCCAATATATCTATCCATATTTCCACCTCCATCCAACCCCGCATACTCATGGTTCCCTCAGGACTTCACGAATCGTATAGTATGTCAAATGAATTTAATACTAGTATAAAATAATATTTTAAGAAACCAAGAATGAAGCATGTATCTCCCCCGAAAATGAAAAGACTTAAAGTGGGGACGTGAAACTCACCTTATGTTGATTTCTTCCCAAAACAAGTAAATCAGCTCAATAGATAGTACCAACTACCGGTGACCTATCATGATGAGCGTATAAGATGTTAGACTAATAACCCGCAGGTTAATTAGTCCCCAATAGTCCAGACCATAACCGTGTACATTTGAAAAGATGTTTAAACATTTAACCGACCACACCGGACAAGACCCGACATCCCATTGGTGACCTGACATTCCACGTGTTAGCCAAATACAAGATATCATGCATACATGTGCAACTATACACTTAACATGTGCAAAAGTTCACTAAGTCTAGCATATAGTTCAATTAACGCATATACGAGTCCAAACACGGGTTATTTGGTTACTAGACATGTCACGGGGTTCCTATCATGTTCCTAGGTGTCCAAACATGTTTCGGGATGTCAAAATACGCTTACAATAGCAAAACACGCGATTAGGAATCAAACATGCAATTAGGAAAGTCAACTAGTGATTAGCAATGGTCAACAGGCGAGTAGGGGCCCTAATCGCCCCTTTTTATACACGAGTAGGGCTACTCGCATGGAATCAGGTGATTAGGACTCCCCTAATCGCCCCATGCAGTGCCGAGCCCCATTTTGTGCGTTTAACCTTCCAAATCTGATGCGAAACATGTACAAACACCCAACATCAAACCCAAATCATTAAACAACCTATCCCAAGTAAAGACCCCCTAATTTATCATCAATCTAATAGCCCTAATTGCAAACATTTCCCAAAATGGCAATATTATCATGAAAACATTACATCAACATGCAAAACTTACCTTAAACGGCAATTATCCAGATTTCATCACATATCAATGTTATACAACAACATCCTACTGTTCCGACATGCTCCTAGAACAAACCCTAACCTCATACAATCAACAAAACACATCATATCATCCTTAATTCTTCAAAATCATTCAAACGGTTCAAAACACCTATTATTAACCATACACATCTATGAACCTCCAAACTCATCAACAATCATGCTAACAACCTATTTATCTCATAAACATATCAAACACACAAGAATCCACATGTTTTAATCATAAAAATCCTATCTTGCATGAATACACCACATAGATCACATAATGAAAGACTAGACTTGTTTAACAACTGATTTTAAAGGTTATCAACGACACAAACATATGAAAACCAGGTCTGGACCGTTAGGCATCATTATAATAGCATGACAAAGGTTTAGGAAGGGTGACACACCTTGGGTTTTGCTAAAGGATGATGTGTAAGGCTTGGAAGGATGGATTTCAAAGCATATACGTGTTCCAGAGGTTGGTTATAGTGTGGGTAGCTTTTGGGCGAGTTAGGGTTTCACAAATGATGTTTTGGGGCATAAGGGTGGTATTTATAGGCGTTTCTAGTCATTAGGCACATATCAGGCAAGTAAAATGCTGTTATAGGGGATTAGGGCTCCTAATCGCCTATAAAGTCAGGCGATTAGGCCTAATCACCTCCTCCTACTCGCCCAAAAACCATGTGATCGCCCCCTTGTGTCTCCTAATCGCCTACAGCATGCAATTTTGGGTTTTTGGCACGTTAAACACTATTTTAACACATATAAGCATGTATTCACATACCTACAAGTCATATAATGATTATAAACACATAATGCATGATAGCTAACACATTCACATTCGTTCACCAATCCTCGGGACTCAAGACCGCGTGTGTGCATTAACCCGATGATTTTACCAACCGCCACTCTTGTACACACAGTTATGGACCGAATCTCAATATGTAATGACTCCTGATGATTTCCAAAATCATCCCAAACGACTTAACCGACCTAGTTAAGTATAATGCTAAGTAAATGTTTTCGCTAAGGTAGACTCGTATGTTTGTAAAGTATGTAAAGTATTAACCTGAATTTGCTGGGTGTCACATCATCCCCCAGTTGAAAGAATTTTCGTCCTGAAAATTAAACGAAGTCTGAAAATGTAGAGATGAAAGAAAGAAGAATTTCCCAGATGTTACACGACCCCCTACCCGTTTCCTGTTTGCCAGACCCGACCTAAACCCGTCACTGACACCATTCAACCCAGCTCAAAAACATGTTAAATTCCCAATCAAGATCCAGATTTAGTAGGAAATAACAATCATACACTTTATGTTTTGTTTTTACGCGTTTTATGCAGCTTTTGGGCTGTCAATTAATGGGTAATCGTCAACCCAAAATAGAACCCAATCGGATCTAAATCAAATCTCATGCACAACACGTGATATCCTATAAATTGAGACTCCCATTTTGATCAGAACTCTATCGTGAATGTTTACCCTTTAACGCGCGCACACACACAAAATTGGATTTGAATAAAGCTTTGGGCTCGGTTTTCTGTTCTTCAATTGAATACCCTTTGTAACCCGTAAGTTCAAATTAAAACTCTCATCTTACTCATTTTCATGTGTTCTATAAAAGCCCAAACATTACTTTGATTATCATCATTGTTTACATGATCAATTTCTGGGATTTAGAACCTAGGGTTTTTGGTTTTTTTAAGTGGGATTTAGGATAAATGGGGCCGCTGGTAAAATAAATTGTTTTCCATTTTGTTTCCGTTCTCAAGGTGTGGTCCAGTGGTTCCACACTTGTGATTTAGATTGTTGACTCGGTCAATGACCCGAGTTCAATCCCCCACCAAAGCATCTTTTTTTTATTACTTTCTATTGCTATTTTTAATTCAAAATTCTTATCTAAATTAATTTAACTATTTAAAATCGGTTTTTAACCTGGTAAAGTTTTACAAACTTTTATAAAAAAAAAAATCCATATCTTAAACTTCCATTTGTTTTTCAAAATTATTATAATTTTTTTCTTTTAATTATTTTTAATTAATAAATCATAAATTAATTATTAAAAAATTGTTTTAATTAATTCAAAAAACAGAAATTTTATAGAAATTTATTTTCAATTCAGAATGTCAACTGATAGCGCAATATGATATATCTCCATCTTATCATGGTCTTTCTCTAAGTATAAAGATTTAGGCTTGATATAAAAAAACACCTTCTCTTCATCAACCGGGTAAATAAGTTGAATCACACCTCTCAGTATTGCCCCTACTAGCTTTGGATCTTTTCTCTTCACCTGTTGATAATGGTTAAAGAAAATGTTCGTAAATGAATTTTATGATATTAAATAATTTACAAACTTTCCATTTAAAAAATATTATTTGTTTTAGAAATTGAAGTTTTAATTAATGAAGTTGATAAGCTTGGTAAGACTTTAATTAAGGTTGGAAGAAAAGTGGATAAATATCGTGAATGAATTGGATTTAAAAGAATTAGAAAATAATATATGTGCACAATAACCAAAATAATGCTCACAAAACCTCAATCAATCATCCAAACATAACCTAATCATGCTTCCAAATAGTTTCAAATCATTTAGGTATCTTTCTATAACCATTCAATCAACACATAACACAGAAAGCCCTAACTTATTTGGTCACCATCATCATCCAAACTTGTGTTTCTATAAGAAATCATTATTTAGGTCTAGATCTAGTTCGGAAGGTTTTTGAAAAGGTTTTTAATTAGGTAAACTCCTTGAAATCAAATCTGGACATTTAAGGTTTATCAAAACAACATAAAAATGTAAGGAAAAGGGTTTAGATGATTAACAAACCTTGTATCTTAGCTTTTAGGATGGATTTGGATGTGTTTTAGGGTAGTAATCGATTATTTGAGGGCAAAAACTCGTTTCTACAAGTTAGGATTTGTAATCGAGCACTTGGAGGCGAGGTAGGGTTGTGAAATGATGAAAATGAATCAAAGAGATGTTTATATAATCTGCTCTCATTTGCCCCTTCATTATGATGAATGAGGCTCACTCGCTAGAACATTCTAGCGAAAGAGACTTTTGGGCTCTCATTCGCCTTAAATTTTTGGCGAATGGGTTTTTCCTTGAGTCATTCGCCCAGAAGACTCCAAATGATACTTGAAACACATATTACCATACCAATTCACACAAAAACGTATTCACAAGTTGTTAATTGATCATGGAACATATAATACTCGATAAGTTACCCTTATTATGTTAATTCACCAACAAACGGGACCCGAGACTCATGCTCGTGTGTTTCCCAATGATTCCCCAAATCACCAAACTATGGATATTGTGTGTATAAACCAACTCCTGATGATTCCCCGAATCACCGAACCGACTCAACTAATCTAGTTAAGTTCATTAGTATATGTTTTGCTAAGGTAGACTTAAGTGTTTGCTTGAAATATCAACCTGAGTTGGCCCCGGTGTCACTATATCTATATATATATATATATATATATATATATATGTGTGTGTGTGTGTGTGTGTAACTTTTTTCTAGATTTGAACGGTTAAAAGACCGTTGTCCAATGGCTAACACTCCTGTCGTGGGCGTGATGCACATCACGACCGTGATAAATCCAGCCCATCATAGACCGCCCATTCCACTTTAAGTAGAAATCAAACATAAAATCTTTTCAAATGGACATAATTATCATTCAAAAGTTGCAATAATAATACGGGTCATACCTGAAATGATGATGATTATCATTAAAAGAATTGATAATTGGTGATTTAATGTTATCAAGTTATTATTGGTGATTGAATTTTTCTTAAAGTCTAATTGAGAAATTACAAATGGAGTATTGGATTTAAATAATTCAAACTATCAGCTATTGGTCACCACCAGTCTCAACTAGCAAAATATGTGCTGACACTCTCACTTTTTAACAAATTTGCCACAAACGGACTATGACTAAAAATAAATATGTTTCATTTAGAATATCAACTAATTCTGTTAGTCAGAGTCCATTGGTGGCCAATATATTAAAAGTTGAGACAACGAGCACACATTTTCTTAGTTGGGCTGGTGATGACCAATTACTAATAGTTAATATTATTTAAATCCAATACTCCATTACAAATACCTTACTACCATTTAGGGGGTGTTGACTATAAAGTTGTTCAAAACTACTTTATTTAATGGAATCAAGAAACTTGAGGGTTTATGAGACAGGTCCCTTTTGTAGGGCGTGCTAGAGGGTTGTTGCAACCCATTGGTGGGGTTAGGGGGCAACGAGCCAGGTGGTGCGTAGAAGGCAAGGAAAAAGGACAACTTTGGTAATCTCAACTTAATACTCGATTATAGAACGTTGTTCAATACCCGATCAAATACCCCCATCATTTATTAGGCATACATGGGATATCGGGTTTAACTTTTGGATTTTTCAAAAAATAACCAAAAAAACCTTTACCAATCTTTGGATTAGGTTCCAATGGGAACCTACCTTTCGTGAAAGAACTAGAGAACTCCCTTAAGCCAATAATAGTATGCCATGTGTCATTGTTTTGTTTTTATTATATGAGGGCAATCAAGGTAATTCATCACTATGTATTAATATTCAAATAAAGTACAATTATGATCAGATTTTAACTCATTCTCTCTCTCTTTTTAACTCATTATCTCTCTTATTCTTTCTCTCTCTCTCTCTCTCTCTCTCTCTCTCTCTCTCTCTCGTTCATCATCCCCAGATGAACATCAACAACAACAACAACAACAATAATAATAATAATAATAATAATAATAATAATAATAAAAACGATGGATGATGGATGATGGATGGATGGATGATGATGCTGTGAATAATAATAATAATAATAATAATAATAATAATAATAATAATAGGGGTTTGATGATGCTGATGCTGATTCGATGATGATGAACGAGATTGATATCATGAGGAAGATAAACAATAATAATAATAATAATAATAATAATAATAATAATAATAATAATAATAATAACAACAACAATGATGAACCGATCTGTAAACAAAGAGTCAAAGATCTATTCGAAAACATATGTGTAAATAATGAACGAGATTGATATCTGGGGGTTATGGTGGGTTCGTTGGTAGTTGTGGTTGGTTCGATGGTGACGGTGGTTGTGGGGGGTTCAATGGTGGCAGTGGTGGGTTCGAGTTGTGGTGGTTTCGATGGTGGCTTTGTGGTGTGTGATGGGTCGATGATGATGATGATGATGATGTTTGTTTGAAGATGATGGTTTCCTTCATGTATACTATTATTATTATTATTATTATTATTATTATTATTATTATTATTATTATTATTATTATTATTATTATTATTATTATTATTATTAGATCTAGGGATATTTGATGCTTTTGTGACTATGCATTGTATATTTGTTGATATAATGAACAGATTATTATATATGATGCTTTATACAAAAACACAATGTTTTTTAGATATATAATAAACAGATTATTAATGAACAGATTATTATTATATTAGATCAGTGTTTAATAATTTTTCATGGTTATACAGAACACAATGTTTGATGTTTTTATTTATTATATCAGTGTTTAAACAGTGATGTAAACATCAATGTAAAATAATCATGTTTATAAACCCATCAGATTTGTATAAAAGTGGTGTTTCTTTTGTTATTTGGGATATACTATAAACCCATCAGATTTGTAAAACACTAGTGTTAGGATCTTAGTTTGATTGTTTTGATTTGTTTATATAAAAGATGTGATGAACGAAGTGAATATAAATGGAAAGTGGAGCGGAATGATAAACTATAAATCAAAACAAGAGAATAATCGTTTTTAATCGAATGCTTTCATTGATTGAAAGATTACAATATTACAAGTACTCCCCCTCAGCCTAATCACTCGGTGATTGTTTGTCTGAGAGAATGTTGTGAGTGATGAATAGAACAGTACAAGCACTGTTCTATTTATAGACAAATCTAAACCACTGATGATCTAAACTGACGTCACCTAAGACAGTGACCTCTAACATAATAACAACATAAAACATCTGCTATATACAAACTACTGTTACATTGTAAAACTCTGAAAGGTAAACTGCTGTTGAGGAAAACTATGATGGTCTTGAATCATCTGTTGGAGCCTAAGTGTTGTTGGCTCCAACAGACCTTTAGTCTTCAGCACTTGATCAGTAGTTGTTCTTCATCAGACCTTTAGTCGGCAATTGTTCTCTATCAGTTGTTATCCAATAGTCCTTTGTAGCAGCAGTTGTTTGGGTAGAACAGTTGTTAGGATCAACAGTCTTTTGGGAGGAGTATGTTGTAAATGTTGTTTATTAATATGGATCAACTGAGTAGTATATTTTGGCTTTTCAATCATCTATTCTTCTCCAGGTCAGCAGACCCAACAATCTCCCCCTAGAACAGATGATGCCAAAACTAGGCTTTATTCTTGATCTTTATTCCTCATCAGACTTTCTCTAATTTGACCTTTGAATTGTAACTCAAAGTTTAATGAGTAGAGGTCTTCAACATCTCTTTCAAGCTCAAGGTTCAGCAGTGTTTGGAGGTCATCTGCACACAAGCTATGTGCATCATCCATGCTAAGTCTTTGAGCTTCTCCATCTGATCTGAGCAGAGTCAATTCATGGGTGTCTTTCTGGACCTTCCATTTTAGAATTTTTTTAATCAGAGGATTTGCTGAGATGCACTTTTATTCTGGATGAGTTTGGTGATGGAGGTCTCCCAATGAGTTCTCTGAGTTTTTCAGAGGTGGGATCAGAGAAATAGTGTATTTGATTGAAGAGGCCTTCCTTTATAAAAGTATCAGCAAACTTCTTCTGATCTTCTTCAGACATTTCTTTCTTCTTTTTGAATTGTCTTGTTGCAGCAGCAAATAGATCAGAAGTATCAAGTAAGCTGTCTAATGTAAAAGCCTGTTGAGGTTTCTTCATTAGAGGTTCATCAGGGTAGAAAGGTTTTCTGGGCAAGTTAGGGTCTTTCTTCTTGTTTTCTTCCAACTTCTTGTAGGTTTCAACCAGCCTCAGCTCTGACCATCTTGCAACAGACTTCATCTCCCCATAGTCTGCAGCCATAATCTCTTGTCTCATTCTTCTGAATTTCAAGGCTCTGGCTGGATCTCTGCCTTTACTGAAATCAGGGGCAGAGACCTTAGCTGGGGGATTCATGGCCATGTCCTCAATTCTTATGAGTTCTTCTCTGAGAGCATGAGTGGTCCAGCCTGCAAACTGTTTCTTGTTTGCTTTGTAAAGCATGGTTGACAAGATTTGTTCAAGAAGTGATTCCCTAACCTCCCTTTCCATGTCACTGCTAAGAGGCATGGTAGACATGGAGTTGCTCAGGGTCTTAGCAAAATCTTCAATCCTTCTCAGTTTGCTAAGCTCTGCAAAATGGATGCCCTGAGCACTCATGTCATCTTTCCCTTTCCATTTCTCTTTGATGATAGCATCTGCCTGTTCAGCCTTGTATTTAAGATATGTATCTATGTTTAGGGGAACAGGAAACTTTGGAAGAGATGGGAAAGATATTTCAGATGGTTGTTCACCATTGTAGAAGGATTGCATTTCCCCCTTAAGTAGATCAAGTTCAAGGGGATACTGAACAACCAATGGTGTAATGGTTGGTGGCAGTCTATGGGATGTAAATTGTGAGGTGTGTGGTGAGAATGATGAAAGTGGAATGGCAGATATGGGTGTAGATTGTGTGGTTAAAGTAGTAGGTGGTGATGTGTGAATATTTTCATCCTGTACCACAAAGGTAGATTTTCTCTTCCTTTTGTACAAGATTTTTGGTGATGGTGGTGTTGCAGCAGTGGTTGTGGTAACATCTGTTGGCACTTTTGTAGAACCAGCAGATGTTTGGGATTTAGGTTGTGGAGTGGTTGTAGGTGGTGTGTTGGTGGTTGTGGTAGTAGGTTCAGTGGTTGGTTTGGTGGTTGTGGTGATAGGTTCAGATGTTGTGGTGGTATCAGTGGTTTTGGTGGCAGTAGTGGTTTTGGTAGCACTGGTTTTAGCAGCAAGTTTGGATGGTGGTTTTCTGACATGTTTGGCAGACATTTTCTTACTTTTAGAGGAACCCACATCTTCAACTTCTTGCTGTTGTTCCTTTTTTAACTGTACCAGAAACTCTGCTTTAACTTCCAAAGTGTCAGCCCTCTTTTGCTTTTCCTCAGCAGCCTTTTCAGCTTCTTCATTAGCAGAGGTATCAACTTCCTTTGCTTTGCTGGTTTTGGCAGTTTCAGTAGCAGCGGAGGTTTGAACATTTGGTTGTTGTTGTTGTGGTGTTGTATGGGTAGACCCTGGTTTGTTGGCAGACTTTGATTTTTCCTTTTGTGAGGGTGGACAACCAAAGGGATCTAGCTTTGGCAATCTATCTCTTCCACTCTCCCCCTTTTTTGGCATCATTAGCAGTGAAGTCATCATCATCTTCATCTCTGAGAATTGTGGTAGGGGCAGAGCCAGTGGTCTTCAGCAAATGATCTTTGATGGCTTTAATGTCAGCTTGATTATCTTTGTACCTAGCATCCACCATAGTTCTGATCTCAGCCATATATGTTTCATGAGTCTGGTCTGCTAGTTTTCTGTGAGCTATGATGATGGGGGAAACAGATTTCCATAGCTCACTAGCAATATCAGCTGTGGATGGTTGACTCTTGGTAAGAGTAGCCAATGATCCCAATATTGTCTTGATATCTGATTTGATATCAGCAACAGAGGTTTCAATGGACTATACTCTAGCCGTCAATTCTTGGTATTTTAACCCATCACCTAAGTTAATAGGATCATCTGGATTCCTACCTGTGGTAGTTGTAACTTGTTCAGTCCTAGGAGGTGAGTCCAAAGGATGAGAATCAGATGCCCCTTTTTCTTGGTTCTGGGGACTTCCAACTGATTTTGGGGACACTATAGTGGCCTCATCAGTTGTTGCCTTCAAGGAAGTCTTAGCTATGTAACCACTGTCCTGTTGTGAGACAATGGTCTCTACATCAGTAGTGGCTGCTTCACTTGAAAACTCACCTAGAGTTTCATTGAACTCTAGGGGTGTAACCTCCTCTTCTGCTTGTGGGATGGCTGATTGATTTTCCTCAGTCCCAGTCACTTGTGGAGGTATACTCTCATTGATGGGTGAAGGAGAGGAACTGGGATTTTCCTGAGTTTTATCAATAGCCTCAAACAGAGGTTGCATGGTTTGAGGGACATGTTTTGGTGAAGGTGGAGGAGTGAAAAGAGAATTAGCCCTGGGAGAGGGGCTTGTGAACATATGGCCAAGTGACTCATATGTATCATGATGTGTTTCCCTTTGGCTTACAACATGATCCTTTTGTGAGGATTCATGAGGAGTTTGTTCAGGTTGAGATATATCCATCTGTTGTGAGGAAGTAACAACAGTGGTTTGCTTTTGTGTTGCAATAGGGTTTTCCTCTAGTATCTCATCTTCCAGAAGCCCCCTTTTTGGTTTGGTGGTGGTTTTTGTGGATGGACGTTTTCTTTTGGAGGTGGTTGGTGTGGGTTTCACAGCACTGGATGTAGTGCCATGATCACCAGGAGCAGTGGGCTCAATAACAGAGGTTTGGACAACAGTTGTTGTCTTAGCCATCTTTGTTTGTGTTTTTGAAACTTTAGACACTTTTAATACTTTTTCTTGGGTAGTTGAACCCAACATTCTTGTGAAAGTTTCATCAGTTAGACTCTTCATTTGAACAGACTCACCCTTTTTAAAATCTTTTTCTGGTAAAACCTTTTGAAGGATTACACTCAAAATTCTTGGGTAAATCAGAAAAGCATTATTAGACCCAGACTTTATGGCTTTCACATTTGATACTAAGTCCATAAACAGTCCCTGGGATAAATTGAAGTCAGAATCAGACAACATAGCATAACCCAAGTACTGAATCCTCAATGGGATTTCATTAAAGGAAGTGGACTTAGCAGAGACACAGAGAAGGAGGGTATGAAAGAAAAATTTCATGACTGGTGGGAAAAACTTTTTGAAAGGAGTTGACCCAGTCATTTGTGCATCATAACCTCTTTCCTAAAACTCTGTGTGAAGCTCTGCCTTAGGGAAAGAGTCTTTACCTAACAGGTCATTGAGTGAGAAGGTTGTGGATATCAGTTCAGGGGTAATGACGATACTTGTCTTGAAGAAGAAATTCAGCATTCAACCAAAATTCTTGGAGGGTATCGAGATAAATAGGAGCATCAGCGGTTAGGATTGTCAGGTATTTGGAGTTTATGATGATGTCGATGGTGGAATGGAATGGAACGTTTTCATCTGTTTTTACCAGATATGGGTGATAATTGTGGGTGGTTTCCGCTTGAAGATCCATTGTAATGGATTTCGAGTGTGAGAGTGAGTGGAATTGGAGTAAGGGTTTGAGGATGAAGAAGGCGGTTTCAGTATTTTGAATACAATGAGACAGTGTAACGACTGTTGTGGTAAAACAGGGTTTTTATAGGCTCTGGTGAAACCGCTGATGTGGCCAAAACTCTGCTTTTGGGAGCAGACGTGGCAAACATCTGATGGCCAAACATCTGGTGGTATACAGCTGTTGCCAAAGGTTTGATGCAAACAGCTTTTGTTTTACCAAAGTGCTGATGCTAACAGCACTTCTTTTTTTATATATAGATAGATATATGTATATATGTATATATGTATATATATAATGAAATAGTTGTTTTATCTGAACAGAGGTTTGAAACAGATTTTTCAACCAAACAGTGGTTGTTTTATCTGATCAGATGTTTGAAACAGATTTTTCAACTAACAATGGATAGAGTGGATGAAACAGTGGTTGTTTTATCCTTAACAGATTTTTCAACCAAAATGCTATTTTTAAGGATGAATTTTGATTTTCTGAAACATTTTAATGTTTTTATGTAAAAAAAAATTTGTTGTTTAGTCCATGTTTAGCATACCAATTCTAGAAATCAGATTTGTGAAGGTAGATGTGTCTAAAGCTTTTGTCAACACATCTGCCAACTGATCCTCTGTTGAAACATGGTGCAGAGAAATCAAACCTTTTTCATAGCTATCTCTGACAAAATGATGTCTGATGTCTATGTGCTTTGTGGTTGAGTGAGAAACTAGATTCTTGGTGATATTTTCAGCAGCTTGACTGTCCAACATGAGTGGAGTCTTTAGTGCAGTTATCCCAAAATCAAGTAGTTGATTTTGAAGCCACATGAGTTGGGCTGTACAGCTTGCAGCATCAATGTATTCAGCCTCAGCTGTTGAAGTTGAAATAGCTGCTTGCTTTTTGCTTTGCCAAGAGACTAAGGCATTCCCTAGAAACTGGCACCCTCCTGATGTAGACTTCCTTGTGGTGTGACAGCCAGCAAAATCACTATCTGAATAACTTGAAAGCTTAATGTTTCCATTAGCAGGATACCAGATCCCAAGTTTGGGAGCACCTTTTAGGTATCTGAATATCCTTTTCACAGCAATAAGGTTTGACTTTCTGGGTGAAGCCTAGGATCTTGCACAAACACAAGTGGCAAACATAATGTCTGGCCTAGATGCTGTTAAGTACAATAAAGACCCAATCATGCATCTGTAATGTGTCTGGTCAACCAGTTCATCCTTGTCATCAATAGTGAGTAGCTTAACTATACTCATGGGTGTACTACATGGCTTACAGTCATTCATCTCAAATCTAGTTAATAAATTTTTCACATATTTGTTTTGATGAATGAATGTGCCATTTTGCAGCTGCTTCACTTGGAGACCAAGGAAGCACTGAAGCTCGCCCATAGCACTCATTTCAAACTCTGCTGTCATGAGTTCCCTAAACTCTTCACACATTTTGTTACATGTGGATCCAAAAATGATGTCATCCACATATATTTGAACAATCATTAAATCTTTCCCTCTCCATTTTAAAAATAAGAGTTTATCAATTTTACCTCTTGTGAAACCGATGGATAAGAGAAAGGTGGAAAGAGTTTCATACCAGGCCCTAGGTGCTTTCTTGACTCCATACAAAACTTTGTTAAGCTTGTAGACATAATCAAGATGGAATGTGTCTTCAAAACCAGGTGGTTGACATACATAGACCTCCTCCTGAATTTTGCCATATAGGAATGCACATTTGATGTCCATCTGATACACATTGATGTTGTGGTTGACAGCAAAGGTTAGAAAGAGTCTGATAGCTTCTAACCTTGCTACAGGAGCAAAGGTTTCATCATAGTCTATCCCTTCTTCTTGTCTGAAGCCTTGAACCACAAGCCTGGCTTTATTCTTGACAACTATACCCCTTTCATCAGTTTTGTTTTTGAAGACCCACTTTGTGCCAATTGGACAAACATCCTTAGGAAGTGGTACAAGTTCCCATACTTGTTGTCTTTTAAACTGAAGGAGCTCTTCCTGCATGGCTTCTACCCAACTGTTGTCTTTTAGTGCCTCTTGGTATTTGACAGGTTGTGTGAGAGATAGAAAGCCTGCAAAAAGACAGATATTTGAGGATTGGCTTCTTGTGAGCACACCTTCTCTGATGTTGACAATGATTTGATCTGGTGGATGAGCTCTTAGGTAGATTAGATCTCCCTGATATGCTATGATGGCATTTTGAGGTGAAGGACAGAGGTTTGGTGATTTTGTTGGTCTAACATCTGTTTGCACTTCTGTAGTGCCAACAGATGTTTGAAATGGAAGTGGGGGAATGGGTCCAAGTGGTGTAAAACTGGACTGACTTTTGTCAACAGATGTTTGACTTTTGTTAACAGATGATTGAGTAGTGGATGAAAATGGTGAAGCAGTGGTTTGAGGGTAAGACTGGCCAACAGTGGTTGACTCAGCTGTGACAGAGTTTTGACAGGTGTTTTGAACAGCTGCTTCCTCTGATGCAGAATAGACTTTATAGTGATTTGGAATCACAACATCTGTTCTGTAGTCTTGTTGTAGAGATTGTGAAATACCTGCACTGTTAGTTTTGACAGTAATATCTTCAAATTTGAATTTATCTAAATCAAACAACTCAGCAGAATTTGCTGGGATTTTTAAGGATGAAAGTTCATTAAACTTTACATTCAGAGTTTCTTCTATTGTCCTGGTCCTTGTGTTAAACACTTTATAGGCCTTGGCAGTAGAAGACTATTCCAGAAAATATCCACAATCTACTTTGGCTGCAAATTTTGAAATGGAATCTTTAAGATTTAAAATGAAACATGGGCAACCAAAGATTTTGAAAAATGAGATTAATGGTTTGATTTTGAACAAAATTTCATAAGCAGTCTTTTGATGTCTTGGGTTGATCAAAACTCTGTTTTGAACATAGCAAGCAGTGTTTACAGCTTCTGCCCAAAAGGATAGTGGCAAACCAGAATCTGCTAGCATGGTTCTTGCAGCTTCAATGAGAGTTCTATTTTTCCTCTCAACCACCCCATTTTGCTCTAGTGTTCTTGGGATGCTGTACTTCCTCACAATCCCTTTTGACACACAGAAGTCATCCAACTCCTTATTTTTAAACTTTGTTCCATTGTCAATTCTAAAGACTTTTACTGGCAAGTCATATTGTTTTTCAACTTTGGTGACAAAGTCCTTCAAGATACCTGCAGTCTCATCCTTAGAGTGTAAAAAGTAAGTCAATGTAAACCTAGAAAAATCATCAACTATGACAAGACAAAATCTCTTTCTTCTTAGACTCATGATTTTAACTGGGCCAAACAAGTCCATGTGCAACAGTTGTAGACATTGACTTGTTTTGGACTCATCAATGGATTTGTAAGAGCTTTTATGTTGTTTTCCTTTTAAGCAGGAAACACAATGCTCATCACATTTGAATTCTTTTGATGGTAAACCTCTGACAAGGCTTTGTTTGGAGAGTGAGTTGATAGTTTGAAGGTTGGTATAACCCAGTCTCCTATGCCACAATTTTGTCTCCTTTGTGGAGGCAGTAGAAAACAAACAGACATTTGCCATAGGATTGTCCTTCAACATATCAACTACATACACATTGCCACTCCTATGAGCAACAAGTTGTGCTTTGCTCTCAGCAATGATGGTGTCAATCTTTTTCACCACTTCTGGCCCAATAATCTTACAAGTTTTCTTAGTGAAGAATGAGCCATACCCTTTGTCACTCATTTATGATACACTAAGAAGATTAAATTTAAGATTATCAATAAGATTGACATTTTCAAACTTGAGTTTCCCAGCCTGAACAGTCCCTGAACCCAACACCTTACCTTTTGAATCATTACCAAAGGATATATCACCCCCTCCATGAGCTAAGAAGTCCAGAAGAAGGGCTCTACATCCTGTCATGTGCCTGGAGCCTCCACTATCTACATACCAAAGACTATCTAAACACGCAGAAGCTCCCTGCACAGCAGTAATGAATTAGTTTTGGTGAGTGTCCAAAGCCAAGTTGGCTTTGGATGGGTCCACAGACTTTTCAGCCTCAAGCTTAGGAAGGTGATCAGTGGTTTGAATGTCAACACTTGGTGCAACAGTTGTTTGATCATTTCCAGACAGATGATAGTACCCATAGGGATTTCTGTTCACTCTTGGTTTAGAAGGCCTTTTTGGTTCTTCATAAACATGTGACAGACTATGACATGGTGGTTGTCCATATCCTCTTGGGTACTTGCTTGTGGGTGGAGCATCTGTTACTTGGACATCCTTGGGAGCAGATGTTTCAAGACTTTTGGTAACAGATGTTTGGACTGGTGCAAAAGTCTGTTTGGGCTTTCCTTTTGAAGTACTCACCACTTGACTTGCAAGAGTTTTAGCCTTGTACTCTTGTATTTTGACATCAAAATTTTTGAGATACATACACTCTTTGGTTTTGTGATTCTTTTTACCACATATTGAGCATGTGGCCTTGGAATCACACACACTTGTTCCTTTGTTGATATCATATGCTTTTAGAAGAAAACAGTTTTTAGTAACATGATTCTTCTTTTCACAGAAATCGCAGAACAAGTGAACAGACTTTTTTTTTCTTTGTCCCTTTTTCAGTCTTCTTTTCAACAGATGTTTGATCATCTGCTGGAAGATCTTTCAAGGGAATGACCTTTGCCTGTGGTGCTTTCTTACCATCAGTGGTTCTGAATTCAACTGGTTTGAAGTTCTCAAGAGTATCACACTCATCAGACCAAATAGGTTTAAATTCATATTTTTCAAGTTCAGTGAATGATGAGGAACCTTCTGGTTTTTCAAAAACAATTTTCTTGCCATTAGGTTCAGTGATTTTAATCTCTTGACCCTTCAAATTAGTTGGTACTACCTCAACAAACTTTTGATCCCTTTTGTCAATGTTTTCAAAAGCTGGAGCAGTGGTTTCAAAACCAAACCCAAACTTCACATGACTCTTGGTTTGTTTGTTGAGTAGCATCTCAAAACCTTTACATGATTACACCCATTTCTGACATTCAACTTTGGTGGTCTCAAGCTCACTTTTGCAACTATGATATTTAGTTATCATAGTTTGGAGCTGGTCTTTGGTTATAGTTGCTTCATGTTTTAAGCTGCTTATTTCAGATTCTTTTTCAGTCAAATTTGATTTTAACTCTTTTGAAATTTTCTCAAATTTAACTTCATCATCTAAAATTTTCTTTCTAAGGTTTTCATTTACCTCTTTGATGTTAGCAAATGCTATTACACATTTGTCAGAACACAAATCTTTAAGGATTTGAGGAGATAACTTAGCAGCAGCCATCAATGCACAAGCACACTTGCACTCACAATCATCAGATGCACCCCAGGGATCTGAGAGATTCACAACCTCTACTTCAAAATTTTTCACCTGCAACTACCTCATCAACAACATAATCAGTCGCAACTATAGATTCAATCACCGCCTCCTCAGATTCAACTTCTTCTACCATAGCCATGAAACAAAAAATTTCTGGTTCATTTTCAGCTTTGGCAACTAGTGCAAAATTTTCATCTGTCAACTCATCTGGTAGGCTGCTCCAATCAACAATGCCTTGTGTGAAGAAACTCTGTTGACTGGTCTCTGCAGGAGGAGAGGGTGGAGCAGCAGTCATTGGCACAGGTGCCTAAGCAACAGGGGTTTGCACATAATGGATCTGAGGAACAGTGGTTTGAACATACTGGACAAGAACAGTGTTTGAGGATTGTGCAAAATGAGCAGTGTTTTGCACATTTGGTCCAGGGGTATTATAGGAACTTTGATAAGTGTTGGTCTGTGGCCTTTGATTTGGATAGGTAATCATAGGTGTACCATGTTGACTCCTATATTCCCTAGCAAAATGACCAAGTCTATGACATTTATAACACTTTATCTTTGATTTATCCAACCCCACTTTTGACCTGCCAGTTAACCCTGGAAACCTTCTCCCAGTTTTCTTGTAAAAATTGTTAGTTCTTACACTGAGAAGGGCAATTGGTGCATAATGTCCATTTCTTCCAAATCATCAGGGTCAAAGTATTTTAAGTCATCATACTCAAAGGATATGTTATTAGATGCCTAGATATCACCACCACTTGCTGTAAAAGCATAGTTTGGTGAATAAGAATCTGAGTTAAAACCTGAAGTTATGTCAATGAAATGATCATAACTCTGATCCTTACTATTACCAGGCACCTCATCATGACCCAGAAGTGTTGTATTACCAAATACATAGTCATCAGACACTTTTCCAGAGTCCTGGAGCTTCTTTTCTGGTTAAGCTCTCTCTCATAGGTCAAGAGCTTACCATGAAGCTGGGTCAGTGATAGGTCCTTGAATCCAATTGAGTTTCTCATAACTATAGCAATAGTGTCCCATTTATCTGGTAGTGATCTTAAAAACCTATGGTTTAAAGTTGAGTGAGGGTAAGTTAGACCAACCAGTTTTAGTTCACTAATGAGACAGTTAAACCTCTCAAATTGTTGAGTTAATGACTCTCCCTTAACATGACTGAATGTTTCATATTGTTGGTTAAGTATTTCACGGTTGTTTTCAATAACCTCTTCAGTCCCACCAAATTGTTCTTTCAGTGCATCCCACAACTCCTTTGCATTGTTACGGTGTAACAGCCCAGCATAGATATCATTTGGTAGAGCCATGGCCACAATACTGAAGGCCTTGGCATCTAACTCAATCTTTTGGAAATCCTAGTCGGAGTAGTTTTCAAGTTTCTTAGGCTCCTGAACCTTGGGATCTTCGGTACTCGGCACCATCGGAACATGTGGTCCGAAGATAACTGACTTCCAACACCCAGTGTTCTGTTGAGCTAGAACATGGCTCATCCGATGTATGTGTTATTGGGGTGTTTACACCAATGTAAACAGTTGTGTCATTTGTATTTAATCATTGTGTCATTTTGTTTACACCAATGTTAACAGGTTGTTTTGGTATGCAAATACGGTTTCTCCCGTTATATTGTCTTTGAAGCGGTTAGCAATGTGGTTGTGTCTAACATGGCTTTTTTCGATGTGCAAGGGAGTAACCAGTGAATTCAGCGATGGTGGCCTAAGGTTTTCTGGTGGGTTTATGGCGGGTGAAGAAAACGATGGTCAGGGTGAAGGACGTCGGTGATGGTGGGGTTTATGGGGTTTTACACTGGTGTGGTTTTTTCAGGGGAACGATGGTCAGGATGAAGGAGATGTCGGTGATGGTGGGGTTTATGGGGTTTTACACTGGTGGGGTTTATGGGGTTTTACACTGGTGTGGTTATACACCTAAGTGTGCTTTTACATTGGTTTGGTTTGGTTTTTTTAGGGAAGAAGGTCAGAAGGACTATCGAACTTCTAAAGCAAGAAGAGGCGTTTGAGCACTTAAATAGCACAACAATTGTGCATTGCCTAGTGACCTTTTAATGTGAAAGTGTGTTTTACACTGATGTAAAGTAACATAAACTATGTTTTCTAATGGGGTTTTACACCGGTGTAAAACGAATTATTATTATTATTTTCTGATATGTTTTTGGTTTTTTAATTCATCAGATTTGTTAGTGTTTTTATTGTTATTATTGTTGTTGTTGTTGTTGTTATTGTTGTTATTGTTGTTAGTCAGTTTGAATAGATTGTGAGAAGAGAGAGATGGAATTTGACTTTTTGGGGGATTCGTGTTAGGTGGGCCCATGTGGAAGAAAAAGGAGGAGAGAGAGTGGGTGTGCCTTTTACCATTATACCCTTCCTAATTATTTTATTATTATCTTTATTCAATAATTGGACAAGTGGGCACTAAATGACAAAAAACCATGTGGCATAATATTACCCATTGGATCAGCAAAGATCAATGGATAGAAATGGTTCCGGGTGTTATTTCACGAAAGGTATGTTCTCGTTTTACCCTTTCCCTACCAATCTTTATATATATATATATATATATATATATATATATATATATATATATATATATATATATATATATATATAGGGTATGGTTCAATAGAAAACTCATTTTATTGAGAGAACTCGAGAACTTTATGTTACATATGTGCAATATATCATATATTGCATATGTGTAATATATATTGCACGTGTGTAATATATCATATGTTACACATGTGTAGTATATATTGCACATGTGTAATATATCATATGTTACACATGTGTAGTATATATTACACATGTGTAATATATGATATATTACACATGTGCAATATATGATATATTGAGTGTATTACATATGTGTAATATATATTACACATGTGTAACATATGATATATTACACATATGCAACGTATGCAATAGTAATATATTACACAAGTGTAATATACAACATATGATATATTACATATGTGTAATATAGAGTTCTCGAGTTCTCTCCCTAACTATGAGTTCTCAATTGAACCTTCCCCTATATATATATATATATATATATATATATATATATATATATATATATATGGGAAGTATTTAGAGAAAACCCTCTAAAATGAGGAAACTTTAGTAAACCTAATACCTGGCTCACATTTGTCCACATCACCCATTATATTATATTATCAAGGTTATTTAAGTCATTTTATCATCCCCCCCCCCCCCACTTTCACATTTTGAATAATTTCCCCCTCCCTATATAAACACATTCTCTCTCATTATTACTCATTCTCTCACCACCACATCTCTCTCATTCTCTCCTCTCACCACCATAAGCAGCCACCACCACCACTGCCTAACCACCATCTACCACACTAACCACAACCATCATCGTTCACCATCATTTACGTCTGCAACAACCATCGACCATCATCGTCTAACATCATCACTGTTGAACATCACCAGTAAAGTCGCTCCCACCATCAAAACAACCACCAGCATCATCATCGATGACTACAGAACCATCGACGATGAAGGAGTAAGCCATCTGAAATCAAGCAAACGCTGTTGTTGGCCCTGACCTGATCAGTGATATACGTGGAATTAGCAGAATAGGTGAAGAGGTAAACAAAAAGGTTGTGAATCTAAGAATTTTCAATTGGTGCATGATTTTTACGGAGTGAAAAAATGGAGTCTTGAAAATGTTTGAAGAAGATGATGGGTATCTTTGTATTCTACTCATTAAAAAATATAGTTAAAATCACTATGTCAGACTTTTTCTTGAATGAATATGTTTATTTTGTTTTGTTATATTTTTTTGATTGAATATGTTCATTTTGTTTTATTTTTTTAATTAGGAAATAGGAATTGTTCAGTTTTTTTTTAATTGGGGTAAATGATATTTGTTTGAAGAATTAAACACTGATTAAATCATAAAGTTGTTAATGGGGGTAATGATTTTATAATATATAAACAATTTTGGGGATAGTTTGTTCGCACACCAAGTGTTTGATTAAATGCTTGAATGAAAAAAAAATTATGTTAACTTTTTGATTTTTTTTTATTATTTTGTTTATGTTAGATTGGATGTTAAAAGCTCATATTTTTTGAATTGGAGTAATGTGTTTTTATTGCATATTTTTTGTTTTAAGGTCTTTTAGTTATAAATTAGGAGCTGAATCTATCCCAATTAACATGTGTTAGGGTTCAATTAACATGTGTTAAATAGCAAATGTGTACTTTATTTTCTTGATATATCTTTTGATTTTCCTCTAATAATTTTACTTTTTATTTTTTATATATTTGTTTATTCTGTGTGAAGGTTTTGATTTTTTTTATATTGGTGCTTACTGATGTGTCAGGGTTCAATTAACACCTGTCAGTGAGTGATGAAAAACACATTTTTGTATTGGTGCTTCCTGATGAATCTATCCCAACTGACATGTGTTAGGATTCAATTTAACATGTGTTAGTGATACTAACACAGGGTTGTATATGGTGCCTACTGATGATTTAATTCCAATTGAATTTGCATGTAAATATTTATTTAATCATAGAATAAAAATGTTTTAATTTGAAAAATTAAAAAAACTAATTTTTTTTAAAATATAACTTGATTGTTTATATGTAAATATGTATATATTTAGTGTAGTTTCATAAAAATGTATGTATTTGTATATATTAAAGTAAAAGTTTGATTTTGGTGAAGGTTTTGAATATTTGTATTGGTGTTTACTGATGTGTCAGGGTTCAATTAATACATGTTAGTGATTCTAGCATTAGGGTTCAATTAACATGTGTTAGTGATACAAACACAGGTGTGTATATGGTGCCTACTGATGAATCTACTCCAATTAACATGTGTTAGGGTTCAATTAATATGTGTCACTGATGCTAACACCTGTTAGTATATGCCCAACTAACACGTGTTAGGGTTCAATTAACATGTGTTAGTGATGCTAACACATGTTAGTATGTGTCCAATTAACACCCAAATTGACCCAGTTAACATATTCTAGTGATGCTAACACATGTTAAAAATAATTAATGTAGGAGGTTCTATGAACAATCACCGGAGTTCAAGCCGGCTACTCCGCACAAGGATCAACAAGAGATGGAGTGCTAAGGATTGAAACATGAAGCCGGAAATGCCTAATAAGGAATGAAGCATAACGCCGAAGACAACTTTTAAAGAATGAAGCATAATGTGTTTTTTTATGTTAGTTTATGATAGTTTTGTATCATCTTTTTAATTGTTTAGATTTATATGAAATTAATTTGTTACACTCAATGTTGATTGCAATAAATTTTTATATACATGTGTTCTTTTTTGTTGATATACTTGTCCAAAATTAACGTGATAATTATTTGAACCAATTACACGTGTTAGTGATGTGTGTGAAAGGAGTTTGTTTGAATAGAACAACTAACATGTGTTATGGATCTTTAAATTAATATGTGAAATAAGTGGTAGGGAAAAAAGTAGGAGAGAGATGGTGGAGAGAGAATACGAAAAGATAGAGAGAGAATGTGACAATATGGAGAGAGAAGGTGATCCATTTTACCCTTTTACCCTTTTAGTACTTTATGTGTATTATTTTAATGAGGAGGTGGACCCAAAGGTGGGACCATGAATCACAACCATTGATCATGCTTAATCAATGGTTATGATAGGGTTTTGTAAGTTTTCTCTAATATTTGAGGTTTTCTATAGAACCTTACCCTATATATATATATATATATATATATATATATATATATTATATCCATCAATCAGTTTTATAGCTTATATATCATAGTCTCCAAAAACTAATATTAATGTATAAATATATATATTTAAAAATATTTATATTCATTTCCACATGATATTTGGATTAACAAATTAGTACTAGACATGTATAAAAAATAATTCCAGGTAAACGGGAATATGCTTTTAGGTTATAAGGTTGGGCAAACAAGTATATCACTTATTTCCATACTGGCCCATACCAACGAAAATTTTTAGATCAAATCTTATACTTGGTCTCATGCTCGAATACATGTCCTAAATGTTTCAGATTTACCGTCAGGTTAGGATTTATTTTCCATCCCTAGTTTCTAAGGGCAACGTCGTGGTTGGGTCTAGCTATTTGTAAACCACATGGATCATTTATTTATTAAATCTTTTAATTATTTGAGTAAATTACATAATCAGGTGTGTGATGTGTAGAAAGGTAAAATGGTTACTTACTCAAAATTAATAATTTTTCAAATGAATTACAGTATCAAAATTATCGAAAATTTTATTTTGATAATTTGAATTTGGATTTTTTTTTCACACCCTTAGGTATTATTAACAATTTGTGTAATTAGCCATTATTATTATTATTATTATTATTATTATGGGTTTACTAAAACAAGAACAAAAAGAAATGACAAATAAAACTTACTATATCACACTAGTGAATAGCAATCAACTATTGGGTTCCAATGAATAACAAAAGATGCTCAAGGTGTGGATATGCGGAGGAGACAGTCGACCACCTCTTGGCCAATTGTATAGCAACGAAGACTGTCTGGGTGGCTACCGAAGTGTGGACAGAAGCTCCACCCATTGCAATGATAGACACGGTGAAGGGTTATTCAGCTTATTAAGTGGTCTCAAACTCCCTCCTAAGTGGAAGAAGGCTATAATCTAATCAGTATGATGACTCTGTGGAATATATGGGGAATTCAGAACAGTCGGATTTTGATCGTAGATCACGCCCAGTCATGGATTTGGTTGAATATATTAAGGAAGCTACCTACATTAGCCTAAAAGTCCGAGCGAATTAGAAACATTTGACTCTAGATAGGTGGTTTATTTTTTATGTAAATTTGTTTTTATTCTTGTTGGAGACGATGATGTATTTTTCTAGCCACTCTAGCGCCTTGCTAGAAGTGTGGTTCGTTTTTTGTGTTATGCAAGCTCTTCTGTTAAAAAAAAACTATTGGGTTAATAATTCAACATATTGTTAATATTATTACTTAAAAATATTTTTGTACTAAAGAAACAAAAAAACAAAATGAGTTTATTTAAAACATTTTTAACAATACTTTTTATTTACCGGTTAAATGGAACTCAATACCTAAATTACACTCTTTACACCATTATTATTCATTTATATTATTTTTACTATTTATTCCAAATTATACAAATACGTGGTGGTGAGTAGATAATTACAATTCATATTCCAAAAATCTATTTTTCAATAAATATTAATTTGTAAAAACTTATTTTTAAATATAAAATTATTATTCAAACTTAAATAAGAATTTATTTTGTTTTATTGAATATATTTATGTTTTATCCCATTAGTAATAAAAATAAATAAATTTTCTAGATTTATAAAAAGTTAAATTTTATTAACATACTTAAGTATTTAATAAAATAAAAAACGGGTCTATTTGAAAATTAAGATTTATAATTTTTAAGCTTTTCTAGGTTCAGGGGGGTTTTTTGTCAAAAGCCCAAACTTTTAAACCCTCAAACCACGCGCCTTAACCGACCTGTCACACCCTCAATTTCCACGTGCAGAGTTTTACCGCGAGGCGCGTGACAAACCAGGATCCAAGTCAACGGTCACAATAAATGACAACTATATGATTTAAAATACGTAGTCAACCATTAAGTTCAAAACCCAATTCGATACAGCGGAAGCAAAGTGCAAACCATAATCCAAAAGTTTTAAAAGTAAATAAAGATAAAGTCTCAAAACATGAAATGCAAACTAGACGCCATGTGACCCGTGCGCCTATCCAGTGCAGATACCTTAGCGACCTAAGAAAACATGCTTAAAGTTGTCAACATATAATGCTAGTGAGTTCACAGGTTTTATGATAAACGTTAAAAGTATTAAAGATCATCATGATACTACTATCTTAAGATGATATAGCTAGCTAAACGCATGAATGCTACTACTACGACTTGGAAACCATTACTGACAAGATAGTGCATGAATATGCCCGAATATGTACCACCGTCGCCACGGCAGCCTTTTAATGACCGAGACAATACGCACCTGCCGGCCACCAACCGACGAGTGGGGTCTGTCAGTCCCAACATATCTATCCATATTTCCACCTCTATGCAACCCCGCATACTCATGGTTCCCTCAGGACTTCACGAATCGTAAAGTATGTCAAATGAATTTAATACTAGTATAAAATAATCTTTTAAGAAACCAAGAATGAAGCATGTATCTCCCCCGAAAATGAAAAGACTTAAAGTGGGGCCGTGAAACTCACCTTATGTTGATTTCTTCCCAAAACAAGTAAATCAGCTCAATAGATAGTACCAACTACCGGTGACCTATCATGATGAGCGTATGAGATGTTAGACTAATAACCCGCAGGTTGATTAGTCCCCAATAGTCCAGACCATAACCGTGTACATTTGAAAAGATGTTTAAACATTTAACCGACCACACCGGACAAGACCCGACATCCCATTGGTGACCTGACATTCCACGTGTTAGCCAAATACAAGATATCATGCATACATGTGCAACTATACACTTAACATGTGCAAAAGTTCACTAAGTCTAGCATATAGTTCAATTAACGCATATACGAGTCCAAACACGGGTTATTTGGTTACTAGACATGTCACGGGGTTCCTATCATGTTCCTAGGTGTCCAAACATGTTTCGGGATGTCAAAATACGCTTACAATAGCAAAACACGCGATTAGGAATCAAACATGCAATTAGGAAAGTCAACTAGTGATTAGCAATGGTCAACAGGCGAGTAGGGGCCCTAATCGCCCCTTTTTATACACGAGTAGGGCTACTCGCATGGAATCAGGTGATTAGGACTCCCCTAATCGCCCCATGCAGTGCCGAGCCCCATTTTGTGCGTTTAACCTTCCAAATCAGATGCGAAACATGTACAAACACCCAACATCAAACCCAAATCATTAAACAACCTATCCCAAGTAAAGACCCCCTAATTTATCATCAATCTAATAGCCCTAATTGCAAACATTTCCCAAAATGGCAATATTATCATGAAAACATTACATCAACATGCAAAACTTACCTTAAACGGCAATTATCCAGATTTCATCACATATCAATGTTATACAACAACATCCTACTGCTCCGACATGCTCCTAGAACAAACCCTAACCTCATACAATCAACAAAACACATCATATCATCCTTAATTCTTCAAAATCATTCAAACGGTTCAAAACACCTATTATTAACCATACACATCTATGAACCTCCAAACTCATCAACAATCATGCTAACAACCTATTTATCTCATAAACATATCAAACACACAAGAATCCACATGTTTTAATCATAAAAATCCTATCTTGCATGAATACACCACATAGATCACATAATGAAAGACTAGACTTGTTTAACAACTGATTTTAAAGGTTATCAACGACACAAACATATGAAAACCAGGTCTGGACCGTTAGGCATCATTATAATAGCATGACAAAGGTTTAGGAAGGGTGACACACCTTGGGTTTTGCTAAAGGATGATGTGTAAGGCTTGGAAGGATGGATTTCAAAGCATATACGTGTTCCAGAGGTTGGTTATAGTGTGGGTAGCTTTTGGGCGAGTTAGGGTTTCACAAATGATGTTTTGGGGCATAAGGGTGGTATTTATAGGCGTTTCTAGTCATTAGGCACATATCAGGCAAGTAAAATGCTGTTATAGGGGATTAGGGCTCCTAATCGCCTATAAAGTCAGGCGATTAGGCCTAATCACCTCCTCCTACTCGCCCAAAAACCATGTAATCGCCCCCTTGTGTCTCCTAATCGCCTACAGCATGCAATTTTGGGTTTTTGGCACGTTAAACACTATTTTAACACATATAAGCATGTATTCACATACCTACAAGTCATATAATGATTATAAACACATAATGCATGATAACTAACACATTCACATTCGTTCACCAATCCCCGGGACTCGAGACCGCGTGTGTGCATTAACCCGATGATTTTACCGACCGCCACTCTTGTACACACAGTTATGTACCGAATCTCAATATGTAATGACTCCTGATGATTTCCAAAATCATCCCAAACGACTTAACCGACCTAGTTAAGTATAATGCTAAGTAAATGTTTTCGCTAAGGTAGACTCGTATGTTTGTAAAGTATGTAAAGTATTAACCTGAATTTGCTGGGTGTCACATCATCCCCCAGTTGAAAGAATTTTCGTCCTGAAAATTAAACGAAGTCTGAAAATGTAGAGATGAAAGAAAGAAGAATTTCCCAGATGTTACACGACCCCCTACCCGTTTCCTGTTTGCCAGACCCGACCTAAACCCGTCACTGACACCATTCAACCCGGCTCAAAAACATGTTAAATTCCCAATCAAGATCCAGATTTAGTAGGAAATAACAATCATACACTTTATGTTTTGTTTTTACGCGTTTTATGCAGCTTTTGGGCTGTCAATTAATGGGTAATCGTCAACTCAAAATAGAACCCAATCGGATCTAAATCAAATCTCATGCACAACACGTGATATCCTATAAATTGAGACTCCCATTTTGATCAGAACTCTATCGTGAATGTTTACCCTTTAACGCGCGCACACACACAAAATTGGATTTGAATAAAGCTTTGGGCTCGGTTTTCTGTTCTTCAATTGAATACCCTTTGCAACCCGTAAGTTCAAATTAAAACTCTCATCTTACTCATTTTCATGTGTTCTATAAAAGCCCAAACATTACTTTGATTATCATCATTGTTTACATGATCAATTTCTTGGATTTAGAACCTAGGGTTTTTGGTTTTTTTAAGTGGGATTTAGGATAAATGGGGCCGCTGGTTAAATAAATTGTTTTCCATTTTGTTTCCGTTCTCAAGGTGTGGTCCAGTGGTTCCACACTTGTGATTTAGATTGTTGACTCGGTCAATGACCCGAGTTCAATCCCCCACCAAAGCATCTTTTTTTTATTACTTTCTATTGCTATTTTTAATTCAAAATTCTTATCTAAATTAATTTAACTATTTAAAATCGGTTTTTAACCTGGTAAAGTTTTACAAACTTTTATAAAAAAAATCCATATCTTAAACTTCCATTTGTTTTTCAAAATTATTATAATTTTTTTCTTTTAATTATTTTTAATTAATAAATAATAAATTAATTATTAAAAAATTGTTTTAATTAATTCAAAAAACAGAAATTTTATAGAAATTTATTTTCAATTCAGAATGTCAACTGATAGCGCAATATGATATATCTCCATCTTATCATGGTCTTTCTCTAAGTATAAAGATTTAGGCTTGATATAAAAAAACACCTTCTCTTCATCAACCGGGTAAATAAGTTGAATCACACCTCTCAGTATTGCCCCTACTAGCTTTGGATCTTTTCTCTTCACCTGTTGTATGTTACAATATTGGCACTCGAAAAAGAGTCACCTTCCATCAGTCTAGGAACCCGAGTACTTGTTCCCATAACAATGTCCAGTTCAAGTTGATGATTGTTAGCTGCCATTTGACTATTTTGATCCATTTCAATAAGTTTTAATGAATTTTAAAATCTATATGTAAACCCCGAGAACCAAGTAGAGAATCCAAGAACCAACACTGACTTGCAAAAACTACTATTAATTTCGAGAACTGATAATATCCCAAGAACACAACAAACCCTGTGAATCTGAAATCGTGAACATACTTCTCATGAACTAATTAGCTATCCGGAAACACCTGAACCAAACAACTCAACCTGAAAACAAGAAATCTTCATGAACTAAAACGTGAACTTAAAGTTTGAGAACTCAAATTTGAGAACTCCAAGACTTGGATATTATGAAGAATCCCGCAAAATCACTAACAATATCTCTGGAAACTTTTAAAAGATTTTGGTAGATCTTTTAAAAATTAAACAAACACTCTGAAAATCTTGAAAACATTTACTGTGCATTGAAAACATGATCAAGCATAACTTGTCAAACCTATTATTCACTGTTCTTCTTAAACCAAGGCTGCCAAACCAATAAAACCGATTAGAACACAAATATCAAACAGAAACTTGTAAAAATCAATCGTAGCCCAGCCGAAAACTTCTTGAGTCAATGATATCTTCAAACTGAGTCTTCAAAAGACTTTTTAGGCCCTAATACCTATCATGTAATCACAAATATTTGCATACTCAATCTTTATGATGATTCAAGAACAAGATGAACACAAGAAATCTTCTAGTTGCATGCGAATAAATTCATAAGATACAAAGAGAATCACCAAAACCACTAACCTATGAATGAAAGTAAAACACGTATTTATACTAGGTTAGACTTCTGTTGGGCCCACATGGCCTACACACCGAGAAACTTAACAACACAGCCCAAAAACCCCACCCGAGAACCTTATAGTTCTCGGTTAAACACCCAAAAGCCGAGAACTCACATGTGATAATGTAAATCTCTAAATCAGGACCTTACAGAATTACTCAGGATTCTCTTTTCCTATAGCTCACCACTACTTGGGGAGATTTCCCGCTTAGCAATATGTGAGTATCACTTATTCCCTTTTCATTTTCGTACGTTTAGGTTGTTTCATGTACACGTATTGAAATTCAGTTACACTTACAAATACACATTTTCCAATACAATTCATACATGTGTCATGTTACCTTATTTGCTATCTATTTTAACAATTAAATATAGATTAGAATTGTACTTAACAAAATTATTAACTTTACTAGCCGACCTAAACAATGGATAGTGCTATTGGATTGACGATCCACCTAGATTTATTCTCCCCTTTTACGGAGAAACCGTGGCTATTATTTTGTGCAATTTGACCTAATTATGTTAGGTGTATACAATGTCATAAATCTAGGTTTGATTTTGCTTTTTTGTGATTACGTGTTTACATATTTGCAATTGGTATACCTAGCACTGAATTGTAACCCTTTTTGTCAACTATACTATATGTACAAACCATAAGTAATGCTCACTAACATGTTTGTGTTGACAAAGTTATTTTGTACATGTTTCAGGAAATGCTTGATGCGTCACATAATTCTCTTGGACCCTTTTTGAGACAATGTATTTTCTCCTTTCCATGTAAAACGTTTAATAAATAATATTTTAATTTTTAGTACTATGTGCTTATGAACAATTGTCCTACGTGGACCTTAGTTAATCTTTAATGAATCAGATTCCGATGATCTCAATGGAACATGATTTCTCTAATAATTTCATATTATGGCATTACGATTTTAGTACTGGTGAAGCTCTGATCGTCTTGAAGAATGAGAGAGATTTAGAAAATGATTCGTGTGTTAGATCCGATGTCGGTGATGAACTGTTCCAATACTGGTATCAAGACTTTTTTTCCTGAATAAAATTCACTTTGATGCAGTTGATATTGATCAAGCAATTAGATTTCAACGTGTTATACGTTTCTGCTTTATTAATGATGTTCATGCTAGATGTGGCTGGTCAAAGCTGCAAAGAGACATACTTTTTAGATGTTGTTGTGCTGTGAAAGATTTTTAAAGACATGTTTGATTAAGGATTTTGAACACTTGAAGACCCTAGTTAGGTCCAATGGGATGTTTGTAATATATTTTTCCCTAGTTTAGTGTCTCGTTTATCATTTCATTGTAGTCGTTGTACATCGTTTGGTTTTCCTTAAAGGCATTTTGGTAATTTTCTATGACATATAGTGAATGAGAGGGCCCCACGCAAATGAGGCCTCCTATTCGCATGTTGGCAGTGGGCGAACAAAGCATGCCTATATACTCCCACCTCTTTTTCACTTCATTATGCATGTTTTGAGTTTTTGTGCTGAAATTATGTCGGATCATTAATCGAATCAAGAAATTGTGTTTGTGAGCTTTTTGTGTTTATTATCTTCTCGTTTCCTAGGTCTATCAAAACATGTGTGCCTTGTTTCCCCTAGGTTCACGTGAAAACCCAAAATCATTTCTTGTTTGATAAGAAAATCGATTCTACAAGATGTGAGTAAATATTCTCTTGTTTTTTCAACTAGTATTCGTAATACTCTTCATCAATCACTTCTGCCACTGTTATGCCGTCACCGCAAGCCATCGCTATGTTGTATAGTTAATTAAAAGTGCAAACCTTCATGAACAGATTCCTATACCTTGAAATAGCTTGGTTCGAAGAACGATTGGTTTCACCCACACGTTAACAAAAATCTTGAAATAAGACCTCGACAAATGGTCTTCTTGCATGTTCTCAAAGACGTGAGTCCAAGAGGTGACCAAAGCTACATCTTCATATTCACTCCAAGGTCTTCTTGCCATTTTTTTGTAAGTGTTTGTAGTGAATTATGAGTTGAGAAGTGTAAATTTGGGTTGGAAAACGAATTGAATTTATATACGCAGAGAAGAATAGTAGTTTGAGAGAATCCATTTGAAAAGAAGACATTTAAAAAAATAGCCATCAAAATGTTAAAATAAATTATAAATAAATTAACCATAGACTAAATAAGATACATATAGATTAAGTAAAATGAAAAGTAGGTGACGAGGTGGAGGTTTGGTATGGCTTATTGTTGAAAGAAAAAAGTAAGTTTAGAATAGTTGACGTTTGGATTGTAGTCGTATGCTGAAGTGACGGGTTTAGAGAGTTGTCGGGTAAAGCGTTGGAGATATTTTATAGGTGCTTAACAGTAGTACCTATTTTGTCTTTTTGCGATTATTTTTACTAAACCTTGTACTTTTCATCTCTTATAAATTTCTTACTGAAGAAATGATGCGTTTGGTTTTAGCATTAAAAAGATGTCGATTTCCACGGTGCCAAAGACTTTGATTTAACAATCCCAAAACAGTGGTTTGGGGAAAAAGACTGATTTTACTAATTCCTAATTAACAAAGTTTTAAATTTATAAAGTAAACAATATTTACTTTCAAAACTAAAACTAACACATAGGCAGAGAACCTGACGTACATAGTATAGTCTCGGTCGTAACTATTGAGTATCGTATTCCAAGGTTCACACTTTCCCCTACTCATCCTTTCATCAATCAAACGATCGGGTTTTAAAAAGAAAATAAAGCGGAGGTGTTCCTTAATAAAAAGAGTTTTAAAAAGGGTTTGGTTTTATAAAAGATAAGGTGGGACAAAATAGTAGATAGATATGCACATCTCGGGACCCTTCGCCTAAGTAGTTAAGTTTAATATTATAAATAATAAGTTAATTTAATTAATTGTGTGGAGGACGAGAGTGATCTTGAAGTGGTGACTCCTTTATAGAGAAGCGAAGGCGACTACTAAGTAGAATGCAGGACCTCTCCAGCGTGCGTCCAGCTGGGGTACTTCGCTAGGGCCTCGCGTATAGCGGGCTCCTCAAACCGCAGTCAAGTCTTCAGGTCCTCGAACTTATTATCTTCTTAAATTGGAGGCTTCACTCCCAACCAGGGACACCGTACACCTCGCCTTAGTTCTCGTGTTCCGTACCGAATGGTCTCTTTATCCTGGCAACCTCGTATCCCCATTGGTTAATGGTCAAAGCCGAAAGATCTCTCTTACGGTAGTCACGGGAAGGTAGTCCCTCCATTGGTTAACGGCTTTGTACTAACAAGAACTAGATAAAGAATCTTTATTTTATTTATCTTAGCGATACTTTAATATTTATAGGTCTAGAAACTATAAAATTGGTTTTAAATAGATGATGACTTAATTACCCAACCCTTACCTCCCAAGCTGAATGAAGTCCTTAACAAAGGCAGCACATAATCCTAAAGATGTGTGATTCATAAGATCACTAGTGCGTCCGTAGGGAAACCATCTTTTTCCAAAGAAATCATTCAAACGTCTGGTATGAACCAGAAATGTGTCACTCAGATCTGGTCCACTTCAGAAGCCATTTCTTAGAACCCGGTTTGGATATCAGAAGCCCGAAGGATCTGTCTCACTACTGGTTTTCTCGCCTTGAATGTAGCTCGGGACTACCAGAAGCTGATTATACCATTGATTAATTAAGTTAAGGTTGTTATTAAGTTATTCATCATTCAAACCTGTCACCAAGATAGACAAAAAAGATTAGAAGAAGATAACACAACAAATAACTAAAAATAAACTACTATTAATAATAATAAAAGTCTACGAATCGAAGCGGGTTCGCAAATAATAGGGTCATAGGCTTGTATGCATATCAAGTCTTCGTCTCCAAATCGAATAACTAAGAAAAAACAAGAAGACTTTTATTCGGGTAGTAATGTAGGGGTGTAAAGATAAAACAACCTTTTTTCTTTTCTTTTTTTTTTACTATATACAAAGGGGATGAGTCACCGAATCACAGAGAAGCGTCACGGCTGAGATGATGATGAAGCAGCGAGGCATGGAAAAGGGCGACTATAACGTCTAGCGACGTTTTTAGCGGCGATCTCTGAAAGGAGTCGGGTGTTAATCCCGAGGTCCTTCATCTTGGCTATCTCATTTCTGATAGCATAGTCAACGTTGCTTCCTTTTCTAACCTTCCGCTCTGCCCGGTATCGAATAGCACCCTCATGAATTAGCAGAGTGTATTCACTTTCTGAGTGGGTCAAGTTATTGCTGCATGCTCCTTCATGGGACTAATGGCCACAATTTCTGCATTTGTCATATCTCTTGGCCCGTCTTTTTGCAGCGCTCTTTGATTGTCCACAAAAGGGTTGATTTTTTTCCATCTTCCTCCACAATTTTTTTCGTCTGCCGTCTTCTCAAAAATTATTTGTAACATGTCAACCACAAATATCTTGGCCCGTCTTTTTGCAGCGCTCTAAGATAGATACTAGTGCCGAAGCACTAGCGGGGTGGAACAAGTCCAGGCAGGCACCAAGCATGCAAATGTGTCAACATACAACCATAGTCAACCACAAATAAAAGAAAAATAAAAAGAAAATAAAAATAGTGTTTTAAGTCATCAAACCATCAGTCAGTGCCTAGAATTACCGAATAACCTGGGGGAGAACGTCAATCTTAGCGGTAGTGGTGTGCATGCGAGCTGGAGCATGTGCACAAAGTCATAAGCGTATCAAGTCCGTCCAAAATGCTGCGGAACAGATTCCTCCGTGGCTGACTCTGTCGACCCTGCATAGAATCAGGCAGTGGCCTGGCTGCAGCTGTAGCTGATGACTCTGCATCCTCTGCATCTTCTATCTCGTCGTACTAATGGCCCTCATACCACAACCTCTTCTTATTATCTATCAACCTCAAAACCTGATCAAACCAATCTGCAACCCCAATATCCCTCATGTCCGAAGTGTCAAGGGCACTGATCCTTCCTACCACTGTCAACTCATCTAAATTATGTGGGTGAAGTGCCTCCAGACTGGTGGATAGGAGCATGATATAAGGTCCTCCGAAAATGTGGGCGGAAAAGGTGTGTCCCCAACAATTAGTGAAGAGTTCGGCTACCGCATTAGCATGGTTACAGAGTCGGTTTCTTATAATACTAAAGAGATAGAAAACCTCCCGCTCGTATACTCTGTCTGTATGATCCATGCGACACCCTAAACTGTTGGCTACGATCAAATGTAACCACCTATGTAGAGGGTCTGGAAAACTAGATCTCTTACGCCTCCTCGGGGTGTAGGGGGCTTCGGAGATTTGTCTCCAGAAATCTTTCGGCCGAACATTGCTGGGACAGTCGAACAAGCTCTCAGTGAATAGTGGTGACTGAATCTCCCTTTGTTGATACAAACCAAGTCTTATCCCGAATTTTGTCAATCTCATTACATACCAACACCTTCCTAACCTAAACCGCATACACTGCCTTGTGATCCTTTCCTCTGATGTAGTCGGTGGTTCGTAGGTGAATGAAGCTAAGAACTCAAGAGTTGGCTCTCGATAAGTACACTCAGATATCTAGAAGAAGTGGTGCCAGTGGGATGATAGCATGTTGTAGAATCGAGGATCCAATCCCACAGACCTTACAGAGTCATAATCCACAGGACGATAGTCACCAATTTGCTTAAGCTGGATGGTAAGCAGTCGCCTGTAGGCTTCCAGTTCTTCATTCTCCTGGTTAAAGTATAACCAGGGATGAGTGTCCTCTAGGATGGCGTCTTCTGCTTCAGTCATTCGGTGTGGTGGCAGTTCTAGTGTAGCAGATCTCCTTGACATTTCCTGAAAAACACAACAGAATCGGTTCAGCTTTAAGACTTAAAATTTTCTGCAAAAAATAAAAGTCTGGGTCGAGTGGCTGCACGCCCGTGCTTAGGAAAGGAGCACGGCCGTGCGGCTCAGTCTACAGTCCGGATTTCTAATGGTTCAACTGTTTAAACCGGTTCTTCTCCCAAAACACCCTAAAACTGATTTTAACTGCAAAAACAAGTTAAATTTTTAAAACTTAAAAAGTTCTGATGTGTTAATTGACTGAGCACGCCCCTGCACCTGGGATGCACGGCCGTGCTCAGTCTGGTGGGTCAGAGTGTTTACGCGGGAAATTTTTAACGGTTTTCTAGTCAAGCACGCCCTCGACGTACTGTTGTGCACGGTCGTGCTCGTAACTGAAGCGACGGTTTTCAAACCTCTCAGTTTTCCCGAAAACTTTTTGCAAGGTTTCTCAAAAATCTCCACAACATTTCAATCCTGGTGTTCCCCTAATCATTCTCCTACAATATCATACTCAAATTCGGGCCACAAACACTATAAAACTAAGATTTTTATCAAGAAACCTAACTACTCAAAACTTCAAGAAAACGGACAGATCTGGACATAAAACACATAAAAGATGTTAGGGGTCGAGTATACATACCTTATACTGAAGAATTGAGCCTGGAATGAAGGAAAATGGTAGAAAATGGTGATTTAAGGGTGGTGGCGACGGGGGTAGCGAGAGGTAGGAGATGAAGTGGGTTTTTGAAAAGTCAAAAAGTGACTTTTAAGGGCCCCAATTCTGTTCTGCACATCTGGCACGGGCGTGCTCACCTGCTAAACCACCCATTTCTCGTGTTTTTCCATTTTAAAACTGTTGTTAAGGGTCCGGTTTTAAAATTTTCAGTCGGGTTTCCCCAAATTAATTTTTAAAACCCAATTTTAAGTTCGAAAACAGTTTAAATTTTTAATCTTTGAAAAACCGCACCTGGTCTCATTTTCCACTTTTTCTAGTACTTACCTGGCGATCTTCAAGGAATGGCAAACTGACCTCCAAAAAAAATAAAGAAATAAAAACCCTCCAAAATAAAAGTTGATGGTCTTGGCGATTTCGGCCTTCTCCACGGGAATTCTCCAAGGTGACTAATCCGGAAGTAAACCTGCAAAGAAAAACTAAAAACAACCGCAATCATCGAAAATGAAAGAGAAAAATAAAGAAGACCGAAAAAAAGAAAAATAAAGTGAAAATAAAAATGAAAAAGAAAAATAAACCAATCAATCAAGTGACTATGGTCTTTCTTTGGAAACCATTGTGTTCCCCGGCAACGGCGCCAAAAACTTTGATGCGGTTGGTTTTAGCATTAAAAAGATGTCGATTTCCCCGGTGCCAAAGACTTTGGTTTACAATCCCAAAACAGTGGTTTGGGGAAAAAGACTGATTTTACTAAATCCTAATTAACAAGATTTTAAATTTATAAAGTAAACAATATTTACTTTCGAAACTAAAACCAACACATAGGCAGAGAACCTGATGTGCATAGTATAATCTCGGTGGTAAGTATTGAGTATCGTATTCCAAGGTTCACACTTTCCCCTACTCAACCTTTCATAAATCAAACGATCGGGTTTTAAAAAGAAAATAAAGCGAAGGGGTTCTCTAATAAAAAGAGTTTTAAAAAGGGTTTGGTTTTATAAAAGATAAGGTAGGACAAAATAGTAGATAG
Source organism: Ambrosia trifida (assembly GCA_028751855.1). Classification (NCBI taxonomy): domain Eukaryota; kingdom Viridiplantae; phylum Streptophyta; class Magnoliopsida; order Asterales; family Asteraceae; genus Ambrosia; species Ambrosia trifida. Next base: position 43,398,835 of record CM054125.1, read on the forward strand.
ATATGCACATCTCGTCACCCTTCGCCTAAGTAGTTAAGTTTAATATTATAAATAATAAGTTAATTTAATTAACTGTGTGGAAGACGAGAGTGATCTTAAAGTGGTGACTCCTTTATAGAGAAGCGAAGGAGACTACTGCGCCAGGGCCTCGCGTATAGCGGACTCCTCAAACCGCGGTCAAGTCTTCGGGTCCTCAAACTTATCATCTTCTTAAATTGGAGGCTTCACTCCCAACCAGGGACACCGTACACCTCGTCTTAGTTCTCGCGTTCCGTACCGAAGGGTCTCTTTATCCTGGCAACCTCGTATCCCCATTGGTTAACGGTCAATGCCGAAAGATCTCTCTTACGGTTGTCACAGGAAGGCGGTCCCTCCATTGGTTAACGGATTTGTACTAACGAGAACTAGATAAAGAATCTTTATTTTATTTATCTTAGCGACACTTTAATATTTATAGGTCTAGAAACTATAAAATTGGTTTTAAATAGATGATGACTTAATTACCCAACCCTAACCTCCCAAGCTGAATGAAGTCCTTAACAAAGGCGGCACATAATCCTAAAGACGTGTGATTCATAAGATCACTGGTGCGTCCGTAGGGAAACCATCTTTTGCCAAAGAAATCATTCCATCATCTGGTATGAACCAGAAATGTGTCACTCAGATTTGGTCCACTTCAGAAGCCATTGCTTAGAACCCGGTTTGGATATCAGAAGTCCGAAGGATCTGTCTCACTACCGGTTTCCTCGCCTTGGATCTAGCTCGGGACTACCAGAAGCTGATTATACCATTGATTAATTAAGTTAAGGTTGTTATTAAGTTATTCATCATTCAAACCTGTCACCAAGATAGACAAATAAAGATTATAAGAAGATAACACAACAAATAACTAAAAATAAACTACTATTAATAATAATAAAAGTCTACAAATCGAAGCGGGTTCGCAAATAATAGAAAGATACAACCATAAGAATGATCAACACAAGGATCATGGCTGCTCATAGACAATCTCTCCATCTTCCAAGTGATATGTATTCTCTCATGATCCTCACGACCCTCAATGTTTATTGCATAACAACTCCACGATCCTCTTCTTGGCCAAGCTAATCAAGGTAGGTCGAGGCCTAACCATTGAGGGATGTTAGGAGGACCAGAAGGCCTCCCATGGGACCCCAAGATCTCTGGAAGAAGCTTGGTGGTCGGCCCAAGAAAGCACAAGAAGGGATGAACAAATGGTGGGGTTTGGCTTGCTATTTATAGACCTCCAGTGGCAGCACGGTCGTGCCAACATATGTCAAGGGTGTGCTCATTGTCTCACGTACGTTCTGTTGCTACATGGCAGACTTTGTCTGTACCTTTGGTCCCCTGCACGGCCATGCACATGTAGGTGGCACGGGCGTGCAGAGTCTGCTTGTCTTGATTTCTTGCTCTCCAAGTTTGCTGCGTTGTTCTCTCGCGTTCAGGACCTTCGTGCAGGTGTGCATGGATGTGCTAGGTCACTCCGGGGCTGATGTTAATGTTGTTTAAGTCCCGGGATTGTCTGCAAAACATATAGTGAACCGGCTGATAGGCTCGTATCTTCAGAAATCTCCTATTTTTGTCTGTTTTTGCCCGGAAATCCTTCATTTCCGTTTTGGAGCTCCATTTTCCTGTAAAATACAAATAGGAACGAATTAAGTACCAAATCTTACAATATTACCTTAATTGTACCCTATTATGAGACTGTTTATGCCCGTTTTATATGATAACTTTTTGAGTTATCAAGAAACACCAATCCAAACCAATACTCAGTATATAAAGAAAATAAAGGAAGTGAAGAGATTTTATTGATATCGCGTGACAGTTACAAACGAGTATCGAATTGACAAATATGTCGACCAATCTTTCTTACAAAACTTAGAGTGTATTGTTGTGTTTTGAGTTCAGAAAAATGCCGACCCTTTCTTCATGGGAAGAATGGGTATTTATAGTGTGTGATTTCTACTTATGAGTTGGTAATAATTGGCAGCTCATTCATGCAGGTCCCACAGGTGAGACCGTTGAGGGAATTTGCGTTGTCCTCCTCTGATTGGTTGCATGTCCTTTTCAATCATCTATTTTGTCCATGTTGATGGCAGGAGATCATGAAGTAGGGAATGTTGGCCTCTAATTGGCTGGACGTCCCTTTCATTCTCTCTTTGCAGCTGTCATGTACTAGGTTTCATGCATGGCCCACATAAGCTTCAATTGATTATTCCATGATCGCTAAAGTGTACAAGGAGTCCCACATGAGGTGATGTTTCACGGAAGGTGATGGACTTATGAGTACTATCTTTGGTTGTAGTTTATGCGTTTGCCATCTTGTGTTCGTTGTAATGCGGGAAGTTTTTGCATATCTAGCTCGACGGTTGTGAGGGAATGCGCTGGCAGGTAATTAACGTTGGTGCATGTTTTTCTTTGTGGTGGTACGAAGCGGCGGTTGTATGCATCCGAAATGTTTGTGTCAAGTACTTTTTATGGAAAGGTTGTACCTGGTTGTCTCTCTCTTCCACGTGGTGTATCCTGGGTGAGTCGTCATGCGTTCTCTCCATCCGAGTATCGAGGAGCATTAATTGTTCAAGGTATAAAAAGGGGTAAGAGCCCTCATTTGCAGGTTCACCCTCCTACCTTCTTTTTCTTTCTCTGCAATTTTGCATTCTCAAAAATTTTGAAAAGCTTTAAGTTGCCACCCGCATTTTTATCATGGCTTCTTCAACTGATGCACATGGGAGGAAAAAGAAGAAGGATGACTCCAACAAAAGAGGATCTACCTGCCTATGCTAGGGAAGTGTGTGCAATGTGGACTACTTGAGAGTTCACCCCCTTCTGCAACTATTACGGGATTCCTCCGGAGTACGAGAGCCTACCATTCCTAGGCCTAGGGAGGTAATTACGAAGCCGTCATAGGGCATGATCGGTTTATATCAAAAATATTTCACTTAATGTAACTTCCGGATTCCTATTACGAAGTTTATAGTTGCGGCCCTTGAGGCTTATCGTCTCCATATGAGCCAAGTACACCCCGAGGGAATATGCAAGATGACGTGATTTGAATTTTGCTGCAAAGCCCAGGGGATGGAGCCTACTATTGATATTTTCAACGTGTTGTATGTCTTAAAGGCTGCTGACAGTTGGTTTTCATTCTGTCAGTGTCATGGCGTTCAGTCCCATTATACCATCGCGCCCCAGAGCTTTTATGATTGGAAAGACAAGCTGTTCCAGGTTGTTGCAGGAGTGATTCTCATAAAGATGCATACCAGGCGAGTTGGTGTTAAGATTCAGGCCTCTACATGCATGGCTTATGAGGGGCATGACTGGTGTGACAGGCTGTCAGAGATTGCGTGAAATCAGCCTTCATCAAATGGAAGCTTTTTGGTGACGTCCTTGAGGCGCTGCTCGCGGACCATTTGGTTGTAGTGGCGCTGCAAAGCCTCCTTCTCTTAGGCGAACCATATCTCTGGGCTAACCATTGACGTGGTGTTATCTGCAGGGGGTTTTGTTGTGCCTGAATGTTTTCAGTTGCGAAGTGAAAAGGACAGAGTTGATTGCCGGGTGGCTGTGGATGGAAAAGTGGTGTGCGGGGCTTTCATTTGGTTTATCTACCCTCCCTGAGGTTCCCCTTGCGGACTGGTGGTGAGCTGAGCATCATTAGTAGCAGAGGTGTCCCCTGGGAATGTAGGCAATTGGGAACTCATGGTTTTGTAAAGAAAGACGTTTTTGGTTTTTGTTGTTCTAATTATAGCTCTTTACGGATGGCGCTAATGAAGAAACACCAATCCAAACGGAACAAGCAGCCTTTAAGACATGAAATGAAACATGTTGAAAATATCAACATTAGGCTCCACCCCCTGGGCTTTGTAGCAAAATTCAAACCACGTCAGCTTGCACATTCTCCCGGTTTGTACTTGGCTTATATGGAGACGATAAGCCTCAAGGGCCGCAGTTATAAACTTCGTAATGGGAATCCGGAAGTTACACTGAGTGAAAACCGATCTTGCCCTCCGACGACTTCGTAATCACCTCCCGAGGACCAGGAATGGTAGGCTCGTACTCCGGAGGAATCCCGTAATAGTTGCGGAAGTGGGTGAACTCTCCAGCGGCCCACTTTGCACACACTTCCCCTGCTTAGACGAAGATGCCATGATAAAAATGCGGGTGACAACTTAAAGCTTTTCGAAATTTTTGAGAATGCAAAATTGCAGAGAAAGAAAAAGAAGGTAGGAGGGTGAACGTGCAAATGAGGGCTCTTCCCCCTTTTATGCCTTGAGCGATTAATGCTCCTCGATACTCGGACAGAGTTGACGCACGACGGTCCACCCATGATACGCCACGTGGAAGAGAAAGACAGCCAGGTACATCCTTTCCAGAAAAAGGACCTCACACGAACGTTTCGGCTGCACGCAAAATTTATAGTGAAACATTTTTCATTTTTAACCCCAACAATTTTACACTTTAAACTATGGCCTGTATAACTTTCATCTTTTACTAATTTTTCGTTTTACGTTTCACTATAAATTTTGTGTTAACACACTGACATCTGTAGTCCAACATTTATACATACTTATTTCCCAGTTAACGGCTCCATTGCAACATGCACTTCCTCGCTCGACTTGATTATTATGTTATATTTTACATTTCGGGTAACTTTTTGTATGGTAACACACTACAATCGGTAAGAATAGTTCAACGTTTTTACTTTTAATTTTTGTTCTGTTTAGTTTTCCTGCTGGTAATTGGTTAGAATATATACGTTGAATATTTTAACAATACTTTTGTGCACTTAAATAAAGTTAAGAAACTAACGTCGAAGATTGAAGGGTTGTTTTTTTTTGTGTATTTTTAATTTATTTTTTAACAGCTTGATGATTGTTTAACTCTGAATAAAACTATCATATTTTGCAAACATAATTTACAAATAGAGCTACAAAACTATCAATCAATCATACCCAGTATATCCCACTAATAGTAGACTATTGGTAGGGTCAGGAGAGGGTGAGATGTAGGCACACCTTACCTCTACCCATAAAGGATAGAGAGGCTGCTTCCAGAGAGACCCCCAGCTCAAAAACAGAGAACAGAAGACAGGCAAGCATACAAGTAAAGGGAGAGCTACAAAACTGTAGATGTTAATTTGGATGCATACTAGCGTTTAGGATCGATATATGTTTTCAATATAGAAGAATTGTAGTTACAAAAGTATTTTAGACATTTTATGAAGCAGAATCGATATATTATATGCATGATGACAGGTCCTAAAGAAGATAAGACCTTTGAGAGGTTTTGTTAAAATACACCACATATATTTCTAAGGAACAGTGACAAAGTTCATGTGCATTTCTATAGCAATGGTCCCGTACTTTATGCCATCACTTTGAAAGGAAAGCAAATTAATCGTTACATCTATAATCTATAATAACCTATAATAAAATAATTGAATATTAATGAGGTGGCATTCAATTGAAGCCTAAGAAAGCCATTTTAATGACATGGCATTCAAGGAGGCATTCTCCTCCTTGAGTGTGTCATGTGTCATGCCATGTGGCAAATTAAAAATAAATAAATAATAATTTAAAATCTAATCTATTAAATTTAAATTGAGTTATTTTAGGAAAAAAGAATTTAAAAACAAATTTAAATTTTTCTCTCTTATTTTCGTCCCATAATTTTTAAACGTTAATATCTTTTATATACGATATTTTTTAAAGAAAAAAGTTACACCAAATTAACGAGCATCTTATTATCTTTCCAACGAGTACCATAGTTCTATATAAAAAACGGAGAAAAAAACAACTATTTTTTGTGGAATTTCGTTCATACAGGAAAAAAACATAAAGTGTTCAGGTTATTCATTAATAATGTTTTTTCTTTTAAACCGGGTTCTTATCTACGATGTTGAAATTCAGCTCAATCGTCATGCTTTCATTGGAATTTTACTCTTTTAAAGATGCATAGGTATAGTTTATCAAGAGAAGCTAGGAGAAAAAATCGCGCAACACTGCAACACATGGTGTCACCTTATAGAAAGGTTATTTTTTTATTTATTTAACTAGCTGATTACCCCGGGAGGGTCCCGGGGTTGAAAAATCTAATTTTATGTGATAACCTATTGTAAATGGCTCAAGTTAACTAACCACAAAATCTCTCAATCATTGCATGTTCATAGTATTCTAATCAGTAATAACTCATATTCCCTAATCTAAAACCTAATCAGTAATCATCTAAAGAATCACTTATGTAAGCTGCAACTATTAAAAAACTCATCACATCTCTCTAATTTCTCACATTCTAATGGCTCTTATAATTCCTAACCTAATCAACTAAACAAACACTTAAGTTGAAAGTTGTAATCATTACATCTCATTATGCCACGTGGCATAATCAAGAGATGGTTAAGACCAACATTGAACGCCACGTCAGCAACTATCAATTCTTTCTAGGAGCGTCCCGGGGTTGAAAATATAACCATTCTAATAATACTAATACTAATAGTAATAATTATTACTCTTGTAATTAAATAAATAAAAAAATAACCTTGCTATAAGGTGACACCATGGGTATGTTTGGCAAAACTAGCTGGAGGCTGGTAGCTGGAAGCTGATAGCTGGTAGCTGCAAGCTGATAGCTAGAAGCTGGTAGCTGAAAGCTTTTTAAATATATTTTGGTATTTGGCAGAGTAGCTGGAGCTTTTAATAAAATGTATAAAAAGACCAAAATGGTCATAATTAAAAGCTTTTAAAGAAGGTTTTTATTTTATTTTTAAAATAGAATGGGTATTTGTGTCATTTACTAATTAAAAGCTTGTAGCTAGTAGAGCTTTTTCTTAAAAGCTACTACTAGTAGCTTTTCACTGTAGAGCTTTTTCTCTAACCTAAAAGCTTGCAGCCCCTTCAACCAAACAAGGTTTTTTATTAAGTAGGAGCTTTTTCTTAAAAGCTTGAAGCTTGAAGCTCCTAAAAGCTCTTAAAAGCTTCTTGCCAAACATACCCCATGTGTTGCAGTGTTGCGCGATTCCTTCTCCTAACTTCTCTTGATTAATTATACCTAGTAAAATTTCAATGATAACATGGCGATTGGGCTGATTTTTAACATCGTAGATAAGAACCTGGTTTAAAAGAAAAAACATGATTAATGAATAACATGAACACTTTGTGTGTTTTTTTCCTGTATGAACGAAACCCCACAAAAAATAGTCGATTTTTCTCCGTTTTTTATATAGGACTATGGTACTCGTTGGAAAGATAATAAAACACTCGTTAATTTGGTGTAATTTTTTTCTTTAAAAAATCTCGTATATAAAAGATATAAACGTTTAAAAATTATGGGAGGAAACATGAGAGAGAAAAGTTTAAATTTATTTTTAAATTCTTTTTTTTAAAATAACTCAATTTAATTTAGGGTTTTATGTTTATCTTTTATTTTTAATTAAAAATGGAAATAGTTCAAAAACACTAAAATTTTTCAATTATGATGCCACGTGGCACTCTCAAGGGGAGGTTGAGGCATCAATTGCACGCCACGTCAGCATATACGTTTTCTTTTATATATATAGATAGATTACAACGGTAATAATTATTACTATTAGTATTAGTATTATTATATTTGTTATATTTTTTAACCCCGGGACGCTCCCGGGATAAAAGCTAGTACACATATATATGTCAAGTAATGTATATTGTAAACGTACTAAAATATAAAAATTATATATGATTGGTTATTAAAAACGTAATTAGTTGGAGATAGATATATTGACACTTTATAAAACGTAGAATGCATGATTAATAACATTTTGGTTCGTTCATAACTGAAACTGATTAAACTGGTTAGACCACATATAGTGGTAGAATGAAAGGGCGTTAAAGGGGGAATTTGAAGTCCTTCCGCGCCTCAAACACCGCCCCCTAGGCGCCAATCGAGCGTGAAACGGGCAAGTGCCAAATATTTCACGGGGTGAAATTTTTTGCTTCTCCAATCATATCATGCCACGGTATTATTACCGTTAATAATATTTGACTGTTAAAAAACGTTTTTTTAATCAAAAAAATCAACTATATAACATACTCACACCATCACAACTTTTATAAAAACACACAATACACCACTTCATTTTATAAAACAAACACACCACACCAATTTATTTTTATAAAAAAAATGAGTTCCCCGACATCCTCTTCATCCATTCCGAATTATTATTACAAAGAGTTTTTAGGCGATACAGGTGATTCAACCGACGAGGAGATCGAGCAAGAGGTGGTTAAAAGTGTTTGTGTGCTCGCAACGAAGTATATGAAACATGTTAGTAATCTTCCAGGTCCTATTTTGCAAAGAAAATATATTGAACGCGACCGCTTGGAGGCAAACGCTCGTTTAATGAAAGATTACTTTGATGAAAAGCCGACTTATCCGGACCCAAAGATTTTTATGCGTCGTTTCCAGATGAGCAAACGTTTATTTCTATGCATTTCAGGAGAATTGGAAAATGCGTCTGATTACTTTAAGAAAAAACCGGATGCGAGAGGGGCACTTGAGTTTACCGCTATTCAAAAGTGTACTTCAGCACTACGCATACTTGCGTACGGGAACACGACCGACATAAACGACGAGGACTTAAAGCTGGCAGAGAAAACAACACGCGATACCTTAGAGCATTTTTGTCACGATACACTACATTTTCTTAAAAATTATATTAATTTGCATTTATTTTTTACTTAGTTTAATGGTATATTTATTTGTTTTTTTTCAAGGAATAATACACTTGTACGGTGCGTGTTACCTGAGAAGACCAAGCTGGTACGATCTATAAAAGATATATGAGGTGCATTCAAATGAACATGGTTTACGAGGAATGCTTGGGAGCGTAGATTGTCGTCATTGGTTGTGATATAATTGTCCAACGGCATGGCGATGTCAACACACATGAGGTGACCTGGGATAACCAACGGTTATTCTTCAAGCGGTGGCTTCACATGACCTTTGGGTTTGTTCGGCTTAATTTGGTGTCGCGGGGTCATGCAATGACATAAACGTTTTTCACCAGTTGCCTCTGTTGGAGGATTTCATTTCTGGTAGAGCACTATGCTAATGGAAACTACTACTTACACGGATACTATTTGACTGATGGAATATATCCGAAGTATTCCATTATCGTGAAGAAGTTTAGTAATCCGTATGATGAAAAAAGAGCATATTTTAAGAAAGTTCAAGAGTATTCGGAAAAGGACATTCTGAGATGCTTTGGGGTTCTTTAACAGCGTTGGCATTATTTGATAAATCCTTGTCGTGCATGGACCAAAGATACAAACAATGAGAGATGCTATGTATGCTCGTATAATCATGCATAGTATGATACTAGAAGACGAAGGAAAGGCGACATGTCAAATTATATACCGGACGCCGCAACGAAATTGCTACAAACGACAATGTCTGAAAGAATCATCAACTCGCTTAAGTTGCGTAATGAGGATACAAATAACGCTTTAGCGTTGGATTTGATCCAACATGCATGGTCGGTTCGGTATATTTCAAACGAGGGTGAAGAAGAGGAAGAAGAAAAGGAGGAAGACAATGATGAAGACGAAGATGAGTTTGACGAAACCGATAAATTTTAGTATTATTAGCTTTTTAGTATTATGTTTGTTTTTTTAGTATTATTTAAATGAAATATTTTTTTTAAATAGTTCGTCTTTTTTTAGTATGTTCATTTTTTTTATTTATGATATTTTAATTATGTTATTTAAATGAAATATTATTTGTTTTAAATTTTGAGAAAAAAAATAATAAATATCAAGTGATTCCCACTAGGGGCTTGAAACCATTAGGCTATATGGTGTGGTGCATGATTCCCCCAACTACCCCAAATGTCATATGAGCGCCACCTCATTTTCCACCTTTTCTCCCCAAAGTTTGGAAATGATTTCCTCCAATTCCCCCATTCCCCTTCTTTTTTTTATTGTTTTTCTCTTTTATTTAATTATATATTTTATATTTCATAAATATTTTTTGATTAAAATAAATTAATAAAAACCGTATAAATTTAAAAAAAAATCCGAAAAAACATAAAAAACGAAATTTCATAAATTTAAAAAAAAATACAAACGAAAGTTCACAAAGTAAAAAAAAAATTACAAACTAAAGTTCACAAATTAAAAAAAAAAAACTAAAAACTACTCATCATCAACGGGGGCGACGTGGAAATTATTCCAAATACAGTCGATTAAATCCGAACAAATGTGGCCATGCAGAGTAATATGGCCACATTTAAATACCCATCGCAAAACTGGTACAAACATTCCCGACTCAGTCTATCAGACATCTTTAAATACTCATCACATGAATCACTAGCAGTGCCGTGCATCTTGGTAGCGTTGTAAAACCCCGTTTCCCTCTAGCATCCCATCTTAATGTAAAAAATTCTTCGTAATTAGCTAAATCATCGGCAATTCGTTCGAACAATCTTTTACTCATTCGAAAATGACGCTTAAATTGTTTATCAGTGTATACACGGTCTTTATCAAAATAGTCGGCAACCAAACGATAATGTGCACCTTTTATATTATAAATTTTTCAACAATGTTATAAAATTTTGAACAATGTTATAAAATAACACAATAAGAAAATGTAATATACCCTCACGATCTCTATTAAGCGCAGCGCTCCATGTCAATGGTACTGAGAAGATGCTTCACTCTCGCTTTTGTCTTACAGCTCCAAAATAATATGCGATGCTTCCTGCATCGCACCAACGTAAAAGTTTATCGCATTTTCTTCTGACTTTGATGAACTCATGGCTAAACAATTGGATTTTATAAAATTTTGAAGATGAAAACTTTTATAAATTTTAGAAAGAAAGTATGATTGTGGTGTGGATTGTAGAGTGATGTTGTGTGTTTTATTTTGAATTTGATATGATATGATATGATATATGTGTGTATATATATATATATATATAAAGTTTGATTTAAAAAAAAATTAAAACTCAACGCTATATTTTTTGGACTAGTCATACAGCTCGGCACAAACGGTGGTTTTCCACCGAAGTCGCCGAATAATAATCAGGGGAGGGGGGTGGTTCCCCGACCCACCGAATGACAAATCAACTCACCGAGTTGTTTCCCGACTCCACACCAATAGGTCTTACACCTGTTTTATTTCAAGCCCTTTCAAACCCCTAGTGAGACCCATATGCCACTTATTAAAAAATGCCCAAATAAGAGGCTTGAAATTCTAACCACTTCACATGGTTTAAACTTTAAAGCAAAGAGTTATATCAGCTAGGTGAAGATTTTATGTTCTAAAAACCGACTAAACCGATGATTAAGATGTCCGGATAATACATACTTATAAACCACTTGGGTATATTTAATGGGACATTCACCATCGCTCATTCACTCGTTTGCAAGCTGGATTATCATTTATCAACAATTAAAGCACGTGCATGACACTGAAATGAAAAAAGGAAAGGGTGATCTGGATTTGGAAACTAGTTATGGAATAAACGGATACTTGTATTTTTCTTTGTTTTCATTCTGTTCTGTTTAAATTCCCTGTATTGCTTACAAACATTTGAAAACTGAGTGTTATACGTATTAAAAGATTTTTTATGGACGTTAAAAACATGAAATAAAATCATCACTTAAAAGAATACCCTCTACATACTCACGCCAAACAAGTAATCTTCGAATTGATATGCGTAGGACAAAATATCACTTGAAAATATATTATATTATATTATATTATATTATGTAAATACTCACATGTATAATTATGATCAGATTGTTATGTTTCGATCACTTTCAAATATATACTTGGCACGATTGCCTATTATATATGTAACTACATAACAACACAACTTTGTCATTACTGATATTGTTATAATTTGCTTCTTGTGCACGTAGATGCAACAATAATTTTCGAGAAATAAAATCTTCACCTAGCTCATATAACCCTTTGCTTTAAAGTACAACATGCTAATTAGTTTGGACTACAAATACTTGTTTGGTGAAATGGCTAGATACTTCACGAGAAGCTCATAACTCATAAGTTGAGGTACTCTATTGAACCATGTGTAAAGAGTTAAAAAAAAAAGTGAATTTTGATGGCCAGATATAAAACCAAAATAAAGTATTATAAAGTGTTTACCTTGAAGTAAATGTGTAGAGAGTTTAAAAAAAAAGTGAATTTTGGTGGCCTGTTATAAAACATGCATGACAAAAAAAAGAGAAAATTGCTCGAATAGTCCTTGTGGTTTACCCAAATTTCACCTATAGTCCCTAAGTTTTCAAAATTACAGGCTTAGTCCCGAAACAGTGAATTTTTTGCACTCGGGTAGTCCCTGGAGCTAACTGAGGTTAAATAATCCAGTTAAGTGGGTGTAAAATTACTAAACTACCCTTACTTTAATAAAAAATAATACCTATTAATGTGGGTCCCACACTTCATCTTCCCCACTTCATCTTCTTCACCTCATCACCTCCACAAACCACCACCACCACCACCACCACCACCACCACCACCACTTAATCAAAAAACAGAGGATAAGTCCTCTGTTCATAAACAGATAGACAATAAGATCAAAAGATAATCAAAACCCTAATACCCTTTCAATAACATAGTCAAATCCTCATATTACTAAACTAAAACACCTACGCACATAGAAAACAGAGGCTAATTACTCTGTTCATAAACAGAGCATAAACAGAGAGACCCTAATGCTCTGTTTCAATAACATAGCTAAATACCTAAATTACTGAACTAAAACAGATCAGTGTGTTAAACTTACAATACCCACATCACAAACAGAGCTAATTGTTTAGAACTTTAGATATCAAACAGGCCAAACCAGATGACTTGCTTCGATCTGAACGGTTCAATCGGTTTAAGCGGTTTATGAACACAACTAGTAGAAAAAGTCTGGAAAGAAAGAGTGGCTTACGTCCAGATATATTGAGATCAATTAGCCCACGGCTCAAAGAATCAGCCAAAACTCCAGATTTGACTTGAAAGCCATCCTTCTTTGATGAGGGTGCTGGGGTTTTAGAGTTTTGATTGTTTGCGTTGCTGCTGCTATCCATAAAGCTCTGTGCGGGATCCGTAGGTACCGAACCAGTCACCATAACTGTTTGGGTTGGCAATGTCTTAGATTCTGGGGGCTTGATCTCAGGTTCCACTACTTGTTCACTAAAGTAACTGATAACAGTCACCATAACAGTAGTAGTTTGTGGAGGTGATGGGTGGAGAAGATGAAGTGGGTGGTGGTGGTGATAGGATAGGGAAGATGAAGTTGGTGGTGGTGGTGTAGGGATTAAGGGTTTTTTTTTATATATTTAATTATAAAACGTGGGGCCCACTAGTGTTATATTTTATTTGTTTTATAGAAAGGGTAGTTTAGTAATTTTACACCCACTTAACTGGATTATTTAACCTCAGTTAGCTCCAGGGACTATCCGAGTGCAAAAAATTCACTGTTTCGGGACTAAGCCTGTAATTTTGAAAACTTAAGGACTATAGGTGAAATTTGGACAAACCACAGGGACTATTCGAGCAATTTTCTCCAAAAAAAAAAAAAAAAAAAAGTATTACAAAGCGTTTAACTTGAAGTAAATGCAGAGCAAGCCAAACTTTGGTAATTTCCCTGTGAAACCAGGAGGAACATGCAACTCATTTATTCATTTTGCAATTTTTACCCAATGAAACCAATTTCGTTTAAACTAGAACTTTAATATAATAGAATCAATTTCCTTTTAATTACAAAACTAGTTAGTTGCATGATAAATGTTGATCCATGTGTTAAAAGGATAAGTGGTTATCCTATTCAATCTAATAAGCTTTGTTTATTATTCTGTTACTTTGATATATTGCATAAGATGTGCAGGTTCCCTATGGAGTGGTAGATGGATGTGCTGGATGGCTGAACAGAAGGGAGCTGCTGAATATGTTGCTGATGTAGCTGCTAAGTAGATTGCTGATACAACTATGATAGTGTACAAGTCATCAGTCATGGTGTTGCATAAGTCTTGTTAATACATAAAGATGTGGGCTAAAGATGTGGGCTTAACATAACAAGTCATAACCATGAGTTAAGCCCAATACCTAATGGGTTGATATTATACAAGATAATTAGATGAGGAGGCCCACCAGACTTGTGTTTATTGTCAATGGTCAAGATTGAAGTTGTTACAAACTAGATTATAGCCGTAGGCCGCGCGTTGCGGCGGCGACGCTTTAAACAGTGTCATGTTATGTGATGCAGTAACCATACGAAAACACATGTTATCTGATTTAAAGATTGCGGTTACCGAAGAAATGGAATCGAATTCGGGTTGGTCCGTTTAGTGATGGGTCCACCTAACACTACACCACCCGTACCTTTGCATCAAAACTTAGCGGGATCAAAATGTACAATAACTCGAATTTATGCCGTCGAATTATGTCAGAAACTGGGTAACACGAATTTACACCGTCGAATGAAAACGTTTTATATTTGAGATGACTCATTTCCGAACACATTTTATGTCAAAGACGTAGACCAACCGAAATCGCACTAAAAAATAAGCATGAAAACGTATTATATTTGACCAGTCTCGTTTTCGAAAAAACTTAGGTCAAAACGTGAATTTATATCGTTTACGTCGAAACATGAATTTATAACAACACGTATAGCCAAACGTAAACCAACTGAAAACGTAAATAAAAATAAGCATGAAAACGCATTATGTTTGACCAGACTGTTTATAAAGTTTTTAGAAAGTCTAGGGGTTTAAATGTCTTTCAAAATGTTGAAGGGTTGTTTATGTCTTTTCGTTGTTTTTGTTTTGTTGTGGGTTTTGTCTTTTTGTCGGTGGCATATGACATCGACGTTTAGATTTAGGTATACACTACTTATTTTACCCATTGCGGGTTGCGACAGCGTTGTATGCGAAATTATAACATATAGACTACAGTCGACCAGACTCGTTTCGGAATTAAATTTAGTTCGGAATGTTTGGTTATAACTCAAATATATACCGTCGAATCAAAACGTATTACGTTTCATCTAATTTGTTTCCAAACAAAATTTACATCAAAACGTAACATTTTATAATTGACCTAGCTCGTTCAAAAAAAAAAGTTAAAGCGTAGACGAACTCGAATTTATACCGACACGTTCAAAAAAATAAAAACATAAGAAAATAGTTCTACGATAAGGCCGAAACCTTAGAAACCTAAAGGGGTCAAAGTGACATTTACAAAGTTAGAGGGTTACCTTTGAAATTTAAGGGTGAAATTTGTCAATTTATAAAAGTTAAAAACTTAGTTTATGTTAAGTTGGAAACTTAAGGTAATAATTGTCAAGTTACAAAAGTTATGGGTTGTATCTTAAAATGCATGATCCACCGACCATGCATTTTAAGTATATATATAATGAGCGGCCAAGATGATTATCACACGGATCCAGAGGACTCTCTCCTGCTCTCATATAAAGTCTACAGTCTTTTGATGAGTCGTCCATTCACATTCGTTCACTCACTTTTACATATTCTTCTCTCTGAGTTATCTTGTGTTCATTAGTCGTTTAGGGTTCCAGTTTACATCTTGTATTCTGTTGAGTTGTTCTAATCCTTTGTCTAGTGTTTGAGAGTCTTGAGAGTTTATTGTTTTTGATTTGTTTGTAATCATTCAGATCTCAGAAGTTTGTTATCTTCTTCGTTAATTCAATAATATTTGTTCATGATACGATGGTTTTCTGACACCATGCACATATAAACAATAAATAAATAGATGGTAAAATTTATTAACAAAGAATCATCTATGTTTGATGTTTCATCTTTTAATTTATATATAGAAATACTATGCATTATATTCATCCGAAGGATAACACTATAAACAAATACTTTTATTATTTCTGTTTTTATTCTCTTCTAGACATTAATATAATGCTTGGAAATAAGGCTGTTCACTAACTAGTTTTAATGATTTTTAGGTTAACTTGTGACTCCGTGAGCTAAACCGTTAGTAACGGTTTTTAGATTACGAAAACCCATAACCAAACCATTGAATTTTAAAATCCAACCATTATTAACCATTTGCTTCAGACTTAGTTTCACGGTTTGAGCTTTATTTACCCTTTTTTTTTTGTTAAAAGAGATATTCCTTATATAACATCATGATTGAAAAAAATATATTGCGGGAAGACGGGCAACAAACTGCGCCGCCACCACTTTCTGAATGGCAAACCATAATCTACTAAAAACGTAACATTGCCCACCTGGAGCCAAGACACGACTATAAATAACTCACTGGACCCTAGTCAGGAAATGGGACCTCCGGTGACAATGAGCCAAAAGTATCAAAATCCAGGGGTACGAAAACATGTTGGTTCTCCTCGCAGGCTTTAGCATACTTTTCTACATTCTTCGCCTCTGCTTTCCGCACCCCTTGCCCTGCTATAAAATAATGTCTAAATTATAAGTGGTTTATAAAAAAAACTAAGCACTAGCTAGACTCTTGATAATGTAAATTATATAACGTGTCATTTTGTTAACATAATTACATGAAACTGAAAATTATGACGTTAAATTGATGGACGGTAGGAATCGAAAAATATATGCTTAAACTAGCTTATACCCGGAAACGTCTCGGGTTGAGAAATCTAAGTATAGTGAATAGAATTAGAAGTATCTAAACTATAAAAATGGCATCTATGTATCAACTTACATTAGATACTTTTTAAAAAAAAAAAAAAATATATACCAAAAGATCCATTTCACCTTACAACATCAACACCTAAAACAGAATATTAAGATCCCAAGCACTTCAAGGTGACAAAGATTGTTTAGCACCAATACATTCAGTCAAAGGTCTTTAACTGCGTACAGTAAGATTTGAGCTATTTCAGAATATGGTAGAAAAATAAAACATAGCAATTACCCGTTGGAGAGCGTCCCGGGTTGAAATATCTAATATGACAACATAATTAATGACTTGCCAATATAGGATTAATGATTATTATTATTATTATTATTATTATTATTATTATTATTATTATTATTATTATTATTATTATTATTATTATTATTATTATTATTATAAACAAATCTCTGCCATAAGTTATCATATTCTAATATAAAAAAGGGTAATTGGGTCGGGTATCACCTAATCCCAGGCCCGATCTAAACCCACAATTTTTTTTTAAACTAATATATCCCGGGAGCGTCCCGGGTTTAGAAATCTAATTTGAAATATCAATTTTACACCTGAAATAAACTGATGCATTTTACAGTTACATGCAGGAAAGCTTCGGGTAGCACTTAACCTAAAACAATTAACAATGTATCTTCAATGTTAGTGCATAACTGTTAGGATCTGAGTTTGATTGTTTTGATATATTTAGAATAAGATGAGAAATGAATGATGTAAGTATATATGGAAAGTGCAGCGGAATGATAAACTATAATCAAAACAACAGGAATAAATGTTTTCAATGATCAAATGCTTCCATTAATTGAAAGATTACAATCAGTACAAATACTCCCCCTCAGCCTGATCACACAGTGATTGTTTGTCTGAGAGAATGTTTGTGTGTGATGTGATAGAACAGTACAAGCACTGTTCTATTTATAGACAAACCTAAACCACTGGTGACATGTGCTGATGTCACCTAAGATAGTGACCTCTAACAGAATAACAACATAAAACATCTGCCCTATACAAACTACTGTTATATTACAAAACACTATAAGTAAACTATTGCTAAGGGAAAACTCTGATGGTCTTGCAACATCTGTTGGAGTCTAAGTGCTGTTGACTCCAACAGACCTTTAGTCTTCAATACTTGATCAGCAGTTGTTTCTTCATCAGACCTTTGGTCAGCAGTTGTTCTCTATCAGTTGTTCTCTATCAGTCCTTTGTATCAGCAGTTTTTTGGATGGAACAGTTGTTAGGGTCAGCAGTCTTTTGGGAAGAGTATGTTGTAAAGACTGTTTATTTGTGGAATCAACTGTTAGCATATTTTGGCTTTTCAATCATCTGTTCTTCTCCAGGTCAGCAGACCCAACAATGTTTTCAGTTTAGATGGTGGTTGTCTAACATGTTTAGCAGGCATCTTCTTCCTTTTTGAGGATCCCACATCTTCAACTTCCTGCTGTTGTTCCCTTTTTAGTTGTACCAACAACTCTGCTTTGGCTTCCAAGGTGTCAGCCCTCTTTTGTTTGTCTTCAGCAGCTTTTTCAGCTTCTTTATTTGAAGAGTTGTCTACTGCTTTATCTTTGCTGGTTTGTTGTTGCTGTGGTGCAGTTTGAGTTTGTTGTTGCTGTTGTGGTGCTGTTTGAGTAGACCCTGGTATGTTGGCAGACTTTGATTTACCTTTTTGTGAAGGTGGACAACCAAAGGGATCTAGCTTTGGCAACCTATCTCTGCCACTCTCCCCCTTTTTGGCATCATCAGCTGTGAATGCATCATCATCTTCATCCCTAGGAATGGTGGTAGGGGCAGAGCCAGTGGTCTTCAGCAGATGGTCTTTGATGGCTTGAATGTCTGCATGAGTATCTTTGTACCTTGCATCTACCATGTTTTTTATTTCAGCCATGTAGGTTTCATGATTCTAATCTGCTAGTTTTCTATGAGCTATGATGATGGGGGAAACAGATTTCCATAGCTCACTAGCAATATCAGCTGTGGATGGTTGACTCTTGGAAAGAGTAGCCAAGGATTCCAATATTAGCTTGACATCAGATTTGATGTCAGCAACAGAGGTTTCAATGGTTTGAACTCTAGCCGTCAATTCTTGGTATTTTAATCCATCACCTAAGTTAATAGGATCATCTGAATTCCTACCAGTGGTAGTTTTAACTGATTCAGTCCTAGGAGGTGAATCCAAAGGATGAGAACTAGATGCCCCTTTTTCTTGGTTCTGGGGACTTCCAACTGTTTTTGGGGGCACTATAGTGGCCTCATCAGTTGTTGCCTTCAAGGGAGTCTTAGTCATGTAACCACTGTCCTGGTGTGAGACAATGGTCTCTACATCAGTAGTGGCTGCTCCTCTTGAAAACTCACCTAGAGTTGCATTGAACTCTAGGGGTGTAACCTCCTAATCTGTTTGTGGGATGGCTGATTGAATTTCCTCAGTCCTAGTCACTTGTGGAGGTATACTCTCATTTACAGGTGAAAGAGAGGAACTGGGATTTTCCTGAGTTTTGTCAATAGCCTCAAACAGAGGTTGCATGGTTGGTGGAACATGTGATGGTGAAGGTGGAGGAGTAAAAAGAGAATTAGCCCTGGGAGAGGGGCTTGTGAACATTTAGCCAAGTGACTCAAATGTATCATGATGTGGTTCCCCTTGGCTTACAACATGATCCTTTTGTGAGGATGCATGAGGAGTTTGGTCAGGTTGAGATATTTCCAACTGTTGTGAGGAAGTAACAACAGTGGTTTCTAGTTGCTTTTGTGTTGCAACAGAGTTATCTTCTGGTATCTCATCTTCAAGAAGTCTCTTTTGTGGTGGAGTGGTGGTTTTTGTGGATGGACGTTTTCTTTGGGAAATGGCTGGTGTGGGTTTCACAGCACTGGATGTAGTGCCATGATCACCAGGAGCAGTGAGCTCAACAACAGAGGTTTGGACAACAGTTGTTGTCTTAGTCCTCTTTGTTTGTGTTTTTGAAACCTTTGACACTTTTAATACTTTTTCTTGGGTGTTTGCACCCAGCATTCTTGTGAAGGTTTCATCAGTTAGACTCTTCATTTGCATAGACTCACCCTTTTTGAAAACTTTTCCTGGTAAAACCTTTTGAAGGATTACACTTAAGATTCTTGGGTATATTAGAAAAGAATTATTTGACCCAGACTTTATGGCTTTCACATTTGACACTAAATCCATAAACAGTCCCTGGGATAGATTGAAGTCAGAATCTGACAACATAGCATAACCCAAGTACTGAATCCTCAATGGGATTTCATTGAAGGATGTGGACTTAGCGGAAACACAGAGAAGAAGGGTATGGAAGAAAAATTTCATGACTAGTGGGAAAAACTTTTTGAAAAGTGTTGACCCAGTCATCTGAGCATCATACCCCCTTTCCTGAAACTCTGTGTGAAGCTCTGTTTTAGGGAAAGAGTCTTTACCTGACAGATCATTAAGTGAGAAGGTTGTGGATATCAGTTGAGGGGTAATGACGATACTTGTTTCACCAATTTTTGAGATAATGGAAGTAGGCTTTTTGTCTTGAAGCAAGAACTCAGCATTCAACCAGAATTCTTGGAGAGTATCAAGATAGATAGGGGCGTCAGCGGTTAGGATTGTCAGGTATTTGGATTTTAGGATGATGTCGATGGTGGAATGGAATGGAGTATTTTCATCTGTTTTTACCAGATATGGAAGGTAATTGTGTGTGGCTTTAGCTTGAAGATCCATTGTAATGGATTTCGAAGTTGAGAATGAGTGGAATTTGATTGAGGGTTTGAGAATGAAGAAGGCGGTTTCAGTATTTTGAATACAATGAGACAGTATAACGACTGTTGTGATAAAACAGGGTTTTTATAGGCTCTGGTGAAACCGCTGATGTGGCCAAAACTCTGCTTGTAGGAGCAAACGTGGCAAACATCTAATGGGTAAAACATCTGGTGGAGGACAGCTGTTTTGGCAAACAGCTGATGCAAACAACAGTTTTTTTTATAGATATATGAATATATATATATATATATATATATATATATATATATATATATATATGGATAATAAAACAGTTGTTTTATCTGATCAGAGGTATGAAACAGATTTTTCAACCAACAATGGATAAAATGAATGAAACAGTGGTTGTTTTATCTGATCAAAGGTTTGAAACAGATTTTTCAACCAAAAAGCTATTTTTAAGGATGAATTTTGATTTTCTGAAAACATTTTAATGCTTTTATTAAAAAAATTTTATTGTTTAATCCATGTTTAACATACCAATTCTAGAAATTAGATTTGTAAAGGTAGATGTGTCTAAAGCTTTTGTCAACACATCTGCCAACTGATCCTCTGTTGGAACATGGTGCAGAGAAATCAAACCTTTTTCATAGCTATCCCTGACAAAATGATGTCTGATGTCAATGTGTTTGGTAGTGGAGTGAGAGCCTGGATTTTTGATGATATTTTCAGCAGCTTGACTATCCAACATGAGTGGAGTCTATAATGCAGTTATCCCAAAATCCTGCAATTGATTTTGAAGCCACATGAGTTGGGCTGTACAGCTTGCAGCAGCAATGTATTCAGCCTCAGCTGTTGAGGTGGAAACAGCAGCCTGCTTTTTGCTTTGCCAAGAAACTAAGGCATTCCCTAGAAATTGGCACCCTCCTGATGTGGATTTTCTTGTGGTGTGACAGCCAGCAAAATCACTATCTGAATAACCTGAAAGCTCAATGTTTCCATTAGCACGGTACCAGATACCAAGTGTGGGAGCACCTTTTAGGTATCTGAATATCCTTTTCACAGCAATAAGGTTTGACTTTCTAGGTGAATCCTGGGATCTTGCACAGACACAAGTGGCAAACATAATGTCTGGCCTAGATGCAGTTAAGTACAATAAAGACCCAATCATGCATCTATAATGTGTTTGATCAACCAGTTCATCCTTGTCATCAATAGTGAGTAGCTTGACTGTACTCATGGGTGTACTACATGGCTTACAGTCATTCATCTCAAATCTAGTTAGCAAATTCTTTACATATTTGTTTTGATGAATGAATGTACCATTTTGCAGTTGTTTCACTTGGAGACCAAGGAAACACTGAAGTTCACCCATGGCACTCATTTCAAACTCTGTTGTCATGAGTTTCCTGAACTCTTCACACATTTTGTTACATGTGGATCCAAAGATGATGTCATCCACATATATTTGAACAATCATTAAGTCTTTCCCTTTCCATTTAAAAAAATAAGGTTTTATCAATTTTACCTCTTGTGAAGCCAATGGATAAGAGAAAAGTGGAAAGAGTTTCATACCAGGCCCTTGGTGCTTGTTTGAGTCCATACAAAGCTTTATTAAGCTTGTAGACATGATCAGGATGGAATGTGTCTTCAAAACCAGGTGGTTGACATACATAGACTTCCTCCTAAATTTTGCCATAAAGGAAGGCACATTTGATATCCATCTGATACACCTTGATGTTGTGGTTGACAGCAAAGGCTAGAAAGAGTCTGATGGCTTCTAACCTTGCTACAGGAGCAAAGGTTTCATCATAGTCTATTCCTTCTTCTTGTCTGGAGCCTTGAACCACAAGTCTGGCTTTATTCTTGACAACAATACCCCTTTCATCAGTTTTGTTTTTGAAGACCCACTTTGTGCCTATTGGACAAACATCCTTAGGTAGTGGTACAAGTTCCCATACTTGTTGTCTTTTGAACTGAAGGAGCTCTTCTTGCATAGCTTCTACCCAACTGTTGCCTTTCAGTGCCTCTTGGTACTTGACAGGTTGTGTGAGAGATAGGAACCCTGCAAAAAGACAGATATTGTAGGATTGGCTTCTTGTGAACACACCCTCTCTGATGTTGCCAGTGATCTGGTCTGGTGGATGAGCTCTTAGGTAGATAAGATCTCCCTGATATGGTATGATGACATTTTGAGGTGAGGGACAGAGGTTTGGTGACTCTGTTGATGTAACATCTGTTTGCACTTTTGTAGTGCCATTAGATGTTTGGAATGGAGGAGGGGGAATGGGTCCAAGTGGTGTAAAACTGGACTGACTTTTTTCAACAGATGTTTGACTTTTTTCAACAGATGATTGTACAGTGGTTGAAGGAGGTGAAGCAGTGGTTTGAGGATAAGACTGGCCAACAGTGGTTGACTCAGCTGTGACAGAGTTTTGACATTTGTTTTGAACAGTTGCTTTCTCTGATGCAGTATAGATTTTATAGTGACTGGGGATCACAACATCTGTTCTGTAATCTTGTTGTGGAGACTGTGGAATACCTGCATTGTTAGTTTTAACAGTGATATCTTCAAATTTGAATTTATCTAAATCAAACAGTTCAGCAGGATTTGCTGGGATTTTTAGGGATGAAAGTTCATTGAACTTTACATTCAGAGTTTCTTCTATTGTCTTGGTCTTTGTGTTAAACACTTTATAAGCCTTGGCAGTAGAAGAATATCCCAGAAAATAACCACAATCTACTTTGGCTGCAAATTTTGAAATGGAATCTTTGAGATTTAAGATGAAACATGGGCAGCCAAAGATTTTGAAAAATGAAATTAATGGTTTGATTTTGAACAAAATTTCATAAGCAGTTTTTTGATGTCTAGGGTTGAACAAAACTCTGTTTTAAACATAGCAAGCAGTGTTTACAGCTTCTGCCCAGAAGGACAATGGCAAACCAGAATCTGCTAGCATGGTTCTTGCAACTTCTATAAGAGTTCTATTTTTCCTCTCAACCACCCCATTTTGCTCTGGTGTTCTTGGGATGTTGTACTGCCTCACAATCCCTTTTGACACACAGAAGTCATCCAACTCCTTATTTTTAAACTCTGTTCCATTGTCACTCCTGAAGACTTTTACTGGCAAGTCATATTGTTTTTCAACTTTGGTGACAAAGTCCTTCAAAATACCTGCAGTCTCATCCTTAGAATGTAAAAAGTAAGTCCATGTAAACCTAGAAAAATCATCAACTATGACAAGACAAAATCTTTTTCTTCTTAGACTCATGATTTTAACAGGGCCAAACAAGTCCATGTGCAACAAATGTAGACATTGACTAGTTTTGGACTCATCAATGGATTTGTAAGAGCTTTTATGTTGTTTCCCTTTTAAACAGGAAACACAATGCTCATCACATTTGAATTCTTTTGATGGTAAGCCTCTGACAAGACTTTGTTTAGAGAGTGTGTTGATAGTATTAAGGTTGGTATGACCCAGTCTCCTATGCCACAATTCTGTCTCCTTTGTGGAGGCAGCAGAAAACAAACAGACATTTGCCATAGGATTGTCCTTTAACATATCAACAACATACACATTGCCACTTCTATGAGCAACAAGTTGTGCTTTGCTCTCAGCAATGATGGTATCAATCTTTTTCACCACTTCTGGCCCAATAATTTTGCAAGTTTTCTTTGTGAAGAATGAGCCATAACCTTTGTCACTCATTTGTGAAACACTCAGAAGATTAAACTTGAGATTATCAATAAGATTGACATTTTCAAACTTGAGTTTCCCAGCTTGTACAGTCCCTGACCCCAACACCTTACCTTTTGAATCATTACCAAAGGATATATCACCCCCTCCATGAGCTAAGAAGTCCAGAAGAAAGGCTCTACATCTTGTCATGTGCCTGGAGCCTCCACTATCTACATACCAAAGACTATCTAAACAAGCAGAAGCTCCCTGCACAGCAGTAATGAATTAGTTTTGGTGAGTGTCCAAAGCCAAGTTGGCTTTGGATGGGTCCTCAGACTTTTCAGACTCAAGCTTTGGAAGATGATCAGTGGTTTGAACTAATTTTTGAATCAAGTTCAACAACTGCTGCTGACCATTTGCCAGTGCTTGAATGTCAACACTTGGGGCAACAGTTGTGTGATCACTTCCAGACAGATGATAATACCCATAGGGATTTCTGTTCACTCTTGGTTTAGAGGGTCTTTTTGGCTCCTCATAAACATGTGACAGACTATGACATGGTGTAACACCCCAACCGATGGCGGAATCATCGAGGTGCCACGTAGTGACGATTGTTCAAAAGCTCATGGTACTAAAATGTAAATATTTGATTATGTATATTGTTTTACAACATGTGAAAATAAATACACAACAAAAATTGAGATAGTTGATTTATTTAATCTAAGTCCAATGTCCTATGTGAAGCGTCAAGCAGCTTATCCTGAAACATGCACGAAAATAAATTTTGTCAACATATGATGTTGGTGAGTACTACCTAGTTTTGTACATATAGTATAAGTTTTGAAAGGTGGTACAATTCATGTGTCTAGCATTACCAAGGCATTATGTAAACACGTAAGTAACCAAACAAGACAAAGATCAAATGTAAAGTTTGTAAGATGATATTGATAATGAGCACCCTAACACGTGTCAAGTCTAAAAGAGCACCATAACATAAGTTATGTCTAAATGAGCACCGTAACATAAGTTACGTCTATATGTAAAGAGCACCATAACATAAGTTATCTCTAGATGTATAATTTTGTACGTAAGCTACATTCATGTTTCAAACATAAGCACAAGATAAACAAGACACGTATATGAATTGTAAATGAAGAAAATGTATGTGTAACTGAATATGAAAGTTTTGTATACTTGTGCATGAATCACCCCAAAAGTTGTAAAAGCGAAAAAGGGGATAAGTAATACTCACCTTAGCAAGGTGGTAAGGGGCTGTTTGTTTACCAACTGAATGATTCAGTTCAGAGCCTACCTCTGAATCGGTCAGAGGTAGGTGTGTTTGGTTCATGAAAACTCATCACTGAATGATTCAGTTCAGCACTGAATGGTTCAGATTTGGCAACATGCTGAATGAAAAAAAAGACTGATAATACCCTCTGCTTCTCATCTCCTACTTGTTGCTCCTCTCCTCCGAACCTCCAACCGTCGCCGCCGCTCCTCCTTCGACCTCCAACTGCCGCCATCCAACCCGCTCCACCTACAACTCTGCTCATCCTCCGACCTTCAACCACCTCCAACTCTGCTCATCCTCTGCCATCCAACCCACTCCACCGCCAGCCGCCCAACCTTCTCTGCACACCCCCCCCAACCTTCTTTGCTCCTGCTGCCCCCATCACTCTTACCTCTCCTCTGTGGTATCAAGTGTGAGTTTGTGTGGGTTTAAGAAAAAAGAAAGAGTTGTTCATAGGTAGAAAAAAAAAAAAGAAAAGGAAAAGGGGTGAGTAATGAGTTGCAGGTGAGTGTTTATGTATGTGTTTGTGGGTTAAAAGAATAATAAAAAGAGTGATGGAATTGATGGGTTAAAGAGAATAATTGCATCTGCCATGTGGTGTCCTCGTGTATATGTTTTTTTTTTATAAAAAGTAAAGATTTTTTTTATTTATTATTTGTGAAAATAAGGTGAGGGGGTAAAATAGTAATTTTGTAGAGTTATTCAGAGGTTTAACCAAACAACACTTACTGGTTCAGCACTTACTGATCCAGAGCCTCTTACCCATTCAGGCCTCTTACTGATTCAACACTTAATGGTTCAACACTTGCCAAACAGCCCCTAAGTCTTGTGGAATTGAATAAGTGTAATCCAACGTTGCCAAGTATCACCCTATGTATAAGGTAACAAATAAGTCTAAGTCTATCTAGTCTATAAGTATTTTCTAGGGTTTCGAATTGGGGATAAGTATTCGTTTGATTAATAAATTAAACGTTTAATAAATAAGAGAAATTTGATAAATAAATAAACAAAAGTCTTTTTGTAAATTTTAAATCAAAGATGGTCACAATATAAAGTTTTAAGTGTGAAAATAATTTTTATAAAATTATTTTCTTATAAATAGAATATTAAATCTATTTATTTCAAATTGTCAAAATATTACTTTAATATTTAAAAATATTAAAATTAAAGAATTTTTGAATTAAAAATTGTATTTCTGTTCCAAATGAATAGAAATAATTTATGTAAAATTTTGGTGCAAAAACATTGAAAAATGAATTTATTATGATTTATTTATGGTTTAAAGTAATAAAAATCGATTAAAAATATAAAACGAATGATTTTTCTAAAATAAAAATTATTTCTGAAATGCCTATTTATATACAAGTTTAGAATAATTTTTGTGGAATTTTATAAAATCGTTTAGGTATTTTTATAGAATTTTATAGTTTTAAATGAATAAACTTGTAATATTTATAATATATATTAAATAAATTATTTTTGAAAAACTAAAAGTTGGATAATAAACTTTACCATCAGGAGATCATACAGTAATTTTTATAGCATTTATAAACCACTTTTAGTATTTAAAAACTATTTTAAAAGATTAATATGTTAAATATATATATATATATATATATATATAAAAGGGTTAAAAAAATGTTGTTGGTTATGGGAGTCGAACCCGGGCCTCTGGCCGGTTCGGGTTTTATCACAAGCGTGGCCACCAACTGAGCCACACCCTGAGAACGAATTATTTTGGATTGTAATTACTTATATAGGTTAATTGTGTTGGTTTCAATAATTGAAAAAAAAAAAGAATGGGGCATGAGGGACTCCAACCCGTGTCCCTTGGTTGACAAAGAGACAGACACAACCATTTGGTCTAGACCAGTGGTTGTGTTTGATTTGTTTTTGTTTTCAATAAAAAGACAAGCCTGCAAAGTGTTCTTCCCCAATTCAAAGTGGTCGAGCCCTAGATTTTACAATCAATTGATTCACACAACAATAACCCAATTAATCATAGGGTTATTGTTGTGTGTATGTCGAAGAACAAAACCCATCAAAAATAAAAGACTTACAGACACGAATCGTGTTCGAATCGTTGGTCAACAGAAAAGTCAACGAGCGAACGATTTGAATATTATACAGAGATTTAGAGATAATCGAGAATAGGGGTTTTGTTTTCGGCACTAGGAGGTGGTTCGGGACGTCTCAATTTATACTATGATTATCAATTTGGAAGGTTTTGAATGCTTGACCACCCCATGGTCAAGCTTGCTGTAATTGAGCCAATTAGGGACTGTTAGAGCGTGAATTCCGGTGGAGATTAACGCGAGTGACGTGTTGGTCAAAACCAATTCATTTATTCCAGGTATTGCTTCCATAATAATCTTAATTAGGTGGTCAAAGGCTTGTTGACTATTTCCCTTTTTTTTTATACAGTAGCGTCGAACAGCAGCAAGGAAGGAGGAGAACAGCTTGGGCCGGTTTCTTGGGCTCACGTGTGGACTGGGCCGAGCAGCAGCAGACAAGGGAAAGGGGGAAGGAGTTTGGGCCGAGTACTGGGCCTGCTGTCTGGGCTTCAAAATTCTTAAGAAGGAGGGGGGGTTGTGCCTTGGGTATAAGTTTGGTTGGGCTATGTGTTGGGTCTTGTATTTGTTTAAAAAAAAGACTAACTTATTATCATTATTATTATTATTATTATTATTATTATTAAAAAAAATATATATATAATAAAAAGTGACGGATGTCACAGCATCCCCTACTTTTAGAAACTTCGTCCCGAAGTTATTAGAAACATAAGGTTTCGGATATTTGGGTAGAACTAAGATACCCGTGGTTTGAAAAATTTGAGTTAAGGCACGACATGAATTTATGGGTAACGGAGTAAAATGTTTCGAATGATTTGGATAAGAGGTTTGATAGGTGTGAGTTAAGGATTGGATTAGATTCGTCTCAAATAGTAAGGAGAATAAGAATCTAGTAAAACTCTAAGCTTCAAGTTTTAGAAATCCTAAAATAAATGTATGAGTTGATTGACTATAGAAAGACCAAATGAACTACCAAGTAAGTAGAGTTTGTTCCTGGTCCGACTTCCAGTCTCACTTTCAATGCATCATTAGTGTTTATATATAGGGTGTACCGCAGCTAACCCACCACACCTTTGATACCTTGAAAACGTACTGAACGCCTACCAAAAACCCTAATAGAATTTCACACCACCTTAACGTACCTGTAAATTCATGATTACGTTCCGGACCGGAATCATCAATTTACCTTACATTAGGGTTTTATGTCCTTCTATGATCCTAATCTAACAACACATTAAAGCAAATAAATTTCATAAGGAGATGACACAACGAACACGTTGAGTTACAATGAGATGTTATCAACGAAATGAGGTTATGTAATAATGAGGTCAATTGCATTGATTTGCAACGACTTGCAAGCATAATAAATTTAAGTATGGGCTACCACCCCTCCGGGGAGCCCTTTAAGTGATATGTTTGTTTTAGTTGAGTGGATAAATGTAGTAGTTGTCTTTCATAGATCAACATGCAATTTGATAATACATGCAAGCAAGTTTATAAGTACGGCAACATTAAGTATAAGTGTTATCTTAGTGGCCTATAGAAATAGCTCATATTTGGCCAGCCATGTTTACGAGTATCATGAATAATTAAATGTTCAATGAATAGTCAAATTAAGGGAAAAATCAAGTTTCATATAACAAACAAAGATGTTTTTAGAAAAGCTCTGTAGGATCAAGTATCAAGTTTTTAGTAGTTTGATTTTCATGGAAATCAAGTCCAAATGTTTCAATAAAATGTAAGGTAGAGTCTTAAACTTATACGATTTAGAATAAACGTAACCAAATATTGTAAATTTCCAACCTGCGTTCGTACACAATAGTATGCAAGGAAATTTCTAGATGTTATACGCTTATGAGTACGACACAATTGGGTACAGAATGATAATAGGATCAAGAAAATGAAAACACAAGTATTGGATTCTCGAGTCTTAAGAAGATTCCATGGCTTAGCCAGTGGGATTAACGTCGCCCTGACCGTTTGCTTCGTTGATATTGATATTGAAAGCTCGTCCATGTGCCACCTGGTTCACATTATTCAATTCAGGGCATTGAGGTCACATGTGGTTAGGGTCTCCACAATTATAACATGCCCGGCCGTTAGTAATCGGCAGTGGTTCCTGGGCAGCTGTTTGATGATTATCTTGTGTCCTAACCGTTACACGACAAGTAGTGGCGCAGTGTCCAAATCTTCCACATCTAGTGCATTGACGACATGGAAGATTTGCAGGGTGATGATACTTGCAAGTGTTGCATTGAGGATGGATTCCCGTGTAGGATTTCTTGATAGGGGGTTAAGTCACAGGATCAACAACATGGTTCTGATTATCGCCCATTCGCTTTTTAGGGTTCGAAGAAGTAGTGGCGGCCTTTGCTAAAACAGTCTTAGATCGTTTAACAGCATTGGTGGTTTTCTCAGTAGTCGTCTTGGTGCCCTTCCTAACCAAGTTTCCTTTCCTTACGTGTTTGTCTGTTAAAGTGGCTGCAAGCTGAATGGCTTCTTCCACCGTAGTGGATTTGCCTCCAGTGACAACGTCTTGAATCAGGTCAGGTAATCCCTCGATATATTTCTCGATTGCTCGAGAGACCGGGGTGACCATGTGTGGAACCAATATGCTAAGTTCATGATATCGAGTATTATATGCAAGATTCTCACCACTGTCTTGTTTGAGCTCACGAAACTCATCCTCCAGTTTCCTGATTTCGTTCCTAGGGCAGAATTTGGCGATCATGAGTTCCTTAACCTCCGCCCAAGACAAAGATAATGCAACATCAGCGCCCCGATTGCGCTTTTCGCCATTCCACCAGGTTAACGCCCCCTTTTGAAGGACACTAGTAGCATAGCGAACGCGGAGTTCATCAGGACACTCGCTGTTCACAAAGGTGCTCTCCATGCTTTCAAACCATTGGAGGAGGCCAGTAGCACCCTCCTCACCAGTGAATTTTGTGGGGTTGCAGGAGTTGAAGTGTTTGAAAGTGCACCGAAATTGAGTCATACTCCCTGTGTTGGCACTGTTACTATTCTGGGTTAGCTCACTGACAAGGTTCGGGATTACTGCAGCAATTTGCTCAGCGACTAAAGATGCGAGGCGACGATCAGAACGTTGTCCAGAAGCACGAACAGTGCGTTGGCTGGCATCGCGGAGCATGCGGCGAGCAGACATCTATGTAGTAGTCAATGAATAATCATGAGATTAGAAAATGTAAGTGTATAACCGTACAGATGATCATGAAAGTATGAACTTGTAAGGAATATATGAAAATCATGAAATACAAAATATTGTATATGAAACGAGAGAGTATTATTGAAAAACTTGCATAAAATGCTTGGAGTGCCCTTGTCTAGTTGTAAAGCCCAACAAGGACGTTGACTTTTCAAAGGAATTGAACCCAATGGTGATCAAAGAAGACATGCTTTAGCCTATAAGTGGACACTCACTCCAGGAATCCCCAGGTAAGCATAACGAGTCCGTTATTGGATTTATGCGCTATGCTTGCCTATGCCAGAAAACCCAGTGTACAGGCATCCACCCTTCCAGATTGCACGTGTTCTATCACACTCATTAAAGCTCAACAACTTTGAAGGAGCAAAATAAGGGTAGGCATCATGCCTAAGAGTGTCTTCATGAAAGGTACTGCTCCCGTTCATTATTATTATTATTATTAAAAATATATATATATATATATATAATAAAAAGTGACGGATGTCACACATGGTGGTTGTCCATATCCTCTTGGGTACTTGCTTGTGAGTGGAGCATCTGCTACTTGGACATCCCTAGGAGCAGATGTTTCAAGACTTTTAGTAACAGATTGTTGGGTCTGCTGACCTGGAGAAGAACAGATGATTGAAGAGCGAAAACATGCTAACAGTTGATCCACACAATAAACAGTCCTTACAACATACTTCTCCCAAAAGACTGCTGACTCTAACAACTGGTCTATCCAAACAACTGCTATGACAACTGCTGATACAAAGGACTGCTGAATAAACACTGATGAAGAACAACTGCTGACCAAAGGTCTGATGAAGAACAACTGCTGATCCAAGTATTGAAGACTAAAGCACTGCTGGAGCCAACAACACTTAGGCTCCAGCAGAGGATACAAGACCATCAGAGTTTTCCTACAACAGTAGTTTACCTTCAGTGTTTTCAATGTAACAGTAGTTTGTAATAGGCAGATGTTTTATGTTTGTTATTCTGTTAGAGGTCACTGTCTTAGGTGACGTCAGCCTAGGTCATCAGTGGTTTAGGTTTGTCTATAAATAGAACAGTGCTTGTACTGTTCTATTACATCACACACACAAACATTCTCTCAGACAAACAATCACTGTGTGATCAGAAAACAATTACTCTCATGTTTTGATTAATAGTTTATCATTCCGCTGCACTTTCATCTATATTCACATCACTCTTATCATTCTTAGTTAAATACAATCAAAACAAACAAACTCAGATCCTAACAATTGGTATCAAAGCTTGGTCAATTAAATTCGATCTAACAAATCAATTTAATATATTTAATATAAACAGATCAGCTCACAATTATTGATATCGTTTGTCTGTTGGATTGAAAACAGAGTAATAGTTTAATTTCGTTTCAACCGTTTTTAAACAAACTTTGTTTTTTTGAAAAATCAGAGAATGGCTTCAATCAATCACGATCCACATAGCACTGGCACGAACAACAAGCCACCAATGCTTGTCAGATCTGAATACAATATCTGGCAACTCGGATGAGCCATGTTCTAGCTCAACAGAACACTGGGTGTTGGAAGTCGGTTATCTTCGGACCACATGTTCCGATGGTGCCGAGTACTGAAGATCCCAAGGTTCAAGAGCCAAAGAAACTTGAAAACTACTCCGACCAGGATTTTCAGAAAATTGAGTTAGATGCTAAGGCCTTCAGTATTGTGGCCATGGCTCTACCCAATGATATATATGCTGGGCTGTTACACTGTAACAGTGCAAAGGAGTTGTGGGATTTACTGAAAGAACAATTTGGTGGGACTGAGGAGGTTATTGAAAACAATCGTGAAATACTTAACCAACAATATGAAACATTCAGTCATGTCAAAGGAGAGTCATTAACTCAACAGTTTGAGTGGTTTAATTGTTTAATTAGTGAACTAAAACTGGTTGGTCTTACTTACCCTCATTCAACCCTGAACCATAGGTTTTTAAGATCATTACCAGACAAATGGGACACTATTGCTATTGTGATGAGAAACTCGATTGGATTTAAGGACCTATCACTGACCCAGCTTCATGGTAAGCTCTTGACCTATGAGAGAGAGCTTAACCAGAAAAAGAAGCTCCAGGACTCTGGAAAAATGTCTGATGATTATGTATTTGGGAATACAACACTTTTGGGTCATGATGAGGTACCTGGAAATACTAAGGATCAGAGTTATGATCATTTCATTGACATAACTTCAGGTTTTAACTCAGGTTTTAACTCTGATTCTTATTCACCAAACTATGCTTTCACAGCAAGTGGTGGTGATATCCAGGCATCTGATAATATATCCTTTGAGTATGATGACCTGAAATACTTTGACCCTGATGATTTGGAAGAAATGGACATTATGCACCAATTGGCCCTTCTCAGTGTAAGAACTAACAATTTTTACAAGAAAACTGGGAGAAGGTTTCCAGGGTTAACTGGCAGATCAAAGGTTGGGTTGGATAAATCAAAGATAAAGTGTTACAAATGTCATAGACTTGGTCATTTTGCTAGGGAATGTAGGAGTCAACATGGTACACCTATAATCACCTATCCAAATCAAAGACCTCAGACCAACACTTATCAGAATTCCTATAATACCCCTGGACCAAATGTGCAAAACACTGCTCATTTTGCACAGTCCTCAAACACTGTTCCTGTCCAGTATGTCCAAACCACTGTTCCTCAGATCCACTATGTGCAAACACCTGTTGCTCAAGCACCTGTGCAAACGACTGTTGCTTCATCCTCTGCTCCTGCAGAGACCAGTCAACAGAGCTTCTTTACACAAGGCTTTGTTGATTGGAGCAGTCTACCAGATGAGTTAACAGATGAGAATTTTGCATTAGTTGCCAAAGCTGAAAATGAACCAGAAAACTTTTGTTTCATGGCTATGGTTGATGAGGTTGAATCTGAGGAAGTGGTGACTGAATCTGATGTTGTGACTAATGATGTTGTTGATGAAGTTGTTACAGGTGAAAAACCTGAAGAAGAGGTTGTGACTCTCTCAGATCCCTGGGGTGCATCTGATGATTGTGAGTGCAAGTGTGATTGTGCATTGATGGCTGCTGCTAAGGGAGCTTCTGCTTGTTTAGATAGTCTTTGGTATGTAGATAGTGGAGGCTCCAGGCACATGACAAGATGTAGAGCCCTTCTTCTGGACTTCTTGGCTCATGGAGGAGGTGATATATCCTTTGGTAATGATTCAAAAGGTAAGGTGTTGGGGTCAGGGACTGTACAAGCTGGGAAACTCAAGTTTGAAAATGTCAATCTTATTGATAATCTCAAGTTTAATCTTCTGAGTGTTTCACAAATGAGTGACAAAGGTTATGGCTCATTCTTCACAAAGAACACTTGCAAGATTATTGGGCCAGAAGTGGTGAAAAAGATTGATACCATCATTGCTGAGAGCAAAGCACAACTTGTTGCTCATAGAAGTGGCAATGTGTATGTTGTTGATATGTTAAAGGACAATCCTATGGCAAATGTCTGTTTGTTTTCTGCTGCCTCCACAAAGGAGACAGAATTGTGGCATAGGAGATTGGGTCACACCAACCTTAACACTATCAACACACTCTCCAAACAAAGCCTTGTCCGAGGTTTACCATCAAAAGAATTCAAATGTGATGAGCATTGTGTTTCTTGTTTAAAAGGGAAACAACATAAAAGCTCTTACAAATCCATTGATGAGTCCAAAACCAGTCAATGTCTACAATTGTTGCACATGGACTTGTTTGGCACATGGACTTGTTTGGACTTACTTTTTACATTCTAAGGATGACACTGCAGGAATATTGAAGGACTTTGTCACCAAAGTTGAAAAACAATATGACTTGCCAGTAAAAGTCTTCAGGAGTGACAATGGAACAGAGTTTAAAAATAAGGAGTTGGATGATTTCTGTGTGTCAAAAGGGATTGTGAGGCAGTACAGCATCCCAAGAACACCAGAACAAAATGGGGTGGTTGAAAGGAAAAATAGAACTCTTATAGAAGCTGCAAGAACCATGCTAGCAGATTCTGGTTTGCCATTGTCCTTCTAGGCAGAAGCTGTAAACACTGCTTGCTATGTTCAAAACAGAGTTTTGATCAACCCCAGGCATCAAAAAACTGCTTATGAAATTTTGTTCAAAATCAAACCATTAATTTCATTTTTCAAAATCTTTGGTTGCCCATGTTTCATCTTAAACCTCAAAGATTCTATTTCATAATTTGCAGCCAAAGTAGATTGTGGTTATTTTCTGGGATATTCTTCTACTGCCAAGGCCTATAAAGTGTTTAACACAAAGACCAAGACAATAGAAGAAACTCTGAATGTAAAGTTCAATGAAATTTCATCTCTAAAAATCCCTGCAAAACCTGCTGAACTATTTGATTTAGATAAATTCAAATTTGAAGATATCACTGATAAAACTAACAATACAGGTACTCCACAGTCTCCACAACAAGACTACAGAACAGATGTTGTGATCCCTAGTCACTACAAAATCTATTCTGCTTCAGAGGAAGCAGCTGTTCAAAACAATTGTCAAAACTCTGCCACAGCTGTGTCAACCACTGTTGGCCAGTCTTATCCTCAAACCATTGTTTCACCTATCATAGCCACTGAACAATCATCTGTTGACAAAAGTCAATCATCTGTTGACAAAAGTCAGTCCAGTTTTACACCACTTGGACCCATTCCTCCATTACCATTCCAAACATCTGATGGCATTACAGAAGTACAAACAGATGTTACACCAACAGAGTCACCAAACCTCTGTCCATCACCTCAAAATGCCATCATACCATATCAGGGAGATCTTATTTACTTAAGAGCTCACCCACCAGACCAGATCATTGGCAACATCAGAGAGGGTGTGCTCACAAGAAGCCAATCCTCCAATATCTGTCTTTTTGCAGGTTTCCTATCTCTCACACAACCTGTCAAGTACCAAGAGGCACTAAAAGACATCAGTTGGGTAGAAGCTATGAAAGAAGAACTCCTTCAATTTAAAAGACAACAAGTATGGGAGCTTGTACCATTACCTAAGGATGTTTGTCCTATAGGAACAAAGTGGGTCTTCAAAAACAAAACTGATGAAAGGGGTATTGTTGTCAAGAATAAAGCCAGGCTTGTGGTTCAAGGCTTCAGACAAGAAGAAGGAATAGATTATGATGAAACTTTTGCTCCTGTAGCAAGACTAGAAGCCATCAGACTATTTTTAGCCTTTGCTGTCAACCACAACATAAAGGTGTATCAGATGGACATCAAATGTGCTTTCCTTTATGGCAAAATTCAGGAGGAAGTCTATGTATGTCAACCACCTGGTTTTGAAGACACATTCCATCCTGACTATGTCTACAAGCTCAACAAAGCTCTGTATGGTCTCAAACAAGCACCAAGGGCCTGGTATGAAACTCTTTCCACATTTCTCTTATCCATTGGCTTCACAAGAGGTAAAATAGACAAAACTTTATTTCTAAAATGGAAAGGGAAAAACTTAATGATTGTTCAAATATATGTGGATGACATCATTTTTGGATCCACATGTAACCAAATGTGTGAAGAGTTCAGAAAACTCATGACAGCAGAGTTTGAGATGAGTGCCATGGGTGAACTTCAGTGTTTCCTTGGTCTTCAAGTGAAACAACTGCAAAATGGCACATTCATTCACCAAAACAAATATGTAAAGAATTTATTAACCAGATTTGAGATGAATGATTGTAAGCCATGTAGTACACCCATGAGTACAGTCAAGCTGCTCACTATTGATGACAAGGATGAACTGGTTGATCAAACACATTATAGATGCATGATTGGGTCTTTACTGTACTTAACTGCATCTAGGCCAGACATTATGTTTGCTACCTGTGTCTGTGCAAGATCCCAGGCTTCACCCAGAAAGTCAAACCTTATTGCTGTGAAAAGGATATTCAGATACCTCAAAGGTGCTCCCACACTTGGTATTTGGTATCCTGCTAATGGAAACATTGAGCTTTCAGGTTATTCAGATAGTGACTTTGCTGGCTGTCACACCACAAGAAAGTCCACATCAGGAGGGTGCCAATTTCTAGGGAATGCCTTAGTTTCCTGGCAAAGCAAAAAGCAGGCAGTTGTTTCAACCTCAACAGCTGAAGTTGAATACATTGCTGCTGCAAGCTGTACAGCCCAACTCATGTAGCTTCAAAATCAATTACTGGATTTTGGGATAACTGCACTACAGACTCCACTCATGTTGGATAGTCAAGCTGTTGAAAATATCATCAAGAATCCAGTCTCTCATTCCACTACCAAACACATTGACATCAGACATCATTTTGTCAGAGACAGCTATGAAAAAGGTTTGATTTCTCTGCACCATGTTCCAACAGAGGATCAGTTGGCAGATGTGTTAACAAAAGCTTTAGACACAACTACCTTTACAAATCTGATTTCCAGAATTGGTATGTTAAACATGGATTAAACAATTAAATTTTTTAAAAATAAAAAATATAATGTTTCGGAAAATCAAAATTTCTTAAAAATAGCTGTTTGGTTGAAAAATCTGTTTCCAACATCTGATCAGATAAAACAACCACTGTTTCATTCATATGCACTGTTGGTTGAAAAATCTGTTTCAAAACATCTGATCAGATAAAACAACTGTTTCACTATATACCTATACTATATATACTATAATATAAAAAAACAGTTGTTCCATCAGCTGTTTGTATCAGTTGTTTGCCAAAACAGTTGTTCTCCACCAGATGTTTCATCCATCAGATGATTGCCACGTCTGCTCATACAAGCAGAGGTTTGGTCACATCAGCGGTTTCTTTTGAGCCTATAAAAACCCTGTTTTACCACAACAGATGTTACACTGTCTCATTGTATTCAAAATACTGAAACCGCCTTCTCCACTCTCAAACCCTCAATCAGATTTCATCTTCACTTCGGAATCCATTAAAATGGATCTTCAAGCCAAAGCCACCCACAATTGTCTCCCATATCTGGTTAAAACAGATGATAACATATCATTCCATTCCACCATTGACATTCTTCTAAATTCCAAATACCTACCCATCTTAACCGCTGACGCCCCCATCTACATTGATACTCTCCAAGAGTTCTGGTTGAATGCTGAGTTTCTATTGCAAGACAAAAAGCCTACTTCCATTATTTCCAAAATTGGAGAAACAAGTATCATCATTACCCCTGAAATCATATCCACAACCTTCTCACTAAATGACCTGGCAGGTAAGGACTCCTTCACAAAAACAGAGCTTCACACTGAGTTTCAAGAAAGAGGGTATGATGGTCAGATGACTGGATCAACTCTTTTCAAAAAGTTTTTCCCACCAGTCATGAAATTTTTCTTCCATACCCTTCTTCTGTGTGTCTCCGCTAAGTCCACATCCTTCAATGAAATCCCATTAAGGATGCAATATCTGGGTTATGCCATGTTGTCAAACTCTGACTTCAATCTTTCCCAGGGATTGTTCATGGACTTAGTGTCAAATGTGAAAGCAATTAAGTCTGGGTCAAACAATGCTTTTCTAATTTACCCAAGAATTCTTAGTGTAATCCTACAAAAGGTCTTACCAGAAAAGGTTTTCAAAAAGGGTGAGGCAATGCAAATGAAAAGCTTAACTGATGAAACTTTCACTAGAATGCTGGGTGGAAGCACCCAAGAAAAAGTGTCAAAAGTGTCCAAAGTTTCTAAAACACAAACAAAGAGGACAAAGACAACAACTGTTGTCAAAACCTCTGTTGTTGAGCCCACTGCTCCTGGTGATCATGGCACTACATCCAGTGCTGTGAAACCCACACCAGCCACTTCCAAAAGAAAACATCCATCCACAAAAACCACCACTCAACCACAAATGAGACTTCTGGATGATGAGGTACCAGAAGAAAACTCTGTTGCACCACCAAAGCAACCTAAAACCACTGTTGTTACTTCCTCACAACAGTTGGACATACCTCAACCTGACCAAACTCCTCATGAATCCTCCCAAAAGGATCATGTTGTAAGCCAAGGGGAAACACATCATGATACATTTGAGTCACTTGGCCAAATGTTCACAAGCCCCTCTCCCAGGGCTAATTCTCTTGTTACTCCTCCACCCTCACCATCACATCATGTTCCACAAACCATGCAACCTCTGTTTGAGGCAATTGAGAAATCTCAGGAAAATCCCAGTTCCTCTCTTCCACCTATCACTGAGAGCATACCCCCATAAGTGACTGGTCCTGAGAACATTCAATCTGCCATCCAACAAACAGTAGAGGAGGTTACACCACCTGAGTTCAATGTAACTCTAGGTGAGTTTTCAAGTGGAGCAGTCACTACTGATGTAGAGACCATTGTCTCACACCAGGACAGTGATTACATTGCTAAGACTCCCTTGAAGGCAACAACTGATGAGGCCACTATAGTGTCCCCAAAATCAGTTGGAAGTCCCCAGTACCAAGAAAAAGGGGCATCTGATTCACCTATTAGGACTGAATCAGGTAGAACTACCACTGGTAGGGACTCAAATGATCCTATTAACTTAGGCGATGGGTCAAAATACCAAGAATTGACGGACAGAGTTCAAGCAATTGAAACCTCTGTAGCAGACATCAAATCTGATGTCAAGCTTATACTGGGTTCCATAGCAGACCTTTCCAAAAGTCAACCATCAACAGCTGATATAGCTAGTGAGCTATGGAAATCCGTTTCCCCCATCATCATAGCTCATAGAAAACTAGCTGATCAGACCCATGAAACATATATGGCTGAGATCAGAAACATGGTGGATGCAAGGTACAAAGATACACATGCAGACATTAAAGCCATCAAAGATCACCTGCTGAAGACCACTGGCTCTGCCCCTACCACCATTCTTAGGGATGAAGATGATGATGTCTTCACGGCTGATGATGCCAAAAAGGGGGAGAGTGGCAGAGATAGGCTACCAAAGCTAGATCCCTCTGGTTGTCCACCTTCTAAACAGGGCAAAGCCAAGTCTGCCAACAAACCAGAGGCTAGTCAAACAGCACCACAACAACAACAACAACAAGCAACACCAACAGCATCACAACAAACCACTGACAAAAGCAAAGCAGTAGACAAATCTGCAAACATTGAAGCTGAAAAGGCTGCTCAGGCCAAACAAAAAAGGGCTGACACCTTGGAAGCTAAAGCAGAGTTGCTGGTGAACCTCAAGAAAGAACAACAGCAGGAGATTGAAGATGTGGGATCCTCAAAAAGGATGAAAATGCCTACTAGACATGTCAGAAAACCACCATCCAAGCTAAAAACCTCTGTTGACAAAACCACTGCAGCTGAAACCACTGCCACCCAAAACACTAAAACCACCCAAAACACTGCTTCCCAAACCACTGCACCTAAACCTACAAACACATCTGAACATACAACCACCAAACCTACACCCAAACCTACATCACCAACCAAATCCCAAACATCTGCTGGACCTACTAAAAGGCCAACAGATGTTAATCCAACCATTGCTTCCAAATCACCATCCCCTAAAATCTTGTACACAAGGAAGAGAAAATCAACCTTTGTTGTACATGATGAAAACATACACACATCACCAAACACCACCTCAACTACACAATCCACTCCTATTACAGCTATTCCAATTTCATCATTCTCACCACACACATCCAAATTCAGTTCCCATAGACCACCACCAACCATTACACCATTGGTTGTTCAGTATCCCCTTGAACTTGATCTACTCAAGGGGGAATTACAATCCTTCTACAATACTGAACAACCATCTGACAGATCTTTCCCTTCTCTCCCAAATTTCCCTGTTCCCCTAAACATTGATACATACCTTAAATACAAGGGTGAACAGGTAGATGCCATCATTAAGGAGAGATGCAAAGGGAAGGATGACAGGACTGCTCAGGGCATCCATTCAGCAGAGCTTAGAAACTCAGAAGGATTGAGGACTTTGCTAAGACCCTGAGCAACTCCATGTCCTCCATGCCTCTCAGTGTTGACTTGGAAAAGGAGGTTAGGGATTCTCTTCTGGAACAGATCTTGGCAACCAAGCCATATAAAGCAACCAAAAAGCAGTTTAATGGTTGGACCACTCATGCACTAAGAGAAGAACTTCTCAGAATAGAAGAATTGGCCAAAGACCCCAAAGCTAAAGTCTCTACTCCTAATTTTGGCAAAGGCAGAGACCCAGTCAGAGCCTTAAAGTTTAAAAGAATGAGACAAGAGATAGTAGCTGCTAACTATGGGGAAATGAGGTCTGTCTCTAGATGGTCTGAGCTGAGGCTGGTTGAGACATACAAGAGTCTTGAAGAAAACAGAAAGAAGGATCCCAGCCTGCCTAGAAAACCTGTCTATTCTGATGAACCACTGATGAATAGACCCCGGCAGACTTTTACCTTAGACAGCCTACTTGAAACTTCTGATCTATCAGCTGCTACAAGAAGACAGTTCAAGAAAAAGAAGGAAATGTCAGAAGAAGATCAGAAGAAGTTTGCTGATACATTTATCAAAGAAGGGCTCTTCAATCAGATACATTTTTTCTCTGATCCCACAACAGAGAAACTCAGGGAACTCATTGGAAGACCTCCATCACCTAACTCATCCCAAATAAAAGTTCATCTCAGCAAATCCACTGACTCAAAAATTCTAAAATGGAAAGTCAACAAAGACAACCATGAATTGACTCTGCTCAGGTCAGATGGAAGAGTTCAGAAGATTAGCATGGATGATGCATACAGCCTATGTGCAAATGATCTTCAAACACTGCTAAATCTAGAGCTTGAAAGAGATGAAGAAGAATTATTTGCTCTGAACTTTGAACTACAATTCAAAGGTCAAATCAGAGAAAGTCTGATGAGGAATAAAGATCAGTAAATAAAGCTGAGTTTTGGCATCATCTGTTCTAGGGGGAGATTGTTGGGTCTGCTGACCTGGAGAAGAACAGATGATTGAAGAGCCAAAACATGCTAACAGTTGATCCACACAATAAACAGTCCTTACAACATACTTCTCCCAAAAGACTGCTGACTCTAACAACTGTTCTATCCAAACAACTGCTATGACAACTGCTGATACAAAGGACTGCTGAATAAACACTGATGAAGAACAACTGCTGACCAAAGGTCTGATGAAGAACAACTGCTGATCCAAGTATTGAAGACTAAAGCACTGCTGGAGCCAACAGCACTTAGGCTCCAGCAGAGGATACAAGACCATCAGAGTTTTCCTACAACAGTAGTTTACCTTCAGTGTTTTCAATGTAACAGTAGTTTCGTAATAGGCAGATGTTTTATGTTTGTTATTCTGTTAGAGGTCACTGTCTTAGGTGACGTCAGCCTAGGTCATCAGTGGTTTAGGTTTGTCTATAAATAGAACAGTGCTTGTACTGTTCTATTACACCACACACACA
The DNA here is from genome assembly GCA_028751855.1 of Ambrosia trifida. NCBI lineage: Eukaryota > Viridiplantae > Streptophyta > Magnoliopsida > Asterales > Asteraceae > Ambrosia > Ambrosia trifida. The sequence goes on from CM054125.1 coordinate 43,440,888, forward strand.
AACATTCTCTCAGACAAACAATCACTGTGTGATCAGGCTGAGGGGGAGTACTTGTATGATTGTAATCTTTTAGATAAATTAAAGCATTCGATCAGAAAACAATTACTCTCATGTTTTGATTAATAGTTTATCATTCCGCTGCACTTTCATCTATATTCACATCACTCTTATCATTCTTAGTTAAATACAATCAAAACAAACAAACTCAGATCCTAACAATATCTGTTTGGATAGGAGTGAAGGTCTGTTTGGGCTTTCCTTTTGAAGTACTTACCCCAGGATTTGCAAGAGTTTTAGCTTTGTACTCTTGTATTTTCACATCAAAATTTTTGAGATACAAGCACTCTTTGGTTTTGTGATTCTTTTTCCCACATATTGAACATGTGGCTTTGGAATCACATACACTTGTTCCTTTGTTAATGTCATATGCTTTTAGAAGAAAACAGTTTTTAGTGACATGATTCTTCTTTTCACAGAAATCACAGAACAAGTGGACAGTCTTTTCTTTCTTCTTCCCTTTTTCAGCCTTCTTTTCAGCAGATGTTTGAGCATCTGCTGGAAGGTTTTTCAAGGGAATGATTTTTGCCTGAGGAGCTATCTTTCCTTCAGGAGTTTTAAAATCAACAGGTTTAAAATTTTCAAGAGTACCACACTCATCAGACCAAGTAGGTTTGAATTCATACTTTTCAAGTTCAGTGAATGATGAGGAACCTTCTGGTTTTTCTAGAACAATTTTCTTACCATTTGGTTCAGTGATTTTAATATCTTGACCCTGCAAGTTTGTTGGTACTATCTCAACAGACTTTTGATCCCTTTTGTCAGTGTTTTCAAAAGCTAGAGCAGTGGTTTCAAAACCAAAACCAAACTTCACATGACTTTTGGTTTGTTTGTTGAGTAGCATTTCAAATCCTCTACATGATTCCACCCATTTCTGACATTCAACTTGGGTGGACTCAAGCTCACTTTTACAACTCTGATATTTTGTTATCATAGTTTGGCGCTGGTCTTTGGTTATAGTTGCTTCATGTTTTAAGCTGCTTATTTCAGATTCTTTTTCAGTTAAACTTGTTTTTAATTCTTTTGAAAGTTTCTCAAATTTAACTTCATCATCTAAAATTTTCTTTCTAAGGTTTTCATTCACCTCTTTGATGTTTGCAAATGCTATCACACATATGTCAGAACATAAATATCCTTAAGAATTTGAGGAGATACCTTAGCAGCAGCCATCAATGCACAATCACACTTGCACTCACAATCATCAGATGCACCCCAGGGATCTGAGAGATTCACAACCTCTTCTTCAGATTTTTCACCTACAACTACTTCATCAACAACATCATCAGTCACAACATTAGATTCAGTCACCACCTCCTCAGATTCAACCTCTTCTACCATAGCCATGAAACAAAAGTTTTCTGGTTCATTTTCAGCTTTGGCAACTAATGCAAAATTTTCATCTGTTAACTCATCTGGTAGACTGCTCCAATCAACAAAGCCTTGTGTGAAGAAGCTCTGTTGACTGGTCTCTGCAGGAGCAGAGGATGAAGTAAAAGTCGTTTGCACAGGTGCCTGAGCAACAGGTGTTTGCACATAGTGGATCTGAGGAACAGTGGTTTGGACATACTGGACAGGAACAGTGTTTGAGGACTGTGCAAAATGAGCAGTGTTTTGCACATTTGGTCCAGGGGTATTATAGGAATTTTGATAAGTGTTGGTCTGAGGTCTTTGATTTGGATAGGTGATTATAGGTGTACCATGTTGACTCCTACATTCCCTAGCAAAATGACCAAGTCTATGACATTTATAACACTTTATCTTTGATTTATCCAACCCAACCTTTGATCTGCCAGTTAACCCTGGAAACCTTCTCCCAGTTTTCTTGTAAAAATTGTTAGTTCTTACACTAAGAAGGGCCAATTGGTGCATAATGTCCATTTCCTCCAAATCATCAGGGTCAAAGTATTTTAGGTCATCATACTCAAAGGATATGTTATCAGATGCCTGGATATCACCACCACTTGCTGTGAAAGCATAGTTTGGTGAATAAGAATCTGAGTTAAAACCTGAAGTTATGTCAATGAAGTGATCATAACTCTGATCCTTAGTGTTTCCAGGCACCTCATCATGACCCAAAAGTGCTGTATTCCCAAATACATAATCATCAGACACTTTTCCAGAGTCCTGGAGCTTCTTTTTCTGGTTAAGCTCTCTCTCATAGGTCAAGAGCTTACCATGAAGTTGGGTCAGTGATAGATCCTTAAATCCAATTGAGTTTCTCATAAAAATAGCAATAGTGTCCCATTTGTCTGGTAATGATCTTAAAAACCTATGGTTCAAAGTTGAATGGGGGTAAGTAAGACCAACCAGTTTTAGTTCACTAATGAGACAGTTAAACCTCTCAAACTGTTGAGTTAATGACTCTCCCTTGACATGACTGAATGTTTCATATTGTTGGTTAAGTATTTCACGATTGTTTTCAATAACATCTTCAGTCCCACCAAATTGTTCTTTCAGTGCATCCCACAACTCCTTTGCACTGTTACAGTGTAACAACCTAGCATATATATCATTGGGTAGAGCCATGGCCACAATACTGAAGGCAGCATTTAACTCAATTTTCTAAAAATCCTGGTCGGAGTAGTTTTCAAGTTTCTTTGGCTCCTGAACCTTGGGATCTTCAGTACTCGGCACCATCGGAACATGTGGTCCGAAGATAACCGACTTCCAACACCCAGTGTTCTGTTGAGCTAGAACATGGCTCATCCGACGTTGCCAGATATTGTATTCAGATCTGACAAGCATCGGTGGCTTGTTGTTCGTGCCAGTGTTATGTGGTTCGTGATTGATTGAAGCCATTCTCTGATTTTTCAAAAAAAACAAAGTCTGTTTAAAAACGGTTGAATCGAAATTAAACTATTACTCTGTTTTCAATCCAACAGACAAACGATATCAATAACTGTGAGCTGATCTATTTATATTAAATTGATTGGTTAGATCGAATTTAATTGACCAAGCTCTGATACCAATTGTTAGGATCTGAGTTTGATTGTTTTGATATATTTAGAATAAGATGAGAAATGAATGATGTAAGTATATATGGAAAGTGCAGCGTAATGATAAACTATAATCAAAACAACAGGAATAAATGTTTTCAATGATCAAATGCTTCCATTAATTGAAAGATTACAATCAGTACAAATACTCCCCCTCAGCCTGATCACACAGTGATTGTTTGTCTGAGAGAATGTTTGTGTGTGATGTGATAGAACAGTACAAGCACTATTCTATTTATAGACAAACCTAAACCACTGGTGACATGTGCTGACGTCACCTAAGATAGTGACCTCTAACAGAATAACAACATAAAACATCTGCCCTATAAAAACTACTGTTATATTACAAAACACTGTAAGTAAACTACTGCTAAGGGAAAACTCTGATGGTCTTGCAACATCTGTTGGAGTCTAAGTGTTGTTGACTCCAACAGACCTTTAGTCTTTAGTACTTGATCAGCAGTTGTTTCTTCATCAGACCTTTGGTCAGCAGTTGTTCTCTATCAGTTGTTCTCTATCAGTCCTTTGTATCAGCAGTTGTCACAGCAGTTGTTTGGATGGAACAGTTGTTAGGGTCAGCAGTCTTTTGGGAAGAGTATGTTGTAAAGACTGTTTATTTATGGAATCAACTGTTAGCATATTTTGGCTTTTCAATCATCTGTTCTTCTCCAGGTCAGCAGACCCAACAATAACCTTAAACACTGTATAACTCTAATATTAAAACCTAACCTAAAACAATGTACAACTCCAATGCTAACACATGTTGTAAATAAAAATCATATTTACTGGTTTGAACATAACTAATGACTTGCCTATACATGATTAATGAATGACCTGAACATTTTGTGTTTTTTTCCTCTTTGAACAAAACCACACAAAAAAATAGTCGTTTTTTTCTCCGTTTTTTATATAGCACTATGGTACCCGTTGGAAAGATAATAAAACGCTCGTTAATTTGGTGTAATTTTTTTCTTTAAAAAATCTCGTATATAAAAGATATTAACGTTTAAAAGTTATGGGAGAAAACACTAGAGATAAAAATCTAATTTTGTTTTTAAAATTTTAAATTATTAGTTTCCTAAATAAAGCCATTGTCATATGGGATGACACATGGCACACTCAATGAAGAGAATACCCTCTTTGAATGCCATGTTATTAAAATGGCTTTAGTTTATTATATGTATAGATAGATAGATACTAACCAATTTGCTTCCCGGTACATTTACCCACACCGAAAAAGTACTTTATGTTAGCCTGCAATCCAATTAAGCACGATCTTCTTGTAAAAACTAGCGAGCGAACGCACTCTTGAAATATTGCAAGAAAATGCTACATAAAACACTTCATTTTGACCTTTTAACAACTTACGGATTTATATTTTGTTGCTTTGTGAACATTTCCCTCAAGGTCATTTTCTAGCATTTTAACTATGGAGTGTATATTTGCTATACAACCAATGCGTCTAACACGTTAAGAATATTTGGGGCAAGACATTTTTTTTGAACCAGGAATATTTTATGTCCATGACCAATGTGAGATTTGCCTTAGATTTTATAGATGTTATGAGAAAGAGATATTTTGCAAATATACCCTAAGTATTTGTGTAAGTTTGCAAGACCACTTCATATGATGACTTAAATCTACGATTAAGAAGTAAAGGAATGAATATTTTAAACTCGTCACCTCTTACTTACATGTACTAAAACAATGTATTAGGCATGGGACGAAAGATTATATATATAAAGCCCTTTGTAGAAGCCTAGAAGGGGTTCAAAGTCGAGGTTAGGGGAGAGGTTCTCCCCTCACTAGTTTAATTTGTTCAATCTCTAAATATAAATCCGGTAAAATATATTTTATATTATGATATTATCCCATATGTAACTTGTGTCCATACCATATAACATTGTTTTCGGACAGTATACATGCTAGATTATTGGTAAAACAAATAAAATTCGCTTAAAGCATTATATTATAATTAACTAAAAATAAAATTTAACGTAAATAACGAAAGTTAAGTAAAGTTAAGTATATATATGATAACTAACAAAAATACACAAATAGTTTAAATATTCTACGCAACATTAGATGTATTGCCATCGATATCGAATATTATTAACTTAACATTGGCTCTACTTTTTACTCTTGATAATGCAACATACAAGTGGCCATGAATGAAAGTTGGGGATTTCAAATACAACCCAAATCTCGATAGCAATTGTCTATGGATTTTGTTTATCATCATTGCGAAACAAACATATAATGGAAAATTGGTGTCGTTGAAACTTGAACGGAATCTTCTTTCCCGGAATGTATCAAACTTATTTGTGAAACACACATGTTTTTGTATCTATACTTTCTTCGAATTATTTCAGCTTCCATAACGCGCCCGACATGTTTAGAAATTTGTAGTCGTGTACCATCGGACAAACAATTTTGTTGATAAATGTTACGCAATAGCATTACTGGGACACCCGCCTTGAATCTATTAATATATATAAAAGAATTGAACATTGCTGACGTGGCGTGCAATGGTGTCTTCAACCTCTCCATGAAACTGCCACGTGGCATAATCATTGAAAGATTTTAATGTTTTTGAATTATTTCCTTTTTTCCTAAATTTATCTCTTTATCTCTCAATTCTCAATTACTAAAATTAAATTGATTTATTTTAGAAAAAAAAAAGAATTTAAAAACAAATTTAAATTTTTCTCTCTTATGTTTCCTCCCATAATTTTTAAACGTTAATATTTTTTATATTCGAGATTTTTTAAATAAAAAAATTACACCAAATTAACGAGCGTTTCATTATCTTTCCAACGAGTACCATAGTGCTATATAAAAAACGGAGAAAAAAACGACTATTTTTTGTGGGGTTTTGTTCATACAGGAAAAAAACACAAAGTGTTCAGGTTATTCATTAATCATGTTTTTTCTTTTAAATCAGGTTCTTATGTACGATGTTGAAATTCAGCCCAATCGTCATGCTATAATTGGAATTTTACTCTTCTAAAGATGGATAGGTATACTTCATCAAGAGAAGCTAGGAGAAAGAATCGCGCAACACTGCAACACATGGTGTCACCTTATAGCAAGGTTATTTTTTATTTATTTAATTACAAGAGTAATAATTATTACTATTAGTATTAGTATTATTAGAATGGTTATATTTTTCAACCCCGGGACACTCCCGGGATATAAGCTAGTACTAATATATGATAAGGCAATCATGATATTTTAAAACCATTAAGAATGTCAGGTGAGTTCGAATTTGTAAGAAATGATTCTTCAATTTGGCGAAATCAAAACAATTTTAATAAAAGTTTCAATAATGTAAAGGATGTTCCTAATTAAATACTGCAAATAGTTAAACATTAAGTTTTGAAATAATTTAAATTTTAAAAAATGGAAAATATATACCTTAATAAAATTTTATTTTTTGTTATTCAAATTTAATTTTTTTTAGTTAAACACTAAGATTTTGGAAAAATATCTATTTATAAAGGGATAGGGAGCCTAATCCGCGCGGAGACGGCGTGCCTATCCCTCTTTATAACAATCCGCGGAGCGATTACGCGGAAGTCACTCCGTCGGGAGCAAAAGGACTGCATATAAAGCAGTCTTATCCACTTTACTTGGGAAGAGCAAGCGTGCGTCCGCCCACGCACGGAATATCCCACTGCTCACCAGCTTTTTGTACGAGGTACGGAAGATCAAGGTTCATGGAGATCCACATGCAGAAGATCAGAGATAACGGCAGTCGGAAGGTGACACGTGTCCGCAGTCACAGGCGGATACACAGCAAAATCATGGTGGGCCTGTGCCCACCGTACCCTTAGCCCAATTTCCAAAGTGTTTACATTTTATACACGAGTTGGTCCATTAATCCACCAAATACAAATGTAGTGCATGGTGTGTGTACATTAATTAACCAAAAGTTATTTGCTGCAAATAATATTAAAAAAATATAGATTGACTTGCATTTTGTGTTATGAAAATATTCATGGTAAGTTTTAAAACTGTACATATTTTTTGCCGACTCAATTTTACTACCTAAGTTGTTATTTATTTCATTTTAAAACTCTAGATAATATTTTGCCAATCGAATTTTAGGATTATACTATTAAATTGTTATTTCTTTGTAGTTATGTCAATTGGCAATTGCATCCTCTATTCTTTTTTGAAAGCCACAACCCACAAGTTCCCAACAACCCTCTAATTTAATGATGTTTACACTTAAAGTTAATAAGATGTCGATTTTTTACCCTCTTATAAAGTTATAGGGACATATAGTTATAGACTTATAGTCATTTTTCGCCGACCCATATTTCTTAAAAAGAAAAGAATTAACATTCCATCTAGTATATTCATTTTTTGCCGACCCGTAATGTGCCCCCGTACAAAAAATTTCTGTATCAGCCACTGTCCGCAGTGGTCCAACAACCACTGACCACCAACAATGACTTGACTGCTCCCATGCTTCGTCCATGTTGCCTCTACAGTGCTGAGCAGATATGCTTACCTACTGTCAGGGGTCACGTCAGACACCAGCAGGTAAGTCAACCATGCTGTGTCATCCAGGCAAGGCAGCTCCAACTGCCGATGACGTCAGCAGCAGGGCCATCCTTTTTCCGCCCTTTCCATGGACCCAGAGCAGTTGGGCCGAAGCAAGGCCCAAACGATACAAGACTCCTCGTGGGCTTTCTATAAGCCCCACGATTCACACTATAAATAGAAGACATTAACTCCTTTGCAAAGGATCCGATAATTACTACTTGTACTATAGAGCTAGGTTCTTCTTGTAATACTTTGTAAACTCCAAAGTCATATACAACCGGCTCTTGACAGTGGACGTAGGTCGAACGTGACCGAACCACTTACATATTGTGTCTTTGCTTTCAACACACACACACTATTTCTTATTTCACACCTTGGGTCGAACCTACGGTTTGGGTAAAGGATCGTACCTGAATAACGTAAGTATAAACCTCCCGGTGATTAGTGATAATCTCTGAGATACTTATTGTTTCTTCAATTTATTTTGATGAATCTGAAATAATTGTTTTACTATTATAGAATACATTTCTCCACAAGAATCCAATTGAATTTGAAAATGAAGATATATGAGATTATTATGTTAATTTAGAAGGAACTGAAAATTAAAAAGAGGTAATATTAAATATAAAATTTATACAAAATATAACATTGTTAGATACATGCATGTATTTTATAATTTATATTTAGTTATGTACATGTTAGATAATTTTTGATGTAGAGCTCTACACATTAATGACATAAAATTAAAATTTCATCATTAATATTCAAATGCAACTACATAAATAAAACATATGGCATATAAAAAAATATATATACTTTGTTGGTAACCTATCAAAATAAAAAAAAAAAAAAGTGAATATCATAGGATTAATTAATATTCAGTAACATCTGTAAAGTACAATAGAATATGTTGATACTTATCGTTGACAGTTTTGTTTAAATGCACAATATTAGTCAACATTTAATATTCAACTTGTTAGATAATTTATATTCAAAACAATTTCGAAAGTCAAAATAAAAAAAATTTATTAATTATATAGTTAATGTTTGGAAAACATAGAAAAAATATTATAGTTACTTTTAAATACTAGTGGGGAACCCGCGCGTTGCTGCGGGGAGACAATTTGTCGCTCGATACTCGTTACTGTTAGTTTATCGATTCTCTCATAATATATTGTGTAGTATTTGATTTTAAAGGTGTGCTAGATCTAGTAAATATATTCTTAATGGATTTTATTTTTAAGATGATTCTTGGACTTTAGAAAATAAATATAAACAAACTATTAATTAGTTAACAAACTACTAACTTGGTTGAGAAGACGACAAAAAACTATGTCATGTTGTCATTACCGGTACATATCATATTGTCATTACTGGTAATATTGTTTTTATATGTTTTATAAAATTTATTTGTAACTTTTAATAAAACAAACAAGTTAAGTGGTTTTTAGTTATTAAATAAATATCTATTTAACCCATTTGTGAAAACTGGGTTATTACCCAATATTTAACCACCACATATTCTTTGCATTCATAACCAATATGTATTAATGCATCGTGCATTATGCCTCTATAATTGATATATATAATCAAATCAATATAGTTGTATAAGGCGTCTCCGGACCAAGAAAAAAAACAAGAATTGAAAATATTACCGAATTGAAAATCTTGTACACGTTAGCGCTTAAATATTATACATGATACCAAATTAAAGATCTAAAAAAAAGTTATAGATTTCCACCTTGTAACTTGAGCCATCTCACATTGAATATGACCTTATTAACTGTTTTCCCCTCTATTTTTACCAACAATATTAATAAACATTTCCATGTCTTTATTCATCTCTACCTTCTAAATTAAAAATATCAAAACATTTCAAGCTCCGGATGAATAAGACCGGAATTCAATTTTTTTAATAAAATCTCAATTACTAATTCATTCAATTTGAGTGAAAAAACAATAAGCTTTTAAAGAATAATAATAGTATTTGAAATTAACAATAAAAGAGAAACGACATAACATTAAAATCGTTGGCCTCCGTTTGCAATACTTACGTAACCAAGCAACCCCCACCCCATCACCTTCTATACTCAAATTATGATTAGCAACCAATCATGGGAACGAATTATGCTACTAAAATTTTGATTAATTATTAGATAACTATAATAAAACAACTTTTTTTTATCTAAATCCTACCATACAAAAATTATTAAAAAAAATACAACATAACCAAATTTGCAAGGGAAATTAGGTGGGTCTGAATAAAAAAAAACTAATCTAAAATTGAAGAAAAAATTTACACAAATCAGTAAATGTGTCTGAAATTGTTATTTCGTATTGTATGTATATACATCATAAAGAAAAAGGTATGTATTTATTACTTGAATTGTGAATGGAGATGGATTAGATTGATTGTGATTTCTAGTCACTTTTGATTCCAGTGGCTATAACAGCAACAGACATGTGAAGAGTCACCGCATTATTTAGATATCAAATACATGACCATTATTTATAAGATTATAAAATTGATACAAACGTAATAAAGACATGGAGATTATGAATGTAAAAAGTCACTACATTTATGTTAATTTCCTCATCAATTTTATAATTTATGTTTAAATTAATTTATTCAGCAATTTAATATTTATGTAGAAAGACAATTTTACCGCTAAATGACTTACAAACGTTGTACTATAAGCAATAAATGTTGTATTTACTTAATACCAAAATGTTTGCTATAGAATTTGCTACAAAAATGTTTGCTTATGGATTTTTATACACAGTTTTTGCTATGAAAATGTTAATTACCATTTTTGCTAGGTATTTTTACTATGGTCTTTGCTACAAATTTTAGACACGAATTTTTTTATGCAAATTTATTAGCTTGTTATTTTTACATATCTTGTGGGTTTAATATTATTTTGTTTACAAAAGTATCCGGATCATTAACTATATATAAACACAACTCCAGAATTAATGATAAAAGAATTAGCCATGAAAAGAATATGAATGTATGTATATGTGTGATTATAGTAAAAACTTAGTGGTTTACATTACAAGTAAAACATAGTATTTAAGCAAGAAACTAAGAATTGAGTGACTTCAAAAACAAACCTAGCACTAATGATTCTAAATTTAATAACTTGTCAGGCAGAAGGAATGTCGATTTCATTAAATCTATCTTGTTTTGCCGCAACATGTAATACATGGTTTCACCACTTGATCTTCATGTATAATACTTTTCAGCCTGTTTGCACTCCTTCAAATACGATTTTAAGACTGCATTATTAAGATTGCTAAAACGAAGAGCAACAAGAAAACTCGTGCTAGTAACGTGTTGAAAAATAACAATCTAGTAGCAACCTACATACAAGTTATATAAACATGAGAAGAAGACTCTAAGCATCATGTATGGAAAGAAAGAAAGAATGAAGGAAGAGAGAACTTTATTCATTGATATGTTTTCTATACCAAATAAAAGAGCACTATTTATAAGGCTATAAAAATTGAAAGATGTGTAAGTTATGTATGTGAAGAGTCACCCCATTATTTAGATACCAACTAATATTTATAAGACTATAACATTGATACAAACATAATAAAGACATGGAAGTTATGAATGCAAAGAGTCACCACACTATTGTTCAATAATTTAATATTTGGGTAGAAAGACAATTTTACCCCCTAAATGACTTCAACAAGCATTGTACTATAAGCAATAAAGGCTGTATTTACTTAAATTTTGCAGGTATCCTTCACTCATGCTTTATAATATAGTATAGATGATAAGTTTTTTTACAGATTGATAATTATGCGGTCAATATTTTAAATACGGAAGTTATATCAATTTTTAAAAAAACTATAAATACAAAAGTCAATATATATTAAATAAGATCGCCTTTTGTGTTTCTTAACCTAAAACTTTTGAATTGATATATCAATAAGAGAGTGTCATGTGTCATAGATTGGGGGAGGGGGTGGGGGGGGGGGGGGGGGGGTAATTGAAAACTCAATGAGAGAATGCAATGTGTTACAAATGGGTTTTATATATTAGTTGTTATAGATTATAGATTTGTAATAAATATGTTCAATCTCTAAATATAAATCCGTTAAAATATATTTTATATTATAGCCTAGTGCATTTTGGGGTTTGAGATAAGGCTTAAGATTATTAGGTCCTTGGTTCAATTTCAAGGGGTGTTTTTCAAGATTTATTGGGTTTCTTCCTGAATTAGTATATAAACATTATTGTCTAGTGTAGATGGATATGATCAAATGGTTTCGCTAATGATATATGATCTGGTCCATCAATGATTCAAATTTGTGGTTAAAAAAAGTAATCGAATCATCAATACTAGTTAATTTGATAGTACAATTACTTTTACAATAATTTATGAAGTAATGAACACATAATAAAGAGTTTTAGTGGTAAGCTTAAATAGTTGAAATATTACAAAGTCGTATATTGTGGCCGGCGAAACACGTGCAAGAATACAGCTGAATATATTTTCGGAATTGATCAGAAATACATATATATACGGTTGAATTTAATCAAGATTTCTGCAAATATCTTGTCTAAAATGTTGTAATGTATTGAGGTTAGAAAACAAGTTGTAAGCATCGACATATGGTCGTAAACTCTGTTTTATTTTAAACACCATATGAGGATATTTTTAATTTTCACATGTTTTAAGTAAATCTCAATTTTTACAACATAAATCACGTGTTTAAGATATAATACCTTGTTTACTAAATGCTAGTAATTTTGCATTTTCAAATTTGGAGCGTATTCAACACCAATACTAGTTTAATTAAACATTATCTAACTTAATTTTTACTTAAATACCAGATTTGTATTTGTTAAGTAAGTTCAAGTATCACATTCAAGGCTCATACATTCTTCATAAAGTACCTAATGTTTTCTCAAACAAGCAGAGAAACTAACTGTTAAAAACAAGTCTAAAATAAGCATCACCATCACTCTAAGCCACAAATTTAACTGTCAAGCTACACAATTACACACATCAAATAGGAAATTCCATTTTCACCAAAGCCTTCACCATGTCTACAGAATCACCGTTGCCGTCGCCAGCACCGCCGCTTACAAGCCAATCCTTAGCGCAAATAATCGCCTCCACGGTTTCAGGCCTCAATGAACACCGATAGCGGTCCATCTCCTTCCTTTCAGTCTCAAAAACCAACTCGGGTGCCACTGTTGATACAGGAACTGTCAAGATATCACGAGCCATCTTCGAGAGCGTCGGGTACTTCACCTTGTTTAGTTTCCACCATCCCATTACATCAAACTCGTGTACACGAGGTAAAAGCGACTCCTCCAGATACTGGTCGAGCTCTGATTTTGACTGTTGACTTGTGGTTTCCATGATATACATGTCGAAATCAGTAAGCCCGAGGCCTGCAACGTCTTCCTGTTTCACGCTTCCTTCCAGCCCGCCAACATACTCGAGAAACATCTGATGTATCCCTTCATCGACTAGATTTATGTAACTTGCAGCCTCTTCGCCGTAAATCTTTGTGAAGCTAAATTCAACCAGCTTCATTTTAAACCGTGGGTCCATAACCACGGCTATAGCTAAGATCAAACAGCAGCTTTTCCAGTATGTATCAAAACCCGCCTGCATTGGTTTCGCAATGGCATTGATGATAGGATCTTCACTCGTGGCTGCACGGGCCAACTCCAGTTGGATCTTCCACACCTCATGAAAAAACGTGTTTGTTGTCGGTATCACGGGCGATGTCAATAGATTTGCCGTGTCAAAAAGCAGCTTCAAACACGTGCACAGATTCTCGATCTGCTTCCATTCATCAGCGGTGGGACCTTTACTGTAATCGGGATCAGTGGTGTCTATGCAAGAGAACACTTCTTTCAGTTCCGAAGCTGATAATAGCATCTCGTATGTGGTATTCCAACGAGTTTGATCATCGATTGCTAGTGTTTTCATGCTTGGTACTTGTAGTTGTTGCTTGAGTTCAAGAAATTTCTCTTCTAGGACATCCGAGGTTTTCACATACTTCACGCAGTCTCGGACTTTGTTGACCAATTCATGACAGACTTTAAACGCCTCTTGCGCGATACTGCTTAAAGAACGAGCAAGACAATTATTAAGCAGCGATCGACCTCCAAGTGTATTCGGATTTTTCTCCGAAAGCAAACTTCTAAGACTATCGAGTCCGACTTCACTCAAATTTTGGTTGATTGTTATCGAAAACAACCGTCCCTCCATGTTCCAATCAGACAGACATGAAGACACAGCATGGCTAAAAGCCGAATCAGATTCAGGAAACGGTTCCATCACAACGTTTAATAACTTTCTGTGTATTCTCCACTCGTTATCAACGAATTGGCCCGTTACAAAAACGTAACCAGTTGTCTGGCACGAGTTCCAGAGGTCGAGTGTTAAGCAAATCCGTCCCGGCATCCCTTCAATCAGATTCTGAACACTCTGTTTTTCTCTAAGATAAGTTGCTATACAATCACCTTGAACCGTATTAAAATTCACCATACTGAAACTCGGCTGAAGATCACGCACAAACGCCACAAACCCAGGGTGTTCAACAATGTGAAGCGGGTAATCATGCAGAATAATCATATGTGCTATCTCCTGTCGGCACCGGTCAGAGTCAAATGCAACATAAGGAACACTGGAGGTTCTATACCGTCGTTTAGGAGGATCAGTGGTTGGACCAGAAGAGTCGTTGACTATCTTTGGAGGCGCACTGAGTGGAGTCAATGGGTCCTGCTGCTGGTTTCTAAGCACAACCGGGCAACCGCCTTTAGCAATATGGCGTTTAAGGTGGCTGGTTCCAGCAACTTTCGAACCCATGCTGTATGCAAATGATTGCTTGCATTGCTTGCAGCAAGCTCTTCTGCAACCCGGGCTAACTGTTTCGATAGTAAAGTGTTCCCAAACCATCGACTTTTTCTTTCTACGTTTGGTGGGCGGCGTTTCAACGTTGTTTGTTTCGACACCTAGATACACCGGCTCAAGGTGCATCTCCATATTAACTAGAGCATTATTTTCATTCGGAATCGCCTCCATGTGAAATAAAGAAGATAAGACCTGGTTTACACAGAATACAAAAGAAAAGATTGAAAATTTGCCTATATAAAAACATTGTTGCATTATTAAAACCTGTAAACATTTACATCCATTGACACACTATAATTCTACAGGAACTACACAAGATCTAGTAAAACATAGGGGTGTAAACCAGCCGAACCGAGCCAAGCCCGAGCTTGACTGGGCTCAAGCTCAGCTCGAAGGTAAAGCCCAAGAGCTCGAGCTCGGCTCGAAATAATTTTTGAACAATTTTAAAGGAGCTAAAAGCTCGGCTTGAGCTCGCTTCGATAGCTTTAACGAGCCAAAGCTCGGCTAGAGCTCGGTTCGCCAATATTAAATGGTAGGTATACTATAAATAAAATAATAATTATATAAAATTTGTTTGGGCTCGCGAGCCTAAACGGTATGAAAAGCTCGAGTTCGATATCTAAACGAGTCATTTTTCAAGCTCGGGCTCGTTAGAGCTTTTTACCGATCCGATCTCAGCAGCTCTCAAGCCACTGCGCATCATTTACAAACCTAGTAAAACAGCCGACCCGTTATCTTGAATAATGAATAAATGCTTGTGATGAACAAATATATAAAATAATTGCTAGAAACAATAAAAGATGAAACAAACAAGCAAGCATACTAAATAATGTAAGAGACCATGAACTCCTTCACATTTTTCACTATAATATTGAACAAATTGGAAGTTTGATGTTAAAACGAGTAAGCTATAATGTTATTATCACTAAACAAACTATAATATTACAATATGACCATTATACCCTTCAACCCCATTCTTCTTACAATTCAAACCCTCATAATAGAAGTTTCAAAATGAAGGGTAAAATTGTCATATACATAACTATAATTTTGTTCTTAATAAGTCTCTAGGGATAACTTGAAAAGTTTAAATTATTAATCAACAAATAAATAACTTTAATTTTAATTTAATTGTAAATGTTAACTAAAAAAAATTATAAATCTATAATCTTTCAGTTCCAACCTACATGACACATCCACTTTTTCTTTTTTCTTTTTTCATGTTTTTAAAAATACCATTTAAATATCTTTTCCTAGTACACAGATATAACAGGCCCAGTTGGGCCATATTTTCCAACCCAATATACAGTTCACAAAGAATAAAAAACATATTATTATTTTTATAGATCCAAAGCCTGAAAAAAAAACTGATAAAATAAAATAAAATAGACAAAAACAACAATTTCAATTTCAACACCAATGGGCTGAAACAACTTAACCCTAAAAAAAACAGATCTACAGTTCTTTCTTTCCTCTGGGCTTCAATAACAAATAACAAAAAACAATAATAAACTCAAGCCCAGACAACTAATGAACAACAGTTAATATTAAAACAAGCCCAGCAACAAAAACATCACAACACAAGTAAAACTAAACACTAACAGCAAATGAGAAAAAAAAAAAACACCAAAAAAACAGACAGATCAAAATAAAGGTTAAGTGGGTACCTGAAAAAGACTTGAATAAGTTGTTAATCGAACTAATATGAACTGTAACAGAGGATTCAAGATCTAGAAAAGATTTGTTGGGTGTTCTTCGATGAGAGAGAGAGAGAGAGGAGAGAGAGAGAGAGAGAGAGAAAGGGAGGAGAGAGAAGATTGGGCTTGAACCCGGTAATTGAATTGGACTTTGTGAATTGGGGTTTGTGATAAGATTGATGATAATAATAATATTTGGAGAGAGAGAAAAAGTGAGTTGGGGTAAAACATTAAACTGAATTGGATATGGACTTTGAGATCCAGTATGACCATGGGGCGGGGGGTGAGTAGGTGGCGCAGCCCATAGAGCCGTTTGGTTGCTACTACTAGATAACTAGGGTTCGCTATTTTTTGACCTTTTTTTATTTGTATTCAAATTTAAATTATACTTTCAAAATTATCGGAAAAAAGAATAATAATAATAATAATAATAATAATAATGATAATAATAATAATAATAATTTTAATAGTTTTTAATTATTATAATTTATGTTTTTATTTTTTTGGTTTCGAACTTTTGAAGGTAGTTACGTATTATTATTGACATGGCATAACTAGTATTAAATAATTTATTTAGAAAAATGTATTTATGGTCATTTGGATGATTTTTTTTTTAATTGAGATAATATTATGTGACTTGTTTAGTTATGGTAGCAGGGCTATTTAAAAAGTTTGTGCTCGTTTTTTTTTTTTTTTTTTTTTTTTTTTTTTTTTTTTTTATAACGGTGACTTATTTTTAACTTTGTGGTAAAGATCATCATACCCGCTTTTTGGCAGGCCCTAATCACCCACGCGTTCAGACTATGTTGTCTGAACCGGGTCCACGTTGGTACGGTGGGAACTACGGCGTTCGCCCGGAAACCATACTGCCTTCACACGAGTTTCCTCGCTGGAGAAACAGCCGGATGAAAACCGGGTCAGCTCAAATTCGAACCTGCACAACTAATGGCTTACATGTTTTTCTCTTTATTGCCTAATATCCCTCAAATGTCGCCCGTGGGTATCGAACCCAGGTCTCTCCAAAGGAGAGCCCGATCACCTATCAACTGAGCTACAAGTGAAGGATTAAAATAAAGAATAATAATAATGATAATAATAATAATAATAATAATAATAATAATAATAATAAAGTTTGTGCTCGTTGCTCACTTCAAATCGAAGACAAGCTTGTGACACCCGGCAAACTCATGTTAGTAACTTTTGTTAAACTAGTAAGTAGGGGTGTCAATTGTGTCGGGTTGATGGGTTGGCGGGTTTACGGGTTGCGGGTTGGCGGGTTGATGGGTTGAAACGTGCAACCCGAACCCGACCCATATTATTATTCGTGTCAAATATTTCAACCCTAACCCGATCCACATAAAATCCGGGTCAACCTGAAAACGACCCGTTTAACCCATATTTTTAAATGAGTCATACATGTTCATGAGTTATAAGCGGGTTGTTGGGTTGTAAGCGAGTTATCAATAAAATGTTTAATGGTTAGTAAATAAGTGTGACAAATAAATAATATAGTGTGTCAAAAATAACACAATTATAGCTAACCATGTAAACAGAAATGAAAAAATAAACATAAAAATATAATAAATTTTTTTTTTCTAAATACTTAAACGGGTTAACGGGTCAACCCATTTTATATATATGTCAACCCGAACCCGACCCATTTTTAATACGGGTCGACCCGCACCCGACCCGTTTTTTTAAACGGGTCGCGTTACTTGACCCAAACCTGTTTTTTTCCGTGTCGGGTTTGGGTCGGTTTTCGGGTCGTGTCAATAATTGCCGCCCCTACTAGTAAGTCTACCTTAGCGAGTCATGCATACATTATACTTAACTAGATCAGTTGAGTCGTTATGATGGTTTGGGGGATTATCGGGGGTCGTTACGATGGTCTAAGGGATCATCGGGGGTCAGTCCATAACTATGTGTACAAGGGTTGGTGATTTGTAGAATCATCGGATTTAAGGCATACACGCAAGTCTCGAGTCCCGGGGATTGGTGCACGGATGTGAATGTGTTAGTTATCAAGTATTATGTGCTTATAATCATTATATAACTTTTCGGTATGTAAATATGTGCTTACATGTGTTAAAATAGTGTTTAACGCGCCAAAAACTCAGAACAGCCTACAGGGGGCGAGTAGGGTTCTAATAGTCACCTGCAGGGGCGAGTAGGCCCCGACTCGCCTGAAAAGGTAGCAATTAGGATTCCTAATTGCCACCTGCAGTTCCTACTCGCATGTAACATCTGAAACGATTAGAAACAACTATAAATACCATACTTGACTTGTAAAACATCATTTATGAAACCCTAACTCTCCCCAAACCTCTATCACACTATATTCAACCTCTGGAACCCGTTTTTGCCCTAAATCTACCATTTCCAAGCCTTAAACATCATTTCTAGCAAAACCTAAGGTGTGTTATTCATCCTAAGCTTTTGTAATCCCGTTATTTTGAGCCCTAAAGGTCCAGACCTGGTTTTGTGAAGTTTATGTCTTTGAAAACCCTTGAAAAACAATTTTAAAATAAGTCTAATCCTTAGTATGAGTTCTATGTGATGGATTCATGCAAAGAACAATTTTTGATGATTAAAACATGGGGATTCTTGTATGTTTGATGTGTTATTTATATGGATAAGTTGTTAGGATGATTATCTAGGAGTTTGAAGGTTGTTTGATGTGTTTTGATGATAATATGCGTTTTGACCCGTTTGAGTGATTTAGGAGGATTTAGGATGTTATGGGTTGATTTGATGATTGTATGATGATAGGGTTTATACTAGAATGATGTAGTAACAGTAGGATGATGATTTGCAACGTGATTATGTGATGAAATCTGATTATTTGCCATTAAGGGTAAGTTATGCATGCTTTGATGTGATGTTTTCATAATATTATTCCATTTTGGGAAATGCTTGCAATTAGGGCGATAGACTGATGATAAATTAGGGGTTTTCATTTAAGATATGTTTCTTGATGATTTTGGATTGATGTTGGGTGTTTTTACATATTTCAGACCTGATTTAAAAGGTTAAACGCGCGAAAAGTAGCTCCTGGTCTGCACGGGGCGAGTAGGATTCCTACTCGCCTGTCCAGGGGCGAGTAGTGTAACATCACATATTTTCCCTAAATTTTTTAATTAATAAAAAAAATGCGTTTGTTTTAAACAATATATGTTTTTAAACACCTTGAACTAATAGTTATTTAATAAAATCGTTGGAGTTCCCGACGTTTTGAATAATTTAAAATTTTTCGTAACATTTTATTTTGTGTAATCATAATGTGTGTATATATATATATATAAGTGTTGGTGCCGGGACTCGAACCCGAGTCCAACCCGGTCCATTGCTTTAACACAAATCCAAAACCAGCTGAGCCACAACATCTTTTATGACAATATCCCAGCACCTTTGAAAGCCCAGTCAACTATAAAAGTCAAACTACAATCAACCCTTTTCAAATCAAGATTAATAACACGTTTTTTATTGGGATTAAGCATGGAAACAGTATAGGTCGACTATGCAGCTTAATCCCCACGCAAAACCCCATCAAAACATACCAAATATAAGCTAATTACGCGTTTTTACATAAGGTATGGGTCAAATTTTCCAATTATACGAATCTGTATATTATAATATAAATTGAACCCTTCTCTATAGCCTAAACACACCGAAAAATCTTCTCCCACCTTCAATTTCTGTAAATCCCTCGATTATAATCTGCCCCGATTCACTATTGACTTTTTCTAGTTGACCCGTGTTTCGCTTTCGTTCTAATCTGTAAGTTTTCAATTCTTTTATGTTTTCCAATCCTTGTTTTCGGACGAACAATAACCCTATAGAAACAAGAGTTATTGTTTTGTGATTTGGGCAATTGGAAAATCTAGGGTTTGTTCTTAAATTTAGGGAAGATGATACTGCAGGTTATGTATTTAAAATCATTTAAAACAAATAAAATCACCAACAGATGAGCAGCCCAGTTGGTGGTTGTGTTAAAACCTTAAATGGCTTTGGTCTAGGTTCGATCCCAAGCATCATCCCTTTTTATTTTCATAATTTATGAAAAACACTAACCAGCCTTTATAATTAATTGAAATCAAATAATCACGTTCTTAGGGTCCAGACCAGATGGTCTGGACTTGTGATTCCAAAACACGAACCGGCCAAGGGCCCGGGTTCGATTCCCATAAGCAGCAAACTTTTTTTTAAACCCTTCTATTTATAATTTTTTAACTATTAATCTTTTAAAATAGTTTTTTAAATACTAAATGGTTTATAAATTCTACAAAAATTATTTTATGTTATTCTAATGGTAAAGTTTATCATACAACTTTTAGTTTTTCAAAAATAATTTATTTAATATATATAAAATATATTACAAGTTTATTCATTTATAAATTAAAAATTCTATAAAAATATCTAAACGATTTTATAAAATTTCACAAAAATTATTTTAAACTTATAAATCAATAAATCTTCCAGAAATAAATTTTGATTTCAGAAAAACGTTTGTTTAATATTTTTAACTAAATGTTTGCTATTTTAAACATAAATAATTCATAATAAATCCGTTTTTCACTATTTTTATATCAAAATTTTACATAAATTATTTTTGCTCATTTAGAACAGAAATATAAATTTTAATTTGGAACTTTATGAATTTTAATACTTTTAGACATTAATACTAAATTTGGACAAATAAATATTAATATACTATATATTCAATAATTAAGAAAATAATTTTATAAACATTATTTTCACATTTACAACATTGTAATACAACCAACTTTAATCAAGACTTTACATAAAGTCCTATTAATTATTTATTTTTCTAAATTTCCTTATTTTTTAATTCATTAACAATTTATCTAAATCAACGATTAATCAATTGTCAATCTCCAAATTAGGAACTCTAGAATACCATTAGACTAGAAAACTTAAACTTATTTTATTGTCTTGAACTTAGGGTATACTTGGAATCGTTGTGCCGCATTTATTCTATATCAAGGGATTCAATACTATCATTAAGGTGCGTTTACATAGCCCCTTTTCACTATTTTCGGGTAAAACATGTTATACTTTCAATTGCAATTCAACATAAGTGTCTATGTGTTATTCTATGTTGCATTATGTCTTAAACATTACTATGGTAAGCACAATTATACTAGCATAATCATTAACTCCGTACAAGCCAACGATACACAATGATAGATCTATTGGACTGACAACCCCACCCGGATACGTTACCTCCAGTATGGGTAGCGTGGATGATTGTTATTGCAAAAAAAATGAGTGAACCATATGCATATGGGATGAACCACAATATTATAGTCACAAGGTTTGATTATGCACACGATTTACTGGGTAGTATTGTTTTCACATAAGGACTAGACTTGCCATGACACTCGAATTGTACAAATTTTATTCAATATTCAAACCTATGTAATTCTCACCAACCTTTGTTGACCCAAAATATTTTCAAACTTAATATGTTTCAGGTTATAGCTTGCTTGAAGATTAGAGTAAATGCTTGAACATGTGTATTTAGTATTTCTCATTTGATGTACAATTTCTTTTAGAACAATTGTACGTAATTTATTTAAATCAATTATTGAAATTTATTATTTACCATGAGCTACTGAACAATCATCACTACGTGACACCTCGATGTTTTCGCCATCGGTTGGGGTTTTACAGATTGGTATCAGAGCCATGGTTATAGGGAATTAGGTTATTAGAAAAATAATCTAGTCTATAACCATAGGCTTTTAACCAGTACTTGTTCCTTTTACTTGCTACCCTACTTGTTTCTATTCTCTATCTCCATCCTACTTCTTATCCCTACTTTAGCCTCTACAAGATGATCTCTCTCCATCACTGGATTTACCCTTAGACTAATAGGACAAATTCCTCAGGCCCTAACCTGAATTACCTTGTTAATCTTGTCAAAGTTCTATATTCTAATAACGAACACGTGCAATCTGGAACAGTATTCTGAGTTTTCTGTCTAGGACTGGCATTGCGCATAAATCCCAATCAGACGAGGGACCCGGATGCCTACCTGGGAATTCTCGGGATGAGTGTTCACTTATAGGCTAAAGCATGTCTTCACTATGTTATTAGAATCTAGAAGCTTTGATAAGTCAACGTTTTCGTTTATTCGTTTAATTAATGAATAAACGATTACACTCCTTATTATATCCCCTTTATCCTTGATTCACCCTATGTCTCATTAAAACCTTCATTGTGTCTCTTACAGATAATGCCTCCTCGTCGCAGCTCTCGTATTAACAACTATCATGATGGTGAAAGCATCATCATCAACAACAACAACAACAACCATGACAACAATGTCCAACTCACGGCGATCATTTCCCAGCAAATGGCTCAACAAATAGCAAAATTAGTTCCCAATTTGGTGGCTCAAGTCGTTCAAATGAATGGAAATGGAAATGGCAATGGCAATGGGAATGGTAATCACAATGGGAATGGCAATGGGAACGGGAATGCTCACCCTGTTTATACCCTCAAGCACTTCAACTCTTGCAACCCTCCTAAGTTTAGCGGGAACGAAGGAGCCACTGGCCTCCTTCAGTGGTTCGAAGGTATCGAAAATACCTTCATTAATAGCGAGTGTCCTAACAAACTTAAAGTTCGCTATGCTATGAGTGTCCTCCAAAAGCGGGCACTCACATGGTGGAACGAAGAGAAACAGACTCGTGGAGCTAAAGTCGCACTGGCCTTAACTTGGGAGCAAGCTAAAGACGTCATGAAGGCGGAGTTCTGCCCTCGTAATGAAATCAAGAAGTTGGAAGATGAGTTTCACGATCTTGCCCAAGACAGTGGAGAAAACCTAGCCTACAACACTCGTTTCCACGAACTTAGTCTACTGTTGCCACATAAGGTCACCCCCTTGCCTGTTGCAATCGAAAAGTACATTGGCGGCTTACCCATGCAGATTCAGGACACGGTGTGGGGAATGAACCCTGCTACTCTCAAGGAAGCAAAGCGTTTGGCGGCCACCCTAACAGATAACCATGTGAAGGCAGGAACTCTGACTCAGAAAAAGGGAAAAGAAAACTATTGTGAAAGATACTCCCCAACCTACTATCGAGATTAAAACTGAGTCCTCAACCAACGGAAGACGCAAGGCCAGGAATTTCGCAATAGGTGCCACTGCCCCACCCAACAAGAAACAGTATATCGGTAACCATCCTAAGTGTAACACCTGTCAGTATCACCACCCAACCCAAGTGCCTTGCGTCAATGTACCAATTGTCAAAAGTACGGACATCTCGTGAATGTTTGTCGAATTCCTGCTACTAATGCCCCTGCTGCTCAGAATAATCCTACTAGGAATGCTACAGCCCCCAATCCTCAAAATGGTAGGCCTGCTCGTGGACAATGTTTCGAGTGTGGTGACCCCAATCATTTTCGTAATCAATGCCCTAACCTGAAGCGAGATCAAGACCCTCCAGCTGCTTAACGACAAGATCCACCATTTGAATGTTATTTGCTTTTTAAAATTCTATGTATTGACGCATTTTGATTCAAGTAATAAATTCTAGTATTGAAATTTTTGTCTTTTATATGAGAGTTTGTTTATCTAGTATGTTCATAACACTTGGATACATGCTTGTTTGAATATGAACTAATTGCTATATTAATATCTAAATATATACAATTACAACTCACATACTATACTTGTTACACTTATAAACTTTCTTACATAAACATATTATCAATTTGCAATTTATGTGCGATAATTGTTACACTTAATCGAACAACTGGTAGAGGTCCTAACAACCTGCTCAACAATCGGTAGAGGTTCCTACTCACTGGCTGGCAAAGGTTTTTTCTTGCTCAACAGTTGGACTCATTTTTGGATACATTGTATACGACTCAATCACAAGGTTATTTTACATGTGTGTGTAGAGTCATAGAAGGACACAAAACCCTAATGTAAGTTAAATTGGCGATTGCGGTCTGGAACGTAATCATGAATTTACAGGTACGTTAAGGTAGTGTGAAATTCTATCAAAGTTTTCAGTAGATAACTAATTATAAACTCTAGTTACCTGGTAGTTCATTTAGTCTTTCTATAGTCAATCAACTCACGTATCTCTTTTAGGATTCCTAAAACTTAAGTTTAGTGTGTTGCTAGATTCTTATTCTCCTTGCTATTTCAGACGAACCTAATCCAACCCTTAAAACTCACACATATCAAACCTCTTACCCAAATTATTCGAAACAGATTATTCTATTACCTATAAATCCATGTCGTACCTTAACCCAAATTTTCCAGACTCAACTCTGTGTTTTAATAACTTCAAGACGAAGATTCCAAAAGTAGGGGAGACTGTAACATTGCATATTTTCCCTAAATTTTTTTAATTAATAAAAAAATGTGTTTGTTTTAAACAATATATGTTTTTAAACACCTTAAACTAATAGTTATTTAATAAAATCGTTGGATTCCCTGACGTTTTGAATAATTTAAAATTTTTCGTAACATTTTTTTTTGTGTAATCATAATGTATATATATAAGAAAATGCTTCAAAAAAATTAAGTGTTGGTGCCGGGACTCGAACCTGAGTCCAACCCGGTCTTTTGTGACAATATCCCAGCACTTTTAAAGTTAACACCTTCCTTTGAAAGCCCAGTCAACTATAAAAGTCAAACTGCAATCAATCCTTTTCAAATCAAGATTAATCACGCGTTTTTTATTGGGATTAAGTATGGAAACAGAATAGATCGACTATGCAGCTTAATCCCCACGCAAAACCCCATCAAAACATACCAAATATAAGCTAATTACGCGTTTTTACATAAGATATGGGTCAAATTTTCCAATTATACGAATCTGTATGTTATAATACTAGGTTATGTACCCGTGTAATACACGGGTGAACAATTTAAATTATATATATATATATATTATATATAAATTTAAAATATAATTAAGAAAAATTAGATTACATATTAAATATTCATCAGCCCCTAAATGACCCATTATATATGTATTATATATAAATTTAAAAAAAGTTGCCTTTACAACCGAAAAAATATTAAATATTCATCAGCCCTTAAATGATTTATTGTAAAAAACATTTTTATTCGCATACAACTTTTTTCAAACATTCCAAAATATATCTTCCATACCGTGGCTATTACCTTATAAGACTGCAGGTACAACAAAAAAAAATCAAAAAGTAATAAAGGTAAATTTGTTTAGGCTAGGATATAAAAAAAA
The DNA here is from genome assembly GCA_028751855.1 of Ambrosia trifida. NCBI lineage: Eukaryota > Viridiplantae > Streptophyta > Magnoliopsida > Asterales > Asteraceae > Ambrosia > Ambrosia trifida. The sequence continues at coordinate 43,466,333 of CM054125.1, forward strand.
TGAAATTAATTTAAAAGTATCTCCTCATCCGTTAAACCATCCCAATCGAATATTGTAAAAAGAATCATGTGTTTTCTTTTAATAATAAAATGAGAGAATTCATGAGGGAGTGTCATGTGTCCGTCACGTGTTTTCTTTTATTATATAGTGTATATGTAGATATATAAGATCAAATATTGTAAAAAAGAATCATGTGTTTTCTTTTATTAATGATTTCGGTTACAACTATGATTATTAATATAATTAATAAAATTCATTTTAATAAATTTATAATATGGTTTTGCAAATCAATTATTATAATTAAATTTGATTTTATTGTATTAAATTAAATAATAAAATGAGAGAATTCATGAGGGAGTGCCATGTGTCCCTCATGTGTTTTCTTTTATTATATAGTGTAGATGTAGATGTAGATGTAGATGTAGATGTAGATGTAGATAAATTGAACCCTTCTCTATAGCCTAAACACACCGAAAAATCTTCTCCCACCTTCAATTTCTGTAGATCCCTCGATTATAATTTATGAAAAACAGCAAACTTTTTTTAAACCCTTCTATTTATAATTTTCATAATTTATGAAAAACAATAAACTTTTCCCTAAACCCTTCTATTTTTTAAACCCACTGAAAAATCTTCTCCCAAGCATCATCCCTTTTTATTTTCATAATTTATGAAAAACAGCAAACTTTTTTTTAAACCCTTCTATTTATAATTTTTTAACTATTAATCTTTTAAAATAGTTTTTAAATATTAAAAATGGTTTATAAATTCTACAAAAATTATTTTATGTTATTCTAATGGTAAAGTTTATCATACAACTTTTAGTTTTTCAAAAATAAATTATTTAATATATATAAAATATATTACAAGTTTATTCATTTATAAATTAAAAATTCTATAAAAATATCTAAACGATTTTATAAAATTTCACAAAAATTATTTTAAACTTATAAATCAATAAATGTTCCAGAAATAAAATTTGATTTAAAAAAAACGCTTTTTTATTATTTTTAATTAAATGTTTGCTATTTTAATCATAAATAATTCATAATAAATCCGTTTTTCATTATTTTTATATCAAAATCTTACATAAATTATTTTTGATCATTTAGAACAGAAATATAAATTTTAATTTGGAACTTTATTAATTTTAATATTTTTAGACATTAATACTAAATTTGGACAAATAAATATTAATATACTATATATTCAATAATTAAGAAAATAATTTTATAAAAATTATTTTCACATTTAAAACATTGTAATACAACCAACTTTAATCAAGACTTTACATAAAGTCCTCTTAATTATTTAGTTTTCTAAATTTCCTTATTTATTAATTCATTAATAATTTATCTAAATCAACTATTAATCAATTGTTAATCCCCAAGTTAGGAACCCTAGAATACCATTAAACTAGAAAACCTAAACTTATTTTATTGTCTTGAACTTAGGGTATACTTGGAATCGTTGTGCCACATTTATTCTATATCAAGGGATTCAATACTATCATTAAGGTGAGTTTACATAGCCCCTTTTCACTATTTTGGGGTGAAACATGTTATACTTTCAATTGCAATTCAACATAAGTGTCTATGTGTTATTCTATGTTGCATAATGACTTAAACATTACTATGGTAAGCACAATTATTCTAACATAATCATTAACTCGGTACAAGCCAACGATACACAATGATAGATCTATTGGACTGACAACCCCACCTGGATACGTTACCTCCAGTATGGGTAGCGTGGGTGATTGTTATCTCAACAGAAATGAGTGAACCATATGCGTATGGGATGGACCACAATATTCTAGTCACAAGGTTTGAGTATGCACACGATTTACCGGGTAGTATTGTTTTCACATAAAGACTAGACTTGCCATGACACTCGAATTGTACAAATTTTATTCAATATTCAAACCTATGTAATTCTCACCAACTTTTGTTGATCCAAAATATTTTCAAACTTAACATGTTTCAGGTTATAGCTTGCTTGAAGATTAGAGTAAATGCTTGAAGATGTGTATTTAGTATTTCTCATTTGATGTACAATTTCTTTTAGAACAATTGTATGTATTTTATTTAAATCAATTACTGAAATATATTATTTACCATGAGCTACTGAACAATTATCACTACGTGACACCTCGATGTTTCCGCCATCGGTTGGGGTGTTACAAGTAGGGTTCTAATTGCCACCTGTAGGGGGCGAGTAGGCCCCTACTCACCTGAAAAGGTAGCAATTAGGATTCCTACTCGCCTATAAAGGTAGCAATTAGGATTCCTAATTGCCAGTTTGATTCCTAGTTGCGTGTTTTGATGCCTAGTCTTGTGTTTTGCTGCTGTATGTATATTTTGAAACCCCGAAACATGGTTTGACACCTAGGAACATATTGGGAACCTCGTGACATGTCTAAAAACTTGATAACACGTGTTTGGAGTCATATATGCAGTATGTGGACTGTATGATAGACTTGGTGAACTGTTGTGCGTATTAAGTGCATGTTTACATGTGATTGCTTGGTTACTTGTATTTGACTAACACGGGGGATGTCGGGTCTTGTCTTGTGTGGTTAGATTAACGTTCAAACATGTTTTCAAATGTACACAGTTATGGTTTGGACATTCAGGGACTAGTTGACCTACAGGTCATTAGTCCGGATACTTATATACATCTTATGATAGGTCGCCGATACTAGGGACTATCATTTCATTGTTTATTAGCTTTTAAGAAGAACGTAACCTAAGGTGAGTATCACAACCCCACTTTTACTGGTTTTACTTTCGGGGGATGAACATGCTACGTATTCTTATTCTTAAAAACTTATGTCTTACTATGGTCGACTTTTGGTTACTATATGATTTGTTAAAGTCATGGGGAAAACCATGAATGTGTGAGGTAGCACAACGGGGAAATGTGGATAGATCTATTAGGCGTGACCTGCCCCACTCGAAGGCTGGGAGCCGGGCGGGTGCATGTTGTCTCGACTTATGTATTCATTATTCCGGCATGAGTATACTTGTATTCGTATTCGTGTATTCGTGTTTAGTAATGGTTTTCCAATCGTAGTAGTAGCATTACATACGCCTAGTTAGCGTGCACGTGACATAGTATCGACATGATTGAACTTGGTACACTTTTGGAACGTTTTATAAAAACCTGTGAACTCACCAGCATTATATTTTGATATCTTTTTGGCATGTTTTCTCAGGTCGCTAAGGTAGCAGCATATGGACTAGGCGCACGGGTCTTGCATGGCGACTAGGGTCTTCTAGTTTCATGTTTTCGAATAACTATTTTAGACTATGTTTATCATGTTTTGGAGTTGTAAACATGTTTAAGCTTCCGCTACTAGTTTTTTGTTATTAAAAACTTGATGATTTGGTCTACATATTTTACATTTAGTTGTCGTTGACTGTGACCGTTGACTTGGATCCTGGTGTTTCACGCGCCTCGCGGTAAAATCCCGCAAGTGGAATTTGAGGTTGTGACAAAGCATGAGCTAAGTTTGCTTGTTAGGTACTGGTGGAGTGGTTCAGAAAAGATTTGGTTCTTTTTGTGACTCATGTTCGATTTCTACCATCCCTATTATTTTCTACGACATTCATGTGAAAAGCGAATACGGGTGGTGCCAGTTCGATTCGGATTGGAGGGAGCCAAGAGGCTGGCAGCGGTCCAGTAGTCAACTTTGGCCACATCGTCCGGTGTCACGATGGCTGGTACGTCTCGTTCCTTATCGTTAAAAAAATAAAAGTTAAACCACCATTTTAGTAATTTTAAGTTGTATCTCAATAGCCAATCACTCAATCCTATTTGATTCTAGTCACCACCCTATTAAATAAATATCAACTTTTAGTTTAATTTAAATGCCTTGGCCAAATTGAGCTTATTTTTGGTTTTTTAGGTCGTGATAATAATTAACTATATGTAAAACCCGTGTGAAAACACGGACGTTTTTAGAAATTTTACATACCAAATTTTATTAAATAATGAATTACTATACATTTTTTAATGTTTAATATGTAAGGTTTTACTTTTTACTTTTTACGTTCTTAAGTGAATTGCTTTGCCCATTGTATCTAAAAGTCTCTTAAGATAGCTACTTATACGAACTGTTCGTATCTGTTATGAGTGGTGCTTACAGCTATGAGTGGAAGATTCCTTAAAACTCATGCATTTATACAGACTAACCTTCACCCGTCCGAGAAAATTTAAACATTATTATTACGAATCCTTACATTCTCCATAGAATTTAAATATAGCAGATCAAAGTTATAGCAACCTCAAACTACAATTCAACTTCTTATACCTATAGCAGGTACCCTCCAGACTAATTCATTGAACTTCAAGCAACAACACTTATGACCCTATAATCACAACAAGATATTTAGGAATTAAAACAAACCATCAAACAACTAACATGTTCAATGAAACAAAAGTTAAGAAACCGTAAAGCTTAAAAAACACATGCAGGAGAGCATAGGCATGTAAAGGTACCGCAACAATCCTACAATTTGCCTTTAAAATAACTTATTCCTCATGAATAGAATTTGGTAGCTCGGGTGCAGTGGATAAACCATGGTTATTATTGTCAGAATTCTTGGTAGCAATCGTAGCAATATCACCTATGATGTTTACACCCAAAACTAAATATACAAATTTTCAGTTTACTATAAAAGACAACAATTTTAAAAAATCTTTAAAGGATATCATTGAAGCCACAAATTCTAAAGCTTTAAAGGGCATACTGCTATTACATCAAACGATTATAAAAGGCCTGGTCTATTTCAACCCCCACCTTCTATTTTCACCCCCCTCAAAGCGCCTCGCTTAGGTTTGCCCCCATTTCGAGGAGGTCAGTACGAGGTCAGAAAAAACTGAAATTTTAAAAGCAAAGCGCCTCGCTTAGGCCTAAGCGAGGCGCTTCGAATCTAACTTTATTTTTTGGTAGTTTTTTGGTGTTTTAAATTTTAAAAGCGAAGCGCCTCGCTTAGGCCTAAGCTAGGCGCTTTACCCCCAAAGCACCTCTCTTTGGCCAAAGCTAGGTGCTTTGACCCTTTTATTTAAAAATATATATATATATATATATATATATATATATATATATATATTGTTTTAATTAAATTTAAAAGGTTTTACTTAATTAAAAAAATATTTTAATTCATTTTTAATTGTTTTAACTAGTTTCCAATCAAAGAAAAATTAGTTTGGCGTGTTTCGGTTCGTTTATTGCTCGTTTGTAGTTTTCAGAACATACAACCGAGAATGAACAACTTTCATAAATATATGTACGTAACACATGAAGTGTGCAATCAATACCATGTTTTACCAAATTTCAAATTTTACATCTCTAATCGATATACTAGACTTCTGGACATTGTTTAACGTGTTTTGGTTCGTTTAGTTGCTCGTTTCAGAGCAAACAACCGAGTATGAACAACTTTCATAAATCAATGTACGTAGCACATGAAGAGTGCAACCAATACCATATCTTATCAAATTTCAAATTTTACATCTTTAATCGATATACTGGACTTTCGGACCTTGTTTGACGCGGTTTGGTTCGTTTAATTGCTCGTTTGTGTTTTCAGAACAAACAACGGTGAATGAACAACTTTCATAAATAATAATATAACTTTTAAAGTCAGGTGTTTTACCTCCAATTAAACTATCGTTACCTGATCAGGTCCGGTAACGAACCGTACCGGTTTCAAACTGACCGCCCAGTAACGAACCGTATCGGTTTCGAACTGACCGGCCCGTTATCCACCAGGACCGTATCGAACTGATCAGGTCCGGTAACAAACCGTATAGGTTTCGAACTGACCGGACCGTTATCCACCCAGATCGTATTGACCTGATCAGGTCCGGTAATGAACCGTACCGGTTTCGAACTGACCGCCCGGTAACGAACTGTATCGATTTCGAACTGACCGGCATGTTATCCACCCGGATCAAATCAACCTGATCAGGCCCGGATACGAACCTTACCGGTTTCGAACTGACCGGCCCGTTATCCACCCAGATTGTATCGACCCGATCAGGTCCGGTAACGAACCGTACCGGTTTTGAACTGACCGGACCGTTATCCACCCGGATCGTATCGACCTGATCAGGTCCGGTAACGAACCGTACCGGTTTCGAACTGACCGCCCGGTAACGAACTGTATCGATTTCGAACTGACCGGCCCGTTATCCACCCAGATTGTATCGACCCGATTAGGTCCGGTAACGAACCGTACCGTTTCGAACTGACCGGCCCGTTATCCACCCAAATTTTATCGACCCGATCAGGTCCGGTAACGAACCGTACCGGTTTCGAACTGACCGGCCCGTTATCCACCCGGATCGTATCAACCTGATCAGGCCCGGATACGAACCGTACCGGTTTCAAACTGAATGGCCCATTATCCACCCAGATTGTATCGACCCGATCAGGTCCGGTAACGAACCGTACCGGTTTTGAACTGACCGGCCCGTTATCCACCCGGACCGTATTGACCTGATCAGGTCCGGTAACGAACCGTACCGGTTTCAAACTGATCGCCCGGTAACGAACTGTGTCGGTTTCGAACTGACCGGCCCGTTATCCACCCGGATCGTATCGACCTGATAAGGCCCGGATACGAACCGTACCGGTTTAAACTGACCAGCCCGTTATCCACCCAGATTGTATCGACCCGATCAGGTCCGGTAATGAACCGTACCGGTTTTGAACTGACCGGCCTGTTATCCACCCGGACCGTATCGACCTGATCAGGTCCGGTAACGAACCGTACCGGTTTCGAACTGACCGCCCGGTAATGAACTGTATCGGTTTCGAACTGACCGGCCCAATATCCACCCGGATCGTATCGACCTAATAAGGCCCGGATACGAACCGTACCGGTTTCAAACTGACCGGCCCGTTATCTACCCAGATTGTATCGACCCGATCAGGTCTGGTAACGAACTGTACCGGTTTTGAACTTACCGGCCCGTTATCCACCCGGATCGTATCGACCTGATCAGGTCCGGTAACGAACCGTACCGATTTCGAACTGACCGGGCTGTTATGCACCCAGATCTTATCGACCTGATCAGGGCCGGTAACGAACCGTACAGGTTTCAAACTGACCGCCCGGTAACGAACCGTATCGGTTTCGAACTGACCGGCCCGTTATCCACCCGGATCGTATCGACCCGATCAGGTCCGGTAACGAACCGTACCGGTTTCGAACTGACCGGCCCGTTATCCACCCGGATCGTATCGATCCGATCAAGTCCGGTAACGAACCGTACTTGAAGACTGGATTCGGTGCAATCAGAATCTGAATATTATATTACAATAATATTACGTTGAGCATCATCAATCTGGTATTAGTGGTTGGAAACTGTGATGACAAAGCTGGTGTGTGTTGAAACAAGGTATGGATATGGAGAACATGGAATGAGATGATTTCGATTTTCGTACAAAGATTCCATAAGTAAAAGTCAGTTGTTATCGGAGAGGAGAGATAGCTGTCAACGATCAAGGCAACATACTTGAAATCAATGGGAAGGTAAACAATTCCTGCTCATCTTGATGAATATCTTCATCAATCTCCTTGATCTACGCATAAGTGTGAGAGTCGATCCGACTGTTGATTTCTTTTTGCAACCGGTACAACGAACTCTGAAGGTTTGCGCGTTAGCGCCGATCCGATTGTTAAAAGTATCAAGACTATGAAATTAGTAAAACAACTTTTCAGTTGTTATCGGAGAGATAGCTGTCAACGATGAAGGCAACCTGATAAAGGCTGGACACGAGTGTAATCAAACAAGGTGCTATGAAAACCACCAACGATCAATTATAATATATTCCGGAAGTCAAGCATATAAATTAAACATGCAAAAATTATGTTCTGAAAAATATGGGTATCGAATGTATAGTCGGAGGACCACGTACAATGATTCATCAAAGTTGTACAAAGCTGGATGTTTTTACTAAAAAACCCAAACGAGCAATAAACGAAGCGAAACGCCCCAAACAAATTTTCTTGACTTGGAAACAACTTAAAAGAACTAAAAATGAATTAAAATTATTTTTTGGTCAATAACAGATAATTTTAAATAATTAAAAGAAATTCATTTTAAAAAAAAGGCCAAAGCGCCTAGCTTTGGCCAAAGCTAGGCGCTTAAATGCCTAGCTTTGGCCAAAGCTAGGCGCTTGAGTGGTTTGATTAGACCACAGGTGCCTAGCTTTGACCAAAGCTAGGCGCTTTGGCTTTTTTTTTTTTTTTTTAAAAATGAATTTCTTTTAATTCTTTAAAATTATCTGTTATTGACCAAAAAATAATTTTAATTCATTTTTAGTTCTTTTAAGTTGTTTCCAAGCCAAGAAAATTTGTTTGAGGCGTTTCGCTTCGTTTGTTGCTCGTTTGGGTTTTCAGTAGAAACATCCAGCTTTGTACAACTTTGATGAATCATTGTACGTGGTCCTCCGACTAAACCTAACACACAACAATTTGTTTTAATTCATTTTTAAGTGTTTTTAATTACTTTTCAATAAATGAAGGTCCTCACATTTTAGTAACATTTTAGATTAAATGGGATTTAGAACAACCACATGTCAAGAAATGATAATTTTCAAATATTGCAGATCATGGTGTTACCAAGCATGTCAAGAAATGATAATATTCAAATATTGCAGATCAAGGTGTTACCAAGCATGTCAAGAAATGATAATTTTCAAATATTACACTCGTGTTCAGCCTTTATTAGGTTGCCTTCATCGTTGACAGCTATCTCTCCGATAACAACTGAATTTTACTTGCTTGCCTGAAAAGTTGTTTTACTAATTTTATAGTCTTGATACTTCAAGGTACCATGTATCGTATCGACCCGATCAGTTTCGGTAACGAACCGTACCAGTTTTGAACTGACCGCCCGGTAACGAACGTACCGGTTTTGAACTGACCGGCCCGTTATCCACCCAGACTGTATCGACCCGATCAGGTCCGGCAACGAACCGTACCGGTTTCAAACTGACCGGCCCGTTATCCACCCGGAAATGTATCAACCCAATCAGGTCCGGTAACGAATCGCACCGGTTTCGAACTGACTGCCCGGTAATGAACAGTACCGGTTTCGAACTGACCGGCTCGTTATCCACCCGGACCGTATCGACCCGATCAGGTCCGGTAACGAACCGTACCAGTTTCGAACTGACCGGCCCATTATCCACCCGTTGAGGTGCTTAAGAAACGAGCAATTTGACGAACCAAACTGCGTCAAACAAGGTCCGAAAGTCCAGTATATCGATTAGAGATGTAAAATTTGAAATTTGATAAGACATGGTATTGATTGCACTCTTTATGTGCTACGTATATTCATTTATGAAAGTTGTTCATACTCAGTTGTTTGCTCTGAAACGAGCAATTAAAAGAACCAAAACGCGTTAAACAATGTCCGGAAGTCTAGTATATCGATTAGAGATGTAAAATCTGAAATTTGGTAATACATGGTATTGATTGCACACTTCATGTGTTACGTACATATATTTATGAAAGTTGTTCATTCTCGGTTGTTTGTTCTGAAAATCACAAACGAGCAATAAATGAACCGAAACACGCCAAACTAATTTTTCTTTGATTGGAAACAAGTTAAAACAATTAAAAATGAATTAAAATATTTTTTTAATTAAGTAAAACCATTTAAATCTAATTAAAACAATATATATTTTTTTTTAATAAAAGGGCCAAAGCACCTAGCTTTGGCCAAAGAGAGGTGCTTTGGGGGTAAATCTAGAAAACATGTCCAGATTCATCCCCCCTAGAAAAAAGGGGCCAAAGCGCCTCGCTTTGGCCTAAGCGAGGCGCTTTGAAGTTGCTTTTTGCTTTTCCCGATAAAGTAGTCAACCTAGTACTACGATTTGACCCAAAGCGCCTCGCTTTGGGCAAAGCGAGGCGCTTTGAAGGGGGGTTGAAATAGAACCCAAGGGGTGTAAATAGAATGGTCCTTATAAAATACTATTATTATATAGTATTGAACTAAACTGAATGAAATAAAAATAATGACTATAATTCCTGAAAGGTTTATTAAACTATTCATGCCAAACTTCTCAGTTAAATTTACCTTTGGATTAGTGACTAATTTTGAAAACAACTTTGCGCCATCTTGGGCTCGACACTAAGTTTGGGCTCCATGTTAGTAATTTGACCACTTGGCTTCAAGTTTCTATTGTATATCTACATGCATGAATTTAAATAAACTTGATCAAAAATATAATAGGATTAAATTACAAAAGCCATCCATCATATAGATGGTAGAGAATGACTGCCTACACAAAAACAATTAAGAAGATCAATAGAAATTACAAAACATAATAAGAAATGCAGGAAAACAATATTAAAGATTGATAGAATTTACAAAGGATCATAGGAAATGGATGAATATAAGAAACAAAAGCAAACATGATAACATACCATGTTGAACGTTGTCACGGAAACATCAAAATAATCATTTGTGGTGCCCGAGAATTTATTGATGATTGAGGCTAAATTGGCCACAACTTTACTACTCTTAGTCCCCCACTAACCCGTGTTAACTACTGTTGAGTATTAACCACAAATATATTTGAGATGATAACTCTATTTGACGATCGTTGACAAGCTTTGCGTGACAGACGTTGTGTTTTCACCTTATTTCTAATAGTTTTCACTTTAACCACTGTTAAGCATCACTAACCACTGTTAAGTATCATTTACCACCATTGAGTATTAACCACTGATATATTTAAGATGATAATTCTGTTTGACCATCGTTGACGGACTTTGTGTTTTCACCTTATTTCTAACAGTTTTCATCTTAACCATTGTCAAGCAGTAATCACTGTTAAGCATCACTAACCATTGTTAACCATTGTTGAGTATTAACCACTGATATATTTAAGATGATAACTTTGTTAGACCATCGTTGACAGACTTTATGTTTTCACCTTATTTTTAACAGTTTTCACCTTAACCACTATCAAGCAGTAACCGCTGTTAATCATTGTTAACCACTATTGAGTATTAACCACTGAATACCTGAGATGATAACTTTGTTTGACCATCGTTGATAGACTTTGTGTTTTCACCTTATTTCTAACTGTTTTTACCTTAATCACTGTCAAGCAATAACCACTATTAAGCATCATTAATCACTGTTAACCATTGTTAACCAATGTTGAGTATTAACCACTAATATATTTGAGATGATAAGTCTGTTTGACCATTATTGACAGACTTTGTGTTTTCACCTAATTTCTAACAGTTTTCACCTTAACTATTGTCAAGCAATAACCATTGTTAAGCATCACTAATCACTGTTAACCACTGTTGAGTGTTAACCACTAATATATTTAAGATGATAACTCTGCTTGAACATCGTTGACAGACTTTCTGTGACAGACTTTGTGTTTTCACCTTATTTCTAACAGATTTCACCTTAACCACTGTTAGGCATCACTAACCATTGTTAACCACCAAGCATTAAGCGTCACTAACCGCTCTTTTGATTCCCGGATAGCGGTCAAAGCATCGCTGTTTTGACAAAATAGTCATGTGTGTGTGGATTAATTTTATCTTCATTTCTCGTGCCCAACTCACAATTTCGCTACCTCTAAATATAACTAAATTTTTTTCCAAAGAAATACGTTTTAAGCTATATAGATTTTTAACTAATCAACACACATAATTAAACGCACTACAACATGCCAACTCATTAGAACAAATGCATATAAATATCCTCCAAATTCTCCACTTCACTTTTCAAACCCCTAATTAAAACCAAAACCATCAACATCACCTAACACCATAAAATAATAAAACATACCCAAAACTAATAAAATATCGCTTATGGAATAAACGCTTAAACTCTAGGGCATCTTCTTCCTCCTATCACCAATACCCATCCATCCCCCTTAATTCATACATTAATAATAATCATCGTCATTCAACCCTCATTCAATCCATCCTCACAACCAAAAGATGATTAATGATAAATCTCAACCTATATCAGGCGATCAAATCAGCCGATCAAAACAAAGATGTTAATAACTAAATCATTGGTGTCTATTTTCTACTCTAGTAACCTATCTAACCTCTGTTAACATCTACCGGTCAAAATTCTTACAATCAAACTACATAAAACCTTAAAAAAACAAAATAACAACAAACATCGTTTAATAGCCTAAAACGATAAGAAAAATAGAGTTAATTAGAGGTAAGCGATGAGATGATTAAGTAAGTTTACCCATCTAGCTTACACACTTACCCATACCCACATATACTTACATACATGTTGTACACACCACACAAATTATCAACATTGCATTAGCTTCCCAAACCTCACAATTACTTAAATCATAATAATTATATAAGTTGAAAGTGGTTAGGTGTAAAAATATATATAAATAAATAAATGGCATAGTGAAAGAGGTGGGTTACTTAATAAAAGTTTTGTCTGATGTTCGATCCTTGAATCTTATAGCATAACCAACTTCCTCACCCAATCTGACATCAAGCTCTTGTGAGAATTTGTATGCAAATAGCCAAATCTTTCTATTTGGACATATTTGCAATAATAGAAGTTTAAGTTGTTACCTAACTTATCCCAGCCCCTAGGTATCAATAAGAAATCAGGTGATGGGTGAACCTCATTTTTTTGATTCTAGAGGTTGTACATCAGGATATAACTTAAACAGACTAATGTAAGGGTGCGCCAGAACTAGCCCGACGGTAGTTCGTTTCGTCCATTATGTGTATTTCGGTTTAAATTAGTTAGAAGTTGTGGATAAGTTAGTTGATGAGTTGAGATAGTTAGTGTGTTATTATGTACTTAATTAACATTGTTTAAATTGTATATGTGATTATCAACTATTTGGGCTGTTAAAAAAGGAACAAAGTTGGTTATTTTTTTTATTTGGTTAGAACTTAGAATGTTGTTTTTTTTTCCAGCATTATTTAATCTGCATTGTGATTCTTTCTCTTTTAAGATTATGTTTTTGGGAGTATAAGTTGTGTCAGCCTATTCAATTTTGTTACACATCGAGTATCTTTTTCTTTAATAATCTTATGTGTTATTAAATGGCCTTTATATCCTTAAACTTACAAAGCTGGTATTATAATTTGAGTATGTTATGTGATATAAAAAGGAGATATGTTTCTTCTGATTTGTTTAGAAATGAAAACTATGATACAAAAGTGAATGTTTTCTCACTTGTCTTGATTTTACAAAAGGTATGATTTTATGACACTCTTTTTTTGCTATATAAATTATACACACACGTAAGGCCCATATTATTTATATGGTGAAAGTGAATATGGTGTTGTTAAGCATTTAACCTTACATGTGAAACCATCAAAAGTACGTAGTTTTGAATATAACTTTCTAAAAAAATTGATTTTATTTATTTTTTACCTTAATTCCTCTCAATAAATTTAGCAAACTTTGACTTTGATTTCCCTGGTTCACCTTCGCTTTCAAGAAATTCATTTCCAATTACATAAAAAAAAATAAAGTTCGTAAGTTCATATAGACGAAGAATTCCAGCAATATCAATCACGTACTAGACAAGCATGTCTTCCTCCTCAATCTTCCATCAAAATCTATTATGTAGACGAATTCTTCCTCTAATTCAAAATATAGTTAATTTTATATATATATATATATATATATATATATATATATATATATATGGATGGTGCTAAAAGTAAACATAATTTATCCATCGAATTTAGGTCAATTAAAAGAAATGAATAGAACAAATAATCAACAGAAGTTAACAAACAAATCTATACATATAATATTTGAAAGCATTCTTGTACACTTGTCAATCTCTCACACCCCTAGCAATCCTCTCTCCTCCTCTCATTAAGCCACATGACACTTTGTGAGAATTTATAAAATTTTCTTTTTTTTAATCAAAATTCCCTAAAATATATATAGGCTAAAAAAATTGACGGACATAACAATTAACATACTATCATCGCAATATTCAAAGAAAACCCTAACCCTACAACGGCGATTCAAGGCGATTCAACCTAAATAATCTCTCCAATCCAAGGTAACTGTATTTTCATTCATATTTCACTAAATCGATGTTCGTTGATTCTTTATTCTTTCTTTTGTTTCACAGATTTTCACTCTATCTTTTTAAAGTTTCGATTAATGTTAATCTTTTGCTCTGTTTTATGTATTAGTTATTGTTCTTTTTTTTTCGATTATTATTGTTCATTCTAATTAATCGTTTTGTATTTGAGAGATGATTTAGGGTTGATGTTATAAGGTTACGATTTATGGTTAAATTGATGTTTTAAGAAAGATACGAATGGATTGTTATGCTTTTAGGTTTCACTGTAGGGGTTTATGATTTAGGTATCGATTTAGGGCTTTTTTTCTTCAATTGATGTTTTAAGGTTTGATTTATTAGCACTGATTATTGGTTTAAGTGATAGATTTCGAATTAGGGTTCATGTTTAAGATTACGATTTATGGGTAAATCAAACTTTTAAGAAAGCTGCCAATGGATTGTTATGGTTTTAGGTTTCAATTTAGGGCTTTATGATTTAGGTATCGATTTAGTGATTTTTAGGGTCAATTGATGTTTTAAGGTTTGATTTATCAAGACTAATTAGTGGTTTAAGTGTTAGATTTAGAATTAGGGGTAATGTTTAAGTTTACGATTTATGGTTACATTGATGTTTTAAGAAAGCTACCAATGGATTGTTATGCTTTTAGGTTTCAATTTAGGGCTTTATGATTTAGGTATCGATTTAGTGATTTATAGGGTCAATTGATGTTTTAAGGTTTGGTTTATTAAGACTGATTAGTGGTTTAAGTGTTAGAATTCTAATTAGGGGTAATGTTTAAGTTTACGATTTATGGTTAAATTGATGTTTTAAGAAAACTACCAATGGATTCTTATGCTTTTAGGTTTCAATTTAGTGCTTTATCATTTAGGTATCGATTTAGGGATTTTAGGGTCAATTGATGTTTTAAGGTTTGTGTGATTCTTCTTTAATTTTCATTTATTATTATTCAGATTGATTAAGGCTTTATGTTTTAGGTTACAACTTAGTGTTTATGTTTTAGGTTTCAACATATATTTCGAAATGTTTTTTGAACCTTTTATTGAATCTGTGTGCATGTTTTTGGCAATTAGTTTGATCTATGCTTAAAGTTTTATTTTTTGTTTATGAAACAGTGACACAATGTTGTATGGCTTTTGGTTATATATGGAGGATAACGACGTAGCTGCTTTGGTAAGATATCTAACATGGTTTACTGTTTTGCCATAATATATGTTTTATACTATAATCTGTTTTCAATATCTTAAATTGTGTGTATTTTGATTCAGGCGTTACCTTCTGATTATGGTGAATGGATCAAGAAATATAATTATCCCACTGGTGTTACCAAGGTCCGCACATTAACCTCTGAGGTGTTCGAGGTTACAGTTTCAAACATCAATGGAAACTGGTACTTCTACGACTGCTGGAGAAGCATGATCAATGCATTAAGGTACCCACCTGAATGTTACTTCATATTTCAATATGAAGAAAATCTTCTTTCATTCCGGATCATCAGTTTCCACCAGGATGCAATATCTACACATGGTAACTTTTTTTACTGCAGCTTGAAGGACCGTAAATCAACGCACAAACGTCTGGTAAGCTTAATGTAATATGTCTCAAATACATTATATAAATATTTTTTTTTACAAAAACATATATTAATGTTTGATAATTTTTTTTACTTCTTAGCACATTAGTCCTTTCGTTTGACATGGATTATTAAATAAACATGTTTTAGTAAATCCAGTGGATTGCAGATCTGTTAGGCGTTCATACTTTGAGTTAGAGATAGAATATGAAGATGGTCATTTTTATGTTACTAGAGGATGGCCTTGGGTGCAGGATGGTCTTGAAATAACAAAGGAACATTTGATTGTTTTTGAGATCTTTAAGCCGGTATTATTCTCTTCTATATTTGTTGAGTTTTTTCTATTTTTAATAATTATTTTACTTCAGTTATGCTAATGAGTTTTAATTTTTCTACTTGAATCAAAAGAGGATCTACAATTTGTCGCTGTTTTTGAAGAACAAGCTTACTCTTCCATGTGAGGAGTTTTGGGCAACAAGGGTTAAGGTGGAATATGAGGATGAAAATGAACTCGATGAAGATGTCATTATTCTTTCTGATGATGATGGACAGGAGGATGCTGAAGGTGAACCGATCCAGGATGTTCAAGACAATTCAATGGAGGTTGATGACGATGGAGCTGAAGCGGTGGAGGAGGAAGGTGTGCCAGTGGTGTTCATTGTTGCCAATCACTTTGTAAGTTTTAGAAGTTAATTATTACAGTTTCCATTTATTTGCACATAAGTCAATCAGGTTTCAAAAATGTGTTTAGACTATACTGTTGACACGTTTGACTTTAGTGTTTAGACTTTAGTTTTGCAAAAGTTAATTTTAACCTGTCAAGGTTTGTTGCAGTCACTTGATGTTCAGTATAAAGATATATAATATATAGTTAGTTAATAGGTCATTTTGCATTTAATGGGTCAATACTATGTTTTGCGAAAGTTGGTTAATTGGTCAAATAATGAGTGTATGTGATTGTTATTACTGTTTCAAGCTTTATGATTTATGTTTCTTCTTGATTCAACAAATATTCATGATGGTTTGAATTAATTGTTAGTGTTTAGACTTTAGTGTCGCAAAAGTTAATTGTTAATCTGTCAAGGTTAGTTGCATTCAGTTGATGTTTAGTATAAAGATAGATAATATATATTCAGTTAATAGGTCAGTTTTGCATTTAATGGGTCACTACTATGTTTTGTAAAAGTTGGTTAATGGGTCAAATAATGAGTGTATGTGATTGTTATTATTGTTTCAAACTTTATGATTTATTTTTCTTCTTAATGGGTCAAATATGCAGGATTTTTATTTGACTATTTTAAATCTGTTTTATAAACTGAATTTGTTTTGAATTGACTTGTGTAACGTATGAAGCTTGAGTGGGCAAAGCAAAATGGTTTGACCCGTAAGAGGGCGTTAACCGTATCTGATGGTGAGGGTCGGTCATGGGGAATGTCTGTGGGAATCGAGGGGTCTAGAGGAAAACCCCGTTACAACATCAGAGGTATGCAGGCTTTTGTTGATGCTAAGGGACTTCATACGGGTGATGAAATGCACTTTCTCTTTTTCAAAAACCAAGGTTTGTTCAGGCTTTCTAATGTGGTTAGAGGTGACGGTAATTAGGTGGTTTAGTTTATGACAATATTTTGGTAGGATGACAACTTTTGGTAGGTAACATATGACAAAAATGGTTTGTGGTTTGTAGTGACCAACTTTTGCACGTTTACTACTCACGTGGTAATTCGTGAATTTTGGTTTTTTTTTTTTTTTTGTTTAGCATCACTAATATTTTGGGTTATGTGGATTAGTTAAAAACACTATATTTTTCATAGTATGTTATGGATATTAGTCATCTATGTTAATGTTATTTGGTTGTTTAGGAAGTAAGATAGTAAACATAGTTTATAAGTTTTTTCTTAAAAAAAAAATTGTTTTTAAAAAAACAATGTTATTTGTTTTTAGTAAATGGTTTGACCTTTTTTAAAAGTTGATAGTAATCTCTTATTAATGCTATTTTGTTAATTATGGAAATAATTTAATTTTTAACAACCAACCGTAATAATAAAACAATGATTTTTTTTAAACATTTATTATTATTTTAGGTTAGTCAATGGTTTGACTTTTTTAAATATCATGTTAATTTCTTATTAATACCAATATTTGTAATTATGGAAATAATTTATTATCACGCAACCACGTGTGATTTTTAAAAAAAATATTAATTTCCAAAACAATGATTTCTTTTTCGGTTAGTATATGGTTTGACCACTTTTGGGAATTCATATTAATTTCTTATTAATGCCAATTTTTGTAATTATGGAATAATATTTTATGGAAATACAAGCCATACTTGACAAACAATCAATTATTCATTTTTGGTACATTCAAATCGTCCAATTTTAGCAAATAAAGAATCAAGGCTATTTTTTGTTTTTTAAAATGCAAACACAATCTTTGAATGCAAAAAAGATTCATTTTTTTTTCTAACAATTTATGAGTTTTTTTTAACTGTAACGTTTAAATTTTATTAATATTTAAAAAATAACAATTAATAAACCCATTAAAAAATATTTAACAAACAATTAAAATAAATTTGGTAGATTTACATCTTTAAGTTATGT
The DNA here is from genome assembly GCA_028751855.1 of Ambrosia trifida. NCBI lineage: Eukaryota > Viridiplantae > Streptophyta > Magnoliopsida > Asterales > Asteraceae > Ambrosia > Ambrosia trifida. Next base: position 43,484,605 of record CM054125.1, read on the forward strand.
TTGACTTATTTAACCACCTTAATTGTTTGACACGGTTTGACTTTTTTCAGTCAATAGCTACTAACAAACAATAAATTATATTTAAAAAAATTTAAAAAATATAATTATATAACTTAAAAATCCTATGGATTATATATGTTTAAGTTTTGTTTTGATGCTTTTAGCAATGATTGACTTATTTAACCTATTTAATTGTTGCACACGGTTTGACTTTTTTCAGTCAATAGATACTAATAAACAATAAATTATATTTAAAAAAATTTAAAAAATATACCTATACAACTTAAAAATCATATGGATTATATATGTTTAAGTTTATTTTAGGTATATTGAAATCTTTACATTTTATACCTATACATTTTAAAAATCGTTTATAATTTAAATAAAAAAATAGAATTTTTTTATTATAGCAACGTCTTAATCTAAATTAATTATGATTTCCATTTCATATTTACCTTTTTTATATTACTAATTGCTTAACATAAATAAATCGTGCAATTTAGCTTATAAATACAGATTTTCTTTAGTACACCTTAGTATCACTATTTCATGAAAAACTCTATCAGGTATATCTATCTTATTTTACATATTAATATAATTATTTATTTTGCATGTAATGATTTAATAGTTAAATTCTATTAACTTGCAGGTTTATGGATCCAAACAACGTTACCTTTTTGAATGACATCACTAGGCCGATGAGTCAATACACAATCAAAGTTAAGGTACTTATACTTTGGTAGCGACCAAATCGAAATATGCAGGGAGAAACTCTTTGTCTAGATATGGTTCTTATGGATGAACAAGTTAGTTTTTAACATATTCATGATTTCATTTATGTTATTAACATATTATTTCCTTTCAACATTACATTTGGACAATTCAACATTGATAACCGTCTTGATGGTTATGTTATACGCAAACTTATAAATACTCTTCAATAGTTGCTTCTCATGAAGAAAGGTTCCTTGACATTCAAGTTATTATTATCATTGAAATATTCCTTTATTATTACTCTTTTGATTCATTATTACATCTTTATTATTTTTATTCTAACGATTTTGACATTTCATTTAATATTGTAGGATTATGTTGTAGATAACACTACTACAGAGTCATCTTCTAGAGTTAGTGTTATACGCGATGATAAGGAAGTGAAGCGTAGCCTGGACAAACTGTATGAGCTTGACGATGATGCAAGTTAATCTACAACTAAAGTTCAAAAGAAATCACCTAAGATCCCCCTTTTGGTTCCTAAGCTTGAGAAATAGGAACATTTAACAATTTCTTTAAAATTTGTCTATTTTTAGGATTTTTATTTAATGTTTGTGACAATTTGATTACGTTTATGATTGGTTTGGTTTTTTTGGACAAATTTCATCTAAATAAATTGTGTGTTTGCATTTTATGGCAAGGTGCAACTTCCAGATTTCAAAGACAGCAGTCTAGATTATCATAATCTTTTCAAGAACATAGACTTCCGAAGCAAATATTTCTTAAAGCACATTCGGCGCTTCAATTCTATGTTCTGTTTTACTTCAATGGGAGGCAAGGTCGACTCAAATATTAATAAAGGCAAGGCTTCGTTCATATACAGAATAAGTGGTGAAAATTATCATGCCCTAGGTGGTCTTATTCCTAAAGATGGAACCACACCAAAATTTTCTCAGTTGTATATCTATGACACTGAAAACGAAGTCTCCAACAGGAAAAAAAATTCAGGTATTATTATACAGTTTATTAATATTAAATTTTACTTATACTTTATTTTTTAGCATTTTTTGTCATCTTTTCATTTCTTTAAATTTTTTATTTATTTATTACAGTAAGGAAAAAGGAGAGTCTAAAAATATTGATGAAGAAGTTGATGTTGAAATCATTCAGTACCTCAAGTCGATGTTAGACTCTAAAAATCAGCTTGTGAAAAGCTATAGGAGTGTACGTGATCGATTTCATGAAAATCCTGAAGTTAGCCTTAAGTTACGTCTTATTGGGAGGAGAACTAAAGATGGCTGACTATACAACTTACCAACTTCATCTGAAATCGTTGCCCTTATACTTACAGACCATGATAACTGTTAGGCCCATAAATTGAGTAGGTTTACGCTTGTCTTTATCCAGCCTGTTTGTGTTAATTGGGCTTAGTTTAGTTATTGGGCTTGGGTTAGGCCATGTGGGCCAAGGCTTTAGTGGACCCTATATAATGTTATGTTTGCTACATTTGTTGGGGTTATACTCTCATTTGTAACACAAGAGCCACCACCTTGTACCAGACAATCCTAGAGATTGTATGCAAGGTGAAGCAGCAATACAAGGGATTTCATTGTGTTTTAATCTTTTGTTCTTCACATTCAATCTTGTTTTCCACACTCGATTGTTTGTTTGATACCCGGTAGAGAGGATTCTGGACTAACAATTGGTATCAGAGCCTAAGAAGTCTTTCGAAGGCTCGGTTTGGTATCAAAGGAAGAAGATCAGAGAAGTTCTTGCTGCGAGAAGAAATGGATCAAATTGTTAACTAGGCAAATTTGAACGGACTAAATACTGACCAGCTCCTTGTAGCTTCCCAAGTGGACAAAGCTATGGAATCTGTCATTGGGACTCATCAGAAGATACCTGTTCTTCAACTTGGAATGTCCTATTCTGAGTGGAAGTTCAGGTTCATTCAAGTTATGAAAATAAAAGAGGCAAAGGCTCTAAGATCTATCTTGAACGGACCTTGTGTGATCACTTATGTGGTTAACGAAATAACTGGAGCCACTACTATCAAACCAAAGAGTATGTACACTGATGAAGATCATGAAAAGACTGATATTGATGAAAGAGCAATTGCTTATCTTCATCAAGGACTTTCACCTGAAGTATCGATTGGAGTTCGTGACAATGCCACTGCCAAAGAACTTTGGGAAGCTCTTTAAAATCTGTATGAGGGAAATGAAGAAATGAAAGAAAGCAGAAGGGAGATGCTGAGTCAGAAGTTTAATGCTTTTAGTCACATTCCTGGAGAATCACTCGAAAGCCAGATCCAACGTTTGTGGCCTTAGTGAGTGAGATGAAATCAAATGATATGGTGGTAGACAACTCCGTCATGAACAAAAAGCTGCTAAATACTCTTCCAAGGAGTTGGGACTCAAATGTAACCCTTATCAAGAGAACCAAAGATTTAGCAAGACTCACTCTTTCTGAAACCATATCCTTGATCAAGTCCTATGATCTTGATGACAGGCAATGTTACATGACTCAGACTGCTAGTTATAATAATGCAATCATCGCAACTCCCAGCAATGCCCTAATGTCTCAGCAAGAACCTCAGCGTCCCTCGTTGTACTCTTACCCAGCCAGTGGATCTTCGTATCCACCTATGTTTGCACCCAGTGCATCAAAAGGATCAGCTATGCCTGCTTCCTCTACAGCCACTTCTGCTGGACCTTCGTCATCTTCATCACTTTCTTCAGCTGCACCTTTGTCAACAGTCAAAATTCCAAAGGAGCTTGAAAGTAACTTAAGTTTATTTGCTGGATTCATGAATTGCTATAATGCTTTTCTAACAGGTCAACTTTCTGCGAAAGATGTTGGAGCATGTGACTTAAATGACGTTAATCAAGATGATATTGAAGAGATGGACTTGACTTGGTAGATAGCTATGGTGGTGCATAGAGCAAATAAGTTCGTGAAGAAGACTGGGAGAAATGTATGGGAAAACCCAACAAAGAAACTGGGTTGGGATAAGATGAAGATGCGTTGTTATAACTGTGATGAACTTAGACATTTTGCTCGTGAGTGCACCAAGCCATAGAAAGAAATAGACAATTCTGCTCCTGTAGCTGTTTCTCCTGCTGCAACTCCGGGAAGTCAATCATCTACCACTAACTCTGGATCTGAATCCTCTAACTCAAACAAGGCCATGGTCGCTCAATCAGGAGGTAGATGGGATTGGTCTTCTCAAATGGAGGATCTAAAGATTGTTGAAGATTATGTGTACAAGGCACTCATGGCACAGATGGATGACGATTATGTTCCGTCAGCGGCTGAGGTACATTCTGAAACTTTAGCTGAATCATGTTGCACTGAAAGGTGTAAACTTAAAATTAAGGGTTTTAGAGAAGAAACTCTCTCTGAATACAAACAACTTGAATATGAAAAGATGGCCACTTGGGACATTAAAAAGAAATTTAACTCCTATAAAGAAATTGTCGAAAAACAAAAACTTGATATCAAGCGCTTGCATCAGGAGGTGAGTGATCACAAGTGTCGATATTTACACTTCAAACGACTGTCTGATACTTTAACCGTGGAATTGATCGACTTAAAATCTAAATTTGAAAATGCCGATTTTCATTTTAAAAAATTCGATTGTTCTAGTCCCAAAGTTGAAAAAATGATCAATACCCAGTTAAAGTTCAGACCAAAGGAAGTGAGGAATAAAGGTCTGGGGTTTGTGGAAATTCCACCACCCTTTAATGAAAATTATTCCTCAATTCTCATGTCGGATGAAGAATTGTTGGCTCTGCCTGTTAAAGGATACGGTCCTCCAATAGAAGAGCCAACCAGTCGGCCATTGAGGGATCAAGTTAAAATTTCCAAACCTGAATCGGTCCCTATAAAAATCTCTAAACCAAAGAACAAACAACATAAGCACGAGCAGGCCCCATCAAAAACTTTTGTCAAGTCTCACGATGCTTCAAAGCAGACCGAGACGTTAAATTTTGAGAAAAATAAAGAAATTGATAGAGTTTTTGATGTGAAGAGAGATGAAGTTCCAGTTTCAAATGACACAACTAAATTGAATGATGTCTTAAAAGAAACCGTTTTTGAAACTGAACCGAAAATTGAGCAAACTGAACCGACCGGCCAATCAGACTCAAATGTGCCCTTTGAATTTGATTTCATGAAAACATTCAAAAAGATCTATGAAGAGTACAGGGCACCACAGACCGTTGCACCAGCTGCCCCACCAACTTCTAAAAGTGACTCCAAATGTGAATCACCCGAAACAACCAAATCTGAGAAATCAGTATCAGTTGAATCGAGTGAATCCAGCTGTGAGTCCTCTAGAGCAGCTGAGTTAACGGGGGATTCAGAAGAGCCACAACATGTTTCTGAATTAAGTGGCTCGGCTGAATCAAATGTCACACCCTCGACTGAGCCAGAATCTGAAAAATCTGTGTGCTCAAGGTCAGTCGAGATTAAACAAGAATGTAAGGATCCCTCATCCAAAACTATTGGCACAGGTGTGGTAAAGCCAATAGTCCCTGAATTTAAATGTGTGAATGTTACTGATGCTTCTACTTCATGTGCAGATTTAGTAAAAGTAGAGGTTAAGGTTGAGGGGGATGATATTGTTTGCACTAGCAATGCAGGTGTTTGTGTGGAATAGTCTAATTTGTCTGGAGATGTTGTTCCTTATATTAAAAAGACTGTTTCTGAGCTATCTGTTAATGGCACGACTGATAAATACGTGCCACCACATAGAAAAACTACATGTGCTAACTCTCATGTACAGGTTCCTGAAGTTAAACAGAAAGCTCAAGGACAGTTATCATCACAATCACAATCTTGTTCACACGGGTGTTCAAGATGTTCTAAGCAAAGCAGAACCTTTAAGAAGCTTGCAAACAAATCATCCAATGGATCCCTTCACTCACATTCATCAGTAGGATTGAACAGACCGGGATTTGGTCCTTATGCTAAGAAGTAAACATGTTACACATGTGGAAGACCCGGCCATATTGCACGAAATTGCAGAAGTCGTCCTTATGTGCCTTACTGCAAACAACATCAAAGGGTTATGCCTAGGGATAACTACAACTCCAAGCCAATGAAGGTTGAGAAACCTAAGGCAAGGAGGAATGCAAATCCCAAAGTTAAACCTTCTGATGGAGACTGGAATGCTGCCAAGAACAATCAAAAGGTTGTTCAACCACAGAAGTCGAAACAACCTGAGAAGCCAAAAGCTGCTACTCCGAAAGTAGCTAAACCGTGTGTTAAGCCTAAACAAGTCTGGAAAGCAAAAGCAAAAGCGGCAGCAACACCATGTCTAAATGAGAAGAAGGACATGTGCTTGAGAGAAGTGTCTTTTATAGATGCTTTAGGAGTGCCCAGGACCGCGATGGCTGTAACATCGCAAAAATTTTCCAAATTCTAATACGTAAAAGCCCTCACTTTATCATTAATTTTATATATGCCTAAGTTTTTATTTTTCTACCACCCAACTTATATATATATATATATATATATAATGATAATAATAATAATAATGATAATAATAATAATAATAATCAGATTTTTTATTTATTTTGTAGAAAATTCCCTTGACAAAACAAAACCAAACATAACCCAACCATTCTTTTTTTTTTTCGGAGCCCAAGACTGAACCCATCGGCAGCCCAACCAAGCTTATACCCAAAGCCCAACCCCCTTCTTAAAAACTCGGAGCCCAGCAACAATGGCCCAGGTGGCCGGCCCATCTTTCCTTCACCCCTAGTGAGGCCCATTCCAATTCTTCCTTCCCTACCTGTTGCTCGAACAGACACACATCCAGCAATTTTTTTTATTTATTTCTTTCCCTTCTTTTGAACTTTGACCTTGCAAGATTACTAGATAATTGGTGCTCAATCAACGATCAATCAACCATCAATCCAGCAACATTAATCACCTAAATCATCCCATATTTGAACAAGACTGACGCGCGTTTGACCATTACGAGTCAAACCGTTGAACCTTCCATTTACGCGTATGTATTATAAATTGAACAAACTTTCTTACTTACAGAGGACTGAAATCACTCTATCTCCTCTCTATATCACACATAAAACCCATTAGCTCAAAATCTTAGCACGTTGACATTTCGTTGACCATTCTAAATCGAGCCTCAAACCGTATGTAAGTAAGAGTTTAATTGTGTGATTTCGTTTAATGATCTTGGCCGAACAATAGCCCTGTGTACTCAGGGGCTATTGTTTGCTAATCGAATCAATTGTAGATTCTAGGGTTCTTAGTATAGATTTGGGGAAGGTGATACCACTTACTGTTTATTTAAAAGAATTCAAGATCAGATTTAAGTCAGATCTAATTTGCAGGTCAAGTGGTGTGTTTGGTGTGTTTGTTCAGACCCGATCATGGGTTCGAGGCATGCATCCCACGTTTTTGTTTTAGGAAATTATTTTCTGAACCAAACTACTTATATGTTTAAAATGTTTAGAATATATCTCGTTCTCAGGGTGTGGCTTGGTGGTGGCCACGCTTGTGATTAAGTCCAACTCGGTCATAGACCCGGGTTCGAACCTCATAACCACCACATATTTTTTTAGGTGGATTTAAACATATATTTTTAATTCTAAACTTTTATTATACATTTAAAATACCAAAACAACTTTATAAATTCTATAAAATTTATTTTATGCAACTAAAATGGTTAAGTTTATTTAACAATTTTTAGTTTTTCAAAAATCTTTTATTAATTATATATAATAAATATTACAAGTTTATTCTATTATAATTATAAAATTCTATAAAAATATCAAAACGATTATATAAATTTCCACAAAAATTATTCTGAGTTTTTATAACATTAAGCTTTTCTAAAATGATTTTTATTTCTAAAAAATCATTTATTTAATATTTTTAATCAATTTTTGTTAGTTTTAATCGTAAATAAATCATAATAAATTCATTTTTCTATATTTTTGCACCAAAATTTTATATAAAATCTTTCTATCCATTTAGAACAGAAATACAAATTTTAATTTAAAAATTCTTTAATTTTAATATTTTTGAATATTAAAGTTATATTTTGACAATTTGAAATAAATAGATTCTATTTTTAAGAAAATAATTTTATAAAAATTATTTTCATAGTTAAAACTTTATATTGTGACCATCCTTAATTTAAAATTTACAAAAAGACTTTTGTTTATTTATTTACCAAAATTTATTAAAACATTTTATTTATTAATCAAACAAACACTTATCCCCAATTCGAAACCCTAGAAAATATTTGTAGACTAGAAAGACTTATACATATTTATTACCTTAATTATAGGGTAATACTTGCCATCGTTGGGCAACACATAATCTATTTTCACGAGACATAACATTTTGCTAAGGTGAGTTTACATAGCCCCTTTTTCTGTTTTACATTTTTGGGGTGAAACATGTTTAAACATTTTATACACTATCATTTACTCATTCTTACATTGTTGAAACTTATGATTCAATTACACTATCATTTACTCATTCTATCATTTGACTGTAACAAAAAGACACAGTACAATCATTAACAATGATCAAGCCGCCTGTTTAGATTATAGCGCTATAGGTCTGACAAACCCATCCCCCGCATAAATTCAGGGATGATCGATAACAGTAACAACATTTAACTAACTTGCGAGTTAGTCCTCAGTTGACACAAGGTTTGATTGTACAAAGACGCATTGTTACATGTCGGACTCATACTCTATCATTATACAACTGTGATTGTTGTACAAACTATTGATATCAATCATATTCGAAAACCTATGTATTCTCACCAACTTTTGTTGCCCCAAAATATTTTCAAACTTAACATGTTTCAGGTTTCACTTGCTTGAAGATTTGAGATAATGCTTGAAGATGTGTTCATTGTATTTTTCATTTTAATGTATGATTTCTTGTAGAACAATTGAATGTAACTTATTTAAATTATTTAATGAAATTTATTATTCACCATGAGCTACTGAACAATCATCATTACGTGACATCCCGATGTTTCCGCCATCGGTTGGGGTGTTACAATGGCCTGGGTACCAATGTTTAACTAATCTCCTTTCTTAGTGCAGGGACATCCAAGGAGGATTGTCGATGACCACTGGTATGTTGATAATGGTTGTTCCAAGCACACCACATGTGACATCTCTCTGTTATATGTTTATTTTAAATTCTTAAACAGTGAGTATGTTTCCTTTGAAGGAGAAAATGGAGGTAAAATTAGCTAGAGAGGTACACTCAAAATCTGATGCATTGAATTTTGAATGTAATTGGTCTTTAATTCGAGAATGGTTTTTAGAAAAACACAAAAAGATTTTTCTTAGTTTTAGGTTGTAAATTTGTTCTTTAAATTTTCAATTTTAAGCACAAATTTAGGGGGATATATATCCTCAGAAAAATACAAAAACAATAGAAAATTCAGAAAATGAGAATTTCATGGTACGAAAAAGAAGAAATGATAGTACATTAGCTGTTGAGTTGTCACACCTTAAAATCGAAAAGAAAATTAAATCAAGTGTGATTGCAGCTCCATTATATGATATACCGGCAGGCAAATTACACAACGAACTCAGTCCAAAACATGCTAAAGATAAAGGACTGTGTATCTTGTGGGGAACATATCATAGGCGTATGATTTTATGGTCTTAAATCTTGCGTTGATAGATTGCCAAAGTCTGAGATTTCAGGTGTTTAAATTGTTGATACATCTGGGGATGTCCTGGCTGCCCTTCTGCTGCATCCAGATATATGCTGACCTAGGCACAGTCAGGACGTCTTAAAAGAGCAATAAGGAAATGCCAAAACCCAAAACTCTCAAAAAGGATTCAAGCTAAAGGCACAAATCAAAAGCCTAAAGCGATGATCATACCGAAACATTTGGTATTTGCCCTAACCCTGGTCGAGAATCCATTGGTCTCTCTGTTGCATCCAGATATATGCAGACTTGATCACCGATGATCTTGACCTTGTAAAACATACAGATGTCAGCAATTTACTCACCTGTTATGAAGAAGCTTTGTGCATACCTTGATCGCGGGGGTATGTCATGATGTGGGACACACAGTTATTTCGGTCTAACACACGTTAAGAAAATAAGAAAAATAAAGGACTTGAAGACGTGTGTGTATGTTTGTTTAAGTGGATAAACGATGCTGGTAATCGTCTTGGACTGCTTTCTGGCACTTTAATAAGTATACCAAAACAAATATACTAACGGTGTGTTGCATTTTGACAAAGCTGATATGATCTTCTTACACATGATTCTCACCAAAAAGATGCATTGTGAGAATTTGTTTTAGGATCGTAATCACGAACTGTGATCTCACGAATACCAACCGTAGGGTGCGGAATCCCCTCCGATTGTGCAAAATGATTCAGAAATAAACGTAAACGATCGTGATGAAAATAGATAACGAATCACCGAGCAATTTCCATAACTTTACTCGTGTATTAGATCAAATCAATGATATTACAGATGAAATCCTAGACCTAATACAGAGAATATCACACACACACACACACAAACTATGGAAAAACTCAAATGATAACACTCCTAAAATAATAAACTTTTCCCTATTTATAGACTCCCACCTTCGCCCCTTTCATAAGGTCGAAGGTGTTCATTCGACCCTTTAAGGGTTTGAATGAAACTTTCTCTAACATTCAATCTACATTCGACCAGTAATAAACTACATTCGACCATCTGACAGGTCGAATGTATACTTAAGCTAATATCTTGGTCTTTTTCTGATTATCTGAACCTCCGACATGCAGTACCGGATCACTAGCTGGGGACATACATGAATAATGCACTTACACATTGTAATTAGTTTGAATTTTTATTTTAATTCGTTTGTTTTCTTTAATAAAAATTGACCATTCTTGAAGTTTTGACTGATTCTCGAACAAAATTCAGGTTTTTGAGATTTTAAATTGAAGTACACTGATGTACTTGGTGTTCATGTATATACTGGACCCTCTGTTATATCAATAATTTGCTTACAAAATTCTAAGAATCTGCAGAATGTATACAAATCAAGAAACAGGGGTTGATGAAGAATGAAAGAGTTCCAGTTGCTGACAAGCATGAATCACCACACTGAGAAGATGTACGTGAGTCAGAAGAACCTGAAGTGAATCATCTTTTGACAATGAAAGTACAAGTGAAGAATTACCTGAAAAGTTGTTTGAAAGAAAAAAATGACAAAGAAAAGAGCTTCTGAGAATCCTCCTCTCACGTTCTCTTTTAGCAATATGTTCAAGCAAAAGCTGATGATGATTAAAGTTGTGAAGCTACCTCCAAGAAAACAAGAAAGAACCCAAGATTGGAAGATCAAGATTTGAAGATTCTTCCTACTAAGCCATGATAAAGACAGCATAAACCTAGGGGGATATTGTTAGGCCCATAAATTGAGTAGGTTTACACTTGTCTTTATCCAGCCTGTTTATGTTAATTGGGCTTAGTTTAGTTATTAGGCTTGGGTTAGGCCATGTGGGCCAAGGCTTTAGTGGACCCTATATAATGTTATGTTTGCTACATTGTTGGGGTTAGACTCTCATTTGTAACACAAGAGCCACCACCTTGTACCAGACAATCCTAGAGATTGTGTACAAGGTGAAGCAGCAATACAAGGGATTTCATTGTGTTTTAATCTTTTGTTCTTCACATTCAATCTTGTTTTCCACACTTGATTGTTTGTTTGATACCCGGTAGAGAGGATTCTGGACTAACAATGACGAGCTTGACAATCGAGATATTGTTGTGGAATCAAGAAAAGACGGTCTTCAGCGGATAAGTGAACTTCATCCAAAATATTTAGCTCTTCAGTATCCATTGCTTGTTCCATTTGTAGAAGATTGTTATAGGTTTGATATACCGCATCGAGAAGAAAGGAAATCTAAAAAGAAAGTAGATTCAAAGTGTTCAATGAGAGAGTATTTTGCCTATCATATTCAGGACAGAGTTGGTAAGTTCTCATTGATTTTGAATGCAAGGCGCCCTCTTCAACAGTTTTTGGTTGACGTTTATACTATGATAGAGAGTGAGCGGTTGTTTTATGTACGTCATCAGCAACAAAAACTTAGATGTGACTCTTATACCAGTCTTCAAAACATGCATCAAATTGGACCTACAGATCTGGCAACGGTAGGTACACCTATAATATTACCCTCTTCTTTTACTGGTGGTGCACGTTACATGAGGGAAAATTATTTTGATGCAATGGCTATTTGTAAAAAGCATGGATACCCTGATTTTTTCATCACAATCACGTGTAATCCGAAATGGCCTGAAGTTAGAAGGTTTCTGAAGGATAAGAAGACAAATCCTGAAGACAGACCAGACATTTTAGCCAGATTATTCAAAGTTAAGCTAGAATCAATGATGAAAGATATATGTGAAAAAGCATTATTAGGGAAGACTTCAACGGGTAAAATACATTAATAACAGAAAATATTTATTTATATATATCTATATACACATTATTACCGTAATAAAGTAATAACTTTATTCAATATATTTTTTTGTTTTATTTTAAATCATATTTTTATTTATTTCGTTTATATTTTAATTTTATTGCCATTTATTTCTACAGCGGTTTATACTATAGAGTTCCAAAAACGTGGCCTTCCGCACGCTCATATCTGTCTGTTTCTTAAAGATGATAGCAAGCTTCCCACGATTGAGTGTGTTGATCATTTCGTTTCTGCTGAAATCCCAGATAAGAATTTAGATCCTGAGTTGTTTAGTCTTGTGAGTGACTTTATGATTCATGGACCGTGTGGACGTGAATATCCTAACTGCCCGTGCATGATTGATGGTAAGTGCTCGAAGAAATTTCCAAAGAAGTTTTCTCCCGCGTCAATGATAGATTCAAATGGATATCCGGTTTATAGAAGAAGAGACTCAGGAGTATTTGTTGAAAAAGGAACTGCTTAGTTAGACAACAGACATGTGGTTCCTTATAACCCAATGTTATTGAAGCGTTACCAAGCTCATATTAATGTTGAATGGTGTAACCAGGCCGCTTCAATTAAGTATTTATTCAAATACATTAACAAGGGACCTGACAGGGCTAAAGTTGCTTTTGTAGAAGATGATGGAGAAGGTCAACAAGTTTTGCAAAGAGATGAAATCAAAAAACATTATGATTGCAGGTTCCTTTCAGCATGTGAAGCTTCATGGAGGATATATAAACACGAGGTGCATTACAGATACCCTCCAGTGATTAGGCTTCTTTTTCATCTACCTGGTGAGCAAATTGTTGTATACGGACCACAAGAGAACCTTCAAAACGTACTCAACAAACCATCAGTGTCTTCTACAATGTTTCTACAATGGATGCAAGTAAACCAAACTGAAGCTGTTGCACGTGAACTTAGTTACATCGAAATCCCAAGTAAATTTGTTTGGAAAGGTGATGAAAAAAAGTGGGACTTTCGGAAAATAGGTAAGGCAATTGGTCGTGTTCACATGGTTAATCCATCAATGGGTGAGGCTTATTTCTTGAGAATTCTTCTTAATAAGGTAAAAGGTCCCAAATCTTTTGCTGATATAAAAACGGTGAATGGAGAAGTTTTACCAACATTTCGAGATGCATGTTACGCTCTTGGGCTCTTGGAAGATGATAAGGAATATATAGAAGCTATTGAGGAAGCTCATTATACAGGTTCAGGATACTCTCTTCGTAATTTGTTTGCGATGATGTTGTTGTCTAACAGCTTATCTAGGCCTGACCATGTTTGGGAGAAGACATGGAAGTACTTGTCAGACGGTATTATGCGTAGACACGAACACGTATTCCAAATTGAAGGTAAAAAATTTATAATTCAAAATTTGTTTTTATTTACGTCATTATTTGTTCTTTGAATAATAATTACAATCTTTGTCATTATCAAGTTTTTCTCTTCCTGATGATCAAATCAAGAACCTTACATTGCTTGAAATTGAGAAACAGTTGCTTCGGAATAACTCCAGCCTACATAGGTTTCCTTCTATGCCTTATCCTAATAATGATTCGATTGCATCTGCAAATAACCGTTTGATACTTGATGAACTGAATTATCAAGTAAGTACGTTGGTTGAAGAATTTCATAGCAACGCACCTTCTTTAACAGATGAGCAGCGTTTAATTTTTGATGAAATAATAGATGCGGTTGATTGTAACAAAGGTGGCCTATTTTTTGTTTATGGGTTTGGAGGCACTGGTAAAACCTTTTTATGGAAAACGTTGTCTGCTGCCATTAGATCTAAAGGGAAAATTGTTTTGAACGTTGCATCCAGTGGTATTGCTTCTCTGTTGTTATCAGGTGGAAGGACGGCGCATTCTAGGTTCCGTATACCTTTGAATGTTACTGAAGAATCAATGTGTTCTATGAAGGCAAATAGTGATGAGGCAGATTTATTCAAGCAAACTAAGTTAATTATTTGGGATGAAGCTCCAATGATTCACAAACATGCTTTTGAAGCTCTTGATCGCACAATGAAAGACATCTTGAAATCAAAGGATTCTGTTAATTCTGAGTTTCCTTTTGGAGGTAAGGTTATGGTTTTGGGTGGTGATTTTAGACAAATCCTTCCTGTTGTTCCCAATGGTAGTAAAAGAGATATTATAAATGCCTCAATAACTTCGTCTAAGATTTGGAATAGTTGCAAAGTCCGTTATGTTGTTGAGAAACATAGATCAACAAAATGGCTTGTGTAACGGCATGAGGTTACGAATCACCAAACTTGCAAAGCGTGTTATTGAAGCCGAAATCATATCAGGTGGAAACATTGGTACCAAAACTCTTATTCCTAGAATAAATATGATACCATCTGATAACAAGATTTTAGTCAAGTTTTAAAGGCGTCAATTCCCAATAAGCGTATGTTTCGCAATGACTATCAATAAAAGGCAAGGACAGTCTTTATTGAAGGTTGGATTGTATTTAAGAGACCATGTATTCTCACATGACCAGCTTTATGTCGCCCTGTCAAGAGTTAAAAGCAGGGCAGGTGTGAAGTTACTTATACTTGATGCTGATGGGAATGTGAAGACTAAAACAAAAAATGTGGTGTATAAAGAAATATTTAGTGATATTTGAATAAAATGTGTGTTGGTTTCTTTTAAATTTTAATAAAATATTTCTACTATATTTTTTTACGTCTTACCGCTCAAAATAATTGTACGTTGGTGAACCGCGTGTAAACGCGGGCAAAAGTCTAGTATATTATATTCAATCATGGAGCTAAAATAACTACAATTATATCATGATTTTTTTATTAGAAAATAATATCATACTATAAATAATATGTTTGCCTGCATGACTCATAGGAGATCGACAATGGTGAACCAGGAAAATGAAAGTCAAAGTTTGTTAAATTAATGGAGAGGAATTAAGGAATTCAATTTTTAGAAAGTTACAATCAAAATTACGTAGTTCTGATGGTTTCACATGTAAGGTTAGATACTTAACAACATCATATTCACTTTTCCCTATCTATATTTAGATGATTGAAAGCTACCAACCATTTTACAATAAGAATGAATATGATGTTCCAAAAACATTATGTTGTAAAACAATGCCCTGCGTTTAATGCCCCAACAAAGAGTTATGCCCTGCGTTTAACTTTATTTTTCAAGTTATAGGTTACTATATTATGTTGTCTTTAAACTTTATAATTGACTTATCTAACATGTTGATCGAACAGCGTTGGCATGAGGATTCAGCTGAGAGAAGGGGACATTCAGAAGGATAATCCATTGGTTAACTAATTTCTATCTCTTCTAATCGTAGACGGCGTCGGAAGGTATCACTTTTGCTTTCTATTTCTTTGTTTTGGCTTTTATTTGTGTTTATTTACATTCATTTCCACTAAATGAATGTACTTTATATAAATTAATTGTTTATTTTGCTTTCAGGTTATGGTCGTTTACAGTTGTTCAAGCATACATAAAGGTCTCAGCTCGAGATCTTGCAGAGCTTGATATTAAGAAAGCCCTTGAGATCGACCCAAATATCTGGTGAGTAGTTTTTACTACGTAAAGTATCATTGAATGATTTAGTAGGAAAATTATTAATGTGTTTTCCTGTTCTTTCTTGGCAATAGGTCACTAAGAGTTGGTGGAATTGAATGCACACATATATTGTGTGTGTTCCTTGCTGGATTGAGGAATGGATTCTTCACAAGTGGATTTTAAGGTTTGTTGTGATTAATTAATATCCAAAATTAAAATTTCCATAAGTAGTGATGCAATTATTCTTGGTAAGCTGGCTGATAAGAAGAGATTCAAGTGTTTGGGAATTTTGAAGTTTTTTTACATGCTATTATGATTAAAAAGTTTATTTGTAGGATTGGGATTTCTTAGAAGACTACTTTCAATTGTTACAGCTATGTCGACAATCCTAACAATAGCTTTTTTGGGCTTGATTCATACCTATATTTAGACAACCTTATTTCCTGGAAAATAGATATATACCGATGGCGGTTAGGGGATACGATAACAGTCGAAATGGTAGTTTTCCTTTGCAGTCGTATTTGGTTGAGTTTTTCTTGTGCAAATCATATATTAAAGATTTTATTACTTCATATTATATTTTTCAACCCCGGGACCCTCTTGGAGTATAAGCTAGTTATTAATAGTTTAATCTATCACTAAACATGACCTTAACGGCAAAACACATGCGAAAGCCCATTAACGTAGACTTAACAATATAAGCGCCTTTCTACATAATCTATATCTATATCTATATCTATATCTATATCTATATCTATATCTATATCTATATATATATATAATAAACCAAAACATTTTTAATGACATGTCATAATATTATGCAATCTCTCTTTTGAGAGATGCCACATAGGATGTGATGTGGCAACTCTAGACCAATTAAAAAAAAAGGAATAAATATGGTTTAAATATAATTTAACATAATCTATTAAATACCTAATCTACTAAATGTAAATATTAAAACTTTATTATTTTCTCTCTAATGTTTCCTCTCATAACTTTTAAATGTTAATATCTTTTATATACGAGATTTTTTAAAGAAAAAAATTACACCAAATTAACGAGCGTTTTATTATCTTTCCAACGAGTACCATAGTGCTATATAAAAAACGGAGAAAAAAACGACTATTTTTTGTAACCCGACAGGTATTGTGTCAGGTTTGGAATGTTTAAAAAAAATTGTGGGTTTGGGTCGGGCCTGGGATTAGGTGATACCCGACCCAATTACCATTTTTTTTATATTAGAATATGATAACTTATGGCAGAGATTTGTTTAAAATAATAATAATAATAATAATAATAATAATAATAATAATATTCATTAATCATATATTGTCAAGTCATTAATTATGTTGTTATATTAGATATTTTATTATGTCATATTAGATATTTCAATACGGGACGCTCTCTAACATGTACTTGCTATATAGATGCCATTTTTATAGTTTAGATACTTCTAATTTTATTCACTTTACTTAGATTTCTCAACCCGGGACGCGTGGCATGGACACATCACCTGCCACGTCAACAAAAATGGACACGTCACCATGCCACGTTAGCAAAAAATTAATTATGGTTAGTCTGAGGGTGATACAGGCCAATAAGTTGAAAGTACAGTGCGGTGTTGTTCAATTTTGTAGTTTAGTGCGTCAGCGGCCAATTATCAATAGTTCAGGGTGTTAAAATCCAATTTCCCTATATAAAAGTGATATCACAATCTAGAAGTATTATCCAAAGCTAAATATCATAAGTTTTATGCATAGAAAAATATCTTACCAAATTTTTTATTATTTACCGAGTAATTAAATTCCTTTTTGAGTCCCTGTGTTTTGTTGATTTTAATTACTTGAGTCCAACATTTTGATTTTTAACATTCTGACTCCCAGTTTTTTTAATTTTGTTATGGTTTGAGTCCAATTTTCTAACTCTGTTAGATTTTTTCTGTTAATGTTTATGAAATGACCAAAATACCCCTACCATTAAAAATAAATGATTATTAAATATTATACTTTATTATATTATTATATATACACACACTACATCTACATTTTCACACACACAGATCTCACCTCTCTCTCTCTCACTTCTCTCTCTAAGTACCAAATCCACCACCACCACCACCACCACCACCACCACCACCACCACCACCATCAATCTCCTCTACAAACACAACTGTCATCTGTCTAGAAGAACCTGGCCGTTATCTTTCCTTTCTCTCTCTAGAAACCAGAAACTCACTCTCTCTCTAAACCATCTCTCTCCTCCTCTTTTCTCTGATAATCGATCGACCACCACCACACCGGTGGTGAATCCCGACAGCGGTGCAGGCATGTGAGCCTGAAAACACCATCAAACAGTAACAATTAGTGGTGGTGTGATGATTTTTAGACACAAAATGGGCTGTGAAGGTCCTGGTTGTCACACCCTCAAAATCCACTTGCGGAGTTTTACCGCGAGGCGCATGACAAACCAGGATCCAAACCAACGATCACAATAAACAAGTCTAACATGAATATAATGCAATTTCAAAACATAATTTAAAATCCCCGTTTACAGCGGAAGCTTATTCAAAACAGTATCTCAAAAGTAATCCCAATGTTCAACATATGAAAACCATGCGACTCTAACTAGACGCCGTGCAGACGCGTGCGCCCTAGTCCAGTAGTGCTACCTTAGCGACCTGAGAAAACATGTAAAAGTTTACGTCAGCACAAAAATGCTGGTGAGTTTACAGGTTTTGTAATCCAAGCACCAAGTCCACCTGTCCATACTATAACAAATCGAAAACCAGTGTACGCTAGCTAGGCGTATGTTTTGTTACTACCACGATTGGAAAACCATTACTAACACGCATACCAGATGTTGTGCCCGAAAAGTAAACCAGTTGTTCCTGTTGTTCCTGTTTGAGACAATATGCACTCGCCCGGCCCTCCAAGCCGACGAGCGGGGTTGGTCACTCCCAATAGCGCTATTCACATTTCCCCGTTGTGCAAACCCGCACATTCATGGTTCCCCCCGGGACTTCCAAAGATCGTGTAGTACACAATAGAAACCCATAGTATGACAGTAGTTACCAAATAATAGTTTTAACACATGTTTTCTCCCCCGAAAGTATGAAACCAGTTTAAAAGAAGGGGCCGTAAACTCACCTTAAGTTGCGTTACTCCTTAACCCGAGTAAACTCAGCTGCTATGCTAGTCCCGTAAAGCGGCGACCTAACATATGACAGTTACAAGTACTTAGACTAATAACCCGCAGGTTAATTAGTCCCTAGATGTCCAGACCATAACCAAGTTCGTTTGAAAACACCGTGACTGTTTAACTGACCCAAAGTACAAGACTCGACATCCCATTGGTGACCCGAGACTCCCCGTGTTATGTTTACGCTCTCAAACATGCAATCATGCAATCACACTTAACATACGTTAACGCACAACAAGTTATAGCACATAGTTCACGTATCACCGAATTACATCCAAACATATGTTACCAAGTTATTAGATATGTTACGGGGTTCCTAGCACGTTCCTACATGTCAAATCGGGTCTCGGAATGCTAATTTATACTTACAGCAGCAGTACACGCGATTAGGAAAAGTCAACTAGCATTTAGGTTGGTCAACTGACATTTAGGAAGGCTAATCGCGTATAACTACTAGCATTTAGGGCTGATTGCATGTAACTACTAGCATTTAGGGCTGATTGCATGTAAAAACTAGCATTTAGGGCTGATTGCATGTAAAAACTAGCATTTAGGGCTGATTGCATGTAAAAACTAGCATTTAGGGCTGATTGCATGTAAAAACTAGCGATTGGGGCCTAATCGCATGAAAGATGGGCGATTGGCCTCCTAATCGCCTCTAACATAGGCGATTAGGGTTGCTAATCGCCTGTAACCTTGCTGTTCCGGTTTTTCGCGCGTTTAACGCTCCAAATCAGACCCAGAACGTGTGTAACCATCCAATATCATCCCAACAACTATTCTAAACATGTTTAAACCAAAAATCCTTCGTTTTGCCTCGTATTATCAGTCCTGCATGCAATCACGTATTCCAAACACCATTCACATAGCATGCAACATCACACTAACATGCGTAACTATCACCCTAATAATCAGTTACTCAGATTTTTATCATCATAATATCATTATTATTCTGATCTAACATAATAACATGTCACTCATTCATCTAGAATCATAAAAACCCTAGCTTTCTAATCATAAACACACATAACACATGTATACTAGTTAAAATCCGATTAATCAACACTTATTAACGATTTTCAGAAAGCTTTTCCGTTTTAGAACAGGTCTGGACCATTAGGGATTGATTAAAAACGTTTATAAAGATTCATGGATGGAAGCCAAACCTTAGATTTGTGAAAGAATGATGGATTAAGCTTGAAACCTTGTGTTTTGATCAAAAATCGCATTCCAGAGGTTGTGTGTGTGTTGGGGCAGGTTATGGGACGACTAGGGTTTGTATAATGAAGTTTATGAGGTCAAGTATGGTATTTATAGTCGTTTTTAGTCGTCCAGCATGTAACTAGCGATTGTGCAGCCAGTACACGCGATTAGGGAGCCTAATCGCATGTAAGTTCATGTAATTGGGGCCTAATCGCATGAACAGTCATGCAATTAGTCCCCTACTCGCCCCTATGACTGCCCACTCGCCCCAACTATAGGCGATTGGGCTATCCTAATCGCCTATAGGGGCCTGTTCCGTGTGTTTTGCGCGTTAAACCCCGTTTTAACATATGTTAACACATATTCACATACCGACAAGTCACATAATGATTGTAAACACATAACACTTGTAAATACACATATTCACACTCGTTCACCAATTCCCGGGACTCGAGACTTGTATGTTCCGTATGCCTTGACGATCCTACAAATCGTCACCGTTTGTACACTTGGTTAAGGACTGACATCTAATGAACCTCTAGACCAACATCCAATGATCTTCTAGACTAACCGATAGTTCCCGAACCATAACCCGACTTAACTAACCTAGTTAAGTACAATATACGCGTGACTCGCTAAGGTAGACTTTCATCTAGACAACGTTGTTAACCAGAATTTGCCGGGTGTCACATCATCCCCACGTTAAAAGAATTTTCGTCCCGAAAATTGCACAAGTACCAAAAGAACAAAAGAAATAACGAAGGGAATAAACAAAAGATAGAAACCAAAAGAGAGATTTACCCGAGTTGTCACATCATCCCCACGTTAAAAGGAATCTCGCCCCGAGATTCATTCAGCTGCAGAAGAGACATATCTCGACTCGAACGCTTCCTTAGGAAAGAGATGAGGATACTTAGACTTCATCTGATCCTCCCGTTCCCACGTGTACTCTGGTCCCCGGTTCGAGTTCCACCGAACCTTAACGATGCGAATCTTGCTATGACGTAGGCTACGAATCTTGTAATCAAGGATCTCCACAGGTTCTTCCACAATCCGAAGACGATCATCAACCTTGATCTCTTCCAGTGGAACAATGAGAGACTCGTCAGCCAGACACTTCTTCAAGTTGGACACATGGAAGACGTTATGTACGTTACCGAGCTCCGTCGGTAAATCAAGACGATATGCCACCGGCCCAATCCGTTCCAGGATCGTAAATGGACCGACATACCGCGGATTGAGTTTGCCACGCTTCCCAAAGCGTATGACGCCCTTCCATGGTGAGACTTTTAGAAGTACTTTGTCATTAACTTGGAATTCCAATGGTTTGCGACGCTGATCGGCATAACTCTTTTGCCGGTTCCGTGCCGCTGCCAACCGGTTACGAATCTGTACGATCTTTTCCGAAGTTTCGTACACTAGTTCAGGCCCAGTGAGTTGACTCTCACCCACTTCAGCCCAACAAAGAGGAGAACGGCATTTCCGTCCGTACAGTGCCTCGAACGGAGCTGCCTTGATGCTCGTGTGATAACTGTTGTTGTACGAGAATTCTACTAACGGTAGATGAGCTTCCCAACCTTTGCCAAAATCTATCACACATGCCCGCAGCATGTCTTCCAAAGTTTGAATCGTACGCTCACTCTGACCGTCAGTCTGTGGATGATAATCCGTACTCATGTCTAGTTGGGTACCCAAAGCCTTATGCAAAGACTTCCAGAAGTGAGAAGTAAAATGGGAGTCACGATCCGAGATAATAGAAACTGGCACCCCGTGCTTAGAAACAACTTCCTTCAAATAAAGACGAGCCAAACGATCCATGGTGTCGGTCTCCTTAATAGCAAGAAAATGGGCTGATTTCGTCAACCGATCGACAATCACCCATATCTTGTCATTCCCGCTTGGTGATTTAGGAAGTTGTGTGACAAAATCCATGGTAATCCGTTCCCATTTCCATTCCGGAATTTAAGGTTGTTGCAAGAGACCCGACGGTTTCTGGTATTCCACCTTGACCTTAGCACAGGTCAAGCATTTGCTCACGTATGAGGCTATATCCGACCTCATGTTTGCCCACCAGTAAAGCACCTTCAGATTTTGGTACATCTTATCCGAACCAGGATGAATAGAATACCGGGACTTATGAGCCTCATCAAGGACAAGCTCCCGTAGTCCCCCGAATAAAGGAACCCATATGCGTTCTGCGAAGTAGTGCAGGCCATCAGGTCTTCGCTCGAGGTGCTTGTCGGCACCGTGCATAGTTTCAGCTTTAAGGTTTTCCTCCTTCAAAGCTTCTAACTGAGCAGAACGGAGTTGATCAGGTAAGGATGAATGAATGGTGAGCTGCAACGCCCGAACGCGACGAGGTTTAGTAGATTCCTTCCTGCTCAAGGCGTCTGCTACAACATTCGCCTTGCCAGGATGGTACTTAATGGCACAATCATAGTCGTTCAGAAGTTCAATCCAACGACGCTGCCGTATGTTCAAATGTTGTTGGTCGAAAATATGTTGGAGACTCTTGTGATCGGTGTAGATGGTGCATTTGGTACCGTACAAGTAATGTCTCCAAATTTTCAACGCGAATACCACGGCACCCAACTCCAAGTCATGGGTGGTGTAGTTCTTCTCGTGTACCTTGAGTTGACGAGAAGCATACGCGATCACTTTCTCGTGTTGCATCAACACGCAACCGAGACCATGAATCGAAGCATCACAGTAAACCACGAAATCATCAGGACCTTCAGGTAAAGACAAAATAGGAGCAGAACACAGTTTAGACTTCAGTTCTTCAAACGCTGACTCTTGTGGTTCACCCCAGTCGAATTTCCTATCCTTCTGAGTAAGAGTGGTGAGGGGTTGAGCGATCTTCGAGAACCCCTGAATGAAACGACGATAGTAGCCCGCAAGGCCTAGGAATTGCCGCACCTCAGTTGGCGTCTTTGGTGCTCCCCAGTCCTTGATCGCTTCGATCTTAGCTGGATCGACATGAATCCCTAGTTCATTAACCACATGTCCTAGGAACTGGACTTCGCGTAACCAAAAGTCACACTTTGAGAACTTAGCGTAAAGTTGTTCCCGTCGCAAGAGTTCCAAAACTAACCGCAGGTGTTCCTCGTGTTCGGTCTTGTTCTTGGAGTAGATCAGAATGTCATCAATAAACACAATGACGAACTTGTCAAGATATGGTTTGCAAACACGGTTCATCAAATCCATGAAAACCGCCGGTGCGTTCGTGAGACCGAAAGGCATGACCAAGAATTCGAAATGACCATAACGTGTACGAAAGGCAGTCTTTGCAACGTCAGCTTCTCTTACGCGCAACTGGTGATAACCGGACCTCAAGTCAATCTTGGAATAATAACTAGAACCCTGAAGCTGGTCGAATAGATCATCAATACGTGGAAGAGGATAACGGTTCTTGACGGTCAATTTGTTCAGTTCTCTGTAGTCCACACACAATCGGAAACTTCCATCCTTCTTCTTAACAAATAGAATCGGGGCTCCCCAAGGGGAAGAACTTGGTTTGATGAAACCCTTGTCCAAGAGTTCCTGTAACTGACTAGACAATTCCTGCATCTCGGGAGGTGCAAGACGGTAGGGGGCCCGAGCAATAGGAGCAGCCCCTGGTACAAGATCAATACCGAACTCGACTTGACGATGAGGAGGAAGACCAGATAAATCATCGGGAAAAACATCAGGAAACTCGCGTACAACCGGAATATCGTCGATCTTCTTCTCATCACCAGAGGAAACAGATAAAAGCGCCAAAACGGCTGGATAACCCTTTCGAAGACACTTAAGGGCTTTCATGCTAGAGATGATGTTTAGCGGAACACCACCCTTGATACCGTACACAGAAAGGAATTCTCCATCAGGGAGAGGAATCCGAATAACCTTATCGTAACAGACAATCTCCGCGCGATACAAAGACAACCAATCCATTCCTACCACAACGTCAAAACTACCCAATGGTACCGGCATAAGGTCGATGGGGAACGATAAACCCGACAACTCTAATTGACACTCCCGAAGGATACTAGTAGCTTCAATCTTTTTACCGTCAGCCAACTCAATAATATACTTAGTCTCTAATGGTACGGGTACTACATCTAGCAGTCGACTAACTTCCATGGATACAAAACTCTTGTCGGCACCAGAATCAAATAACACACTAACAGAACGATTATTGAGAAGGAACGTACCGGTGACTGTGTCAGGGTCCTGTCTAGCCTCAGCGGCTCCAATGACGAAGGCACGTGCATTTCTGCCGCCGCCCCCGTTGTTCCCATTACCGTTGTTTCCACCCTGCTTCAGTTTTGGGCAATCCTTCTTGTAATGCCCGGTCTCACCACAATTGTAACATCCTTGTCTCCCCGTAGTCCCTTGAGTAGTAGGAGCTGAGTTAGTAGTCGGGGCCTGGGTCGATGGAAGTGTAACCCGACAATCTTTAGCATAATGCCCAGTTCGCTGGCAGCGGTGACAACGGTTACTGTCGCAGTTCCCTTGATGATGGCGTCCACACTTGTTGCATTTGGGCAGTTTCCCCGCATAAGCACCCTGTTTGTTACCCGAAGAAGAAGAACCCCCATTATCAAACCTCTTATTCTGCTGTGCTGGCCCAGATCCTTTCCCGTCATTTTCCCACTTGCGCTTGTTGTTCTCTGGGGCCTTAACAGTCGAACCCTTAGCAGGCAAAATACCCTCATTCACCTTTAAGTTGGTCATCCTATGAGCCGATCGAACCACCTCTGCGTATGTAGGATGATTTCCCGCAGCCACTAATCCTGCAATTTCCGGTACTAACCCCGAGACATAGTGTTCAATCCTACGGTATTCTGGCACATGCAGATCGGGACACAGCACTGCCAACTCGTTACGCCTCACAGTATACTTCTCAATTTCAGACCCAGTCATCTTGAGGTTCCACACCTCGTGCTCTAACTTCTGCACCTCTTCCCTTGGACAGTACTCACGTTTCAACAGTTGCACAAAATTCTCCCAAGGCATAGCATACGCCTCCCCAATACCCATATTCTGGGTGATGTTATTCCACCAAGTCAATGCAACATCCTGGAATAACGCAGCAGCATACTTAACCCGATCTTCTAGGAGACAGTTACACATCAGAAACACTGACTCCACCTTCTCCAGCCACCTAAGCAAGCTCACCGCACCCTCAGTGCCAGAGAATTCCTGGGGCTTACAGTCCCGAAACATCTTGTAGGTACACATGGGTGGGGGTGGGTTAACAGGACCACCTGAAATGAAACGTATGAGAAACCACGAAGAATGTAAACAAGGTTCACCAATGAGGCAAAGAAAATGGATAAATCAACTTACCACCACCGTTGTGCCCTAACTGAAAGGCAGCTTGGAGCAAGTTGTTCAGATCAACCTGCGATAGGTTAATACCTCCACGACCACCAGCACCACCGCGTCCCCCACCACGTCCACCATTGCGACCACCTCCACGTCCTCCTCGTACTCCAGACATGATTCTGGCAGAAAGAACGAGAAAATTTAGTTTCGCAGATAAAGATAACCACTAATGTTCACAAGATCAAAGCTAGATCCAATCCAGGACTATCCCTTCAAACCCAGAGCTCACCAGGGCTTCCATGCATTTCGGTTTATGATTTTGTGTGCACCCAAAATGATAAACCGCTCTACATGGTCCTCCAAGTGTTCTCCTAGTTCAAAGTTCGAATCACCGAACATAGACTCTTAGCTATACACCGTAATACTACGGTAGTTTATGGCAAGTACTTCTATTGGAGTACGAAAGGGAGATGTCCGAGCCTTGGACAAATCTCAAGAGTACACGATTCACTCCAATATACTACACTGCCTAGCAAGTAAGTAACCCGACCTACGATAGAACGGATGATGTAACGTAGAAAGACCAAATGATTTAGAGACACCCCGACAAGACCATACGTAAACCACCATAATGTTTAGTACCATGTGATCGTCTAGTGTGTGCGACTCGGCTATAGACTAGACTCTACATGCAGTCCTAGTTCCCTATAACCATTGGCTCTGATACCAATCTGTCACACCCTCAAAATCCACTTGCGGAGTTTTACCGCGAGGCGCATGACAAACCAGGATCCAAACCAACGATCACAATAAACAAGTCTAACATGAATATAATGCAATTTCAAAACATAATTTAAAATCCCCGTTTACAGCGGAAGCTTATTCAAAACAGTATCTCAAAAGTAATCCCAATGTTCAACATATGAAAACCATGCGACTCTAACTAGACGCCGTGCAGACGCGTGCGCCCTAGTCCAGTAGTGCTACCTTAGCGACCTGAGAAAACATGTAAAAGTTTACGTCAGCACAAAAATGCTGGTGAGTTTACAGGTTTTGTAATCCAAGCACCAAGTCCACCTGTCCATACTATAACAAATCGAAAACCAGTGTACGCTAGCTAGGCGTATGTTTTGTTACTACCACGATTGGAAAACCATTACTAACACGCATACCAGATGTTGTGCCCGAAAAGTAAACCAGTTGTTCCTGTTGTTCCTGTTTGAGACAATATGCACTCGCCCGGCCCTCCAAGCCGACGAGCGGGGTTGGTCACTCCCAATAGCGCTATTCACATTTCCCCGTTGTGCAAACCCGCACATTCATGGTTCCCCCCGGGACTTCCAAAGATCGTGTAGTACACAATAGAAACCCATAGTATGACAGTAGTTACCAAATAATAGTTTTAACACATGTTTTCTCCCCCGAAAGTATGAAACCAGTTTAAAAGAGGGGCCGTAAACTCACCTTAAGTTGCGTTACTCCTTAACCCGAGTAAACTCAGCTGCTATGCTAGTCCCGTAAAGCGGCGACCTAACATATGACAGTTACAAGTACTTAGACTAATAACCCGTAGGTTAATTAGTCCCTAGATGTCCAGACCATAACCAAGTTCGTTTGAAAACACCGTGACTGTTTAACTGACCCAAAGTACAAGACTCGACATCCCATTGGTGACCCGAGACTCCCCGTGTTATGTTTACGCTCTCAAACATGCAATCATGCAATCACACTTAACATACGTTAACGCACAACAAGTTATAGCACATAGTTCACGTATCACCGAATTACATCCAAACATATGTTACCAAGTTATTAGATATGTTACGGGGTTCCTAGCACGTTCCTACATGTCAAATCGGGTCTCGGAATGCTAATTTATACTTACAGCAGCAGTACACGCGATTAGGAAAAGTCAACTAGCATTTAGGTTGGTCAACTGGCATTTAGGAAGGCTAATCGCGTATAACTACTAGCATTTAGGGCTGATTGCATGTAACTACTCTTATTTACCCTTTAAGACCTAAAAAAAAACCCCAAATTGGATTGATGTTTAATCTCTATCAAACGGAAAACACTAAATATTTCTCTGCTCTTTTTGTCATTTGATTATTTCCCTAGCAACATTTGGTTTTCAATGAATGAATGCAGACCTGAATACCCTTGTGTTCTCATGCCTAATAATATTAGCACTTCGAATTTTCGACAGTTAACAAAAAGATGATGATGGTGATGGTCGTGTGATGATGGTGGTGGGTTGAGAGAGAGAGAGAGAGTTTAATCTATCACTAAACGTGACCTTAACGGCAAAACACATGCGAAAGCCCATTAACGTAGACTTAACAATATAAGCGCCTTTCTACATAATGACTTGTTATAACCTAATACGACTTTGTGTATACCAAACCAATAAAATAACAGATGACAAGGCCCACTAAGGCCCATCAATGATAATTAATCACTCTCATGCATTTAGCCCATCAAGGAGTTAGAGCCTAACCAAATGATGTTGTAACAATGTAACTGCTCCAAGCGACTATGAAAAAGCTGTTGCATCAACATAACTAAGAATCGCCACCTCTACATGGCCATCAGTACGTACTTAGATTTTCTCTTGTATATATTTTTCCTAAATGCATAATTTTCTCTTGTATATATTTTTCCTAAATACATTATGCATTTTTGTGTGTGTGTGTGTGTGGGGTTTACTACATTCACTTATCATTTGTATGTTCTGTTTATTTTGCAGAAAAATCGAGAATATTTTTTTTATCCTTTTAGATTATGTGACTCCAATACTACCGTCAATGATCCTTTTGTATATCACCAATGGATTAGAGACGGGACCACCATCATCGAGGGATGACAAATTTGTCTTTCAGTAAATATATTTTGTAGCGAACATACAAATTATTGGATTTTGGATTCTCTTATGCGTGAATTTTGGTAACAGTATATATATGTAAGTAATTAATAAAATGAGCATGTATTCTATACTACATTATAAAGGAAGAGGCATGGGTAAATATGTTCAAATTGTCCAAAATTAAAATGATATACTAAGGGTTTCTTTACAATTTTCTAAATTTTACTACTTTTCTTCCCTAAATGCCTCTAGAAGATAATTAACTTTGATATGAAAATGGAACTCACCCAAACTAAATAAACACACGTGATAGCAATATTTTCGAACAAATTTCATATAATGGCGATTTAAATATAATAATTTATGTTACCACAATAAATAATCTTATCTCAGCTAAACTTGTATGAATTATAAAACTGTCTTAATAATACTTATATTATAAACCCTTTTCATATATATGCGTCTACCCAGCGGTAAAGTGGATGGGATGGTTCGACTCACTGGCTACATTGGACAATTTTTTAGCTGTTGGGTTAAGTTGGGTAAGTCTATTACAAACTTACAAATCACAACTTTTAATTTTTAAATGGCAATGACCTTCATAAGATAGTTTATGCAATATCATATTATTATTACATGCTTTTGTCATGTAAATGAACTTTTTTATATAGCAAGGTGTCTTCAATGGTACAATTATATAGATATGTAATGACTGAACAACTTACACAAGAGTTATGTTTATGTTCATATTAGTCTCTTACAGTAACATACCTTTGGTTTATTAAGATTTGTTCAATAATGAGTACATGGTTTTTGTGGTGAACTGCAATTAGTTATAAGTGGCGGTGCACATTTCTTTTCTTTCTATCAATACTTGTTGAAACATAATGTGAACATTTCTATTCTTTTTGCGTAACTTGCGACAAAAAACCTAAGTATTATAATGTTGTATTGTAACTCATTTGTGGAACCCGCTGCAACGCACGGGTAAACCCACTAGTATTTTATTACAAGCCATTATACTCTCAAATGATTTTTTTAACGTCCAACGAAAGCCCGATCACCTGAGTAAAACTAATGCCAAAGTAGACTTGTTTTATGGGATAGGGTACCTATCTAATTAAATAATATGGGAGTAATCACAAGAAGCCAAGTAGTGAAACTAGGTGGGACATTAGGAAACTCTAATATAAGCTTACGTTAAACACAAAAATATCATGATACTGTTTGAGTAGGACACAACGATGCATTCTTGACTGTATATTTGTTTTGGGGCTTTCAAACGTGCTATGCAATAGTAGGTTGGGAGGCATGATATTTCAACTCATTCACCCAGAGGTGAGGGTTACTAGGGTAATTAAAACTGTTAACAATTAGGCTTCGCAATTGTTTTTTTTTAATGTGAAGTTAGTATTTGAGTCTATGTGATTTGATTATTTCCAAAACTCAAACTTGACTTGATCCGTGTCTCAGTGGTTTCTAATCTTGACTACATGAATCCAAAAGGTTAACACCATCTAATTTAGTACTACTAGAAAAATGGTCATTTGTTACATAAATTTCCCACGAAAAAACGCGTCAAAGATTTGCTACTAATTTGTGACTACAAAAAACACCCTTATTTTTGGACAAATTTGTTGCACAATAGCAACCAATACTTTGAAAATTGCGTAGAAATTGCATCACAAATTTTATACACCATATTTTCGTAAGAAATACGTTGAAAATTGTGTAGTAAATGCGTAGTAATTGGTTTCCGACGAGGGTTTTTCCAACATCAAGGTTTTGTTGAAAATGCACCACAAATTTGAATTTGCTATGCATTTGCAACGAAACATTGATGTTAGAAAAACCCTCGTCGGAAACCAATTACTACACATTTACTACACAATTTCAACGTATTTCTTATGAAAATATGGTATAGGAAATTTGTGATGCAATTCCTACGCATTTCTTACGCAATTTTCAAAGTATTGGTCATTATTGTGTAGCAAATTTGTCTAAACAATAAGGGTGTTTTTTGTCGTCACAAATTAGTAGTAATTTTGTCAAAATTTGTGACGCATTTTTTTCCCATAAGAAAATTTTGTAGCAAAAGACCCACTTTTCTAATAGTGTAGTAAGTTAAGTTCATGAGTATTTAAGTCATTTTACTAATTATAATAACACACACACACACACATACAAATTAACCTCTCCCTTCTCTTTTTCTCTCTCCTTGCTACCACTGCACCATCAACCACCTATAAGCCTCCTTACGACCACCTCTTGAACCACCACCTTTTTGATAAACCCAAAAGCCGACAAACCTCCATTACCACCACATGAATCCATCACCCAAACCAAACACATTTGAACCCTACCCTAGCCGCCACCCAATCGACAACCACTAATCCACCACCTTCACACCTTTGGCCAATACTGAACATCACCACCATCAACAGCCTTCAAAATCACCACCATTACACTTTTTATCACCGCTAGCCTTATGTCTTATCACCATCCCACCACCACGAAAGCCAACCAACTTCACAATAAAATCACCAATGTGGCCGCCACCATCATCAACCTATGACTTATCGCCTGTAAATCACCATCATCAACCTGCAAACCACTGGTGATTCAACCCTAGCCCATACAATCACATCTTAATCCTAACCCCAAATCGCATAAGAACCATATCCCTAAATTGCATCTAACGTATACCACCAACGGTGGTGTTTGAGGTGGTGTTCCACGGAGATTCATTGATGGTGTTGGTGTTATTTGTTTATGTCTCTTGCTATGGTGGCTAGGGTTCGATGGAAATGAGATGATAATTAACATGTGTTTCGTTGATGTCAACCGGAACTGGTGATGGTGATAGTAGGGAGTGCAGTAGTGGTTTCTGGGAAAGGAGAGAGAGAGAGATGGGTTGAATGTATATGTGTTTGTGTCTACATATGTGTATATGAATATATGTTTTTTAAATTGTAATGATAAGGGTATCTTGGTAATTTCACAATATCCAACTCAGAAAATTTAACAAAGTTAGTTAGAGTTTATTTTTTGGCATTCAGCAGTTAAGATTAGAAACCATTGGGATTTTGCACTTAGGTAGTTAAGATTAGAAAGCATTGGGACTCAGATGAAGACAAGTTTAAGTTTTAAACTCAACTAGTTAAAATAGCTAAACCACATGAAGTCAAATAGGACTTTGCTCTTTTCTTTATGTCCACCGGCTTTGTAATATTCAAAATGTACCAAAGAGTTTTGTTTACTGCAATACTGATATTCGGACATGTAAAAACAAACCAAACCTTAGAATAGAGCCAGACAATTCTAAAGTTTTAAACCTCAAATGATCAATGGGAAAAAAATCATTCAAATTTACTCATCAATAGACTACCTTAGGTCCACTATCACTTACTCACTCACTCACTCGAGTCAAGGTTCTCTAAGCCTAATAATCTAACATAAAGTAGTTTGCAATTCTCAAACATGAGTCATGAGTCCGTCACTACAACAATTATAGTTCAACTATTTATGTTGCTACGATGTTCATCCAATCTAATAGTCTTGTTGTTTAACTTATAAAGGTGGTGTTTGTCAAAAACATGATATCAAATGCTTTAAACATATGGTGTATGATACAATGACTTTTAAAATACACGGAAATACCCTAAATACCTAAACCAACAGACTCAATAGTAATACGATTACAAACCGAGATATCACAAAACCTAGAGACACACTTGAGAATGCAAGAATCAGGTTATTCCTGATTTAAACTCAAATCTCTTAGACGAATCTATGTAATCAACTAATGAATCTGGATCAGATGAATCAGAGTAAAGATAGTAAAACACATATAAACATATCTGCATAAACCGTAAGGCTGAGATCTTAAACAAGAAAAAAGGACTTAGATATCGAACTTATGAAAAACCCAGCCTTGAACAATATGTGTTGAATAATCGAGAAGATGGGTGATATCGTTCTATATAATGAGACAAATTGTGGAACACATTGATCTCCATTGAAACCTTTATCGCCTTTTGATTCCTAGAGATGAATATCTTTGAATCATTGTTATTGTGTGCAACAACCTTCAAGTATCGAGATTGATGGCTTTATAGACACCTTTTAACAATACACAACTTTACCTGTCATGGGCTAGGTTTACTCGGCCCAATCATGTTTTGTCTCTTAAGCCCAACAACCTTCAAGTAGCTTATCTTTAAACATTAGCAGCCCATGTCTTCATGTGTGTATCCAACTGCAAGCCCAACTACACAAGCCAACATCATGCACATACACTTAGGCAACATGATAAAGTACATTGTAAATTAAACAAGTAATAAAATTGAAGTCAGAGAATTAGTAATTTCAATAACCCCCCCCCCCCAATAATTTTATTACTTTGAACATGTTTAAAAATCAGTTCACACATCCTGATATGTTGACATGCTTAGAATACCTTTAGTTTTTGACAATAAAACCTGACAAGAATAAGAGACAAACAATCAATCCCAAATAAAGTCTCTTTAAAGTCTAAACAACTATCTACATCATAACACAACCATAAACTCAGATAATAAGCTAAAGGAAATCTATATAGCTACGTACAGATTCGATATGAAACTGTATAGTTCATACCCTAGCAGAGAGAAAATATCTTTTGTCAATATAACTCTTTATATAGCCAAATCCTAATGATACAATCAATGTAAACACAGAGCTGATCTAATTATAACAGGCCAATCTATATAACAGGCCAATCTAGATAGCCATCAGACTTGATTATCAACAACTTGTCCTTTTAAATTGTGTTTTCTTTTTTTTTATAAATGTATGTATTTAGTTAACAATCATCTCTCAATATAAGAGCTGCTATTTAAAAAAAACATCAACTTTCAACATACGACTTAGAGAACACAACTTCTAATTTGAACAAAAAATTGTTTTAATTTGAAAAATCATAAAATTCTTCGATAGTTGCAGAAAACATATTTCGACCTAACATATTTCTAACAAGAAACAATAATCACATGATTCTTAGATGATATCACAAACATATGCAACTAAACAATGAGTGTAAACAAGTCAGAGAAAAATTTTCTGAATAAAAAAAAAACCATGCATATACCTATATCAGATTTATAATCTAATAACAAAAGAATTAAATAATTCCAAACAACTATCAGATTCAACACTTATCAAACAAGAATGAAGAACCACACAATTCTATCACAATACCAAAACCATATATGGTATAACAACAAGAATCATATGACTTTTAAACTAGCAAATGAACTTTAAATCCACTACGCATATACAAAACAAGTCATAAGACACACCAACTTCCTGTAACATCACAGGAATAAAGAAATCACAAGAACAAATTCTGATTAGAACTAAGAAATAATCATGTGATTTTATAGAACTACCAGAAACATAACTGATAATAGAATAAACAAAAACCACACGACTTTTAAGTAAACACTTTTAAAAAATTCGTAACTTTCACTTCACCAAATTTTGGCAAAGAAAAAAAACCATTTAATTGAATAATAGACTTTAAATCTACATCCAAAAAGAACAAAACCATATAAGAAACTAAACATGTCTGAATTTATATTTTTTATTAAATGAATCTTGTTTACAATCTCTTCTCTAACCTCTACGGGTTCAGATCACCAACAAGTTGAACAATAACACTAACATGATCTAACGGTTACCTAAACCTACAACATGTAGATTCTACCAAGAACCCTAGATCTAGTGCAAACACCGGAGATTATGCGAAAAGAGAGAGAGCCATAGAAAAGTATTTGAACACAAACATGTCAAACACCTCCAACTAGACATATACGCGAACAACTCTCAGAAAACCAGTCTCAATCAACTTTCTCTGCAAACACTGACTATCAACACGATAATCTATACAAAGATCTAACAAATTCAAAAACTTAATGCATAAACCAAAAAACCCTTAGATCTAATCAAGTGAATACGCAAAGAAAGAGACTTTCAGAAAGACACAAAACAAACAAGAGAGCTAACATCATCACCAAACAATCTTAAATTCATATGTCAACATACGGATACAAATTTCTGCACACACACAGAAAGAAGACAGTCAGAAAACATTTTTCGATTACTCAACGAACCACATGATTCCACAACATTATTAGAACCACATCTGATACAAACAAAAGTCACACGACTTTGTAAAACTTCTAGAACAATGCATGAAAGGAACTCATGTAAAATGTGTAAAGAACATGAAGACTCATTTGATTTTATCAAAAGAACTTTTACATCTTTACAACATATTAACACAAAAAATATGAATCACAAGATTCTAAACATTAGACAAAAAAATCACTTGACTTTTAGAAAAGAGGAATCACAAGATTCAAGAAACAAGTATGATAATAACAAGAAGTACACACTTCTAGACAGACGATACAAATTACATGCTTTTTCACCTAGAAAATATTTCTCACACAAGAAGAAAAAACAACACACGGTTGACAACAAACATTAAGATATAATCTTGATCAAATGCTACTAGTTAAATTTATAAGCCACACTGACACACGGATTAATAACCAGAAAAAACCTTTAGTAAGACATCCTTTTTTTTACTTTAAACATACAAGATGTTATAATCGTGATAAAAAAACATGAGGATCAAGAAATCAATCTTGAAACAAAGAATGTGTTAGATTTGAAAATATAAGCATAGTTCGGACTAAGCACTTTAAAAAAAACTCATTCAGTAATAAACTTGTGCTATTGATTGCATACATCATTCAATAAGAAACGCAACTTAGTTAGAAAAAGGTAACACCAAACGGTTCAAGACTTGGTCACCAAACTAACAATAATAATATGTCCAACTTTGTTAATCTATACATGTCAAAACTGATGACAAATGAACTACAAAGAATCAATATTGATGATATCCCCACCTCAATCTTGGTTAAGAAATTCATTTATTATTATTATTATTATTATTATTATTATTATTATTATTATTACTATAAGGAAAAATTACAAAATTCGTCCTTTAAGTTTACATTGTTTTTCAATGGATACCCTTTAGCTTTTAAAATGATGAGATTAATCCTTAACGAGTTAAAATCTTACACCCACTGTCTTTTAGCACTAACCAAGTTAGCTTTTAACGTTAAATTTGAGCACATGAGGGACATGTGAGGGCATAATAGTCAATTCACCTCTCCCTCATCATCTTTCAGCGTTAAAACCATACAATTAGGGCAACATGATTAGACGATCTAGGGTTCTTCTAGAAACCTAAATTAGGGAAAAATTGTTCACACGATCATGGACCCTATATACTGCCATTGCGGAAAAGAAGCAATCGTACGTACATCGTGGACAAGTAGGAATCCAGGTCAACACTTTTATGCTTGTCCTGACCCGGTAATTTCAACTCACGTTTCTGAATTTACAAGATTATCTGATGGATTTTGTTGCTTTAAATTAGCGATCATGATGTGGATTTATTGGATGATGTGATCAATTGAAGTGCCAAAGGTGTACAAACATCATACCAGGTCTGTTAAAAGCCAAGAACAACCTTGAAGTTTATAATGACCACCTTGTAGTTGCAAATGGCCATCTTAAAGATAAGGTCAAAGCTTTGAAAGGTCAAGCAAGCAAAGTGAAAAGGATGTTGATTTGTAGTTGGTTAGGTTTCTTGGTGTATATTATATTGTATTCTTAGTTGAATTGTTAATGGGTATGTAGAATGTAATGAAAGTGCATATAATGCACCTGTGTAAGAAATGTTTATTGATAATGAAAGTGCATACAATACACCTTTTGGCATGGCATGTGATTCAAATTTGTATAAACAAGCAGAATGTTCATAGCCCATAATGACCCATTTGACCATAACCCATAAGCCAACAACTACATAACCTTCATAAACTGTAATAAACAACAATTTGATAAACTGCATATTGTGCATAATCCATACTGACCCAAATTGACCCATAAACTGTAAAAAACATCAAGTTTATAAACTGCATATTGTGCATAAACCATACTGACCCATTTGACCCAAATTAACCCATAAACTGTAATAAACAACAAGTTCATCAACTGCATAACCCATAAACCAAAATTGCAACATTTATAGTTGCATAAACTGCATAAACTGCATGTTCAACAGATCCTAAATATTACAACCAAAATACATGTTCCCAAAACACATGTTCAACAGATATAAGCAGAAATAAACTGCATAAACTAATCCTAAGCCTTGCTACCTTGAACCTTCTCACTGTTACCCTTCTTGCTATTCTTCTTTTGACCCTTCTTTCCAGACTTGGCCTGACTACCTTGAACCTGTTGACTCTGTCCCTTGCAAGTCCTCTGGTTGTGTCCACTATTCCCACACTTGCCACATTTTCCTTTGGTGTTTTTCTTATACAGCCTGCCCCCTGATATTAGATCATCATTTTCAAATTCTGATCTCTTTCTAACCTTCTTGGGTCTTCCAACTTGTGTGTGATGATTTGGTGGTGTTAAAGTTGTAGGAACTTGACACTTAGGCCACAAAGCTCTGCCATTGATTGGGTTAATCTTAAAGGAATAAACATGTATCCATCTATCCATGGTATACACTGGATTAACCCAACTCTCCAATGCCCCAACTCTACCTCCATTACTAGCTTTGAACCAAATTGCAGCCACTGCATGTCTCTAGGCATTCCTGTCCATTAAAGCAACAAAGTTTAATATTAATTAAAGTAACAAAATTTGAATTGAACAACCTATACATACTTGTTATTTCCCAACCTCTCCAAGCACAAGTCTTCTCAGCCAAATCCAAAACACGTGTGTGACCAGGTTTACCACTAACCCCATATTTATCCCCTCCATTCCACTGCACATGATAGAAGGTTGCATCTCTCTTGATTATCTCAAACATTTCTGTGGCCTTAGGTGCCAACAGATCTTTATTGCTCTCTATATCTTGCAACACTGAAACAATCCTCCTCGTTCAATACTCCCTGATGTACTCCAGTGCGTTAATGATGGCTTGTCTCTGCCTTCAACTATCTTACCATTAAATGTTTCACACATGTTGTTTAGTAACATATCAGTCAATCCCCTACCTGTGTTATGTTGCTATATCAAAATTTTGAAATACAAATCTAAAAAGTATTAGCTATAGAACTATAAATAACATACCTGAAAAGTGAGACCTGGTCCAGTGTAGAGGTGGAATTTTTGCCAACCACATATGGGCCTTCTTGTTAAGAGCCTTCAACTCATTCATTGCAGTAGTGAATTCAGGGATTGTTGTTGCACTAGCACACTTCCACAACAAGTCATTCTGCAACACTTCATCTTCATTGGACTCTTAACCATGTTATTGATTACCTATATCTTCTTCTTCAACATCAAGGTCAACATGCATCCTATAGTCACTCATATCCACTTCATGGTCAGACATACAATTTTTTCATCAACTATAAAATCACTATCACTATCCTCCTTATCATTTCTCATGAAATCACTTTCACAATTGTCTTCATTAGACTGTGTTGCATTACCTATAACCTCTTCATTGGACTGTGTTGCACTAGCTATATCCTCTTCATTTTGCAATGGTCCATTATCATACAAAAACATGTCATCATTAACCTCTAATGGAGTTAAACTACCCTTCCCAACCACACTAGAATCCTTACCATCATAGTTTTGACCAGCCTCACTAGACTCCACACACTTGTCTAATCCATTGAAGTTTAAGTTTCTGACTACATTTAACTTAGCATGGACTAGTGCATAGGGTCCAGGTTCATCAATTTCTTCAATGGTAACACTCCTCCTAGGTTTAGTTGGTGTCAATAAAATTTGCTTTATGTTATCTAAACCATGTTGAGTAAAAACATTGATTGTCTTATCCACTACCACATGTGTAGCTAAGCTCAAAACATCCTGATCAGAACTTAAGTCTTCAATACCATCATCTAAATTTTTTTCAGGATTTTGAAAAAGTAATTCATATGATCAACAATAGAGTATCCTAACAGACCCATCATCAAGGAAACTTCATACACAGAGAACCTATCAATATCACACAAGTCAACATGGTCAATCATACCCCCTGCATATATACGACCTGGACTTTGAGTTAATTTTTACCACCATGATGAGGCTTTATTTTGAACATATTGGGATTTCCAACTACAGAATTTTAAAAATTTGAACTTTTAAAAACATAAAACATTAAAACAACAATATCAGAAAAATTAGGGTTAAACTTACAGTATAGATCATCGACATCAACAATATGTGTTGGTTCTCGTATAGTCCAGCCATCATCCTAGCCATCATCTGCTGTCATTGTTGATTGTGTGAAGAAGATAACGATCGAAGAAGTTGAAGGACGAATGTGTTGATCTCTGATATTGTGAAGGGTTTTATAGAAGGGGGAACTGATTTGGGGGGTGAATTGAGTGTCATAACCTCACATGTTCCTCACGTGCTCAGATTTAACATTAAGGTCTAACTTGGTTAGTGCTAAGGATAGTGGGTGTAAGATTTTAACTCGTTAAGGATTATTCTCATCATTTTAAAAGCCAAAAGGTATCCATTGAAAAAAAATGTAAACTTAAAGGATGAATTTTGTAATTTTTCGTTATTTTAAATTGTTTTCATGTTAGCAAACCAGACACCAACAACCAAAAAAGCACTTAAGTCATTAAACCAAAAACGACCAAAAATTAAATATTTGTTTTACAAAATAGAACAACTTAAAAAATTGATGACAAAGCCGAACTCCATATTCTGTTAAAAAAACATGATCGACATATTAACAAAACCTTCCATAAGTTGCATTACTAAATTCTTTTTTCTCAAACAAGCAATAAGAAATGCGAACATAAAAAAACTAACCCAAACAAACTTTGGGAAAGTCAATCACACCAACCAGTTGACATAAATCCTTTAAAAAAAATTCACTAATCATAAAGATTACAAGTCCACTAAATTAACTGTGTGATAGATTTTCATCCAACATTTTTTACACAATAAAAACATATCAAACTTCTATGATAACTAGACACCATAAAATAGAATCACAAGCAAACAGTTGGCGTAATCTTGACTAATACAAGCAACAAGTATTTACCAAGGCAAACAAAGCCAAGACAATGATCAGCTGGTCTAGAACATTTTACCACACAAAACACTGCAATAACAGACAATCTTGCAAGCCAAATGATAATAATACAAGACTTATACAGTTTAATCAATTTTATATCATAAAGTATGCAAGAATGCAACACACTACACATTATAAAGTCAAGAACACATTGTCAAATCCTACGGGCCGAGCAATTGTGTGACAGAATGAATAAAAATAAAATTAGGATATAAATGCAACATACAACTTGCAATTTATCACAAAACAGACCAATACATACTGATCCATCTACCTAGTCTAGAAAGTATGCCTAAATAATGGCATTCATGTGACAGAATTTTAAAGATTTCGAAAAAATGACTTAAAAATCTCTAGCAACCATTAGGAAAGAAAAAACTAACGGTGCAATTAAATGCAACATAGGTCTAAACAACAAGCGTTAGAGCAAGCCATCAAGACGAGCAAAGCAAACCTTTATTCCCAAACACGAGCAAGATAACAACCACAAGCAGTACCCCTAATTTTGATAGAAAATAATCAGTGGACACATCAATTTTGGCGATAAAGAACCTCGTTAATGATCTGATGGAAGACAAACGGTCACAGCATTTTTGCATTCCACACCAGAAACCAGATATACAACAACTATTCAAACAAGAATGCACCAAATAAATGCAACACATAAGATAGGGCATGGCTCTCCCAGTAAAATCAATCTGGTACCCCTAACCCGGTTAGGATACCTAACAAAATATTAATCGTGATAAACAAAAAATAGTAAAAATGAAAAGATTTCATAATCAGTCCACCCAAGTTAGTGCCTCCTTCCAGCAGGTCATGGATTGTAACCTTCGCTTAGAGTTACAATCCAAGATGCAGTAACAGAACAATATCCTAGATATCACCACGAACCACCGTGAGTCTGATGTTAATCAATCACACCAAGTTCTTAACCAGGCTTCCAAGAATACCATATACAATAAACAATCAACTAATCTATTCACACGAATACATCAGATCTATTGATTAGACCATATCTATTCGGCTACGACAAGATCTGTAAAAAAACAAACCCTAGATAGTAGCGTAATAAGAAAAGAAACTCAGAATTAGAGCGATGGCTCTGATACCATGTCAAAAACATGATATCAAATGCTTTAAACACATGATTTATTATCCCAAACCAATAGTGTTATAACCCTGCACATACAATGACCCTTAAAATACACGGAAATACCCTAAATACCTAAACCAACAGACTTAATAGCAATACGATTCCAAACCGAGATATCACAAAACCTAGAGACACACTTGGGTATACAAGATTCTGGTTATTCCTGATTTAAACTCAAATCTCTTAAATGAATCTTTGTAATCAACTAATGAATCTGGATAAGATGAATCAAAGTAAAGATAGTAAAACAAATGCCAATATCATGGTTAGTTTAGAGGGAGTGATCATGAAATTGATAGGTTTCCCATTGGCATGAGAGTTGTTGATGTTTATGATAATCCAACTTGTTTGAAATTATTGGAAGGTCTTTAAGAAAATGCCAATATCATGGTTAGTTTATGTGTTGGTGTGTGTATTTTGTGCGTTTTCAGTTTTTTTTTTTTTTTTTTTTTTTCCAACTAATATTAGGGGTTAAATTTTAAGGCGATTCTGTTAACATTTTGTAGTCTTGGTCAACAAAGTTCAAGGCTGGAGTTTTACTGAATTATGTGTCTCATATTGTTGTTTTGTGGATTAATGATATAACTGTTAGTATTTAACCTTTTAAAACAATTATATATGATGTTTATGTGTTCTAAAATCAGTTGTGTTTCTTTTACAGTTACAACAACAAATCAAGAAATAATAGCACTAAATATGTTTAGAGAGTAAAAACATATTTGATTTGGTCATAAGTGATGTTTATAGGCCAGGCATGGATGGTTTCAAGTTTCTTGAACTCGTTGGGATCGAAATGAATTTACCAGTCATAAGTAAGCAAAATGCTGAATTTGGATTTCAATTTTGACCTGTTGAGGTCAAATTGATTTGTGTTTGTGAAAACTGATGCAAAGATTTCATGAAATTGTTTCAGTGTTATCAGGAAATGGTGACCGGAATCTTGTAATGAAGGGGGTCACTCATGGTGCTTGTGATTATCTTGTGAAACCAATTTGCCTTGAGGAGCTACGCAACATATGGCAGCATGTGATCAGGCGAAAAGTCGAGTCAAAGTAAAAAAAACAACCATGAAAAATCAGATCAAGGGAAGGAAGGTGGAGATCAGAATGAGAAGTTGAATAGAAAACGAAAAGATGAAGAAAATGGTAACGAAAGTGATGATCCAATGACAAAGAAGAAGGCACGAGTTGTTTGGTCTATTGATCTTCATAGAAAATTTGTTGCTGCTATTAATCAACTGGGCATTGAGAGTGAGTCTTTTTATAGTGATTTAACATCCGTTACATGTGTAATATCTACTAATGCACATTTTTTTATTCTAAATAACACAGAAGCTGTGCCTAAAAGGATTCTTGATTTGATGAATGTGGATGGGCTTACTAGGGAAAATGTAGCAAGCCATATGCAGGTACTTACATATTTTCTTAAAATATTCATACATTTGGCAATTAGACGGAGAAAACACATTTGGTGGTTAAAGGGATAAAAATACCATTCTTGGTGATTAATGGAAAAAAACTGATCTATCGTGATTAAATGTATAAGCGGCTGTTTTTTGCAAGTAAATGGATATAAAAGCATGTTCTTTTTCAAAAATTTCTGCTAGATCATACAGACGGCTGACATAAAGTTTCTGCTAGATTATTGGGTTAAGATTGTGAGATTTACAGCCACAGTCCAACCACCTTCAAACCTTACTACACCTTTAGCTCATCCTTCTAGAGAGAGAGAGAGAGAGAGAGAGAGACAAAGAGAGAAGGAAAAGGAGAACCGGTGGTAGTTCCAGGAAGCGCCGTTGCACAACGGAACGGAACGTCGACCAGGTGACCAGCTCTTCTTTATAATAAGAGGAGAGGTGTGAAGTAGGGCTGGCAGGCGGCGGCGGTGGAGGTGGCGGAGGAGTGTACCTACGGTTCAATAAGACGATGAGTAGGATTCCACCGACTTTACCGGTAAGTTATATTTTCCTCTTCGGTCGCATGTGCCGTTCTGATGGTATGATGATGAGTTATTTGTGCCATTGCCGACAATGGATTACTTTCCCCTCTTTCGTCGCCTAAATTCGTTTGTCTTTGCAGTTCTGGTCCTCCATGTCACCCGTTTCTGATGTCATCCAATACTGGTTATGAAAATAGGTAATCATTTCGTCTTTTTCTGATTTTAGTTTTATTTTATTTCCTACAACAATCATTTCATTTGTGTCCGATTGCTTAAGCTTTCTGTGATAATTCTACGGGCTACGTTCAACAGGTTATATGCTTCATAAGTTCTTATGAGGCA
This sequence comes from Ambrosia trifida, assembly GCA_028751855.1. Taxonomy (NCBI): domain Eukaryota; kingdom Viridiplantae; phylum Streptophyta; class Magnoliopsida; order Asterales; family Asteraceae; genus Ambrosia; species Ambrosia trifida. The sequence continues at coordinate 43,527,555 of CM054125.1, forward strand.
ATTGGACTTCTTCTAGGATCGCCAAGTGTTTATGGTTATTCATGAATAAGAGTTTTTAGAAGTATGAGTTTGGAATAATGCTTTGATTGATTGTAACCAGTAGCTAAGTCGTGTTGCAGCTAATTTTCCAAATATAAATCTATCATCTTTTTCTGGAACATGAATCTGTCAGCTTATTATCTGTCTAAGGTTTTGTATATATATATGGTATTCATGAAATTAAAGATTGTCATTTAGGCCGTTTGTTTGCTTATGTGCCTCTTGAACGATCAGGGAGACTAATTCAAGATTGCACTAACAATGATAGTGTGGGATCTTATCGACTACAGTTTTTGTGTTACGTTCACCAATTATTTGAGCGCATATGTTTATGGCCTTAAGGATTACATGTGTTTACTGTTCGCTCAGTATTCCATTCGATTTTCTTTTTGTCATGTTTGGCTCTCGCCTTGGGAATGCTTATTTGCTATTCGGATGATAGGTTGCATCTTCGTGTTTGTTTTCGTCATTTTATAGTTATCTGTATGCTCAATGTTAATGGTTTTTGTGTTAATATTTCAGGTTCTTTGCTCGTACAATCCATTCGGTTTGTTTGAAATATGTTTTGTATGTTATTTACACGTCGGTACCATGTAAACACCACTATAAAATATCATTCGGTTTGTCTGAAATATCTTTGCTGGTACTAATTTATTTTATGGTGTTCAGCTGAGATAACTTATTTTATGGTGTTCAGCTGAGATAACCGAATTACTCGACTTAAACATCTTTTTAAGCTTTGTGTTGAATTTGGATGATATAAGCCTTCAATTTGGACAGGTGTAAACGTAGGAGAGCTGCTCAACAAGTGGTCACCATCACACAAAAGTAAACATATAACCATTTCACCCAGTTGTGCTACATAGGTACTCTTGCTAATCCATAAATTTATGCCCAACAAAGACATACATTTTCCTATAATTTATACACTAAATGATAACATATATAAGAAACGCATGTAAACATTAACATATGAGGTTACATTGGGCACTTTTACCGGATAAATATTGTTTTAGAATTTGGCCTAGATCAAATCCGTACATAAGTACTTGATCAGAATTATGTTTATTTCACAGTTTCAATCCATTCTTTCAATGGTGATTGGGCACACTCCAAACTACAAGAGCCAATTGGTAAGCAAGCATTATGACACTTTTGTTTTCTAAGTTACACTCTTAGTTTACAATATATTTTCTAACACGTTGACTTATTTATTCAATCCTTTTTCGTTTACGATGTATAGTATGCTATCTTAACACAACACGACGGTTAACGCGTCACGTGTAACATGAAGTACAACCCACCGTTTGCCCCCGCAACGCGCGGCGGGTAAATTACCAGCGTTTGATGGTTGAATAGAACAACCATGATAAAGCTTAGAGTTAAATCCCTTTAATATTTACCTTTTAAATTGAACTGGCTAAAGCACAATTTAACCACCCATCATGAACCTCAGCCCTTTCTTGTAGATACATCAATTAATTAATTAATACTATTAGATGCTTTTGTAACTAAACTAAAGCCGCGCGGTTGTTGTTTTTTTCATGCAAGAAGCAGAAGTCGCGATGATATGATGAAATTTAATATTTATATGGACAATCCTAAAGACGAGGATAAGGAAACTAGAAGACGCGGTAGCCTCTCCGCGACTTTTGCTCAATTCATCTAAAGACGCGCCGTTATAAGACGCGGTTGCTACTCGCGACTTTAAGTCTATACACCGCGACTAAAACACCCATTTTCGTACTATTGTAGAGGAGTTGGAACTAAGAGAACTGCAAGAAACATTAAATCCTTTGACATGTTGTGCTCATTATGCAGCGAATAGGTTGCATGGTTGTTCCATTTGCAAAGGTCTACTTCATTTAGACGTGTTCATTTTTATTTATTATTTTTATTTTTTGCATTTTGGATAATAGAACATTCTTAATTGAACAATCAATTTAAATTTTGTTTTAGACTTGCTGGAAAAGTTCCCTCCTAACTCAGTCAGAATGAAGCAACCCTTGCATCATATGTAGCCATGGGATTCTTCTCCACAACTTGTCAAAAAGCTTTTTAAGGTACATATCAGGTCCTTCAGTTTTGATCTCTATTATTGCTTTGTCATACATTAGATACTTAAGATCCGCTTATGTTACCAGGAGTCACCATTTCTTAATTTGTGTTTAACTTCGAATTTTGTTCTTGTCTATTATAAATGCATTTAGGAAATTTTTAAGTATCGTAGTAGCCAAATCAGGTCCATTATTTTGCTTTTTAGACCACATTAACGATGCGCTATGATTTATGTAAAATAATTGGCCGGCCCCGACTAATGTACTAGTTTTATTGTTGTCTCAGGTTGGAGGAGGAGCGGATTATTACGGGGATGAGGACATGGATGTCATTCCCGAAGAATGGTCAAGCTACGCCGCAACATTTATTTTCAAATGATCGAAACTTGTTTGAAGGCAATGTATTGTCGATACAATATTTTTCTAAACGTTAAACGTTGTCTCGGATTGGTTTGTAATTTGATAAATATGTATTATATAATGAAATATGTTTTTGTTATTAGTTTTCTAATTAGTTTGCATATAATAAAATGCGTATAAATCCAGGGGGCAAATATGTCATTTTACAGGAAATTTGTTTTTTTTAGATTAATAAACTATGACACACAAAATGAACAACATAAAATTCTGTCATAAAATGTATCGTTAAAATGTCAATAAAAACTGTCATAAAAATGTGTGTCATTAAAAAGTGTCACAACGCGTGTCAACACATACTGACATAAATGTGTGTCATAAACAGATGACACGCTAAAATGTGTCATGTTAAATTTATGACACCGCCTTCCTTGACATTCTTTTTCTTATCATCAGACTCACTTTCTTGACACGCAATGCGCGTCAAGAAAGGTCTTTTTTCTAGTAGTGGATATTAATATGTAACAACCCATCTTCTTTTTCATACATTTCAGAAGTTCAGAACCCATAGTACAAAGGTAAAAATTGATTGTATGAGAGAATATAAAAGGTTATAGTTAGGAACGAGTGATGGATATATATATTATACATATCTGAAAAAGAAAATACTAGATTAGTGATAGGATATTATTTACATAAATCATGTTCTTGAACAAGTTATTCATAGTAAAAAGTAATATGCAATTAATTATCGACATAAAATGTAAATTAAGAGAGGACAAGATGACTTAAATGATATTTTAGAACTGATATTCTTCTGGGGATTGGTGGTAAAGACCCTCTATTCTCCTATAAATACACACTTCCCCTTTACTCTTTAATCACCAAATCTCTCTCTCTCTCTCTCTCTCTCTCTCTCTCTCTCTCTCTCTCTCTCTCTCTCTCACGTGTGTGTTTTCAACAACCCTAATTAGGGTTTGAATGAGGAATATGAAGATGTGGGAATTATGAAAAGTGGTGCTTTTTTTGTTCTTCCACAGCTTTCTTGAACTGCATATGGTTCTTGATCTGATCTTTAGTCATCTCAAATTGCATTTCTGTGGTTCAAAAAAGCTGTGGGAAGACAGAGAAAGGATCAACACAGAAAGAGGCTTAAATATAAATAAGTTACTCAAGTTCTGGATCAGATCTGATCTACTAATTCCTATTTTTATGGTATATTTTCCATTTTTTACTTATTGTCTATTTTGTGGTTTTGGATTTTTATTTTTCTAATGCTACATACTAGAGATTTCCATAATTTCACATGATGTATATATGGTACACAGGCTTCCTTGGCTTCTCGGGTGGGTAATTTTCCGTTGGCCGGTGATACTTATACGTTCCGAATTGAGTCTACAACTTGAACTTCTAGTTTGTGCTGATATATATTGTTTAGAGGACTCAGTAAAACTTGATATGACATGATCAAATTATCTACATCTAATGTGGTTTTGAAAAGTTTAGATTTAGGCTGTTTAGTTTTACATTCTCTTCATCCTATATGAAAAGACAATATTAGACAATATATTATTGTCATGATTTGATTATGTTGGTCAAAATGTAATTTTGTTTGCTTGTGTGTGTTTGGTTATTTTGAATTGTAACTCTATACTCACATGTTTATGGAGCATGAATGAAATTTATATACAGCCCAAGATTGAGTTTCTAGGAAGGTACTAGCTAGAATGTAGATGGACCACTAGGCATGAGTCATACTTTTGTCATATAGACCTCTAAAACAAATTAGGAAACTATGTTTAAACCCAAATATGTTGTGACTTAGCAGGAAGAACATGTTATAGCAATCACATTGTTAACTTTTTTTCCTAAATTTATTCACGATCATTCTTGTATTTTCTTTACATCCAAAAATGTGATAGGAGTTTGGTTTCATGTTCCTTCTTCAGTGAGATTGTGTAATGATACATATGTTTTCTTAGTTTTTGTACGTGTGATTTAATGCTGCTACAATACAATAATCAAAATCTATAGCGAATCTAGGTCTATGTAACAATAGGTGACAAAAATCATATCGAAGAAGATATTGATGGTTATCCTATCTTTCGATAAGCACAACTCTTGCGTGCTACCGCCACATAGTAGCATTAAATTGTAAAATTAACCAATTTTTCACTTGGGTTGTTATTTTCCAACATAGTTAGAGTAACTGAACAATATGATGACACTGATCGATACTATTATTTTGATGAATTTAAATGTATAAAATGTACAATAAGTTGATTAGTGTTTTTCAAACAATAACATGAGAGGTAATCAGCATATAATGGAGAAAACAGTATGTTATTTGCCTATTTTTATTGTTAAACTTAAATGATTAATAAATAGCTGAACGAAAGATGTCAAAATTAAAAGAATTGTCAAACTTATTTCACTTCTTGACATGATTATATATATATATATTACTAGATTATATGTAAAAAGCTTTTCGAATAGACAAATTTAATATATAAAGTATTAAAATATGTGTTATGATGTAATATAGAAATTAATGTATTACGGGCTGGTAAATCGTGTCTTAACAGGTTTAACAGGTCTCTGACAATGCGAACAAATCAAGTTCTAAACATGAACACGACTCATTTAACTACTTTATATCTCATGTTTATAACACAGTTTTATGTTTTATGTACCAAAAAAGAGAAGTGAAGGATTTTTGCCTCAATTCTAATTATTTTAAAAAAAGTAAAAAATCACATAGTGTATTTTTCAGTTAACAGGTCTTATCGTGTCTTATACAGGTTATATAAAGTATTAAAATATGTGTTATGATGTAATATAGAAATTAATGTATTACGATATGAGAAAACCACAATTTTAATTATTTGAATAACAATGAAAATGTATATTAAAAATAAGATATATGTTTGGATGAGGAGCAGCATTATAAGCAACCATTGCAGGGCGGGATTGAGGCGTTAGTCTTGAAGATGTGACTTTTTTTTTTATAAAGGAATGAATTTAACTTACTCTACTCTGGATGAAAATAGAATTCATATTTATTGGTTTGAACATAACTAGTGACTTGTCTATATATGATTAATGAATTACCTGAACACATTGTGTTTTTTTTTTCCTGTATGAACAAAACTGCACAAAAAGGGTCATTTTTTTTTTGTTTTTTATATAACACTATGATACTCGTTGTAAAGATAATAAAACGGTTGTTAATTTGATGTAATTTTTTTCTTTAAAAATTCTGGTATATAAAAGTTATTAACGCTTAAAACTTGTGGAGAGAAATAAGGGGAAGGATGTCATATGACACACTCAAAGAGGGAAAATGACCTCATTAAGCGTCATGTTAGCTTTACTGTTTTCTTTTATTTAATATATATATAGTTTTTATTGGCAAACTAACATACCCCTCATTATTCACCAATACATGCATCTTACATGATTTGATCCCTCGACCTGATAGAGGGGAGACAACTTACAACCACACCATGTCCATATAAGGCTATATGGTGTGGGAGCAATCTCCCCCAAATGCGACATTAACGTCACCTCATTTTCTCCCTTTTCTTCTCTAAAGTTTGAAAATGGTTTCCCTCAATTCCTTCATTCCCCCTTCCTTTTTAGTTATTTTATTTAACATTATTATATATTAAAAAAGCAAAAATAATATATAATATCATTATTATATAATATTATTTGTGAAAAGTTGAGTTCGGAAAGAACGGGGCAAGCTTGCCAACTTCACCGAGATTATGTCGGGCGGCGGTGTTCCTGACCCGCCGACCTCCACATCAGCACCCGAGGTGATTCCCCGAGGCCACACCAAAAGTTCTAACTATATGTTCTAATTAATGTCTAACTAAATATAATATGTAATATGTTCATCCATATTCTCAAGTATAGTATCTCCTTAACCGTTTTTACTGGGTTAAACTAACTTTAAACTAACTTTTCAATCATGTTTCATAGTGTTTATTCCTAAATAAGATCAAATGCTCTTTACTTGTGAAAGTTACGATACCTTTTTTTTTAAATCTTATATGGGAAGTAAATTACGACATTGATAAACACAGCTGTTGATTTCTTCGTTATTGTACTCCTTAAAGATAGCAATTGGTCCCAAAAAGAATTGAATATGAAATGAGTAAATAAATACTTCTAAATATTCCACGTCTAATAAACAGTAATAACTTTTGTGGGACAATTTTGTGCAACTATATATGAGTTGCTTGGCCAAAGTTAATGTATTCATTATATATATACAGTATTATGTTATTTTCAGAAGGGTGTTTTAGTACAAAAAGTGTAAAAAGAAACCTAAATCTTACTTTTTATTATTAAAGGTTTATATATTTTTAAGGTTTTTACTTTTTTTTATATCATTGTTTATGTTATATATACACAAACTCATTAAACTAATACAATCAAATGTTTTTTTAAAGGTTTAAACCTTTTCCTACACATATGTGTTATATTATGCGTAGGTAATGTTCTTACACAAAATTTGTACAGGTGTAGGTTATATAACTTAATGAAATTGCTTCATATATTTGTTTTATTTTCATGATAGATGAATAAACAACACATTTCAACAATTTTCTTATGTTCTTAGTTTTTTTAAAAGTGATAAAAATGAATTATTAATCTTCTTCTCGTATTAAAACCTCTTCTGAAATTAACAATCCCCTATATATATATACACATATATATACATATACATATATATATATATATATATATATATATATATATATATATATATATATATAGGGTTAGGATCCTGAGAAAACCCTTGTTATAGTGAAAACTCTGGAAACTTTGACTTCCCGAGCTTTTTAGGGCCTGAAAATTTTAGGACATGTAATATACATGATTTTAAGCATTTTGATGCAAAAAATAGAAAAAAATGGCGAACACTTTTTTTTTTAAATCATAAGTTTTCGAGTAACACATGTTAAGCGAAATTAACATGTGTTAACAATGTGTTACCTGAAAACTTATTTATTTATTTTTTAAAAAAAGGGCTCGGCGCTTTTTTAATTTTTTTAGCTCAAAATGCTTAAAATCATATATAATATAGCCTAAACTTTTCATATCAAAAAAAGTTTGGGAAGTTAGAGTTTCGAGAGTTTTTACTATAACAAGGGTTTTCAATATAACCTTATACTATATATATATATGTATATATATATGATTTGGTTCAAATGAGAACTTTTGGCAAAATTGAGAATTGAGAAAACCATTCTAAACCACACATTTTTCTAAGGCAAAAAAAAATAATAATAGTTTTTTTTTTGTTTTTACTTTAATCTTTGCTTTTTATGCAAGAATTTTTTTTTTTTTTTTGTTATTTTTTTTCAATATACACATATGTATAACTGAAATATACACGTATGTATAGCTGAAAATGCTATATACATATAAATGAGAAAATTAAAAAAAATAATTTTTTTTCTTGCATAAAAATGTGCGATTAAAGCAAAAATGGTTCTCTCAGTTCTCAAATACGGGTTGGTTCTCTTAGGATCCATACCCTATACATACATACATACATACATACATACATACATACATACATACATACATACATACATACATACATATATATATATATATATAAATATATAGGGAATCGATAGTTTGAGAACTATCCGAGTTGCGAGAACCATAGAAACTCTTTTGGACCCTTGATTATGGCCATCCAATGGATGAGATTTAATGTTGGTTTTTTTTCTTTTGTGTATATATATTTGTGTTTGATTAAAAAAGGAATAAAATAACCCTTTAAAGGGTATTTTGGGTATGAAAAAAATGACAACCTTTTGTGAACTTCCCTCGATTCCCTCCCTCTAATAGTTATCGCTTCATACTCTCTCTCCCAGAATTTTTTTTTCAAAACTTCAAACCCCTCTCCATTCCTCTCTCATTCTGTCGTCATTCCCCCCATAAGGGTACTCCGACACCGGCGATCATCGTAGGAACGTTGTTGTTATTCCCTCCGATCATCCTCTTCCATCATCGTAGTATCAGAGGTATTATTATTATTATTATTATTATTATTATTATTATTATTATTATTATTATTATTATTATTATTATTATGTACATTGTTGTTTTTTATTTTTTGGAACATGATAAAGGATAAATAAAACCCTAGATTACTTAAGACTGTTTTTTCTATATAGAAGGAATAAATTATTAAGTGTGGCCGTTGTCTTCCAAAATGCCCTAATTATTGTATATGACTGCTTCTGTATCTGAAATAACCCTTTTTTCTTTTTCCTTTTTGGGGTGTGTGTGTATGTGTGCGTTGGGGTAAAATAACGTATTGAGGGGTTAAACAGTTTTGCTATGAGTGTAAAATTTTAAGTTGGTGTAAAAATTTTAGTTGGGTGTGTTAGGAGTGGAGTATTTTTGGTTTTGATCCTGTTTGGAGTTTTTGTGTGCTATCAGGAAAATAAAAAAAAACATGATGGCTGGTACCATGAGCTCTAAACGATCCCATGGTGACCTCTCAACTCTTGCAGAAGTTATTTGCCTAAGTTCGAGTAACAAGGGTAAAAAAAGATCCTCTGTTTGTTTATTTGTTTATTCATTCATTGTTTTCTTAATTCCTGGTTGGTCATTGTGCAGCTGACAAGACACCTGTGCACACTCGCAAGCGACGAAACAAAGCATCTGCTGTTGAGCCAATATGTATAAGCTCATCTACAGGGGCGGACAACCCACCGTTGTTAATGGGGCTACGAAACAGAAAGAAGCGATCAAGGATTGAGTCAGACGTTGAATCGGACGATGATTATGTGTCTGACACGCCATTACAAAAGACAGTTGCAAGCTCTTCCCATCAACACATATGGGGCAGCTTAAAATCACGTTCGTCTCCCTGGCAACTTTTCTTGGGGATTTCAAAACTTAGTGCTAGGCAGCACGACGTTGTTCGCCAGATGAGTTTTGGGGAGTTGTTGGGATTTGTTGTCGACGGGATCCCTGTTAAGCTAGCTCACTATGTAGTGGATGCCTTCCAACCAGATAGTATGTGGCTGAAGTGTCACCAACAGGAAGTGAATATTGACGCAACTGTCGTGCACAAGGTGTTTGGTGCAATCGCTATCCACCAACAATTTAACAGAGCCGGACGAGTGACATCCAAAATTGCAGGTCTGGCGCAATCGCTATCCACCAACAATTTATGTTTCAACGTCGTTGATCAGTGAGAAGATACATGAAGATGAATATGATGACATGTTCACCTTCAAAGTCGACTTCATTATGCTGTTTGTAACAAAAATGATCAGTTGTCATGGGAATGGCCTTTGCAGAGAAGAGATCCCAAAGTTCTTCACGAGTGAAACAAAGTTTGAGTGTATTGATTGGTGTGAATTCATGATAACTTCCCTGCGGACATGTAAGGAAAAGTGGAGACGGAACGACCCAGGATCTGCCTTCGCTGGACCATTGACTTTCTTGACTGTTAGCTTTTGCCATTTAGCTTGAACTGCATTTGTTTTTCTTCTGTTTAGTTCTCAAATATTTTATGTTAGTTTATTTTGATTTTTTATGAGTTATTTCCCTTTTTTTTCCAGCTACTATATGTGGATAGTTTTTCCCTCCATGATGGAATGAACACTCCAGTTGGGGTGCGAGCAATGCATCACTGGTCGCAGGAGTTGCTAATCAAGCAACAAGAGTATGAGATAAGCCATGGTGGTTTTGGTATGGGTAGGTTAAAGGACGTGAGCGTTGCTGCAATTGAAGCTGAATGGCAAGCGGACTTTAGGATAGGTTCGGCAGGCAGCGCTGGTTATAAGTTTGAGGTAAAAAGCGGCCTGTTTTTTCCTTCTCTTTTATATTTGATTTTAATAATTTTTTCCTTTGTTTTGGCGTGTCTATCAGTACGTTTTATATGTGGTTTTTGATGTGTACCAGGTTGAATTGCGCGCGGCACGTGATGCGGTGTCAGAGTTCAAGGCAGTGAAGTTGCGAGTAGACTCAATCTTGTCTCCCCTGATCTCGCGATATCCCAATAAGAACGCCCGTGTCAGTTTGAAGGCTGCCTACGAGAAGGAATTAGGGTTGGACGATGTCACACCCTCAAAATCCACTTGCGGAGTTTTACCGCGAGGCGCATGACAAACCAGGATCCAAACCAACGATCACAATAAACAAGTCTAAATGTATATAAATGCAATTTCAAAACATAGTTTAAAATCCCGTTTACAGCGGAAGCTTATTCAAAACAGTATCTCAACAATGAAACAATAGTTCAACGTTTATAAGACCATGCAACCCTAGTTAGACGCCGTGCAGACGCGTGCGCCCTAGTCCAGTCGTGCTACCTTAGCGACCTGAGAAAACATGTAAAAGTTTACATCAGCACAAAAATGCTGGTGAGTTTACAGGTTTTGTAATCCAAGTACCAAGTCCACCTGTCCATACTATAACAATCGAAAACCAGTATACGCTAGCTAGGCGTACGTTTTGTTACTACCACGATTGGAAAACCATTACTAACTCGAATACCAGATGTTGTGCCCGAAAAGTACCAGTTGTTCCTGTTGTTCCTGTTTGAGACAATATGCACTCGCCCGGCCCTCCAAGCCGACGAGCGGGGTTGGTCACTCCCAATAGCGCTATTCACATTTCCCCGTTGTGCAAACCCGCACATTCATGGTTCCCCCCGGGACTTCCAAAGATCGTGTAGTACACAATAGAAACCCATAGTATGACAGTAGTTACCAAATAATTGTTTTAACACATGTTTTCTCCCCCGAAAGTATAAAACCAGTTTAAAAGAGGGGCCGTAAACTCACCTTAGGTTGCGTTACTCCTTAACCCGAGTAAACTCAGCTGCTATGCTAGTCCCGTAAAGCGGCGACCTAACATATGACAGTTACAAGTACTTAGACTAATAACCCGCAGGTTAATTAGTCCCTAGATGTCCAGACCATAACCAAGTTCGTTTGAAAACACCGTGACTGTTTAACTGACCCAAAGTACAAGACTCGACATCCCATTGGTGACCCGAGACTCCCCGTGTTATGTTTACGCTCCAAAACATACAATAACGCAATTACACTTAACATACGTTAACGCACAACAAGTCATAGCACATAGTTCACGTATCACCGAATTACATCCAAACATATGTTACTAAGTTATTAGATATGTTACGAGGTTCCTAGCATGTTACTACATGTCAAATCGGGTCTCGGAATGCTAATTTACACTTACAGCAGCAGTACACGCGATTAGGAAACGTAAACTAGCATTTAGGACTGATTGCATATAAAAAACTAGCAATTAGGGCTAATTGCATGTAAGAACTAGCAATTAGGGCTGATTGCATGTAAAAACTAGCAATTAGGGCTAATTGCATGTAAAAACTAGCAATTAGGGCTAATCGCCCCTAAGGTCACACAAGTAGGCTTCTACTCGCATGAGTTATAGGCGATTAGCACCCTACTCGCCTATAACATAGGCGATTAGGAATGCTACTCGCCTGTAACCTTGCTGTTCCGGTTTTTCGCGCGTTTAACGCTCCAAATCAGATCCAGAACGTGTGTAACTACCCAATATCATCCCAAACACTATTCTAAACATGTTTCAACTAAAACCCTTCGTTTTGCCTCGTATTATCAGCCCTGCATGCAATCACGTAATCCAAACACCATTCCCATAGCATGCAATCATCATACTAACATGCATAACAATAACCCTAATAATCAATTACTCAGATATTATCATCATAACATTAATATTATTCTGATTTAACCTAATAACATGTTAATCCATCATTATGAATCATAAAAACCCTAGCTTTCTAATCATAAACACCCATAACACATGTATACTAGTTAGAATCCGATTAACAACCCTTATTAACGATTTTCAGAAAGCTTTTTCGTTTTAGAACAGGTCTGGACCATTAGGGATTGATTAAAAACGTTTATAAAGATTCATGGATGGAAACCAAACCTTAGGATTATGAAAGAATGATAGATTATGCTTGAATCCTTGTGTTTTGATCAAAAATCGCGTTCCAGAGGTTGTGTGTGTGTTGGGGCAGGTTATGGGACGACTAGGGTTTGTATAATGAAGTTTATGAGGTCAAGTATGGTATTTATAGTCGTTTTTAGTCGTCCAGCACGTAACTAGCGATTATGCAGCCCTTACACGCGATTAGGAGTCCTAATCGCATGATTGTTCAGGCATTTGGGGCCTACTCGCCCCCTAGGGCACACGAGTAGCCCCTACTCGCCCCTATGTTTGCCTACTCGCCTACCTTATAGGCGATTAGGCCTTCCTAATCGCCTATAGGGGCTGGTTTCGTGTGTTTTGCGCGTTAAACCCCGTTTTAACATATGTTAATGCATATTAACGTACCAACAAGTCACATAATGATTGTAAACACATAACACAAGTAAATACACATATTCACACTCGTTCACCAATTCCCGGGACTCGAGACTCGTATGTTCCGTATGCCCTGACGATCCTACAAATCGTCACCGTTTGTACACTTGGTTAAGGACCGACATCTAATGAACCTCTAGACCAACATCCAATGATCTTCTAGACTAACCGATAGTTCCCGAACCATAACCCGACTTAACTAACCCAGTTAAGTACAATATACGCGTGACTCGCTAAGGTAGACTTCTATCTAAACAACGTTGTTAACCAGAATTTGCCGGGTGTCACATCATCCCCACGTTAAAAGAATTTTCGTCCCGAAAATTGCACAAGTACCAAAAGAACAAAAGAAATAACGAAGGAAACAAACAAAAGATAGAAACCAAAAGAGAGATTTACCCGAGTTGTCACATCATCCCCACGTTAAAAGGAATCTCGCCCCGAGATTCATTCAGCTGCAGAAGAGACATGTCTCGACTCGAACGCTTCCTTAGGAAAAAGATGAGGATACTTAGACTTCATCTGATCCTCCCGTTCCCACGTGTACTCTGGTCCCCGGTTCGAGTTCCACCGAACCTTAACGATACGAATCTTGCTGTGACGTAGGCTACGAATCTTGTAATCCAGAATCTCCACAGGTTCTTCCACAATCCGAAGACGATCATCAACCTTGATCTCTTCTAGTGGAACGATGAGAGACTCGTCAGCCAGGCACTTCTTCAAGTTTGACACGTGGAAGACGTTATGTACGTTACCGAGCTCCGTCGGTAAATCAAGACGATATGCCACCGGCCCAATCCGTTCTAGGATCGTAAATGGGCCGACATACCGCGGATTGAGTTTGCCACGCTTCCCAAAGCGTATGACGCCCTTCCACGGTGAGACTTTTAGAAGTACTTTGTCATTGACTTGGAATTCCAATGGTTTGCGACGCTGATCGGCATAACTCTTTTGCCGATCCCGTGCCGCTGCCAACCGGTTACGAATCTGTACGATCTTTTCCGAAGTTTCGTACACTAGTTCAGGCCCAGTGAGTTGACTCTCACCTACCTCAGCCCAACAAAGAGAAGAACGGCATTTCCGTCCGTATAGTGCCTCGAACGGAGCTGCCTTAATGCTCGTGTGATAACTGTTATTGTACGAGAATTCTACTAACGGTAGATGAGCTTCCCAACCCTTGCCAAAATCGATCACACATGCCCGCATCATGTCTTCTAAAGTTTGAATCGTACGCTCACTCTGACCGTCAGTCTGTGGGTGATAAGCCGTACTCATGTCTAGTTGGGTACCCAAAGCCTTGTGCAAAGACTTCCAGAAGTGAGAAGCAAAATGGGAGTCACGATCCGAGATAATAGAAACTGGCACCCCGTGCTTAGAAACAACTTCCTTCAAATAGAGACGAGCCAAACGATCCATGGTGTCGGTCTCCTTAATAGCAAGAAAATGGGCTGATTTCGTCAACCGATCGACAATCACCCATATCTTGTCATTCCCGCTTGGTGATTTAGGAAGTTGTGTGACAAAATCCATAGTAATCCGTTCCCATTTCCATTCCGGAAGTTCAGGTTGTTGCAAGAGACCCGACGGTTTCTGGTATTCCACCTTGACCTTAGCACAGGTCAAGCATTTGCTCACGTATGAGGCTATGTCCGACCTCATGTTTGGCCACCAGTAAAGCACCTTCAGATCTTGGTACATCTTATCCGAACCAGGATGAATAGAATACCGGGACTTATGAGCCTCATCAAGGACAAGCTCTCGTAGTCCCCCGAATAAAGGAACCCATATACGTTCTGCGAAATAGTGCAGGCCATCAGGCCTTCGCTCTAGGTGCTTGTCGGCACCGTGCATAGTTTCAGCTTTAAGGTTTTCCTCCTTCAAAGTTTCCAACTGAGCAGAACGGAGTTGATCAGGTAGAGATGAATGAATGGTGAGCTGCAACGCCCGAACGCGACGAGGTTTAGTAGATTCCTTCCTGCTCAAGGCGTCTGCTACAACATTCGCCTTGCCAGGATGGTACTTAATAGCACAATCATAGTCGTTCAGAAGTTCAATCCAACGACGCTGCCGTATGTTCAAATGTTGTTGGTCGAAAATATGTTGGAGACTCTTGTGATCGGTGTAGATGGTGCATTTGGTACCGTACAAGTAATGTCTCCAAATTTTCAACGCGAATACCACGGCACCCAACTCCAAGTCATGGGTGGTGTAGTTCTTCTCGTGCACCTTGAGTTGACGAGAAGCATACGCGATCACCTTCTCGCGTTGCATCAACACGCAACCGAGACCATGAATAGAAGCATCACAGTAAACAACAAAATCATCAGGGCCCTCGGGTAAAGACAAAATAGGAGCCGAACACAGTTTAGACTTTAGTTCCTCAAACGCTGACTCTTGTGGTTCACCCCAGTCGAATTTCCTATCCTTCTGAGTGAGAGTGGTGAGGGGTTGAGCAATCTTCGAGAACCCCTGAATGAAACGACGATAGTAGCCCGCAAGGCCTAGGAATTGCCGCACCTCAGTTGGCGTCTTAGGTGCTCCCCAGTCCTTGATCGCTTCGATCTTAGCTGGATCGACATGAATCCCTAGTTCATTAACCACATGTCCTAGGAATTGAACTTCGCGTAACCAAAAGTCACACTTTGAGAACTTGGCGTAAAGTTGTTCCCGTCGCAAGAGTTCCAAAACCAAACGCAGGTGTTCCTCGTGTTCGGTCTTGTTCTTAGAGTAGATCAGAATGTCATCAATAAACACAATGACGAACTTGTCCAGATATGGTTTACAGACGCGGTTCATCAAGTTCATGAAAACCGCCGGTGCGTTCGTGAGACCGAAAGGCATGACCAAGAATTCGAAATGGCCATAACGTGTTCGAAAGGCAGTCTTTGCCATGTCAGCCTCCCTGACGCACAGCTGGTGATAACCGGACCTCAAGTCGATCTTGGAATAATAACTAGAACCCTGAAGCTGGTCGAATAGATCATCAATACGTGGAAGAGGATAACGGTTCTTGACGGTCAATTTGTTCAGTTCCCTGTAGTCCACACACAATCGGAAACTTCCATCCTTCTTCTTAACAAATAGAATCGGGGCTCCCCAAGGGGAAGAACTTGGTCTGATGAAACCCTTGTCCAAGAGTTCCTGTAACTGACTAGACAATTCCTGCATCTCGGGAGGTGCAAGACGGTAGGGGGCCCGAGCAATAGGAGCAGCCCCTTGTACAAGATCAATACCGAACTCGACTTGACGATGAGGAGGAAGACCAGATAAATCATCGGGAAAAACATCAGGAAACTCGCGTACAACTGGAATGTCGTCGATCTTCTTCTCGTTACTAGAGGGAACAGATAAAAGCACCAAAACGGCTGGATAACCCTTTCGAAGACACTTAAGGGCTTTCATGCTAGAGATGATGTTTAGCGGAACACCACCCTTGATACCGTACACAGAAAGGAATTCTCCATCAGGGAGAGGAATCCGAATAACCTTATCGTAACAGACAATCTCCGCGCGATACAAGGATAACCAATCCATTCCTACCACAACGTCAAAACTACCCAAAGGTACCGGCATAAGGTCGATGGGGAACGATAAACCCGACAACTCTAATTGACACTCCCGAAGGATACTAGTAGCTTCAATCGTTTTACCGTCAGCCAACTCAATAATATACTTGGTCTCTAATGGTACAGGTACTACATCTAGCAGTCGACTAACTCCCATGGATACAAAACTCTTGTCGGCACCAGAATCAAATAAAACACTAACAGAACGATTATTGAGAAGGAACGTACCGGTGACTGTGTCAGGGTCCTGCCTAGCCTCAGCGGCTCCAATGACGAAGGCACATGCATTTCTGCCGCCGCCCCCGTTGTTCCCATTACCGTTGTTTCCACCCTGCTTCAGTTTTGGGCAATCCTTCTTGTAATGCCCAGTGTCACCACAGTTGTAGCATCCTTGTCTTCCTGTAGTCCCTTGAGTAGTCGGAGCTGAGTTAGTAGTCGGGGCCTGGGTCGATGGAAGTGTAACCCGACAATCTTTAGCATAATGCCCTGTTCGCTGGCAGCGGTGACAACGGTTACTGTCGCAGTTCCCTTGATGATGGCGTCCACACTTGTTGCATTTGGGCAGTTTCCCCGCATAACCACCCTGCTTGTTACCCGGAGAAGAAGAAGAACCCCCATTGTCGAATCTCTTACCCTGCTGTGCTGGCCCAGATCCCTTCCCGTCATTTTCCCACTTGCGCTTGTTGTTCTCTGGGGCCTTAACAGTCGAACCCTTCGCAGGCAAAATACCCTCATTCACCTTTAAGTTGGTCATCCTATGGGCCGATCGAACCACCTCTGCGTATGTAGGATGATTTCCCGCAGCCACTAATCCTGCAATTTCCGGTACTAACCCCGAGACATAGTGTTCAATCCTACGGTATTCTGGCACATGCAGATCGGGACACAGCACTGCCAACTCATTCCGCCTCACAGTATACTTCTCAATTTCCGACCCAGTCATCTTGAGGTTCCACACCTCGTGCTCCAGCTTCTGTACCTCTTCTCTCGGACAGTATTCACGCTTCAACAGTTGCACGAAATTCTCCCATGGCATAGCATATGCCTCCCCAATACCCATATTCTGGGTGATGCCATTCCACCAAGTCAATGCCACATCCTGGAATAACGCAGCAGCATACTTAACCCGATCTTCTGGGAGACAGTTACACATCAGAAATACTGACTCCACTTTCTCCAACCACCTAAGCAAGCTCACCGCACCCTCAGTGCCAGAGAATTCCTGGGGCTTACAGTCCCGGAACATCTTGTAGGTGCACATGGGTGGGGGTGGGTCAACAGGACCACCTGAAATGAAACGTATGAGAAACCACGAATAATGTAAACAAGGTTCACCAATGAGGCAAAGAAAATGGATAAATCAACTTACCACCACCGTTGTGCCCTTACTGAAAGGCAGCTTGGAGTAAGTTGTTCAGATCAGCCTGCGATAGGTTAATACCTCCACCACGACCACCAGCACCACCGCGACCACCACCACGTCCACCATTGCGACCACCTCCACGTCCTCCTCGTACTCCAGACATGATTCTGGCAGAAAGAATGAGAAAATTTAGTTTCGCAGTTAAAGATAACCACTAATGTTCACAAGATCAAAGCTAGATCCAATCCAGGACTATCCCCTCAAACCCAGAGCTCACTAGGGCTTCCATGCATTTCGGTTTATGATTTTGTGGGTACCCAAAATGATAAACCGCTCTACATGGTCCTCCAAGTGTTCTCCTAGTTCAAAGTTCAAATCACCGAACATAGACTCTTAGCTATACACCGCAATACTACGGTAGTTCGTGGCAAGTGTTTCTATTGGAGTACAAAAGGGAGATGTCCGAGCCTTGGACAATTCTCAAGAGTACACGATTTACTCCAATATACTACACCGCCTAGAAAGTACGTAACCCGACCTAAGATAGAACGGATGATGTAACGTAGAAAGACCAACGATTTAGAGACACCCCGACAAGACCATACGTAAACCACTATAACGTTTAGTACCATGTGATCGTCTAGTGTGTGCGACTCGGCTATAGACTAGACTCTACATGCAGTCCTAGTTCACTATAACCTGGCTCTGATACCAATCTGTCACACCCTCAAAATCCACTTGCGGAGTTTTACCGCGAGGCGCATGACAAACCAGGATCCAAACCAACGATCACAATAAACAAGTCTAAATGTATATAAATGCAATTTCAAAACATAGTTTAAAATCCCGTTTACAGCGGAAGCTTATTCAAAACAGTATCTCAACAATGAAACAATAGTTCAACGTTTATAAGACCATGCAACCCTAGTTAGACGTCGTGCAGACGCGTGCGCCCTAGTCCAGTCGTGCTACCTTAGCGACCTGAGAAAACATGTAAAAGTTTACGTCAGCACAAAAATGCTGGTGAGTTTACAGGTTTTGTAATCCAAGTACCAAGTCCACCTGTCCATACTATAACAATCGAAAACCAGTATACGCTAGCTAGGCGTACGTTTTGTTACTACCACGATTGGAAAACCATTACTAACTCGAATACCAGATGTTGTGCCCGAAAAGTACCAGTTGTTCCTGTTGTTCCTGTTTGAGACAATATGCACTCGCCCGGCCCTCCAAGCCGACGAGCGGGGTTGGTCACTCCCAATAGCGCTATTCACATTTCCCCGTTGTGCAAACCCGCACATTCATGGTTCCCCCGGGACTTCCAAAGATCGTGTAGTACACAATAGAAACCCATAGTATGACAGTAGTTACCAAATAATTGTTTTAACACATGTTTTCTCCCCCGAAAGTATAAAACCAGTTTAAAAGAGGGGCCGTAAACTCACCTTAGGTTGCGTTACTCCTTAACCCGAGTAAACTCAGCTGCTATGCTAGTCCCGTAAAGCGGCGACCTAACATATGACAGTTACAAGTACTTAGACTAATAACCCGCAGGTTAATTAGTCCCTAGATGTCCAGA
Organism: Ambrosia trifida; assembly: GCA_028751855.1. NCBI lineage: Eukaryota > Viridiplantae > Streptophyta > Magnoliopsida > Asterales > Asteraceae > Ambrosia > Ambrosia trifida. Next base: position 43,546,950 of record CM054125.1, read on the forward strand.
CCATAACCAAGTTCGTTTGAAAACACCGTGACTGTTTAACTGACCCAAAGTACAAGACTCGACATCCCATTGGTGACCCGAGACTCCCCGTGTTATGTTTACGCTCCAAAACATACAATAACGCAATTACACTTAACATACGTTAACGCACAACAAGTCATAGCACATAGTTCACGTATCACCGAATTACATCCAAACATATGTTACTAAGTTATTAGATATGTTACGAGGTTCCTAGCATGTTACTACATGTCAAATCGGGTCTCGGAATGCTAATTTACACTTACAGCAGCAGTACACGCGATTAGGAAACGTAAACTAGCATTTAGGACTGATTGCATATAAAAAACTAGCAATTAGGGCTAATTGCATGTAAGAACTAGCAATTAGGGCTGATTGCATGTAAAAACTAGCAATTAGGGCTAATTGCATGTAAAAACTAGCAATTAGGGCTAATCGCCCCTAGGGTCACACGAGTAGGCTTCTACTCGCATGAGTTATAGGCGATTAGCACCCTACTCGCCTATAACATAGGCGATTAGGAATGCTACTCGCCTGTAACCTTGCTGTTCCGGTTTTTCGCGCGTTTAAAGCTCCAAATCAGATCCAGAACGTGTGTAACTACCCAATATCATCCCAAACACTATTCTAAACATGTTTCAACTAAAACCCTTCGTTTTGCCTCGTATTATCAGCCCTGCATGCAATCACGTAATCCAAACACCATTCCCATAGCATGCAATCATCATACTAACATGCATAACAATAACCCTAATAATCAATTACTCAGATATTATCATCATAACATTAATATTATTCTGATTTAACCTAATAACATGTTAATCCATCATTATGAATCATAAAAACCCTAGCTTTCTAATCATAAACACCCATAACACATGTATACTAGTTAGAATCCGATTAACAACCCTTATTAACGATTTTCAGAAAGCTTTTTCGTTTTAGAACAGGTCTGGACCATTAGGGATTGATTAAAAACATTTATAAAGATTCATGGATGGAAACCAAACCTTAGGATTATGAAAGAATGATAGATTATGCTTGAATCCTTGTGTTTTGATCAAAAATCGCGTTCTAGAGGTTGTGTGTGTGTTGGGGCAGGTTATGGGACGACTAGGGTTTGTATAATGAAGTTTATGAGGTCAAGTATGGTATTTATAGTCGTTTTTAGTCGTCCAGCACGTAACTAGCGATTATGCAGCCCTTACACGCGATTAGGAGTCCTAATCGCATGATTGTTCAGGCATTTGGGGCCTACTCGCCCCCTAGGGCACACGAGTAGCCCCTACTCGCCCCTATGTTTGCCTACTCGCCTCCCTTATAGGCGATTAGGCCTTCCTAATCGCCTATAGGGGCTGGTTTCGTGTGTTTTGCGCGTTAAACCCCGTTTTAACATATGTTAATGCATATTAACGTACCAACAAGTCACATAATGATTGTAAACACATAACACAAGTAAATACACATATTCACACTCGTTCACCAATTCCCGGGACTCGAGACTCGTATGTTCCGTATGCCCTGACGATCCTACAAATCGTCACCGTTTGTACACTTGGTTAAGGACCGACATCTAATGAACCTCTAGACCAACATCCAATGATCTTCTAGACTAACCGATAGTTCCCGAACCATAACCCGACTTAACTAACCCAGTTAAGTACAATATACGCGTGACTCGCTAAGGTAGACTTCTATCTAAACAACGTTGTTAACCAGAATTTGCCGGGTGTCACAGACGAGGATTCGGCTTGTGGGCCGTCAAATCGTTTGGCTACACCGTCTAAGATGATAAACAATGTGGTTAGAGAGTTGTCTGAAAAGTACAAGAATCCAGCACCAAATGATGAGAGGTAGCCAGTTTCGAAGGTTAAAACAAAAATCTAACACCTGTCGTTAATTTTTTTTACACTAGTGTAAATGAACAAAAAAAGGCAAACAAATTAATATTTTTTTTTACACAGGGTCAGGCGAGGAGGCGTCTGATTCAGCTAGAGCTAGCAGTCTACCTGGGGCTCATGTGATGAAAAATGTGGTGGGTGGCACATCTTCAGAGCCTGTTTGTAAAGGCGCTGCAGTTGAAACCGATGAGTCGTCTGATTCAAGTGGTGATGGTCGTTGGTTATTTACCGGACATACCCCGCAGCCTGCTGACGATGTTCCATCCCCGGTTAATATAGTTGAGGTGCCACCGCTTGCTGAGACCGTCGGCGTGCGCAGTGGAAGCAAAGGTCCCCCATCCTGACACTTGTGTTCCTGTCCACCTATATATATGTTTATTATTTTGTTGATTATTATTAGTATTTAATTTTTTGTTTTTTTATTTTTGATTCTGAAGCGTCATTGGTGGTTGATGTTGGGATAAGTGGGGGAGTGGCTAAATCATTGGCAAGTGAGCTTGATGCACACAGAAAGAGGTTTGGTCTTTCAACGATTTGGATTGGGTCTGATTGTAAGTCCCTGTCCTTTCGAAAATAACGCTCTTTTCCAGTTCTGTTTGTTTGTATGCCTGTACCTAACCTGTCCTGTGTCGTGCCTGAACATAAAAAAACAGTTCCAGGCACCTCAAGTCACGTCCGTCCAGGATTGAGTCAGCCAACGTTTAGTTTAGGCCTGACACAGGACATGGCATTCGTTGAGGAGCCAAATGTGAATGGCCAACAGAATAAACCCCTGAGTCAACCAACTTTTAGTCTTGGTCTCACATAGGATATGGCGACTGAATCTGCTGTTGGGATTCCCATGCATGTTGAAGGTTTTGTGTGCACATTTTTTTAACCCTTATACACTTTTTTTTTCCTTCTTTTTTTGTAGTTAATTTTATTTGTTGATATTTTTTTCTACCCTCTTTCCTCCCGTGTTGGTGAACTTTTTGTCTATTATTTTTTTTGTAGAACCGGACGAGTACGCAGTTGGTTTGAGTCAACCCTCTTTTAGCTTGGGCCTAACCCAAGAACTCGTAGATTTGACGAAGACGGGTGGGAAATCAGCAGCTCGGGGTGGGCTATTGAGAGATGGAAGCAAGGGGGCAAGTAGTTCGCAAACGACCGCTGACGAGACTAAGGAGGGTAAGTGTTGGGCGCTTTTTTTTTTTTTTTTTTTTGAGATAGAAGAAAAATGTTTTAAATTTTGGTCATTTGCACCCCTAAAAAACCCCCCAAAAACCAATGTTTTTTTGCCCTTCTGTGTGACCAGATTCCAAATGCATGACTACGTTGAAGAGCCATGTACACCGGGGTGTGACTAAGGCTATGGTGGCTTGGTTACCTATTCTGTTGAATGATTGTGGTGAAATAGACACAAGGAGTACAAGGACGGAGCTAATGGTGTGGGAATTCCTGTTTAGGACTACCGAAAAGACAGAGCTGATGGAAAAGGCAATCCTTGAGGCTAAACAACAGTAAGACCAACCAAATAACCGTTGGTTCTCTTTTTTTTCCCCTTCCTTTCTGATCATTTTATATACAGTGTACATTTATTTTTGCGTCCTCGTTGACGTTGTTGTAGAAAAGAGGCAGTTGGAGGTTGTATAGATGAGGCAAACATCGACCCCACCGAGTATTACCCGTAAGTTTACTGTTGTCCAACATATGTTTACACCAGCGTAAAAAACAGCCCCCCTCCCCCACAGCCCCTGTGTTGACCTATAGATTGCAGGTACGTCATGTATGAGGACCGCTATGGTGTAGGCTCTGATGCCCTACTACTGCAATCTTTGGCGTTAGGAAGAAGGTTCTATGGTTCGGTGCTGGATGCTTGGGTTAATGTCCTTAACAACGACCCGCTGTACCGTTCTGCTGGGGGGTTACGTCGCTTGTTTCTTGCAAGTACCACAATTGTGAGTACACATGGCTGCCAAGTTTTTGTTGCTTAGTGTTTTTTTTATTAATTTTTTTGCCGGCTTTCGCTTTAACAGTGAGGGTTATTTTTTTGCCAGGTTGAATGGATGTTGAAATTGTTTGATGACAGGGACGGGCTCCGTGTGGCAGCTTTCAAGAGTGGTGCTTCAGGGGCGGTGCACAGTGTTTAGGGGCAACTGGACTTGCAGTCATTCGACATGATTTTTGTCCCCGTCATGGAAAACGACCACTATTACGTTGTTGTCTTCAACTTCAAACATGAAGACATCTGCCTCCTAGATAACATTGCCTCAAAGAAGTCGCCAGGTGCTGTCCGACAGCAACGTATATTACGCTAAGAGCACGCCATACAAAGCGGTAAAAAATAAAAAAATATTTTCGTTCTGTTTTATTATTAATGGTTTGGTCCAAAAACTTATATGACTAAATCCCCATTGCAGAAACATATCTTTCTTGAGTACCTTGTGATGGTCAACCACCCCAAGGCGGCTGCGATGAGCGAGTGCCACATCAGGCCAGTATCTTTGTCGTGGAAAACCTACAAGAACACAGTGGACTGTGGAGTATTCGCGATGCACCACATGGAGAACTACTGCGGGGTTTCAACACGTTTAAATTGTGGCTTTAACCTGAATGGTAAAAGAAAGCAATCGCAGTTGGACACTTTGCGGAAGAGGTACGCGGCGACAATCCTGCTGTCGGGGACAAACATCTACAGAGACCGGGTTTGGCATAACGCGGTTAGAATCTGAGGGGGGTGGTGTGTGTCTGCTTGGGTGGCGTGTTTGTTGATCTTGTTTGGTGTTTTGAACAAACAACTGTTGTGTAACCAAAAAAGTAGATGTTTTGGTTTGTAAACTGGTTAGGTAGGCTGATCTACGTTAAAAAAAAAAAAAACAAAACGTTCAGTTTAAGTTTAAAAAAATGGTCCGCTGCTTGTTTATAAAAAGAAATGGTCGGTTTACGTTATGTTACGGTATGTACGTTTACCCCGGTGTAAAAATTTAGAACACCGATTAAAAACGACCTCTTTGTCTGGGTTTGGTTTACACTAGGGTAAAGAACTTGGTTTATATATTCGTGCAGTTGATTTTGCTTCATCGATGGCTGGATATCTTTTACACTGGTGTGGTTTTACCGTTCAGGTTAAGCCGTTCAGGATTGTCGCCGCGTGCCTCTTCCGCAAAATGTTTTAAAACACCCGTTTGGGCAAAAACCGGCTAGAAAAACACACATACATTTTGTTCACGTTTTTTTAGCACGGCCAAACCCCTATGTTAAAAAATGCTTTCTTTTTACAAAACCAAGAGCCACCACGTGATTTGGGAAAAAAAACCAGAATTCGGCATTACACATGAGGAAACAAAAACAAAAGAAAAAAGGATCGTATTGCGTATGTTTACATCGGTGTAAACCTTGTGTTGAAACTCTTTAGAAAGGCCATCGCGTGATCTGAAAACACGTCTTCGTCGTTTACATGAGCCACTTGTTCCAAAAACTGCAAAAAAAAGGTCGGGCCCACTTTATTCCTGTTTGATATGGGTGAGACATGTAAAAAAAATGTGGATGTTATCTGGTTGTGTTTACACCGGTGTAAAATGCAAAAAATGGACTATGTTCCCATGAACGACAAAAGTAGGTGTGAATAAAAAATGAAAAACAGTGCTAAGGCTGTGCCCCTAATCAACATCCAAAAAGACACTTGCCTCCCCCCCCCCCCCACATTGGAAGCCCTTTTTTCAACTCATATGATAATTGTTGCCACCCACAAAAGTACTATCTCTGTGATACATTGGCCCACTTTCTTTTTCACTACTTATACCCCCCCTTTGGGAGTGCCAAAAAAGGGAAACTCACTCGTTCGTGCTAGCTAAAAGAACAAAAGGTGACACTCACAAAAAGTGCTTCAAAAAAAACGTTATTTATTTATTTGTTTATATATTTATTTTTTTCTTTTTTGCATTTGTTACCTGGGTTATATTTTGTTGCTTATTTTTTCTACCATGTTTTATATCCAACTAAACAGACATGGGTGGCGGTGAAGACAGGCCTCATAAATTTCTACGTAATGAGAGGAAGGGGAAACTAGTGCAAGTATGGCATCGTTCGCAAATGGGGATAACACTGGGCACAACCACTCCTCCGCCCCGCAAGCCTGTGTTGACTGTCCCTCCATTGATGCAGCTGCCCCTCTCCCTCGTGCGCGATGCATACGGGGCCATGCCGTGCGCGATGCATACGGCTGCGCAGTGATGTTATGACAAAGGCAAGTCCCTCGTGCGCGATGCATACGGGGCCATGCCGTGCGCGATGCATACGGCTGCGCAGTGATGTTATGACAAAGGCAAGTCCCTGGTACACCATTGGGTGAGGATATGCGTCCGCGTGTGCCGGATACTAGTCCTAACGTCGTGGCAGCTCAGCGAAACCAAGCCGCATCAAACCAGCAGAGGACCTGACTTCAGGGGAGTCAAAGGCCCCCTACCCGATGAAGACTACTGGACCCAGACGGCGAAAGTGACGACGACATTGTTGGTTTTGACTGGTCTTTTGAAGACGAAACTGACTGGGATGCATTCTTGTCGCCGAAGGGGCGTGCTTAGAGAAGTATCTGGCCTTTAGACTTTAATGTGGTCAATGTATCTAAAAAATAATGTAGGTGTGACCGTGTGTGCTTGTTATGTGTAGTGTTTTAAGGTTTTGGGCGGCTTGGGTCTATTACACTGGTGTAAAAAGTCCCTCCAACCCCCCCGTTATGTTATGCTTAATGTTTAATGCTTGTGTGATGTCCAGGTTGTATGGTCTGAAAACTTGCAAAATAAAACATAAAAACTTTCCAACAAAAAAAAAAAAAAAAAACAACAAACCAGCTAACAAAAAAAGATAAAAAAGGATATATCCATACCACCATACTTATAAACTGATAAAACACATACACCCATCGTTCAATGCCCCCCACCCCCACCCCGTAGTTGAGTCTTGGTTTTTACATGCTAAGCACAAAAACAAAAAATGCTACCTAGTGCTACACATTGTGCATGGTTTTTTAAGAAAATGCACGTTCGGCACATACGACTTAGGTACATGCTGAAAAAACATTTTACACCATGCAAAAAAAAAACCTTACCGGCTTTCTAACAGTGTCATATTAACTACAAATTAGACAGTTTTTTACTACAAAAAAAAAGAGATCACGGGGGCTGGAGGCTATTCAGCAAAACAGCTAAGTCCCTCCATCTTTGTTATTCAGCGGGCAGTTCCTGGAGTCGTGGTCGGTCACAAGTTCAATGCATGTCTTGCGCTGGCGCGGGTGCTTCTTCTTCTTGTTCACAGCCTTTTCGCCAGGTCCCACGAGCCGGAAATTGGTACCATAGCCCTTGTTCCTTATACCCTGAGGATTGATACACGAAACTTCAACGTCCTCTTGTACGCTTAATAGATCAGCAATCATATTGACGTTCGCGGGCTCCAGCTGCACTGGCTCGCTGGTCTTCCTAAAAACAGCATCCTTGATACACTTGAGCTGCTCTGAAAACATAGATAGACGATCAGGTGAAACACTTAATTGATCAACGCATTGATTAAACATGTCGAGCAGCGCATTTCGCATAACAGCGTGGTTGCTATTTTCAACTCCATAACGCACATCTATATAAAACACTGATTTGGGTAACACGTCGCGCCTCCACCTGTCCATGATATACTTCTCAGGGATTTCCTCTACTTTTGTGTATCTGAAAACACAAAAAATGTGTCGGCACAAGTATCCAATCTGGATCCAGGAGTTGCATGAGCATGTTACATCTCCATTACTTGAGTCAACCCTAACCTGTGCGCGAAAAAACAATAAATTAGACAGAAAAAAAAAAACAAAAACAAAAAACCATATAATACGCATGATTGTTCTAAGATACTACCGTGTAGTCGTTAACCGGGTCTGTGCACTTGTCAAGGTGCGTTACAATGTACACCTTCACCCCATCAACTTCATCTTGGTTGGTGATGAAACACCACAACAGCGACTTCTGAATTTCCTTTCGGACTTCGTGGAATATTGTTTGAGAATAAACCATGGCACATTGCTTTTCGATCGCCATACCAGTCTTTAATTTAGGAAGCTGACACTCAGTTTGATGCTCCGCAACCCTTTGTCTATATATTTGAGAGTCCATTGTTGTATCAAAACACAGCAAAAATTGCACAAGTGTATTGGCCCGACTAGAATTGACTTTCACTGATGCGTTCGAGCTTTCACACCGGGATGTGGTCTTCATGAGGCACGACATTAGGATTTCACGAAAGTACGCAGGCACCCACATCTCCTCGATATTAAACATATCTTGCAACCACTCATTTTCTGCCAGGCCGTACTTGTCCAGCAATTTACCCCATCGTGTTTCAAAGGTCGACTGTTTCATGTAAACATTCTAGACCAACTTATGAATTGCCGCCCGAACTTCTGCATTATCAAAGCCACCTCCTACAACCTGCTCAAGAAAATTTTCAAGGGTACATGGGTTTGAATTCTCAGGATAATTAAAAAACCAACCATCTGTGAAAATGTTGAAAAATTATTTGGACACATACATAACCGATGCCTTGCCTCGGTAAAAATAGCTGCCACGGCTTGCTTCATCGCTGGGTATTGGTCCGTTAACACCAACTTAGGCTTCTTCCCGTGCACTCCAAGGACCGTGTTGAGCAACCAGCAATACGACTCGATCATCTCGCTAAACAGTAGACCGGCACCCAAAGTAACGCAACGTTTGTTGTTGTCCACCCCAGTGAAAGGGACAAAAATGAGATTGTACCTGCCCAAGTAAAACAGACCTTATAATAAAACACACTAAAAAAAGAGACCTGGTAAAAAATATTTTTCGCAGCTGCGTACACTAAATAAGAGATCAAACTACCACATTACCTATTTGTTTGGTATGTCGCATCGAATGCAAGCACATCGCCAAATGCTTGGTAATTTATCTTTGATATCTCATCAGCCCAGAAAACATATCTAAGCTCGCCATTGACAAGGCTATACTTGAAAGAAAAGTTTGGCAAATTCTTCACCCTATCATTCAGCTTGTTAACCATCATCTATGAATCCCTATTACCGATGAACATGCGGATACTCCTGGCAAAGTTCTTGTAATCAACAGGGGTGCCCTTCACATTGTGGTGTCCCCCATTTAGGCTAACTTGCATCTTGTGGGCTACTGTGGGGCCAACTTTGTTGAGGCTTAGCCGGTGAATGAATTCTTTGGTAGAATAATCCAACTTCCTCCCTATTTTTGTTAAATCTCTGTTATACGAAGGAACCAACATGTGATTGTGACTCTCTTCGAAGTGATAAATCTCCTACATTAACGTAACATTGCATAGCTTGGCTCTCACACTTGCTTTACAGTCGCACACCTGGAAAGTTGACTGCCTAATCTTCAACGATGTTTCATCTAGGCAGTCAAATTTCCTTTTTGTTTGGGGTTTCCCTGACTTTGAGCACAGTATGTACCTATGGGTGATGATGCCTTTAACCCTTTTTACAGTTCAAATCCTAGTAGAAAACCCACAGTTCTCAGCATACGTCTCATACATTTGAACCACGTCTTGCCACTCCCTGTACTTAGCAGTCATGTTCGGTTTTAGCGACTCGCCTACTATTGCTTTCAGTAACGAGTGCCATTGGGTGTGAACCAATAAGCACACCCAGAGCCTACAAAAAAAAAAAAGAAAAAAAACACAAAATCATTATAAGTCTACACAAACTTTACACCAGTGTAAAAACAAGAAATACTGCCTATACGACTCCTGTACATCTACACGAGTTAACGCCTGTATAAAAACTTTACACCAGTATAGAACAAAAGACCTTTCCATTACAAAAAGCAGATCCTACTTCATATAAGACACCTATACATCTACACGAGTTTACACCTGTATAAAAACGTTTACATGTGTCGATACCGAGTGTCATTTTGGGGACTTAGCACCAGTGTAAATAAATAAAAAACTTTCCCAATGGTCACCCAGCACTGATTTCGCACCAAAAAAATATACACTAGTTCAAACACAAAAAACAAAAAAAACCACACCAATCAACAACACACCGATCAACCAAACAAAAACACAAGGAGAGCCGGTGAGCCGGTTCAAACACAAAAAACAAAAACACAAAAAAAAAAGGCAAAACAAAAAGGGATTAAAAAAGGAAACATTACCCTCTTCCCCTAGGAGAGCCGATTGGCTTATTGGGGAGACGTTGATTTCTTCACTAGATGAACCACCTTCATCGAGCGAAAAAACCCCACCAATCGTTTCTTCTGACTTATCCAACACCCTTTTCCCCTTGTCAGGTTTCGATCGCAAATTGCTCTCCACCGAGCCATTCTCTGCTTCTGAGCTACTTGCTGGTGGTCCTTCTGCAAGAAATCTGGCAACGTCCTGTAGTTCTTGCTCAGTGAAGAATTGAATACCGTGTGCACCGTCGTTTGGTTCGTCCATGATAACGAAAACAATGTTTCTAGGGTTTCCCTTTGTTGAAAAGTGAAATTATTGGTGGTTGTTGATGATCTGCATGTGTGAGAGGTGTTTAGGTGTGAGTATATATGTGGGTATGGTGAGTATCAGGTACTATAATATTATGGGCGGGAAAAAATTATCTAGGGATATTAGCCTACTGACATTGAACTATTAAAAAAAATCTTTGATGATTGTTTATGAGAGATAATAATAGGGGATGGACAATTATGCCCATGAATATAATATACACAAGAGGCCTATGTGTCACTTGGTAATTGGTCAATAGGAGTTCTCAAGTTCTCGCAACTCGGGTGAGTTCTCAAATGATCTCATTCATATATATATATATATATATATATATATATATATATATATATATATATATGGGAAGGATAAATTGAAAACCCTTTGAGTTAAGAAAACTTAGAAAACCCATGAAAAAATCATCTAAAAATACTTTTTTTTTTGAAAAAATTACACAAGTTAACATACATGTTTTTAAATGTTTTGGGCTAAAAAAATTAAAAAAGCGCCGATGGCATATTTTTAAAAATAATGAACAACACAAATTTTGTAACATCGCTGTTAACATATGTTTTCTGCCTTTTAACATATGTAACAACACTGTTAACATACATTTTCTACTTTCTAACATATGTTAACAACGCTGTTACAAAATTTGCGTTGTTTATTTTTTTTTTAAATTCCCTCGGTGCTTTTTTAACTTTTTTTTGGCTCAAAACACTTAAATACTTGTATGTTACCTTGTGCAATTTTTTCAAAAAAAAAAAGTTTTTTTAGATGGTTTTTACATCGGTTTTCTAGGTTTTCTTAACTCAAGGGGGTTTTCAATTTATACTTTCCCACATATATATATATATATATATATATATAATGATAAATTGAAAACTCCCTTTAATTTAGAAAACTTAGAAACCCCATGTAAAATCCATCTATTTTTTTTTTTGAAAAAAATACACAAGGTAACATACATGTTTTTAAGCGTTTGGGGCCAAAAAAAATTAAAAAAAGCAAAGATGTGATATTTTTTTTAAAAAATAAACAAGTTTTTGCTGTTAACATATGTTTTTAGCTGTTTAACATATGTAACAACGCAAACTTTGTTAATTTTTTTAAAAAAATATCCCATCGGATCTTTTTTTTTATTTTTTGTCCAAAATGCTTATATATATATATATATATATATATATATATATATATAGGTAGGGTTCATGCGAGAACCATCTTTAAGGAGAGAACCAATGTGAACAGAGGGCATTATTGTAAATATATAGTTAGATTTAGGAAAAAAAAAAACCAATATCCCTGACGGGGAAAGTTAATTTGAGAACACCTATATTTCGTGCGAACCGTGAGAACGGCATCTAAAACCATTCAAATTCCAAATTTCTTTTTACACTTGTCTTTATTACTAAAATTCCATCTCAAAAACACAAATTACGCGTAAAAATTCCAACGTATACGAAAATAATTTGTTTTTACACATGTGTAAATTTACTGTTTATACATGTGTAAACTGTTCCATTTACACATGTGTAAAAAGTTAATTTGAAAGTGTTTTTGCAAGAAAAGATGAATTATATGGAAACAAAATTCATTTATTAATGTTGTATTTTGATTATAATGAGGTTTGTATTAAAAAAAATTGATTTTGATTGATTTTTTTACTTGTTCTCACGGTTCTCACAATATTTAGCGTTCTCAAGATAACCCTCCCCTATCCCTGACAACCCAATATCCAGTCATCTTCCTCCTTCACAACTCTCAACCCTAAAATAAAAACACCATATCTTCATCCTCTAATAACCCTACTACCCTCAATCGAAGCTTGTTCAATCACAATCGGTATTCCTTTTCTTCTCTAATCCCTCTCCATTCCAACAGTTTTCAGGTAACATTCATGTATTTAAAATCAATGCCTTTAAGAGTAGTCGTATGAACGATTATTATGAGGCTGAAACTAAACCTTTTTTTTTCTTCAATTTGGAACGAGATCGAAACCAGATATTCATCGATCTGTGTTTTTGTAATTTGGATTTTAAACTACCGATTCATTTTGTGGAGTTTAACTGCTTTTTCCATCAGTTTTTCTCTCAAGCAAGTGTCGGACATATTGTTTAACTGCTTCATCGATCTGTGTTTTTATGATTTGTAACCTCTTGAAGTTATTATGTTAATCGATCTGATTGTTAATGATGGTAATGGTGTTGAGAAATAAGGTTGAGTTGACTGTCTACGCAGGCCTGGCCTGTTACTGATGATTAAGGTGTTATTGTGTGATTTGTATAATTTTTGTTTTTATTTTAGATTTACATTGTTGTTTGATTGATTGTGAAATAAATTTACTGAATCTGATTTGTGAGGTCTTGAAATTGTATTGTTAATCGATCTGGTGGAATTATGATAAAATATGTTGTTTATTATTATTTGCAACAGTTTATGAAATAACAAAGAAGTTAGAGCAATATAAATGTTGTTTTTTGTTAGTTTTAGGATTATTATTTTGTTACAGAATGTGGCTAATGGTTGTTTTTATGTGTGTGTTTGTGTGTGTTTTGTGAATCTGGTTAGTTGAATTGTTTATTATTGTTGAAATTTAGGATAGATTGATTCATCTGCTAGATAGTGGTGTTGTTTTAGTGATGTACTGATTTTGTGTTTGGTGAATTAGGTTTGAAGTGTATTTGATGATGAAATGTCTGCATATAGGTGTTTGGCGAATTATGTTTGAAGTATGATGTTGTGACAATATGCATTTAATTTAGGTATATTTGATCTATATTTATCTAGTTTACCATAAGCATGTTAAAGAGGTGTGATGTCTTGATATGTACATGTGAATTACGAATGTTAATGCACATATGCATAGCGTAGTTGCTACTGATAAAAGTAATGTTAATGCACATGTGGATTTATACTGATATCATTACGGTAATTAATTCTTACGCACATGTGCATATGTTATGTGGTAATGAAAAAAGTAATGTTAATGCACACGTGCATTAAGATTGAAATTTTGGTTTTCTTATGCGTTGTTTATTATCTGTAGTTAAAGAATGGGAAAAAAATCAAAGAAGATAACTTTTGTCTTAGAATCGAGAGAGAAAAGGACAAAAAAGCTGCCAGATGCAATTGAGGATGATGACATAATCGTTGATCACGAAGTTATAAAATGTCGTTATTATTTATTTAAGCAATTTAGATATATATATATATATATATATATATATATATATATGTGTGAACATACGCATATATGTATATTTTTCATGTTAACTAATAAATGTTAATTATTAGTTGTTTAAAAACACGAACAATATATAAATTTGAGAAGTATGCGATGTTCAGGTTGACGGATGAAAGAAAAAGAGAGATGTTAGATGGGGCATCAATGAGGTGTGAAGACTGTTGTAAGAAGATAAGTAAAAGAGGAAGAAGATGAAATAAGCAATAGAAGGGGACACTGTTGGTGAACGTGAGGTTGTGATATAGTTAGAAGTTTGTAGGTAGGTGGTTAGTGATAACATGGTTGGTTTGTAATATGGATATTTTTGTTTTCTGTTGTCATTTGTTTTTTTGTATTGATGGTTTGGTAGAAACTACATGTAATTGTATAATAAAAACAGATGGGTACAAAAAAGTTTGTTATTTGAAGGATGACGCATGCACACATGTGTGTTATGGGTGATCTTATATGGTGGTTGATAAGTTGATTATGTTTGTGATAATTATTTTAGCGTATGTACATTTGTATGATAAGGAAATTGACATATGCAAATGTGAATAATTATAATTAAACCCTTCCACCACCCAAAAACCTAAACCCACTACCCCAACTCCCCCCCCCCCCCCCCAAAAAAAAACCTAACCCCCCTCTCACCATACCTAAAAACTAAGCCCTAAAGCTAAACAACTCGAAAAACCTAACTATATTAGTGAAATGCACATGTGCATGCAGTACATGTTTCTTATTTTATATTTCTTATATAGAGTTGCTTTAAGTTTATTCATGTTTGTTGTCCTACACTTGTCTTATTTCATTCTATGTTATAATATGCATGACTACGCAATTGACGAGTTCGAGTGTATTTTATCTCTCACTTCGCCTCCATTTAGTGATCACTGAATAAATTTTTTGACTCCTTATATCTCATATCGCGTCCATTTAATGTTCATTCAATTACAGTAATTGATAATTTATTTAAAAGTGTGATATAATAGTAAAATGCACATGTGCATACGATATATGTATGTATATATAACAGAGAAATGCACATTTGCATCAGGAATGACGTCATATGACGTCATATCAACCATTTTTTTTTGAAATATTAATACTAGATAATCATTTTGGTGTTTTTACTTTTTTTATTTTTTTTTTTAATTTTTGACTTTTTTAGATTATATAGTTTTTTTTATTATTTTTGTTTTCAAATTTTGATGGAGGGATTTTTGTAGAAACACTTTATATTTACAAAAATGTCACCTGTTCACACTGGTTTCTTGGTTCTCTCCCTAAATGATGGTTCTCAAATGATTCAAATCCTATATATATATATATAGGGTATGGATCATACGAGAACCAACTTTAGGGAGAGAACCAAAGAACCAGTGTGAACTGAGGGCATTGTTATAAATACACATTATAATTAAAACTCAAAACATGGGTCATATATTTCGGGTTAATTGTGGATCCGGTCAAAATATTAAACATCAAAAAAGACCTTAGATCCACAAATTGTCGTGCACCTGCTACCTTTACCAAACCCTAGATCCAAAAACTACCACCGTCCGTACCTTCAGTCCACTGTCCGTACCTTCAGTCCACCTTCCGTCCACCGTCCACTGCCGTCGTCTACCATCCACGGTAAGTTTTTGTGCATTTCTGTTCTTGTGCATTTATGTTTTATTTTGCAGTTAAGGTATGTGAAAATCAAAGAAGAATGAATATTATGTTTAGTTTGATTAGTGATAATTGTTGAGATAATTGTGATAGGATGGAAGAACAATATGAATGAAGATGAAATCTTATTGGTAACCGTCAATACGAGGAGTTTTGTTTGATTATGTCTTTATTTCTTTTATTTAAATAAATAAGCATAACTACAACTGATTGTTATTTTTGTGTCCGATTTGTAAATTAGTTTTATATATTATATCCGATTTGTAAATCCGTCGTCCATAACTAATTGTTACTTTGTTTTCGATAATGAACTTGTTTTAAGGTTGAATTTGTGTAAAATGCACATGTGCATTAAGACTGTGAATGCATAAGTGCAAAATGTGGTTTATAATGTTAAAAGTAATGTTAATGCACATGTGCATTAAGACTGAAAATCTGGTTTTCTTATGTGTTGTTTATTAATTGTAGGCAAAGATGGGATGAACATAAAAGAATGTAATTTTTGTGTTATAATCGAGGGAGAAAAGGTCAAAAAAAGCTGTCGGATACGATTGAGGATGATGACATAATCGGTGATCAGGAAGTTAAAAAAGGTCGCTATTATTTATTTAAGCAATTTAGGTAAAAATGCACATGTGCATATATGTATATGCACATGTTCATATATGTATATTTTTGATGTTAACTAATATAAGTTAATTGTTAGTTGTTTAAACAAACGAACAATGTGATAAATTTGATAAGTATATGATGTTCAAGTTGACAGATGAAAAAACAAGGGAGATGTTAGATGAGGCATCAATGAGGTGTGAAGAGTGTTGAAAGAAGATATGTAAAAGGGTAAGAAAATGAGAAGGGACAAATAAGTAATAGAAGGGGACTATTGGTGGACATGAGATTGTGAGATAATTAGAAGTTTGTAGGCATGTGGTTAGTAGTAACATAGTTGGTTTGTAATATGGATATTTTTTTTTGTTATCATTTGTTTTATTGAGTTAATGCATTTGGTAAAAACCAAATGTAGTTGTATGATAAAAACAATTTGGTATAAAAGCTTTGTTATTTGAAGGATGATGTATGCACATATGTATATTTTGGGTGGCCTTATATGGTGGTTGATAGGTTGATTACATTCGTAATTATTATTTTTAGCGTATATAAATTGGTATGATAATAAAATTGACGTATATGTGCATGATTATATTAGTGAACCACTAAACCCACCACCACACACCCATCCCACCATACCTAAAATCTAAGCCCGAAACCTAAACCACTAAAAAAATTTAACTATATTAGTGAAATGCACATGTGCATGCAGTACACGTTCCTATTTTATATTTCTTATATAGAGGTGTTTTAAGTTTATTCATGTTTGTTGTCATACACGTGTTTTATTTTCAATTTATGTCATAATATGCATGTCTAAACACTTGACGAGTTAGATTGTATTTTATATCTTACTTTGCGTCCATTTAATGATCATTGAATAAAATTTGTGACCCCTTATATATCTGTATCGCGTCCATTTAATAATCATTTAAGTATGGTAATTGACAATTGTCACACCCTCAAATTACCACTTGCGGGGTTTTACCGCGAGGCGCATGACGAACCAGGATCCAAGTCAACGATCACAATAAACAACACTATATGAAAATACATAACATTCAAAAGACATAGTTTTCATAAACCCATAAACTGTAGCGGAAGCATTCAACGAGTTACAATCCAAAGTTTCAATGTTTCAAATGTTTAATGCAAAACGTGAACTAAACTCTAGATGCCAGTGCAGACCCGTGCGCCTAGTTCCATTTGTTGCTACCTTAGCGACCTGAGAAAAACATGCCAAAAGGATGTCAACATATAATGCTGGTGAGTTCACAGGTTTGTTCAAAATGTTACCAAAACGTTACCATGTCCATACTATATCAATGTTACCAAGTACGCTAGCTAGGCGTATGTTTCATTACTACTACGATTGGAAACCATTACTAGACACGTTAAGCAATGTTCAGCATGTTTAAGCAGCCCGTATGTTCAGCATGATACCAATGTACCTGTTCGAGACAATATGCACCCGCCCGGCCCTCCAAGCCGACGAGTGGGGCAGGTCACGCCCAATAGATCTATCCACATTTCCCCCGTTGTGCAACCCGCACATTCATGGTTCCCCCGGGACTTTCCAAAAAAAATCGTATAGCAATATAAAGTTAAAACCATAGTATGACATATGTTACCAAAACCGTTTAGCGCATGTTTTCTCCCCCAAAAGTTAAAGCAGTAAAAGTGGGGCCGTGAACTCACCTTAAGTTGCGTTCTTCAAATACAAGTAAAGACGTTTAGCCCTTGATAATCCCTCTACCGGAGATCTATCAAAATGTTCACATAAGCGTTCTGACTAATAACCATAAGGTTATCTAGTCCCCGATTGTCCAGATCGTAACCAAGTATGTTTTAAAACGTGTTTAAATGTTTAACCGACACACTAGACCGACCCGACATCCCGATGGTGACCCATTACCCTAACTAATCAAGTACACATAGATTACACACAAGGTTCAAGCATAAAACACTTAGTTTGTATCAAAATTCTCATTTCTGCATCAGAACGGTCGAACCAGTCAGTTTTAAGTCTCCTTCGCACCTTTTTGTCTCCTTCGCACCTTTTACATCTCGTTCGACCGTTTGATGCTTCCTTCGCCCGTTTTATCTCATTCGTCCAAATAAAAACCCAGGTTCGACCCTGGATCCCTCCTTCGCACCATCGACTGGTCGAAGGAGGCCAGGTTCGCCCCTGTTGCATAGTTTTTCCTAAAAACGCTTCAAACACATTCAAAACGACTCGAAACATCATCAAACACAGCAGTCAAGCATAGATAACTTATCCCTACAAAACCCCATCGATTTCCCCCGATAACACGTCCGTTTCAGCCCTTTCCCAAAATGGTAAAGATTATGGAAATATCACTTTCATGCATGAATTATTTACCCAATTTGGAAACTTTTGAAATCGATTCATGTTTAGCTTAAAATACTCAGTTTGTCGATTATCCGATCTTTCTTATTCATTCTATTGATCATAAATATTCATACATCAAATATTAATCCAATAAAACCCCCAAATATCAATATATCCAATCCTAATCCTAGACAACAATATCCCCTCATTAACAACAATCCTATATCATGTTTCTATCATAGATATAGCAGCAATTTAGTGAACAACACATAACACCACATAACACACAATTTACACATGTTATTCATTATGAAAACCTATGTTAAATGATCATGTTTTGATCTAGAAAGATGTTTAAAAGGTTTTTAATCATAAAAACACCCTTAGAACAGATCCGGACAATTAGGATTAGATGAAAACGAATTAAAATGCTTTTAAAAGATTTAGGATTATGAACACACCTTGGATTCTTGTTTAGATGTTGTAGATGGGTTAGATTATGAAAAAGAAGAGCAAAAACTCCTTCCTTAGTGTTTAAGATCGTTTGAGAGCGTTTTGGGACGGTTAGGGTTTGTGAAATGATGAAAAATGACAAAGGTTGGTATTTATACTAGTCCTCCTTCGCCCCAATTCATTGGTCGAAGGTGGTCTCCTTCGCCCCTTTCACAGGGTCGAATGAGCCCTGTTTGGTCGAAGGGAATTTCTCAAATTCCACTTCCCTGGTTCGCCCATTTTACAAGGGTCGAACCAGGCAACTTCTTCTCCTTCGACCACTCGAAGTGGTCGAACCAAGACCTCTTTTAAACTAGTTTTCCAGTTTGTCGTGTTTAACGCATTCTAACACATCTTAACACATAAGCATGCATCCTTAGTCTATATTTAACACATTAAAGCACAGATAATCATTTACACATCGTTTAAACACATCTATGTATATAATCCACCACACGACCCATAATCTACACATATACTTAATTAGTTCATGTAATGTCACCAACAATGGAACCCGGTACTAGTGTATTACCAAAACGACTCCTAATGATCCTCCAGATCATTGTACCCTGGACAATCCTAACTTGACCCGACTCAACTAACCCAGTTAAGTTTGTTTATAAACGTTTCTCGCTAAGGTAGACTTAGATGTTACTAATATGTTTAAGCCGAACATACCGGGTGTCACATCATCCCCACGTTGAAAGAATTTTCGTCCCGAAAATTGCGCAAAGCCCAAAAAAGAAAGAAATGAAAAGAACAGAACGAAAAGAAACTTACCGGATGTCACATCAATTCATTCAAAAGTGTGATTTAATAGTGAAATGCACATGTGCATACTGTGTATTTCTGTATATATAACAGCGAAATGCACATGTGCATCAGGATGACGTCATACGATGTCACAAGCCATTTTTTTAATTTTTTTTCGAATTAATAATGCAAAATAATCATTTTGGTGTTTTTACTTTTTTTATTTTTTTATTTATTTAGGTTATATAACTTTTTTTATTTTTTTTATGGAGGGGTTTTTGTAGACACCTTCATATTTACAAAAATGCAACCTATTCACACTGGTTCTTTGGTTCTCTCCCTAAATGGTGGTTCTCAAATGATCCAAATCCTATATATATATATATATATATATATATATATATATATATATATATATATAGAAGAAGTATCGTTAGAAAACCCTCGTTTTTTTAAGTAAACCCCCCAAAAAGCCTAGTTCCCGATTTTTTTTTGAAAAATTTAGGGAATGTAATATACATGTTAAGTGTTTTGAGCCGAAAAATCAAAAAAGCGCCGAACGGTATTTAAAAAAATAAATAAATTGTGCATCATAACATATGTTAGCTTATTTTTGCACTGGTAACATATGTTATGATGAAAAATTATTTATTAAAAAAAAAAAAAACCGTTTGGCGCTTTTTTAATTTTTTTGGCTCTATACTCTTAAAAACATGTATATTACATGTTCTAATTTTTTCAAAAAAAAAAAAACAGCTCGAGAAATAGATTTTTTTAAAGGTTTTATAGAGTTTCCTCAAATATTTATGGTTTTTTATAGAACCTTACCCTATACATACATACATATATATATATATATATATATATATATATGTTACCTTATGTTTTTTTAAAAGAATAAAATAAATTTAAATAGTTTTTACATAACTTTTCTAAATTTTATGGGTTTTCAATTTATACTCTCTATTAAAATGTCTTGTTTCACTATGTACGTAGCACTTGGAAACACCAGCTGGAATATTTTGTTTTTATTGAGAAATTATGTGTTGTTTAACCACTTGAATAATCTTATTTTTAGATCTGAAACCTACTTTATTTGCTGTAATGGCAGCACTTTAAATAATTATAGTTGTTCTTTCTGATTGATAAATAAAGTAAAGAAAATTGGAATAATTGCTTTTAAACAAATCAAAAGTTGACAATTTTCTTTTATAATATATTATCTAGCTTTCATGTCTTGTTTCCTAACTTTTTATTTACTTTAAGAAATTGTTAACCAAATACAAAACGGTTTTGATAATAGCTCATATTAACTACAATAACATATGTTATGTTCGTACTTTTCTTACTATATTCAATTCTAAGAATCAGAACTACGTACATAGCCTCGTTTATGTTATAACCAATTATGTATCACAATATATATACTAAATCATTTTTCACAACACAAATTATTCAGTAGAAATTAAAACAAATGAAAAGGTATTTTTTTTAGCCTACTTTAACATCGAAAATTATTAAGGAGCAAGCACAAAAAAGTAAATAAATAAATAAACACCAGAGTTGGAAAACCATAAGAATGGCATGAATATCCTCGCCTGCCACTAACGATTTGATACCGGTAGTTATCAAGGATTCAAGGGATATTAGAATAGCCAAAAGCATAAATCAAAATTAAATTCATATAGGCACTGTTTTGAAAACCGGACCGGACCGGCCGGTCGGACCGGTGTCCGGGGCCTGGACCGGTCCGGTTCGGGTGTTTGGACCGCCCTGCAACTGAACCGCTTGTGGACCGCTGAACCGCCCGGTTGGACCTGAAAACCGGCCGGTCGGACCGGAAAATAAGGGGTCGGACCGTTCTTTTTTTATTATTTTTATTATTTTTTGGGTTTCAATACATTTTTTGACCCGGTTCGTTGGACCGGTCAAACCGGTGAACCGTCTGGGGGTCCGGTTCAACGTCCGGTCCGGTTCTGAAAACTATATGATATAGGACAATATTTTTTTTAACGGCAAAACACTTTATATATCAATATAAAGAGCTAGCAAGCGGCTGGGAAACAAACAAAAAGTGAAAACGGAACAACAAAATAGACCAAAACCAAAACATGCCTAAACAAGGCGACCCAAATTACAAACTAGAAGCTATGTCAAAATTTAGCCAATTCTCCTATGAAGGCTTCGGGACATTCAATCGGTTACCAATCCAAACGAAAGAATCCTCTTTGATAAAGTTGACCACTTTACTAACCGGAACAAATTTCCCATAAAAAATCTTCGAATTCCGAGCTAACCATAAACGCCAAACCGTGGCACAAGCTATGGCATACACAAAACGCTTCCAAGTCTTTGAACCCGAACATTCCCCAAGTTTCGCCATCAAATCTGCCAAAGAATTAACTGCAGAAGGAAAAGGAATTCTGATCCACACAAGCACATGCCACCAAATCGCCTGAGCCAACACACAGTTCCAATGTTACCCAGGATACATAAATGAACAAAGTTAATTTTGAACAATGTTAGACAATATTAATTCCAATGTTAGCCGGGATACATAAATGAACAAAGTTAATTTTGAAAGTAGTGTTGTTGATTCATTGGTAAAATTACAGACAGTTAGCTTCTATCAATAAGAACTTCTTTTATACTTTTTTTTTTTTTTTTTTTAACGGCAAATTTCACTCCTTGTGGGACTTGAACTCATGACCTACTCCTTAGGTGTTTCTAGAAGCTTTGCTTCTACCATTGGGCCACCAACCCCAATGGCAACTTCTTTTATACTTAAACTAGTGTTGTTGATTAGTTGAATAACAACTCCGTTATTGTTGAAACTTCATATATTTATATATTGTGAATTGAAATTAATATAATAAAATTATTAATAATACTCTTCAATTTATGGTGATTAACTTTGAAATCCTGTCTAAAAAATCAAAGAACTTCTCTCTTGACCGTTGTTGGTTTAGAAACCCATTCACCATTAACCTCAAGGCCCAGAATCATGTTTCTAGCTTTTCTTCCATTAACAACGCCATGAAAGAAACTAGTATTTTCATCAGCAAGCGAAGCCCATTTTACTCGAGATTTTTGTTTCAAATCCCGAGATTTATAAAGCTCGATCTCTTCAAGACTTTTTTTGCACTCTGACCAAACCCATAATTCCGACTCTTCTAAATCTCTTTGTTCCATTAAAAGCTCCATATCTTCCTTTTCTTGTTTAAAATGATTTTCGCCTTTGGCCTCCTTCAGTCTACACTCTTTAATCCATACTTTAAGCCTATCGCTTAATCTTTTTAATTTATTCATCAAATTCACATCCGCTGGACCAACATTACTCCAACCCACTTAGACAGAATTTATCACATCTTCACACCCCAGTCTATCCATCCAAGAGTCGAACCATCGAAAAGGCTTAGGCCCAAAATTTGTGTCATGCAAAGTAAGAATCAGTGGCGCGTGATCCGAATATTCCCTTTTAAGGGCTCTAACACAAGCATTTGGCCATTTGTTAAACACATTATCACAAACGAATATTCTATCAATTCTACTAAACTTACTTAGGGGATGTTTGGTTGATTGAGTGCTGAATCATTAAGAGGTCTGAATAGTTAATAGGCTCTGAATGATTAAGTGCTGAATGGTTTAGCTATGCACCAAGTCTGAATGGTTCAGCTCTTAACCATTCCATTTAGAGCATTTTTTTATGTTGAAACAAAGAGTCTGAATGCGGAACCTTTCAGAGCTGAATGATTCAGTGCCTCATTAAGAGGCTACCAAACATGCCCTTACACCCCTTCGATTGGCCAAATAAGTATATTTCCTGCCTTTCAAGTTGTATTCGCGAAGACATGCTTAATCAACAAAATCGTTAAAATCTCTAGCGCAAACCGGATCAAAAATAGGATTTTTTTCTTTCCCCCGGATCTCTAACTGCATTAAAGTCCCCGAAAACAATCCACCACCCTTGCCCCGAGTGAATAACCTGAAGAATTTTGCCCACAAGTTCCTTTTCTCGACATTGTTTTGAGGAGCGTAAACATTCAACAGATTGATTCGAACTTTTCCACATGATAATATACCCGAAACAAGAAGAAAATTATCATCTTTTACAACTACATCTTTTGACAAATACTTCGGATCCCAAATACTAATCAAACCGCCCGAGCTCCCAATATCATTAACGGCCTCATAATCCAAACCCAAACCTTCCCAACAATTCGACACCAAGCTATGATTAATTGTACTCGACATCGTCTCTTGAATACCAATAAAAGAAACCCCATACTCATCTTTTAACCTCTTTATCCATCCCGTCTTCCCACTAGCCCCTATACCCCTAATATTAATGGACAAGCAATTCATTTTTTACCATTTTGTAAACCTTCCTGGATAATGGCCTCACAAATCAATCGATCACATTTGATAAGATCTACACCCAACATATATCCCATCACTCTAGTAGCTTCAATTTCGTCTTCATGAAGTCGACAATCTGTGTTAACTTGGACGCCTTTACCTGGAACCTTCTCCTTCTCAATGACAACCACCTGTTCGATACCTTCCACAGCCGCATGAGGTCTGATCAAATCAATCGACTCTGTGACATCCGGTAAATTTTCTTTTCGTTTCATTCTTTCCGTCTCTTTCATTTTGGGCTTTGCGCAATTTTCGGGACGAAAATTCTTTCAACGTGGGGATGATGTGACACCCGACATATTTGGCTTAAACATTTTAGTAACACCTAAGTCTACCTTAGCGAGAAACATTTATAAACGGACTAAACTGGGTTAGTTGAGTCGGGTCAAGTTAGGATTGTCCAGGGTTCAATGATCTGGAGGATCATTGGGAGTTGTTTTGGGAATACACTAGTACCGGGTCCCGTTGTTGGTGAAATTACATAAATTAATTAAGTGTATGTGCAGATTAATTGTCGTATGGTGGATTATATGCTTAGATGTGTTTAAATGATGTGTAGATAATCATCCATGCTTAAATATGTTAAACATAGACTAAGGTTGCATGCTCATGTGTTAAGGTGCGTTAAAATGCGTTAAACACGACAAATTGGAAAACTAGAAAAAACATAGGTTCAGGTTCGACCACATCGAGTGGGAGAACCTGGAAAATACTCTTGGTTTGACCCTTACTAAAGGGGCGAACTTGGAATGTGGAAATGAAAAAGTTTCATTCGACCAAAACAAGACACATTCGACCCTGTGGAAGGGGCGAATGTGGGTACATTCGCCCAGGTGAAAGCGGCGAATGTGGACTAGTATAAATACCAAACTTTGTCATTTTTCACCATTTCACAAACCCTAACTGCCTCAAAACACTCTCAAACGATTTTAATCACCAAGGAAGGAGTTTTTGCTCTTATGTTTCATAATCTAACCTATCAACAACATCTAATCAAGAATCCAAGGTGTGTTCTTAATTCTAAACCTTATTCAAGTATTTTAATTCGTTTTTATCTAACCCTAAATGTCTAGATCTGTTCTAAGGATGTTTTTGTTAATAAAAACCTTTTAAACATCTTTCTAAACCTAAACCCTATCATTAAACATAGGTTTTTATATCAATAAACATATGTTAATTGTGTGTTATGTGATATTATGTGTTGTTTAATGATTTGCTACTGTGCTAATGCTAGAAACATGATCTAGGGCTGCTATTGATGATAGTTTAGGATTATTGAAGGTTATAATTAATAGATGGTGATATCAAGTTTAATTTGGGGATTTTATTGAATCTAGGGCTTGTTGCATGTTAGTATTATCAATAAAACTATTGGGGGTTTTCGATTACATGATAAACTGAGCATTTTAAGATGATTATGGATTGATTTTGAAAAGTTTCCAAATTGGGTAAAGATTGCATGCATGATGTGACACTTCCATAATCTTTGCCATTTTGGGAAAGGGTTGAAATGAATAGGTTTTGGGGCAAAATTGGTGGGGTTTTGTAGGGATAAGTTATACATGCTTGACTGCAGTGTTTGATAATGTTTCGGGATGTTTTCGGATGTTTTTGAAGCGTTTTTGGAAAAAGTAATCTGTCAGGGTCGAACCTGGGTACATTTGACCGGTCGAATGGTCGAATGTGGAATCCCAGGGTCGAACCTGGACAGTTTGGTCGAATCTGTTTAAAAACGGTCGAAGGTGGCTTTCCAAAGGGTCGAAGGTGGGGTAAAAGGGGCGAAGGTGGACTGATCTCCCTGGTTCGACCCTTCTGATTTAAAAAATGAGATTTTTGATACAAACTAAGTGTTTTATGCTTGAACCTTGTGTGTAACTATGTGTACCTGATTAGTTAAGGTAATGAGTCACCAACAGGATGTCGGGTCGGTCTAGTGTGTCGGTTGAACACTTAAACATGTTTTAAAACATACTTGGTTACGATCTGGACAATCGGGGACTAGATAACCTTATGGTTATTAGTCGGAACACTTATGTGAACATTTTGATAGATCTCCGGTAGAGGGATTATCATGGGCTTGGCATTTTATTATTTACTGAAGAACGCAATTTAAGGTAAGTTCACGACCCCACTTTTACATCTTTAACTTTTGGGGGAGAAAACATGCGCTAAACTATTTTGGTAACATATGTCATACTATGGTTTTAACTTTGCATTGCTATACGATCTTTTAAAGTCCCGGGGAAAACTATGAATGTGCGGGGATGCACAACGGGGGAAATGTGGATAGATCTATTGGGCGTGACCTGCCCCACTCGTCGGCTTGGAGGGTCGGGCGGGTGCATATTGTCTCGAACTGGTAACATTGGTATCATGCTGAACATTCGGGCTGAACATTGCTAAACATTGCTAAACGTGTCTAGTAATGGTTTTCCAATCGTAGTAGTAATAAAACATACGCCTAGCTAGCGTACTTGGTAACATCGGTATATTATGGACATGGTAACGTTTTGGTAACTCTTGGTAACATATTGAACAAACCTGTGAACTCACCAGCATTATATATGTTGACTTCTTTTTGGCATGTTTTTCTCAGGTTGCGAAGGTAGCATCGGTTGGACTAGGCGCACGGGTCTGCATTGGCGTCTAGGCTTAGTGGCATATTTTAAATAAGTGTCTTGAACATTTTGGAACACAGTTTTGTAATTGATTAAATCTTTAAATGCTTCCGCTATATTTTAATGGTTTGATAACCAAGTTTTGAGTTTACGTATTTCATATAGTGTTGTTTATTGTGACCGTTGACTTGGATCCTGGTTTGTCATGCGCCTCGCGAGAAAACCCCGCAAGTGGAAATTTGAGGGTGTGACAGTCTTCATCTTCAAACTCACTTGGATTATCCTCATCTATACCCAACAAACTATTGAGCCCAAATTAGTCATCATCTTTCTTGGATTTTTTAACCACTTTTAGGCTCTCCTGGCTACTAGTATAACAATTTCTGGATCAGCCCAATTCACTTTTTTAAAATTTTTTTCTTTTGTTTACTTTCGACATATCTGTTTCAAAATCCTTTTTTCAAAATCCTTGTTTTGATCAAGGTCAAAGTCAAAATTGACCCATGGATTAAATGTAACATTGTCAGTTTCCACATTGGATGTTCCTACCATAATATGTCTTGAATGACAATCATAAGTGTGATCATTACGGCAATCATTACCATCCACAATAACCAGAGCCACGTCATCATTGATGACATCATCATCGATCTCATTCACCTTCTCTGGCGCTCCTTCATCCGACTTTTCCTCCTGCATAACCTCTTCACCCTTATCATCATTCACAGTTTCAGCATCCATCGAGTCGTCATTCTCCTGACCCGATTTAACTTCTGTAAAATCCGGGATCCAATCACCTAATTCCTCCATCACCTAAACACGAAACTTGCGATTTCGCCAATTCATAACAATCTCTTCGGAAACCCGCTTCCCATCCCCTACCAATACCCCCACATACTCAAAAGACAAATCATTATCCTTTTCCAATCGATTCACCTTGTGCACCACTTTACCGAACATGCCACCGACAGCGTCTATAACTTCGTTGGTTAACAATTGCAAGGGAATACCTTGCACTTCCAACCACGCCATACGTTCAAATCCTAACGACCGTCCCTCCTACATACGAATCAATGAAAACTTACATATCTCCGTTTTTGAAGCTTCCAGAACTGCAGCGGCTGTCTCCATATCGTCAAAAGTAATCAACACATTAAGACCTCCTAGATATTGCACCTTCCCTAATCCAGGACAAATATCATTCAAAGTGACATAAATGTTTTTCAAAGCTTCAAAATCAACCATCTTTGCAACTAAATCCCGCCAATGCCTCGTAGAAAAGGCATTGACTTGGCTATCAATAAAGATAGATTTCCCCACAAGCATGTCCTTGAACGATCTTTCACCTGTTTCAGCCAAACTTGACTTAGAATCCGGTTTATCTTCACCTTCTTTCCTGTTCATATTACCAACTCTTGGGGGAACCGACTTATCACTCTTAACATTAATTTCTTCGTCTTCTAAAACAAATCGAGCAATATTAAACCATAATTTATAATCTCCCATACGAATACTTCATAAATTCTTGAGCATCTCGTCCTTATCTTTCACATCAAGCATTGATACAAAACCGAATCTGTTGCCGCCTCTATCTCTTTTATCTCGTAATATACAGATCGAAGATTTGTCCAAACGGTCGAACATGGGTCGCTAGATCAGTTCCGCTACATCCCTCTGGAAGATTTGTGACAAAAACTTTGTAATACGACGTTGGACGTTTTCCGGTATAGGATTTCGGCAACGGTCCATTAAGACTTTATCTATTTATTATCTTTCTCTCTGCAAGGCTCCTAAGGCGGTCATCGATAATATTGAGGCGATTATGAGACGTTTTTTTATGGGCGGGTTCTAGCGATGATAGAAAGATCAATCGGGTCGCTTGGGATATCGTTACTAAGATAAAGAAGGCGGGTGGTTTAGGAGTCAATAAATTTCAAGATGTTAATGATGCGTTGCTCCTTAAATGGGCGTGGCATTTAAAAAAAGAAGGTGATATTCTATGGAAGAAAGTTGTTATGGGTTGTCATGGGTCGAGTAGGGTATGGACCATGTTACCATGCACCTCTTCGGCTAGCGGGTGTTGGAAACAAATTGTGAATTTAGGGGAAAAAAAAGCTTTGGGATTGTACTACTCATAATAGTTATTTCATTGGTGTTGTGGGTGACAGGTCGACAATTAATTTTTGGAATGACTCGTGGCTTCGAGATGTACCTCTACGGTTTACTTACCCAAATCTATTCCGGCTAGAGAGACAGAAATGGGTGAAGGTTGACTTCAGGTTACAAGTGGTGAACGGTGTCAAGAATGTTACATGGGATTGGAGATCGGCTCCATATTCATATGAAGAAGTTTCTGAGTTGTTTCAGATTCTCGCAGACATTGATGAATATTCATGGAAAGATGGAAATGATAAATGACTCTGGAATGGTGATGCTAAGGGGGTGTTTTCGGTTAACAAAGCTAAACAACTAATTGGTAGAGAGAAGTAGTCGAGTCATACACAAATGAATGGAAAGGTTGGGTTCCTCTGAAATTTAAAATAATGGTTTGGAGAGCGCTTCTTAACCGTCTTCCTTCGAGAGTGGAGTTGATCAGAAGGGGATTAGATTTTTCCGATTGATTCTTGTGTCTTATGTGATTCAGATTTGGAGACAACCCTTTACTTGTTCACGGGTTGTATTTTTACAACAGAAGTTTGGTCGAGAATTGAACATTGGTACTGATTGTCCCCTATTTTTGCTTTTGACGTGTCTGACTTATTGAATACGGTAAAGACTCAAGCTAAGATGAAGCACTCGAGATATGTTTTAAGATGTATTTTCTTTACTACAATGTGGACGTTACGGAACGAACGAAACGATAGAATCTTAAAAGGTAAAAGACGGAGAGCTATGGAAGTGGTGGAAAGTATTAAATCAACGTCGTTTTTTGGATTCAAAATAGATCTTGTTTAAAAGGTTTAAATTGGGTAGTTTGGTGTAAATATCCTTTGGATTCAATGTAATTTCGTTTTTTGCTCGGGGATCCTTGCTTTGAAGACCGTCTTGTGGCGCGTATTTTGAATGAAATTTACGTTAAAAAAAACTCTTTAGTAGAGATTTCTCATTTCACTTAATTAGTTTTTATTAGAGTTTAAGTCTTTAATTAAGTGTATATAGATGGTAGGATTTATGCCTAGTTTGAGATTAGAAAAACATACAATAAAATAGACCAAAACAATTTTGAAGGGTTTTTGAGAGAAGATGTGATTACTTGAAGATCCAATAATCATTTGAAAACCTATATGTTGGGTAACTAGATAGAATGGAACACTCTTTACACACACACACACACACACACACACACACACACACACGTAGTGAACAAACTCAATCGATGTCTGATTATCTTTCAGGCAAGTGTGCAAGTCCGGCAGTGCACAACCACTGTTAAGAACCGGTGTAACCTGTGAACAGATCATGAATCTGTATAGGGAATTGTGTCAAACACAAGCCCGGTTCACGTTGATGATTCCGTCTTCGATTTCAATGTAAGTTTTCTAATAAACTTAAACAAATTAGTAAAACAAACTTTCGTATAGATTAGGAACCAATCCTAAAACCTTCTTCTTAAGGAGTTTGGGTTTGCGAAAGTTTGTAATCGCAATTATATCATCGTGGTGGGACTGGTAGTCGGAGTCGTAGAAGGAGGTCTGCTACGACGTTGTTGTCAGACATAGCAAGGGTAGGTGTTCTTAGATCTTAAAAATTGGACATCAAATTTTTAGATTATTAAGACAGGGAGAATATGGGTGGGGTGTGCAATTTTTAAAAGGAGGAGAAGGTGGTGATGAGTAGGTTCTTTTAGGTTGGTGGGTGGATGGTGGTGGTGGTGAAAAGTGGAGGACATAGTGGGTGGTAGTGGTGGTGCAGGTGGTTGTTTGTGTCTAAAATGGGGATGAAATACGTGGGAAGAGATGGGGGATGAAGACAATGGGGAAGAAGACAATTTTATATGTGAGTTGACCAAATTGCCCCTGACTTAACGTCAAAAAGTTAACTGGATTAAGTCTTTGGACTCTTTTGGCGTATTACTTCAAACGTCAGGGACTGTTTAAGCAGTTTATAAAAGTTTGGATGGGAGTGGCATATTGGCCCAAAACACAGGGACGGTCTTGTTAATTAACTCTTTTGTTGATGATGAATATGTTCATCAAAGTAACTTATATTTAGACTTGTGTTTAAGTCCTACAGAGCCAATGGTTTAGCCTTGGAGATTAGAGGCAAACGAGTTTTGATCCTAATGGATGGATCTAACTATGGTTTGAAACATTCTTAAAACTGAGATTTTAGAATGGTTAAACAAAATCTCATTTTGTGTCTTAACTAAGACATGAATGATAGGAAGAGATAGTGCGTTATCTCTAATGTCATCATGAGTGATATTACTCAAACTTAATAAAAGTGCAAGCAATGTGGGGGAAGAGCCATTTAAGAAATAACCCGTAGGGATGTAAAAAGTGGTATTTGAAAAGTTTTCTCAAACTTCATACGAATGGGAGAAAATTTCATCACCTCATTTGAAAATTATCCAAATAACACTTAAATGTGGGGGTGGCTTGCATTAGAAAATGCAAGATTTGAAATGATAGATATAGGATTAACGGATGTTATTTTTGGGAGTACAAATCACACGAACCCATAATGGACTTGTTATAAGGCCAATCCTATTATGTGGACAAAATTCTTGGGAAGTTCAATGGAAATGACTCTAATGTGGCTAGAACTCTCATTGTAACGAGTCAACATCTAGCTAAGAATCTAGGTGAGTGTGTTAACCAATTAGAGCACTCAAGAATTATTTGCCGCTTGATGTATCTGATGAGTTGTACCAGACCAGACTTAGCAGCAAGCTAAGTAGATACACGAGCAACCCAAGTTCATGTCATGGGAGTTGGGTGATACGGGTGCTTTGGTACTTAAGATGCATACGAGATTATGGGCTGCAATATAAGAGATATCCAACAGTTATTGAAGATTAATGTGATGCGAATCAAATTTCAACGCTATAGATAAAGAGGATGAATAGGAAGAATGACTACGTCAATTGTGAAGGATATACTTAGGTGGCCGGAGCCAGTATCGGCCTAATGCATACACTGTGATAGCTAATCGGAAATTGGCAGAGCTCAAATCACAATGTGTATCATAAGAACAGGCATATAAGACGTAGTCATATTATGGTACGACAACTAATCCCTACAGGAGTTATCACTATTGACTATGTGAAGTCAAAGGATAACATCGCGGATCCGCTAATAAAAGGCTTAAGCAGAGAGTTAGTTTAGAAGTCGTCCATGGGAATGGGACTAAAGCCCTTGAAAAATTAAATTTAAGCGAAGGAAACCTAACTCAGTTAACTGGAGATCCCAAGATCTGAGTTCAATAGGAGAACCTAATTGTATGAATAAGTGAGGTCATTGTGGGTGAGAGTTGGAAACCCCGTGCTTTGACAAAAGGGAATTTGCCATAAGAATTTGCTACGGTTCTTAGTCCATTCCTAAATGTGACAAGGATGAGGTTATGCTTATAGCTTTTAATGATTCGACTGAGGTGACCAGTCTTAGTGAATCACCTATGTGAGAGATAAGTGGGGTCGCTTCGAAGGGTATTGTTGGGGCACAATACCTAAGAGCTCTCACAGAACCAGGCACGTGTCCATGACCACAACAGACACAACTATGAGGACTTGACGTTTTTAGGGAGAGTCTTGTGTAAAGCGTATTTTCGTCTACACAAACGACAGGCGAGTTCGAAGACATCATTGTCTACTCAGAGCTGGTGGGCTAAGTGCGTTTCATGAGTGAAGGTTCAAAGGGTCACACCTACCTATCGTATGCAAAACTCAACTGTTGAAATTTAATCGGAAGGAGGTTTCTTCTGAGAATGACTCCCATTCATGTCGAGGTTTGTTGTAAATTGTGTGTGTTTTGATCAATCTCCATTCATGTGGGGGATTGTTAAAACTTTATATATTGTGAATGGAAATTAATATAATAAAATTATTAATAACACTCTTCAATGTATGGTGATTAACTCTTTAGTGGAGGTTTCTCATTTCACTTAATTAGTTTTTATTAGAGTTTAAGTATCTAATTAAGTGTATAATTAAGTGAGGCTCTTCATCACTCATGAGTCTTGTATAGATGGTAGGCTTTGTGCCTAGTTTGAGATGAGAAAAACATACAAGAAAATATACCATACAATTTTGAAGAGTTTTTGAGAGAAGATGTGATTACATGAAGATCCAATAATCATTTAAAAACCCACATGTTAGATAACTACATAGAATGGAACACACTTTACACACACATACGTAGAGAACAAACTCAATCGATATCTGATTATCTTTCAGGCAAGTGTGCAAGTCCGGCAGTACACCACCATTTTTAAGAACCGGTGTACCCTAGGAATAGACCGCGAATCTGTTTAAGGGAATTGTGTCAAACACATGCCCGGTTCACGTTGATGATTCCGTCTTCGATTTCAATGTAAGTTTTCTAACAAACTTAAACAGATTAGTAAAACAAACTTTTGTATAGATTAGGAACCGATCTTAAAACCTTCTTCTTAAGGAGTTTGGGTTCGCGAAAGTTTGTAATCGCAATTATATCATCGTGGTGGGACTGGTAGTCGTAGTCGTAGAAGGAGGTCCGCTACGACGTCGTTGTCAGACATAGCAAGGGTAGGTGTTCATAGATCTTAAAAATTGGATATTACATTTTAGATTATTAAGACAGGAAGAATATGGGTGGGGTATGCAATTTTTAAAAGGAGGAGAAGGTGGTGATGAGTAGGTTCTTTTAGGTTGGTGGGTGGATGGTGGTGGTGGTGAAAAGTGGAGGAGATGGTGGGTGGTAGTGGTGGTACAAGTGGTTGTTTGTGTCTAAATTGGGGATGAAATACAAGGGAAGAGATGGGGGAAGAAGACAATGGGGAAGAAGACAATTTTATACGTGAGTTAACCAAATTTCCTCTGACATAACGTCAAAAGGTTAACTGGGTTAGGTTTTTGG
This sequence comes from Ambrosia trifida, assembly GCA_028751855.1. NCBI lineage: Eukaryota > Viridiplantae > Streptophyta > Magnoliopsida > Asterales > Asteraceae > Ambrosia > Ambrosia trifida. The sequence goes on from CM054125.1 coordinate 43,580,570, forward strand.
ACTGTTTTGGCCTATGTCTTTAAAAGTCAGGGACTGTTCAAGCAATTTTTAAAAGTTTGGACTAGAGTGACATATTGGCCCAAACGACAGGGACGGTCTTGGTAATTAACTCTTTTGTTGATGATGAATATGTTCATCAAAGTGACTTATGTTAAGACTTGTGTTTAAGTCCTACAGAGCCAATGGTGAAGCCATGGATATTAAAGGCAAATGAGTTTTGATCCTAATGGATGGATCCAACTATGGTTTGAAACATTCTTAAAACTGAGATTTTAGAATGGTAAAACAAAATCTCATTTTATGTCTTAACTAAGACGTGAATGTTAGGAAGAGATAGTGCGTTATCTCTTAAGGCTAAGAAGAATCAGAATGAGGCATCTTTTGTTCATATGCAAAGTATTTGTAGTCTAAAGCATGCTAGACTAATACTTGTTAATTTAGATGCTCCACATAGAATAAATTAACTTTGAACATTCAAACATATGTGACGACATAAGAATGAATTTTGTAAAAAAAAATCTATAATTCATTAAAAAGAATGACTCGATAGGCCCGATTACATAGTTCATTGGTTATGATTCTATTTGGCTTAATATGAGGAGAACTCATGTAGCTCAAAAACAGCTCGTGTGAGAAATCTGAGTAGAGTAATATAATGGGATGATCTCAATAACATAAAGATATAGATAGTCACTACCTTATCATGGGTGTCTAATGTCATCATGAGTGATATTACTCAAACTTAATAAAAGTGCAAGCAATGTGGGGGAAGAGCCATTTAAGAAACAACCCGTAGGGATGTAAAAAATGGTACTTGAGAAGTTTTCTCAAACTTCATACGAAAGGGAGAAAATTTCATCACCCCATTTGGAAATTATCCAAATAACACTTAAATGTGGAGGAGGCTTGCATTTGAAAATGGAAGATTTGACATGATAGATATAGGATTAACGGAGGTTATTTTTGGGACTACAAATCACACGAACCCATAATGGACTTGCTATAAGTCAGTCCTATTATGTAGACAACATTCTTGGGAAGTTCAATGGAAATGACTCTAATGTGGCTAGAACTCTCATTAAAACGAGTCAACATCTAGCTAAGAATCGAGGTGAACTTGTTAACCAATTAGAGTACTCAAGAATTATTGGCAACTTGATGTATCTGATGAGTTGTACCAGACCAGACTTAGCAGCAAGCTAAGTAGATACACGAGCAACCCAAGTTCATGTCATGGGAGTTGCGTGATACGGGTGCTTTGGTACTCAAGATACATACGAGACTACGGGCTGCAATATAAGAGATATCCCGCAGTTATTGAAGATTACTGTGATGCGAATTAAATTTCATCGTATAGATAAAGAGGATGAATAGGAAGAATGATTATGTCAATTGTGAAGGATATACTTAGGTGGCTAAAGCCGGCATCGGCCTAATGCATACACTGTGATAGCTAATCGGACATTGGCAGAGTTCATATCACAATGTGTATCATAAGATCAGGCATAGTAGACGTAGGCATAATATGGTACGACAACTAATGTATACAGGAGTTAATACTATTGACTATGTGAAGTTAAAGGATAACATCGTGGATCCGCTAACAAAAGGCTTAAGCAGAGAGTTAGTTCAGAAGTCGTCCATGGGAATGGGACTAAAGCCCTTAAAAAATTAAATTCAAGCGAAAGAAACCTAACTCAGTTGACTGGAGATCCCAAGATCTGAGTTCAATAGGAGAACCTAATTGTATGAATAAGTGAGGTCATTGTGGGTAGGGATGAGCATATGTTCCCGAATACCGAACCCGAACCAATCCCAAACCGATCCCATACCGAACCGAGGGTGTTCGGGATCGGTATCGGTACCCACATTTATAGATTTTTGGTTTCGGTAATAACCGGTATCGGGACGGGATTTTAGCGGTATTACTGAAAAAATACCGAACTCTCCGATACCGAAAAAATATTGAACTAATACCGAATATATATACCGAAATACCGAATTTATTACCGATTACTACCTAATACTGAATGTTAGGGCTTTTTAAAATAATATAAACCCAAGTCCATTGCCTTCCTGCCTTCCTGTGTGTACAATCTTTGTAATTTTGTAAACATATTACTCTTTTTCTTGAATGAGAGCTTGTTACTCTTTTACTTTAAGAGAATCCTACCAACATTTTTGCAATCAATGAAGTTAAGTAAAAAAGAGTTTACCTTAGTTAAGTGGAATTTTGTTTGTAACCTGAGAACCAAAGAATTTTTTTTCTTTCCATTTTTACTGAAATAGGGTATATTAAAAGTCCGACTGAATTACAAGTTTTGTCCTTTAACTTTATACCAGATTTCAAAGAATGTCCTTTAACTTCAAAATTGATTGGTTTTATCCTTTATGTTTCAAAATCTTGCACGTTACGTCCTTTGACACTAACCTAGTTAGATTTTAACTGGAGTATGAGGGTAAATTCGTCTTTTTACTATTTTAGGGTCTATTTATGTATTTAAGCTAACGTTTTGTATCAAAATGAAATATGTATGTTACATATATACCCCTCCCTATCTCCTTCTCTCACCACCGCCTCCACCAGACACCACCACCACAACCGCCTCCACCAGACACCACCAACACCACCACCGCCGCCACCTGCCACCGCCCCCACCTACACACCTGACACCACCATCCAACCCTTGTTCGACTAGGGTGTTACAATTATCTTAATGATCATCAAATTCATGTTTATATGCATCTATGACAAACTATTAAAACCCTAACATAAGTTTATGATTAAAACACACAAAACTAAACCTGTTATTCATCAAATTCTTGACAGCAACAGTAGACTTATCCTCCAACACCCCCACAATAAACAATCCCATACCCACCTTCATCAAACTCATGACCCGACCCAGATCCCGACCCACTCCCTTCTCCGGGTAACATATCCTATGCTTCTTCCCTATATCTATCTGTATCTTCTTGTACTCTTCTTGTACCACCACCATATACCACCACCATAACCACCCGCCGCCACCACCAACCCACAACCACTACCCACCCTTCACCACCTGAAACCTCCGACTCAAATCCAAGCCACTGATGCTCATTCCAGATAAAATAACCTGAGAACCGTCGGGAGTGAAAGATGCTTTTCTGATTGGACAATCGTCAAGAAAAATTGTTTGTATTTTCATGTTCCGTTTCCCATATTTTTGAAAAAACCGCAACTATTGGTTGCCTGAACAGAGGCGTCAGAGTTGATTGTATAGAAGGGGTAAAGGGAGACGGTGGTTGTTGGTGGTTGTTGATGAAGACCGGAGATGCTGGATGATGATGTTGATGATAATGGTGGTGGTGGGGTTTTTGTAAAGAGAGGAGAGTGAAGGGAGAGAATGAGAAAGAGTGCTGGATGATGATGTTGATGATAATGGTAGTGGTGGGGGTTTTTGTAAAGAGAGAAGGAGAATGAATGGAGAGTGTGAGAAAGAGTGTTTTATCATTTTTGTCCAAAACTTTAAGTTAGTTATACAAATAGCCCCTAAAAGAGTAGAAAGACGAATTTACCCTTCTATTAATGTTAAAATCTAACTTGGTTAGTGTCAAAGGACGCAACGTGCAAGATTTTGGAACATAAAGGACAAAACCAATCAATTTTAAAGTTAAAGGACATTCTTTGAAATCTGGCATAAAGTTAAAGGACAAAACTTGTAATTCAGTCTAAAAGTCCCCTTACACAAATGGTGTGTTTTTATATATTAATCTAAAATAAATATTATGATCTGATCTATCTTCTTAGAATCCTGCAGCAACAAACAACTGTCAATTCCTTCTGTTTTGGTGAAAGCTTCAACTATAAACTAAGGATAAGCTGAAAGTTTCATTCTCCATTTTCTTTATTAACTTAAGAAAAAAATCGGTATCAAGAGGTATATACCGAAATACCCACTCCCGAACCGGTATTGATACCGATACCGAAAGTGTGAAAATGATTAAGGCACATAGTAACCACCCATTCCGTCTTCATGAGCCTTCCACTAAAATTTCCCTCACCTAGTTCACCACCTTGAGCCTTAGCCTATTCATTTCTTCCATCATACTGAAGCCCTGTCAAGGTTACAGTAAAAGAATCATATTGAAGGCAAGTGGGAAACTCTTGGGCAATCTTGGAATGCAAGCATAGACCATGCACCGCGGTTTTTCACCAAGGAAAGTATGGCAAAGAATAAGAAGATAGCCACAAAGAGGCAAGTACCAAGAAATAAGCTTCGCCATAAGCAGCAATCTATCTTTGGTTTAAAAAAACTTGTTAAATAAAGTCGAGAAAGCTTCAAAGAAAGAGAAGGCTTGGAGAAAACAACTTTGAAGAAAAGTCGATTACTAGGATGTTCCCATCGGAGATTATTAGGTGAAGACCGCCGAACAGGTCATAAAAAAGGAAAGTTAAAAGTCTTTAAGGAGAAGTTTCACGAGCTCACTATCTAGAGTTCGACATGTGACACCCGGCATATTCAGGTTAATATTTTTCAAACATATAAATCTACCTTATTGAAAAACATTTATTTAACGTACTTAATTTCGTCAGTTGAGTCGGGTTACATTACGTATTGTCCAGGGTTCAATGATTCGGAGGATCATTGTGGTTATCATATACACACACGAGTCTTGAGCCCGTTGTTGGTGAATTACATGAATTGAATTAAGTGATAAACATGAATTGATCCATATATGATATATAAAGTGCAAATACGTGTTTAAATGGTGTTTATATGATTATACATGCTTAATATGTGTTAGGATTGCATGTTCATGTGTTAGGATGTGTGAACATGTGTTAAAACGCGTTTTAAACGATAAAATTATAAAAAGTTGGAAACTGGGAAACTGGTTCGAACCAGTCACATGAGCATTCATTCGACCCATGCAGGGTGTGAATGAACAGGAACTATAAATACCATACTTTGCAACTTTTTCATCATTTCACAAACCCTAAACACCTCAACGTTCTCTCTCTCTCAATCTCAAACCTATAGGGAGGAGTTTTTCACCTTGTTTTTTAGATCCTAACATAAAAACACCTTCTACATCATAAACAAGAGAAGATTCAAGGTGTGTTCTTGATCTAAAACCTTTTTAAACATTTTTCATTTGTTTTTATCAAAACCCAAAGGTCCAGACCTAATCTAAGGAAGTTTTCACAGATAAAAACCTTTCTAACATCTTTCTAAACAAAACCTTATCATTAATAATGAGTTTTTATGCAAAAATACATGTGTTAATGATGTTTAATGAGGTGTTATGTATTGTTTAATGATTAAATGATGTGGAGATGATATAACAATGATCTAGGACTATTATAGATGAGGGTTTAGGATTGCTATAGGTTACAATTGATGATTGATGATGTTTTGCCCATTTTGGGGATTTTGTGTTAGATCTAGGGTTTGTTCGTAATAATATTGTTGATGAAATGAGTAGGGGTTTTCATATACTTGATAATCTGAACATATTAGTCTAATAATAAGATGGTTTTGATAAGTTTCCATTTTGGGTAAAGTTTACATGCATTGATGTGACATTTCCATAATTTGCCATATGGGAAAGTTATAAAACGGACTGATTTCGGGATAAAATTGGTAGGATTTTGAGGGGATAGGTTAATGATAGTTGACTGCTGTGATTTGTGATGTTTCGTGATGTTTTCGGACTGTTTGTTGATGCACTTTCTGTGGACGTCACTGTCGAATAGACTAGGGTTGAGTCTTAGTAGTGTGTTACATGAGATTGTAGTGATCCATAAGGGCATTTTATGGATCTGACGCATTTGTATAATATAGGACAAAACCAAAGCCAAGTTCGACCTAATATACACTGGGCGAATGTGGAGGTTTTCCACATTCGACCATCATAAAGGGGCGAATGTGGAAATACTCCACATTCGACCATCATAAAGGGGCGAACGTGGAAATGCTCCACATTCGACCATTCAAAAGGGGCGAACGTGGAACTTGGGTTTTGGACTATAAATAGCAATCTCATGTGTTATTGTTCATTTGGTGATTTGAGTTTGTATTTTGAATGCTCTCAAGGGGGAGGTCATGCCCGACCTCCCCCGGCCACGAGATAGACGTTTATCCTACTGATGACAGTGTCTGTAACCGTTTCTGTAGTAATGCGAATCTGTGATGACGTTGTTATCGTGTATTTCTGTCTCGTCTCGAATTCCCCGTCTGAAACCGAGTTGTTTATGTGTAATCGATCCACGAGTTCGGTCCGTAACCGGATTCTCAATTGGTATCAGAGCCGTGGTACCGATTTGAACGATCTAACAGTCGTTTGAATCAATCACAGCTCGTTTTCATGGTTTCAGACGTTAAAGTTCAGATTTTGATTGAAAGGTTGAAACCCTAGAAACCTTAGATTCTTAATTGAACCCAAAAACATGTGATTTCACCATGTTTTTGTTAAATCGAAGGTTAGGTTTTCATTTCCGCACCTTTCTGTACAAGTTTCATCATCAAATTCAAAGAATTAGAGTGATTATGGACTGATTTGAAGAAAATATTGAACAAGAACATAACCACTCTGCACATTCGCCCCTTCATAAAGTCGGGCGGGCGAACGTGGAATTCCACTGGGCGAATGTGGAATTCTACTGGGCGAATGTAGCATGTTTTGGGCGAACCTGGAATTTTGTTATGAAGATTTTCACTTTCGGGTGTCTATTTCACCTTCGGTTCATCGGGCGGGCGAAGGTGGATAGAAAGTGGACGAATGTGAGTGTAAATGGGCGAAAGTGAAAAGGGTCAAGGTTTATTTTACATTCTGGTTACTATTCTACCTTCGGGTCAACAAAAACGGGCGAATGTAGAAGTACCAGGGGCGAATGTAGAATTTAAGGCCTAAAAAAAAAAAAAAAAAAAAAAAAAATTTCGAAAATTTTCTATCGAAAATTTGGGTAAGGCAATTTTTGAAGATTTTCGGAAGAATGGTGATGAGGTTTACCCAAACTTGTTGAAGAATTGATGATGATGAAACAGTTTTAATGTGGGGTAGTCATGAGAATCAACAGTATAATAATCAGATTCAAATGACTATTATGGGCCAGAAAATAGACAGATTTTATTCCGCATGATGAGAACAGTCAACCCAGTTCCTGTGTGTTTGAAGGAACTTGTTCTAAAGAGTTGTTATGAAGAAGAAAATCAAGTTTGAGATTTCAATGTTCTGAAAGTAATGAGGTATCCTAGTAGGAGTCATGTGGCACGTAGGTTCAACGAAAGTTTCAAGATCACAGTTCTGAAGATTTTCAAGAGCTATTGGTAGATATTGTTGGCCCCGCCGAAAACTTCAGTTTCTGAAGCATTTCAAGTCCTCAATTAGTACTGGTAGTTCCTGATGAAAGCTTCTGATTGCTTGTTCCACTCGTCTACGGCTTGTATTCTGTCGAACAGATGAAGTTACTCAAGAACATGATTGATTTATCATACGGGATCTCAGAGAAACTTGGTGAAGCATCAGTCAAGGGGGAGATTGTTGATGTTGTTGATGCAACAATGTGTCTGATACTTCAACAATTATTGACTGAAGATGCTAGGAATTTTCAAAGAGGAGAATGTGTTGATGTGCAAGAGATTTGTGGATTCGCCAGCAACGTCCAAGGGGGAGATTGTTGATGCACTTTCTGTGGACGTCACTGTCGAATAGACTAGGGTTGAGTCTTAGTAGTGTGTTACATGAGATTGTAGTGATCCATAAGGGCATTTTATGGATCTGACGCATTTGTATAATATAGGACAAAACCAAAGCCAAGTTCGACCTAATATACACTGGGCGAATGTGGAGGTTTTCCACATTCGACCATCATAAAGGGGCGAATGTGGAAATACTCCACATTCGACCATCATAAAGGGGCGAACGTGGAAATGCTCCACATTCGACCATTCAAAAGGGGCGAACGTGGAACTTGGGTTTTGGACTATAAATAGCAATCTCATGTGTTATTGTTCATTTGGTGATTTGAGTTTGTATTTTGAATGCTCTCAAGGGGGAGGTCATGCCCGACCTCCCCCGGCCACGAGATAGACGTTTATCCTACTGATGACAGTGTCTGTAACCGTTTCTGTAGTAATGCGAATCTGTGATGACGTTGTTATCGTGTATTTCTGTCTCGTCTCGAATTCCCCGTCTGAAACCGAGTTGTTTATGTGTAATCGATCCACGAGTTCGGTCCGTAACCGGATTCTCACTGTTTAGATGCGATTTGGTGCGTTTTGTGAGTTTTTGCGGCCCTGAGGTTGAACCAGAATTGATTCGACCAGTCGTGGTGTTGAACCAACTCCTGGAAGGTCGAACCAACACCTTTAAGGTCGAATGAACTTGTGTATAGGTCGAATGGACATTAGATAGGTCAAACCACGACCGATATGGGTCGAACAAGTCATAAAACTTGCTGATTCGACCTTACGACTTCATACGTGCGATGTTTGATGCAAACTAAGTGTTTTATGCTTAAACCTTATGTGTAAACTATATGTACTTGATTAAAATATGTAATGGGTCACCAACAGGATGTTGGGTCTATCTGGTGTGTCGGGTCAACGTTCAAACACATTTTCAAACATAGTTAGTCATGATCTGGACAGTCGGGGACTAGTTAACCTAAGGATTATTAGTCAAAACACTTATACAAACTTTTATGATAGATCTCCGATATTTGGGGACTATTGGATTGAGTCGGTAATACAATATTTAAAGAACGCAAACTAAGGTGAGTGTCACAGCCCCATTCTTTATTGTTTTCGTAATTTTGGGGGAGAAACATGCGGTACAAACTTACGAACTTTTAGACCAACATATTACATTATATCACATGGATAGTTGGTGACATTATTCATTATCCAAGACCTCTCAAACATTTAGTGAACCATTAATATGTTGATACATAGCGGGGAAAGTATGAATAGATCTATTGGGCCTGGCAAGCCCCACTCGGGCCGTCTGGAGGTCGGTGGCGGGTGCATATTTGTCCTACCAAACTTTAGAGGCATTCTAACGTTCAGCAGTGGTTCAAAACACTATATTATCATGTAACGATGTCTAGCTAGCATCAGGTATAGATGTAAGGATTTTTTTTAGGTCTGGTTTACAAACGTTACAAGCTTTTACAAACTTTATCTCTGTGACTCACCGACACTGTATGTGTTGACTAACATTGCATGTTTTCTCAGGTCGCTAAGGTAGCAGGGAGTTTTAGGCGCATTGGGGTTTCACTGCGTCTCATCTGGTCTTGCATGTTTTAAACCTCGTTTTGTTAAACTACTTACTTTTAAACTTTGGTCTTGTAAACTTATTATGCTTCCGCTGTTTGGTTTTGGTTATGTAAACTTTTAAACTGCGTGGTTGGTTTTACTTCGTCATTTTCATTACATTTTGTTGTCGTTTATTGTGACCGTTGACTTAGATCCTGGTATGTCACGTGCCTCGCGGTAAAACCCCGCAAGTGGAATTTGAGGGTGTGACACGACACCTTCCCATGATGCCTCAGCCGCTACTCGAGCTGACCATGATAGTAGACACCTTTCCTACCCATTTACTACTAGGGGTGAGCAAACCGTTAAAACCGACCCGACCCGAAACCCGAGTACAATACAACCTCATAACCGATATACAGACCTGGATCTCATGTTTGGTTTCGGTTCTTTATGCCTACAGTCCTACGGTTCCAAATACAATACCGACCTGACTTTTATCCTTCCTTTTTTTCCAAACTTGCGACCCCTACGGTTTAATTGGAAGTCTTTGGAAGAAAGTTTATTATCCTCTTCAACATTATAAAGTTTAACCGGAAAGATACCTCGTTTATTGAACTGTAGCAAATTCAACAAATCCATGTGATAAGGTATTTATGATTATGAATTTCATATAATTGCTTATTATCCTCTTCAACATTACAAAGTTTAACCGTAGCAAATCGAAAATAATACATAGTAGGGACCTTGATTCAATTTTTATTTGTTTTTTTAAGATGATTTGTTTATCTCCTGTAAATTTAAATGATAAGGTAAATATTTGATAATGATTAGTTAAGAAAAATCAGGAAAACATTTATGTTTATCACCTATAAAACCAGTAATTTGCATTTTTTCAATGAACATATTCGGTCCTGGAAGTTGTTCGGTTTTTTCCCTTACCCGACCCAGAACTAACCTGAGACCAAAGCCACACAAATCCCAGAACTGAGGTTTGACCTATATGTGGTTTTTCGGGTCGGGTACGGTCCATAATCGGCACGGTTCTTGGTTTTTTTCGGTCCGGGTCTTATATGCTCACCCCTATTTACTACTCCATCATCATCACCCGTTAAAAGACCTTTTGATTCACACTTTCTCGCCTATATATATATATATATATATATATATATATATATATATATATATATATATATATATATACGGTGAGGTTCCTGTACAAAAACCATTTTTCGTGAGAAGTGTGAGAAGGATTAAAAATTGATATGTAGGCATCATTTTTTGAACTTAGTCATGATGTTTTGGATTATTTTGCCTAGAAAAACACCAAACATAACAATTAAGAACCGAAAACAATGTATTTTAGGCTTAAAACTTAAAACACCATGCTAAGAACATTAAACAGTGTGTTTTAAGTGTTAAGTAGTGTGTTTTAGCTGTTTTTTAAATTTAATGACTATAATACATTGGATTGTGTTTTAGATTGTTGTGTTTGGTGTTTTTCAAGTTAAAACAACCTAAAACATCATTCCTAAATCCAAAACATGATGCCTACATGTCAATTCTTAATCCTTCTCACACTTCTCACGAAATATCTTTTGTACAGGAACCTAAACCTATATATATATATATATATATATATATATATATATATATATAGGGTCGAGTTCCTGTACAAATAGTTTTTTTTGTGAGAAGTGTAAGAAATGTTTTGGACCATTAGATCTAGATATGGATGGTTGAGATTGAGTAGTGGCAAAATCGTAATAAGTGTTATAAACTTATTAAAAGATTTGACCTGATAAGGGTATATTAGTCTTTTTGTTTGTTTTTAAAATAGCGATAATCAATTCATTCATTAAATCTCTCCATCTACTCCCATTTTTATAGGGGTGTTTCTAAAAACATATATATATATATATCTCTCTCTCTCTCTCTCTCTCTCCTCCAAAATGCAATCCAAGAACATCTCGCTCTCTCTCTCTCTCTTCCAATATAAAGATCACTGACAAAAATCAACCATAATCTTCCAAGAACATCTCTCTCTTCAAAAAAGTTAGATTATATATAAATTATGATATGCGTGATCCAGTCACACAGCTCAAGGCCTTCAAGACTTCTAAGGGAACGGTTAAGCATTCTTCAATATATTATTTGGGTTTGAATTTATTTTTCCAATTCAAGTGTTTTTTTTCGATCCAATTCAAGTGTTTTTTTTGTTTTCGATCCAATTGAGACATGTAGCAATATATGCTTTAATGGTGGGAATTTTATCATTTTCGATATTGTGTGTTTTACTGTGTTTGTGATAATGTGTTTTATATTCAAAGGCTTTTAAAAGGCCACAGATAGGTTATATTGTGTTTTATACCTCTTTGGGTTTTGATTGGTATAACATAGCAATGATATGGTGTTTTACTCTATATTTATTGTGTTTTATGTTGTTTTGTTATTTCAGCAGCAAAGGACATTGTAGTACACATGTTTCAACATAAAACACCATGCGCATATGAATAAAACACCATATGTGTCTGGTCTCCTTTTGTAACAAAACACCAAAAGCATGCAATATTCGAACCTCATATTGTGTTATAACAACATAAACTGCACTAAAAAACATAAAAACATTATTGTATCATGATTAAAACACCAAAAAATACGATTTTTTATAAAATCTTATATGCTTCAGATTGTGTATGTATTTTCGATTCAATATAATATAGATCACACGAATCTGAATTTTAATTATGTTGAAATAAAAATCCCTCAAAAATCTCATTTCAATTAAATACAGGTTTACTTCCTATTTTTAAGATTGATAAAAGTACCCTATTACCCTTAATCACTAATTTTAATGCTTGCCACATGTCACCCCCACATTGGTTCTCACACTTCTCACAAAAAAATGGATTTGTACAGGAACCTAAATCTAAATCTATATATATATATATATATATATATACATATAGTGGTGGAGATTTAATTTGCACACAAGCTTATGATCTATGCATACCTTGGGATGAATCTGAGCGATCACCCCCAAACAACACCTAAGTGAAAGAGAGAAATGGTGAGGAACAACGAAGTAAGGCACTTGAGGGACGTTTGAATAGGCGTGCCAAGGCTTGTCCAAAACATCTGCCAAAGATGTATTTAGCAAGTGGGACTCATAGGAGGTAGGTTCTGCTCAGCACATTGAGTAGTCCTACATTTTTATCCACTAAAAATGCCTAAGGTTCGGTTTGCTTCAACATTTCCATGTTAACCAGAATGAACAAGTCAACGTGCACGGGCGTGCTTACCCATGTACACGGCCATGCTCCCTACAAACATGCACCACAAGGTTCAACAGACCAAGACTGACAAGCAGTTACGACATCTGGGACAAGCACGATCATGCTCAAGACAAAACCTACCAGAAAGGACTTTCAGTACCAACGGACAGTGATAGATTGCTGAGCACAGGCGTGCCAAGCCCTAAGCACGACCGTGCAGCCCCTGCCAGCTTGCCTATACATAGAGGCCTCCACTTCTTATTTTGACATCCCATTCTACCCCACTCCTCTTGATTCTTTGTTGTTTTAGGGTCTTGAGAGAAACACCATCTATCACCAAAAACTCTCTCAATCCACCCTCAACCCTCACCATGATTTGTGAGCTTGTTGAAGTACCATTGTTTGGCTCGGATTCATAAAGTGTTGCAAGGGTGAAGACTACTTTGGTATGGATTTATATATTTTACCTTTAGTTAGATTGATGTTTTGTGTTCTTGGGAATTCCTACTATTCTATCTTTGTTTGATAAATTAATTAATTAATCAATTTAGTATTTGGTCTTGTGGGTGTTTTGGTAGGAAGTGGACGGACTTATGAGTGTACCCGTGGTGTGTAAAAACCCGCGCACTTATAAGCTAACCTAACTCCAAGTGAAGTGATTAGCCCATTTGTGTTTGGAAACATTCATACTTTGTGGTGATCCCCAACCTCTAAAATCTACTTAGGGTTAGTACGGTCTTTATACTTGGTCCTAGTGATAAGCCAGGACTTGGTTGAGCGACTTAGCTTCATGATCTATGTGATAACTTTGGCATAAACCAATGATTGGTGAACCCGTGTTACAAGTAAACGGTCTATATTTACTTTTATTACTATATTGCCGCATAATTAGTAATAGGCCAATCACTTTTTGAAAGATTATTATTTCAAGTAAAGGTTAGGTGTAGGTAGGTTACCACATTCCCTTTACCAATATCAAGTGGGCATCTTGTTAGCCGCTCCGACCGTTGGCAGGATGTTCATAAAAGATTAAGAATATTAGGATGTCAATATCGCAACATTAATCGGAGGCGTGTTTTTCTGGGATGGACGCGTACAATCTTGGGTGATCTGCCGCTCACTATTGAGAGGTGAGCTTACCGGTGTAGGGAGACCCTCATAGTACTAACTGAGAACACAAATTGTTACACGGTTATAGTGGCAATGCATAACTTTGTAACACATCACTCTGCTAGCATTTACTATTATTCCATCCCAAAGCAACACTTTCATTTGGTCATTGCTTATCTTGGCTACTTTTCTATCTTTCGTTATTTTATACCTTTTTAGTAACTTAAAACTGAGTAATGAAAGTCGTGTCTTTGGATTTGATGCTCGGTACTTTCTCTTTCTATACTACGCTCGAAAAGTATGATTGCCTAATATGTGGGTTTTAGATCATTTAGCAACTATCGTTTTATTTATAAATTTAAAACTTTGATAGTGTTTTGGGAAAAAAAATCTTGGTTTTCTTTGGTTTTAGAACGCCGAGTTATAAGACCATTGACTCACCCTTTAAAATTTACTTAAACCACACGCAACCATACTTCTATTATTATATTGTCGCATAATTAATAATAGATGAATCACTTTTTGGTAAATTAATTATTTCAAGTAAGGGATGAGTGTACTTGGGAGGATGCGTCACCTTCTCCATATCAAGTGGTAGCTTGATAGCTGCTCCGGCCGTTGGCAAGTTATTCACAGAAGAAAAGAGTAGTCGAATGTTAATATCGTAACTTTGGGAGGTGTTTTGTTTCAGGGTTGGGTTAACACAATCTTGGGTGATAAGTCCCTCACATTTGAGAGGTGAGCTTGCCGGGACAGGAGACCCTCACAATAACAATCCAAAACACAAATCGTTTTGAAGTTATCGTGGGAAGCATAATTTGGACACATCACATAGCTATATATTTACTATTAGTTCATACCAAGACAAGTCAGATTCCGAAGGAACATTTTCGTTTGGTTACTGTTTACTCTCTAGGCTACTTTCATTATCTTCAATTTTATAAACTTTTCTTAATAACTTAAAACTAAGTAATAAAAGCCGTGTCTTTGGGTTCGATACTCGGTACTTGCTCAAATCTATGCTACACCTGATAGGTACACTAGCCTATTGTGTGAGTTTTAGACTATTAAGCAAATATCGTTTTATTTATAAATTTAAAACTTCGATAGCATTTTCGTAGAATCTTGTTTTTCTTAGGTTTTAGAACACCACTTTTTAACACCATTGTATCATCTTTACAAATTTACTAAAACTCAACACATCACTTACCTTGCATGAGAATCATAACATAAGGTGTAGTGGAAAAAAGGAAAAACATGAGGCTTGATAGCTGAGAGAAAGCGTCTTAGCGACTCATGAAGTGATCAGAGTTGCAGGGTGTAATTGTTAGACTGGCGTTGACTATTCACCGGTTGTTTAGGTGAATTAGGGATTGATCGTCAATAAGAGGTTCAGTCATGGTTATATTTGTTTCCTTTTAAATTTAAATAATGGTTAGGATAAATAGGCTTGTCAAAAAGAATTTCCAAATGAGAGAGAGAGAGCGAGTGAGGAGCCGAAGAGTCCAAGACTACCGACCACCGTTCAACCGGGGTTTCACTGATCCTAGACCAATAACCACCTTCTACATCTCGAACCTGCCTAAGGGCGTCACTGACTCACTCCTTTGGAAGGCATTCCAGCCCCATGGAGTGGTTAAGGACACTTATGTTGCTAGGAAGACGGATGTTCACAGGAATTGGTTTGGTTTCGTAAGGTATTTAGGTGTGAATAACATTACCGAGGTGTTAAAAGACATGAATAATGTGAAGATTGATGGAGCTAAGGTTGGTGTCTCTGTGGCAAAGTACCGGAAAGATCAGACGAGAAACGTTCAGCCAGGTCGTTATCAGGGAATGGGGTCTAGAATACCTCCACCCCAACCTCCTAAGCCTGCTTATGTCAACAAGGAATCGGGTATTCAATCCAGATTCACCATGATGGACAAACAGTCCGGTACGGGGGTATGGAACTTGCCGGGGAATGACAAAGGGGGTCAACCGTCTGCGAAAGTTATGGTGGTAGAAGATCGTGGTGCTCTATATCCGAATCATTGTGTGATGAGAACAGTCATAGGGGAGGTAGTGGACGTGGACGCCTTTAGGAAACTCAAGCAGATGATGATTTCGGGGGGTTATGTTGAAAGTCCGATGAGTTTTATTGGTGGGTTAAAGGTTATGTTGGTGTTTCGGGACAAGAGAACAGCTCTAGAATTTATTCATCGTAAGGAGGAGCTGTGGGGTGATATCCTATCCTCGGCTGTGCTTTGGAACGGGGAGACTCTATCGTTTGGAAGATTGGCATGCCTGTCAGTAAAAGGGATGCCGCTGCAACTAAGGGATGGTCTTTATTTCGATGAGGTTGGATCGCTTTTTGGGAAAGTTGTGAAGAAGTCGGATTTCTCT
Source organism: Ambrosia trifida (assembly GCA_028751855.1). Taxonomy (NCBI): domain Eukaryota; kingdom Viridiplantae; phylum Streptophyta; class Magnoliopsida; order Asterales; family Asteraceae; genus Ambrosia; species Ambrosia trifida. Next base: position 43,596,585 of record CM054125.1, read on the forward strand.
TGGTTATCCATGTTTAATGAGGAGGGGAGGGTTTGGGTATGCACTGAGTTGAACAGGCGAATTGATGAAGAAGTCAAAGTTCGTTGGAATGATTTAGAGATACCGGTATGGGTGGTGGAAGAGGAGGACCATCTTCTTTGTGATCTATGCGATGAATTGAATTATGTTATCGAGGTGTCTCAAGCGAAGCCGGTTGAGTCAGCGGCGGAGATTCAGGAAGTAGAGGAAGGTGAATTTAGGCCAGACGCGGCCAACGAGGAGGGTGCGGTGTTTAGTTCACCCGCCGGAGTTCATCAGTCGTCGGAAGTAATTGTTGATGTCGACGTAGGAACTGAAGGGGCGGTTGCAATGCATGGGATGCATGGGGAAGATGAAAGGTTTCCTAGAAAGGTGGTACAGCCAACTATCACAAACACTATGCTGCAGGGGGGCCCACATGGGGAAGGGCACTGTAATAATACCTTTGACTTAAATGAACCGGGTAATTCATTCTCAGTGGGCCAGAGGTCTGTTGGACAACAACAAAAATCCAGGAAAAGGCCCAGGTGTGTTAGGAGCCCAATAATGGAAGAGGATATGGTGGATTCTGTAAATGGGCCTAATTCTACTAGGAGGAATCTTTTTGAAGATATCAATGAAGCCCAGGACCAAGCTAAGGAGAAGGTTGTTGATTCTGATGTTGGCGGCATGGGGGTTGAAACAACAGCTGGTTGTCTACTAGATCCTCCATCACACAATGTCCAGCAGATGGATGTTGAACAAGGTGACCCGACTAGCTCTTTGCGTGCTACACAATCTTCCCAGGTTAGTATTGCCTCTGATCTGATTCCGGATGGGTTTAATGATACGACTATTGATGTTGAGGTAGGGTTAACCAAGGCGGCGGGGGATATTATTGGAATTGATGTATCGGGGTTTGATACAGATGTTAGGGATGTAATTATTGGAGAAGGTGTGGTGAATGGTTTCCAATGAATATTTTGAGTATAAATTCAAGGGGGGTAAGGGATGATAGGAAGGCGTCATGGATTAGGGGTTTGAAGACTAGCCACGGTGCTCATTTTGTGGGTATTCAGGAGTCGAAATTAGGGAATGGGATCTTTTTTTCAGCTAAATACGTTATGGGGGAGGTCTGCGTTTTGTTCGGAACTCGTTCCAGCGGAAGGTAGATCTGGTGGTTTAATAAGTTTATGGGATCCATCAGTGTATCAGGTTTCATCAGTGGTTAAAAATAGACATTTTCTCGTTACTTCCAGGGTGCTTGTTATGTCTGGGGAACTTGTGAATGTGGTCAACGTCTACGCACCGAACGATCCTGTTATGAGGAGGGGTCTATGGGAGGAGCTTATAGTTCTCAAGAACTCGCTTGTCGGTCTTTGGGTGCTTTTTGGGGATTTCAATGATGTAAGGTGTCAAGAGGAGAGATCGAATTCGGAGTTTGTTACGCTTAATGCCGATTGTTTCAATGAATTTATTAGACGTGCCGAACTTGAAGAATACAACACGGGTGGTCACAAATTTACATATATGTCGGATGATGGTACGAAGTTAAGCAAGCTTGACTGATTTCTGGTATGTAGGGACTTTTTGTCTAAATGGGGGGAGGCATCGGTTACAGATTTGTCCAGATTTTTGTCTGATCACAGCCCGGTCATCCTTTCTATCGCTACTAACGATTTTGGCCACATTCCTTTCCGGTTCTTTAACTCTTGGTTGGAGCTACCGGGGTTTCTCAGATTTATTCGGGAACAGTGTGATAAGTTCACTTTTGTGGGGCCCACTGATTTGGCGATCTCTACAAAACTAAAGTTTCTAAAGAAGAAAATTAAGTGGTGGATAGGGGCTAAAAAGTCTAATTTAAACGCTGCATTTCTGAGAAATAAGGCGACCTTAGAGGATTTGGATAAGATTACGGATACTCGGCCACTTTCGGATTTGGAACTGGAAATACGCTGCGAAGCTAAGGCCTTTGTGCTCGATTGTGAAAGGCGTAAACAAATGGATTTGAGACAGAAGGCTAGAGTAAAATGGGCGGGGGAGGGTGACGAAAACTCCAAATTCTTTCACGGGGTAATTAATGCTAATCTTACGAGTAGGAGGATCAATGGTATCTTATCGGATGGCGAATGGATCACAACACCTCTGTTTATTAAGGATAAAGCATTTGTTTTTTTTCAGGACAGGTTACGTGAGAGTATGGTGGTCCGTCCTAAGATCATCTGCTCCCATGTTAAGAGGCTTTCGGATACTGAGGCGGACACGCTGATATGCCCTTTTACGACCCAAGAAATCAAATATGCGGTATGGGCGTGCGATGGGGATAAAGCACACGGTCCTGACGGGTTCAACTTTCGTTTTTTAAAGAGGTGTTGGAGAAGTTTTGAAGGTGATTTTATTCGATTATTTGATGATTTTTTCCATGGGGCAGCAGTGGGGGCGGGGTGTGCGTCCTCTTTTATTGCCTTAATCCCTAAGAAAAAAGATCCACTTGACTTTAAGGATTTTAGACCTATTAGTCTTGTCGGGTGTATCAACAAGGTTTTGTCCAAAGTCTTGATGAATCGTCTTAAGTTGGTAATTGGGGGTCTTATATCCGCGGAGCAGTCTGCGTTCTTAGCAGGTAGGAATATCACTGACGGTGTGCTTATTTTGAATGGGATTTTTGGGTGGTTGAAAAAGATGAAACGACAAGGTATGTTCTTTAAAGTGGATATTGATAAGGCGTACGATTCGCTAAGTTGGGAGTTTCTTGGTTTCGTGATGGAACAAATGAATTTTCCGGCTAAGTGGTGTAATTGGGTTATGGCAATCGTGTCCTCGGCACGTGCGTCGGTTTTGGTGAATGGGTCGCCTGCTAATGAGTTTGCTTGTAGTCGTGGCCTTCGTCAAGGCGATCCACTTTCGCCATATCTGTTCTTAATTGCTATGGAAGCCTTGTCGGGTGTTATTAAAACGGCTACAAGTGTGGGTTTTTTCCGGGGCCTAACGTGTGGTTCGACCGAGCTTCCTATGTCTCACCTTCTCTACGCGGATGATGTGGTTTTTATAGGGGAATGGTCTCCCAATAACGCCTCAAACCTCAAGAGGATCTTAAGGTGCTTCTATTTGGCCTCGGGTTTAAAGGTTAATTTGGGGAAGTGTTCGGTTTTTGGGGTGGGAGTTTCCTCTACGGAGGTTCAAGCTTATGCGGATGTCTTGAAGTGCAAAGCGGGGTCGTTTCCTTTTACCTATCTAGGATTGCAAGTCGGGGCCAATATGAATCTTTGTAAAAACCGGAAACCGGTGGTGGAGGCCTTTAGGAACAAGTTATCGACTTGGAAGGCGAAGACGCTCTCTTTTGGTGGCCGTGTGACGTTATTAAAGTCCGTCTTGAATTCCTTGCCTACTTACTTTTTCTCATTATTCAAGGCACCCCGGAAAGTTATTGAGGATCTTGATAAAATGAGGCGTGTTTTCTTTTGGGGTGGGTCGGTTGACAAGGCTAAGATGAATTGGGTGGCATGGCAAAGGGTGTGTGCTCCGGTTGATTATGGTGGTCTAGGTTTTGGCTCGCTCTATGATTCTAACTCGGCTATGCTTGCAAAGTGGTGGTGGAGGTTTAAGACCGAACCTACCGCTTTGTGGCGTAATGTTATTTGGTCCATCCATAGCTCTAGTCGGGATTGGAATCCGATCCCAACTAGGCTCTCCTTTCCTGGCACTTGGAAGCAAATCTATTCTTCGATGCGGTCCGTAAAAGGGGTTGGGTTGGATGTAGGATGGGCTATAAAAGGGGTGGTGGGGGACAGGCTGGGTATTTCATTTTGGTTGGATACGTGGGCTACGGACACTCCCCTTGCGGAAGTGTTTCCGGCCTTGTTTAACCTTGAAAGTAACAAGCACGCGGTGGTCGCTGATCGAGTATCTGGTTTAGGGGCTGGGTGGGATTGGGTTTGGAAAAGGAATACTCTAACAGACATGGAACAAGCAGAATTGAATCTTTTTTGCAGCTCATACTCGGTGCCGTCGCTGTCAAATTCTGCTGATAGGTGGGTCTGGGGGTTGGGTGATGATTGCGTCTTCTTTGCAGCCGGGCTAAAGAGGCTGCTGCACGCTAAGAGGTTTCAGCAGGCCGCCTTTGTGTTTAATTGGAACGCTTGGGTTCCTAAAAAGGTGGCGATTTTAGCGTGGCGGGCTGAACAAGATCGGCTACCTACACAGAGTGCTCTCAGTCGAAGAAACATAAATATCCCCTCGGTTTCGTGTCCTTTCTGCGGCGATTTCGAAGAAACTGCTGACCACATCTTTATCTCCTGCTCCTTTGCGCAAACAGTTTGGAGTTTGGTGGAACAATGGTGTAATAGTGGGCTGATTATCTTGTTTCAATTGAAGGATATGCTGCTGCTGCATGATCATTTAGGCGGAACAGTTAACCGCAGAAAGGCGTTCAACACGGTATGTTTAACAACTATTTTGGTGCTTATGGAAAAATAGGAACGAATCCGTTTTTAATAATCAACAAGTCCTCTTATCTAAGGTTATTGGTGATATCAAAGCGCTAAGTTTTCTTTGGATTAAAACTAGAGCGAAACAACCTTCTTTGGAGTGGAACATTTGGCGAAGTTTCAACCTTACAAGAATCGGGTGGTGATTTGAGCGTAATCTAGTTGTGTGTTGTTCTTTATATTTGTATTTGGGTGACCTTTATGTAGGCGTATCGCTAGTTTCCCGCTAGCGCTTTTTGGTGAATAAAAATCCTTTGTTGATCGTTCAAAAAAAAATAATGGTTAGGATAAATATGGATTTATTCATTGAGTTTATTTTACCTGTGTTTGGGTGCAAATTAAAAGGTCTAGAGTTGAGTCTTTATAAATAGGGATTATGTAACTAATATATTGGTGTTCGTATTTTTATTTCCAATTAACAAAAAGTTTCATGGAGTGTTTCCCACAAAACCGGGTGTTCTTCCTCTTCATTGTCGTATGTGTTATTATGTTTGATAAATGGCCTGATTTTCCTAACATGTATTTCATTCCAAAGGATGTAAATGATGCGGATATTATAATTAAAATAGGTAAATAACATGAGAAAGTGAGTGACCCTAGTTTCTTAGTGCAAATTATGCACCAAAATCTGCAGGGGAGTAAATAAAGAACTGAAATTAACTGATTTTATTTTCACACAATGCAATAATACATTAGACATAGATCTCATTTATCGTTGTCACAACGCTTTCACAATGTAGAAAGAGAAGCTTTTAAATTTTGTAACATATCACATTTTCTTGGGTCCATATATAGCTAAATTCCACTTGTGAATCCTTCTGTTTATCTTGTTTCTTTATGAATCTTGGTCCACTTGAGTTTTAAAGGACATTGCAATGAAAAAGTTCATATGCATCATGCTCTTATAGTTGTGAAAGCACTTCTGCAATGATCATTCGATCAATAGCGACACGACTAATAATCGTTGCCAAACATATCGGGACACCATTATTGCATCTTTCATGGCATTTTCTCTCTAGGTTCTTTCGTCCATAGTATATTTGAATTAGTGCTAGTTAGTATAGTATATCTTTACAGTCTGGCAACTATAACAAAGTTTCAATTCTACGGATATAACCAAAAGGACAAAAGATGACAAAGATGTAATATTGGGGCTTCGTACATTTGTATATATGTCCTTTCGTTGTAACTTGTAAGTTATCATTAAAGACTCGTACTTGAAGTATAATTGTCCATAGAAAGGTAACATTCAAGGCAAATCAAGAAAGGATCGGCAACGTTAGGGTTTTGATTTTATTGCATATAGTTTTTCTTACACTTTGGTTATTGATCATACACTGTATAGGGTAATACGGGGCGTATAGTTGTACAACTATTGATTTAAGGTAATGTATTCTAAGTTTTGTCTACTAGCTGAACCAGGTCTATACAGGGCGTATAGATTTATAAGTGGCATATAGGTCTAGTGTATTTTCTTACAAACATTTTTATATTATATCTATATGGGCCGCATATGTCTAATTTTTGTTTTTATACAATATCTTTATGGGCGCATAATTCTACTTGTTTTGTGTTTATTTTCTATTTTTTTTTCTTTTTTTTTTTGCAAACATTTTATATATTGAGCATATGTTTTTTTTTTTTTTTTTTTTTTTTTTTTTTTTTTTTTTTTACAATTGTATAGAATATTAGGGCTAGCAATTTAGACACGAACACAATAACCTGACACGCATCTACACGATTTTAACAGGTTTTGTGTTTGGCCTTAACAGGTTTCGTGTCTATAACAGTTCGACACGTTAAGACCTATTTTTTTCGTGTCGTGTTCGTGTTTACCTGTTTCGTGCTCGTGTCTTATCGTGTACATGTCTTAACAAGTTTTATCGTGTCTTATCATGTTTCTTATCATGTCTTGTCTTTTCGTGTCTTTTCGTGTCTTGTCGTGTTAACTTATTTTACTAAGTGTTCCTTATCGTGGTGTGTCGTGTCTTATCGTGCTAACCTGTTATACACAGGTTCATGTTCGTGTTTACAGGTTTCGTATTCGTGTCTTAACAGGTTCCTGTAACCTGTTATGCCAGCCCTATATAATATGTTATATGGGGTATATAGGTCTATATGGGATATATAGCTTTAGCGTTTTTCTTTTTCTTTTTCAAACATTTTTCTACATTATCTATATGAAGCGTATAGGTTTAGTTTTTTTTTTTTTTTTTAACAATTTTTTTTATATAGTATCCATATGGGGTGTATAAGACTAAAAACAGATGAGGTGCACAAGCATATACGATACCTATACTACACTTGTAGCATTATACGGGACCTATACTAAACCCATAACCCTATCAAAACAAATATTCAGACATTTTTATACTATATCTATATGGGCCGCATATGTCTAGTTTTTGTTTTTTTACATACATTTTTATACAATATCTATATGGGCGCATAATTCTACTTGTTTTGTGTTTATTTTCTTTTTTTTTTCTTTTTGTTTTTTTTTGTTTGCAAACATTTTATATAACATCTATATTGAGCATATAGGTCTATTTTTTTTTAAACAATTGTATAGAATATTAGGGCTGACAATTTAGACACGAACATGATAACCTGACACGCACCTACACGATTTTAAAAAGTTTTGTGTTTGGCCTTAACAGGTTTCGTGTCTATAACAGTTCGCCACATTAAGACCTGTTTTTTCATGTCGTGTTCGTATTTACCTGTTTCGTGTTCGTGTCTTATCGTGTACGTGTCTTAACAGGTCTTATTGTGTCGTATCATGTTTCTTATCATGTCTTGCCGTTTCTTGTCATGTTAACTTATTTTACTAGGTGTTCCTTATCGTGTGGTATCGTGCCTTATCATTCTAACCTGTTATATACAGGTTCATGTTTGTGTTTACAGGTTTCGTGTTCGTGTCTTAACAGGTTCGTGTAACCTGTTATGCCAGCCCTATAGAATATGTTACAAGGGGTATATGGGTCTATATGGGATATATAGCTTTAGCGTTTTTCTTTTTATTTTTCAAACATTTTTCTACATTATCTATATGAAGTGTATAGGTTTAGTTTTTTGTTTTAACAATTTTTTTTATACAGTATCCATATGGGGTGTATAAGACTAAAAGCAGATGAGGTGCACAAGCATATACAATACCTATACTACACTTGTAGCATTATACGGGACTTATACTAAACCCATGCCCCTATCATAACAAATATTCAGACATTTTTATACTATATCTATATGGGCCGCATATGTCTAATTTTTGTTTTTTTACAAACATTTTTATACAATATCTATATGGGCGCATAAATCTACTTGTTTTGTGTTTATTTTCTATTTTTTTTCATTTTGTTTTTTTTTTCAAATATTTTATATAATATCTATATTGAGCGTATAGGTCTATTTTTTTATCAATTGTATAGAAATTAGGGCTGACAATTTAGACACGAACATGATAACCTGACACGCACCAACATGATTTTAACAGGTTTTGTGTTTGGTCTTAACAGGTTTCGTGTCTATAACAGTTCGACACATTAAGACCTGTTTTTTTTCATGTCGTGTTCGTGTTTACCTATTTCGTGTTCGTGTCTTATCGTGTACGTGTCTGAACAGGTCTTATCGTGTCTTATCATGTCTTGTCGTGTCTTTTCGTGTCTTGTCGTGTTAACTTATTTTACTAGGTGTTCCTTATCGTGCCGTATCGTGTCTTATCATTCTAACCTGTTATACACAGATTCATGTTCGTGTTTACAGGTTTCGTGTTCGTGTCTTAACAGGTTCGTGTAACCTGTTATGTCAGCCCTATAGAATATGTTACATGGGGTATATAGGTCTATATGGGATATATAGCTTTAGCGTTTTTCTTTTTATTTTTCAAACATTTTTCTACATTATCTATATGAAGTGTATAGGTTTAGTTTTTTGTTTTAACAATTTTTTTATACCGTATCCATATGGGGTGTATAAGACTAAAAGCAGATGAGGTGCACAAGCATATACGATATCTATACTATACTTGTAGCATTATACGCGACTTATACTAAACCCATGCCCCTATCATAACAAATATTCAGACATTTTTATACTATATTTATATTGGCCGCATATGTCTAATTTTTGTTTTTTTACAAACATTTTTATACAATATCTATACGGGCGCATAAATCTACTTGTTTTGTGTTTATTTTCTATTTTTTTTCTTTTTGTTTTTTTTTTCAAACATTTTATATAATATCTATATTGAGCGTATAGGTCTATTTTTTTTATCAATTGTATAGAAATTAGGGCTGACAATTTAGACACGAACATGATAACCTGACACGCACCAACATGATTTTAACAGGTTTTGTGTTTGGCCTTAACAGGTTTCGTGTCTATAACAGTTCGACACATTAAGACCTGTTTTTTGTCGTGTGGTGTTCGTGTTTACCTATTTCGTGTTCGTGTCTTATCGTGTACGTGTCTTAACAGGTCTTATCGTGTCTTATCATGTTTCTTATCATGTCTTGTCGTGTCTTTTCGTGTCTTGTCGTGTTAACTTATTTTACTAGGTGTTCCTTATCGTGTCGTATCGTGTCTTATCATTCTAACCTGTTATACACAGGTTCATGTTCTTGTTTACAGGTTTCGTGTTCGTGTCTTAACAGGTTCGTGTAACCTGTTATGCTAGCCCTATAGAATATGTTACATGGGGTATATAGGTCTATGTGGGATATATAGCTTTAGCGTTTTTCTTTTTATTTTTCAAACATTTTTCTACATTATCTAAATGAAGCGTATAGGTTTAGTTTTTTGTTTTAACAATTTTTTTATACAATATCCATATGGGGTTTATAAGACTAAAAGCAGATGAGGTTCACAAGCATATATGATACCTATACTACAATTGTAGCATTATACGGGACCTATACTAAACCCGTATCCCCATCAAAACAAAGATTCAGAGCATTAGCGGCGACATATGTCGCTGCTAAAGACCCCATTTGTTGTTGCGAAAGGTATTGGCGGCGACATGTCGCTACTATTGATGTCGCTGGTAATACCTCGTCGCTAATGATCAACACCAGCGACATGTGTCACTGCTAATGCTATGTCAGAGACTTTGCCCGAAAGTTTGTCTTTGGCGGATTTCCATATTTGAGCCAAAGATTTTACAACAAAACAGGTTGATGGTGTTGATTGTTTTCATTAATTAAATTTGATGGTGTTTAATTTCAGTATTCTATTTTTTCAAAAAAAAAATAATAATTAAACAAATCCATTTATTAATATATATTAATTTAACAAAAAAATTAAACAAATCAAGACTAATTTCTCATTAAAATCCACAATACATTACAAAATTTGTATATAATTAAAGTTACAAGTGATATGACGGTGCTGGAGCTTGACGGTGGAGGTGGTTTAGGTTTACGGTGGAGGTCGTTGAGCTTCATGTTGGTGCTGATTGAGGTTGACAGTGATGGTGCTTTTACTGCGCACGGGGGCTTGATGGTGGAGTTTGTTGAGGTTAACGGTAGTGTCGGAGCATGACGGTGGTTGGTGGTTGCTGAGGTTACCGGTTGTAGTGCTTGAGGTTAATGGTGGTGTGTAGTTTAAAGGAGACGAAAATGGTTGAAGGAGGATGAAGATGAGATGTGTTTGTTTGAGGAGGATAAGAAGAGGAGGGGGAGTTGTTTGGCCATTGGATATAACCTTTATCAAGGGCCAGGACCTGCTCTTGGAGCAACACACAGATCGAGCATTAGCGATGACACCAATACCGGAGACAAAAAGCAATAGTGGCGACCCAAGACGATGTCCCTGGTATTGTTCCGTGTCGCTAGTATTGATGTCGCTACAACTATACTACACTAAACAATACAATAAGATACCATACTATAGTATAGTATCAATATATATGCTACACATGTAGGTCTATACGGGATCTATACTACACCCATAGACCTATATGAAGTCTATACCAGACCTATACTACACTAGTAGGCCTATATGAGGCCTATATGGGACCCATACTACACCCAATTGCCTATATGAAACCTATACTATACTTGTACATGAGGTGTTTACGATACTATCGTATACAATCAATATCAATAATACACATATAGTCCAAGATGGCAATAGAGAAGGTAAAGCTCTCAATAGTTTCGACTGGTAGAAGATCCATGATAAATAATCCACTATCACTACAAGAAACTTGACTTTTTGCGGCGACACCAATAACGACAACCCGCCTTGGTGTCGCCGCTAACACCCTAATCCCCACCAACCACAATGTAACTGAATCCCAAGCGTCCGATTGTCAAGGAGATTAACGATCCGAGTTTTATCGTAATTAAACTCATTAGCGGCGACCGTCGCCGCTAAAGGTTGAAAAATTAATAAAACCCGCCTTCTTCTTCCTCTTTTCTCTCCCTGCTCAGAATTCCCTCTCTCTCTCTCTCTCTCTCTCTCTCTCTCTCTCTCTCTCTCTCATCTCGCTCTCTATCTCTCTTTCTCCTTCTCATCTCCCTCTTTCTCCTTCTTCACCACCACCGGAAACCACAACCACCACAGCTCCACCACCGAGCCACCATCACCACCGACCCATTCTCTCTCTCTGTTTCTCTCTGGTGAGTTTTTTTCTTTTTTTTTTTGTTTTTTTTCTTTTCTTGTTAGTTTTTTTCTTTTTTTTCTGTTTTTTTATTTTTTTTTCCTTTTTTTTGTTTTTTGTTTAATTTTTTTTTATTTTTTTGATAATATGTTTATATTTTTAGGAAATGACCAATCTATTGAAGAACGTGAAGTTTCATTGCCGCTAAAGGTTAGTCGCCGCTAATTTTTTTTTATATATTTATGCTTTAATTTATATTGTTAGTATTAGGTTTGTATATATGTGTGTAAGTAGGTATGTATGTGTGTATTTAGGTATGTATATTTATATTAAATTGTGTATTTTTGTTTAAAAACATATTTTATGTATATATATTTAAAAAAAGATATATGTAAGTAAATATGTATTTTTCAAAAAATACATAATATATATAAATATTTTTAAAATTATATTATGTATTTAAATTTTTTTAAAAGTATATTATATGTGTGTGTATGTATGTATGAGTGTATGTATGTATATATGTATGTATGTATGAGTGTATGTATGTATGTATATATGTATGTATGATTGTGTGTGTATGTACGTATGTATGAGTGTATGTACGTCTGAGTGTATGTATGCATGAGTGTGTGTGTGTGTATGTTTGTATGAGTGTATGTATGTATATATGTATGAGTGTTTGTATGTATGAGTGTATGTATGTATGAGTGTATGTATGTGTGTGTATGTTTGTAAGTATGTATGTATGTATGTATGTATGTATGTATGTATGTGTATGTATGTAAGTATGTATGTGTATGTATGTATGTGTTTGTACGTAAGTATGTATGTATGTGTATATGTTTATTTATAGGAATTATATGTTAATACATATTAAGACTAGAAAGACATGCCCTAAAATGAATCCTCGTTAAAACATAGTGAGCTTAGAAATACCCGCCCGAAATTGATTTAGTAATTAATTTCGTGTAGTCCTCGTTTTGGGACTGCTTTTTAAATACTTTATCTCATTTAGGATGTGAATGTGTACTACATGATTGTTTGTTTTTGAAAGATTCAGTTGGCGTTTCCTCTTTGCTCCTCGGGTGTATATTTATATTATATACTTGGAGGCTAAGGGGAAATGCTGCCGAATTTTTCTTAAACAAACAATCATGTAATACACATTCATATATGAGATAAGGTATTCAAAAAGTGGGTTTAGCAGCCTCCCCTTTAGATGTCATTAATATGTTTCATTCAAATTATCATACCTAAAACCCAAATTATGTTTCAGTCACATTATCGTGTCGATCGATAAAAGCTGGATTAAACTACAGAAGTGTTTCGACGTTGAGTACGTAAAAGGAATTGACAATTTCATTGAGTATGCCAAACCATTCGTCAACTCATTTGGAACGATTAGATGTCCGTGTAGAAAGTGTAATAACTCTAACTTCATAGACTTCACAACAATGACATTTCATATTCGTATAAATGGTTTTGATAAGGATTACATGATATGGATCAATCATGGTGAAAATCCAATTAGGCCGTCTCCTGTAGTTGTAGATGAGGTTATGGGAAGAAGCGATATGAATGGCGTTATCGAAGACCTTATAGGGGAGCGTATGGAAGAGGATACAGACCTTAACGAAGGGGACTCGGATACAGAGAGTAGTGATGTTTGTGATGAGTTTGAAGCCCTGATAGATGAAGTCGAATCAGAAATATATCCTGGGTGTACTGATTCATCCCTTGAATTTATATCAAAGCTTATGAATATGAAGGTAAGGCACAAATGGACTAATAATTCGTTTGATGAGCTTCTCGGGTTTTTTCAGTCTGTACTTCCAGCAGGTAACAAGGTCCCCCCCTTCGCATTACAAAGAAAAAAAGATATTAAAGAATATTGGTTTGGGACATGAGATGATAGACATGTGTAAATGGGACTGTGCTCTCTTCTAGAAAGAACATCGGTCAATGCAGAATTGTCCTATTTGTAATGAGAGTCGGTGGGTAAATAAAGACACAAATGGCAAGAAGGTACCTCACAAGGTCTTATGATACTTTCGTTTGACCCCTAGACTACGGCGCTTGTATGGCTCAAGGCACACAACAACAAGATATGATATGGCACAGTACCGGACGATCAGAAGATGGTATTATGCGTCATCCAGTTGATGGATCTTCATGGAAGGACTTTGATCTTGGGTACCATAACTTCACGAGGGAACCCCGAAATGTTCGCGTAGGGCTTGTAACTGACGGTTTTAATCCTTTCGGCATCAAAAGATTGACTCATAACACTTGGACGGTTAAACTCACCACATACAATCTGCCTCCACGGCTATGCATGAAAGAGTCCACATTTATGTTGAACATGTTGATTCCTGGCCCTAAATCCCCTAGGAAGGACATGGACGTTTTTCTTAGGACATTGCTAGATGAGCTTAAGGATTTGTGGTAGACAGGCGTACGTGCTAAAGACGCTGCGACAAACACACACTTCAAAATGAAGGCAACATCGTTATGGACTATAAATGACTTTCCAGCTCATAGCAGCCTATCAGGTTGGAGTGGGCAGGGATACAAAGCATTCCTGACTTGCAACGAAGACCCCTTCAGTACGTGTAATATATAAAATCCGCGTATGTCGTTCATCGGAGGTTCTTAGATGCCAACCATCATTGGAGAAATTGTTCTAAGTTTAACGGGGAACACGAGACAAGAGCCCCCCCCCCCCCCCCCCCCCGAGACAGTTTAGTCCCGCTGAAATAGATGCTCAACATGCTCTTCTACTCCATCGCCTACCAGGCAAGCGTCCACAATTTGAAGGTGGTAACCTTAGTCGGGAAGACTTCGAGTTGAACTGGTCTAAAAGAAGCATTTTATTTGAATTAGAGTATTGGTTTTCTCTGCAGTTGAAGCACAACTTAGATGTTATGCATATTGAGAAAAACGTGCGCGACAACTTGCTTGGTACTCTTTTGATGAATGACAAGATGAAAGACAACTCCAATGCACGAAAAGACTTAGAGAAGATGAAAATTCGAAAGACGCAGTGGTTGAAAAAAAGGGAACCAAGTGGACCTGCCCATACCCAAAATACTCATTCACCCGCCGTGACAGAAAGAGTTTCAGTCAGTTTATAAAAAATGTTAAACTTGTGACACCCCGCATTTTCAGGTTAACTCTTTTACTGAACTCTAGTTAATTTTCCTTGATCATATGTGGTTAAACACTTAGCTAGGGTTAGTTGAACAGGTCTTTCAGAATGTTATGTAACAATAACACATGCTAGGTGATATTAACATACGTTATAATTAGGAAAAATAAATGTCTTGACGCACACACGAATCCTGTATCTTGAACGTTGGTGATTTGTTAGGCATGCATGATTATATGAATGATTGGATGTTGATGAATGTGGAATAACACGTGTACGTGAATTGCATGCTTATGTGAACTACTGCGTGTTAGTTAACTTGTACGTAAACGTTATGAGATATGTGCACTTAGGGTAAAAATAATATGAATTGATAAAACAATAGTTTTATATGAGTTGGTAGGATTATTATTGTCGGGATTAATCTCGAGAGTTAGATAGGGCCATTGGGCTCGCTTATCAGATAAAAATCACTAGAGCCCGAAACCTTGGCCCATAATCCTAACCTTAGTGTTTTGTTTATAAAAAAAAAAAAACAAACCATAATCCTACCTCCTTGCGCCGTGGATTAGAGTACCCCCCCCCCCCCAACCCCCTTTCAATCTCAATCTTCATCAATTTTGCACTAGTTCAAGCAATTTCGGGTGCTATCTTGTGATTCTAGGGACTCTAGCAATTCAAGGTATGCGTTTTAGATGTTAAATGATGTGATTTTAGGCTGGAAAAATTATAAAAACTTTAGGAAATATACATGCTAGAATCGCAAATCAATGTATGTTGAATGTTTATGATGTTTGTTGAAAGTGTTGATGAATATTGTTGATAGAAATCATATCTAGAGTATATGGTACGTAAAAACCTGAGATTAAACGTGATAATATGAATGTTATTGTGTTAATATGAGGTTATTGCATGATTATAAGGTATTGAGAATGATTAGGGTTTATAAGAGTCATGTTGATAAAATTCTGATGTGCTGAAAGATTCATTGTGACGAATTGTAGGGCTGTTATAGAGTGATTAAAAGGTGTAATCTGATTGTTTTCTAATGCTAAAACATAACTTAGGGTGTCTGCTTTTCAAAAAGTCCAAAATCATGCGTTTTGGACTTGTTTTGACATATATTCATGATTTTATAAGTTTAAAGGTATAATCAGATTTTCGGATATGAAAAATGGACCAACTTTAAATTTGAGTTTTACGAGTCTGTTGATCATTAAATTTGGATAGAGGTTGAGTCTCTGAGTAGAAAAGCTTTTCCAATTGGATTCATCTCGTTTGGATGAGTCTACGTTTTTTAATGAATTTTTATGTAAGCTGCTGTCAACAACACTCTTTTTTAGAGGTGTCTGTACTAAATTAATTTTCATAAAATCTTGATGTGTTTTTGACGGGAAATAAAAATAGTGGAGTCACGTAAAAACTTTTGAGAAGCTTCTGTAAAATTTTGGGCACTTGAAGAGTTGATTTGGTATTTTATAAAAATTGGTTTCCATAACGTAAAATATGCCCAGAACACACAGATTTGCGAGAAATTGATTATGTGATGATTCGAGTATTTTAATGAGTTGTAAGTTATGAAATTCTATATGAAGACATGCGTATATGTTATTTATGTGTTGCAGATGCCATAATAGGTTGATGGTATGCAATGTGTGATGAGAACTAGCTATGTTAAAAGTCTTAACATGTTGCATCATTTACTAGTCACCAACGATTGACGGGTTTTGCATGGTCTATTTATGTCAAGTACAATTATTTGAGAGGTCACTTAAGTCTTGGTGTCAAGCACACTCAAACATTTGCAACCTTGTATTTGATAGGTTATTGGTAGGCAAGTAGTCTTCCACGTTTACTATCTTTGCAGTTTGTTCTTAGCACGCAATCTAAGGTGAGTTTCACTACTTTTTCTCAAAAGCATGCGTCTCGGGTTTGAGAAACTTACTAAACTTTTCCTAGTCCGGTTGGGACTACTTTCACATCCCGGGTTAGGATGCTATGACTCCTCGTGTGGGTCGGGTTTTACTAGTTTACAAACTTTGTCCTTGATGAACTAACCAACACTATCTCTGTAAGTCCTTCACGTACCGAATGAGTTGCCGGGTTATGGCAAGCAGGTTATTAGTTGATAGTGCTATTAGGTCTGGCAAACCTCACACCGGCTCGGGGAGCGCGGGAGTGAACTATAAATTAACAGATTTTTATCATTGTTGATAGGCAATGATGTAAGGCATGCAGCTCACTTTTGTGACTACACGTTCTTTAGCAATTCGGTATATCGGTGTTAGTTATCATGAATGGGTTAGCTACCCTTGACATACGATGAACTAGTGTTTACATGGTTCTTGGAACCAACTCAATTACTTACTTATGTGGTTTTGGAAACCAGAACTTTTACATACTCATTTACTTTACTATGTGAACTCACCAACTTTATGTTGACACACGTTAGAATGCTTTTGCAGGTAACTAGGTATGGAGCACGTCTAGGGCATGCATCAAATCATATCATGGGCTTACAAACATTTAAACTTTCTTATCACTTAACCGGTTACTTTTGGTTTTTGGGCGCGGTGTTTTGCGCAGACGTTTATTTACTGTTTTGCAAATTCGCTTCCGCTATACTTAACTTGGATTGGTTAAAAGTTTAAACTTGATTTTACAATAACGAACTAAATGGTTGGGCATTTAGAGTCGTTCGTATAACTTATGGCTATGAGATCCTGGTGTGTCACGCGCCTCGCGGTAAAACCCCGCAGTAGAAATTTGAGGGTGTGACAGATTGGTATCAGAGCCAATGGTTATAGTGAACTTGGACATCGAGTCGAGTCTAGTCTATAACCGTCATAGCATATGCACTGCATTAGTTACACTCACTCCACAAGTACTCATTTACTTATTCCTTTTGGATTTACATGCTAAACTTCTTGTTGTAGTGAATCATGTCGTCTTCTTCCTCTAACCCCAATTCTAAACCTAACACTCCCACCATGGACGACAAAATGGCAAAAGAGTGGGGATGGTATCCTGCCCTACTGAATTATGCTGTAGAGAAGTACGGGGTACCTGACAATGTTCCCACTGTCAGGGATTCATGGGAGAGGACATTTGCAGGTTACGTGAGCTATGTACAGGACAAGCTCAATGATGTTGTTGAGGCTGGCCGTCGTTTGGAGCTCGTTTGGGATTTACGTAACACAATGACCACACGATATTCCACTTTGGAAGAACGTGTCGAGATATTGACTGCCCGTCTAGCAGAGACTAGACTAATAGTAGAAGAACAGCAACAACGGATTCAGCTACTGGAGGCCAATCAACAACCTCATGTAATACCACAGGAGGATCCCCTTTAGGAGGAACCGAAGGATGACCCTGAAGAGGATCCCGAGGAGGTCGATGAGAGTGATGTCGATGAGTCCTGCACCACCATGGATAGCGACTAATAATTTTTTTTTATTTATGTATCTCGAATATTATTATTAATATGACTTGACTATCGTTTTAATAACATTGCGAACTTGGGAAACCATGTTGGATGTTTTTTTTGAGACACTATTGGTAGTATTTTTTTTTATTTTATTTGGTTGTTTTATCCTATTCTCGCGTTTGTTTGTTATGCTGGGTTCTAGTTTACTTGTACTGTGTGAACAATTATATGTTTAGCATATCATCGTTTTCTCATGGGTATAGTGTAAATGTAGAATTTCAATGGTGGGAAGAGGACACGGGAGAGGAAATATCAATATGACCCAAGCAGAGTTAAATGCACTTATCAACGATAGGGTGGTGGAAGCCCTTGCAACTTTTCAAGCTGGTAACTAACTCTATTCCGCTCTATATTTTCCTCAAGACTCCAATGTTACGCTCTTTTACTCATTCGTGGTTTCTTCGCTCCTTGTACCCAGGTCAACCACCTGTGCATCACCCTCCAGCTTGCACCTATAAGTCCTTCATGGACTGCAATCCGCATAACTTTGGAGGATCTGAAAGGGCTGTCGGGCTACTGAGGTGGTTCGAAAAACTAGAATCTTGCTTCGCCATGTGTAATTGTCCACCAGCTGACAGGGTGAAATATGCGACCGCTACTCTCGAAAATTTGGCATTAACCCGGTGGAACTCATAAGTACAGATGCTGAGTGTGGAAGTGGCTAACGCAACACCATAGGCGGATTTAAAGGAACTAATGAAGGAGGAGTACAGTCTTCGAGATGAGATCCAAAACTTAGAGACTGAGTATCTCAATCTGAAGATGGTAGGATCGGAGATTAAGAAATACACCACCAGATCGCATGAACTAGCGGCGATGTGCCCGAATTACTCCAATCCGCCCTACAAGAGAATCGAGTTATACATCAAGGGTGGAAGAGGGATTGTTACCCCCTCGTGGAGCTTCATCCTCTAGTACTAATGATAACAAGAGGAAGTGGGAGAATGCATCTGGCAAACCCCCAGGGAATGGCAGTCAGCAGCAACAGCAACATAAGAGGCATGACAATCAGGGCGGTAGTAACAACCGCAATAACTCACAGGGAGGTTATCAGGGAACCCTACCTAAGTGCTATAAGCACAACTCTGGGGCATGTAACAATAACAAGTGTGATCGCTGTGGTCGGATGGGACATTTGGCTAAGGATTGTAGGGTTAATCTTCGTGGAAATCAGCCAACAGCTCAGGAAGGGCAACAACAGAGCAATGGTAAAGGTTGTTTTCAGTGTGGAAGTGAGAATCATTTCAGGAAGGACTGTCCACAGCTGAATGGAAATGGTAATGGCAACATCAGGGGTAATAACAACAATGGTGGTGGTAACAGGACAGGAAACAACAACACCACTAATGCTGGGAACAACAACAATGGGGCTCGTGGGAGAGCATTCGTGATTGGCTATAGGGAGGCCAGGAAAGATAATAACGTAGTGACGGGTACGTGCTCTTTAAACGATATTCTTGCTTCTGTTTTATATGATACTAGTGCAGATTTTAGCTTTGCGTCAATAAAACTTAGCAAACTTCTAGGGACCCCTACTTTTCTAGAAACTCCACACTCTGTAGAGATGGCTGACGGCAAGCTTGTTGAGGCAACTCATGTTCACCGCAACTGTAAGCTCGACCTGAATGGTCACCTGTTTGACATCAACCTTATTCCCATCACACTAGGAAGCTTTGATATTGTAGTCGGCATGGATTGGTTGTCTGAGCGTCATGCTGAGATTCTTTGTTTGGAGAAAATTGTTCGTATTCCTCTTCCTGGTGGATAACTCTTATCTATTTAGGGGGATCGGGGAAGTCCTATGTTAGGCATCATTTCATTCCTGAAAGCCCAGAAGTGTGTACGGAAGGGCTATCCAGCTATACTGGCAAATATCTCTGACACTCGAGTTGATGACGGGCCAAACATCGAGGACATTCCAGTGGTCCGTGATTACCCGGATGTCTTTCCAGAAGAACTACCGGGACTCCCACCTATTCGACAAGTAGAGTTTCAAATAGACCTTGCACCTGGGGCGGCTCCAATCGCACGTGCACCTTACCGCCTAGCACTAGGTGAACTACAAGAACTGTCTACCCAACTCCTGGAGTTACTGGACAGGGGTTTTATTAGACCCAGTTCTTCGCCATGGGGAGCTCCAGTTCTGTTCGTTAAAAAGAAGGACGGGAGTTTCCGCATGTGTATCGACTATCGAGAACTGAATAAAGTCACTATTAAGAACCGTTACCCATTACCTCGAATTGATGACTTGTTTGATCAGCTCCAAGGGTCAAGTTTTTATTCGAAGATCGACTTGAGATCAGGTTATCACCAACTGTGAGTCCGGGAGGAGGATGTGGCCAAAAAAGCCTTCCGAACTCACTATGGACACTATAAATTTTTGGTAATGCCATTCGGGTTGACTAACGCACCCGCGGTTTTTATGGATCTTATGAACCGCGTGTGTAAGCCCTATTTGGATAAATTTGTCATAGTGTTTATTGATGACATTCTAATTTACTCCAAAAATAGGGAAGAACATGAGCAACATCTGCATTTGATCTTAGAACTTTTAAGGAGGGAGCAGTTGTACGCAAAGTTTTCCAAATGTGATTTCTGGATTCGGGAGGTTCAATTTTTAGGTCATGTCGTGAATGAGGCGGGTATACATGTTGACCCTTCCAAGATTGATGTCATTAAGCGTTGGGAGGCTCCTAAGACCCCTACAGAAGTGCGTCAATTCCTTGGTCTCGCGGGGTATTATCGCAGGTTCATCGAGGGATTTTCAAAGATCGCACAACCCCTCACCGCCTTGACAAAGAAAAGTATTACTTACAAATGGGGAGTTGCCCAAGAGTCTGCTTTTCAGTTGTTAAAGACAAAACTCTGTAGTGCACCAATTCTGTCATTACCCGAGGGCACGGATGACTTTGTGGTGTACTGTGACGCCTCCATCCAAGGCTTAGGGTGTGTACTGATGCAACGTGATAAGGTGATCGCGTATGCATCGTGGCAATTGAAAGTTCATGAGAAGAATTACCCCACTCATTACTTGGAGCTGGGAGCGGTGGTCTTCGCTCTCAGAATTTGGAGGCACTACCTTTATGGGACAAAGTGCACAATTTTCACTGATCATAAGAGCCTTCAGCATATATTCGATCAGAAGGTGCTGAACTTACGACAACGTCGATGGGTCGAACTTTTGAATGATTATGACTGTGCTATTAAGTATCATCCAGGGAATGCTAATGTAGTAGCGGATGCCCTTAGCCGCAAGGAGACAAAACCCAAGCGGGTGCGAGCCTTGCAACTTACCATACACTCGAACCTTCCAGGAAAAATCCGCGATGCTCAGGTTGAGGCCTTGAAAGAGGAGAATATTGGATCGGAAACATTACATGGTGCCGATAAACACTTGGAATTAAAATCGGATGGACTTCAATATTTTATGAATCGGGTTTGGATTCCACTTTTCGGGGATGTCAGACAGCTTGTGCTTGATGAAGCGCATACCTCTCGTTATTCGGTACATCCTGGCTCAGATAAAATGTACCAAGACCTCAAAACCCTTTATTGGCGTGGCCGAATATGAAAGCCGAAATAGCGACTTATGTTAGTAAGTGCTTAAGTTGTGCTAAGGTCAAGATCGAATATCAGAAACCTTCGGGCTTGCTACAACAACCAGAAATCCCTATGTGGAAATGGGAGGGAATTTCCATGGATTTTATCACCAAACTTCCTAAGGCGTCTGGTGGCTATGACAAAATCTGGGTCATTGTAGACCGCTTAATGAAATCAGCTTATTTCTTGGCAATTAAGGAGACAGATACATTGGAACGTTTAGCTACCCTATACATCAAGGAAGTTTTTTCTAGGCATGGGGTGCCTACTTCAATCATATCTGACCGTGATCCTCGATTCACTTCCCGGTTCTAGACTACTCTTCACAAAGCGTTGGGCACTCGCTTAGATATGAGCACGGCTTATCACCCCCAGACAGATGGTCAGAGTGAGCGTACGATCCAGAGGCTAGAAGATCTACTACGAGCATGTGTGGTGGATTTTGGTAACAACTGGGATAAGCATTTACCCCTGATTGAATTCTCGTACAACAACAGCTATCACACCTCTATACAGTGTGCGCCTTTTGAGGCACTTTATGGGCGCAAGTGTAGATCACCAATCTGTTGGGCTGAAGTTGGGGACAGCCAGCTGACAGGCCCTGAGCTCGTGCATGAAACGTCTGAAAATATTATCCAAATAAGAAACCGTATGGCCGCTTCTCGAGATAGGCAGAAAAGCTACGCTGACAAGCGCCGAAAACCTTTGGAGTTCCAAGTTGGGGACAAAGTACTCTTGAAGGTGTCGCCTTGGAAGGGCGTGATTCATTTCGGGAAACGAGGAAAGTTAAACCCGCAATATGTTGGACCATTTGAAATTGTGGAAAGAATCGGCCCGGTGGCCTATAGGTTGAACTTACCTGACGAACTCAGTGGAGTGCATAATGTATTTCATGTATCAAACCTTAAGAAATGTCTGTCTGACACAACACTGGTGGTTCCACTGGAAGAAATTCAAGTGGATGATCAGCTGAGGTTCGTGGAAGAACCGGTAGAAATCCTTGAGCAAGGCGTTAAGAAACTCCGACAAAGCACTATACCTATTGTTAAGGTACGGTGGAATTCTCGTTTAGGAACAGAATATACGTGGGAACGCAAGGACCAAACACGACTCAAATACCCACATCTCTTTACCGAACCTGAAATTGTACATAGACCGAACGCTAAACGTAAAGTAACTCACTCAAAGTGAATTTCGGGGCGAAATTCCTTTCAACTTGGGGATGATGTGACATCCGGTAACCAAGCACACCAACTTTACTGTTTACTTGCTGAATTTCGGGACGAAATTCTTTTCAACTTGGGGATGATGTGACACCCCGCATTTTCAGGTTAACTCTTTTACTGAACTCTAGTTAATTGTCCTTGATCATATGTGGTTAAACACTTACCTAGGGTAGTTGAACAGGTCTTTCAGAATGTTATGTAACAATAACACATGTTAGGTGATATTAACGTACGTTATAATTAGGAAAAATAATTATCTTGACGCACACACGAATCCTGTATCCCGAACGTTGGTGATTTGTTAGGCATGCATGATTATATGAATGATTGGATGTTGATGAATGTGGAATAACACTTGTACGTGAATTGCATGCTTATGTGAACTACTGCGTGTTAGTTAACTTGTACGTAAACGTTATGAGATATGTGCACTTAGGGTAAAAATAATATGAATTGATAAAACAATAGTTTTATATGAGTTGGTAGGATTATTATTGTCGGGATTAATCTCGAGAGTTAGATAGGGCCATTGGGCTCGCTTATCAGATAAAAATCACTATAGCCCGAAACCTTGGCCCATAATCCTAACCATAGTGTTTTGTTTATAAAAAAAATAAAACAAACCCTAATCCTACCTCCTTGCGCCGTGGATTAGAGTACCCCCCCCCCCCCCCACAACCCCCTTTCAATCTCAATCTTCATCAATTTTGCACTAGTTCAAGCAATTTCGGGTGCTATCTTGTGATTCTAGGGACTCTAGCAATTCAAGGTATGCGTTTTAGATGTTAAATGATGTGATTTTAGGCTGGAAAAATTATAAAAACTTTAGGAAATATACATGCTAGAATCGCAAATCAATGTATGTTGAATGTTTATGATGTTTGTTGAAAGTGTTGATGAATATTGTTGATAGAAATCATTGTGACGAATTGTAGGGCTGTTATAGAGTGATTAAAAGATGTAATCTGATTGTTTTCTAATGCTAAAACATAACTTATGGTGTTAGCTTTTCAAAAAGTTTAAAATCATGCGTTTTGGACTTGTTTTGACATATATTCATGATTTTATAAGTTTAAAGGTATACTCAGATTTTCGGATATGAAAAATGGACCAACTTTAAAGGGGTATAACTTGAGTTTTACGAGTCTGTTGATCATGAAATTTGGACAGAGGTTGAGTCTCTGAGTACAAAAGCTTTTCCAATTGGATTCATCTCGTTTGGATGAGTCTACGAGTTTTAATGAATTTTTATGTAAGCTGCTGTCAACAGCACTCTTTTTCAGAGGTGTCTGTACTAAATTAATTTTCATAAAATCTTGAGGTGTTTTTGACGGGAAATAAAAATAGTGGAGTCACGTAAAAACTTTTGAGAAGATTCTGTAAAATATTGGGCACTTGAAGAGTTGATTTGGTATTTTATAAAAATTGGTTTCCATAACGTAAAATCTGCCCAGAAAACACAGATTTGCGAGAAATGGATTATGTGATGATTCGAGTATTTTAATGAGTTGTAAGTTATGAAATTCTATATGAAGACATGCGTATATGTTATTTATGTGTTGTAGATGCCATGATAGGTTGATGGTATGCAATGTGTGATGAGAACTAGCTATGTTAAAAGTCTTAACATGTTGCATCATTTACTAGTCACCAACGATTGACGGGTTTTGCATGGTCTATTTGTGTCAAGTACAATTATTTGAGAGGTCACTTAAGTCTTGGTGTCAAGCACACTCAAACATTTGCAACCTTGCATTTGATAGGTTATTGGTAGGCAAGTAGTCTTCCACGTTTACTATCTTTGCAGTTTGTTCTTAGCACGCAATCTAAGGTGAGTTTCACGTACTACTTTTTCTCAAAAGCATGCGTCTCGGGTTTGAGACACTTACTAAACTATTCCTAGTCCGGTTGGGACTACTTTCACATCCCGGGTTGGGATGCTATGACTCCTTGTGTGGGTCGGGTTTTACTAGTTTACAAACTTTGTCCTTGATGAACTAACCAACACTATCTCTGTAAGTCCTTCACATACCGAATGAGTTGCCGGGTTATGGCAAGCGGGTTATTAGTTGATAGCGCTATTAGGTCTGACAAACCTCACACCAGCTCGGGGAGCGCGGGAGTGAACTATAACTTAACAGATTTTTATCATTGTTGATAGGCAATGATGTAAGGCATGCAACTCACTTTTGTGACTACACGTTCTTTAGCAATTCGGTATATCGGTGTTAGTTATCATTAATGGGTTAGCTACCCTTGACATACGATGAACTAGTGTTTACATGGTTCTTGGAACTAACTCAATTACTTACTTACGTGGTTTTGGAAACCAGTACTTTTACATACTCATTTACTTTACTATGTGAACTCACCAGCTTTATGTTGACACACGTTAGCATGCTTTTGCAGGTAACTAGGTATGGAGCACGTCTAGGGCATGCATCATATCATATCATGGGCTTACAAACATTTAAACTTTCTTATCATTTAACTGGTTACTTTTGGTTTTTGGGCGCGGTGTTTTGCGCAGACGTTTATTTACTGTTTTGCAAATTCGCTTCCGCTATACTTAACTTGGTTTGGTTAAAAGTTTAAACTTGATTTTACAATAACGAACTAAATGGTTGGGCATTTAGAGTCGTTCGTATAACTTATGGCTATGAGATCCTGGTGTGTCACGCGCCTTGCGGTAAAACCCCGTAGTAGAAATTTGAGGGTGTGACAGATTGGTATCAGAGCCAATGGTTATAGTGAACTAGGACATCGAGTCGAGTCTAGTCTATAACCGTCATAGCATAAGCACTGCATTAGTTACACACACTGCACAGGTACTCATTTACTTATTCCTTTTGGATTTACATGCTAAACTTCTTGTTGCAGTGAATCATGTCGTCTTCTTCCTCTAACCCCAATTCTAAACCTAACTCTCCCACCATGGACGACAAAATGGCAAAAGAGTGGGGATGGTATCCTGCCCTACAGAATTATGCTGTAGAGAAGTACAGGGTACCTGACAATGTTCCCACTGTCAGGGATTCATGGGAGAGGACATTTGCAGGTTACGTGAGCTATGAATAGGACAAGCTCAGTGATGTTGTTGAGGCTGGCCGTCGTTTGGAGCTCGTTTGGGATTTACGTAACATAATGACCACACGATATTCCACTTTGGAAGAACGTGTCGAGATATTGACTGCCCGTCTAGCAGAGACTAGACTAATAGTAGAAGAACAGCAACAACGGATTCAGCTACTGGAGGCCAACCAACAACCTCCTGCAATACCACAGGAGGATCCCCTTGAGGAGGACCCTGAAGAGGATCCCGAGGAGGTCGATGAGAGTGATGTGGATGACTCCTGCACCACCATGGATAGCGACTAAAAATATTTTTTATTTATTTATCTCAAATATTATTATTAATATGACTTTACTATCGTTTTAATAACATTGCGAACTTGGGAAACCATGTTGGATATTTTTTTTGAGACACTATTGGTAGTATTTTTTTATTTTATTTGGTTGTTTTATCCTATTCCCGCGTTTGTTTGTTATGATGGGTTCTAGTTTACTTGTACTGTGTGAACAATTATATGTTTAGCATATCATCGTTTTCTCATGGGAATAGTGTAAATGTAGAATTTCAATGGCGGGAAGGGGACACGGGAGAGGAAATATCAATATGACCCAAGCAGAGTTAAATGCACTTATCAACGATAGGGTGGTGGAAGCCCTCGCAGCTTTTCAAGCTGGTAACTAACTCTATTCCGCTCTATACTATCCTCTAGACTCCAATGTTACGCTCTTTTACTCATTCGTGGTTTCTTCGCTCCTTGTACCCAGGTCAACCACCTGTGCATCACCCTCCAGCTTGCACGTATAAGTCCTTCATGGACTGCAAGCTGCATAACTTTGGAGGATCTGAAAGGGCTGTCGGGCTACTGAGGTGGTTCGAAAAACTAGAATCTTGCTTCGCCATGTTTAATTGTCCACCAGCTGACAGGGTGAAATATGCGACCGCTACTCTCGAAAATTTGGCATTAACCTGGTAGAACTCACAAGTACAGATGCTGAGTGTGGAAGTGGCTAACGCAACACCTTGGGTGGATTTCAAGGAACTAATGAAGGAGTAGTACTGTCCTCGAGATAAGATCCAAAAGTTAGAGACTGAGTATCTCAATCTGAAGATGGTAGGATCGGAGATTAAGAAATACACCACCAGATCGCATGAACTAGCGGCGATGTGCCCGAATTACTCCAATCCGCCCTACAAGAGAATCGAGTTATACATCAAGGACTTGGTGCCCCAAATCAATAGCATGGTTACTGCTGCTAATCTCAACACCATCCAACAAGTCATACGTATGGCTCATCAGCTGACTGACCAAAAGGTGGAAGAGGGATTGTTACCCCCTCGTGGAGCTTCATCCTCCAGTACTAATGATAACAAGAGGAAGTTGGAGAATGCATCTGGCAAACCCCCAGGGAATGGCAGTCAGCAGCAACAACAACATAAGAGGCATGACAATCAGGGCGGTAGTAACAACCGCAACAACTCACAGGGAGGTTATCAGGGAACCGTACCTAAGTGCAATAAGTGCTATAGGCACCACTCTGGGGCATGTAACAATAACAAGTGTGATCGCTGTGGTCGGATGGGACATTTGGCTAAGGATTGTATGGTTAATCTTCGTGGAAATCAGCCAACGGCTCAGCAAGGGCAACAACAGAGCAATGGTAAAGGTTGTTTTCAGTGTGGAAGTGAGAATCATTTCAGGAAGGACTGTCCACAGCTGAATGGAAATGGTAATGGCAACATCAGGGGTAATAACAACAACGGTGGTGGTAACAGGACAGGAAACAACAACACCACTAATGCTGGGAACAACAACAACAATAACGGGAACAACAACAATGGGGCTCGTGGGAGAGCATTCGTGATTGGCTATGGGGAGGCCAGGAAAGATAATAACGTTGTGACGGGTACGTGCTCTTTAAACAATATTCTTGCTTCTATTTTATATGATACTGGTGCGGATTTTAGCTTTGTGTCAATAAAACTTAGCAAACTTCTAGGGACCCCTACTTTTCTAGAAACTCCACACTCTGTAGAGCTGGCTGACGGCAAGCCTGTTGAGGCAACTCATGTTACCGCAACTGTAAGCTCGACCTGAATGGTCACCTGTTTGACATCAACCTTATTCCCATCACACTAAGAAGCTTTGATATTGTAGTCGGCAAGAATTGGTTGTCTGAGCGTCATGCTGAGATTCTTTGTTTGGAGAAAATTGTTCGTATTCCTCTTCCTCGTGGAGAACTCTTATCTATTCAGGGGGATCGGGGAAGTCCTATGTTAGGCATCATTTCATTCCTGAAAGCCCAGAAGTGTGTCACGCGCCTCGCGGTAAAACCCCGCAGTGGAAATTTGAAGGTGTGACAAAACTACCTGATGGGTTCAGATCTAATATTAGTAAGAGGTTTAAGAGGGTAACAAATAACAATACTAACATTACTGGTTTGAAATCACATCACTGTCATATTCTCATGCAAAAATTGATACCAATTGGGGTTGGAGCATTTTTGGGCAAAGATGTTTATACACCAATGGTAGACCTTTGGGCGTTCTTTAAACAGCTCTACTCCAGAACACTGGTAGTGGAAGATATGAATAAAGCGAGGAATGACATTCTTATGATCTTGTGCAAGTTAGAGTTGATATATCCTCTAGCATTCTTTGACATAATGGTTCATTTAGTTATGAATTTACCCGATGAAGCGATTCTTGGTGGTCCAGTCTATATGAGATGGATGTATCCCTTTGAACGGTATATGAAAAAACTGAAAAACTATGTTAAAAACCCGTCAATGCCAAAAGGTTGTATAGCTGAAGGTTATGTAGCTATAGAAGCTCTAACATTGTGCTCAATGTACCTGCAAAATGTTAAGACTAAGTTCAATCAGCCTGAGAGAAATGAGGACGTCGTTGTAGAAAAAAGAAACTTATGGGTGTTTGAGTCCCAATGAAACCCGACTAGTGCAACGAATGACAAGCTACTTTCAGTTGACGACAAACTCAATAGAGAATGGTTTGTCCTCGATAATTGTGAAGAAGTCAGGGGCTACATGAAGTAAGTGCTCCTATCATTTATATATTTAACGGACATCCCAAAGATATAATTAAGACTAATTTTTCTTGCTTTTATATATTTTTCTTCAATGTAGCGAATTCAAATCTACACATCCCCAAGATGATATTAAAACTAAATTTCCGAATTGGTTTCAACACAAGGTAATACATATATAACACTCGTTACTATATATTTGTTTGGTAATGCATATATAACAAACAGTATTATTTTAAATTTGTTAGGTCTATAAGATGAAGAAAGAAAGTTCTTCAGAATTCCACCTAGTGTTCTACATCCAAGAACCATCTTGAGGAAACCAAAATAATAAACATAGGTGGGTCGTCGAAAATGTTAATCACCGGCGAATTTAGGATCGACCACCACAACTCGAGAATGTTCAAAACGTAGACACTGACATAGGTGAGGATCTTGACGTCGTTCACAATAACTCTTCATCTAATATGGGTCTAATTATTGACTTTCGCCAATACTTTCAAAACCTATCTTCTCATGCTACTGAGGGTGAGAATGTAATGGAAGTTGATGCCCCGAGCAATGACGACTGTGAAGTTGCCGATGCTGGGACATATTATGACGAGGACGATCTCGATTATGATGAAATGGAGTCTGATTAAAAAACAGTAATTGTTGATGATTTCATTTATTATAAAAAATCAATGTTTACTATTTTTACTTCATTTATTACATATAATAATGTGACTAATAAATTTTATTTATAATTGCAGGACATCATGATATCATTGTGGGTGGTGCTTGTGTACTTCATGGACGATGTTATGGGCCTTGGCCATGGCGGAGACGGTGCAGGGGCGGATCCACCGCCACCAGGTGGTGATGATTGGTGGCACGGGGATGGGGCAGACGGTTACAGTTCTTTACAGTTTACTATTTTTACTTCATTCTCAATTCTAAAAATGTGACTAGTTATTTTTAACTCTAATTGCACCCCCCCCCCCTTCTGCAGGAGAACACGGGGCAAGGCAAAAAACCATGCCTTAAGAAAACATCTTGACATCAAAGGTCGGGCAGACATTACATTTGATGAGGCCGCCACCTTCATGCCTGTAGGCCAACTTGGTAGCTTGTTCACCCGGGAGGCGTCTATTGATATATGGCGTGAGGTCCCATTGGATGTGGAAGGTTGGGATAATGTTTCTGAGGTTGATAGAAACAAGCTATTTGAGTTTTTGCGGGTCAGTGATTTTAAATATATATTCTATATGTTATTTGTTGATTTTTTCTATCTGACTAGCTTGTTTTATTTAATTATTAGAGCAAGTTCAACATGGATTTCCAAGCTGCTAATGATGATCTCATTGCCAATAAAAAAAACAAGGCATTATGGCGACTGTCAGAAAGCGGTACAACGGCCGCAAACTGTAGGATCGACTTTCGGGTCACCCGACAATCACGAGCTTTGATATTCAGAGTGCGGAATCCTCTGAATATGTTCGGATAATAGAAACGACAATGAAACAAACACTAATGAGGTATCAACACACACAAAATATGGTCAAAGGTTGTATTAATAACAAAACACAGAGCTTAGGTGTTTACAATGATTATCTCAGACCTTCAGACCTTGAGAAGGGTGTTTGGGGAATGTGTAAGGTGACAACTAATGATTAGGGCAATGATATGATGCTTTTATACCCTTGGTACTAGTGCAGCAACTTATAGGCGATTACAATGCTATGCCACATGTACTATTCACGCGAGTAGGCCTAATCGCCTGTTGTTTCATGCGATTAGGATGGCTAATCGCCTATAAGACTCCATAATCGCCTACAACATCCAAACACTCCCAAAACGCTTACAAACACTCCCAAACATCTTAAATACTAACCAAAAACCATGTATACTAGCCTAGGGACATCATGTACTAACAGACTCCCCCTTGGACCTAGCTAGTATACGTACAAAAAAAACCTTAAAGACAACGTTCATAAATTAGCAAACAACTATACAAACAACTAATCAAAAACAAACAAAATCTTCACAAGTAGCAACATCTTTAATCTTCAACTTGACGCCGTCCTGATCCTTGTCATTCTCGACCAGTCACATCCAGCATGAACCTTGTTAGCTTGGCAGAAGCGAATCACAAGTTGAAACTTAATCGCTTGATCTTCTTCGTCCTTCAGGTGATGAATGGGATACAGGAACCGTGTCTCTACATCCTTTTCTGAGCAGTTTATCAGCCACATCAGATACCAAATCCTGATCTTTCTACATAGCTTCGGAGTATTGTCCAATACGATCATTGCTTCCGTAGTCTCCGCATCATAATGCCAGAACCAGAACTTCGAAGTGAAGTCCAGTTCGATTAAAGCAATAGGAATCTTGGGCGCGCTATCTCGTGGTTGTACCTTGTATTCCAAGAACTTGGATGATTGGTGATGGGATGCAGCTTTTCGGTCTTGTATGACTTTGGATAATGAGGCTTGAGAGTGTTCCACGCTGTCTTACCCTCTCTCTTCAGAATGGTGTAGAAACCTCGCAGAGTACCGATTTTCTAATAATACAGAGGATAATCTAATCTAATTGAACCAAGTCACAAACGTACCAGAATGGCAGACTAAGGACTTTCTGATAAGGCTGGAAATAGAGTATACCTTCCTGCCATTTTACCCCCAACATCTTAGCATGTTCAATGTAGGCCCAGCTAATCATATTTCCTGATATCTTCGACAGTCTCTTCTTGAAAATAGAAGCTTGGATAGGACTTTTCTTCTTCTTCCGTTCTTTGACAGGAGGATACCAATTGGAACACAATCTCATAATCCGATCAGTTCTAGTTTCTATCTCAGCAGGAATAGGAGTCGGATTAGCTTTGAGCTTTTATTCTGCATCTCTCATCATCTCGTCAGTAATGTCAGGAATTCCAGTGGTAGAGTTATCAACAAAGTACTCAGGAGTTACCACTCGAGTTCCATTATCCATCGCAACTTCATTATGTTCAGGATTAACTTCTGGAGGAGGAATGTATCTTGCATCGGAAGGTTTCCGGACAAACAAGCCATAAATCAACTTCAAGCCTTCATTGGATAGTTCAGGTGGCATCTCACCTTCTTCTAGATCCTCCAAAGTTTTCGTATAATAAGAGTCTACACAAGCTGATTATCAAACCCCCATTAACATTTATTAATAACAAACACGTTTTAGTGGTCTAAACATAAGATTTCACCATTCAAAACAGGTTGTTTGTGGCTGAAATTATGAAGATATGATACCTTGGAGTAGACGAACAGATTTGTAAGATCAATAAAGCACGAGCCAAAGGTATAGTTAGGGACAGATTAGAGGGGAAAGGAAGAACACTTGAGAGTTTTGAAATAATAAGGAGTAAAATTTCTAAGTGTCCCTTTTATACCACTGCCTAATCGCGTGAACAATGGGCACGAGTGGAGGTGTACTCGTTTGACACACTAGGCGATTAGCACGTAATCGCTCAAACATCCACACGCATATGACCCCTAATCGCCTCTAACTGATTTGAGCTTATTTGATGGCTACTCGCTTAGGAGGTCACACGAGTAGGTTTTAAACAAGCGACTACCCTTGTAAATGCCCATAAAACACACGATTACAATGTAATCGCCTATAAACTCAAGAGATTAGAATCCTAAATGTGTCTGATTTCACATAAATTACGAAAATGCCCCTGCAGCACCAAAGTTGACAATTTTGACTCCTAGAATGTTTAAAACATTCATTTTTCACCCAAAATTGACAAGCGATCCAGATTTTGACTCAAAACTTTCAAAATTTGCATTCTTCACCCCGATACTTAAGAAGAAGTACGGTTTTAACCAGGCAAAAAGCATAAGTTTCGATTAGTTGACTTTCTGGCGTTTTATTTCTGAAGAAGTAAGATTACAATGGACTAGGATTCCAAACATCAGCAATCAAGAACGAAAAACAGAAAATAAACTAAAACAGGAAATCAACTAACTGTACACTATCATATTTTTACGAGTTTCATCAGTTAGGGAATCATATCAGTACTACGGACAATACTAGAACCCTTATATGTTCAGTTTTAGTTTTAATTACCAGTAAGCATCCTACAACAACTGCTAGTATTGTTGTCCACCTAAACCTAAAATCAAGTTTTAT
Source organism: Ambrosia trifida (assembly GCA_028751855.1). Classification (NCBI taxonomy): domain Eukaryota; kingdom Viridiplantae; phylum Streptophyta; class Magnoliopsida; order Asterales; family Asteraceae; genus Ambrosia; species Ambrosia trifida. The sequence continues at coordinate 43,629,405 of CM054125.1, forward strand.
CGCTAGGCACTTTAGATATGTTAAGGTAATATTAAGACTGATGTACAAGGTGTTCCCCTCCACGCGACACATTCCTGTATCAAGGCATGCTCAAAGCTTCCTCGTAACTAGTGAATAAGATATTGTCATCCGTATTTACAAGGAATGGACTCTGTGCTGATCAGGTCTACATGAACGTTGCAGCAGAGAGACCAGTGAGATCCAGACTAGGGTTCAAGTCAAATACCGTTAAATGATTTGTCGGTACGATGCTTTAGCTATATGATTTGATACCTTTGAGCGAATTCTCTTTGAGAATAGGGTTTTGGCATTTATGAATCTTTTTGCTCTTTTAGGATTCCCAGACGTCTCCTGATCAGAATTTATTCTATTTTTTGTTTTTCTTTTTCTTTTTCTAGGAAATGACATAGAGGTGTCTCTGTTTTAGGGTCCGAACCCAACGTACGACACATGTGCTACTCCTTTTATTCTGAGAGATGTCCAGTTCACCACGGATGTACCAACCTCTTAAAGACCATGAAAACTCAGATTTTGTCATTCTATCAAACGAGATTTCGGTACTTAGACCACGGCTGAACCCATTGGATATAAGATAGTTGCTAACCATTTGATACCATTCTCGCGGAGCTTGATGAAGACCATACAACTCTTTGTTCTGCTTGTAAACTTTTTCGCGATGAAACGGATCCTCAAAACCCGACGGTTGAGCAACATGCACCTCTTCCTTCACTATACCATACAGAAAAGCACTTTTCACGTCCATTTGATACACCTTAAACCGTTTGTACGAAGCATAAGCTAAGAACACCTGGATAGCTTCAAGGTGTGACTGGAGCGTATACGTCGTTGTAATCTATTCCTTCAATTTGACGGAAGCCGAGGATAACTAGTCGAGCCTTGTTTCTAATAATTACCCCACGGTCATCCCGTTTACACTTGTAGACCCACTTTGTTACAATCTTCTTTGCACCGGAAGGTAAGTCAATTAAGTCCCACACTCCTAGCTTTTGGAACTGCTGAAGCTCAGCTTGCATTGCTTCAATCCATGGTTCTTCTCTCAATACCTCTTGCACAGTTCTTGGCTCTATTTGTGAAACATATAGAGCGAAGGACCAATCATTCTAAACACCTGCTTTTCTGATCTCCGAGTAAAGAGCTATGATACCTGCATTGTCACTTGGACTAGCATTTCTGAAGCTGACTGGGAGTCATGACTCTGCTAGCCGGATCACCAATCAAATTTTGCATCGAATGAGTGTCGTGAATCCAGGATTCCGGATGAGCCGGCACTGGATCATCTGAGTGCAGATTGAGATTTTCCAATCCTTTAGATAAATTTGTCTCTACGGCGCTTGAACTGGAGGGAGCAGCGGGTTGCATGTTAAAACCTGAGAAATCTATCCTGAGACCAATTCCTAGAGCTGCTGAAGAAGAAAGACCAGCTTGATTGTTTCCTGTAGGAATAACTGGAGCTGAAGTAGTAGATTCACCATTTTCAGCTTGTTCTTCAGTAAGTGTTTCATGAGACTCTGCAAAATCCTCAACTTTTGCTGCTGCGGTTTTACCAAGGGGACCCGTGGATGTTGAGGCATCAGATATTGCTGGTGCTGGTGCATTAACAACGATCGGACGCATTAGCGGTGAGCTAGCTACGTTTTCACACTCGTAATACATTTGCGCAACAACATCATCTACAAAATTATCCATGTTGAAAGAATCAAATAAACTCTTATAGTCGAACAACCAATTGGGTCCAACACCTGGTGCATTGGCAGTATAGCGTTGAACATTGACATTAAGCCACTCTTCAACACAATTGGTTCTTTTGTTGTACACCCTTTTTATTGAGAGTGTTATATCCAACAAAGAAACCTTCTTCTGCCTTTGCACCAAAATTCCCATCAGGATGTATCATGGTGCATGGAGCTCCGAAAGGTTCCAGAAACTCTAAGTTCGGTTTCCTCCAGTTCAGAAGCAGAAAGATGTCTTGACAAGCCTCTTTACCATTAGAACCCTATTTAGAGTATAACACGCGCAGTGAACCGCCCCGTTTTAAAAGATCACTGGAAGGTTCGAGTCTGCGAGCATTGTTCTGGCTGCCTCAATAAGAGTCCGATTCTTTCATCTGCAACGCCATTTTGCTGAGGAGTGTACGGTGCTGTAAATTCGTGAAGAATACACTTTTCTGCACATAACGACTCCATAGCATGATTCCTGAATTATGTCCTGTTATCGCTTCTAATCCTCCGGATCTTTAGTTGATATAGATTTTCCAATTTAGTGAACAGATTCTTCAAGTATTTGAAGGGTCACTCTTGTGTTGCATACAGATGACCCAAGAAAATCTCAAATAGTCATCCGTGACTATCAAGCAGTATAAGTCACCGTTCTTGCTCTTCTGATTGACTGGGACAAAGAGGTCCATGTGCAGTCATTCAAGAGGTAGACTAACTGAATTAGACTTCTTAGGCTTGTGAGACTTCTTCTTTTTCTTCCCTTTCTTGCATGAGACACAGACGTCGTTTTGATGAAAGTTTTTTGCAGAGACACCCTCCACTAGCTGATTCTGAACCAGATGATTCATCTTCCTCAGGTGGATGTGCCCCATACGCCTATGCCACATGATAAATTCCTTTTCTGTCACTTTTGATAGAAAACAAGTGACTTGTCCTTCAGATGTCATGGCTTGGCTCATATCCAGGACATATAAGTTGTTGACCCTAGGAGCCGAAATCATAACCCACTCTTTTGGTATCTTGAAGCCAGGTTTTAGAATGAAGCAAGCGTTGTCATCAAAGAACACAGTGAACTTTTTATAACATATTTATGAGACACTCAGCAAGTTGTGGTCTATTTGCTTCACAAAACTGATCTTTTCGAAGCTTACAATTTCATTACACATATTGCCTTCTTTTGTTATATAACCCCCATTATTACCAGCAAAAGCAACATACCCACCGTTGATATTCTTGATGTCAAATAGCAAAGATAAGTCACCTGTCATGTGCCCAGAAGCTCCACTATCAACAATCCAAAGACTGCTGATAAGGCCCTGTGGAACTCCCTGCACAAACATTTTGTAACACCCCAACCGATGGCGGAAACATCGAGGTGTCACGTAGTGATGAGTGTTCAATAGCTCATGGTACTAAATGAAAGTTGAATATTACTAACAATTTACAATTTGTCATATAATTTAATAAGTACATAAACTAGGTCCAAAGCTCCTATGTGATCCAAGACTTGTACAACTTCCAATAGCAAGTAAACCTGAAACATGTTGAGTTGGAAAGATGGGGGGGTCAATTATAAATAGTTGGTGAGAATACATAGGTTTTGCATATAGTTGAAAACAATATGTTGTATAGCAATCATAGTTGAAGCATAATAATGAGTACTGATAGAATATGAGTCCAACATGTAACAATGCGTCTTTTGTACAATCAAACCTTGTGTCGACTGAGACCTAACTCGCAAGTTAGTAAAAGTGTAACTGTTATCGATCATCTCTGAATTTATGCGGGGGGATGGGTTTGTCAGACCTATAGCGCTATAATCTAAACAGACGGCTTGATCAATGTTAATGATTGTACTGTGTCTTTTTGTTACAGTCAAATGATAGAATGAGTAAATGATAGTGTAATTGAATCACAAGTAAGAATGAGTAAATGATAGTGTTTAAAATGTTTAAACATGTTTCACCCCAAAATGTAAAACAGAAAAAGGGACTATGTAAACTCACCTTGGTTATAATGATGAACTCACAATAAATCAACAAGAATCAGTGAATTATCCTTCAACCTAAATATAAATTTATTTTGGGTTAATATTAGAGTTTTGTTTTATTTGGTTTTGGTTGGGCTTAGAATGTTCAATAATTTCAAAGTGAAATTCCTTAAGGCATTATTATGTTATTTGTTCGTACGATTAGCTATAAACCAAATATTTATAGAAGTGGTACCATCACACGCTTATTTATAAGTTTGAAACTTTGATTATTTGTTTCATATGTTAACTAAATAAGTTTCATAAAACAATTTATTTTGAACAAAGGCATATGCTCCGCGTTTTAAAGTACTAATTATATTCCATATATCCTTTGTTTCTATTTTAAAATGATTCTAAAATAAAAATAAAAAATACCGTAAAAGATGTCTTGGGATTTTAGTAGGAAAAAATAAAAAATAGAAATGTAATAAACACAAAAACATCACATACTACATATATCTTTGTAATTAATTGGTTTAGTGACGATGGAAACTTTGAAACCAGAGACAAAAAAATAAAAAAAAATAAAAAAAAATCATATTCTACCCCATGTGAAATGTTCAAAATTCACTAAAAAAATTATAGTCTTTGGTTACAAAAGCGATCTAAATCAAGGGGCCATTGATTGGTAAAAATAAAAAAAATAAAACGGATGCGTGAATAATAACATTACCTAGAGCAACGATCGATTGACAACCTATGGAGCTTAGCCAAAGATCACGCAACAACGACGGTTGAGGATAGTTGGGTGCAGCTGTGACGGATCTTGTGCGATGGAGCAAAATGAACCGTGAACGGTGGCGTCGGCAAAGGCATAGGGTGGGGTGGTTTATTCTTGTGGTTACAGCAGTTTGGGATAAGGGTGATGCATAGTTTGCGATACCGGGAACCGGTTGGTTCCGGCTAGTTGGTTTTTAATTTGTCAATAATGGAATTGATATTTTTTTCGGTTTCAAGCGATTTGACCAGAAGTTATGAAGGACAATCAAAATTGCAAAATTATTTTTGAAGAAGGAAAGTTGAATGCATTAAATAAATATCCAAAAAAAAAATTACATTATTTGCTATGTTTGAATTTTTTTTTTTTTTTTGTCGTTTCCTCCTTTAAACATAATAGTTATGTATGTTTTTTTTTTACAAAACAAAACCAAGGTTACATTGCTTTATTTTAATTTCAATATTATGATAATTATTTAAAAAAAAAAACATATTTGTTAAACAATATTAAAATGTCTGGTGTTTTTTTGTTTTGTCATTTAATCGATTTCATGACATAATAAGTTCGTTTGAGTTTCGACACAAAAAAAATTTGAATAAAATAAAATATATATTATAAAATTTAGACTTATGTATTATTATATATAATAAATGATAGTGAAACAAAATGGATTTGTTTTATATAAAATAAAAGAAGTGGGGAAAATTACGTGAGGTTACAGTCTCCCCTACTTTTCGGAACTTCGTCCCGAAGTTATTAAAAACACAGGGTTGAGGGTGATTGGTTAGAAATTTGGGAAACTGTGGTTTGGAAAATTTGTGTTAAGGCACGACATGAATTTGTAGGTAATAGGATAAACTATTTCGAATAATTTGGATAAGAGGATTGATATGTGTGAGTTTTAAGGGTTGGATTAGGTTGGTCTGAAATAGTAAGGAGAATAAGAATCTAGCAAAACACTAAACTTAAGTTTTAAGAATCCTAAAAGAAATGCATGAGTTGATTGACTATAGAGAGACTAAATGAACTACCAGGTAACTAGAGTTTATAATTGGTTATCTACCGATAACCTTGATAGAATTTCACACTACCTTAACGTACCTGTAAATTCATGATTACGTTCCGGACCGCAATCACCAATTTACCTTACATTAGGGTTTTGTGGCCTTCCATGATTCTAAACACACATGTAAGTAATGCAAAATAACCTTGTGACTGAATCGTATACAATGTATCCAAAAATGAGTCCAACTGTTGAGCAGGAAAAAGACTTCTACCAGTTAGTGAGTAAAAACCTCTACCGATTGTTGAGCAGGTGCGATAGCCTCTACCAGTCGTTGAGCAGGTTGTAGGGCCTCTACCGACTGTTGAGCAGGCATGATGACCTCTACCAATCGTTGAGTAGGTTATTTGGTACTCTACTAACTGTTGAGCAAGTACTTCATCCTCTATTAGTTGTTTGATTAAGTGTACCAATTATTACACACATGAATTGCAAATTGATAATATGTACATGTAAGCAATCAAGTATCAAGTATAGCATGCGATTTGTAATATAGTTGCCCTAGACAAGGTTAATGACTCTAGGTGTGTCTATAGCAAATAGTTTATATTCCATGACTTCTAGTATCAAATGTTCAAATATGGTAGATAATCGAATCCTCATGTATAACTAAGGATTAAGTTTGATGCAACACACAATCAAGTTTCAATAGTTTGGTTGACATAGAGGTCAACTTCATGTTCAAGAAGGTAAAGAATATGAATTTAGCTCTTGAGGGGATGATGAAGAACTCAAGGTATGTTAGGATCTGAGTTTGATTGTTTTGATATATTTAGAAGAAGATGAGAAATGAATGATGTAAGTATATATGGAAAGTGCAGCGGAATGATAAACTATAATCAAAACAACAGGAATAAATGTTTACAATCAGTACAAATACTCCCCCTCAGCCTGATCACACAGTGATTGTTTGTCTAAGAGAATGTTTGTGTATGACGCCATAGAACAGTACAAGCACTGTTCTATTTATAGACAAACCTAAACCACTGGTGACCTGTGCTGACGTCACCTAAGATAGTGACCTCTAACAGAATAACAACATAAAACATTTGCCCTATACAAACTACTATTGTATTACAAAACACTGTAAAGTAAACTACTGTTGAGGGAAAACTCTGATGGTCTTGCAACATCTGTTGGAGTCTAAGTGCTGTTGACTCCAACAGACCATTGGTCTTCAGTACTTGATCAGCAGTTGTTTCTTCATCAGACCTTTGGTCAGCAGTTGTTCTTCATCAGTTGTTATCTAGCAGCCCTTTGTATCAGCAGTTGTCTTAGCAGTTGTTTGGATGGAACAGTTGTTAGGGTCAGCAGTCTTTTGGGAAGAGTATGTTGTAAAGACTGTTTATTTGTGTGAATCAACTGTTAGCATATTTTGGCTTTTCAATCATCTGTTCTTCTCCAGGTCAGCAGACCCAACAATCTCCCCCTAGAACAGATGATGCCAAAACTAAGCTTTATTATTGATCTTTATTTCTCATCAGACTTTCTCTGATTTGTCCTTTGAATTGAAGTTCAAAGTCCAAGGCAAATAGGTCTTCTACATCTCTTTCAAGCTCAAGGTTCAGCAGTGTTTGGAGATCATTTGCACACAGGCTATATGCATCATCCATGCTTAGCTTTTGAACTTTTCCATCTGACCTGAGCAAAGTCAATTCATGGTTGTCTTTATTGACCTTCCATTTTAGAATTTTTGAGTCAGTGGATTTGTTGAGGTGCACTTTTATTTTAAATGAGTTTGGTGATGGAGGTCTCCCAATGAGTTCTCTGAGCTTGTCAGTAGTGGGATCTGAGAAAAAGTGCACTTGATTGAAGAGGCCCTCCTTTATGTAAGTATCAGCAAACTTCTTCTGATCTTCTTCAGACATTTCTTTCTGTTTCTTGAATTGTCTTCTAGCAGCAGCTGATAGATCAGAAGTGTCCAGTAAGCTGTCTAATGTAAAGGCCTGTTGAGGTCTCTTCATCAGTGGTTCATCAGTGTAGACAGGTTTTCTGGGTAGGCTGGGATCTTTCTTCCTATTTTCTTCTAGTCTCTTGTATGTTTCAACCAGCCTCAGCTCAGACCATCTTGCAACTGACCTCATCTCCACATAATCAGCAGCCACAATTTCTTGTCTCATCCTCTTAAACTTCAAGGCTCTGGCTGGATCTCTGCCTTTACCAAAATCAGGGGCAGAGACTTTAGCTTGGGGATTCTTGGCCAACTCTTCAATTCTTAAGAGTTCTTCTCTGAGTGCATAAGTGGTCCAGCCTGCAAACTGTTTCTTGTTTGCTTTATAAGGCATGGTTGCCAAGATCTGTTCAAGAAGGGATTCCCTAACCTCCCTTTCCATGTCACTGCTAAGAGGCATGGCAGACATGGAATTGCTCAGGGTCTTAGCAAAATCTTCAATCCTTCTCAGTTTGCTAAGCTCCGCTGAATGGATGCCCTGAGCAGTCCTGTCATCCTTCCCTTTGCATTTCTCTTTAATGATGACATCTGCCTTTTCAGCCTTGTATTTTAGATATGTGTCAATGTTTAGGGGAACAGGAAAATGTGGAAGAGAAGGGAAAGATCTTTCAGGTGGTTGTTCAGTATTGTAGAAGGATTGCATTTCCCCCTTGAGTAGATCAAGTTCAAGGGGATACTGAACAGCCAATGGTGTAATGGTTGGTGGTGGTCTATGGGATCTGAATTGTGATGTGCGTGGTGAAAATGATGAAAGTGGAATGGCTGATATAGGTGTGGATTGTGTGGTTGAAGTGGTGTGTGGTGATGTATGTATGTTTTCATCCTATACAACATAGGTTGATTTCCTCTTCCTTTTGTACTAGATTTTTGGTGATGGTGGTGTAGAAGCAGTGGTGGTGTTAACATCTGTTGGCACCTTAGTAGGACCAGTAGATGTTTGGGATTTAGTTGGTGATGTGGTTGTAGGTTCAGATGTAGGTTTGGTGGTAGTGATGACAGGTTCAGATGTTGTGGTTTTATCAGTGGTTTGGGTAGCAGCAGTGGCTTTATCAGCAGTGGTTTTAACAGCAGTTGTTTTGGCAGCCAGTTTGGATGGTGGTTGTCTGACATGTTTGGCAGGCATTTTCTTCCTTTTAGAGGAACCCACATCTTCAACTTCCTGCTGTTGTTCCCTTTTCAGTTTTACCAACAACTCTGCTTTGACTTCCAAAGTGTCAGCCCTCTTTTGCTTTTCTTCAGCAGCTTTTTCAGCTTCTTCATTAGCAGAGTTATCCACTTCTTTGGCTTTGCTGGTTTGTTGTTGTTGTTGTGGTGCTGTTTGAGTTTGTTGTTGTGGTGCTGTTTGAGTAGACCCTGGTTTGTTGGCAGACTTTGATTTACCTTTTTGTGAAGGTGGACAACCAAAGGGATCTAGCTTTGGCAACCTATCTCTGCCACTCTCCCCCTTTTTGGCATCATCAGTTGTGAATTCATCATCATCTTCATCCCTGAGAATGGTGGTAGGGGCAGAGCCAGTGGTCTACAGCAGGTGGTCTTTAATGGCTTGAATATCTGCATGGGTATCTTTGTACCTAGCATCTACCATGTTTCTGATCTCAGCCATGTAGGTTTCATGAGTCTGATCTGCTAGTTTTCTGTGAGCTATGATGATGGGGGAAACAGATTTCCATAGCTCACTAGCAATATCAGCTGTGGATGGTTGACTCTTGGAGAGAGTAGCCAAGGATTCCAATATTAACTTGACATCAGTTTTGATATCAGCAACAGAGGTTTCAATGGTTTGGACTCTGGCCGTCAATTCTTGGTATTTTAACCCATCACCTATGTTAATAGGATCATCGGAATTCCTACCAGTGGTAGTTTTAACTGATTCAGTCCTAGGAGGTGAATCCAAATGATGAGAACCAGATGCCCCTTTTTCTTGGTTCTGGGGACTTCCAACTGATTTTGGGGACACTATAGTGGCCTCATCAGTTGTTGCCTTCAAGGTAGTCTTAGTTATGTAACCACTGTCCTGGTGTGAGACAATGGTCTCTACATCAGTAGTGGCTGCTCCACTTGAAAACTCACCTAGAGTTACATTGAACTCTAGGGGTGTTACCTCCTCATCTGTTTGTGGGATGGCTGATTGAATTTCCTCAGTCCCAGTCACTTGTGGAGGTATACTCTCATTGACAGGTGAAAGAGAGGAACTGGGATTTTCCTGAGTTTTGTCAATAGCCTCAAACAGAGGTTGCATGGTCTGTTGAACATGCGATGGTGAAGGTGGAGGAGTAAAAAGAGAATTAGCCCTGGGATAGGGGCTTGTGAACATATGGCCAAGTGACTCAAATGTATCATGATGTGGTTCCCCTTGGCTTACAACATGATCCTTTTGTGAGGATACATGAGGAGTTTGGTCAGGTTGAGATATTTCCAACTGTTGTGAGGAAGTACCAACAGTGGTTTCTAGTTGCTTTTGTGTTGCAACAGAGTTATCTTCTGGTATCTCATCTTCCAGAAGTCTCTTTTGTGGTTGAGTGGTGGTTTTTGTGGATGGACGTTTTCTTTTGGAGATGGCTGGTGTGGGTTTCACAGCATTGGATGTAGTGCCATGATCACCAGGAGCAGTGGGCTCAACAACAGAGGTTTGGACAACAGTTGTTGTCTTAGGCCTCTTTGTTTGTGTTTTTGAAACCTTTGACACTTTTGATACTTTTTCTTGGGTGTTTGAACCCAGCATTCTTGTTAAAGTTTCATCAGTTAGACTTTTCATTTGCATAGACTCGCCCTTTTTGAAAACTATTTCTGGTAAAACCTTTTGAAGGATTACACTTAAGATTCTTGGGTAAATTAGAAAAGCATTATTTGACCCAGACTTTATGGCTTTCACATTTGACACTAAGTCCATAAACAGTCCCTGGGATAGATTGAAGTCAGAATCTGACAACATAGCATAGCCCAAGTACTGAATCCTCAATGGGATTTCATTAAAGGAATTGGACTTAGCGGAGACACAGAGAAGGAGGGTATGGAAGAAAAATTTCATGACTGGTGGGAAAAACTTTTTGAAAAGTGTTGACCCAGTCATCTGAGCATCATACCCCCATTCCTGAAACTCTGTGTGAAGCTCTGTTTTAGGGAAAGAGTCTTTACCTGATAGGTCATTAAGTGAGAACATTGTGGATATCAGTTGAGGGGTAATGACGATACTTGTCTCACCAATTTTTGAGATAATGGAAGTAGGCTTTTTGTCTTGGAGTAGAAACTCAGCATTCAACCAGAATTCTTGGTAAAAGTATCAAGATAGATAGGGGCATCAGCGGTTAGGATTGTCAGGTATTTGGATTTTAGGATGATGTCGATGGTGGAATGGAATGGAGTATTTTCATCTGTTTTTACCAGATATGGGAGATAATTGTGGGTGGCTTTAGCTTGAAGATCCATTGTAATGGATTCTGAAGGTGAGAGTGAATGGAATTTGATTGAGGGTTTGAGAATGAAGAAGGCGGTTTCAGTATTTTAAATACAATGAGACAGTGTAACGACTGTTGTGATAAAACAGGGTTTTTATAGGCTCTGGTGAAATCGCTGATGTGGCCAAAACTCTGCTTGTAGGAGCAGACGTGGCAAACATCTAATGGTTAAACATCTAGTGGAGGACAGCTGTTTTGGCAAACAGCTGATGCAAACAACTGTTTTTTTATTATTATCATTATTATAGATATCTGTATATATATATATATATATATATATATATATATAATAAAACAGTTGTTTTATCTGATCAGAGGTTTGAAACAGATTTTTCAACCAACAGTGGATAAAATGAATGAAACAGTGGTTGTTATATCTTTAACAGATTTTTCAACCAAAAAGCTATTTTTAAGGTTGAATTTTGATTTTCTGAAACATTTTAATGTTTTTATTAAAAACATTTGTGTTGTTTAATCCATGTTTAGCATACCAATTCTAGAAATCAGATTTGTAAAGGTAGATGTGTCTAAAGCTTTTGTCAACACATCTGCCAACTGATCCTCTGTTGGAACATGGTGCATAGAAATCAAACCTTTTTCATAGCTATCTCTGACAAAATGATGTCTGATGTCAATGTGTTTGGTAGTGGAGTGAGAGACTGGATTTTTGATGATATTTTCAGCAGCTTGACTATCCAACATGAGTGGAGTCTGTAATGCAGTTATCCCAAAATCCAGCAATTGATTTTGAGGCCACATGAGTTAGGCTTTACAGCTTGCAGCAGCAATGTATTCAGCCTCAGCTGTTGAGGTGGAAACAGCAGCCTGCTTTTTGCTTTGCCAAGAGACTAAAGCATTCCCTAGAAACTGGCACCCTCCTGATGTAGATTTTCTTGTGGTGTGACAGCCAGCAAAATCACTATCTGAATAACCTGAAAGCTCAATGTTTCCATTAGCAGGATACCAGATACCAAGTGTGGGAGCACCTTTTAGGTATCTGAATATCCTTTTCACAGCAATAAGGTTTGACTTTCTAGGTGAAGCCTGGGATCTTGCACAGACACAAGTGGCAAACATAATGTCTGGCCTAGATGCAGTTAAGTACAGTAAAGACCCAATCATGCATCTAGAATGTGTTTGATCAACCAGTTCATCCTTGTCATCAATAGTGAGTAGCTTGACTGTACTCATGGGTGTACTACATGGCTTATAGTCATTCATCTCAAATCTAGTTAACAAATTCTTTACATATTTGTTTTGGTGAATGAATGTGCCATTTTGCAGTTGTTTCACTTGGAGACCAAGGAAACACTGAAGTTCACCCATAGCACTCATTTCAAACTCTGCTGTCATGAGTTTCCTAAACTCTTCACACATTTTGTTACATGTGGATCCAAAGATGATGTCATCCACATATATTTAAACAATCATTAAGTCTTTCCCTCCCCATTTCAGAAATAAGGTTTTATCAATTTTACCTCTTGTGAAACCAATGGATAAGAGAAAAATGGAAAGAGTTTCATACCAGGCCCTTGGTGCTTGTTTGAGTCCATACAAAGCTTTATTAAGCTTGTAGACATGATCAGGATGGAATGTGTCTTCAAAACCAGGTGGTTGACATACATAGACCTCCTCCTGAATTTTGCCATATAGGAAGGCACATTTGATATCCATCTGATACACCTTGATGTTGTGGTTGACAGCAAAGGCTAGAAAGAGTCTGATGGATTCTAACCTTGCTACAGGAGCAAAGGTTTCATCATAGTCTATTCCTTCTTCTTGTCTGAAGCCTTCAACCACGAGCCTGGCTTTATTCTTGACAACAATACCCCTTTCATCAGTTTTGTTTTTTAAGACCCACTTTGTGCCTATTGGACAAACATCCTTAGGCAGAGGTACAGGTTCCCATACTTGTTGTCTTTTGAACTGAAGGAGCTCTTCTTGCATAGCTTCTACCCAAGTGTTGTCTTTTAGTGCCTCTTGGTACTTGACAGGTTGTGTGAGAGATAGGAACCCTGCAAAAAGACAGATATTGGAGGATTTACTTCTTGTTAGCACACCCTCTCTGATGTTGCCAATGATCTGGTCTGGTGGATGAGCTCTTAGGTAGATTAGATCTCCCTGATATGGTATTATGGCATTTTGAGGTGAAGGACAGAGGTTTGGTGACTCTGTTGTTGTAACATCTGTTTGCACTTTTGTAGTGCCATCAGATGTTTGAAATGGAAGTGGGGGAATGGGTCCAAGTGGTGTAAAACTGGACTGACTTTTGTCAACAGATGTTTGACTTTTGTCAACAGATGATTGTACAGTGGTTGTGAGAGGTGAAGCAGTGGTTTGAGGGAAAGACTGGCCAACAGTGGTTGACTCAGCTGTGACAGAGTTTTGACAGTTGTTTTGAACAGCTGCTTCCTCTGATGCAGAAAAGATTTTATAGTGACTGGGGATCACAACATCTGTCCTGTAGTCTTGTTGTGGAGACTGTGGAATACCTGCATTGTTAGTTTTAACAGTAACATCTTCAAATTTGAATTTGTCTAAATCAAACAGTTCAGCAGGATTTGCTGGGATTTTTAGGGATGAAAGTTCATTGAACTTTACATTCAGAGTTTCTTCTATTGTCTTGGTCTTTGTGTTAAACACTTTATAAGCCTTGGCAGTAGAAGAATATCCAAGAAAATAACCACAATCTACTTTGGCTGCAAATACTGAAATGGAATCTTTGAGATTTAAGATGAAACATGGACAACCAAAGATTTTGAAAAATGAAATTAATGGTTTGATTTTGAACAAAATTTCATAAGCAGTTTTTTGATGTCTTGGGTTGATCAAAACTCTGTTTTGAACATAGCAAGCAGTGTTTACAGCTTCTGCCCAGAAGGACAGTGGCAAACCAGAGTCTGCTAGCATGGTTCTTGCTGCTTCTATAAGAGTTCTATTTTTCCTCTCATCCACCCCATTTTGTTCTGGTGTTCTTGGGATGCTGTACTGCCTCACAATCCCTTTTGACACACTGAAGTCATCCAACTCCTTATTTTTAAACTCTGTTCCATTGTCACTCCTAAAGACTTTTACTGGCAAGTCATATTGTTTTTCAACTTTGGTGACAAAGTCCTTCAAAATACCTGCAGTCTCATCCTTAGAATGTAAAAAGTAAGTCCATGTAAACCTAGAAAAATCATCAACTATGACAAGACAAAATCTTTTTCTTCTTAGACTCATGATTTTAACAAGGCCAAACAAGTCCATATGCAACAATTGTAGACATTGACTTGTTTTGGACTCATCAATGGATTTGTAAGAGCTTTTATGTTGTTTTCCTTTTAAACAGGAAACACAATGCTCATCACATTTGAATTCTTTTGATGGTAAGCCTCTAACAAGACTTTGTTTGGAGAGTGTGTTGATAGTTTGAAGGTTGGTATGACCCAGTCTCCTATGCCACAATTCTCTCTCCTTTGTGGAGGCAGGAGAAAATAAACAGGCATTTGCCATAGGATTGTCCTTTAACATATCAACAACATACACATTGCCACTTCTATGAGCAACAAGTTGTGCTTTGCTCTCAGCAATGATGGTATCAATCTTGTTCACCACTTCTGGTCCAATAATCTTACAAGTTTTCTTTGTGAAGAATGAGCCATAACCTTTGTCACTCATTTGTGAAACACTCAGGAGATTAAACTTAAGATTATCAATAAGATAGATATTTTCAAACTTGAGTATCCCAGCTTGTATAGTCCCTGAACCCAACACCTTACCTTTGAATCATTACCAAAGGATATATCACCCCCTCCATGAGCTAAGAAGTCCAGAAGAAGGGCTCTACATCCTGTCACGTGCCTGGAGCCTCCACTATCTACATACCAAAGACTATCTAAACAAGCAGAAGCTCCCTGCACATCAGTAATGTATTAGTTTTGGTGAGTGTCCAAAGCCAAGTTGGCTTTGGATGGGTCCTCAGACTTTTCAGACTCAAGCTTTGGAAGATGATCAGTGGTTTGAACTAATTTTTGAATCAAGTTCAACAACTGTTGCTGACCATTTGCTAGTGCTTGTATGTCAACACTTGGGGCAACAGTTGTTTGATCACTTCCAGACGGATGATAATACCCATAGGGATTTCTGTTCACTCTTGGTTTAGAGGGTCTTTTTGGCTCCTCATAAACATGTGACAGACTATGACATGGTGGTTGTCCATATCCTCTTGGGTACTTGCTTGTGGGTGGAGCATCTGTTACTTGGACATCCCTAGGAGCAGATGTTTCAAGACTTTTTGTAACAGATGTTTGGACAGGAGTGAAGGTCTGTTTGGGCTTTCCTTTTGAAGTACTCACCACCTGATTTGCAAGAGTTTTAGCTTTGTACTCTTGTATTTTTACATCAAAATTTTTGAGATACAAGCACTCTTTGGTTTTGTGATTCTTTTTCCCACATATTGAACATGTGGATTTGGAATCACACACACTTGTTCCTTTGTTAATATCATATGCTTTTAGAAGAAAACAGTTTTTAGTGACATGATTCTTCTTTTCACAGAAATCACAGAACAAGTGGACAGTCTTTTCTTTCTTCTTCCCTTTTTCAGCCTTCTTTTCAGCAGATGTTTGAGCATCTGCTGGAAGGTTTTTCAAGAGAATGATTTTTGCCTGAGGTGCTGTCTTTACTTCAGGAGTTTTAAAATCAACAGGTTTAAAATTCTCAAGAGTACCACACTCATCAGACCAAGTAGGTTTAAATTCATACTTTTCAAGTTCAGTGAACGATGAGGAACCTTCTGGTTTTTCTAGAACAATTTTCTTACCATTTGTTTCAGTGATTTTAATCTCTTGACCCTGCAGGTTTGTTGGTACTATCTCAACAGACTTTTGATCCCTTTTGTCAGTGTTTTTAAAAGTTGGAGCAGTGGTTTCAAAACCAAAACCAAACTTCACATGACTTTTGGTTTGTTTGTTGAGTAGCATTTCAAAACCTCTACATGATTCCACCCATTTCCGACATTCAACTTGGGTGGACTCAAGCTCACTTTTACAACTCTGATATTTTGTTATCATAGTTTGGAGCTGGTCTTTGGTTATGGTTGCTTCATGTTTTAAGCTGCCTATTTCAGATTCTTTTTCAGTTAAACTTGTTTTTAATTCTTTTGAAAGTTTCTCAAATTTAACTTCATCATCTAAAATTTTCTTTCTAAGGTTTTCATTCACCTCTTTGATGTTAGCAAATGATATCACACATCTGTCAGAACATAAATCCTTAAGAATTTGAGGAGATACCTTAGCAGCAGCCATCAATGCACAATCACACTTGCACTCACAATCATCAGATGCACCCCAGGGATCTGAGAGATTCACAACCTCTTCTTCAGGTTTTTCAACTGCAACTACTTCATCAACAACATCATCAGTCACAACTTTAGATTCAGTCACCACCTCCTCAGATTCAACTTCTTCTACCATAGCCATGAAACAAAAAATTTCAGGTTCATTTTCAGCTTTGGCAACTAGTGCAAAATTTTCATCTGTTAACTCATCTGGTAGACTGCTCCAATCAACAAAGCCTTGTGTGAAGAAGCTCTATTGACTGGTCTCTGCAGGAGCAGAGGATGGAGCAACAGTCGTTTACACAGGTGCCTGAGCAACAGGTATTTGCACATAGTGAATCTAAGGAACAGTGGTTTGGACATACTGGATAGGAACAGTGTTTGAGGACTATGCAAAATGAGCAGTGTTTTGCACATTTGGTCCAGGGGTATTATAGGAATTTTGATAAGTGTTGGTCTGAGGTCTTTGATTTGGATAGGTGATTATAGGTGTACCATGTTGACTCCTACATTCCTTAGCAAAATGACCAAGTCTATGACATTTATAACACTTTATCTTTGATTTATCCAACCCAACCTTTGATCTGCCAGTTAACCCTGGAAACCTTCTCCTAGTTTTCTTGTAAAAATTGTTAGTTCTTACACTAAGAAGGGCCAATTGGTGCATAATGTCCATTTCTTCCAAATCATCAGGGTCAAAGTATTTCAGATCATCATACTCAAAGGATATGTTATCAGATGCCTGGATATCACCACCACTTGCTGTGAAAGCATTGTTTGGTGAATAAGAATCAGAGTTAAAACCTAAGTTAAAACCTGAAGTTATGTCAATGAAATGATCATAACTCTGATCCTTAGTATTTCCAGGCACCTCATCATGACCCAAAAGTGCTGTATTCCCAAATACATAATCATCAGACACTTTTCCAGAGTCTTGGAGCTTCTTTTTCTGGTTAAGCTCTCTCTCATAGGTCAAGAGCTTACCATGAAGCTGGGTCAGTGATAGGTCCTTAAATCCAATTGAGTTTCTCATAACAATAACAATAGTGTCCCATTTGTCTGGTAATGATCTTAAAAACCTATGGTTCAAAGTTGAATGAGGGTAAGTTAGACCAACCAGTTTTAGTTCACTAATGAGACAGGTAAACCTCTCAAATTGTTGAGTTAATGACTCTCCCTTGACATGACTGAATGTTTCATATTGTTGGTTAAGTATTTCACGATTGTTTTCAATAACCTCTTCAGTCCCACCAAATTGTTCTTTCAGTGCATCCCACAACTCCTTTGCACTGTTACAGTGTAACAGCCCAGCATATATATCATTGGGTAGAGCCATGGCCACAATACTGAAGGCCTTAGCATCTAACTCAATTTTCTGAAAATCCTGGTCGGAGTAGTTTTCAAGTTTCTTTGGCTCCTGAACCTTGGGATCTTCGGTACTCGGCACCATCGGAACATGTGGTCCGAAGATAACCGACTTCCAACACCCAGTGTTCTGTTGAGCTAGAACATGGCTCATCCGATGTTGCCAGATATTGTATTCAGATCTGACAAGCATCGGTGGCTTGTTGTTTGTGCCAGTGTTATGTGGATCGTGATTGATTGAAGCCATTCTCTGATTTTTCAAAAACAAAATCTGTTTATAAACGGTTGAATCGAAAATAAACTATTACTTTGTTTTCAATCCAACAAACAAACGATATCAATAATTGTGAGCTGATCTGTTTATATTAAATTGATTGATTAGATCGAATTTAATTGACCAAGCTCTGATACCAATTATTAGGATCTGAGTTTGATTGTTTTGATATATTTAGAAGAAGATGATAAATGAATGATGTAAGTATATATGGAAAGTGCAGCGGAATGATAAACTATAATCAAAACAACAGGAATAAATGTTTTCTATGATCAAATGCTTTCATTAACTGAAAAATTACAATCAGTACAAATCCTCCCCCTCGGCCTGATCACACAGTGATTGTTTGTCTGAGAGAATGTTTGTGTGTGATGCAATAGAACAGTACAAGCACTGTTCTATTTATAGACAAACCTAAACCACTGGTGACCTGTGCTGACGTCACCTAAGATAGTGACCTCTAACAGAATAACAACATAAAACATCTGCCCTATACAAACTACTGTTGTATTACAAAACACTGTAAAGTAAACTACTGTTGAGGGAAAACTCTGATGGTCTTGCAACATCTGTTGGAGTCTAAGTGCTGTTGACTCCAACAGACCTTTGGTCTTCAGTACTTGATTAGCAGTTGTTTCTTCATCAGACCTTTGGTCAGCAGTTGTTCTTCATCAGTTGTTATCTAGCAGCCCTTTGTATCAGCAGTTGTCATAGCAGTTGTTTGGATGGAACAGTTGTTAGTGTCAGCAGTCTTTTGGGAAGAGTATGTTGTAAAGACTGTTTGTTTGTGTGAATCAACGGTTAGCATATTTTGGCTTTTCAATCATCTATTCTTCTCCAGGTCAGCAGACCCAACAAGGTATCATCAAGGTTATGAAAGATGATGAATGTGAAGATAGTTAACAAAGGTTTTCAAAGAGACACAAATAGTATGGAGATTATTTAGGAGAATGAATCGTGGGGTTAAAATCAAGCGTATAAGAAAACATAATTGTGGTAAATGCCAAAATTGGAAAAAAAAATTCAGACAATTTGAAAATAAGTAGGTGTCAATGGAGAAATTGGAGATTGAATTTTGTTTGTGAGGGTGGAAAGATTTTATTGTTTGTCTTCTTAAAACTGGTTTTGTATATAAAACAAAAGTTGTTAAATAGTACAAACTAAGTCGCTTTAGATCAGAATATTTCAGTTAATCGAAGATTTAAAACACGACATTAGGTTTTATAGATCAAGGTGACATTATATCGGAAATCCTTTGTTATGCTAATGAATAAACATTTGAATTTAGAAATTAAATTTGAGGACATCTTTTGACAAAAATATGTATTTTGTAAAATTTCTAGGTAATGAAAATCCAACAAAATTTAGAAATTTTTAGTTTTGTGCTATGGTATACTCAGGTTATGAGGTAACAGTTTAAAAATATGTAACATGTTGAAAAAGGCAATAATATGATTTGGGTAAGGTGTTGAAAATAATTAAACGTACAAGTAATATTATAAGTTTGTAAAATGAAATGTGGTGGTGAAATTCATAGATGATTCATGAAATTTAGGCTAATAGGGGAATTATATAAGAAAGAAAATAGATTTGAATTGCAAAAATTTTGAGATTCAAAACTTATAATTTATACGGGAGTGAGGGGGTATAAATGAAAATGAAACACAAAGATTGTAAATATCTAACCACGAATAAACGAAGATGTTAGCTAATCAAAACAGATCAGATCTAAGCCCAAGGAATTTGCCCTAATAATCTAGAAATACGTTAGGATTGTAGCAAGTAACTGAAAGAGAGTAAGCAAGACCAAGTTAGGCTAATAATAAGGATGAGGATAGGGATAGGGATAGAGATAAGGATAAGGTAGAGCTGCAAGTAATTGAAGCAAGTACTGGTTAAAGTCCTAAGGTTATAGACTAGATTATTTTTCTAATAACCTAAATCCCTATAACCATGGCTCTGATACCAATCTGTAACACGCCAACCGATGGCGGAAACATCGAGATGTCACGTAGTGATGATTGTTCAATAGCTCAAGGTACTAAATGGAAGTTGAATATTACTAACAATTTACAATTTGTCATACAATTTAATAAGTACATAAACTAGGTCCAAAGCTCCTATGTGATCCAAGACTTGTACAACTTCCAATAGCAAGTAAACCTGAAACATGTTGAGTTGGAAAGATGGGGGGTCAACTATAAATAGTTGGTGAGAATACATAGGTTTTGCATATAGTTGAAAACAATATGTTGTATAGCAATCATAGTTGAAGCATAATAATGAGTAATGATAGAATATGAGTCCAACATGTAACAAAGCGTCTTTTGTACAATCAAACCTTGTGTTGACTGAGACCTAACTCGCAAGTTAGTAAAAGTGTAACTAGTATCGATCATCCCTGAATTTATGCGGGGGGGATGGGTTTGTCAGACCTATAGCGCTATAATCTAAACAGGCGGCTTGATCAATGTTAATGATTGTACTGTGTCTTTTTGTTACAGTCAAATAATAGAATGAGTAAATGATAGTGTAATTGAATCACAAGTAAAATTGAGTAAATGATAGTGTTTAAAATGTTTAAACATGTTTCACCCCAAAATGTAAAACAGAAAAAGGGGCTATGTAAACTCACCTTGGTTAAAATAATGAACTCACAATAAATCAACAGGAATCAGTGAATTATCCTTGAACTTAAATATAAATTTATTTTGGGTTAATATTAGAGTTTTGTTTTATTTGGTTTCGGTTAGGCTCAGAATGTTCAATAATTTCCAAGTGAAATTCCATAAGGCATTATTATGTTATTTGTTCGTACGATTAGCTAAAAACCAAATATTTATAGAAGTGGTACCATCACACGCTTATTTATAAGTTTGAAACTTTGATTATTTGTTTCATATGTTAACTAAATAAGTTTCATAAAACAATTTATTTTGAACAAAGGCATATGCTCCTCGTTTTAAAGTACTAATTATATTCCATATATCCTTTGTTTCTATTTTAAAATGATTCTAAAATAAAAATAAAAAATACCATAAAAGATGTCTTGGGATTTTAGTAGGAAAAAAATAAAAATGTTGTTAGGACAAAAAGGATTGGTGAAACCACTTTTGCAAACCTTAGTCTAATTCACTTTCTGTCAAAATACTCTAAGTATGGAACTGCTGAAGACAAGGAATCAAACTGCTGAAGAAGAGATTCAGAAGTACTGAAGAAGAAGTCATCAGAAGTTCTGAAGTTCAAACTAGACACTTCAACTGAAGAACTGCTGAAGACAAACTACTCATCAGTAGTTTGTCATTCATCAGTACTTAAAGAAGATCTTTTCCACCGCCCTTGTATATCAGTAGTTTAATACTTTAGTATTTCTTTTTACTTTATGTACAAGTTCCAAGACTGCAACTTGTTGCAACTTGTTTCTGAACTTGCTTTTTGGCAAGGTTCATGTATTTGTAAAGTCTATAAATAGGAGGATTCATCCTTCTGTTTTAGACATTGATTTTAATACAAGAAATCCTTCAACACTTATTATTGTTATTTCCATTTCGTGTTTACTGAGAATCTCTCAAAGTATTTCATTCTCATTCAATACTTAGATTCTCAATAAACACTTTTCATATATTAGTTCTTGATTCCAAGGGGAGTAATAACTCCTGTTGACAAAGTGTAGCTATAAACTTATAAACATTCCGCTGTGCTAACACTCACCAAGAACTTGCTAAACACTTAAGTGTCAACTAGCAAGTTCAAATATAAGAGCAGCTTAATACTGATCCAACAATTGGTATCAGAGCACTGGTTTATCTGATCACAAATCAATCTAACAAATTGAGAATCAGACACAGGCTCTTGGTGATATTCAATAAAGGATTATAAGCTCACTTTTTTCAACATCCATCACTTTAAGAGATATTTGACAAATCAATACTCTTTAAAATGGATCCTCATAATACTGGTTCTGCCACTAAACCTGCCATGCTTGTAAGAAATGAATATAACATATGGCAAAAGAGAATGGCACATACCTTGTCACAAACCAACACAAGTTGTTGGAGATCTGTGATATATGGTCCTCATAAACCAGTAAACATAAATCTTGAAACTAAGGAAGAGATTCCAAAAGAACCAAAAGACTATACTGATGATGATTTCCTAAAACTTGAGCTTGATGCAAAAGCTTTTTCTATGTTGGCAATGGCACTCCCAAATGAAATCTATTCTGGCCTATTACATTGTGATAGTGCCAAAGAGCTTTGGGACTGCCTAAAAGAACAGTTTGGAGGAACTGAAGAGGTGATTGTCAACACCAGAGAAATCTTGGCTCAACAGTATGAAACTTTTGCTCACATTAATGGGGAAACTTTAACTCAGCAATTTGAAAGATTTTCCTCATTAATATCTGAGCTAAAACTAAATGGTCAGACCTATACAACTGTATCTATGCTTCATTGATTTTTAAGGTCTTTACCTGATAAATGGGAAACATACTCAATAGTCTTAAGATCTTCACCAGATTTTAGCTCCCTCACTCTTACAAAACTTCATGGGAGATTACTTACTTTTGAGAGAGAAATTGATCAAAAGAAAAAGTTACAAAACTCTGGTAAAACTGCTGATGACTATCTACCTGGTAGTACAGCACTATTGGGACAAGACTCACCAACTTGTTCAAATAGTTTTGGATCTTTTGACCACATTGACATAACTGCTGGGATCTCATCTGAAAGATCATTCCCAGGTTATGACAATAATGAATTTGGTCAAACTGCTGATAACATGTGTTTTATCATGGATGACTTAAATAGTTTCAGCAGTGATGACCTTGAAGAAATGGATATTTTGCACCAACTGGCCATGTTAAGTTTAAAAACAAATAAATTTTACAAAAGGTCAGGAAGGAAGTTTCCAGGACTTAACAGTTCTACAAAAATTGGTTTTGACAAATCTAAACTTAGATGTCATAAGTGTCAAAAGTTGGGACACTTTGCTAGAGAATGTAGAAGCTCTGGCTTTAACCAATCTCAGTCTGGAAACAATTTTAACCCCAATTATAACAGGAATAATGGAACTCAAGGGAGTGCACATTTTGTACAGGCACAAGCTCCACAACACCAATATGTGCCACAAGTACAATATGTACAGATGCCTGCTCAACAGATGCAGAGCCAACAATCAATCCCTCCCTTTCCAGCTGCTCAACAACATCCACATTAACAACAACCCTCTCAACAAAGTTTATTTACCTCAGGGTATGTTGACTGGAGCAGTCTTCCTTTTGACACCACAGAGTGCAATCCTGATGCAGACAACAAAATGTTTGACATCAACTGGGGAGAGCCTGACAATGGCAGAAAGAAATTTGCCTTGATGGCATTTAAGGGATGCTCCTCAAAATCTACCTTGTCTCAGGTATCAAAAGAATCTTTGACAAAACTATGTTCAAATTCATGCAAAGAGTCTTTTGTTCTCATAAGAGAGACAAATGTGCACTTACAAGGAAAAGCCAATGACTCTAAGAGAAAACTCACTTAGATAAAATGTGATTTAGAAAGAAAACTTTTTGCAAAAACAAAAGAAGTGTCTAAATTGACTAACTCTGCTATTGAAACCCAAGCACAAATCAAAATATGATTAATGACCTAGGAAATGTCAGACAAGAGCTTGCTGACACCAAGGTCACATGTGAAAAATGGGTGGAATCTTGTAAGGGGTACCAACGATTGCTAAACAAACAAAGTGCTTCAAATGTTAGGTTTGGCATAGGGTACAATCACACTGAAACACCAACAGATTTCTCTCCCAAAACTACTGAAGATGGGAGAAAAATTGTTTCAGGTGAAACTTCTGAAGAGGAAGAATGCACTTCTTTCCATGAAAACTTTCTAAAATCACACAAAGAAAGTTCTTCAGAAGTATTGATTAAATCTGACTTTAAGTCATCAGCAGTTTCAACTACATCAGTTGTTGAGAACCTGAAAACTACTGATGACCTAAAACCAATCAAAACTGTCAGAGATTTGTCTTTGAAAGAAAAGACAAAAGAATGTGAAATTTGTGGTCTGTTCAACCACAAAACAGAATTTTGCAGATATAGAAAGGGCATTCAGTTTAATAAGAAAAATCAACAACTGGTTGTGGGGGAACAAATCAAAAATGATTATGCAAAAACCTTTTCTCCCAAGAAACAACAACCAGCAAAAACCCTTTCTCAGAAAAAGACAAAATCTCAACAAAAGTCTTTTTCTCAAAATTCTCTTTCAGTAGTTAGACCTAAATCATCAGCAGTTTCACAAACTGCTGAGATTAAAGATCTTATGAACATGGTACAACTACTGATGACCAAAGTTGATGGTGGTCCTCAAAAGGATACCACCATTGTGCTTAATGCAAAATCCATTGCCAAAAAGACATGGATTTCTAAACTTGGTCAAGAACAAACTGTAAATGTTCTCAAGAGCAAACCTAAAGCCAAACTGGCTTGGGTTCCTAAATCTAACTAATTTGCTATATTGTGCAGAGAGTTTCCAGAGGCTTGAATAGCATTTGGTATGTAGACAGTGGAGGCTCAATGCACATGACAGGATGCAGATACCTGATAAACAATTTTATCAGTCAAAGAGATGGATCTGTGTCCTTTGGGAACAATGCTAAGGGATATGTGCTAGGACATGGCAATGTCTCCTCTGGCAAAATACAGTTTGACAAGGTCAATCTGGTTGAAAACCTTGAGTACAACTTGCTTAGTGTGTCACAAATGTGTGATAAAGGATATTCTTCCTTTTTCACAAAGACAACATGCAAGATCATATCACCAGAAGGCCAGAAGTTGATAGAGAAGATCATTGAAGATCATACTTTGTTAATTGCCAAAAGATGTGGCAATGTCTATGCAGTGGACATTGAAAAAGACAAAGTACTGAACAACACTGCCTGTTTCTTCTCAAGGGCATCAACTTCAGAAACTGATCTCTGGCACAGGAGACTTGGCCATGTGAACTTTAAAACCATAAATAAAGTCACAAAAATGGGCTTGGTCAGAGGTCTACCCTTAAAAGTATACCAGTGTCAAGAACACTGTGTATCCTGTTTAAAGGGTAAACAGCATAAGTCCTCCTATAAGTCTATTGAAGAATCAAAAACAACTGCATGTCTTCAACTACTCCATATGGACTTATTTGGGCCTGTAAAGATCATGAGCCTTGGTAAAAAGAAGTACTGCTTAGTCATCATTGATGACTACTCAAGATTTACATGGGTATTCTTCTTATTTTCCAAGGATGAGGCTGCTGAAATCATCAAGTTCTTCATTCTACAAGTAGAGAAGCAATACTCTCTACCTGTCAAAACCATTAGAAGTGATAATGGGACAGAGTTCAGGAACAAAACTCTGAATGACTTCTGTTTGTCTAAAGGGATTATTAGACAATTCAGTGTTGCCAGAACTCCTGAACAAAATGGTGTGGTAGAAAGGAAGAACAGAACTTTAATAGAAGGAGCAAGAACAATGTTAGCTGATTCTGGCCTACCTTTATACTTCTGGGCAGAAGCAGTTAACACATCATGTTATGTTCAAAATAGAGTTCTTGTTATCAAGAGACATTCAAAGACTGCCTATGAAGTTCTTCATGTCATGAAGCCCCTTATCTCCTTTTTCAGGGCTTTTGGATGTCAATGTTTCATCTTGAACATCAAGGAATCTATTTCAAAGTTTGCTGCCAAGGTTGACTCAGGTTACTTTCTTGGTTATTCATCAACTAGAAAAGCCTAAAAGGTTTTTAACTCAAAGACCAGGATAGTAGAAGAAACACTGAATGTCAAGTTCAATGAGTCAAAACTCACTCTCATTCCAGCACATCCTGCTGAACTCTTTGACCTTGACAACTTTCATTTTGAACCTGAAAAGACTGTCACTTCATCCAAACCTACTTATTATGGTGATCAAAGGTTTGATGATGAGGATCCAGCACCATGGACTCCTCAAACAGTCATTAAGTCAACTTCAAAACCATCAGAAGTTTCACAAACTTCTGATTCAACAAATACTGAAGGCCAAACTCAAACATCTGCTTCAGCACCTGCAACTACTGAAGACACTGAAACTGCTGAACCAGATATAATAGACCTCAGTAGTTTGATTGAAGAACATGAGCCACCAACACCTGTCAGTGGTTTACAACAACTGATCGAACACAAAGATCATCCACTTGATCAAATCATGGGTGATATTGCATCAGGTGTTCTTACAAGAAACCAGCTTTCCAACTTTTGTCTATTCTCAGCATTTATTTCACAGTTGGAACCAAAGAAGTACCAGGAAGCCCTCAAAGACAACAATTGGGTGCAGGCAATGCAAGATGAATTGCTTCAATTCAACAAGCAACAGGTATGGGAAATCTGTCCCTTACCACCAAACAAGCAACCAATTGGGACAAGATGGGTTTTCAGGAACAAACAAGATGAAGCTGGCATGATAATAAAGAACAAGGCAAGACTGGTAGTACAAGGTTACTCTCAAGAAGAAGGCATTGATTATGATGAAACCTTTGCTCCAGTTGCAAGGCTTGAGGCCATCAGGTTATTTCTGGCCTATGCCATTTCCAACAAAATAAAAGTTTATCAAATGGATGTCAAAAGTGCATTTTTGTATGGAAAGATAAAAGAGGAAGTGTATGTTTGTCAGCCACCTGGGTTTGAGGATCCTTCTCATCCTGAATGGGTGTACAAACTAGACAAAGCTCTTTATGGGCTCAAACAGGCTCCAAGAGCCTGGTATGATACACTTTCAACCTTTTTACTCAAAAATAACTTCACAAGAGGTGCCATTGATAAAACACTTTTCATAAAACATGTTGGAAATCATATCTTACTTGTTCAAATATATGTTGATGATATCATTTTTGGTTCAACAAACACAAAATTGTGTGATGAATTTAAGAAACTCATGCAAACCAAATTTGAGATGAGTACAATGGGGGAACTGCAGTACTTTTTGGGACTGCAGATTAAACAACAAACAAATGGAACTTTTATACATCAATCAAAATATGTTAAAGAATTATTAAAAAAAATTTCTTTACAAGACTGTAAATCATGTTCCACCCCCATGACACCAACCACACAAGTTGAACCAGATGATCAAGGAAAACAGGTTGATCAAACCATGTACAGATGTATGATAGGTTCCCTTTTATATCTAACTGCTTCTAGACCAGTTATTATGTTTTCAACATGTGTCTGTGCTAGATATCAATCAGCTCCTAGGGAATCACACCTTATTGCAGTCAAAAGAATTTTCAGATATCTGAGAGGAACTCCCACACTTGGAATTTGGTATCCTGCTTCAAGCAATACCAAGTTATCAGCTTTTTCAGATAGTGACTATGCAGGGTGTAAAATGTCAAGAAAATCAACATCTGGTGGTTGTCAATTCTTGGGAAACTGTCTAGTGTCCTGGCAATCAAAGAAGCAAACATCTGTTGCAACTTCAACTGCTGAAGCTGAATACATTGCAGCTGCAAGTTGTACATCACAGATACAATGGCTCCAATATCAACTTCTTGATTATGGAATCAAAGAGACCAAGACACCATTGCTTGTAGACAGCAAATCTGCTATTAGCATCATTCAAAATCCTGTTCAGTTTTCAAAAACTAAACACATTGAGATCAGGTATCATTTCATAAGAGATTGC
Source organism: Ambrosia trifida (assembly GCA_028751855.1). Classification (NCBI taxonomy): domain Eukaryota; kingdom Viridiplantae; phylum Streptophyta; class Magnoliopsida; order Asterales; family Asteraceae; genus Ambrosia; species Ambrosia trifida. The sequence continues at coordinate 43,657,013 of CM054125.1, forward strand.
TATGAAAAAGGCAAGATTGAAGTGAAACATGTAGCAACAGCTAATCAAATAGCTGACATTTTCACTAAACCCCTTGACACATCAACATTTCAGAAGTTAGTATCCATGCTAGGGATGCTAAATTTGTAAGTGTTTGTATTTATTTTTCTGCACATTTTTTTTTGTTTTTCACTTACATCTGTTCTCAAAACACTTGAAAAACTTCTGAAAAGAGAGAAACTACTGATGAACAAAACATCAGTATGGGGATAATTTCTGAAAAGTGAATAACTTCTGATAAAATAAACTTCAGAAGTTATGAATAAAAGTATTTATAAGGTATTTCTCATCAGCCGTTAAAACTACTGAAGAGGAAATGGGAACTACTGATGAAGATAATCCTTCATCAGCAGTTTAGTCAAAAAGGGCAAATCTGACTTTTCCCATCATCAGAAGTTTGACCTAGTCGGTTTAAAACTTCTGATAAAGAGATTTTTAACCTAGGCGGTTTAAAAACTTCTAATAAAGAAGATCCAAGCGGTTAAAAACTTCTGATAAATATCTTTTTTCAACACTTATCCTTTCAAACACAAAAATTCCCTCCTTCTCTCTCAAGAAAGCTCTCAAACCCCTGAACCTGCAACACAAAATCACTGTTCGATTCATCAACACACACAAACCACATGGCTTTAGTTCTCAAACAGGGACACAATCTCAGAGCCTACTTAGAAAAACAAGAAGGTTGGTCCCAATACGATGAGATCATTGATCTCGTCGTCAAATCCCAATATTTCACCGCTCTCACCATAGACCCACCAATTCATCCTGAAACTCTAAATGAGTTCTGGGCTAATGCTGAGACAGTGATGGTGGATGATGAAGTTATCTCCATCAACTCAACAATTAGAGGAAGACAAATGGCCATAACAGAGGCCATACTCTCAAACAGACTGGGGTTGAATGATGTGAATGCCCCTGAGAAGTTTGACAGCTCTGCTATCCGCCTAACCATGACTGAGTGTGGTTATCAAGGTACTCTCTCACAAGCTACAATCTTTAAAAAGTATTTTGAACCAAAATATAAGCTTTTGTTTCATTATATTATTATGTGCTTGAGTCCTAAAACTGGGTCTTATGACCAGATGCCCTCAACCTTTCAACCAATATTTCATTCCATTGTGGATGAAACAAATTTCAGGGCATCAAAACTTTTCTTTAATGAGTTGGTGCAGTGCATTATATCTGAACTGGGTAATGAGGTGCTTGTGGGTAAAATTGAAATTTTAAAACCCTTAACCTCACAAGCATACTCAAGGCACAACAAACAGGATGCCTGGCCAGAAGATGACCAAGGGGAACAAGCACCAGTCCCCATGGAACCCTCATCTTCCAAACCTACACCACCAAAGGCCAAGAAACCCAAGATAACAAAACAAAAACCCACCAAACCCAAAAGAAAAGCTGTTCAGGAGGTTGAGATGCCTGAACAGACTACTGTGCAATCTGCACTTCTTAAAGATGTGACTGAAACATCCTCTCAGTCTCATCCATCTTAAACCCCACCAAGAGCACCAATAACTATCCTTTTCAAAAGAAAAAGACTTAGAAAAACTATTCCAATAGATTCTTCTTTTGAAACTGCTGAACCCACTGCCCAAACTACTGAACCAGCACCCCAAATTTCTGAACCAGACATAGAAATAGCCAAACTTCTCTCCGGGCTAAAAGAGAAAGTCCCATCAACACATGTCAGTCCCCATCAACCACATCAAACAGGGGACATAGACTCAGACAGTGACATGGATGTGGACACTCATAGCCCTAACCAAAGAGATGAGGATGAACCAGGGTCTCTAAGCCCAAACTTAGAAACCTTTGGTACTTTTGAGGCTGCTACTACTCATTTACCACCCAGTGGTGGACCTGAGGACAGAAGTAAAACAGCTAAGACCTCAACTGTGGCAACTACTGATGAAGGCTTAATGCCTGAGGTAGGAAATCCTCTGTACCAAGAACAAGAGGTACAAGAGACAACTGAGTTGGGCTTAGCTCATGATGTAACTGATACAGTCCTCATTGAGGATGTAATCAGGGATTCAGATGATTCCATTAATTTGGATGATGTTTCAACACTCAAAACTACTGAATTGATGGCTGTAAGTGAAGGTCCTACACCTGGTGTCTCTAAGCTCAAGAAGCTAGTCACACCATCTCAGGTTAAAGCCCACTCAATCCATGATTCCCCTAGAGTGGCATCTCCTGTACAACAAGGAGATCAACCAAAAACACACCCCTCACTACAAATGCCTACCCAATTCCCTGGGCAACCTAGCATAGACCTGAACCAACTATGCAGCCCAGATGGTCCCTTGTACAACTTGATGAACACCCTCATCAAAAATCACATCCAAACATACACAGCTGACTTGGAGCTGTCCATGAAGAACCAATTTGGAGTGATACAGACGAAGATGAATGATCTGTCCAACAAGATTGATCACAACAGCAAACAGATTGCTCATCTTCAAGGTCATTTCTCCCAAGCTTCAACTTCCAAAGGTGATAAAGCCAAAAAGGGGGAGAAAATCAAGGTACCTATGGATACACTTGAAGCCAGAAGAAAGGCAAGAGTGGCTATCCTAGCTAGAGATCAACAAGATCAGGCCAGAAAAGAGAAACTGGCACAACAGTTTGGTGTCTCTATTCAAGAAATAGAAGATGCTGAAAAGGCTGATGAAACCCAAGGGCATAATGAAGAAACCTCTGATGGCCAAAGTTCTGATGAAGAATCAGAAAGTACTGAAGACAATCCTTCAGTAGTTGACATACCTTCAGTAGTTGTCAACCCATCAGATGTTAACACTTCCAAGACTCAAACTGCTGACCCTTCCAGAACAACTGCTCCTATTCAACCAACATCTGCTCCTATCAGGCCTACTACAACAGTTACAACAATGACTGTGCTAAACCCTTCTCCAATCTCTCAATCAGCTGAATTACTAGAGAAGAGTTTAGTTGCAGCCCAAAAGAAGGCCAGAGAAGATCTGATCTGGAAAAATCTGGAAGAAAGGGATGACTTAGACCTGAGCCATGAAGAAAAACTTCAGGCTTATGAAGCTGAACTACAAAGGCATGCTAGCCTTGATGAGATTGTTGAACAAGACAAAAGACATCAACTGATGTCTTACATTATGAAGAACAGCAAAGTCAAAGCCCATACATTGAAGAGACTCTCTGTGGAAGAGCTGACAAGAAGAGCTCAACTTGTTGCAGATAAACTTGCAACAGGTAAAGACACAAAGGCCAAGAGAGCTCAGATAATAGAAGAACTGGTAGCCAATGGTTATGGTTCAAAAGCCTCAGTGTCCAAGTGGAAAGAAGAAAGATTGGTGGACACATACAGAAAATACAAGGCTGCAAGGGCTGCTAATCCAGAGAAGTTTCAAACTGCTGAAGCTTCAACTTCAGTAGTTAGAACTTCTGGTGTTCAAAGAAGACCAGCTACCCAAAGAAAGAAGACAGAGGAGAAAGTAAAGACTGATTACAGAATGGTACTACTAGAAGGTAGTACAGTAGTACATTCTGATTTTGACATAGAAGAGAAGCCTCTGCTCACACAATTCAGGGATCCTTCCACCTTTGCATATCAAATCCAGAGGACCATCACAGACAAACTGCATACTAAGGTAACAACTGAACATCATTTGCCAACATTTCAGATACCTAATGTGATGGAACAACAGCAAGGAGGTGAATCCCACCTGAGAGTCACTGAAGTTGAAAACATTCAACACTCAGGAGAAACCCAGGGTACCACCATGGTTCCCTACACTGCAGACTTTGACAAGTCTAAAGTACCAGTCATCAGATGGTCCTTTACTGATAACAACTCAGTACTTGTGACAAGAAGAGATCAAACAAGTAGGGAATATAGGTCGATGAAAGAACTGAAGAAACTATCAACCAAAGACCTGCTTACAATCCAACACTTGGAACCAAGACAAGGGTCTCTTACTGATGATCAACTCAACCAGCTCAAGAATTCCATGTTCAAAGGAATATGGAAAATTGTGAAGGACAGAAAGGAACAATAAGGAACTAGTAAGGTTTTGGCTTCATCAATCCAGGGGGAGATTGTTAGGACAAAAAGGATTGGTGAAACCACTTTTGCAAACCTTAGTCTAATTCACTTTCTGTCAAAATACTCTAAGTATGGAACTGCTGAAGACAAGGAATCAAACTGCTGAAGAAGAGATTCAGAAGTACTGAAGAAGAAGTCATCAGAAGTTCTGAAGTTCAAACTAGACACTTCAACTGAAGAACTGCTGAAGACAAACTACTCATCAGTAGTTTGTCATTCATCAGTACTTAAAGAAGATCTTTTCCACCGCCCTTGTATATCAGTAGTTTAATACTTTAGTATTTCTTTTTACTTTATGTACAAGTTCCAAGACTGCAACTTGTTGCAACTTGTTTCTGAACTTGCTTTTTGGCAAGGTTCATGTATTTGTAAAGTCTATAAATAGGAGGATTCATCCTTCTGTTTTAGACATTGATTTTAATACAAGAAATCCTTCAACACTTATTATTGTTATTTCCATTTCGTGTTTACTGAGAATCTCTCAAAGTATTTCATTCTCATTCAATACTTAGATTCTCAATAAACACTTTTCATATATTAGTTCTTGATTCCAGGGGGAGTAATAACTCATGTTGACAAAGTGTAGCTATAAACTTATAAACATTCCGCTGTGCTAACACTCACCAAGAACTTGCTAAACACTTAAGTGTCAACTAGCAAGTTCAAATATAAGAGCAGCTTAATACTGATCCAACAAATGTAATAAACACAAAAACATCACATACTACATATATCTTTGTAATTAATTGGTTTAGTGACGATGGAAACTTTGAAACCAGAGACAAAAAAATAAAATAAAAAAAAATCATATTCTACCCCATGTGAAATGTTCAAAATTCACTAAAAAAATTATAGTCTTTGGTTACAAAAGCGATCTAAATCAAGGGGCCATTGATTGGTAAAAATAAAAAAAATAAAACGGATGCGTGAATAATAACATTAGCTAGAGCAACGATCGATTGACAACCTATGGATCTTAGCCAAAGATCACGCAACAGCGACGGTTGAGGATAGTTGGGTGCAGCTGTGACGGATCTTGTGCGATGGAGCAAAATGAACCGTGAACGGTGGCGTCGGCAAAGGCATAGGGTGGGGTGGTTTATTCTTGTACTTACAGCAGTTTGGGATAAGGGTGATGCATAGTTTGCAATACCGGGAACTGGTTGGTTCCGGCTAGTTGTGATCATATAAGCGAGAACTACGGATGCAATACAATTAGCTTTGATCAAATGGTTAAATACTATTGCACTGATCATTATCGTATTAATTGGTTTTTAATTTGTCAATAATGGAATTGATATTTTTTTTGGTTTCAAGCGATTTGACCAGAAGTTATGAAGGACAATCAAAATTGCAAAATTAGTTTTGAAGAAGGAAAATTGAATGCATTAAATAAATATCCAAAAAAAATTACATTATTTGCTATGTTTGATTTTTTTTTTTTGTCGTTTCCTCCTTTAAACTTAATAGTTATGTATGTTTTTTTTTTTTACAAAACAAAACCAAGGTTACATTGCTTTATTTTAATTTCAACTAGCAGTTAAAAAGCGCCCTGCGTTGCGGGGCGGTGGCTGTAAACCCGTGCCACCAGCATTGTAGGATGGAAGCGTAAAATCGTGCTAAGTAGCAACGAAACAACGACCAAAACCAGGAAAATCGTAAAGAAAAGGCACAAACCATTAACACCAAGTGACGCACATAACGTTAAAATATAGAGGGAAAATGAGTCGTAAAACCATGTTAAGTAATAATAAGCTAACAAAGACCAAACCCTTGCGGCCGTGCAAAATCGAAAAACCAAACCGCGTTAAATAAGAAAGCACTAAATTACAAGGGGTGTAAATGAAAGGAAAAAAAAACCACAAAGCACTAAAAGACAAAATAAACTACGAGACAAACAACTTACTTTTTCTAGGCAAAATTACCATTTTACCCTTTGTTCACACACAAAATCACTGTTTTGCCCTCTTTCACACAATTACCATTTTAACCTCTGTTCACACACAAAATTACGATTTTGCCCTCCGTTCACACACTATTCCTTGACATGTTCTAAATTAATATATATAATAATATTATGATAATTATTTAAAAAAAAACATATTTGTTAAACAATATTAAAATGTCTGGTGTTTTTTTGTTTTGTCATTTAATCAATTTCATGACATAATAAGTTCGTTTGAGTTTCGACACCAAAAAAAATTTGAATAAAATAAAATATATATTATAAAAATTTAGACTTATGTATTATTATATATAATAAATGATAGTGAAACAAAATGGATTTGTTTTATATAACATAAAAGAAGTGGGGAAAATTACGTGAGGTTACACATTCAAAGTTTAATCGTTAAGGGGGTCCCAAGCCTTTACGGTCTTGGGTCTTCCATCTTCACCCACTTTCCGTTAGGAGTTGGTGTTGTTTCCGATGGTCCGGCAATAATAGGTGGAGCAAATGATTCTTCAGATTTAGTTGGTGACTTGGGTCTTCAAACCTGTTCCAGTTTCTTAGACTTAGACTTCTTCTTTTCCTTGGGACTAGAAGGTCCAGCCTTAGATTCCTTAGGTGGTACAGATTTCGGATCCACTTCAGACTTAACTGCACGTCGAATAGTTTTGGGATCATCCTTTGGTTTAGCTACAGCCTTAGCTTGTGGCTTGGGCGCTGCTTGAACCTTTGTGGGAATAGGACTCCCCCTCAACTATGGACCCTTGCCATCAACTGGCTTCTGGTTCATAGCAATTTTGTTACGGTTGTCATAAACAAGCTGCTTTCCCTATTGTTTTTCAGAAAGTTTAGGGGAAGTCGGTTGTTTAGTATTGCTTGAACTTGGAGCATCATTCACTTTGATCCTTTTTCGTCTAAATTCAGGGCACGCAACAACTAAATGGTCACGTTCCCCACAATTGAAACAGGATCTATACTCCACAAATCGTGGAGATTCAGATTGTTCTTTAGATCCTCAAAATATTTGTTTTGCATATTGACATGAGGATCGTCATTGATCTCATTTCTAGTAGATCTAACGAATTTTGTGACATGCTTCTTCGGGTCTTTCTTTTGAGCATGACTTTGAGGATCATCAGTGTTTTTATTTTGATCATTCTTTTTTGTTTTCACTTGACTAATTACCCTGGTCCTTTTTACCTTTACCCTTTTTCTTACTCCATTTTTCCTTTTCAACGGTAATGATAGATTCTTGCAAGATTTTAGCAACAAGACCAGGGGCGATACATCTGAGTGGAACTTCCTCATCGGCATATACCTTTTCAGATCCCTTTAATTTATAAAACACTTTAATCCTTCTACCATCATCGGTTTGCACTTTCGGTTCAAGTTCACTCAATGTTTCAGTAGTAATAATGTGATTTTGAGGAGGAATATTGTGATCCTTGACTGGTGCATACCTCTGAGGTTCATCAAGCTTATCTTCCGACAAGTCTGTCTCATATACACTCACATCATCTGCAATCTCACCAGTTTTGGCAGCTTTAGCAGTTTGAGCAGCCTTTGCAACTTCAGCAGCTTTAGCCGTTTGAGTAACCTTAGCAACTTCCGTAGCTTTAGCTGCCTCTACCACCTTAGCAGCTTCTGCAGTAATATCCACAATCTCCTCCTTCGCTAAGAAATCAAAATAATGATTTTCAAATCTCACCGGTAGGGGACATTATGCATATATAGGACTGGTGGGATTGCTTTCCTTTACAGAGTCATTGATTATGTGATCAAGAACATACTTGCAGTTCAGGTAACTCTCAAGTTTCTTCTTGATCTTTTCATAATCACAGTTCACAATGGCCAATTGTTTCTTAGTGTCCTCTAACTCATTTATGTAATTATTTATAGCGATTTGTTTATTTGCTAGAGTCTTAGACAATTCAGAATCATCCTTTTTGTAGTTTTCAACAGTGTTTAGAAAACTTTTCTCTTTTAATCTTAAGGCATCAATTGACCTTTGTAAAGGACCCACATCAGCTTTCAGATTCAGATTCTCATCAGTTAATTCTTTGATTCTGAATCTGAGCTGATTACACTCTACACAATCAGGTTTAGAGGTGGAAGATGAACTAACCTTGCTAGATGATTCAGTAATTGCCATCAAGGCATAATGAGCTGGAGTCTTCTCAACTCCAAAGAATCCTCCAAGGTTGTTCTTTGCACAGTCTGCATCGACGAGATATGACCTTTTGCTGATCAAACCATCTTCTTCAGTTAACAATTCTTCCAAATCTATCCCCATATCAGAATCACACTCGAAGACACAATCGGATGCTTCAATTTCAGGAACAATAACATCAGACTGACTTGAGCATTTTTCAACTTCAACTTGTGCATCATAAGTTTTTTGGGCATAACATGCTGCACCACCCTACTGGGTATCGTCTCACGTAATGAGATAGTACCAGTTAAACCCTTCATCAGATTGGATTACGAGGGCTTGTCCTTGATTATTGTTTGCAGGAGGCCTCTGGTTCTGGTTCTGTACTAGGATTAGAGCCCGTTCAGTATTTGGAGTAGGTTGTGTCTGAGCTTGTTGCCTCTGATTCTGATTGCCTCTGTTGTTGTTGAAAGCATTCTGATTAGGCCGGTCACATTCTCTTGCAAAATGACCTTTGGTGCCATAATTGTAGCACGTGACCTTAGTCTTCTTAAACCTAAACTTTTTGTTATTGTTGATCAGCACATCTCTCCTCCTGGTTCTATCCATATATTCCTTTGCCCTCCTAACCACGCTTCCAAAGTGCCACTGGATGTATATCAGATCCATATCGTCTTTATCAATCTATGCGTAATCCTCTTGTGTCAGATGAGGATTCCCGATCTGCCCTGCAACTAACCCACTATAGGAGTTGACCAAGGTTGACAGTAGAGCCATATGTTCTTAAGCTAACACTACAGTCACTTTCTCGAATCCCGAAGTGTTTAGTTGTTCGGCGACTGGATTGGTCCGATAACCACCATGATTTGAAGTAGAGGCACCTCCATAGCAACCATATCCTTAAGCTGGGACACCACCAAACCCTGATGAAGAAGGTCCACCAAAGTTTGAAGTTGCCTGAGCCGGTGCTGCAAGATGAGAAAAAGGATTAACACTAAACTGGTTAGTATTATAAGGTAAAGGATACTGGTTTCCTTGTCCAAAAGGATAGACTGGTGGAGGACCATAGTTGTAAAATGCATAAACTGGATCAGGATTGACAACGAAAGCAGTCTGTGGTTTGGATCCTCCCACGCTGGTGTCCTGCTGTGTGTTCCCATAGTAGATGTTGGGATTCTGAGGAATAAACGTCTTGTTCGCCCTTCTGATTTCATCTATCTCTTTGTTCTCCGGCTCTGCCACCAATTCATTGACGGAGAGTGTTTGATACACGTTGTTCGCCTTCTGGATGTCCAGCCATTGATGCCAGTGTGAAGGAAGTGCATCTGCAAATCATTCCACAAGCTCTGCTGATGTATATACCACCTCGTACTGATACATCTCTGACATCAAATGGTAGTATCTTGCAGTCATATCTCATAGAGATTCGTTCCCGATAGCTGTGAAGTTCTCAAACTCCTTCTTGAGTTGATCCATCTTGATCTTTCTCGTCTTCACATTTCCCTCGTTCCTTTCAACAAGCGCTAACCAAAGCATCTGCGAAGTAGTACACTGTGCGAACTGGTGAAGTGTGTCTTTGGGAAGTGCTTGCATCAAAGCTGCCATCGCCTTCTTTTCATAATTATACTTCCTTCTCTAATCCTCAATCATGTCTTCCAATGAGACTGGGATGTTTGAATTTTTAACCGGCGGCCTGCTGTACCTGTTTTCAATAGCTGCCCATACAAGACCATCAATACTTTCCACGTGAGTCTGGAATCTGCCCTTCCAGCTGTGGTAGTCTGCCATAAACTGAAGTTTAGGAGCCCTATTAGAACTACCAGTCTCCAAGTCGCTTAACAGTACCAAAGACAGGTGATGTGTCTGTTGAGTTGCAGTAGCAGCGAGTGCCAATGGATTCGGAGTCATTGCTTGCTGTTGTTGGGCCTGCTGTTGAGCCGCAAGCGCCCATGGATTGGTTCCGGCAACATTAGCTTGCATTTGTTGTTGTTGCATCCATTGCGCATTACGCTCGGCTGAAAATTGCCAAGGATTCGTGGGTACATTGATTTGGTTGTTGATCAGTTGGTTATATTGTGGTCTAGGTTGATTTAGATGTCCCCACGGGTTTGCCATATGTTAATATTCATTAAAAGTCCAATACTTAGTCAAATTTTGGTTTCAGCAGGTTAACACACGAGTGGGAAGTCTAAATGCTTGAAGTTATGTGATTACAAGGCTAATTGGTAGTAATGAGGGTGAGTAGGGATGTAATCGCTAGTTTTTATAAGCAATTAGGTGTAATCGCTAGTGAACAGTTGAGCGATTGCAAGTTTCAAGTGATTAGGGTTTATCAGGTGATTAGAAGCTATTCCACATGCAAGAACACATGAATAGCCCCTAATCGCGTATTAAAGGACACGATTACACTATAATCGCCTATAAAAGGAGGCGAGTACAAATACCTAATCGCCTATAACAGGTATGAGACTCACTTTTGCACCAAAACTACCATTTTTGCTTCAAAATCTTATCAAAAACGACGTGTTTAATCCCCAAATGATTAGAAAAGTTTCTAAAACACTTTTAGAGTAAAACCTAATCTAAAACACATGTTTTAATCCATTAAAACACACTTAGATTTTGAAAAATGAGGGTTTTTATAAAAAACACAAGTTTCAAAGTTTCAAAACAGGTTTTTGATTAAAAATCACAACGTTAACACAAAACCACCTCTTTTGACTCGTTTTTGTTATCAAAACACTCGTGATAAGAGCCTCGGCTCTAATACCACTTGTAGGATAGACTTTCGGGTTACCCGACAATCACGAGCTTTGATATTCAGAGTGCGGAATCCTCTGAATATGTTCGGATAACAGAAACGACAATGAAACAAACACTAATAAGGTATCAACACACACAAAATATGGTTAAAGTTTGTATTAATAATAAAAAACAGAGCTCAAGTGTTTACAATGATTATCTCAGACCTTCAGACCTTGGGAAGGGTGTTTGGGGTATGTGTGAGGTGATAACTAATGATTTGGTAAAATGATTGGATGCTTTTATACCTCTTGTACTCGTGCAGCAACTTATAGGCGATTACAATGCTATGCCACATGTACTATTCACGCGAGTAGGCCTAATCGCATGGAGTATCATGCGATTAGGATAGCTAATCGCCTATAAGACTCCTTAATTGCCTACAGCATCCAAACACTCCCAAAACACTTACAAACACTCCCAAACACCCTAAATACTAACCAAACATCATATATACTAGCCTAGGGACATCATGTACTAACACAAACACGCCACAAAGACACATTATTTGAATGTGTCGAGCAATGGTGAGGATGTGGAGGCAGCAAGGCAACTTCCCCCCAAGGGTATGAAACCTGAAAACTGGCTTCGAGTTTGATGTATTGCAAAATACATCGGTTATTTGTACATATTTTGCGTCGTTATCGAGTCAGTGTGTGTCGTTTATATATATTTTTCGGTTTCTATTTAGTATTTTATGTGTCACAGGAATCCGGGTGGCAAAAGAGGCAAATTTATGCATAAACGGTGCTTTACGAGGTCCCGGATGAGTCACAACTGAAAAGAGAAGATAAAAATAAATAAAATTGAAAAAATCATCCCATCGTGTCACGCGACCGAAGTCCTTAAACCTCGTCGCGTGACGCAGAGCCTTCCAGATTCAGCAAAAAGTCCATTCTACCCCTGCCAAGTTGAGATAATTACCCTTGCATGCCCCCGTCAGTTTTAAGTGCATCGTGTCACACGACCACTTACCCAGAACCCCGTCGCGTGACGCGATGGCCATCAGGAAGCCCAAATTAGTGTTTTTTCAAGCCCAATCGAATTTAAGAACCCTAAATCGTGATTTTATGAGTCATTCTTGACTTTTGGACGAAAATAGAGCTGCTCAAGGTGATTCCAAGGCAAGAAAATGGCAAGGTTCGAGATTTGAAGCTAGAGTTTCGACTTCCTCGGGTGTTCATCATTCGGTTTAGTTATTTCTTAGTTTTTTCTCATTCAAACTCATGTTGATTGATATTATGAACCTTTTAATTTCTGTTTTGATGATGTTTTGTGGCTAAACTCTTATAGCTACCTAGACTAAGACAAATACTATGCTTTGATTTGCGATTTCTATGGTTTTTTGGAACTTGTTTGGATTTATGATTCAGTAAAGATTTTGATTTCTCTAGATCTAGTGTATGTGTGTATCTATTATTTTTTTATTGTCACTTATTCACTCCACTTGCACTTTTGTGAATGTCTTTCATGTATGAGTGCTAGTTAGGTTGCAGACTCTGTGTAGCAACTAGTTTATGGTCAATAGTCACGAGTTTACCATAGGAGTGATATTTGGTGGTTAGAAGATTTTAGGTATTCTTCCAAGTTCAATAGCTGTGAGGTGAGGACTTGTTGGTATGTCTAGGTTGTTAGATTGCTAGGTTAGAGGCTTTGTGAGAAGATCTACCTAGTTTCCCTTTCAACTCCTGCATATCAAGTTAGATCTAGGCTTCAATAATTACCCCTTGCACCTAGTGTACTGAGGCTTTCGCGTTGTGAGGTAGATTGTCTAGCGGGTACTCGATCATAAGAGTTAGATAACCTGTGAGGGTTTGTACTCCAACCGGTAGTTTAACAGCACAAAAATATTCTAGGGTTTCCCCTTGAGAATGGTCGAGGGTGTCTAGTTTATTCTTGATGTTTAGTATTTTAAGATCCCGGTTCCAAATCAGTTCCATAACCATAGAAGCTTATCATGCATAGTTAGGAGTCTGGTCTAGGTAGTGTTTCATCATCATCTGAAATCAGCTTAGCTCAATTATCGTTTTTAGTTCAGTATAGTTAGCCTTAGGTAATCTTTATTTTATTGCAATTTAGTTTTTAGTAAACCCCCCCCCCCCCTTTAATTAATAAATCACTTTGTTTTAGTTTTAGATAAGTTTTCGAGTCTAGTTACCGTTTTCTATTAGAGTCTCGTGGGTTCGATATCCGGACTTACTTTAGCTTTACTAGAGTCGATAGGTTCGCCTGCCTGTCAGTAGTTTAGTTTTAGATAGTCTAGAGTATTACTATGTGTCTAGTTTTAGGTTTAATTTAGTTATTTTTATTAAACTACTTTTAGCACATCAGAGCTATTGATCACTTCTACAATCCAGAACATAAGAGGAAGTCTGTAATTAACAAAGTCGCCCGCCAAAAACAAGCGAGCACATACCGAGGTGGAACAAGCTCTTTTGCCAGTCACTGTCACAAAAAGGTATACACACACACACACATATAAAAAGACGATAATGTTTATTTAACTTATAATTTAACTTTTAATGTTAAACAGAACATTGAACGGTATGAAGCATACCGTACTGGACATACAGAAAGGCATGGGACGTTTGATACCCCTCAGAATGAAGAGAATTATGTAAGCATTTATTTATTATCTATTATATATATGTATATATAGGGTTGAGTTCATGCACAAATAGTGTTTTTTATGAGAAAAGTAAGAAGTGTTTATATCCCTTAGATCTATAGATGGATGGTTGATATTGATTAGTGGCAAAATGGTAATATGTGTTATATATCTGAATGATTAATTAGAGTGAATAGGGGTATAATAGTCATTGTGTGTTCATAAAAGAAGGAAAAAATATCCATCATCCATAAATCACGTTCCTCTCTCTCCCCTTCTCTCTCTCTCTCTCACTCTCTCTCTATCTGTCTCTCTCCTCTCTGTACTTTTTTTGCTTCCCCAAAATATATAACATATTCTTTACCTAATTCGTCTTTATTATACATTTTTTTCAACTTGTGGAATTCACAAGGCATGATTTGCAAACAAGGTATGAAATTTATGTTTGTTTTTTTATTAGTTTAATATTTGTTTTCTTTTCTTGGTTTTGTAGATATTTTACGATGATGGTTTGCGAAGGAAAAAACAAAAGGTGGAGATTTTATAAATAGCATATATAATAGTTAGATTTCATGCCTCTTGATTCTGAATCTCTCCTCTCTGTACCGAAAAAAATAAAATGTATTTTCGATATTGTGTGTTTTACTGTGTTTGTGATAATGTGTTTTATGTTTAAAGGCTTTTAAAAGGCCACAGATCGGTTATAATGTGTTTTATGTTCAAAGGCTTTTAAAAAGCCACAGATCGGTTATATTGTGTTTTGTACCTCTTTGAGTTTTGATGGGTATAACATGGCAATGATATGGTGTTTTACTCTAAATCTGTTGTGTTTTATGTTGTTTTGTTATTTCAGCAACAAAGGACATTATAGTACACATGTTTCGACATAAAACACCATACACATATGAATAAAACACCATATGTGTCTGCTCTCCTTATGTAACAAAAACACCAAAAACATGCAATATTCGAACTTCATATTGTGTTATAAGAATATAAACTGCATTAAAAACCTAAAATGCTATTGTATCACGTTGAAACATAAAACACCAGTAATTATCACGTTGAAACATAAAACACCCTAACGATTAAAACACCAAAAAAATACGATTTTTTGTAAATCGTATATGCTTAAGATTGTGTATGTATTTTTGATTCAATATAATATGGATCATACGAATCTGAATTGTAATTATGTTGAAATAAAAATCCCTTAAAAATCTCATTTCAATTAAATACATGTTTACTTCCTATTTTTAAGATAGATAAAAGTACATTATTACCCTTAATCACTAATTTTAATGCTTGCCACATGTCACCATCATATTGGTTCTCACATTTCTCACAAAAAATTGGGTTTGTACAGTAACCTAAACCTATATATATGTAATTCTATTAAATTACTTTTTTGAAATACAGCACAAGTTAAGGTCATGTTTTGAGTCTGAACGTCAACGCCGAAGAAGAAGAAGAAGAAGAAGAAGAAGGAGGAGGAGGAAGCAGCTCCCAACGGTTGGATCAGGTTGGTATATATTTGTGTATGTGTGTGTGTTAGTTTTCATGTTTTTGCGATTGTTTGTTAGGTTTAAAGTAGGTTAAAACTAATATTAATTTGAGTGTTTGAAGGTTGGTATATTTGAAGAACTGTTGGGCAGATGTCGCGGACATGTTCGCGGGATTGGGCCTATGCCTTGTCCGAGAGAAAGCCTACTGCATCTTACGCCAACGCAACCGCAATTTACCCAGGAATGTCTTTGTAGTTTAAATGTTAATATTTGACCCGTTTGGTATAAATATGTTTAGTAAGTAGGATATTTGACCCATTTGGTATATATTTGTTGGTAGTTGACCCATTTGGTATAAATATGTTTAGTAAATAGGATATTTGACCAATTTGGTATATATTTGTAGTTTATTTGTTGATAGTTGACCCATTTGGTATAATTATGTTTAGTAAATAAGATATTTAACCCATTTGGTATATATGCGTAGTTCATTTTTTGATAGTTGACCCAGTTGTTATAAATATGTTTAATAAATAGGATATTTGACCCATTTGGTATATATTTGTAGTTCATTTGTTGATAGTTGACCCATTTGGTATATGTTTGTAATTTGACCCATTTAGTGTATGTATGTTTGCTAAATGTTAATATTTGACCCGTTTGATATAAATATGTGTACTAAATAGGATATTTGACCCATTTGGCATATATTTGTAGTTATTTGTTGATAGTTGACCTATTTTGTATAAATATGTTTAGAAAATAGGATATTTGACCCATTTGGTATAAATATATTTGTAGGAGCAACTTAATGCCATGATGATGAATCCTCAATTCCAAGCACAAATGCTCCAAATGTGTAATCAATTTTTCCAATCTGAAAACTTTGGAAATCAAGGCGGAAGCGGCAATAGTGGCGATCACGACGACGACGAAGACGAAGACGAAGACGTTTAGGCGTTTTTGGTATGTTTGTTTAGTTTTGTTGGTATGTTTAGACGAATGTTGGTTAAAGTTGGTATGTTTATATATATGTAAATGTTGGTATGTTTGATTAATTAGTTTTGTTATTATTTCGTTTGATTGTGCGTTAGTGGACAAAGCGGAAAAAAAATGACCTTTAGCGGCGCCGCTAAAGGTCCTGCCCAGATTGCACAGATTTTTGCCACGTGAAAAATAAATAAATAAATAAATAGAAAAAGAAATGTCACGTGGAAAATGACTCATTTGCAGCGACCCTTTAGCGGCCACAAAGGGCTTTAGGCACCAAGCAATTTTGACAAGAGTTTTAGCGACGACAATCGTCGCTAAAGACCCTGTCGCCGCTAAAGGTCAAGTATCAGCGGCGATAGGTGTCGCCGCTAAAGAGTCCGTTCCCTGTAGTGTATTTGCTCATAGTCACATGGACATATATTGTCTTTATAATTCTGTTGGAAAACTATTGGACTCGGACACTTGGTCATACTTTACCTTGAGTTTCCTTAGTCTAGTACGATTACGGATCCTTAGTGGTACATGGCCCATATAATAATAAATGAAATTATAGGATCGTTGACCGAGAAGTTTTTACTTGGATTGTCAAAAACAAAGTTTTGAGTTCGGAGTTCCTTATATGCAAGCCAGACAATATATGTTGATATGAATGGTTGGTTGTTACGAAAAAAAAAAACGTGGCAAAAGGTTGTGATGAATTCTATACTTTTTTAAAAGTAAAATTCCAAACTTAAAATAACAGCATACCACATAGACATCCGAACTAGGCTAGTTTTTATGCATACCTTTGTCTTTAAATAATATTAGTAATAGATTATAATAAAAGCTAGATATTATTACGCCATCCTTAAAATCCATCCTTAAAACATTCATGCTAAACTCTTCACCTCTATAATTACATTACAAATTACTACCTTTTTACTCTCCTTTTCAATCAAATAATATTTTGTTTTATACTTTTATCATTAGTTTTTCTTTCTTCTACACAATATTAAAAAATGATAAAGGTAAACGATGTATCCTCTAAATTTAATGATAAATAGTAACATTTTATTCCTCCCCAACTAACAATAAACCCTGTGTAATACAGAAAACTCACTCTAGATAAGAATAATGATGCTAAAGTAAATGTTCTAATAAAATGAATACCAAATGGTAGGAGAAGCATATGCTTTCTGAAACAAATTGAAAAGTACAAATAGTTATAATACAGCGAAGATTGTACTGATGAATCTTATATACGACATTAAATCATGGCACCGATCCCTATGAAACCCTTCTATTATTTCCTTAATAACTCTAAGGATGGATGTTGTGGAATGAAGCACATACGTGCTTTAGGTGGCTTCTTTTATTATCTCGGTGTCACATAGAATTCACGTCAAAAACGGGTATTACTAATTACTAACACAATAAAATGGAATAAAGCCCCCTTAACTATTATCAAATTACTATTTTTTTTTTTTTGTTTTTTTATTTAAATTTAACGTAAATACAAAAAACAAATAAAATACATAACAAAAAAAAATTACATAACGTTAAATAGAAAACATAACATTAAAATATTAAAAACAATAGATAAATATTAAAGATCCGACTATTGTTGTTCAAAGAGGTGTCTCATAATTCTTCAAACCGCAACGTACGGATATTTATCATTGTCCATGATACGGTACTCGTTATCGTTTATCTTATATGGTAAATGTGTGCCCCGATTAAGGTTTGAACTAGTAACAAAGTAATAGACTATATGGATAAATTAGAAACATATATAGTCTAAATCAGTTGTATGTTACGTATATCTCTTTCATTATTATCGGAGATCTCTCATGTGTAAAAGTATCAATGGTTATCAATAGAGAAGGTAACGTTGCAATCCTAACATGATATCAGAGCTTTGATAAAATCCTAGCAAGCTTTGATCCTGTTCTGTGCCTCTCCTTCCATGCGCAACAATCATTTCTCTACTACATCTTTCACCAAAATCTCCTACATCTTCTTCATGACTACCCTTCTTCATGCTGCAGTCACTGTATGTAACATCGGGCCCCTCTCACTACCAATATTTGTCTGCTTTGCCCTGATGGGCTGCCCATCCATAGCTTACGAATTTGATTTTTGTTGCCCCGATGGGGACTTCCAGGAGGTCACCCATGCTGGTATTGCCCCTACCTGAGCACGCTTAACTGTGGGTTCTCCTCTCATCCACTAACATTAAACTCCAAATCGTGTTAGTGATTTAAGAGGCATTGAATTACATATGAACCAATGATCTCTCCTGGCCACGGCCGATGTGGGATTTGCGAGGGTGTCACTGGTCCATGTTAATCTTATCGATAGTCGGTAATGTTACACCGTATCCAACTTCAAAACTTTTATCCTAATTACCCTTGACATTGAAAACGGTCACTATACAATGTGGTCGGAATTATTCAAGATTCATTGCAAAGATTTTAAGTATTTTATCATCTTCTACCTACAACCCCTCCTGCAGCTTCTTCATCTGACAAAGAAAAAGAGAAATCCACCACCACACCTCAACCTCTTGGGAACGACTCGATTCCATTGTCTTTCAATGGATTTATGAGACGATTTCCACGGACCTCTTACATACTATTCTTAAACCAAACATCAATGTTGTCACCACTTGGAAAGCCCTTGCCAATATTTTCCAAGACAACAGTGCCACACGTACCATTGATGTCAACAACAAATTCTACAACACCCGTTTGGATCAATTTCTACCATGTCTGCCTATTGTCAAGCCATAGAAGTGATATATGACCAAATCACCACCATCAATTCTACGAATACTAAAGAACAATTCGTACTCTAGCTACACACCGGGTTGACTTAACAATACAATGGTACTGCCTCTGTCATTCAGAACACAGATTCGATACCAGATTTTAATGAGACACGATCCAAATTAATCATGCCTGAGTCCCAGAAAACTGCTCAAGCCCTCAGTATCGCGTAAGCCGCTGGAATGGCCCTCTCGCCTCCACTGAACCTCAGTCCCCCACCCCCACAGTATAACTATTGGATTGACTCTACTGGCCGGAGCCAGGGCGCGGTCGTAGCCGGAATCTGGCAAGCAGTGGAAGAGGCCAATCTCCTTCATCAGGTGGGCATTCATAGTAGCTCACCATTGGGCTTATAAGTTTGGGCTATGTGCCAATGCTCCACAGGGCTTCACACCCTTACCTTGGGCTCCCTAAACTATACCTGCTGCCCATACCTAACGACCTATTAGCAAAGAACTAACCCTACAAACAGTTCATGTATTCTTGGCCCATAACCAAACACGGCCAAATCTTAAGCAACAAGTTACGCTCCCATTGATATTGATATTGATCATGTTATCTACACCATGAACACGGGTGCCATAATGACCATGGCCCCTCAAAGTAGTAACCTCTCTACTTTTTTTAATAGTGGTTTATTCAAAATATTGTTGTAGGAAATGGTAAAACCATTCCTATACTTGGATAGGTTAATCAAACTTTAAAACCTCCCATCCCACCCTTAAAACCGGATCATGTTATTTATGTTCCCTCCTTAATTTATGTACGTCTTTTTGCAACGGATAAACATGTTTTTATTGAGATTGATCCCCTTGGTTTTGGTTTGAAGGATCTCAAGACCCCAACCCATATCCTACAATGCAATAATCCTAGTGATTTCTATATGAATGATCCATATCACCAAGGTCTCTACACGAACCACTTTTACTGCAATCTCTCAAGATATCTTGCACTAACGCCTCAGATATTTGGAATCTAATTTAGTTTATTGTACTCAATTGAAACCAAAGTTTTGTCAAACATGTGTTTTTGGCAAACATATTAGATTGTGTTTTGTTGATTCTGTTACTTACACCTTTATGCCTTTTAACATAATTCATAGTGATCTTTGGACCTCTCCTGTACTTAGTTCAGGGTGTCATCGTTATTATATTTTATTCCTTGATGATTGTACAAATTTTTTATGTACATATCCTCCTGCGAATAAATCACAGGTTTTCCCCCACTTTCTTTACATTTGCCAACTATATTACCAATCAGTGAATCACTTTCACGAAACAGATTGCAACTCTTGATCGGTAAAGCTACGGTTCTTGATAGCTATGATCAATCACAAACACAAAGAGAATTAGGTTCTTGATCGATGGAATGACGGAGCCTCAAGAATTGGAGATATACCCTAGACTCTTGAGCGATGAAGCTAGGGTTCAGAATTCGATCGATCTGATTTTTTATACTCTGTTAGTATGGAGCTAGGGCCTTAATGTGGAGCCTTAAGAACCGGTTAACGCAGGCCTTAATGTGGAGTGGGCCACAACGTGAATTTTATCCAATTCTTTTATCGTTGTGTTCGCTTTAAATAGTAGCAACCTTTTCTCTTTTTATAATTTTCTTGTATTTGCAACCACTTTAAACGGTCACAAATATTTCTTTTTTCACATATGCAGAAAAAGCTTACAAACAAGTTTTCTACAACCATCACAAAAATCATGAATGTTAGGGTTGAGAGAGATAAAAAAAAAATACAATACAATATATTAGACATAGACGTGACATACATGGAATGACACGTGGAAAAGATCAAAATTAATTTTCATGTGGAAATAGGTATTAGCGGCGACAGTGGGCATTAGCAACGGATAAAAAATGACGATGTTATTAACGGCGACATGTCGCCGCTAAAGGTCAATTATTAGTGGCAACGAGGATCGCCGCTAATACTCTCCGTCGTTATAGTGTACATATATGTATATAAGAACAAGATATGAGGGATTCCATTTGTACGTTGAGTCGGGTATCAAATGCTTGAACTAAGCACAATATATATGTTCATGGCTATCATTGATTCGGTTGCTTCTTTGCCCATCATTCTTGTCTACTTGGGTTCAATACCCTTACATTTTTATAAATACATATTCATAACGTTATTATTTTTAACGGCTAACTAAATATTATCTGAACTGTCAGTGGGTTAGCACTAACAGGACTGGCTGGCCACTGAGCAGCCCATGTCCACCAAGCCACCAATTCTAGGAAAACCCGTCACCCGAAGACCCACTATGCTAAAACCCCTTTGGATCGGATTCGACCTTGAGACCAAATGATCTCAATCTCTTATCTTCATTTCCTCATGCTACTCCACCAAATGGTGTAATGTTCTTAATTAGATAAATAACATGGTGATTTTGAGAAACTTATAGAACCCGATTAGTTCTCACAATAAATAGAGTTCTTAATTGATCAAACCTGGACGTGTGTGTAGAATAAAAAAGTGATATATGTTAAACTTGTATACAAATGTTAGTTTAACTGCAAATTCACGAATTATACAATAAATAAATATATAAAAAAAATGTTGAATGGCTAATACAGAAATTGGAGATATGGAAAAACTGCACACACCCGCCCTAACACCCACCCCACACACACCATACTCCAGCTTACTTCCAACATAGTTGTTAAAGGTGTAAGGTGCAAATTAAGAGTGAGCCCAAGACCTTAATTAGTGCAATACGCTTAAAAGCAAAAAAGTTTTTTTTTAAGTGACTCATAGTATAAAAATACAAATTTTAGGGGTTTAAGAAACATTTTAGGTGTCTTTAGAGATAATATAGGTTGTTTTACGTTGAACCCAAGCTTGTTTAGAGTTAGTATAATTGTTTTAGACCTTTTTAAACTTGTTTAAACGATTTTTGGCCATAATTTCTATAGAATTTAGTCTGAAAATACACCTAAGGGCCTAAAAGTGAGGATTTTAAAGCAAATCGAGAAGGTTGCATTGGACCTGAAAAGCGAGCCTAGACGCAGGCCTAGGTTAGTCTTGACAACCAACGGACCTTCCTACAACAAGATTCTTCTATTTTGAATCACTAATAGTTTACTTCTTGCTACAACAAGATTCTTCTATGTTAAATTGCTAAAAGGGTTTTGCACCTTGGTCTCAATGCAGCTAGCTTACTGAATATACGATCATCATCCCAGAGAAATTGTCATGTTTTCCCACAGCTTTCTCGAACTTTCATCGGTAATTACCATCCGTGTTCTCAAAAAGTAAAAAAATTGTCTTGACAATTTTTTTATGATTCAAAAACAAAAATCATTGAACCAATTAATCTATTGAGCTTAGTAAATTCCACATTTTAGTAAATTAAAGTTATCCGCAGGGTATGGGGAGGGTTGGACAGATGCGAATCTTACCTTACCTCTATCCCAAGGATAAAAAAATTGCAATAACCAATAAAATTACTTCTTTAAATCTTATATAAAGCTGCAGAACAAAAATGTTCTCAAATAAGCAAATTTTAGTTCAAGTGTGACCCATTTTACTAAAGGATATATCCATAAAAATCAAATTTTAGAAAGTTCAAGAAAAAACTTATGGGAAAGAATCATTCTAAAGATGATTATCATGTCTTCCCACGGCTTTCATGAACTTTCTGTGAAAATCCAACGCTTTTGGTCCTCGAATATTAAATAACAAAATATGTTACGACTCGAATCTTACTCTTTTGATTAATATTCGAATCCAGAGAACGGTGGATGAAGAAAGTTCAAGAAAGCTGTGGAAAAACATGACTCTCTAGATTGCACAACTCCAATTTGCTCCATCTTCATCTTGAGCTTTTGAAGAGAGACATGTACACACAGTAGTGTCAGTGTGTGAAGAAGATAAGTAAAATGATATTAGGCATAAAATAAAATAAAAAAAAAAAGTTTCATGGACCACAAGTGAGTAGCATTCCAGCTTTATAGAGGAGATAGGAGTATACGATTGGAGGTGTATATTACTCCTCTGAGGCGCATATTAGTCACATAATGCTGGATTTGTATGTTAGTGCGCAGTAGGGTAGCTATTTATAAGAATGGGCATACCATATCCCATATTGTGTTTGGAGTTATTACAAGAGAGTCTATTTAAAATAATGCAAAGAATCTTGTTACATTTATTTTAAGATGACATTGTTTGTCTTTGAGGTTATATAAATAATAGAACTAATTACAAGGTAGGTTATTTCACGATTTTGATTTTAAGTTTTCACAAAATTATACTTTTAGTTCTCGCAATTCAGTTGGTAGTACTAGTAACATACTGCATGTTTGCCTCTTTAATTTCACTGCAGTTTTTCCTTAATAATTATTAAAAAAAATACCTAATGTTAGTTTTCACTATTCAGTTACTAGTCCTCACCTTATGGAGATATGAGCTTATGCTTTGGTTTCATCTTCTATGAGAGGCGGTGAAAATGTGAAGTGAAAGTCACGAAAAGCGACAAGTTGAAAAAAAAAAAAAAAAAAACAACAGAAAGAACTGACGAATGAGTATTGATTTTTTTAAGTTTGAAATTTGTTTTTATTAAATTATTATAATAATAATTTTAATCATATTTGGTTTTTCTGTTATAACATTTCAAATTTAAAATACAATTCTAAAATTTTGGGTATGTCGATACAAGGTGTCTATTATTCTATTCTTCGCGATATAAGTATTTATTGAAACCGAGTTGTGAATATTAATAAACAAATAATTGAATGTGACACCCCAACAAAGTTAATTAGGGTAATACTTTTATCAAACACATAAGTCTACTTTAGCAAAACATTCATGAAACATACTTAAAGAGATTAGTTGAGTCGGTTTGATGATTCGGGGAATCATGAAATGTACACACGTTGTCCATGGATTAATGGTTCGAAGAATCACCGGGTGAAACGCATACATACGAGTCTCGAGTCCCGAGAGTTGGTGAAATAACTTAAAAGCGTAAAGTGTCAGGTACTAGATGTTTTACGATCATTATATAACTTGCCTATATGTTTATAGGTATATTAATGTGTTAAATTAGCAATTAATGTGTCGAAAAACCTAAACGCCCAAGTTTGGGTGACTGGCTCGAATCAGGGGCGACTGGCTGCAGGATGCCAAACGACTGGTAACAACTATAAATACCATACTTGACTTGTTTTTTATCATTTGTGCAACCCTAACTCACCCCAAAGTGTTCTCTCACAATCCTTAACCTCTGTTCATCCGTTTTTGCCGTATACACACCATTTTCAAGCTAAAACAAACTTTGGATCCATAAACAAGTAGAGATATAATTAAGGTGCGTGTTCTATCCAAATCCTTTTTCAAGCATTTTCATGTTGTTATTATGAACCCTAAGTGTCTAGGCCCGATCCTTGTACATTTTCATCCGTAAAAACCATTGAAAAACATTCCTAAACTAGATCTAAACATTTCCTATGAGTTTTTCAATAAAAAAAATGCAAACTTTGAATCTAAAACATGGGGTTTCTTGTGTGTATATTGTTAGAATGATTCTAGGAAGTTGTTATGATGATTACCTAGGTGTTAGAAGCATGATGGAATGATATTTGAAGTTGTTATGTGGCTTTATGAGTTTGACCTGTTTTGGGCTTTTAGTGGAATCTAGGATGTAATATGATGATTTGATGCTTGTAACTTGTTAGGTTTTATGTTAGGATGATCATGTTAAAGCTTTATGATGTTTGAATCATGATTATGTGATTGAATCAAGTTATTTGCCATATAGGATAACTTTTGCATGCATTTGATGTGACTTATCCATAATATTATTCATTTTAGGAAAAACTAGCAATTTGCAGGTAAAACGAGGTGTTAATTGGGGCAAAATGGTAGGGTTGGGTTGGATATTGATTGGGGATTGAATTGTGGTGTTCCAATACGTTTCGCGCGTCAAAACAACTAACAATCTGCAGAGGCTGGCTAGCTACTTGTGTGCCTAAGGGGCAACTGGCTTAGCAAGTCGTGTGTTTTGATGTCAGTCGTGTCTTTTAAAGCCAGTAGTGTGTTTTGGAACCTAGTAGCGCGTCTTGACACTCCGTAGCATATTTGGAACCCCGTAACTTATCTGAAAATCTAGTAATGTGTTTTGTGACTCATACGTGTATTGTATTATCTATATTCTAAATATTGTGACCTATTGGTATATGCGGTACATGTTTACATGTTATTGATTATGAACTTACATTTAAGTGATAAACGAATATATCGGGTCACTAACGTGATGTCGGGTCTTGTGTGGTCGTGTCAAACATCAAGCACTTTTTCAAACATACACAGTCATGGTTTGGACAACCAAGGGTTAATTAACCAACGTGTTATCGGTCAACACACTTATAAGTGTATTATGAGAGGTTGCAGGTAATTGGGACTATCAACACACAGACGGTTATTTTACACTAGAAGATGCACCCTGAGGTGAGTTTCACGACCCTTCTTTACTGTTTTCCTGTTGGGGAAAAACATGTTGGGCAAACACAAACATTTAGATAACATATATTACATTATATCACATGTGTACTAAGCGACTCATCTAAAGTCCTTCTAACTATTTGAACCATAAATATGTGGAACATAGCAGGGAAAGTGTGAATAGATGTATTGGATCTGACAAGCCACACCTGTGTTGACTGGAGCTCGCACAGGTGCAAATTGTCATGTCTAACATTACGTCACTTGGGGTGATGACCGGTGACGGGGAAACGAGGCAACTTATTACTATCATTCAGCAATGGTTCATAACGCTTGAGTAACTTGTAACGATGTCTAGCTAGCATCAGATATAAATGTAGATTATAATGGGGATCTGGTTTCAAACAATAACTTATTTTATAAACATAAAACTTGTGAACTCACCAGTTTGATATACTGTCTAACATAATATGATTTCTCAGGTCGCTAAGGTAGCTGCACAAGTTTAGGGCACATCGGAGTCCATAGCGTCCGATTGTCTCATGCATCGTTTAAACTATCATCTAAGAACTATTTTGAAACTATTTACATTGAAGTTTGTTTTGTAAAATAGTTTATGCTTCCGCTATACTTGTCAACCTTTTAAACTAAGTGGTTGTTTATTAAGTTGTTTTTACTTCCTATAGTTGTCGTTTATTGTGACTATTGACTTAGATCTAGGTTTGTTACGCGCCTCGCGGTAAAACCCCGCAAGTGAAATTTGAGGGTGTGACATTGAAGCACAAGCATGTTGTGTTATCAAAACTACCTCTATAAATCGACACAGTTAACATCTTCCGTTATTCTTATCAATAATATGATATAATACTTTATAAAACTCCAAATATACCATTGTGGCATGATTATTTCTATCTACGTTTTGATTCCAAATCGAACAGGTCAAATATAACTAACTTTTTGGTCTGGGCGAATAGGTGGCACCAGACCTGAACCCGCCAAAGCACAGTGCTTTCCGCACATTCAAAATCGTGTAAATGATCTGTTGGATCGCGCAGGCCATCGTACTTGCAGATGCTACTGGGGTTTTTTGCTTGTTGATAGGAGTGGTGGCAATCCACTCCCAAAACTTGGAGTTTTCCGCAAATGACTTTGGCATGTATGGTTTGACCAGGTCGTCATCCACATTGTAATGAGTCTTGTATGTACCCGTTGTGGACCTAGAGACTTTCCCGATTTTTTGGTGATTTTTGACATCATTTGTTTGTATTTTACGATTGTACGCGCATTTTCTTGAAGAAACCACTCGTTCTGGTCGATCTCATTATCATTATCGGTGCCCGGGTGGTTTAAATCCTGGACGGGTTTTTGGGCCCGAGCAATAGTTTGTTTTGTTATAGCTTCAGGAGTTCCTATGTTTCCCTCAAATGGATGAGGGTCCACAGTTGCTGGAAACACCAGAAGTTAAGTAGCGGGATCTGTCATGGGTAAGCTAAAAGATGTGTTTTTGAAACAAGTTTCAGCCGTTACGGATGGCGCCAATGAAGAAAAAACGAGTATCAATGAGTGTTACTTACCTCAATAGAGGTGTGTGGGGTGATAGACTCGCAGTCGCTGCTGGATATAATCTTTTGCTCCACACCTTGGCTGGATTCGAACCTGGAAGATAGAACCTATGGGCCGTATGAAAGGAGGCTACTGCCTAAAGTCACAGTGACTCATAATATCAAACACAAAAATGGTGTTTGGCCCGGTAGGTTGTAAGTGTGTATTTGATGGAATGATCTGAAGTCCTTCACAAAGGAGGTATGAGCTCCTTTATTGTAACATCCGCCCCTTATATTTTTGCCAAGATTACAAATTTAATCCTTATATTATCACATTTACAAATCCAGTCCATGTACTTTTGTTTATTCTCAAATTAATAAAAGCTTGAGTTTCTTTTTATCATTACATATTTACTGATGGGTCTACGTTTTAATCAAATACGTATATTGAAATGATTTTTTAAAACTTATTATAATTTGACATTTATAGGAAACCAAGTCTGGAGGTTAGTTATGCCAGAAATCATTTTTTTATCATATATTTTAACCACAATTAAACAATTACCAATTTCTTTTAAACTTTATGACTAATCATATTACCTCAAAAACAAGTTTCGTGAGTTTCTATTCAACCAATTAATAATATTAATCACCAAATTGATTATTATATTAAACACCAATAAAACATAAAACACCATTATATTTTCAATTACTCTTTCTTTCCTCAATATCCCAACACGAGTTTCACACACAAACACTCTCATTTCTATCATCTTTGCATCATCTTTTGAGTTCATATTGTCATCATCCTCAAGAATTTTGGAGATTTTTGCTTTGGGTTTTCATATATTCTTATTTTTCTTAATCGAACAAGCAAAACCGTAAGTATTCTTAATAAACTTTCACTATTTTCCTTTCATATATATTTCTTCAATAACATTTTATTTATTTGATGATTAATACACTTTAGGGTTTCAATTTCTAGTTAGGGCTTTAGAGTGTTTATGAACAATTTGGGATTTTAGAATTTAAAATATAATTAACTTGTAAAATTCATAACGAATTCATATGTTATCTAAAAATAATGAAATGCTAACCTTAGCTTCAAGCTGATATTTATGACCTGGAATTAGTTTCTATTCTGATTTTGTGGCCGTAGTTTTAATAATTTTATTTTGATTAAATCATGCTTATTTCATTAAAAAATCATATATAATGTATTTAATTGTAAATATTTGTGGAAAACCTATTTATTATATTAGAATACTGATTATGATTTTTGCTACCTGATTTGTATTAGTTTTGTACTTTTATCGAATTTAATTCTTTATTTAAGTTTTAGACAATAAATATAATATAAAATCATTTTTTGTTAGAAAAATTATTTAAGTTTTTAATTAACTTTAAATTTTTATGTGAAATTATGATAATTATGTGTTTGTATATTCATTAAATCATTTAAAAATATTTATAAAGTATTTTCTATATTATTTACATCATTTTATGACTTTATAAATCTATTATTGTATAAACTTAAATTCTTTATCTTATTTAAAATTTCTTTCACTAACCTAATTAATTGGTTGTATTTAATTAATAAATGCAAATAATTAATGTTTCAAAGATGTTACATAATTTAACATTTATGTGACTTCCACCATTTACTTTAGTTCATAACTTTCAAATATAAACTTATAATATTATTATTCATATTTAATCCTTAGTTCATATGTCATATTATTTCAATCAAGTATACATATTTACTTACGTTGCATTTTTAACATATATCGTTATTTACAAGTTAAACCCCAAATTAGACTAGCCATCCTAAGTGCCTTAGACTAGAAACCCTAGACTTATTTTAAGTCCAAACACTTATACATATACCATACTTTTAGGTTGAGACTTCGGGATTCGCCAATTCACGCTCACAACGCGTTAGTGACATAACTATTTAGTGAATGTGAGTATACTTATCCCCTTTTTCGTTTTCTTACACTTTTGGGGTGACTCATGTACACTTATTTATCTCACTGACTTAAACATGTTTTATTTTCATATTCACAATCGCAATTCTTGTATGTGTTTTACTTGTTGATACCTGATAGTGTGTACTTATGACCTTAATCATTAACCCTTGTGTGGCCTACCGTAACAATGAGTAGTACTACGATATGCATCCTTTGTGACTCTGTTGTATGAGACCTTGGTCATTGTTATGTTAACCTACATCACTTGTCGTCTACTATGTATAATCATACTATTGGGCGAATACTATACATATATACTTGATATCTCATTATTCTCGGATATCATTTATACTCCAAGGCTTGATTTTGGGTGACATTTGTACGTAGCTTGAACATTAAATTATAGTCAGTATAACACGTGAATTGCGAAACTCTTTTTCTACTATATCTATTCAAACAGGGTATGCTCACCAATACATTTTTGTATTGACCTATTCTATTTTTGTACATGTTCAGGTTATTTTTGAGACGCCTTTTAAGCCTTTGGAATTTATACTTAGATTTTGGATTTATTGTATTTCAGTTTAGATTGTTAGTTTGAATAATTGTATTTTTGTATCTCATTTCAATGTAATAAATTATTTAATCAATTTATCAATATATACACTTTAGTACCATAAACTATTGAACAATCGTCACTACGTGACATCTCGATGATTCCGTCATCGGTTGGGGTGTTACATTTATATCGGAAGTACCGCCCTACCAATGGTCCACGTGGCGCGATGTCAGTGGCTGCAGTCAGATCTTCTCTGTCTGCGTTGTGTCAGTCTGCTCCTTCTGGAAGGTCATTTGATGTGACGCCTGACATAAAGGTGAACAGTGCAGCAAGTGGGGATGAGGGGGGTTGCACCTTCACTGCTGGTGTTCATACTTGGTGAGCCAGCGCTGACACGCGTTGGCTTGTGATTGGTTCGCGATATCGCTGTGCTGTGTGATGGATCTTGTGCAGATGGATTGCACTCCTTGTTTGGCTCCGCAGGTACCTTGGACTCTGCGGAGGTCTGTTGCCTTCAAACACTTAGCTTTGTGAATGGCATCGATGATTCTGTTCGTGGAGGTCTTGTGAGTCACCAATGTTATGGGGTAGAGTCTGTCTCCTCGCTAGAAATTAGGACCCTATCCCTTCAGGGCTATTAAAAAGCATGTCATTAATTCTAAATACGTCGTCGTTGCCGTAAAAAAAGGGTTAAATTTCTTTACTTTAAAAAGTGAATTAGTTAGGTTCAGGGGCGGACCTAGGCCAGCCGAAGGCGGGCGGGTGCCCCCCTTGAAAAGAAATATTTTAGTGTTATATACGCACGTTAATCTCGTCTGCACCCCTTAAAAATTTTTAATCGCACCCCTTGGACTTTTGAAACCAATGTTTTCAATTTAAAGGGAAGCATACTTCGGCCTTTACAGTTTTGGAGGAGATCAATGTGCCCACCGTCTAATCTAGGCTGTTATGTGTGTATATATGGTGGTGCCTGTTAGCCTGTAACTATGGTGGTGTTTTGTGTTTTGGAGGTGAAGAAGATGACCTTTTCTTTTAATATTTGGTTAATAAATAAGGCTACTAGAAGATAGCTTTTTTAAAGGCTCCGTCTATTGGCACCCCCACCTTCTATTTTCACCCCCTCAAAGCGCCTCTCTTAGGCCTAAGCGAGGTGCTTTGAACTCATTCCGAGGAGGTCAGTACGAGGGGGCAGAAAAAGCTGATTTTTAATTCGAAGCGCCTCGCTTAGGCCTAAGCGAGGCGCTTCGGATCAAATTTTTTTTTTTTTTTTTTTTTTTTGGTCTTTTGAGTTAGTTTTTTTGTTTTTTTTTTTAATATAATTATTATAAAAAATGTTCTTTTGACAAACATCTGGCTAACCTGAATTTCCTTTGGATCAAAATGTCAACTTTTTCCTGCCACCCTCGTATGGTTTGGCTAACCTGTCCAGTTATCAATCTCACTGTCCAACAACTGAATTTTACTTGCTTGCATGAAAAGTAATGATCAGGAACATTCCAAATAACCGTCCAATTTCAGCTTTTGTTTAACTCATGATAGATCCACCAAATCATTTCTTCAAGTTCATTTCACCAAAAAAGGCATAACTGTAATGATCAGAAACATTCCAAATAACTGTTCAATTTCAGCTTTTGTTTAACTATTGTAGCAACTTCCATAGAGAAGTTATCAATCTCACTGAGATGATATCTTCTCTTTAGGTTTTGGAATTAATGAGACAACTTTTCAGTTGTTATCCGAGAGATAGCGGTCAACGATGAAGACAACCTGAATACAACCGGATACCATGGATCAGAGAGATTCAAGCTAATTAAACTCATATCTCAAGTCGGTGCAAGTTATGTTGTAGCTCATATGTTATTATCTCTTCTCTTATTCTCTCTTTCTCAAGTTCTCGATGGATTATTGCTCTCATATCATGGATCAGAGAGATTTAAGCTAGTTAAACTCATATCTCAAGCCGGTGCAAGGTAGACTTAAGCACCTGAACGGGAAGTTGAAATTTTGAATGATGTTCGTCGACTGCACCGAACACACTACAATTATTCACTATTTTATACATACAACACAACTTCATCGTTGACCGTACTGTTCTTCTTGATCTTGATCTTCACACTTGCTTTTGACAAAAGGTCTGGCTGACCTGAAGTTCCTTTGCAACCAGGTAAAAAGGAACTAAGTTGCAGATTCTGAAAGTGGATACCATGGATCAGAGAGATTCAAGCTAATTAAACTCATAGGTAAGAACATTGTGGATGAGGATTGTTTATCTTCCCATTGATTTCAAGTATGTTGCCACACAAGACGAATGTTGCAACATGAGTTCGACCAAGATGACACACGAAGCTTTAGACTCGAACCGGATCCAAGTATTACTGTAATGATCAGGAACATTCCAAATAACTGTTCAATTTCAGCTTTTGTTTAACTATTTTAGCAACTTCCATAGAGAAGTTATCAATCTCACTTCTTACTGTCCATGTTTACCTTCAACGTCCAACGGTAATGAGTAACCTAGTAACCTCTACAATGATGTGATTTGTTTTAGATAAGGAGGTATATGTACAATGAACTTTTTACACTAAATAAAACCGATTAATGTTCTTTATATATAAATAAAACCATTGTACATACCCTCTGGCAATCATCGTTGGTATTAATGGCAAGATATGTGGCTTTAGTCCTTTACGCAGGTTTGCCAGAGGGTCACTATTCATACACACAACTCTTTGCTCTAGTGGTGTGCTCTACCTTTTTGACAAACACCTGGCTAACCTGTCCAGTTATCAATCTCACTGGCAATCATCGTTGGTAGCTATAGGTAAGAACATTGTGGATGAGGATTGTTTATCTATCTTTCCATTGATTTCAAAGGATATTCATGTGAGAATGATTTCGTTACTGTAATGATCAGAAACATTTCAAATAATTGTAATTGATTTCCACGATCTACCTTGACTGCTACAACATAACTTGCACCGGCTTGAGATATGAGTTTAATTAGGTTAAATCTCTCTGATCCATGATATGAGAGCAATAATCCATCGAGAACTTGAGAAAGAGAGAATAAGAGAAGAGATAATAACATATGAGCTACAACATAACTTGCAACGGCTTGAGATATGAGTTTAATTAGCTTAAATCTCTCTTATCCATTGTATCCACTTTCAACTAAATCTTTCTCTGATATACTCTATATCAACCGAAATTGAGTATCATCAATCTGGTATTAGTGGTTGGAAACTGTGATGAAAAAGCTGGTGTGTGTTGAACAAGAAGATGATCAAGGATGCTACAACATAACTTGCACTGGCTTGGGATATGAGTTTAATTAGCTTGAATCTCTCTGATCCATGGTATCCACTTTCAGGTTGTCTTCATCGTTGACCGCTATCTCTCGGATAACAACTGAAAAGTAATTACAAGAAGATGATCAAGGATGCTACAACATAACTTGCACCGGCTTGAGATATGAGTTTAATTAGCTTAAATATCTCTGATCCATGATATGAGAGCAATAATCCATCGAGAACTAGAGAAACAGAGAATAAGAGAAGATATAATAACATATGAGCTACAACGACGTCGTGTTTTGGAAGCTACAACATAACTTGCACCAACTACTTTTCAGTTGTTATCAGACGAGGACTTACCTGTGTTGCCGCATTTAATGAAATTTAACGCACATACCGCATTTATTGACTTTACGTGGTTGATGATGTCAACTTTAAGTCATTGACAATGTTGAGGGTTATTACTTTGTTTTTTAAATTTTTTTAACTTTTTATAATTATTAAATTAAAAAAAAACAACTCAAAACATCAAAACAACTACCAAAATAAATTACCCCCTCGAAGCGCCTCGCTTAGGCCTAAGCGAGGCGCTTTGAATTTAAAAAAACAGATTTTTCTGCCCCTCGTACTGACCTCCTCGAATTCAGCTCCAAAACGCCTCGCTTAGGCCTAAGCGAGACGCTTTGAGAGGGTTAAAATAAAAGGTGGGGGTTTAAATATAACCACCCTTTTTAAATAGGTTTGTAGACTTGTGCTTGTACGCTTCAACTGTATATATGTACAACCATATATGTACAATTTACTAGTGTTTTTTTTAGTTTTCATTTTGATTATTATTAATATAACAATTTTTGTCAAGCTTATGAACAGTATACGAATATGACAGATTTTTCATGGTAATTACGGTTATGTCATCAGTTCAAATTATTATTATATAGGTTTTTTTGGTCTTTTTGTGAGTTTTGTCTTTATATGTTTTTTTTATCTTTATATGCAATAGGCTTAGAAATAGGTTAGGAATATTGGTTTAACCGGCTATACCGGACGGTTCAACCGGGTATGTTGGGTGGTTCAACCGGCCGTACCAGGTGGTTCAACCGGTTGAACATATGTAGTATGCTTAGAAATATGTTAGGAATATTGGTTCAACCGGCCATACCGGACGGTTCAACCGGGTATGTCGGGTGGTTCAACCGGTTGTATTAGGTGGTTCAACCGGTTTAATCGGCCGGTATGAATGGTTAGGAATATTGGTTCAACCGGCCATACCGGACGGTTCAACTGGGTTTGTCGGGTGGTTCAACCGGTTGTACCAGGTGGTTCAACCGAACTGTCGCAATACGTGAGATTGGTTTGTATAAAATTTGTTAAAAATCGGTTTGCCCGGCGGCGAAGCGCGGGTGTTAAACCTAGTTTACTATAATATTCAACTATTATATTATTTAAGTTAGAATTATGAGATTGTTTTTTTTACAACATCTTTTTCTTTTAAAAAAATTAATCCATGAATATCTTTTTCAATATTAAGAGACATAAGTGACGAAATAATTTAGAAAAGAGAAAAGTAAAAATTTCATTAGTTAGATTATTAAGCGAAAATCGCTCGAAATGTTTTGTGAATTCAAGATTCGGGAAAAATTCACAATATTACATGATTAGCCGAAATGTATCCACAACTTTAGATCTTAAAATTTTTTTATGTATAGGTAACGACATTTAAATTATTTTTGACTTTTGATTTCTTTTTGTTGATTATATAATTTTATTATTATTATTTTTGGCCTACGAGTCGACCTGAACCGACCCGGGCCACCTGATCAATAAACGACCCAGAGGGTTATAAATTCCGCACCCCATGAAAACAGTTCCTGGGTCCGCCACTGGTTAGGTTCAAGTTATTACACTTTTGTCCGCAACCCTCGAACCATTGTTCTTTCATGTTCCTTGGTTTGCCTATTAGTTCTGGTTCGGTTACTCGTTGTTTTTTATTGCAACTAGATCAGGGCCGTCTCCGAAAACGTCAAAAAAAGTTTGGGCCTTGAGCGAAAAAGATTTTGGGCCCAAAATTTTGTAAAGATGAATGAATTATAAAAAAAATTAAGTATAGTGCTAGAGCCAAGGATTGAACTTGAGACCTCTACATTAAATTAACATGGTTTTTCCAACTCCACTAACAAGACTTTAATGTATAAAACACAAATATATATCCTAAATATAGAATTTAATATATATATGCGCATATTTTAAAAAAACGTTCGGGCCCATTTGAGGGTCAGGCCCGGAGCCGGTGACCACCCGGCTCACCCTCCCAGCCGGCCCTGAACTAGATAATGTCTAAACAAATATTTACTTTTGCAAGATATTGATGGTAAAACAGTTAAATAAGCAAATATGTGAAAGTATCCAACCATATGTAATAAAATAAAGTTAAAGCACATGATGCGACGTCGTACCTTCTTGTTTTGCAGAACAACACTCGTGCGGTTCCGGCGCTCTTTCAGTGTATTCTACCGCCGTACAAGCGGCCCACGCCATTTTATTTACATATTTTCCCCCAAATACATACTAAATAAACTTTGCCCCCTCTAATTTGCCTTTTTTTTTTTTTTTTCGGTTTACTACGTTAACTTTTTTCAGACAAATTATTGATGGGGTGTTGCTAAATACACTCCTTTTATTTATATTTTTACTGATTGCGCTCCCCCTTGAAGTTTTTTAATAAATACAATTACACCTTACATTTTTAAGCTTTTAAAAATTGCATTATTAAACATCCCTAATTATTCTAGCTAATTATTTTAAGGGTTTATCCACTTCCATAACTTGAATTTTGAAAATATATATAGTATCATACATACTTAATTTCCATAAACAATTTTTTTTGCATCTATAGGTTGAAGGAAGGAACTTAGAATTCAACTTTGAAGAATATACCGCATCTTTTGGTTGAGCCTTTTTGTTACATATAGTTATTCGCATAAAAATACTCTATTTTTTATTTGTACGTATATACAAAAAAAATTCTTTTTACATAATCGACACTATAATTCATTACATGTGTCTGCAAGTTGTGCAAAACTGATCTCATGAGAGGAACTATGAGCCTAAACCACATGACTCAAAAGTCAAACAATCAAACACATATATTTTAAACAATTAGTCACCAACATTTGATCAAAAATGTCAAAAGATCATGTCATTATCTGTTTCTATTATATAATATTCAATTTACTGAATCCCCTAAAATTTTCTTTTACTTAATTGATATATGGTGGAGTACGTGGTGCTTCGGAAGGGGAAAAAAGGGTAACAAGGATCAAAGCTTATTTTAATGGTGATGATGAGAGGGTTAGCTATAAAAGTTTCTTATAGTAAAAGGGTGGAATTTGTAAAGTTGTAAATGGACTATTTTTAGAAAGGGAGTGTAAAAAGTAAAAAGAGGGGGTACATTTAGCCCACCCCTTATTGACGACATCATACCTTTGAATTATATTTAGATGTGTAAACAAGCAGAGCCACACATAACTTATTCAATCTTGGCTTGTTAACATGGGTGCAACATTATAGGGGCGGGAGGGGCAGTTCGACCTCCCGAAATTTTCGCTCGAAAGTTTCGATTATAATTTTTTTTGTATATACGGTTTTGCCCCCTGTAACCGGTAACTTCCGACTCCTAAAGATTTTCGCTCAAGCTTGGCCAATGCTTGTTAAAGACCTGAATTAAATTGAGCATAATTAGGCCTGTAAACGAACCGAACGAACACGAACACATAATCGAATACATTTTTGTGTTCGTGTTCGTTCAGTAAGAAATTTGTCGTGTTCGTGTTCGTTTATGTTCGTTAATTTAAACCTAAACGAACAGTTCATGAACATAAACGAACACAAATAATCAATATAAACGAACACAAATGAACATAAACGAACACAAACAAAAACAAGTTAATAATGATTCATGAACATAAAGGAACATTAGGGTTAGGGTGGAGAGCGGTTGTGAAGTGTGGGGCTATGTAGTGTGGAGACCGGCTAATAAGTGATATGCTTAAAATGTTGGGGTTAGGGTTAAGTTTTTAACATATGAATTAAGGTTACTTAACAGAAGGAAATAAATAATAAAAATAAAGCTAAGTTTAATTAAACGAAAAAAATAAACGAACATAACTGAACGAACACAGCGTGTGTTCATGTTCGTTCGTTTAATTAAACGAACAAAAAATTGTGTTCGTGTTCGTTCATTTATTTAAATAAACGAACATAAACAAACTTCCCGCCGAACAGTTCACAAACGTTCGGTTCGTTTAGAGGCCTAAGTATAATACTTGGGCCCGAGCTTGCTTTATTGAGTTCAAACTGGGTCGTAGGACTAAAAAACATATTATTTATATAATTATTTTCTACTACATCAAATAAATATTTATGTAATAACTATTATAGGAAAAAAATTGAAAAATTAATTAAATTATATATTATTTTACATGTGAATTTATTGTATTTAAATAATTATATCTATCTATACTTACTATTAGGGCTGCAAACGAATCGAACGAACACAAATAAGGCCTTATTCGTGTTCGTTTGTTAAGGAATTCATGTGTTCACGAACAGTTCATGAACATTTGCCGAACGAGATTTTTTGTTCGTTAAGAAAACACTTGTGTTCTTGTTCGTTTGTGTTCGTTTGTTAATTTTGTTCATGAACGCACACGAACACAAACGAACATTAATGAACACAAACAAGTGTTCATTAACACAAACGAACACAAAGAAATATTTATGAACAGAAACAAGCACAAACGAACATATATTAACTTTGGAATAAAATATAATTCTTAAGACATCAGCTAGATCCATTCAAAATATAACTAAATTATCCAAACATATTTACCTCACATATATTATTTATTTGGGTAAATAAAAGAAAATAAAAATTATAAACCCTATTAAATTATCGAACATAAACGAACACGTTACCGAACGTTCACGAACATAAACCAACGAACGCGGCCTCTGTTCATGTTCGTTCGTTTAGCTAAACGAACTTCCCACCGAACGGTTCATGAACTGTTCGTTGAAAGTTCAGTTCGTTTGCAGCCCTACTTACTATAATAGGAGAATTTTGAATGACATAAGAAAAGCTAAGAAAAACTGATATGTCAACACCTTAGCTATGCCAACAATGCTTGTATAATGCGAAAAATGATGTGATTAATCAGCTTAAAATTATAATTAAATAATATCACTTGTCTTAACAGATGTTCAATAGTAGGCCACTCGTCCTTCGTAAATTAATTAAATTATAATGCCACATGCCTTCAGATTTGAGCTCCAAATTCAAATTCAAATTTCAAACGCAAAACCCCTTATACAACTATATAAATGTGACCTTTGTCTCTCTCTCTCAAATAATATACTGCTCTCTCTCAAATTATTCGTGAATGCTTCGTGTCTATCAGTATTCTTAAATTCTTAAATCATAACAGATGCTTCTCTCATACTCACGTTCAAATCGAAGGATTCAAGAATCAGGTAACCAAATTTTAATCGATCATAATAATAAGAATAAAATTGTTCTCTGTGCAATAATCGTGGAATTTTTGTCTGTTCCATTAGCAACCAGAGAATTTTTTGAATTTTTTAGGTTATTAAAATCCAATTCCACTATTATAAGACCATTGGGTGTGGAAGAGGCCCATCATTCATGATGGTACTCCACCTCAGCTGCCACATCAGCGTGGGGTAAGAGCATCATCTCTCCCTTAAAAAAAAAAGAAAAAAACCAAAGAACGATCTATAGGCCCGTCATCCCTCCCTTGACGTTCATACCATTTCCGGCATAGGGGGCGGTGTTTGCCGCCTCGGCATAGCCTTGCCGGCCCCTATGCCGAATCCACACCGAGTGGTCTAACAAACCAAAGCTAAAAGTCTCACATGACATTCAAAAAGGCTAACCTCATCCTTAAGTGTGTCATGTGGCATTATGTGATTTTAGGAAAAAAAAAAATTAAAAACAAAATTGGATTTTTCTCTCTCATGTTTCCTCCCATAACTTTAAAGGCTAATATCTTTTGTATACGAGATTTTTTAAATAAAAAAATTGCACCAAATTTAAGAGTGTTTTATTATCTTTCCAACGACTACCATAGTGCTATATAAAAAATCGGAGAAAAAATGACTATTTTTTGTGAGGTTTTGCTCATACAGGAAAAAAACACTTGTTTAGGTAATTTATTACTCATGTATAGGCAAATCACTAATTATGTTCAAACTAGTAAATATGAATTCTATTTTCAACCAGAGCAGAATAGGTTAAAATCACTCATTTAAAAAAAAGTCACATCTTCAAGATCATCGTCTCAATCGCACCCTACAATAGTTGTTTCTGTCTCTGCTTCTCAAGATCATCGTCTCAATCGCACCCTGCAATAGTTGTTTCTGTCTCTGCTTCTCAAGATCATCGTCTCAATCGCACCCTGCAATAGTTGTTTCTGTCTCTGCTTCTCATCCAAACATATATTTTCGTTTTAATATACTAAATTTCATTTTTATTCAAATATTTAAAATTATTGTTTTATTCATATTGTAGTATATTAGTTTTTATGTTACATCATATCACATATTTTAACACTTCTTATTTGATTTGTCTATCCCGAAAAGCTTCTGCGATATAATCTAGTAAATGTATATAAAAAATAATGAATAAATAATAAATAAACGAAGCGTGAACCAAGCTTAAGATTTAGAAATATTATCTATATATAATTAATCAAACTTGAGTTGATCCCTTAAGTTAAAGAGAGAGTCTCGACTAGAGGTAGAAAAAAAAAACCTAACTTTAGCGTAGTGGATTAGAACAGGAAGCTTTCTTATAAAGGTTTGTAGTGCACACTCAAACACTCATAAAATGTGATCTACCTTAAACCACTACAAGAAACACTACTTTTAGCGGCGACTGTCGCCGCTAATAGTCTCGCTTGTAAAAAGACGTCTCTAAAGGTCCAAGTCGCCTCTAATAATCAGTACACCCAGGATATAATTCTGATTCAACTTCATCTATCAGGAGTTCAAACTCATCACGAGCATCACTACTCTCTGTATCCGAGTTCCCTTCGTTAAGATTTGTATCCTCTTCCATACGCTCCCCTATAAGGTCTTCGATAACGTCATTCATATCGCTTGTTCCCTTAACCTCATCTACAACTACATGAGACAGCCTAATTGGATTTTCACCATGATAGATCCACATCATGTAATCCTTATCGAAACCATTTATACTAAGATGAAATGTCATAGTTCTGAAAGTTACGAAGTCAGAATTATTACACTTTCTACACGAACATCTAATCGTTCCATCTGTGTTGACGAATTGTTGGGCATACTCAATGAAATTGTCAATTCCTTTTTGGTACTCAGTGCACAAACAATTCGGTAATTCAATCCAACTTTTATCAATCGACATCTATAATGTGACTAAAACGTAATTTGGGTTTAAGGCACGATAATTTAAATGAAATATATTATTGACATCTAAAGGGTAGGCTGATAAACCCACTTTTTGAATACCTTATCTCATATATGAATGTGTATTACATGATTGCTTGTCTAAGAAAAAATCGGCAGCATTTCCCCATAGCCTCCAAGTATATAATATAAATATAGGGGAAAGATCCTGTACAAACTGTTTTTTTTGGTAAGAACTGTGAGAATCAAAGGAGGGTATTTTTTTATTTTTTTTTTCAAATTTTTCCCATATTGTTAAACATGTATTATAGTATTGAAAACTAAAAAAAAAAATTGGTGTAGAGTAATTACGTGTAGAGTAATTACATAATTACTCTAGTGTAAACTAGTGTATTTACTTTAATGACATAATTACACTAAAATTTTTTTTTTTTTTTTTTTTTTGTATTATTCATCTAGAAAGTATGTTTAAGCACATAGGAAAAAATTCTAAAAAAAATAAATTTTTTTTACCCCCTTTGATTCTCACAGTTCTTACCGAAAAACACTTTGTATTTGATTTTTACTCTATAAATATATACCCGAGGAGCAAAGAGGAAACGGCAACTGAATCTTTCAAAAACAGACAATCATGTAGTACACATTCACATCCTAAATGAGATAAAGTATTCAAAAAGCATTCCCAAAACAGGGGCTACCCGAAATTAATTACTAAATCAATTTCGGGTGGTTATTTCTAAGCTCACTATGTTTAAAATGAGGATTCGATTTCGGGCATGTCTTTCTAGTCTCAATATGTATTAACATATAAATAAACATGCACGCATACATACTTACATACATACTTACAAACATACACACACATGCATGCTTACAAATTTACACACATACATATACCTACATACCTACATACATACATACACTATATTTTTAAATAAACTTACTTACATATACTCATATATATACACTTACCTACATACATACTTACATACATACACTCACATATACACACATAACATATTTCTAAAAAAATGTACATACATAATATAATTTGAAAAAAAAACATACATACATATTATATTTTGTAAAAACTTACACATATAATATTTTTTTTAAAATCTACATACATAATATATTTTTTTAAAAATACTTATACATAATATATTTTTTAAAATAAAAATACACAATTTAATATAAATATACATACCTAGTTACACACATACAAACCTAATACTAACAATATAAAGCATAAATATTAAAAAAATAATAATTAGCGTGACTAACCGGTATTTCTGACCAATCTTGACGTGGTTCGGTAGATTAGTGCTTCCATACAATCATATTATCATAAAATAAAAAAATAATTAAACAAACTAAAAGAAAAAAAATAAAAAAACAAAAAAAAAAACAAAAAGAAACAAAAAAAAACTCAGAGAGAGAGAGAGAGAGAGAGAGACAGAGAATGGGTGAACACCGGTAGTGGTGGTGCTTCAGTGATGGTGGTTCGGTGGTGGTTCTAAGAGAGTGAGACGAGAGATGAGGGATGAGGGAGCAAAGAGAGAAAGAGAGAGAGAGAGAGAGAGGAGAGATCGAGGGAGCAGAGAGAGAGAGAGAGAGAGAGGAGACATCGAGGGACGAAGACAGATCGATGAGCAGAAGAGGAGGGAAAGTTAAATGGTGGGAGGGAAAAAGAAGAAGTGATGGCGGGTGTATTATTATTTTTGACCAATAGCGACGACTGTTGCCGCTAAAGACGTCGCCGCTATTGGTCTATAGTACGATAAACTCTTATCCCTTGACCTCCTGACCAATCAACGGTCAAGATGTGTTTTTATTTGGTAGGTGGGGATCAAGGAATTAGTGGTGACACCTAGGCGGGTCGTCACTAAAGGCTTCTTTTCTTGTAGTGAACTAAAAGGATTGAAGATGAAGTTTGATTTATACTTAGGAAAATATCAATGTATGTCAAATTTGTCTTAATGGGTCACCTCAGACTTACCTTGACTAAGTTAGCTTAAACTGTTAGAATAAATATACATTATGTTAGTATATTTATCTCTATAGCCATTATAATGATTTATAATGAAAACTGATGATGAATAGTTTCATCAGTAAAAGTATTTGGTAATTTGGTAAATAGTAAAAGTAAAGTACAACAAACTTTTACACAAGTTACAAGTCTTTGTAATATCTCTAGCCATATATAATAATTATATATATATTAATGAAAACTGATGATGAATAGTTTCATCAGTAAAAGTATTTGGTAATTTGGTAAATAGTAAAAGTAAAGTACAACAAACTTTTACACAAGTTACAAGTCTTTGTAATATCTCTAGCCATATATAATAATCGATTCCACATGTTGCTCAACTACTTTTGTCATCATATCTGGAAATTGCTGGTTATTCCACGTGGTGTTCTGTTTTTTACAGCACCTCTACAAATTGCTGGTGTGTAATGGAGAGACGGTAGTACCAACACTAAGTCCACACCTCTACTCACTTCATAAACCATACATAATCCGGTGACACTCAACAATTGGGGCAAACCGGTAGAGAAGCACCTCTTCTTCTATCCTCATCAATAGTAGTGGCCAGAAAAAAGCGAATGGTAGCAAAGAGGGAATTTGTGGATTCTGGTGGCTGGCGTGAAGTGCCGCGGTGTGGATATGAACAAAGGTGGATTTCTTTTTGTGTTTATTGCTCTGGAAGACGGAGACGTCCGTCGGAGATAGTAAACGGGTTACCGGAAGACGAGGCTGAGAAAACGGTGTGGCTGAAATGAGGTAGGTCACAGTTTTAAACAAAGGGTTCATTGAGATCACCTGTAAATCCATGGTTAGGGATGGTGTTAACAATGACATGGATTCTATTTTCCGATTTGAAAATTGTGTTGAAGAAGTTTGGTGGAAGGAAAAAGGAGTTGCTTTGGAAAAGTCAAACTAATACGTATTTGCACAATCAAAAGTCTCTACAAACATTATTATTATTAATTTTTTTTACTTGATTTTATGATTTATATGTATTTTTTAAATATATGATATATGATATATAC
Source organism: Ambrosia trifida (assembly GCA_028751855.1). Classification (NCBI taxonomy): domain Eukaryota; kingdom Viridiplantae; phylum Streptophyta; class Magnoliopsida; order Asterales; family Asteraceae; genus Ambrosia; species Ambrosia trifida. The sequence continues at coordinate 43,700,289 of CM054125.1, forward strand.
AACGACCAAACATCGATATTGGTATGCCGACACCATAATAGTACTATAACAAACTAAACTGATATCGACTGAACAACACCGATACATGCATTTGATTTTGTGGTTTCTGATTTATGTATAACGCTTGCTGGTATCGTACTCCATCGGTAATGTAATAAACTAAACTGATACCGATTGAGTTCCCGCAGCGAAGCGCGGGGAGTCCAACTAGTTATAATGATTTATATAATGATGATCAATTATTAATATTATCCTAAGCCCAATAACATATATGTCTTTGATGGGCGGATTATCATTATATGGGCCTTATTAGGGTGTCCCCTATGTATGTACAAATATAGAAAGCTTATTATGAGAATAGGGTTGACAAAAACATAACACCATAATGACTATTAGCCGTCCCTTTTTACTCTCATCTCTCTCAATGTGTTCATAACTTAAGAACACATAAACCATCATAACTACATACCCTAAAGGGAACCCGAACACATTGACAATCATGTCGACCTCAACTTTCTCAGCATAAGTACCAGGTCTCACGAATCTATCAGGTATTACTATTATTATTATGTTTTCCATTACATACTCTCAAAACTGATCAACATGTGGTATCAAAGCAATGTTGCTCAATCATTTTTGATTTTTTTCCATTAAGATCTGAAATTAAGATCGGAAAACAATTATGTTAAAATCTGATAATGGTGTTTTGGGTTCTAATAATTTTTCGGCTAATGATTTAGGTTTCAATTAATGAATATTAATTTTTTTTAAACCGTGTTCATGTTTTTTTATGATGATTATTCTCGAAATATGTTTATAAAAATTAATGTTATTAGATTTCGATTCCAGATTACATTATGTTTTTTGATGTTTAAGTTTATTTTCGGTTGATGTTATTGTCACACCCTCAAATTTCCACATGCGGAGTTCTACCGCGAGGCGTGTGACACACCAGGATCCAAGTCAACGGTCACAATAAACGACGTCTAAATGTAAAAACATACGTAAACCAAAAACCATGCATAAGTATAAAACCAACATTCAAACAGTGCGGAAGCATTTAAAGTTTACAAAAGTCATGCATAAGTAAACATAAGTTCAAAAGTTCATGATTCCAAAACGTGCAGATGAGACCCTAGACGCGAGACGACTCCAGTGCGACCTCGTGCGCCTATCCGACAGCTGCTACCTTAGCGACCTGAGAAAACATGCTAAAAGAGTCAACATATAATGCTGGTGAGTTCACAGGTTTTAAATTAAACGTTTAAAGTGTTCCTTCGAAAACCGTTACCATCACAATTACTACTATGCTTATGAGAACGCCAACCCGGCGCAGAATGAGATACTCATACGGGTGAAACCATTACTGACTGAGCCGTGTGTTACCCTTAGTTCCTATGGGCTACCGTCATCGCCGGTAGACCTTGTTTTGTTAGAGACAATATGCACCCGCCCGGTCCAACCGTCGAGTGGGGTTTGTCAGTTCCCAATAGCGCTATCCATATTTCCCCGCCATATACCCATGTTAGTGGTTTCAAGGGATTTTCGATGAACCGTATAGTACGATAAGTGAGCCATAGTATAACGTGATAAAGAGTCATGAGCCATAAGAGTTTAACAAGTCATAAGTCATAAAAGAGTTTTAAGCATGTTTCTCCCCCGAAAACATAAACAGTAAAATGTGGGGCCGTGAACTCACCTTAGGTTGCGTATTCCGTTTAAGAGTAAACCGTTTGCGTGATATGAGTAAACCGTCTGTAAGATATGATAGCCCCAACTATTGGCGACCTATCATAAGATATGTGTCAAGTTAGACTAATAACCCATCGGGTTCATTAGTCCCTAAGTCCAGTCCATGACCATTATGTGTCCGAAAAGCATGTTTAACCGACAACCAGACCACGTAAGACAAGACTCGACATCCCATTGGTGACCCGACATTCCACGTGTTAGATAAATATAAGACATCATGCCACATATGCAATTAAACACTTAATACGCGCAATAGTTCACCTAGTCTAGCATAATATCCGATTAACGCATAAACAGGTCCGAATACGTGTTACTAAGTCATTGGGTGAATCCCGGGGTTCCTATCATGTTCCTAGGCGTCAAATCATGTTCCGGGATGTTAAAATATACATACAGCAGCATTACACGCGATTAGGAATCAAACTAGCATTTAGGAAAAGTCAACATGTGATTAGGGTTGGTCAACAGGCGATTACAAGGGCTAATCGCCTATATATACACGAGTAGGGTTCCCATTCAGGCGATTATGCCCCTAATCGCCTATAGCATAGGCGATTAGGATGCCCAATCGCCTATTGTGCAGCTGATTTGGTTTTTCGCGCGTTTAACCCTCCAAATCAGATCCGAAACGTGTAAAAACACCCAATAATCATCCTAACACATTAACAAACATATTTCAAGCAAAACCCCTAAGTTTTCATCATTCTAACAGTTCCGAATGCGAGCGTTTTCCCAAAATGGCAACTTAGCATGTAAACATCACATCAACATGCAAGAACTTGCCCTAAATAGCAAATATCCAGATTAAATCACATAACCACGTTGTCCGATAGCATCCTACTGTTCTAGCATCATCCTATAACAAACCCTAACATCATACAATCAACAACATACCCCATACCATCCTTAATCATCAAAAATCCTTCAAATGGGTCAAAACATCAAGTATCAACAATACACCACCAAAACCATTCAAACTCCTAGGATATCATCATACTAACTTGTATCAGCAATAAACATCATAATAACACAAGAACAACCATGATTCAATCCTAAAAATCCTATCTTTAAACACATATAACACATATAACACATGTAAAGGTGTGGGTTTGTTTAAAAACGGTTTTAAATGGATTTTCAAAGATAAAAACATTTATAAGTCAGGTCTGGACGTTTAGGGAGTATAACATAATCAAATAAGGGTTTGGGTTTGAAGAACACACCTTGTAATCAAGAGGTGATGATGGATTAAGCTTGAAAATGGTGGTTTTGATGCAAAAACGAGTTCCAGAGGGTGTTTGTGTGTTGGGTTATGTTATGGGACGGCTAGGGTTGCACAAATGATGTTTTGGAGGTCAAGGGTGGTATTTATAGGCGTTTTTAGTCGTTCAGCACGTATCACGCGAGTATGCAGACTTATACGCGATTAGGGAGCCTAATCGCATGACTGTTCATGCGATTGGGGCCTAATCGCATGAATAGTCATGTGATTAGCCCCTACTCGCCTATAATCACCCTCCAATCGCCCCTTTATAGGCGATTAGGCTATTCCCCAAAAGCCTAATCGCCTGCAGCCTCTGTGTTCGTGTGTTTTGCGCGTTAAACCCCGTTTTAACACATGTTAGCACATTTTCACATACCGACAAGTCACATAATGATTGTAAACATATAATGCATGATAAATAACACGTTCCCGCCCGATCACCAATTCCCGGGACCCGAGACTTGCGTATGTTAAAACCCTAATGATGTGCGATTCGACTCGACCGACCTTGTTATGTGTAACGTATGCGCGACTCGCTAAGGTAGACTTACTAAGTTTTCAAAAGTTAGTTACCGAAAGTTGCCGGGTGTCACATCATCCCCCCGTTGAAAGAATTTTCGTCCCGAAAATTTCCCGAAATCGAGGAGAGAAAACAAATAAGGAGAAAAATTTTCCGGGTCGTCACATCATCCCCCTGTTGAAAGGAATCTCGTCCCGAGATTCTTTCGGCTTCAACAGTAATGAGTGTCGACCTCTGTGCCCAAGTAACGTCTCCCCAAAATACAACAAGTGAAGGTCATAAACCAAACGTGCCAGTGACAACCGGGGAAACCACTTTCCCCAAATATGAGTATGAGACAAGAGACCCCCGATGAAAGCCTACTGGAGACTACTATGATCGGTATAACTAATCCACCGGTACCGTCCAAGTAGCATTCCCAAAGGACCCTCATCGACCCAAAGAATGAGAAACAGCGACCAAACCACAATGGAAACACCCGAAACACGAACGCACAATAATGCGGATAAAAGTATAACCAAAGCGTAACAAGAGATAAGAGAGAATACGTACGGGTAACAGTGTCTGGGTCCACCTGGTTCTCTCTAGCACCGATCACATAAGCATGAGCACGAGTAAACCGGCCACCGCCTTCCTTGTCCCCATCCTTCCCTGCAGTCTCTGTGCCCCCTTGATTCAACTTGGGACAGCTTCGCTTGAAGTGCCCCGCTTCTCCACAATGAAAGCAACCCTGGTTCCCCTGTGGAGCAGGGGTAGTAATAGCAGCAGTCTGAGTCGTCCTGGAAAGGTTGACCCTGCAATCCTTGGCATGATGCCCCGGTTTCTGACAACGCTCACAGCGAAAACTCTCACAAGTACCATAGTGATGAAACCCACAACGTCCACACTTAGGGCTTTTCCCAGCATAGCCCCCCTGTTTCTGGTCCGATGCTGGCCCAGAAGCTTCAGTCTTCTTCGCTGCCGGTTGTCGCTGAGTCCCCGATGAACCCTTATCCACGCTTTCCCACTTCCTCTTGTTCTCAGCCGGCGCCTTCACAGAAGAGCCCCTAGGAGGCAAGACACCCTCAGAAATCTTCAAGTTGGTCATCTTAGTAGCTGACCGCACCGCCTCTGACATAGTAGTAGGATCCCTAGCAGACACCAATCCCGCAATCTCTGGCACCAAACCCGCAAGATACTGCTCTATCCTCTTATACTCTGGTGTAGACAAACCTGGACACATCACTGCTAGCTCGTTGTGCCTGATCGTGTACTCCTCAACCTCAGAACCAACCATCTTAAGATTCCCATATTCCTGTTCCAACCTCTTAATCTCCTCACGCGGGCAATACTCATCCTTCAACCTACGCACAAAATCCGCCCAAGGCATGGCGTTGGCCTCCCCAAGACCAAGTGTCTGTGTGACGCAGTTCCACCACGTCAAGGCGGCTCCTACAAAAGTCCCCGAAGCAAACTTTACCCAATCCACTGCTGGAGTCTCACATAAAGCAAATACCGACTCCGTCTTCTCCAACCACCTGAGTAACTCCACAGCTCCCTCCGTACCCTGGAAGCTGAGAGGCTGACAATCCTTAAACCGCTTATAGGCAACACCTGCCTGAACCGGAGGAGCAGCAGCACCCATGAAAGTCTGCTGGGCTGCCTGAAAAGCAGCTAGTGCAACGCCCAACTGTTGCTGCATCATCTCATTGAGTTCCTCATGCGTCATAGTGATGTTACCACCACCTCTACCCCCACCACGGCGTCCACCTCCGCCACCACGGCGTCCACCTGCACGTCCACCAGCGCGACCAGACATGTTCTGCCAAAACATGAGACGAGACACTCAGTACCACAAACAAACCAAGCTACAAGTGACCAAACGAACTCAGAATGCGGTTCCAGCATGACCGTTAGTCCGAACACAAAGTCCACCAAGATTTTCATGCATTTCGATTTGTGATTTCGTGTGCACCCGAAATAACAAATCGCTCTACATGGTCCCCTAGGCGTGCTCCGAGCTAGAACTTCGAGTCACCCGATAACCACATCTCCGAATGATATGACTAACTCAAAAGATCGATAAATAAGTCCCCTCGGCTGTAATCCAGAGAAGAAAATAAAGTGAAGCTAAAAATAGCCAAGAATGAGATAAGTAATGTGACACTGTATGGTAAGGAGACCGACACCCCGACAAGGTTAGTATATTTGCCCAAAAGACACGACTCAAATGTATGTGACCGTCTAGTGTGTGAGACTCGGCTATAGTCTAGACTCTACATGCAGTCCTAGTTCACTATAACCATTGGCTCTGATACCAATCTGTCACACCCTCAAATTTCCACCTGCGGAGTTCTACCGCGAGGCGTGTGACACACCAGGATCCAAGTCAACGGTCACAATAAACGACGTCTAAATGTAAAAACATACGTAAACCTAAAACCATGCATAAGTTTAAAACCAACATTCAAACAGTGCGGAAGCATTTAAAGTTTACAAAAGTCATGCATAAGTAAACATAAGTTCAAAAGTTCATGATTCCAAAACGTGCAGATGAGACCCTAGACGCGAGACGACTCCAGTGCGACCTCGTGCGCCTATCCGACAGCTGCTACCTTAGCGACCTGAGAAAACATGCTAAAAGAGTCAACATATAATGCTGGTGAGTTCACAGGTTTTAAATTAAACGTTTAAAGTGTTCCTTCGAAAACCGTTACCATCACAATTACTACTATGCTTATGAGAACGCCAACCCGGCGCAGAATGAGATACTCATACGGGTGAAACCATTACTGACTGAGCCGTGTGTTACCCTTAGTTCCTATGGGCTACCGTCATCGCCGGTAGACCTTGTTTTGTTAGAGACAATATGCACCCGCCCGGTCCAACCGTCGAGTGGGGTTTGTCAGTTCCCAATAGCGCTATCCATATTTCCCCGCCATATACCCATGTTAGTGGTTTCAAGGGATTTTCGATGAACCGTATAGTACGATAAGTGAGCCATAGTATAACGTGATAAAGAGTCATGAGCCATAAGAGTTTAACAAGTCATAAGTCATAAAAGAGTTTTAAGCATGTTTCTCCCCCGAAAACATAAACAGTAAAATGTGGGGCCGTGAACTCACCTTAGGTTGCGTATTCCGTTTAAGAGTAAACCGTTTGCGTGATATGAGTAAACCGTCTGTAAGATATGATAGCCCCAACTATTGGCGACCTATCATAAGATATGTGTCAAGTTAGACTAATAACCCATCGGGTTCATTAGTCCCTAAGTCCAGTCCATGACCATTATGTGTCCGAAAAGCATGTTTAACCGACAACCAGACCACGTAAGACAAGACTCGACATCCCATTGGTGACCCGACATTCCACGTGTTAGATAAATATAAGACATCATGCCACATATGCAATTAAACACTTAATACGCGCAATAGTTCACCTAGTCTAGCATAATATCCGATTAACGCATAAACAGGTCCGAATACGTGTTACTAAGTCATTGGGTGAATCCCGGGGTTCCTATCATGTTCCTAGGCGTCAAATCATGTTCCGGGATGTTAAAATATACATACAGCAGCATTACACGCGATTAGGAATCAAACTAGCATTTAGGAAAAGTCAACATGTGATTAGGGTTGGTCAACAGGCGATTACAAGGGCTAATCGCCTATATATACACGAGTAGGGTTCCCATTCAGGCGATTATGCCCCTAATCGCCTATAGCATAGGCGATTAGGATGCCCAATCGCCTATAGTGCAGCTGATTTGGTTTTTCGCGCGTTTAACCCTCCAAATCAGATCCGAAACGTGTAAAAACACCCAATAATCATCCTAACACATTAACAAACATATTTCAAGCAAAACCCCTAAGTTTTCATCATTCTAACAGTTCCGAATGCGAGCGTTTTCCCAAAATGGCAACTTAGCATGTAAACATCACATCAACATGCAAGAACTTGCCCTAAATAGCAAATATCCAGATTAAATCACATAACCACGTTGTCCGATAGCATCCTACTGTTCTAGCATCATCCTATAACAAACCCTAACATCATACAATCAACAACATACCCCATACCATCCTTAATCATCAAAAATCCTTCAAATGGGTCAAAACATCAAGTATCAACAATACACCACCAAAACCATTCAAACTCCTAGGATATCATCATACTAACTTGTATCAGCAATAAACATCATAATAACACAAGAACAACCATGATTCAATCCTAAAAATCCTATCTTTAAACACATATAACACATATAACACATGTAAAGGTGTGGGTTTGTTTAAAAACGGTTTTAAATGGATTTTCAAAGATAAAAACATTTATAAGTCAGGTCTGGACGTTTAGGGAGTATAACATAATCAAATAAGGGTTTGGGTTTGAAGAACACACCTTGTAATCAAGAGGTGATGATGGATTAAGCTTGAAAATGGTGGTTTTGATGCAAAAACGAGTTCCAGAGGGTGTTTGTGTGTTGGGTTATGTTATGGGACGGCTAGGGTTGCACAAATGATGTTTTGGAGGTCAAGGGTGGTATTTATAGGCGTTTTTAGTCGTTCAGCACGTATCACGCGAGTATGCAGACTTATACGCGATTAGGGAGCCTAATCGCATGACTGTTCATGCGATTGGGGCCTAATCGCATGAATAGTCATGTGATTAGCCCCTACTCGCCTATAATCACCCTCCAATCGCCCCTTTATAGGCGATTAGGCTATTCCCCAAAAGCCTAATCGCCTGCAGCCTCTGTGTTCGTGTGTTTTGCGCGTTAAACCCCGTTTTAACACATGTTAGCACATTTTCACATACCGACAAGTCACATAATGATTGTAAACATATAATGCATGATAAATAACACGTTCCCGCCCGATCACCAATTCCCGGGACCCGAGACTTGCGTATGTTAAAACCCTAATGATGTGCGAATCGACTCGACCGACCTTGTTATGTGTAACGTATGCGCGACTCGCTAAGGTAGACTTACTAAGTTTTCAAAAGTTAGTTACCGAAAGTTGCCGGGTGTCACAGTTATTCAAGAACTTCATTAGAGAAACCGAAAATTCCTTATGTTTTGGTTAGTTTTAGGATTGATTTGTTATTTTCTAAAGTTAAGGGATGTAACAACCTAAGATTATCCCTTAAAATAAGGAAACAACTTAAATGATAATCAGTAACTTTGCTAACCAAATTTTAAACTGTAATGATAATATTTCCGGATTAATAACAAATTAGAGATTTTGAAACTATAAGGGTTTCTAAACCCATAACTTGTTTCCGAATCCATAACTTGTTTTCCGGACTTAATGGGTCTCTGATCCCATAACCTTGTTTCCAGATTAAACAAATCCAAATCAAAATTAAAGATATACTCGGTTCCACAAATAGCTCGATTAAAAACTTGTTCTCGAAGGAACAGGGGTGTCTGACCTCATGGCTTGTGTCCGAACCATAACTGTGTCCGACCAAGCATAAGTGTGTCCGACCTCATAAAATTGTTTCCGAACCCATTAGGAGTTTCCGACCAAGCAACTTGTTTTCGAGCATTAGAGTGTTTCCGACCCATGAGAGGGTTTCCAATCCATAACATAGTTTCCGGCTATAAATAGTTTTCGGATCATAAGTTGTTTCCGAATCAGCATTAATGTTTTCGAACTTCAAAGGCGTTTCCGAATCAACATTAATATTATTTATGAACTCGAGGTGGTTTCCGGATCACTTGGGTTTTGCCGAATAAACTAGTTCTCCCTTTAGGTTCGAATTAGGTTCGCGAATCAAATAGTTCTCGGATATCTTATGTATAAATTATTCCGAGAACACTTAATATTTCAAGAACCACTATTTTTTTAAGAACCTTATGAAGTTTCGAGAACCTTATAATATTCGTAAAACCATTACTTTTCGAAACTCATTATTTTCTCACGGGAAATCTTATCTAATTTAAAGGTTTTGAAGAAACATAACGTATCAAGTTTTATCAAAACATTATTTCAAACCTTGCTTAACTTGCAATAACATTTTGAGTGTCACTTCTGCCCAAAGGTGACGTGTCACATTAATTAGTTCATTATTTAAGGTCTCGTTAAGCATTGTAGCTTAGTTCACATAATGTCCATAAGGTTTCAGCATTTGCCCAATGGTGATGTGAAACAGATTATGTTGGTGAACCAAGTGTGTTGCATTAGAACTTTGAGTGTCTCACTTCTGCCCAAAGGTGATGTGTTACATTCACTGTTAGCAACTTAATATTTAAATAAATAGTGTATAGCCAAAGCTAGAGCATGTTATTTAAGTAGCTTATGTTGGTGTTATGATTTTATCACGTCTTCATTACAAAATTGATCTTCACAATTAATGATCCTTCATTAATATAATGATCATTATCTAAGTCTGCCTTACATCAATACACGTAACTCAAAACTAATCTCACATTCTTCTATAAATTACTATTTCAACTAAGTAATCTACTCTAATTATCAAAAATAAGATGTTTTTTCTTAAATTTTGTTCTTATTAAGTTACCTCTTAAGACATGACATTCCTACGCTCGATCTGATAAAGTATTACAGAATAACATTGAGCATAAGAAAGTGGGATACGCAAAATGTCTCTTATGGTAATCAAGAATGCTTTTACTGATTCACATCAGGTGAGCTATTAAAGATTCTGAAATTCCTAAGACTAATGTATTATTTATGCAAATGAAAGAATATAACGAATTCCTAAGAAGCATGAAATAAATAAATCTAACTCTATGGTTAAATGAGATCTGTGAATACATCTTAATATTGAATAACGTGACCCATAAAGCTAAGGGGTTACACATAGAAATCAATAAATTTCTAGTGCATAATAACTTTTCCATCAGTATGATTAGATGCATTATAAATCAACTATAATACTCAGAAACATCAAAGTAAAATGAGTGTGTTGATAGCGAATTACGTACAGGAAAATGAACGCATTAAACTAGAAAAGTTGATGTAATTCACCTTACTACTATTAAACCTAAAAGATGAAGAATAATTACCATAGAGAGGATAATTCTAACGTTTGGAAACAAAATACAAGTACTACTTTCAGCTATAAGTTTCTCCAAAAAGAAAGTCTTACTAAGCAAAGTTGTGCCATTAAGAATAGGCATAGGCAATGAGATTACCCATAAGTAAGGAGAACAGCTGGCTAAGATATATAGTGCCTAATTAAGGATAGTTAACTCCACAAATGCTAATGAATTCCAATTAACACATTGTGACACCCGGCATATTCAGGTTAATACTTTTCATACGTTACATACATACGTTTCATACTTTGCATACATACGAGTCTACCTCAACGAAAACATTGAAAACAACTACTTAATATCATACTTGACCGGGTCGGTTGACTCGTGTCGATGATTCGGGAATCATCGGGAGTCATTACAATGGTCCGAGGGATCATTGGGTGTCGGTCCATAACCATGTGTACAAGGATTGGCGATTCGTAGAGTCGCCGGGTTATCGCACACACGTAAATCTCGAGTCCCGGAAATTGGTGAACGAATGGGAACGTGTTAGTTATTATGTATTATGTGCTTACAAACATTATATGACTTGTCGGTATGTGAATACGTGTTTATATGTGTTAAAATAGTGATTACGCGTAATTGCATGACATTATAGGTGATTACGCGTAATTGCATGACATTACAGGTGATTACGCATAATTGCATGACATTATAGGTGATTACGCGTAATTGCATAACATTATAGGTGATTACGCGTAATTGCATGACATTATTGGTGATTGGTCTAATTGCATGTAAATAGGGGGTGATTAGCCTAATCGCCCGTAAGATAGGCGATTGGAGGAAATTTTATGGGCGATTGGGCTAATCGCTAGTGACTACACGCGATTAGAGGCCCTAATCGCCTGTAGCTGCTGCACAATCGCCTGACGCGTACTAAACGACTAGAAACGCCTATAAATACCACCCTTATGTTGTAAAACATCATTTGTGAAACCCTAATACACCCCAAAGCCACCCCACACCTTATTCAACCTCTGAAACACGTTTCTATCAAGAAATCACATTTCCAAGCTTTACACCTCATAATCTTACAATTTCAAGGTGTGTTCTTCATCCCAAACCTTTGTAATGATATTGTTTTGATCCCTAAAGGTCCAGACCTGGTTTCTAAACATTTGTGTCTTTGAAAACTCATTAAAATCAGTTTCTAAACCAACCCAAACCTCTATGCTTGTTATATGTGATGTATTCATGCAAGATAGGATTTTTATCGTTTAAACATGGTTGTTCTTGTGTTATTGATATGTTTCTGATCTAAATGAGTTGATATGATGTTAACCTAGGAGTTTGAAGGTTAATAGATGTGTATTATTGATATTAGGCATTTTGACCCGTTTGAATGATTATGAAGGATTGATGATGATATGTTGTGTTTTGTTGTTTGTTTGAGGTTAGGGTTTACTCTAGGATGATGCTAGAACAGTAAGATATTGTCGGACAACGTCAATATGTGATGAAATCTGGATATTTGCTATTTAGGGTAAGTTTTGCATTTTGATGTGATGTTTACATGCTAGTTATGCTATTTTGGGAAAACGCTTGCATTCGGGATGACTAGGATGATAATAAATTAGGGGTTTTTGTTTGAAATAGTTGGATTAATGTTTTGGGTTTGATGTTGGGTGTTTCCACATGTTTCGGATCTGATTTGGAAGATTAAACGCGCAAAAAGATGACACAGTGCAGCAGGGGCGATTAGGGGACCCTAATCGCCTATAGTAGAGGCGATTGGCCCCAATCGCGTGTAACAGGAGGCGATTGGGAGCCCAATCGCTAGTATATCAGGCGATTACACTCCTAACCACCAGTTGACTTTTCCTAATTGCATGTTTGATTCCTAATCGCGTGTACTGCTGCTATATGTGTATTTTAACATCCCGAAACACGGATTGACACCTAGGAACATGTTAGGAACCCCGTGACATGTCCAATAACTTAGTTATACGTGTTCGGACCTGTTTATGCGTTAGTTAGGCTTCATGCTAGATATAGTAAACTGTGGTGTATACTAAGTGTTTGATTGCATATGATTGCATGATATCTTGCATTCGGCTAACACATGGGATGTCGGGTCACCAATGGGATGTCGAGTCTTGTCTGGTGTGGTCGGTTAAACGTTTACACATCATTTCCAATGTACACAGTTATGGTCTGGACTGTTGGGGACTAATCAACCTACGGGTTCTTAGTCTAACATCTTATACGCTCGTCATGATAGGTCAACGGTAGTTGGTGCCGTCTATTGAGCGGGTTTACTTGTCTTCAAGGGGAAGCAGCATCAGGTGAGTTTCACGGCCCCACTTTAAGTCTTTACATTTCGGGGGAGACACATGCCTTATACTTATTTCATAAATTATCATGTTATACTAGTGTTAATTCATTTACATACTATACGATACGTAAAGTCCCAGGGAAACCATGAATGTGCGGGGCACAACGGGGGAAATGTGGATAGATCTATTGGGACTGACAGACCCCACTCGTCGGCTGGGAGCCGGGCGGGTGCATATTGTCTCGGTCATAACTCTACCGTGGGACGGTAGTGCATATCGTTTCGGGCAAAATCATATATCGTTGTCTGTAATGGCTTCCAGGTTGTAGTAGTATTATTCATGTGTCTAGCTAATGCTATCATTTCTAACATAGTGATAACATGATGGATTTCATTACTTAAACGTTTAACATGAAACCTGTGAACTCACCGGCATTATTTGCTGACGTTTTTAGCATGTTTGTCTCAGGTCGTTGAGGTAGCAGCATTGCATAGGCGCACGGAGTCACACGGCGTCTAGGATTCATATGCATCTTATTTAGCATTTTTAGACTTTTATGCTTTTACTTTCGAGTTGTAATAAAGTTTTACGCTTCCGCAGCAATGAATTGTTTATGAAAACTTAATGGTTTGTTTATGTCGTTTTTACATATCATATAGTGTCGTTTATTGTGACCGTTGACTTAGATCCTGGTTTGTCACGCGCCTCGCGGTAAAACCCCGCACGTGGAATTTGAGGGTGTGACACACATAATGGTTGAGTCTAGTTTTATACGTTTCCTTACCGTAATTCAACAAATACTTAAGATGAGAGTTTGTGGCAAAATTAAGGGTCTACTAACCATTAATAACTGATCTTAGTGTTGAAGCTTTATGATACCTTACGATATTCTTGAGATTACTCATAATTTAGTATCAATACTAAAAGCTACAATTTTTTTCGAGTTACAAGGTTTTAATGACCAAACCAAAGCCACTATTAAGTTAAACTCTCATATTGTTTGTTGTCATTATCTGAATAGAAACCTCATGAAATAAAACTAGATGATCCAATAACGTTTTCACAACTTTGTAATCATGAAAATAAGAATTTAATAAAGGAAAATGAGACCCATGCAATTCATCCAGTAAGACCAAAATTTCATGAGAAATCATGACCATGTCACTAAAGGATGTTTGGCTATCAAATCTCATTCTCACTGATTTTAAAGCATGTGTTAAACGCCCTAAACATTAAACGGCGAAAGGAATAAATAGGTTTCCATCATAAGTCATAACTAATTGACATTAGTGGAGCTTAGATAAATATCTAATTGTATCTATTCCGTTTCCTACATACAGTATTAAAGAAATCAATTCATATATACTTAATAAGATTCATTCTAAGTATCTCCTTAAAATACATTGGACGATAAGGGAAATCAAGTATATAATATATGAAATATTCTCGTTCACACGCATCGTTAAAACTTATTATGTGGAGATACTAAGAGACCTAAAAGATTAGTGGGAGCATTAGATGTCCTACTTATGACTTGCAAAAGTTACAGAGGTGGGTGGAACGAAAATTTGGATCTATCCTCAAATTACACCTCTTGCATTGGACAATGCTCTATCACAACTTGTCTCCTTAGCATTTAACGTGCCCCTAACAAAGTTTTGTGGATGCCTAAATATGGGCGAACTTAGATTTCTTACTAAAGTAATCATCATTAAGAGAAACGACAATAAACATCATTAGGTTGTTTTCTCTATTAAAATCTATGTATTTTCCAAATGTTAGACCTTAAGCATGCTGAATTCATTAAGATTTCTAAGGTAAGTAGGAGCGGTAAAAGTCCATATTATGACTTTTTGGAAGTACAAGATGCGGGGGAGAGACTCATTAAAATTTGAGACTCATTAAGTTTAACTCCGAATTTAAGTTCGATTATTCCTCTTGTACACCTTACTGCACCAACTCTTATACATTTAGAAACTAATATTGCTCCTTATATACCTGAAAATAATAATGCCTAACTAATGTTATGTTTGTATCATAATAAACCCGATGTTCAACTCAGGATGTCATCTAAGTCTAAAAGCCCATTAAATTTGATGATTATGTAACCTGCCTGACTAACATAAAATGGATGTTTGGAAAGTTTACCGATCCTACCTCTTCTAATAAAATCATTAGTATCAATCAATCTTCATTAGAATAAC
Organism: Ambrosia trifida; assembly: GCA_028751855.1. NCBI lineage: Eukaryota > Viridiplantae > Streptophyta > Magnoliopsida > Asterales > Asteraceae > Ambrosia > Ambrosia trifida. Next base: position 43,715,359 of record CM054125.1, read on the forward strand.
GTTTGGGATTTGGTTAAATAACCTAAAGGTATTCATAATTAAAGTAGATCCGAATGGGAACGTTACAAGATAAGGTTGATTGTAAAAGATTATAATCAAGATGGATTAGATTATCAAAGAATCTTCTTATTTTTGTTTTAAGAGATTTCTTTGAGGATCATTGCCATCCTAGTAGCTCATAATAACTAAGAGCCACATTAGATGGACATTAAGACAACCTTCCATAACAATGACCTACATGTTCATTAAGCAACCTGAAAGTTCTAAACTGAAGGCTAATAACACTTAGTCTGTAAGTCAATAAGATCCATGTATGGGTTGATGCAAACATAAAATGTTTTGGAGTCATAATGAAATTCTCTTCATCAAGAACTAAGTGGATTAAATAACCTACCTCAAGATGAGTGGGAACAACTAATGAAAACTTGTCGTTACATATATGACGTTTCTCTTGACAAGTATATGTTACCTAAGTCAAAGCATTTTTCATGCATAATTTTGACATGATGAATATTAGGGATTCCTCTCACGTGATAGAAATCAAAATATACCGAGATAGACCCCATGGGATATTAGTTTCATCCCATAAGTTTTACTCTAAGCGGGTCCTTAAGTATGTAACATACAACATTGCTATCTTTTAGAGGATAATAGGGTAAATGAGATTGTTACCTTATGCTTCATTAATTAGAAGACTTATGTAAATTTAAGTCTATGCTTATTTATGATATTGTTCGTATTGCTTAACACTAGACTTGTCTAGATTTATGAAAAGCATCTAATGGAACATTACAATAATTTTAAGAAACAAGAGACTAAAATCTAAAGAAGAAGTGAGAACCTAAAGTGATTGACTACTCTTACTCTAACTTTGTTATATTCAAAGGAAATCAAGTGTCAATTTCAGGGTATATTATAACTCAGCAGACATAATTATCTTATGGAGGAGTCATAAGGAACTGTAACAACAACCTAAGTTATCATGACATAATGTGTTGCTGATCAGAACAGAAGGGTCATTAAATGTTGTTGGTAAATTTATCATTTGACTCATAATTTTAACTCCACTTAAATACTATGTTGAAGACTGACTGTGATAAACTCAGCTGCCCTAATTTCTAGAACAATAACAGTTTGAGAGGAGTTGCATTAGAGTTCGATACGAAATTATTGTTCGCTTATGTTAAGAACATATAGAGGAAATCATAATTTTGTATCGAATGCATTCATGACATGCTTATGGGTCCAGTAACTAAATGTCTATCACCCATAAGTCTCAGTAAGGGCCAACTAAGAGAAAAGGGTTTTACTGATGACCATGTACAACTGCATATCGTACTATGAATGACTAATGACTAATGATTAATGATTAGTTTTCCTCATTATGATTTGTTTGTCTATTAGTATGTTAAGCTAGCATAATGACATATAGACAATAATATAACAAATCAACAACTAAGGGCATAATATTAATTGATCCTAATGTTAAGTCTTAAATTTGGGTGTAGTATGATTAATGGGGATCCTAAGTCGAATAAAGACTTAACGACTGTATTTTTGTGCTACATTTTGGGTTTAGAACTAAAATGAGTATTAATCTCTGCAGACTTATGTAATACTCATAATAAATGATTACTCGACTAAGTGGGAGAATGTTGGAATAAATATACATTATTTTAGTATATTTATCTCTATAGACATTATAATCATTTATATAATGATGATCAATTATTAATATTATCCTAAGCTCAATAAAAGATATATCTTTGATGGGTGGACTATCATTAGATTGGCCTTATTAGGGTGTTCCCTAGGTATGTATAAATATAGAAAGCTTAATATGAGAATAGGGTTGACAAAAACATAACACCATAATGACTATTAGCCGTCTCCTTTTACTCTCATCTCTCTCAATGTGTTCATAACTTAAGAACATATAAACCATCATAACTGCATACCCTAAAAGGAACCAAAACACACTGACAATCATGTCAACCTCAACTCTCTCAGCATCAGTATCAGGTCTCACGAATCTATCAGGTATTATTATTATTATTATTATTATTATTATTATGTTTTCGATTACATAATGTCAAAACTGATCAACATAAACTTGGTAAAACACCAACTTCGTTAAAAAGTCAGGCATATGTTGCTTAACTTGGGCGTCACTCAACGTGAAACACATAAGATTTAAGAAGATGCCTATGTTGATCAAACATTCCTGGTCAACTATTATCTCATGTTGGCTAAAATATAATACACAATTTAGTTAATTAGTTAGTCATAACACAATATGCATAGATAAACTAGTCATTATTAGTGTTATGTATGTAACAACGGTTTCTCCCTCGAAGAAGAAAAAGTTGCGTTCTTTATTAACAAAAAGGATATATATTATATGGAGTTGTACATGTGTCTATCATAAGCTTATTCCATTCCATTGGAGGCTATAAACCAAGTGAAGCAGGTTATCTGTCTTGGGCCCATTTCTATTATTGCACATTTTTTTATAAAATTCATATATGTATATATATATATATATATGTATGTATGTATATATATGTTGGGTTTGCTAAATCCAGTTAGAACAGATGAATTGAAAAGCCAAATTTTACTAACATCCGATCATCAATAAAACAGTGCTAGAATAACAAGATCATCTAAAAAAACTGTTGACTCTAACAAATAATGAAGACTAAACAACTGCTACTGCAAACAATTGACGATCAAAGGTCTGATGAAAAAACAACTGCTGATACTGAAGAAGGTCTGTTGAAGCCCAGTAGCACTTAGGCTCCAACAGATGATGAAGCAACAAAGTTTGTTCAATAGACGTTATTTAGCAGAGTTTATTAATGTAATAGTGTTAGTATTTGTTATAGGGGAGCTGTTAGAGCTGTTAAGGTTTGTTAGAGGTCACTGTCTTAGGTGACGTCAGCCTACGTCATCAGAGGTTTAGTTTGTCTAGAAGGCTATATGGTGTGGTGTATACCTCCCCAAGGCCCTAACTCCCCCAAATTCCACAACAGCGCCACGTCATTTTTCCCTTACCCTCCCCAAAATAAGGGAAATGGTGTTCCCCCTTCTTCTGCCTTCCCTTCCCTTTCCGTTTTTTTTATTTTATCCTTTATTTCATCCATTTTGTAAGTGTTAAAAAAAAAAAAGAAACCCTTTCTTACTCACCTGCAACTCACCCATCTCCTTCAGCTCCACATAAAACCCATCCATCTTCATCTACTTCAACACACCAACCTGCAACTCACCCACCTTTCCACCTCCCATCACCCCTTAACCTCCTACCACTGCTCATTCGTCGGTATCGGAGCCACCACCGTTGGCATTCTATTTCTTCTTCTTCTTCGTGCTGCAACGTTGAATAAAAAAAGCTCGATCTCCCACCAACATTCACCTTCCCTCCACCAATCAAATTCATTCGGTGAGATCGGTGGGATTTAACCGAAACCACCAAAAAATTCTCGGGAGGGGCGGTGTTCCTGAGTCCACCGAGCCTTCTCCCCAACTCTACACCATATGGTCTAAATAGAACAGTGCTTGTACTGTTCTATTCATAACTCTCCATTAAACATTCTTTGTACGAACAAAATGTGAGTGATCAAGCTTAGGGGGAGATTGTAATACTTGTACTTGTTGAAAGCAATTGTCTTGTTTGTTATGATTTAAAGTTTAATTCCGCTGCACTTTCCATTTTTTGTTTATCTTCACTTAACTGTTTTATCACATAAACATCACAGCAATCAAACTCAGATCCTAACAATTGGTATCAGAGCCTGGTCAATTAAATTCGATCTAATCAATCAGTTTAAAATAAACAGATCACCTAAAATTTATTGTTATCATTGTTCGTTTAATTGAGAACAGAGTAAAAGTTTAATTAAGTTCAAAGTTTTTAAAACACAATTTGTTTCTGCAAACAATCAAAGAATGACTTCAATCACTCACGATCCACGTAACACTGGCATGAACAACAAGCCACCGATGCTTGTCAGATTTGAATACAATATCTGGCAACGTCAGATGAGTCATGTTCTAGCTCAACAGAACACAGGATGTTGGAAGCCGGTTATCTTTTGACCACATGTTCCGATGCCGAGTATCGAAGATCCTAAGGTTCAAGAGCCAAAGAAACTGGAAAACTACTCTGATCTAGTTTTTCAAAAAAAAAAAAATTGAGTTAGATACTAAAGCCTTCAGTTTTATGGAAATGGTCTACCAAATGATATCTACGTTGGACTGTTACACTATAACAATGCAAAGGAGTTGTGGGATGCTTTGAAAGAACAACTCGATGGAACTGAGGAAGTAATTGAAAACATTTGTGAAATACTGAATCAACAATATGAAACATTTAGTCATGTTAAGGGATAATCATTAACTCAAAAATTTGAGATGTTTAACTGTTTAATTAGTGAACTAAAACTGGTAGGTCTAACATATCCAAATTCAACTTTGAATCATAGATTCTTAAGGTCTTTACCAAATAAATGGGACACTGTTGCTATATTTATGAGAAAATCAATTGGTTTTAAGGACTTATCTCTGACCTAGCTTCATGGTAAGCTCTTGACTTATGAAAGAGATCTTAACCAAAAAAAGAAGCTTCAGGATTCTAGAAAAGTGTCTGATGACTATGTGTTTGGTAGCACAACACTTTTGAGTCAAGATGAGGTGCCTCATAACCAGACAAACACTTGAAGAACAACTTTGATCAGTTTACTCATCATAAGTTGTTTCGTCTTCAGCATTTGCAGTAGAAGCTTCCAACCACCCTAATCTTCAGTAGTTCTGTATTATATTAGTTTTTGTTTACTTTATGTACAAGTTCCAATACTACAGCATGTTGAGTATTATAGTATTAGTTTTATACTTTCAATGTACGTTTAGTTCTGTCTATAAATAGATGGGTTCACACCATCTATTTTAGATATCTTTTGCGGAATATCTTTTCTAATATATGAGAACCATTTAAGCACTTACAACTGTTTTATCATTTACTATTTTGATTCTCATATAACACTTGTGCTACTTTAGTTATACATTTGAGGCGGAGCATTTACTGATCCCAAAAGTGAAATGTTAACTTAGAACATTTATTGTTATTCCGCTGCATTTTCTTTGATAAATTAAATAAAAGTGTTCATTCAAGAACTGTGATAACAAGACTGATCCAACAATTGGTATCAGAGCCCTAGTTCATCTGATAATATATCAATCTAACAAATTGAAAATCAGACACAGGCACTTATTGATATTCAATCAAGGATGAAAGTTCACTTTATCATTCAATCCATTACTTTGAGAAATTGCTAATCAATCATTCTTCTTAAAAATGGATCCTCATAATATTGGATCTGCAAATAAGCCTCCCATGCTAGTCAGAAATGAATATAACATCTGGCAAAGAAGGATGGCAGATACTTTGTCACAACAAAACAATGGTTGCTGGAGGTCTGTCATGTATGAACCCCATAAACCAGTGACTGCTGATCTAGAAACTAAAGTAGAGAAAATAAAAGAACCAAAAGACTATACTGATGAAGATTTCCTAAAACTTGAGCTTGATGCTAAAGCTTTTTCAATGTTGGCAATGGCTCTCCCAAACGAAATTCATGTTGGGCTTTTACATTGTGAGAGTGCCAGAGAGCTGTGGGATTGCCTCAAAGAACAGTTTGGAGGAACTGATGAGGTGATTGCCAACACAAGAGAAATTTTGGCTCAACTATATGAAACCTTTACTCATGTTAATGGAGAAACTTTGACACAACAATTTGAAAGATTTTCTTCATTAATCTCTGAGTTAAAGTTAAATAGTCAGACCTATACAAACTCATCTATGTTGCATAGATTTTTAAGGTCTTTATCTGAAAAGTGGAAAACTTACTCTATAGTTCTCAGGTCAGGTCCAGATTTTGACTCCCTAACACTCAAAAAATTACATGGGAGATTATTAACTTTTGAAAGAGAAATAAACCAAAAGTACAAAACTCTAGAAAAACTGTTGATGACTATGTTCCAGGTAGTACAACTCTCTTGGGACAAGACTCACCATCTTGTTCTAACTAGTAGAGTGCCCGCGCGATGCAGCGGGGAACACAAACACTTATAAGGGTGTGTGTTGTTCGGTTAAGTTCGATTATTAGCCTCAACCGAAACTAAAATCAAAAGTCATCAATTAATCAATCTTATTAAACAATTGGTTCCTTGGTTTGGTTAGTATTGTTAGATAATTGGTTTTTAGTCCGGTTTAGTTAATTTTGGTGAATAACAAAAACAAACTTTGGCTAATTTTTTTTGCCTAGAAGTACATGAAATGGAGGTATAAATACACGAAATAGAGGTAAAAATAGGCCTGTAAACGAACCGAATGTTCATGAACTTGTTCGGCGAGAAGTTCGTTTATAACGTTTATTTAATAAACGAACAAACACGAACAAAAAAAATGTTTATTTAGTTAAATGAACGAACATGAACAAACGTTGATTTTGTCCATTTATGTTCGTGAACGTCCGTTTATGTTCATTTATTTATGTCCGTTTAAGTTTATTAATTACATTATATACGTAGTTATATTTACATAACCAATTAGTAATTGGGTTTTTTCAGTAATACAAAATCATTCACATTTATTATGTTCATGAACGTCCGTTTATGTTCGTTCGTGAACTGTTCGTTTAGGTTTTAAACGAACGAACATAAACGAACAAGAACATTACAAATTTCTTAATGAATGAACATGAACACAAAAAATGTGTTTGATTATGTGTTCGTGTTCAGTTAAATTAAATGAACAAGCACGAACATCGTGTTCGTTCGGTTCGTTTACAAGCCTAGTTATAAAAGCTACAAAATTCAAAACCCCCTCTATTTATACCGCCACTACAATTCATAAACCTGTCTACTCAGCTTCAAACCATATTAGAGTATAATTTGCTATATACTTTTCATTAAAAATTTGATTTTTTTACATGATTAACAATATATAGGGGTGAACAATAATTGAACCTCAACCGAAATCGAACAAAAACATACAAAACCGAACTGAAAATTAACCAAAACCGAGTTAACCAAATATCTGTTTTTTTTTTGTAGCCTAAGTTAACCAAAATTAACAAACCAAAACTAAACCATTCATACATTTTTATCTTTTATTCATCCATTACATATATTTATACCTTCATTTCATGTGTTTCCAAGCAAAATTTCAACCAAAGTTTGGTTTTGGTTATTATACAAAATTAACTAAACCGAAATAAAAACGACAATCTTACCAAATATACTGAACCAATTAACCGGTTGGTTAACAAGATCAATAAACCGATAATGTCAATTTTTGTTTTGGTTGAGACTTATAACCGAATTGAACCTAACCCAACCATGAACAATTAGAAGTGTCTGTATTCCCTATCACATCATGCAGGCACTCTGTTATGAATATATTAATGGGTTTGTTTCAGTTTAACTAATTTGGGTTAACTAAGGGTACAAAAAAACGATAACCAATTTTAAGTTAAATACAATTTTTTCAGTTTTCAATAGATTTTGGTTCAGTTTTGTCTGTTTTTTTATTTGACTTCGGTGAACGGTCTAGTTATTGCTCACTCCTAGATATCGTTAATCACGTAGCACATAAAGATTTTTAAAATAAAAAAATAGCAATACTTATACTCAAATTAAAGATAATAAAATGCTCATTATTATGATGTAATTTTTTTTATAAAAGTATAAACACATGCAAAAAATATGACTATTTAAAAATCATGGGGGATAGTTTGCTTAAAAGAAGGAAAAGAAGTTTAACTATAATTTAAATAAGCGAAAGTTAAGTAAGTTTAAGGGATTGAAGTGTAACTAAGATAGGGTATTGAATGTAAATAATGTATGAATAACTATTTTACCCTCATTTTAGGGTTATTAATGAAAAATAAGTTCTTAACTTTTGGGTATCTTAAACTACCCTTCCCTCATGCATTATAATATATATATATATATATATATATATATATATATATATATAGTATAGATGATTTTGGCTCGTTTGACCACATTAACATAACAGCTGGGATCTCATCAGAAAGATCATATACAACTTATGACAATGATGAAATAAATCAAACTATTGATAATATGTGTTTCATTCTTGATGACTTGAAAATTTTTAGTAGTGATGATTTAGAAGAAATGGATATACTGCATCAACTGGCCATGTTAAGCATTAAAACAAATAAATTTTACAAAAGGTCGGGAAGAAAATTTCCAGGACTAAATAATCAAACAAAAGTTGGTTTTGACAAATCTAAACTTAAATGTCACAAGTGTTAGAAGATGGGACACTTTACTAGAGAGTGTAGAAGCTCTAGCTATAACCAACCGCAGTCTGGAAATCAAACAAACTCTAGTTATAATAGAAATCAAGGATCACAAGGAAGTGCACATTTTGTACAGGCACAAGCTCCACATATCCAATATGTCCAGTCAACAAAGTATGTTCACATCAGGGTACATTGATTGGAGTAGTCTTCCTTATGATACATATGACTGCAATCCAGATGCAGACAACAAAGTCTTTGATATCAACTGGGGAGAACCAGATAATGGCAGAAAGAACTTTGCCCAGATGGATTTTAAGAGATCTTCCTCTAATTCTGCATTATCACAGGTTTCAAAAGAATTTCTTTTAGAATTGTGCTCACATTCATGCAAAGAAGTTTTTGCTTTGATAAGAGAAACCAATGTGCATCTACAAGGCAAAGCCACTGACTCTGAAAGAAAATGTACCCAAATGAAATTTGATTTAGAAAGAAAACTTGCTTCAAAATCAAAAGAAATTTCTAAATTGACTAATAATGCTATTGAAACCTAAACACAAATAAAAATCATGATAGAAAACCTAGGAAATGTCATAAAAGAGCTTGCTGACATCAAGGTTGATTGTGAAAATTGGGTAGAATCATGTAGAAGTTACCAAATGCTGCTTAACAAACAAACTGCATCAAATATTAAGTTTGGCATTTGTTATAACCACACAGAATCACCAACTAATTTCACTCCTAAAACTACTGATGATGGGAATGAAATAGTTCAAAAACAAACTTCTGAAGTGAAAGAATGCACATCTTTTCATTAGAACTTTCTCAAAAATACAAATGAAAGTTCTTCTAAAGTTCAAAATGCTGACATCAAGTCCTTAGTAGTTTCATCTACATCAAGAGTTGAGACTCTGAAAACTACTGATGACAAAATTCAAATTGCTGAAATTATCAGAGATATGCCTTCCAAAACTCCTAAAAATCTTAAAATGAAAGGAAAGGCAGAATCATGTGAAGTATGTGGTTTGTTTAACCACATAATAGAATTTTGTAGATATAGGAAAGGAAATCAATACAACAAGAAAATCTTACAACTGGTTGTGGGAAAACAAATTAAACAGGATTTTGAAAATACCTTTTATCCCAACAAACAACAACCAAGCAAAACCTTTCCTTAGAGAAAGACTAAATCTCAACATCATCCTTTTTCTCAAAATTCTTCTTCAAAAGTTAGACCCAAACCTTCACCAGTTTCACAAACTGCTGAGGTTAACAATTTGATAGAAATGTTCAAACTTTTGATGACCAAAGTTGATGGTGAACCTCAACAGGTTGCCACCATTGCTCCTAAAAGAAAATCAATGACATGGGTTTCTAAAAATGGTCCTAAGAAAAATGTTATTCTTCCTGATCTCGAGAGTAAACCAAAAGCCAAAATGTCTTGGGTTCCTAAAACTGACTAATCTACTCTTTGTACAGAGGGTCTCCAGAGGTCTAAATAGCATTTTGTATGTTGATAGTGGAGGCTCAATGCACATGACAAGATGCACGTACCTGATCAACAATTTCATAAGTTAAAGAGGAGGATTTGTGTCCTTTGGGAACAATGCTAAGGGATATGTGCTTGGATATAGCAATGTATCCTCTGGTAAAATGCAGTTTGACAAGGTCAATCTGGTTGAAAACTTGGAGTACAACTTGCTGAGTGTATCTAAAATGTGTGATAAAGGATATTCTTCCTTTTTCACCAAAACTACTTGCAAGATTATCTCACCAGAAGGCCAAAAGTTGATTAAGAAGATTATTTAAGATCATACTTTGCTCATAGACAAAAGATGTGGCAATGTTTATGCGGTGGACATTGAAAAAGACAAAGTATTGAACAACACTACATGTTTCTTCTCAAAGGTATTACTTTCTAAAACTTTTCGGGAAAATGTCTCGTTTTCATACCAACCAATTTTTTTCAAAAGCCAAGTCATTGTTTCGTTACAAATCTCTAAAACTGAAACTTTTCAGGCTTGGATTTATGTTCAAGGCCCACTCATGAAAAATGTTGGGTTAAGTTGTTGTTCAAAAATTGTTTTCAATCCATAAGGCCTAATTCAATTAGTGAATGTTTAAGTTGCTTTGTTAATGTTTAGGAAGTGAGATTGTTGCAGACACACCACAGAGGTTGGAACCTCCTACTGACACTGTGGGGGAGAAACGGAAGAGAGATGATAATGAGATTGAAAAAGACTATCAGCCAGAGGATTATGATGATGATGGTGATGATGATGATGTTCCACCTCTCTGGACTCGTCAGAGGAAGAGACAAGGAGTAGTTATTCATGAGCCAATCTCACAGATGCCCTCAGCAACCTTAGCAGACAAAGTAACACAGCCACCGCCACTTACAGACAAAAGATAGGGCTTTGATACAAACGTTTCTTCAACAAAGTGCTGAGTTGATGAAGCAATTTCAGGCTCAGATGGAGTGTAAGGGTGATGAATTGATGATGATCCAGACAATGATCCTAACCGCTCTGTAGGGAGTGAGCCTCCAAGTGCTTCAACAACTCTTGGTATGGAAGCTACTACTCAGGGGGAGTTGGGTACTGGAGTAGAAGTTACTGGTGCTGGTGATCCAGGGAAGAGGCATGTTGATTGTATGCCTCAACTCTTGTACACTATAGATTCCTTCAGTCATGAGACTTTGGATTTGTTGTTTCCAGGGTTCGATGAGTTTACATTTGAGAGTTTACTTGACTTTGAAGATGCAATCGAAAACCTCAAAGAGGTTGGATTACTTTTTGAAGAATCAGACAATGAAGATGTGTATGATTTGGAAGAAGGTGAGATTATTCCAGATTATTTTGAAGACTGAAGACTGCAGGAGGTTGAAGATCTAGAGAGCATTTGTCAAGGGGGAGTTTGTTAGTGCATGTTTGTGTGACAAAAGCATCTCTAGATTAGTATCATTTTGTGTTTGGTTGATAGGTTTATTGTAACATGTTTGACGTTGTTATAAGTCAAGCATGATAGTCTTTTATGTTTTACCCTAGCAAACAAAGAAGTTAGCAAACAAAGAAGATAGTCATTTTCTTTATTCTGGGCTTTGCATCTTCTTTGTTTGCAGATCAAACCCATGCAAGTATAAATATATGGCATGGGGTGTAGGCTAGGGTTGGTCCTTTTGCAAGCTTGTAATTGATATTGTTCCCACTGAAAGTCATCAATAGACAAGCGAGTTTAATCATATTCTTCGTGTTCTTAATCGTTTGTTCGATTCATAGTTTGCATAAACATCTATCAAGGGATTCCATGCCTTGATAGATCTGATCTAGCTAATATTGATCCATTCCAAGGACCTACATCTGCTACATTTAGTCAGTTGCTAGACATAGTACCTACACCTTTAGAGGCTAAGTATTTGATAAAATTGGCTAATGGTAAACGAATTGAGGCTACACATGTTCTTAGGGAGTGTCGCCTTGAGTTGTCGGGTTTGTCCTTTCCCATTGATTGGGATCCCTATCCCTTAAAGTCCCCCTAGTCTGGGGCTTCTTCTGATCTTGATTCAAGAGTAGGTGGAGCTTCGGACTGAATAAAGTATTAGTCGTGGATGATAGCTCATTTGCTTTGTTAGTTCTTCAGGCTCGTTGAGGTGTTCTGGCAAGAAAATAAGTTGCTTCCTATGGGTTTGTTAAGAAGTGTGGCGGAGAATTTGTTTTCTCGTTTTATGTCAAACTTCCGCTGAAGATGATGTGTCATGCCTGGTCCTGAGAAGGAGCTAGGCAGAGAACGTCTTTTCTCATTTTACGTCAAGCTTCCGCTAAAGATGATGTTTCATGCCTTGTCCTGCAGAGGAGCTAGGTGGGGGACGTCTTTTCTCGTATTACGTCAAGCTTATGCTGAAGATGACGTGTCATGCCTTCTCCTGGAAAGGAGCTAGGCGGAGAACGTCTTTTCTCGTTTTACATCAGGCTTCCGCTGGAGATTACGTGTCATGCCTTGTCATGAAAAGGATCTAGGCAGAGAACGTCTTTTCTCGCTTTACGTCAAACTTCCGCTCAAGATGACGTTTCATGCCTTGCCCTGAGAAGGAGCTAGGTGGAGAGCGTCTTTATTTTGACGTAAAACTTGCGTCAGAGGGAGCCTGAAGTTGTAGTAAATGCCCCCGTAGTTAACGCGGCTCCAGAGTTGGAGTAAATGTTGAATCAGTGGTATTTAATGTGTCGCCAATAATTTGAAATTAATACGCCTGGAATTCGAATGTGTATTAACTTCGGATGAAAGTTTTGCAGAATTCGAGGGGGCAGACGTGTCAGACAGCCATTTGACACGTTGTCTGATGTCTGTCCCATCAGACGTGTGTAGCACCAACTTTTCGCTAGTGCCAGGCGCATGTGAGCCACGTGCGCCACTTGATTGATGAGTGATCAGGATTGTGCCACGTGTTGAAGATCACGTGAGGTGTGTCAGACGCGTGAGCCGTCAGGCGTCTCAATTGATGAAAATGTGAGATCTGGCGACACGTATCACCATCTGTGAGGGTGCCAGTTGTTGTGCAGATACACGCGCAAGTGTGGACCGTTGAATGACAAATTCACCACGTGTCATCATCCTGAGCTTTCCAAACGAAAAAGGTGTGATAGTTGCTTTTTCCAATAGGGCCCATCGCAATTAATGCGATGTGTATAAAAGGGGTTGAACCGTCTCCGTTTTTTCATTTACACTCTCCAAACTTCTCTTTGTACTCTTGCACTTTCTCTCTTTCTCTTCCAACCGTTGAAGTTTCCGAGCAATCTTCAGATATTCCGGTTGACTTCCCGGCAGATATTAAAGATTTCCTGTTGAAACTTCAAGTTTTCCGGTGAATCTTCAACGATTTTCCAAGATTCCTCCTTTTCTTGTTACCGTTTCATGTTCTTTATTTAGTTGATCATGTCAGATCTCTCCACTGGTGGGGCACCGTCCGGTGACACCCATAATGAAGAGCCAGAGGTTGATGTTGCTGGCAGTGAGGAGGTGGAGAAGCCCACTGTTCAGGAGGATAAGATAAAGGAACCGAAGTTGATGACCAACACCCCCTGTAAGTTGATACCTGCTGCCTTCAACGAGTTTTGCAGGGTTACGGGATCTTGCCGGAGTGGGAGACGGAGTTGCCCACTCCAAACCAGACTGTGCTGACCCCTTCTAATAGCAAGATTGCCTTGTACGAAGCCCACTTTACTAAGTGTGGATTTCGTCTACCGGCCACCCGCTTTCAGGTGGATACATTGGTGGAATATGGGGTGGAGGTGACGCAGATGAGTGCCTTTGGGATGCTGCGGTTGGCACAGTTTGAGACTTCTTGCCGCTCGTTGGATATTGAACCGACCATTGATCTGTTCAACGTGTTTTACTACATGTCTCGAGATGAGACATGGTTTCAGTTTAAGCCACGGCCGAAGGTGCCGCTTATGGTTAGCGAGGTGCCGAAGTCCCTCCATGAGTGGAAGGATAAATATTTCTTTGTGAAGAAGGGTGTGATCCCGGTGGCGATGCAATGGAAGGTGGTAACTGGGAAGGAGCGGCTGAAGGACCGCAAAGTAATGCGGGGTTACAAGGAGGAGGCCTGGTTTATCACCATGACAACCCACAAGACCAAACTGGAGTTGAAGGGTCTGATGGAGGGGATGTTCAACTTTTTGGGCACTAGTCGCTCGGGTCTTCGCCCTGGGAAAGATCCCTATATTCCTGATGAAGGTATTGTTTCCTCCCTTTATCTTATTATGTTTGCTTAAAAATTTTCCTTATCTGTTTGTCGTCTTTGTAGGAACGTCCAAGTTTGATGCTTTCGCATCCCGCGGAAGTGTGAGGTTGAGGGGGAGGTCTCCTTTTTGGAGGAGTTTGTGGATAGGTTCCATTATCCAAACTTGGATAATCCGCCCAGCCACTTCCATGTGACTCGTAAGTCTTTTAACCCTGCATCCACGTCATTCGTTAACTTGTCTGATTCTGAGTCCACTGGCTCCTCTGAAAGGTTGTTGCGCGAGTCGCGACCTTCCCGGGAGCGCGGGCGTTTGAAGCATTCCCCGAGGAGGCACACTTATGTGGTGAAGAAAGTAATTTCACCTTCTGACACAGGATCTTCGAGTGTAGGAGGCGAATATGTGAAGAGCCGCTCTAAGCGGAAAGATGGGCCTCCTTCCAAGGATGAGGAGGTGCACAAGGACCCTTTGACTCGCCATAAGCGAGCTCGTAAGGAGTCTACCTCCCAAGGTGGTGGCGCTGGTAGCGGGGGTTTAGGGAAATCCTTATAATCAACACACATGCGCCAGCCCCCGTTGGCCTTTGCAACCATGACGGGGTTGGCGACCCAAGTTTGGTATCGGATGGGGCGTATGATGCCCACATTGAGCTGCTCGGTTACCTGCTCATTCATGGCCTTTGTTTTCTCCGGGCCCATTGTCCGCTTCTTTTGGATGATTTGCTCTACCGAGAGGTATACGTTGAGTTTGTGTTCCGCTACGTCGCGTGGAACGCCGACCATGTCCGCCGGTTGCCATGAGAAAATGTCCATGTTGTTAATCAGTAGCTGTTTGAGGTGATTGCGGACAGTCTCAGAGATTAAATGGCCAATGAACACTGTTTGCTCCGGAAATTTAGGGTTAAGAACCCATTTTTCCGGCTCTGTGCGGGCGTTAGTTTTGACCATTTTCGGGGGTTTGGCCCCTTCCGCCGAGTGGCAGTCTTTGTTCCCTCGAATGAATGCGACGCCTGTCTTGGTTGGAAAACCAACCATTCTGTGCGCCGTAGAGGCGTTCGAATTGAAGCGCGCAATGCCCTCGCGACCCAGTAAGATATCGTGATATGAGGTGGTTGGCAACACCATGAAGTCGCAAACTTCGGTGCGCTCATGGGTACCGTCCGACATCGTGACGGGCATGGATATCATGTCGCAAGGCATGATGGTTTCATGGATGAAGCCGGAGATAGGCTCATTGACTGGAACGAGCATTGCCTTGTCTTCTTCATCTAGTTGTTGGAAACACTGCTCATACATGATGTCAGTGCTGCTGCCGCCATCAAGGAACATGTACCGTGTGCAGTAATGTCCGAAGACAGCGGTTTCTTTCCGTGCCTAGCCATGTTGCATTGATTGCGTGGGACAAACGTGACCGTATGGGTGTTGAGGTCGCGGATTTTCTTGCGCGATCCTTCGGCTTCCTTCTTATCGCGGTTTTATCCACACACTGCACGGTGTACATTCTTAACCAAGTGTCCGAGCTGACCAGACTTCAGCGCGGTCTCGATCTCCATCTTCAGACTATAACAGTTGTCTGTAAGGTGTCCAAAATCATTGTGGTACTCGCAAAATTTGCTCGTATCCACGTTTCTCCACTTCCCAAGGGGCTTGGGCTTCTTGATTGTTATTTACTCCGTCTTAAGGACTTGTGACGGAGTTTTTGTTAGCGGGGTCTAATCGTAATTTTTCTTGGAGTGACCCTGCTGGTCCAGCGATTGCTTGTTGCTGATTAGCTGGCGGGCGTCGTTGGCGGAAGAATACTTTCCTTCCTCCGTGGAGCCCGAGATGCGGGTCCAAACTGACTTCGCTTTATTCTTCTTCTTCTTCTTCTTCTTCTTCTTCTTATTATTATTATTATTATTATTATTATTATTATTATTATTATTATTATTATTATTATTATTATGGTGTTGTTGGGTGTGACGCATCTGGTGAAAAGAATTTTCCGAGGATGTGTAGACCTTGGCGGCGCGGATAAGCTCGTCGCCATCCTTGCCGGTGAGGCACTTCATTAAATCTGCGCTGCGCACATTCTGGATGAAAGCAGCGCGAGTGAGTTTTTCGCCGCATCCTATCTAGAGCGCCTCCCTGTTAAAACGAACAATGAAGTCCTCAATGGACTCATGGTCGTAGCGCTGGCACAGCAGGATGTGCGCCTTGTCTTTCTGGTGTTTTCGCAGATGCAAAAAGTGGTTACCAAACTTGTTGGTAAGATCGTCAATGTCCGTAATACTCCCCGCGGGGAGATTATCGAACCAGACCCTGGCGACACCAGTTAGTGTTTGGGCAAAAAGATGTTACCAAACCTGGACCGGCCAGCTGACGGACATCCCCGCACATTCGAAGTCGTTAATGTGGTCATCTGGGTCTCGCAGGCCATCGTACTTGCCGATGTTGCTGGGGAGTTTAGCTTTTTTGGGGATGCTCGTCATCTCTATGCGAGCAACAAACTTGGATTTTTCCAGGAATGACTTTGGTCTATACGGCTTAACCAAGTCGTCATCCACGTCTTTGTGATTGTGGAGTGTGAACGGCGTGAGTGGCTTCGTCCACTGTAGTCCGAGTCGCTGCTGGACGACTCGTACCCATCTGGTTCACTGTGCGATTTGTCGTGGCCCCGAGAATCGATGTTTCCGCCATGCCCCCGCCACGACTCTCACGTAGGTTGCTAGTTTCTTTGTTTTTATGACTCCTCCTAGGCGGAGAGTCATAGGTTAGGGTTTTGCCCTTTTTCTTTGCTTGTTTTCGTAGCATCCGCTAGTATTTAGCGGTGCTTTTGGCATTCTGTCGAAGGAGCCACGCGTTGGGGTCCTCCTCAGTGGTGTTGTCACTGTCGTCCTCGCTTTCCGCGTCACGTATTTCGAGGACTGGCCTCTGGGTACGTGTCGTGGCTTGCTTGACGACAGTGGCTGGGGTGCCAGAGTTACCCCTGAGTTGGACGTCTACGTCCTCGAGGGGGTTGACAGTGGAAGTATTTGGGTTGGGTTCAACCATGGGTGGGCTAAAGGACGAAAGAGAAATGTGTTCTAGCCGGTACGGATGGCGCCAATGAAGAAACAACGAGTATAACGGCGATTACGAGTAATCGCCGTGGGGTTGATACTCTTGTTTGCTCAGGAACAATCCTTCACCCAAACCTACAGATGAACCGTAACCGAGAAATGTGAAGTTAAGTGTGTGTGTGTGGTGAAAGTAAACACGAGAGTTTAAGTGGTTCGGTCGTGTACGACCTACGTCCATTGTAAAGAGCCGAGTATATTATTACTTGAGAGGTTACAAAGTATTACATTGACTACTCCAACTCTTGTGTACAATAATGATTTTCGGATCTCTTTGAAAGGAGATGAATTCATCTGCTTATAATGGAGGCCGTGGGCTTAAGGAAAGGCAAACGAGAGGTCCCAGCTAGCCCGTGCCTTGCCCATGCCCATATCTCTTTGGCCCATGAAATAGGCGTGAAAAATGAGATCCATGATGCTGACGTCACCGGCAGTTGGGGCTGACCTGCTTGGCAGACACGTGGCGAGCTGTGATCGGCAGCCGGCGGCGTGTCGACCTGACACAGCATGGTTGATTTACCTGCTGGCGTCTGACGTGACGTCTGGCAGCAGGTAAGCATGCCTGTGCAGTACTGTAGAGGCAGCATGGTGGAAGCATGAGAGCAGTCAAATCGCTGTTCACGTCATTGGTTGTTGGACCACTACGGACACGTGTCACCATCTGGCTGACGACATCTCTGCTCCTCTGTAGGTGAATCTTCTTAATCCTTGATCTTCCGTACCTCGTACCAAAAGCTGGTGATGGACAAATATTCCCCGCATGGGTGGACGCGCGTGCCTTCTCTTAAATTGGTGATGTGGAAAAGGTTGCATCACATGCAAATTGACCCCCCATGCGGATTAATTTTCGTCAAAGGGTCCCGCGGACTGAAGATGTTTCTTGACGCTGGTGACAATTGACGCCAGGATTGCCCTAAAGAGGGATAAGGATGCTGCTTCCGCAAGAATTGGGCTCCCTATCCCTTCACACCTAATTCTTTATGCTATACAAATATATGGTCGTCACGGTGAGTGTTAAATCAACATGAAAATTAAAAACTTAAAAAGAAAGTGAGAACGAGTACAAATGTTAAGAAGTCTTGTGACTGATCTACGGCAATCCATGCACCTCTAAATGTTCAATTGATTGCAAACACTCATTGGTCCTTTTTACCGGTACACAAAGTTTGGCCCAAATTGTCATTTTAGGAGAGCTAACTAGTGCCACAAATGAAATATTACAACTCATAAATGCCTTACTTATTTTTCTTACAAATTAAAAATTAAAAATTTTCGTTAAGTGTTAATCTGGATTTTCAATTTATGTAGTTCGGCCATTACAGTTAACTCGTTCAGTTTGAAATAAGAACTTCGTTATGTCTGATGTCGTGATTTCATTTTTTTAACCTTTATAGTACGTCTTTGTCAATGCCTCTTTTAGATTTTTCAGTTAGTTTTTATAAAATGATTAAAATAGCTTTGTTATAAAAAAAATTAATAAAAATAAGAAACTAACAATTTCTAAATCACTTCACACCTCAAACTCAATTAGAAAGTTTACCGTGGAACTCTACATTTCATTCAAGAATACCTACAATTAAACGGATTGATCCTACACTTGTTGTTTGCAACAAAGATAACCAAATTCTAAATCGAAGCTCTAGATTTCAAGAAATGTTCATCGCATTGTATGCACCGACGATATAAGAAAATTATTTTTCTTAACTGCTACTTTTATGCGTAAATAACACCATACCTTATAGTTGGATGTGATAAAAGTAAAATCAAGAATTTGAACCCATAAAAATTGTAACAAACACCTAGCATTCAATAGTTATGAGTATCATTTTAATTAAGGAAATTTTTCATTAACATTGGGTGTGATAAAAGTAAAATCAAGAAGAGAATTGGTATTTTTGCTTTCACTGTTAATTCTACTTTGAGGAACTCCTTATGGTGTATATAGTTTCATCATGTCTTATAAAAAACTGTTGGAGATTTGTTTGGAAAATGTGGTTTTCCACTAAATTTTGAACACAAATAATTATTTAAGATTCAGATTAATATAATTATTATATAGGGGGTTTGTGTTAACGAATCAAACTGTGTCCAAAATGCAGTGGTGTCTTTGAGGATTTATATACCCTATCTTAACCGTTAAAAAATATTCTCCTTATGTTTGAAAGAATTAAATAATTTAAATTAAATGTTATGTGGGATGATCAAAGTTATGGCAATAGATATAGCAATTAGCAAAATCAAAGTATTATACTGAACTAGTGAGAAACTCGCGTGTTGCGGCGGGTCTGTTAAACCGAACAAAAAAATAGATAAAAAAACGTTGAATTGCGCACACACATGGCAGCAAGTATACTCGCCATATTACAAAAAGTTAAAAATTATCATAGAAAAAACTAAGTCCCACATATAAAAAGGAAATACCAAACTAAGAAAACTTTTCATGACTTGTTCGCCTATGCTTAGATGACTTGTACGTTATCAAACACAACTCTGTTTTAAACAAAGCTTACATTAAAACATATATAAAAATAGAACCAATCATGGAACTTCTTATTTCTTTTTCTTCTAAATACAAGATAATAATATAAAAACAATAAGTTTGACCTATGTCATATAAAAGGATTCAAAGAAAAATATAAAAGCACGTTATTCTATAAATAATGCAACTTTACCTTCTTTAATAGGGTAAGCTCTCATGATATCAAATTATTAAAAGTTTTATAAAGTATCTAACTCTATATAAAATATTATAACAAAACATATAGCATTATAAATTGTTTTTTTATATGTTTTCTATTTCATATGTTCAAAGTAATTGTAGAAATAAATGTCATGAGCTATCATAAACATCTATTGGCTCTTGAATTCATTTAAATTAAATATGGTGTTTGAAAGACCGATTTGCCCCTAAAATGTAGTTATTATGTGCATTGTATGTTATACCATAAGCAAATTAACTTGTACTTCTTAAATTTTAAGAAGCCCTTGTCAAATGCTTTATAATATAGTATAGATATAGATATAGATATAGATATTGGGCTAATAAATGTGTTATTGTCTTTGGGTCCACTTAGATAGGGCTTACCCATGGGCTATCAGAAATGGGGTAAATTATCCCAGCATTAAGGAGTTTTATGACCTCCCTTTTAACCACTTCTTACATACTAGGGTTGATTCTCCTTTGAGGCTGAATTGCAGGTTTATAAACTTCTTCCACAAGGATCTTATGTGTGCATACAGAAGGGTTAATGCCCTTGATATCTATGAGTTTCTAAGCTATGGCATTCTCGTGTTCCCTTATAATTTTGAGTAGTTTTTCTTTTTCCTTTTTTGACAAATAAGATGAGATTATGATAGGGAGGTTAGAATTTTTGTCGAGAAACGCTATTCCAGATCTTTTGAAAGTTCTTTTAGTTTGAGGGTTGGTGGTTCTTCAATAGGTGAACGAGTTTTGGGTTTTAGTATTTTTGGTTAGGTCATCCACTCCAGATGGTTTATCTGGAAGAAAACAACATGCTCTTAATCGTCTTCTTTCGTGGCAAGAAAGGGATTTTCTTGATTTTCAAAAAGGACGTCGCTAACTTGGGGATATTTCAATGATTTTTTTGTATTGTGGTTTTTCATCCCTAAGTTGTAATGAAGTTAGTATATTATCTTTTTATAACATGGCCCGAAAAGTATTTAAGAAGGGCCTCCAAGAATGATAGGTGTTTCGTCCAAAAAAAAGCAAAGTTAGTATGAATAGCTACACTATTGACTTAGACCAACACATCTTCCATAATTCCTATAGTGTAGCAAAAAGTGCGATGAGGGATATAAGATAAGAAGTTGAAGAGGAATATAAACATAGCCTCCAATTTGTTTGAAAATTGAATTTGACATCAAACTTATACAAAGACTATCATCTATATAAACATCTTGGGCATAAAGATTTTCAATGTAGCATGAAACAAAATCGGTTACATTATCAACCAGATATTTACTAAGTCTGTAATCGGGAGTCTTATTTAATGTCAGGTATTGTATTTCTTTGATTCTTGGGTTTGAGAAAATTTCTTTTAAGATTATAGCATGAAATGGAGTGTTTTCTAGATATTCAGGATAAATAGATGTAATATGTACCTCTTTGACTATCAAGAAATATGTATCTTTATCTTCCTTTTTTCTTCCATGGGGAATGCTTTGTTTTTCCTTGACTTGAGCAACCATTTCTTCTTCACATGAATCATTCATCATGTCTTTTTTTGTTGTGAGAATGATGATTTATCTGCTTAACACTTTCTACACTTTTTGGTTGGTTTAATTGTTTTTTTCCTAAAATAACTTCCTTGTTAGTGTATTTTAGTTCTTTGTCCTCTTCTCCAAGGGCTTTGCGGATTAGGATCTTGAGAGCCTTTAAGATGTTTATAAGACTTTCATCTCTGAGATAGAAGGGTCTTGTTTTACAAGAGTTATTTCTACTTGAAAAAAAATTGAGGATTGATTGAAAATATATAGCAATTCTTTTTTAAATGTAACCTCCACAAATCTTACAACAAGTGTTGTAAGAACAGTCTTGATAAAAATTCATTTTTAGTACTATAAAGAACAAAAAATAAAGACTAGGCCGTCAATTTCAACTTTTTCTAAAATTTTGTGTACCCGCCAAAACTTAATGTATGTGATATATAATTATGATATACTTTTGCCGGGTTTTATACTAGTTCAAGTTTTAAATTTATAAACACGATAAAATACTACCACTCTTTACTCCACGTGAAGGCAAGTGCAACCATTGTTTACGTATTATAGTGAGGGTGAGATACCGAGATTGTCCAATGATACATGAGATTTTAGTACCAAGTTGTTGTCGAATCAAGTCAAATAAAAAATAATAAGTTTTGTGGGGTTGATAAAATAAAACTTAAAATAAGATAAAAATAAGTTTTGTAATCAATATTAAGATAATGGGTGTTTGCGCTTTTTTACTAACCCTTTATGCTTCATTAACTAAGCTTCAATATGGATAATAAGAGCTTACTCTATTTACAAGTTAGAATTTATTTATGTTAATGCGTGCACTAGTGAACTCCTTTTTTAAGGGTTGTTTCACAAACAACAATATTGGAGAAGAATCAACAGGGAAACCTTTTGCAAGGTTGGATTAAGTACAATTCATTAATAAAATCAACAAGGAAACTATTTGACCGTTAGGGACTCAGATTCAAGTAAAAGAATAGTTCTAAGGGATTTAACTCACCCAACTTATTAACAGAATCAATAGGGAAACTATTTAACACCAAGTTTTATTCTTTTAATCCTTAATAAATGAAGTCCTTTGGTGTTTTGATCCTATCTCCACACCCAGCAAAGAGCTGGTTTTGTGTTAGTCCCGATTCGTTTTATGCGTAGTAAACGAGCCTTCTCAATTTAAGTCATCGGCTTAAAGCGGGGCCAATTTTCAAGTTTACGAGTCTTAGCGTATATTTTTTTAAGTTGTGTGATAGTAGGCTTGACTGAGTTCTTTTTCTGAATTAAAATCTTTCAGTGTGCCCTAGGATAGTGGATCAAGCTGGATAGTTAACTGGTTTTGCACTTGCTAGTATCGGTAGCCCTTAACTCCACATGATAGTGAGTTTCGAGCCTTCATATAATATATATTATATACAATGTTTCATTTCATGTGTGATTTACCGACTTTGTTGCATTATTTTAGAACTTATGCGTTTTTTATGCATTTTGATACCTTAGGCTTGGATTTGACACATATATGATAGAGGCATTAGGATTACCCATTTTTGTTTTGCCTTTTCGTTTGTTTTTTTTTTTTTACCCATATCACCATTAGGGGTGTTCAAATTCATATAATCCGAATTTTGGATATCTGAAATTCGGATTATCCGAATTTCGGATTCGGATCATTTTGTTAGATCAGAGTGATAACTTGCAGGTTTATAAACAGTAAACAAACAGTAAATAAAGAAGAGGAGAGGCCGAAAGCTTGTAGTTTATTGAATGAAAAGGACTAAAATCATCACAGATTTGATTACAATGCTTTTTCGGCTAATTGAAAGTGAATAATAAAAACAAAGACTGATGCTTCTTAAATAAAGGAAACAAAACAGAAATTCCTGAATACTTGGTCTTCAACGTTCACCACCAAAACAGGGACCCACTTCTGCCAACGTTTATTTTCTGAATTAGTACTCCTATTTTCCAGGTCAAACACTAATCAACATTCACCTCTTTAGTGTTGACCTTAGTCTTCAAATATTTGATTCCATCAAGTTCAACAATTTCTGCAAATATGATATTTTGAAGTGCTTTAGTAAACATATCCGCCTTTTGAAGATCACCACTTATGTGTTCCACACCGATCTGATCACGTTCCACACACTCGCGAATAAAGTGGTATTTTATATCTATGTGCTTATTCCTCCCATGAAAAACAGGATTCTTCATCAATGCAATCATAGACTCGTTATCAACTAGAAATTTCACTTTTTATGCTTCCTTACCAATCAACTCACCAAGCAAGCTTCTCAACCACAAACTTTGACACGCTGCTGCTGTTGCAGCTAAGAATTCATCTTCACATGAACTTAAAGCAATAGTTTGCTGCTTTTGTGAAGCCCACGTGATTAAATTGCCCGAGTAGTAGAATACCATGCTGGTTGTTCCCCTTCTATCGTCTAAGTCTGTCCCATGGCTGCTGTCACTATAACCAACGAGCTTGCCATCACCACCCCTGATGTACTTTAAGCCATAACTAACAGTTCCCTTTAGATGCCTAAGTACCTGTTTTAGTGCAGCATAATGGCTTTCTTTTGGGTTTCGCATATACTTGCTCAACACCCCATCTGAATAACATAAATCTGGTCTAGTATTGATCAAGTACCTGAGGCTGCCAATAATACTCTTGTACCTGGATGCATCTGTTGGCTTTCCACAGTCATCTTTGCGCAGCTGCAGTTTAAACTCCATGGGAATTTTGCCACTATTGCACCCCTGCATACCAGCTGCTTCGAGTATTTTCTTTGCATAACCTTCTTGACTAATAGTTATCTCATTTTCCTTTTGATACATTTCAATTCCCAAATAATATGTTAACAAACCCAAATCGGTCATCTCAAATATCTTCTTCATTTTTTCTTTAAATGCCAAAATATCACTTTCTTTAGACCCAGTAACTATCAGATCATCTACATAGACACCCACGATGATAGTTGAATTATTAAGGTGTACCTTGTAGACAGCCAAGTCTTGTGAGCACCTAGTGAATCCCATCTTCTTGAGTGTCTAGTCCAGTTTCATGTTCCAGGCCCGTGGTGCCTGCCTAAGCCTGTAAAGGGCCTTGTTTAACAGGTACTCCATCGTCTCCTTTCCTTTAACTTCAAAGCCAGTAGGTTGTTGTACGTAAACCTCTTCTTTTAGTTCTCCGTTTGGGAACGCAGACTTGACATCCATGTGATGAACAAGCTAGCCTTCTTTTGCTGCAACTGCTAAAATAAAGCAAATGGTTTCTAACATGGAAATAGGCGCGAAAGCTTCATCAAAATCCACCCCTTTCGTCTGAACATATCCCTTAGCCACCAAACGAGCTTTGTGCTTTGTGATTGCGCCACTTAGATCTTTTTTAAGCTTGAAAACCAATCTTAATCCAATTGCTTTCTGATTAGCGGGTAAGTCAAATAACTTCCAGGTCTTGTTTTTGTTTATTGCATCCAGTTCTTGTTGCATTGCCACTTTCCAGCTTGATTCTTTTGCTGCTTCTTCATAACACGTTGGCTCATCATGAAGTAATAACAATTCAGGGTTTTTATCATACAAAGCCCGAACTTCAGCATCATTCATCACTGTTGATCTCTGCTCCACATCTTGTATTGATCGAAAACCTTGGGGAGGTGTATCATCAAATGGAGCTGATGCATTCCTTGACTCAGTTGCACTAACTGATGATTGATTTGTTGCAGAAGATGTTGTTGCGTTACTATCTTCATGCTGCCCTGCAGAATTAAACAGAGGAGATACACAAATATCATGATTAGTTTGAGAGTTAAAACTCGAGTTATCAGGTTGAGGATTAGGGCTCGAACTACCATCAATGTATAAGTGTGGGATTGAACCCGATTCTTTTCCAGCTTCAGCGGTTTTCTTCTTTACAGCTTGTGACAATATCTCTTCAGGAATCGATTGAAAGTCAAATGACGGGTCAAGTCAAATTCGGTGACGGTTCAAAAGTTGAGATCAAAGGGAAAGGTACAATCCTTTTTAATTGCAAAAATGGTGACCAATTTTTTTTGCCAAATGTGTATTATATTCCAGCATTACGTAGTAATGTCATAAGCCTAGGGCAAATGACGGAAGACGGGTACGATGTGGGAATGAGGCAAAACTATTTGAGAATGTATGATGACAAAAGAAGGCTTGTCCATTGAGTGATGAGGAGTTAGTTAGAAAGTTGTTTGATTCTTTTCCATCTTCAGCAAAAGATGCATAGGTCCATTTAGCTGCAAGACCTGGTTCCCTTTGTGGAGCTGGGTCCCAATTTCAATGTTCAAACTCATCAAACACCACATCCCTTGAAACCACAATCTTGTTTGTTTTAGGGTTTAGTAACCTGTATGCTTTACTCCCTTCTTCTATGCCCAAATGAACCATAGGTTCGATGTGATCACTAAGCTTGGTTATTTCATTCAGCTTCTTAACGTATGCCACGCATCCGAAAATTCGAACATGTTCAAGGGTTGGTTTAGAGCCCCGCCAAGCCTCATACGGTGTTCGATTTTCACTCCCTTTGTTCCGATCCAGTTGAGCAGAAAAACTGAGTGTCAAACTGCTTCTCCCCATAAAACATCAGGCACTTTCATACTTTTCAATATAGTTCTTGTCATCTCTACAATCGTCCTGTTCCGACGCTCCACCACACCATTTTGCTATGGTGTGTATGGAGCTGTCAACTGCCTTATAATTCCTGCTTCACTACAAAACTCACTGAATTGGTGTGAATTGAATTCACCACCACGATCTGTGCGCAACATTCTAATTTTATAAAAACTCTTCTTTTCTACTTGAGCCTTGAATTTCTTAAATCTTGTCAAGACTTAATCTTTTGATTTTAAGAAATAAACCCACATAAAATGGGAATAATCATCAACCAGCAAGAAAAAAATACTGATTACCTCCTTTGAGCATGGTGTGATCTGTCCACATAGATCCGCGTGAATGAGTTGTAAAGGTTCTTTTGCTCTCCATTGTGACTCGACTGGGAAGCTTTTTCTCACCTTCTTGCCTACCAAACACCCTTCACAGACTTGTGATGGATGTTTAATATAAGGCATTCCATCAACCATTTCGTTCCTTACCATATTTTGTAAGACTCCAAAATTAGCATGACCCATACGCGCATGCCATACCCATTATTCTTGGTCCAATTTCATCGCTAAACAGATAGGTTTTCCAGTTGTTAATTGGATTTTGTACAGCCTATTTGCAGATCTCTGCACCTTCATGACAAGCCTTCTTTTGTTATCATACATTCTCACATAGTTTTGCCTCATTCCCACATCGTACCCGTCTTCCGTCATTTGCTCTAGGCTTATGACATTACTACGTAATGCTGGAATATAATACACAGTTGGCAAAACAAACTGGTCACCATTTTTGCAATTAAAAAGGATTGTACCTTTCCCTTTGATCTCACCTTTTGAACCATCACCGAATTTGACTTAACCCGTTATCTTTTCATCTAGTTCTGCAAACACTTCTTTCTTGCATGTCATGTGGTTACTTGCCCCGTTGTCCAAGTACCACATGTGTCTGCCTGTTTCTGGTTCTTGATACCTACTCGGTACTACCTTTTCTTCATTCAATAGCACCATGTTTTGAGTTTCTTCTCCACATATTGTCAACAACAATGTGTCTTCATCTTCCTGCTCTTGGTTAAGTTCACTTCCTCCAATGGCTTCTTTCCTTGTTTACATTCAGAGGCATAATGACCAAAATTATTACATTCAAAACATTTTATATGGCTTTTATCTCTCGGTTTTTGGTTTGTGTGTCCATAATCTTGACGTGACCCGCCACCCCAGCGTCCAACCCTGCCTCGAGTTGATCCTCTTCCTCTTGATCCGTTTCTACCCCCTCTGTTTTGATTGTACCCACCTCTTCCACGAACAGCTGTTGTATGTGTTCTGTCTGTCCTCTTCTAACCTGCCACATAATCTTTCTTGGTGAGTAACAATGTGTTCTCTCTAGTAGAACTCCCTCTCCGGAGTTTTACCCGATCTTCATACGCCTTCAAATGCCCCACTGCCTCTTCAAAAGGCATTGTATCCACATCAGAACTTCTTTCAATAGAAGACACCAGATTTATAAACTTTTCTGGTACAGAATCAAACAACTTTCTAACTAACTCCTCATCACTCAATGTTGCTCCTACAGTGCCATATTTAGAGATCATGCTGGACAACTTTCCAGCATAGTCATCGATGGCTTCTCCATCTTTCATTTGCATTGCCTCAAATTCACTTTTCAGGATACGTAAACTGGCCTTTTGTACTCGTTCAGCCCCGACGTATCGTGATTTCAATGAATCCCAAACTTCATTCGCGGTCTTCTTCTTTGCAGCTTGTGACAATATCTCTTCAGGAATCGTTTGAAAAATGAAAGCTCGGGCCTGTTTACTTTTCTTCTCGTCCACAACCACTCCGGTTGGTGGCTTGATGGCAACCCACAACCCGTGGTCATCCATTATTGCTTCCATTTTAATCGCCCAGGCATTATAAATGGTTGCTGTAAGAATCGGACACGGAAAGGTGATTGGGTTATCTTTGGGATGGTTAGGGTTTGTGGTGGCTACTGACATTTTCTCAAATCGAATGAATTTTGGCATACAAATTGGATCAGAACACAACTCTGATAGCAAATGTTAGATCAGAGTGATAACTTGCAGGTTTATAAACAGTAAACAAACAGTAAATAAAGAAGAGGAGAGGCCAAAAGCTTGTAGTTTATTGAATGAAAAAGACTAAAATCATCACATATTTGATTACAATGCTTTTTCGGCTAATTGAAAGTGAATAATAAAAAAAAATGATGCTTCTTAAATAAAGGAAACAAAACAGAAATTCCTGAATACTTAGTCTTCAACGTTCACCACCAAAACAGGGACCCACTTCTGCCAATGTTTATTTTCTGAATTAGTACTCCTATTTTCCTGGTCAAACACTAATCAACACATACAACGCATAATCCGAAACTTAAAAAGATAAATAAAAAATAATAATAATAATAAAAAGCGTTCTCCTTTATGTTTAAAACGTAAACCTGTTAAAAAAACAAAAAGCGAAGTTAAATAAACGAAACTGGAACAAAAAAATGTAAAAAAAACTTACCGTTTGGTGGACGGGGGCTGTGGAGGTTGGAGACGAGGTGGACGAGGACTGTTATAGAAAAGAGAAGAGGCATCGGCTACTATGGACTGGAGGAGTATGGAGTTAAGGTTAGAAGGATTAGGGATTTAGGATTGTCTATTGTGTTATGTAGCGTATATAATATTATATATTTATATATATTTTTTTAATATTCGGATTCGGATAATCCGATTATCCGAAAATTTTCAAAATCAGGATCTGAATCCGAATCCAAAATTTTGGATTATCCGATTTTCGGATATCCGAAAATTGGATTATCCAAAATTTCGGATAATTCGGATTCGGATTATCGGATTTTTCAGATTCGGATTCGGATTTTTTTTAACACCCCTGATCACCATATTACCTTTAGAAATATAAGGGGTTTTTTTTTTTTTTTTTGAAAAATTCAAATACCTTCAATATAAATTGACACAAAAAAAAAGAATAAATAAATAAATAATAATAATAATAATAATAATAATAATAATAATAATAATAATAATGAGGAAATTGTGTTGTGGCGTACAAAAGAAAAAAAAAGAAGAAAACATAACAGGCCCACGTGAAAGAAATTAATAGACCAGCAGGCCTGATCACGCGGCACAGATACCAGCGCGCCGAACAGTCCAGGTGCAGCCCAGCTGCCTCTCCTCCCTCCAGCCCAACACGCTGTACAAGCCCTGAACGAATTGGAGAAGAAATAATAAATGATGAGAAGGCTTGGGTTGAAGATTAAACTTTGGGTTTGACTATAATAAGTTTTAGGTTTATATTTATTTACTAAGTGTTTGTTCATGAATATTAGTATCATGGCTATGTAATAGAATTATTGTAAAATAGGAATTGATTGTAAGTATTTAATACTAGATTATCCTCTGGGTGCTTCTCGGGATAGACAAATATAATATAAAGTGACAAAATGTATATACCGTAAAAGAAATAGGTCATTTTTCAGAAATTTTTATTATAAGGATCAACACTCGATAACTCATAAAACCTACTTCTAAATCTACGTGTGCACATCTTGCTCGAGTGAAGTCTCACTATAACTTTATTACTTTATTCAAGACATTCTATATAACATTTAAAAAATGTGAGGGGAAAGTACGGAAAAGATAAAGATAAAAATATTAATTAATATATTAGAAATTTTAAAATAATATATATATATATATATATATATATATATATATATATATACTACATTATAAAGGATGAGGCATAGGCAAATATGTTCAAATTGTTTAAAGTTAAGATGACATACCAAGGGTTTCTTTACAATGTTCTAAATTTTATCACTTTTCTTCTCTAAATGTGCCTAGAACATTATCAACTTTTATATGAAATTGGAACTCACTCAAACTAAATAAACACATGGGATAACAATATTTTTGAACAAATATTATATAATGGCGATGAAAGATAATAATTTATGTTACCGCATTGAATAATCTTATCTCAGCTAAACTTGTATGAGTTTTAAAACTTTAAAATATAGTGACTAAAGTCTTCCTAGAGTTAAAATCAAGCTAACCAGAGCACATTTTTTTATATCACTCAACACAATCATTTTTGTTTTCAATTTTAATCATGATAGTTACGTAAAATTAGGCTCTATAGCTTTTATTAGTTGATTATTTTTTAGGCGTTTTATGATAAATTGATGATATGATATACGTGTCGTTCATTAGGTATTGGTTAAAGGATTGTCTGTTTGTTTAGAAAATTTAATGTTGGTGTAGTCTTTTATTGATCTGCTTTAGTAGGAGAAATTCCATAGTCTGAAAATTATTATTTCAAATATATCAAAGTCCAATCTTTGTTCTTGATGATTCAGTCTATGTGTACAGCTCATATTCACCAGTGAAACGTACTCTAATTACCAAAATAATGCCTAATCAATCATTGTCTAAGATTACAAACTTGTCGATGAAATTAGTTTGGAAATAGTAAAAAAAATCTCAAAAGTGTATTTTTAATGAACAAAAGTACAAAGCCATATATGCTAAACCAATTATTTACAAAAATGTTTTTAATCTAATTGACCGACCAATTTCAACCTGTACGCTAACATTTATTAGATCTGTTTTGCTTCAGTTTTATTTCAAATTAGAGAAACAGAGCGTTGGAGGTAGAGAACTCAATGGGGGGCAAGAACCAAGATAAAATTTCAATGACCTCTATCAGTTAATTCTTTTTTCATCTATTTTCAGTTTAAAGTTCAGATTTTGTGTTAAAAATGAAGAAAAAGAAGCAAACCTGAAGCAACTCAGAAAGAAGGTAATTAATAAATCATTTAGCTTCTAATGGTTTGTTAACACATATATTGTTGTCTCTACAAAGTATTGATTATATTCATACAAGATCGATGTGTTCTATTTAACTAAACAATTCAACGTGCATAAAGTATCCCAAAGTCTTATCCCCACTTTATACAATCTCGCTATGAAAAAAAATTCATTATTAGCTTTATAAGGGTGTTTGAATGTGTTTTTTTCAAGTTATTATCTGACTATTTGATTTTGAGTATTTAATATAACAATATCACTTTTGCAAATACATATATGAACGGTTCTTAATGTTCAAATTATTAGGTGGAATTGTGGAAACATCTTAACTAGAGCCTTAGCTGGAGGAGTGGCGGCTGGAGCTACATAGCTAGAGGATGACCCTATAATTTAAGGATTATCTACCAGCATGTAACTTTCGAGCTATAAGTAATTACCATTCATTTGAAAGTAATTACTATTCTTTTTGCGTAACTTGCGGCAAAAAAACTAAGTATCATAATGTTGTATTGCAACCTATTTGTAGATCCCGCTGCAACGCGCGGATAAACCCACTAGTAATTAATAGTTTACTAAGTTTTAAAAAAGTGAGATGAAAATAAGGAAAGCATAAAGAAAAAAATATTAATTAACATATTTGAAATTTTAAAATAATAATTTATAGTTAATTTATTTAAAATATAATAAAAAAATTAATTATTAGTTATCTTTATTTAAAATTTAATTAAAAAAACCATTTGGAGAGAAATCAATGGGTGTGAAGGCCCTCACATAATGTCATGTGACATACTCCTATTCTTTTATATATATCTCCCACACATATAGGAGATTTGGTTATTGTATTATATAAGGAGATGACTCCTAATAAGAAAAGCAAGTTGAATATTATCTTTTATGGTATCATCCTCTCTCTCACGATCCTAACCTTCTTCATACCTACCCTATCGCCACCGCACCTTCCTGTCATATCCTCCCTGTTTTCTCCTCTAAAACCACCCTCTGTTCCGAATCTCCTCCCCATTTCTCTTCCCCTTACCACCCTTAACCACATGGACAACAAACTTCACCCATCGTTGACGGTTTCCAGCATCAAAACTCACACACCTATAACCCTCGAAAAAGATTCAACTCACTACACCACCTGATCTACTCTGTTCAGAGTTCATTGTCTAGCCTATGATGTCCTTGACCAGCTGTCTCCTCGTCAGCCTAATGTTGCTGCCTCTTCCTCAGTAGACCCAGCGAAAACCGATGCCACTTCTGCCACCAAAGCACTATGGTCTCGCCTCGACACCATAGTGCTCTAGTGGATATACGCTACCACCTCCACGTCTCTTCTGCATATCATCATCACCCTTGGGAAATCGGCTCACAATGCCTGGAGAACGGTGCAAAACAAGTTTAATGATAACAAAAACACAAAAGTCGTGTTTCTCGGACAAGAGTTTGAAAACCTCTATCTCGATAACTTCTCCAGTAAGGCTGACTATTGCCAACACGCCAAACACTTGGCCGACCAACTCCAAAGTGTTGGTTCTCCGGTCAACAACCGTATGCTCGTCATCAAAATCTTGACCGGACTCACGAAGCAATATGACGATATTTCTACCGTGATCCAAAATCGTGAACCTATCCCAGACTTTAACGAAGTACGCTCTCGCTTGAACTTGGAACAGAGCAAGAAAAAACGGCAAGCTACCCGAGCCGCTCAAGTCTCTGCAACAGCCCTCACGGCTACAGATTCTTCACAACCACAAAACACATCTCAGAACCACACATATTATACCAACGCCGACCGGGGTCGTGGCCGTGCTCGTAGCAGACGCGGTCGTGGATGTGGTAGAACCTCCAAGAGTCGACCACAGTCATACAGTACCCAAACCAACACCCTTGTTCACCCGTACATTGTATTTCCAAGTAATTGGACAGCCTCCTAATAGGCAGGCCTTCTCAATGGGTCATCCAAAAAGGGGTCCAACCATGTGTGTTTCTCGGGTACCCACCTAACCATCGCGGTTACAAATGCCTCGATTTATCCACTCGCTAAATAATTATTTCCCGATAACTTCTCCTCTAAGGCTCACTATTGCCAACACGCCAAACACTTGGCCGACCACCTCGAAAGCGTTGGTTCTCCGGTCAACAACCGTATGCTCGTCATCAAAATCTTGACTGGACTCACGGAGCAATATGACGATATTTCTACCATGATCCAAAATCGTGAACCTATCCCTAACTTTAACAAAGTACGCTCTCGCTTGAACTTGGAAGAGAACAAGAAGAAACGGCAAGCTACTCGAGCCGCTCAAGTCTCTACAACAGCCCTCACGGCTACAGATTCTTCGCAACCACAAAACACATCTCAGAACCACACATATTATACCAACGCCGACCGGGGTCGTGGCCGTGCTCATGGCAGACGCGGCTATGGACGTGGCAGAACCTCCAACAGTTGACCACAGTCATATAGTAGCCAAACCAACACCCCTGCTCACCCGTACATTGTATTTCCAAGTAATTGGATAGCCTCCCAATGGGCAGGACTTCTCAATGGGTCATCCAATAACTGGTCCAACCATGTGTGTTTCTCGGGTACCCACCAAACCATCGCGGTTACAAATGCCTTGATTTATCCACTCGCCAAATAATTATTTCCCGATAACTTCTCCTCTAAGGTTGACTATTGCCAACACGCCAAACACTTGGCCGGCCAACTCGAAAGCGTTGGTTCTCCGGTCAACAACCGTATGCTCGTCATCAAAATCTTGACCGGACTCACAGAGCAATATGACGATATTTCTACCGTGATCCAAAATCGTGAACATATCCCAGACTTTAACGAAGTACGTTCTCGCTTGAACTTGGAAGAGGGCAAGAAGAAACGACAAGCTACTCGAGCCGCTCAAGTCTCTGCAACAGCCCTCATGGCTACAGATTCTTCACAACCACAAAACACATCTCAGAACCACACATATTATACCAACGCCGAAGGGGGTCGTGGCCGTGCTCGTGGCAGACGCGGCGGTGGACGTGGAAGAACCTCCAACAGTCGACCACAGTCATACAGTACCCAAACCAACACCCCTGCTCATTTGTACATTGTATTTCCAAGTAATTGGACAGCCTCCCAATGGACAGGCCTTCTCAATGGGTCATCCAATAACTGGTCCAACCATGTGTGTTTCTCGGGTACCCACCTAACCATCGCGGTTACAAATGCCTCGATTTATCCACTCGCCAAATAATTATTTCCCGACATATTCACTTTGAGGAGTCTATTTTCCCTACACAATAAAATCTCCCACAAAACCACCATCTTGACTTTCTTAATCCCACAATCCACCCACTTGTATGGGACTATGTTAATCCTAATCTACATCCTTCAGTTGGTCCGTCCCACACCGAACCCAATGCGCATGTTTCTACTTTACACCCAGCCCAAACCACCCAATCAGACCCAATGTAACAACCTAGACAAGTCCAATTCCCTCCACATCTTTCCCTTAGGGACCCCACTTCCCCACTAGCCTAACCAGCCCATTCCCTACCTTCCCCAAGCCGAACTTCCTTCTCGTTATCCTCTCCAAACCCGCCCACTACCACTACGACTGCGGACGCTTCTCAATCTCCGCTCCCTCCACCACCACCTCCTCCTCCTTCTCGAACCATCCGAACCCGCTCTATGAGCGGAATCGTCAAACTCAAACAGTTCTTTAATCTCAACACCTTCACTGTCGTTCCACTACCGAGAAACCCTCAGGTCACATTAGCCATTCCTGAGTGGTACAATGCCATGAACAACGAATTTAGTGCTCTTATTAAAAACAAGATCTGGGAACTTGTACCTAGGCAGCCTAACATGAATATAATTCATAGCATATGGCTTTTTAAACATAAGTTCTGGTCTGACGGTAGTTTAGAGATATATAAAGCTCGTATGGTATGTGATGGTCGAAAACAACAGACAGGTATTGATTGTGGGGAGACTTTTAGTTCGGTTGTTAAACCGGCTACAATACGCTTGGTTCTTTCTCTCACTTTTTGCTAAGTCATGGCAAATTCATCAACTTGACGTGATAAATACCTTTCTTCATGGGAACCTAGAATAAAATATTTACATGTACCACCCAATGGCTTTTGTCACCAGGACTATCCAGACCACGTCTGCCTTCTAAAGAAGTCTCTATACAGTATCAAACAAGCACCACGAGCATGGTACCAGCGGTTCACTGACTTTGTTTCTTTATAGGGGTTTTAACAAAGCAAATTAGACAACTCTTTGTTTGTTTATCGACACGGTCAAAATATTGCATATCTTCTCATCTACGTGGATGACATTATACTTACCACATCTTCTGATACCTTGTGCCACCGACTCATGCTTGCCTTGTATGGGGAAGTCGCCATGAAAGATTTGGGTCCACTGTCTTATTTCTTGGGAATACAGGTTACACGCAATGGTAATAATATGTTTTTATCTCAACAGGTATACGTAAAGGACATTATTCATCGTGCTTCTATGGATTCTTGCAAACATGTAGCCACTCCGGTAGACACTCAGGCAAAGCTCTCTGCAGACCCAGGTCCATTACATGATGAGCCGAACACTTACCGCAGTTTAGTCGGGGCTCTACAATGCCTCACTTTCACTCATCCTGACATTTCATATGTCGTACAACAGATTTGTATGCACATGCACTCCCCACGGGTTGATTATTGGAATGCATTAAAACGTATCATCCGATACATTCAGGGTACCTCAGACTATGGCCTTCATCTTGGACTGACTCATAATTTCTCTTTACTCGCATACACAAATGCTGATTGGGCCGGGTGCCTTGATAGCCGTCGCTCGACCTCAGGTTACTGCGTCTATGTGGGTGACAATCTCATCTCTTGGTCATCCAAGCGACAGTCTACTATCTCACGCTACAATGCTGAAGCTGAATATCGCGGAGTTGCTAATGTTGTTTCAGAAATATGCTGGCTTCGCAACCTCCTTTTTGAGTTACATCTCCCATTAACCCGTGCGACTCTTGTTTACTGTAATAATGTGAGTGACATCTATCTCTCGAGAAATCCTGCGCAACACCAGCACACAAAGCATATTGAGCTCGACATTCACTTCGTTCGCGAACATGTTCAGCGTGGTCGTGGTCGTGTCCTTCATGTTTCTTCACGTCATCAAATTGCTGACATTTTCACCAAAGGCCTTCCACGAGTCTTATTTGATGATTTCAGATCCAGTCTCAGCATTCGACCACCCTACGCTTTGACTGAGATTTGGTTATTGTATTATATAAGGAGATGACTCCTAATAAGAAAAACAAGTTGAATATTATCTTTTAGTATGTGTTAATTTGAACCTATGTTTTTATCTTTTTCCATGATGATGAGTAGCTAAATCATTGGACTACCTAAGTCATTATGATGAATATTTAACATTTTTGTGACTTTCGGATTTGTTTAATAGTATGATTGGTTTATGTTTTTGGTTATAATGTTTTTGCGTATCTAAGGCTAAATTATGATCACTGATAGCTCCACATGTGTCTTGTTGAATGTTTTTCAGTTATAGATACATATTAGGTTGCCTGTTTTGTGCTTGTGACTTGTTTATAGATTTTGACGTCTAATTCCATAGGAACTTGTTTTGAGAGTTTAGAGGACTAACGTGTGTGAATATATACATAATTCGACAATGAAATAACACACGTTTTGCTTTCATATTTATAAAAATGGTTTAGACCTTAATATTAAAACACACACAATAGGGCAAGTGTACCCTGTCATATATGTAGTAATGTAAAGATAAGAAACAGATATCAATCCATGGACGCGCGCAGAGCAATGGTACCAAAACTCTATCCCCGATTTACTAGTAAGAAAAGATAGTGAAACTATAATATACCAATCCTAGCATGTCATCTACATATAATAAGTAATACAGGCGTGTGATCAACATTCCCATTTTCCGACAGTTAGTGTCCCTTTCGGGCATCCTAACATGACAACTATACAGAAAGCTAACACGAATACACACGTTAACCACTTCAAGTCGTTTATTAGCGAGCAGCTGATATGATCTCATGCAAATCTTCTAAAGATAAGTTAGTCATCTGTTAAGAGTATTCTAACCTCACTAATTCAGGAAAGCGATACCGACTACACAATACAGCCACCTAAACTAGCATAAAGTAGAGCATTTCACAACCTATTCCATTTTACCAACTTTGAACACAAATCTACTAAGATCGCTATTTTTACCAAAATAACTACCAAAGATCATTAACCGTGTCAAAGATCAGTAACGGCACCATTAAGCTTTTAAAACCCTTTTACAAAACGGACGGTTTTTCAACATTTATCCGCCTAACACATTCGACAATCGCCAAAGTCATTCAAATACAACTACAAATCCAACAACAACGAAACAAGGTTGCGCTATGATCATCAAGATCTAAACAAGAAATACGCCAAATTTATACAAAACATGATTACATACATACGATTGTTTTTTCTACTAACGATTACTAAACATGATTCATAGACGATAATGTACTACATAAACAACACAAACAAGCCAAAATAATCAGATTTGAATCAACTTAAAGTTTAATAGATTAAACCATAAATCTTGAATGTGATGGATTGGATGATGAAAGATGATCCGGATGAGTTCCCGAGCTTGTTCCTCGCCTTTACACCAGTTCTTCGGCCCTGGAAATCGCCCCAAATCGCCCAGATATTACCCAACCACTGATTAGTGTATTGTGCTCTGTTTTTATAGAAAGTCTGATTTTGTGCACGGCCGTGCGCCTAAAGTGCACGGCCATGCACTTTATCTGGACCAACTGACGTGCAAGTGGGCAAGTGGCTAGCTGATTCCTGAAAATATCTAGATATTCCGCACAGGCGTGCGGGTCTGGTGGTACCGGGTACTAGGTGTGCACTGGCTGGTGCACTGGTAGTGCAGCCGAGGAACTGGGTCGCACGGGCTGGTGCACGGGAGTGCTGATCAACGTGCCCGAGAACCTGATGTGCACTCCTGGTCGCACTGGCAGTGCAGCTAGTCTGTGTCCGAGCCAAATGAGTCCGCACGGGCGTGCACCTGAGGTGCACGACCGTGCACGTTTTCCAGACTTAGCTGATTTTTGCAGAAACTTTTCGTCTTGTCCGTTTTTCACCCGGTTTCTTCGACTTTGCTCGTGGGACGTCGTTTAAGACCTGCAATAAACATATGAAGCCGTTAAGTACCGAATTCGTGCAATTATGGTCGAAAACGCGTAATTTGGGGGTTTAATCTAGGATTTGAATATGTATATTTTAACGTATATCAAACCTCCCCACACTTGAACTTTGCTTGTCCTCAAGCAAACAACTAAACAGAAATAAACGAAAAACTCGCCAAGTGGCAACAAAGACAAATTATAACCTGTACAGACGATAATAATCAAGATAACAATATATAAAAACAGGTGATAAGATAACTAAAAAGCAACGACTCACTTCCGATCTACAAGCGCACAAACCCGTACACGACTCACAATATTCACACACGCTCGGTTTTATTTATGAAACATACGTGTAATGTGTATGTGTAAATCGCTCCATTGCCAAAACAATGAATCGTGCAATATCATAAGCTTGTCAAAAGATCTAATCTTCACCAACTAACGTGTGAAAAGGCACAAATCAAGAGGTCTTATACGGGTTGTAATATTAGGCAAAGGTAAGGGTATGGAATGGATATTTACAGTGACAAATCAGCTAAAACCCGGCGGTTATGTCTAACTAATATCGACTAATACAACTGTACAACACAAACGCGAATATAGTCGATTTTTATTTTAAATCGAGCTAACTTATAATTTCTAACTTTAAAGCTCTAAAAACTGCTCGAATACTGCTAATTCACCCTATTTTAGGGTGTTCTATTTTTCTGGATTTTTTTTGTTTTTTTATAACATATATATCTATGATATATATACTGAACTGATATATAATCAACATACGGGTTCTAAATATATAAACCCGAAAACGAACTATTTACAACACAAAAACTAGGTAAACAATAACCTAAACCGAGTTTTACCACAAAGGGTTTAAAAGAAAAAGGCTATTTGGTTTAGTGGTGAAATGGTGTGGTAAATAAGAAAAAACACGGGATTAGGTTCAACATGGTTAACTAGTGGATAATATTTGGGTGCGGGAATGTAACATCGCGTATTTTCCACAAAAAAAAATGTTTGTTTTAAACAAATATATGTTTTAAACACCTTATATAAATAATCATTTAATAAAAACCCGTTGAATCTCGACAGTTTAGTGTGCTTTAAAATTATTCTTAGCATTTTTTTTAGTATAATCATTATATATGTGAGTTTATAATATTACTTTATAAAACAAATTAAATAAAAAGAAATGGAGCTAACAAGACTCGAACCAACGTCCAACCCTTTTCAACAACATGCACCAACCACTAAGCCACTTTGTTTTTGGGTGATGATATTCTGAAACAAATAAAGTTAACCCTTCCTTAATTATCCTAGTCAATAAACAAAGTCAACACCCACGGTTCAAGCTCATTTTTACTCAACCAAATTGCACTCAAAATCTAATTCAATCCCGTAAATGATGCGCCTAGTCTCCCTCTACCTTCCTAAACAAGCATTCACGCGTATTACATTGAATAGGAAATCAATTAGTCAAGATTATAACTGTTTATAAACCTTCTATAAATCCGTTTTTCAAATATGTATATATAGTGAGTATTAACGCAATTAAACTTACCCCTAAACTCATTAAGGACCGATTAGAAGATCCCCGTCTCAAGTGTTGCGTTCAACCATCACAACTCTCAGATTTTGAAGCCTTATGTTCGATACACGTTCGTTTCAATTTAATCGCTTTAAACCTCGGTATGTTTCGATTATCCTATGATTTAGAGTCGATTCATAGTGCAGATCAGAAGCCCCATGGTTTAATTACGTATCTGTATCGTTTCGGTATTCAATTAATTGATTTGGTGAACTAGGGTTTATGAAGATTAGAATTGGGGATTTTTGGTTCAAAGCAAATTGTTATTAAATACTAAACAGATCCAAAGAAACCACAAATACACGTTCAGATCAGATGGTTTGGGCATGGTTGTGCAGACATCAGGTAATGAGATCGATTCCCAGCATCAATAAACATTTTTTTATACCATTTAAGCTTTATATATATTCACTTGTATTTTTAAAATTAGTTTTAAAATACTAAAACTCCTTTATAAATTCTACAAAAATTATTTTATGTTATTCTAGTGGAAAAGTTTAACATACAATTTTTAGTTTTATTTATTTAAGTTTATTCTAGTTTATTCTATTTTATTTATAAAATTCTATAAAAATATCAAAACAATTATATAAATTTCCAAAAAAATTATTCTGAGTTTTTATAACATTAAACTTTTCTGAAATGATTTTTATTTCTGAAAAATCATTTATTTAATATTTTTAATCAATTTTTGTTAGTTTTAATCATAAATAAATCATAATAAATTCATTTTCCAATATTTTTGCACCAAAATTTTATATAAATTATTTCTATTTATTTGGAACAGAAATACAATTTTTAATTTAATAATTCTTTAATTTTTGTATTTTAAATATTAAAGTTATATTTTGACAATTTGAAATAAATAGATTTAATATTCTATTTTTAAGAAAATAATTTTATAAAAATTATTTTCATACTTAAAACTTATTATTGTGACCATCTTTAATTTAAAATTTACAAAAAAGACTTTTGTTTATTTATTTATATATCAAATTCCTCTTGTTTATCAAACATTTTATTTATTAATCAAACGAACACTTATCCCCAATTCAAAACCCTAGAATATATTTGTAGACTTGAAAGACTTAGACATATTTATTACCTTAATTATAGGGTAATATTTGGCATTGTTGGGCAACACATATTCTATTTTCACGACACATAACATTTTGCTAAGGTGAGTTTTACATAGCCCCTTTTCTATTTTCACTATTTTTGGGGTGAAACATGTTACGACATTCTATATGCAATTCAATCATAAAGTGTCTATGTGTTTTTCTATGTTGCATTATGTCTTAAACATGACTAGGGTAAGCACAATATTCTAGCATAATCATTAACATTGATCAGCCGACGGTATACAATGATAGATCTATTGGACTGACAATCCCACCCGGATATGTGCCTCCTACATAGGTAGCGTGGGTGATTGTTATCGCATAACATAATCGAGTGAACCATGAGCGTATGGGATGGACCACAATATTCTAGTCACAAGGGTTGATTATGCACTCGATTTACTTCTAGTATGTTTTCACATATGGACTAGACTTGCCATGACACTTGAATTGTACAAGCTTTATTCGATTATCAAAACCTATGTAATTCTCACCAACTTTTGTTGACCCAAATTATTTTCAAAATTAACATGTTTCAGGTAACAACGAAGCTGAGGCTTAGAGTATGCATGAGTAATATTATGAAGTTTATTTTGAAGTTATTTGAAGTTATTGCCTTATTTGATATCATGTATTTGGGATTTCTAGACATCATTTCATTTTGGATATTTATGTTATGAATAAATTATTTAAAATTTCAATTTATACCATGTGCTACTGAAACAATCATCAATACGTGACATCCCGATGTTTCCGCCATCGGTTGGGGTGTTACAGATTGGTATCAGAGCCTTGGTTATAGGGAATTAGGTTATTAGAAAATAATCTAGACTATAACCTTAGGGACTTAAACAGTACTTGCTTCTCTTACTTGTAACCCTAATTGCTTCCTTAATCTTATCCCTATCCTACACCTTATACAACCCTAAGCCTACAAGTGACTACTCTTATTCGTCTGCTGCAATCCTGATCCACCATTAGATTAATAGGACAAAATCCTCATGTTTAACCTGAACCACCTTGAGATCTCGTCGAAGTTCTAGATTTTAATAACGAACACATGCAATCTGGAAGGGTGAACGCCTGTATTCTGAGTCTTCTGTCTAGGCTGGCATTGCGCATATATCCCAATCAAACGAGGGACCCGGATGCCTACCTGGGAATTCTCGGGATGAGTGTTCACTTATAGGCTAAAGCATGTCTTCATTATGTTATTAGAATCACGAATCTTTGATAAGTCAACGTTTTCATTTATTCGTTTTAACTAATGAATA
This sequence comes from Ambrosia trifida, assembly GCA_028751855.1. NCBI lineage: Eukaryota > Viridiplantae > Streptophyta > Magnoliopsida > Asterales > Asteraceae > Ambrosia > Ambrosia trifida. The sequence goes on from CM054125.1 coordinate 43,757,420, forward strand.
AATGATTACATTCCTTATATTACCTCATTCATTTCCTACCTCATTGAACCTTCATTGTGTCCCTTACAGATCATGTCTCCACGTCGCAGCACTCGCATTAACAGTGGTGAAAACCAAGAGGAAAGTAGCAACAACCACAACACCAACCACAACAACAACAACAACAATGGTGTTGATGCCCCACTAGCTGCGATTATTTCCCAACAAATGGCGCAACAAATCACAACTCTGGTTTCTAACTTGTTGGGTCAAGTCATCCAAATGAATGGGAACGGCAATGGAAATGGAAATGGCGATGGAAATCACGTAAAGAACAGGACCTTAGTTCGGAAAGGCGAGAAAACAAGTATTATGGCCGCGGTAACTACCGAGAACCGGAAGCGTAAGACCAGGGATCCTGATGTAAACCTCACTACACAAGCTTCTAACAAGAAACCTTATACAAGAAACTTTCCATTGTGTAACAGATGCAATCGACATCATCCCACTGTTTCAGCGTGTCGCTTATGCACCAATTGTGATAGGTATGGCCATCTGGTCAACACATGTCGCGAGACCCCAAACCCTAATACCAACCAACCCTGCTCAGGTTGCTAATCCTAATCATCCTGGTAAATACAACTATGGTCAATGCTATGAATGTGGAGACCCAAATCACTTCTGTAACCAATGCTCTAAACTAAACCGAGATCAAGACCCTCCAGCTACTTAGCAGCAAGCCCCACCATTTGAATGATGTCTGCTTTTTAATTCTATGTATTGACGTTTTTTATTCAAGTAATAAATTCTAGTATTATCATAACACTTGGATACATGCTTGTTTGAATGTGAACTAATTGCTATATACTTACTTACTTGTACAACAGTTAGTTGGCTACCAAACAACTTACTCAACGATTGGTAGAGGTCATCATGTCTTTCCAACAGTCGGGAGAGGCCCTACAACCTGCTCAACGACTGGTGGAGGCTATCAAACCTGCTCAACAGTCGATAGAGGCATAGAAGGACACAAAAACCTAATGTAAGGTAAATTGGTGATTGCGGTCCGGAACGTAATCATGAATTTACAGGTACGTTAAGGTAGTGTGAAATTCTATCAAGGTTTTTGGTAGTTGACTAATTATAGACCTTAGTTACCTGGTAGTTCACTTAGTCTTTCTATAGTCCATCAACTCATTTCTTTTAGGACTCCTAAAACTTAAGGTTCTTATTGCGATTTCAAGACACACCTAATCCAACCCTCTTATCCAAATTATTTGAAACAAGATTACTCTATTCATGTCATGTCCTAACACAAAATTTCCAAACCACAATTGCTTTAATTCCTACCTAATCATCCTGTGTTCTTAATAACTTCAGGACGAAGTTTCCAAAAGTAGGGGAGACTGTAACATCGCGTATTTTCCACAAAAAAATGTTTGTTTTAAACAAATATATGTTTTAAACACCTTATATAAATAATCATTTAATAAAAAACCCGTTGAATCTCGACAGTTTAGTGTGCTTTAAAATTATTCGTAGCATTTTTTTAGTATAATCATTATATATGTGAGTTTATAATATTACTTTATAAAACAAATTAAATAAAAAGAAATGGAGCTAACAAGACTCGAACCCACGTCCAACCCTTTTCAACAACATGCACCAACCACTAAGCCACTTTGTTTTTGGGTGATGATATTCTGAAACAAATAAAGTTAACCCTTCCTTAATTATCCTAGTCAATAAACAAAGTCAACACCCACGGTTCAAGCTCATTTTTACTCAACCAAATTGCACTCAAAATCTAATTCAATCCCGTAAATGATGCGCCTAGTCTCCCTCTACCTTCCTAAACAAGCATTCACGCGTATTACATTGAATAGGAAATCAATTAGTCAAGATTATAACCGTTTATAAACCTTCTATAAATCCGTTTTTCAAATCTGTATATATAGTGAGTATTAACGCAATTAAACTTACCCCTAAACAATTTAAGGACCGATTAGAAGATCCCCCATCTCAAGTGTTGCGTTCAACCATCACAACTCTCAGATTTTGAAGCCTTACGTTCGGTACACGTTCGTTTCAATTTAATCGCTTTAAACCTCGGTATTTTTTTATTATCCTATGATTTAGAGTCGATTCATAGTGCAGATCAGAAGCCCCATGGTTTAATTACGTATCTGTATCATTTCGGTGGTCAATTAATTGATTTGGTGAACTAGGGTTTATGAAGATTAGAATTGGGGATTTTTGGTTCAAAGCAAATTGTTATTAAATACTAAACAAATCCAAAGAAACCACAAAAACACGTTCAGATCAGATGGTTTGGGCATGGTTGTGCAGACATCAGGTCATGAGATCGATTCCCAGCATCAATAAACATTTTTTTATACCATTTAAGTTTTATATATATTCACTTGTATTTTTAAAATTAGTTTTAAAATACTAAAACTCCTTTATAAATTCTACAAAAATTATTTTATGTTATTCTATGGGAAAAGTTTAACATACAATTTTTAGTTTTCAAAAAAATTATTTATTTAATATATATAATAAATAATTCAAGTTTATTCTATTTTATTTATAAAATTCTATAAAAATATCAAAACAATTATATAAATTTCCACAAAAATTATTCTGAGTTTTCTAACATTAAACTTTTGTGAAATGATTTTTATTTCTGAAAAATCATTTATTTAATATTTTTAATCAATTTTTGTTAGTTTTAATCATAAATAAATCATAATAAATTCATTTTCCAATATTTTTGCACCAAAATTTTATATAAATTATTTCTATTTATTTGAAACAGAAATACAATTTTTAATTTAATAATTCTTTAATTTTTGTATTTTCAATATTAAAGTTATATTTTGACAATTTGAAATAAATAGATTTAATATTCTATTTTTAAGAAAATAATTTTATAAAAATTATTTTCATACTTAAAACTTATTATTGTGACCATCTTTAATTTAAAATTTACAAAAAAGACTTTTGTTTATTTATTTATTTATCAAATTCCTTTTGTTTATCAAACATTTTATTTATTAATCAAACGAACACTTATCCCCAATTCAAAACCCTAGAATATATTTGTAGACTTGAAAGACTTAGACATATTTATTACCTTAATTATAGGGTAATATTTGGCATTGTTGGGCAATACATATTCTATTTTCACGAGACATAACATTTTGCTAAGGTGAGTTTTACATAGCCTCTTTTCTATTTTCACTATTTTTCGGGTGAAACATGTTACGACATTCTATATGCAATTCAATCATAAAGTGTCTATGTGTTTTTCTATGTTGCATTATGTCTTAAGCATGACTAGGGTAAGCACAATATTCTAGCATAATCATTAACATTGATCAACCGACGGTATATAATGATAGATCAATTGGACTGACAATCCCACCCGGATACGTGCCTCCTACATTGGTAGCGTGGGTGATTGTTATCGCATAACATAATCGAGTGAACCATGAGCGTATGGGATGGACCACAATATTCTAGTCACAAGGGTTGATTATGCACTCGATTTACTTCTAGTATGTTTTCACATATGGACTAGACTTGCCATGACACTTGAATTGTACAAGCTTTATTCGATTATCAAAACCTATGTAATTCTCACCAACTTTTGTTGACCCAAAAATATTTTCAAAATTAACATGTTTCAGGTAACAACGAAGCTGAGGCTTAGAGTATGCATGAGGAATATTATGAAGTTTATTTTGAAGTTATTTGAAGTTATTGCCTTATTTGATATCATGTATTTGGGATTTCTAGACATCATTTCATTTTGGATATTTATGTTATGAATAAATTATTTAAAATTTCAATTTATACCATGTGCTACTGAAACAATCATCAATACGTGACATCCCGATGTTTCCGCCATCGGTTGGGGTGTTACAGGGAAACAGATAGAACGAAAAGAAAAGGCTAAATCAAAAGGGTATCCTAAATGCCTCAATCATATTCGTACAGTGTCACACGTTTCTGATCTAAACAAGTATACTAATGACAAGTTCTAAATTACAAAAAACATCCGGCTCACTCGCAAGCATGTCAAAGAAATTTAATCTATTCTAAGGCTCAAACGCTCACGTAACCGGAAGGAAATGGGTGCAAGTGTACGAACCTAACACGCTCGTATCTCATCTATTTGTCGTGCCTCAAGTTATCTTTATCAAAAATTAGTTAGGCTTGATGTTTGTATGAATATATATATATATACACATATATGTACTTAAAAGTTTTTTTTTTTTGTTTTTGTTTTTTTAGATATATATATATATATACAAGAGGACAAACAAGATATAAGATATAATCCCTCCCTACACTTGAAACTCACATTGTCGACAATGTGACAATAGAAAGCGTTTATGAATTAGCTATCTATAGTGGGAAAAAGGAGAATAATACTCCCCCTGTGTCGAAGAAATGCCCGGGAAAATAGACGGCATGAGCCCCGATAACGCATTCTTGACACAACAAACTCATCAAACCCATTCATCAATCATCCACAAAATAAAAAGAAACTAAATACTGAATGTAAAAATACTGAAAGGAAAATAGTTCAACCATAATACAAACCAAACAAATACTGTCTTGGGTACGCAGACCCGAAAATAAAATACTGAAAGCATAAATAAAAGAAGTATTAACAACTGCATGTATGGGGCGGTAGTGGCTACTGGTCGTCCCTGTGGTGCTGACCGGAGCTTCCTGGCTGGTCGCCAGGTGCACCATAAGGGAACAAGGGCGGGTTGTTGAAGGTACCCGGATGCACCAACTCTAACCCGGTAAAGAGGTACTCAAAGCTGTACCTGACATCATGCTGCACACGATCCATAGTGGACCGCATATACTGCTGGTCCTGTCTAATCTGCCCCTACTGTGCGCCGATGTTCTGCATGTTCAGCTCCATCGCCTGGAACCGCTGGCAGAACTCAGGGTATGTCGGGATGCCGGGAGGCCACTGCTGGTCCTAGGGCTGGAAGTGCTGAGGAGAGTGCTGTGGAGAGTGTGGCGCGTCACCACCGCCTCCTAGGTGCTACTCATGCATCTCCTCGTCCTCCACCTCTGGTGGTGGTACGGGGTCCCATATAATGTCCTGGCTAATAAGGCGTGGACCCCCATCCGTGTCAGCAAGCAGGTTCTGAGCCTTGAGTGATCTGAGATCCAACAGAACCCCGGTAGTGACCACTGTCAGCGTGGCCTTGACCTCGTCGGTCAGAACTCCCAATGCCTCGGCGATCTCGGTGACGTACTCTCCCCCATGAATCTCACTCCCGTCCTTGGTGCCCCCAGCAATAAGAAAGAACTCGGCCATCCGTGCGGCCAAGTTATAAAAACAGAAGATCGGGAGTGGGACAGTTCCCCGAACTGTCCTTTTGGCCACAGATAGTGTAGCTGAAAACATGGTGTAATAGGCGGAGAAGCGGGTCCTTAATCCTAGTTGCCTTGGTAGACCTCAGATTATAAGGTATACCAATAGCAATCGATGCCCAAAACACAGCCCGCTCGTCATTGTCCACGAAGCTGTGGACACCATAAAAGTCTTTCGAGTTGGTCTCCAAATGCTCGTAGATCCCTAGCATCCTCCCCAGTTGCGCTACTGACCAATAGTACCACTTCCCGCAGAGCCTAAACTGTAACACCCCAAAGTCCGTATATACACTTATTGTTAAAACGCGCGAAATCTAGGGCTTAGCGTATAAATTAAACAAAACGCTTAAGCTAAACCGTAAAAGAATTTTGGGAGTTCCGTTATTTACAAACTTAAAACAAGATTCTTACACAACTAGCATGGGAATATGAGGGGCTGAATGTGCCATTTAGACAAAGTAATAATAAAAGGGGGTTAAAATGAAAAAAAAAGTGTGTTAACGCACACTTCTGTTCGTTCATCTCACCACCCAAAACACACACATAAGAACTCAAACCAAAACAGCCCCAAACCCTGCTAAAATCAAGAGGTTTTGTCAATGCATGAGGGAATTCTTGATCATCTAGTGTTCTACTCATCATAAGGTAACCTTGGAACTCTTTTATTTTGCCAAAAACCCATGTATGTGGAAGATGATGATTTATGGTTCTTATCAAAACTCGAATATGATGATGTTCGAGGATCTCCTTGTGATTAGGAACCTTAAATATGCTTATAAACACTACATAGATGATTAATTTGAAGCTATGTGATGTTATGTTAATTCTTGAAGTATGTATGTAATGGGTTTATAGACTAGACATAAACACCATGAGTTGGTTGCATAATCTTGCATAAATAGCTATTGTGAAAGCAACATAAAGGTACTAGGGACCAAATTATACATGTGTTGATGATCAACTAAGCATATGGAAAAATCGATGTAATCTAGAAGGCTTAGAAAATAATTGTAAAATTATGCACATAAGGTGCTCGATGAAATGCTTGAAAGAAATGTATTCAGTTAGAAACTTTCCTAAGTGATTAGGACTCGTGTACTTGCAATTTATGCTTAATCTAAACATATGTGGGATCATATGGTTAAAGTATGCGATAATCGAGCAATTAAACACCTATGTGCATTGATCAATTAATAGGTGCTAAGCTTGAAGATTCGGGAAGCCGGAACGGTATGGATGTGAGATTATTGGAAAGCAAGGAAGGTAAGTCACTCGATGACTTGAATCTCGTTAAATATCAAATTATATGCTTTTAGATAAAGACGTACATGTTTGAATATTATCCCGGAAACTTTACAATGGGAGGCATGTATTAGAATGCAACTTTATAGAAACAACCTTAGTCGAAGGTTGGAAGCATACTAGTTAAGTTGCACTATGACTTCTATTTATCACGATGCTTAGTCTTGTATTGGTTAGCTAAATTAAAACCAAGTCGACACGTATTTCTCATTAATATGTTGATTTAAAGTACAAAGGTTGGGACACAAGATAGTTAAAGCAAGGTTAGTATTGTCTAAAATAAATTTAGATGGAAACGCCAATGGTGTGGAATGATGCGCCTTAGGCGACACCCAAGGAAGTCTTATGAGGATTTAACTTTTGATTGTTTCGGTTATATATATAAATATAACAGAAAAGGGGAGTATCACCTTAGGCTCGCCTTGTCGAGTAAAGGATAGGACGACCCATTTGAGTATATTGTTTGTATTGTTAGGCTTGGTAAATGGTTGGGATTCATATGTTGTTACGCCATGAATCAGCACAATCTTTTGTTCATCAAGATCAATGCAATTTATTATTTAATAATCCACCCGTTTGACCCGTTAAGGCAAATACTTGCATACCTTATTACAAGTGTTCCAAACACTTTGAACACTCTCCACTACATGGATATAACATGTTTAAATCAACAAATCAGGTTTGGCGCATGTGTACACAAATATTCATGTATAATAGCTTTCATTAAACACAATATTTGTGCAGCCTTTTTATACGCAGCTGCTGTAATCAGCTTATTTGACCAACTTAATGACTATGTCTTTCTGTTTTCTAAATGGTTTTAGAAAGTAGACTCGAGGGGCTTTTCAGCAATATAAAATACACCCCAAACAGACACTTGGTTGATTTTATATGATTTTTCGAAGTTGATGAAAAATCCGGACAGAACTGAATAAAATTCAGCAACTAGCTAAACTAAAAATCTGATTTTTTTTTATCAGCACCAGGCAGCCGTAGGCTATGGCTGGCTGGCCGTAGGCTATTGCGGCTATTGGGGATTCTTTTGAGCTTCGTTCCAGCTTTTATCGTTTAGCGATTCCACTCCTATTCGATTTTTAAACGAGTTATTATCACTCTAACCTTAATTTAATGATTTTTTTTCGTGTGTCAAAAACCTTAGGTTGTTCAAGGAATGCGAGATAGGAATGATCAAGCTCTATTTTGATGAATCAAGCTTCCGCACTCATATTTTGCATTCGGGTTCAAATAATATTATTCACTTTTGATGTAACCAAGTCAAACTTTTAAACAGGTACTAGTGTCGTGATGACTTGTAAAACTTACGTCGTGATTAATGTGGGTGAACCTGATTTACTTGGTATCTAAATATTAAGGAAAATATGTATATTTTACAAAGGGTCTTACAAGTGGTATTCAGAGCCCAAGGTTGTTTGAGGTATGCGTTTGGTTCAAGCTTGATCATCAATCCGGTAAGGAATTCGTTTCCAAGCTATCTTAATCTAGTCAAAATGCTATACATCATGATTGAACGCGAGTTAATCAGGAATAAACATGGGGACAATGTATTGAGCACTTAACTCCAGAAATACACCAATCACACGGTCAAGGTGAGCTATGACTCAGCCGAACCAAGAATTGGGAAATGTGATTGCATCACCAAGATGATGCGATCGGATAAAACACAAGTAGCATAATAAAAATGAATATACCCTAATGCATTAAATAAACAGTAAAGGCGGGATGAAGGCCTTATCAAAACATATGAAAGTACGTGCATTGCATTAGCAAACAAAAGAAAGTTTTAATTAAATTAGACCGGTGACCGAAAATTGTTTACCTGGAAAGTATCGTGGCGACCGCGATAAGATCACTGTGTCATGTGTCGATTGCTTACCCTGGCCAGGTAAGTGTTAAACACATGATACTTGGGCTTATCGTGATTTACACGCCTACCTTCGACGTAACAAGGATTGAGTCACGAAGATGGCATATGAAATCTCAACTGTAAGAATCAAGGGGTCTTACAATGGGAGCATTGTCAATTAAACTGAAAGGCCGAGTAGACCGGGTATGTAAAACCAATGCACAAACGACCAACGGGGCCGTAGAGCCAAAGGTATTACCACAACGGTTACACGGACTAAGATAGGATTGAATCTTAATCGAAGGTTAATCCGGAAATAGACTTGAACCTTAATCAAGGTTGAGTCATAAACAGATTCAGTTTGGAAATAGACTTGAACCTTAATCAAGGTTGAGTCATAAACAGATTCAGTTCGGAAATAGACTTGAACCTTAATCAAGGTTGAGTCATAAAAAGATTCAGTTTGGAAATAGACTTGAACCTTAATCAAGGTTTAGTCATAAATAGATTTAGTTCGGAAATAGACTTGAACCTTAATCAAGGCTAAGTCATAAACATATTCAGTTCAGAAATAGACTTGAAACTTAATCAAAGGTTAAGTCATGAATAAACTCAAACCTTAATCAAGAATTAAACCACAAATAGACTTGAACCTTAATCCAAGGTTAAGTCATAAATGTATTCGAACCGTAACCAAAAGTAAATAATTAGGTGGATTTGAACCTTAATAAAGGTTTAAACCCCAATCACCCTTGAGACTTAGTCGAAAGATTACTCACAAGTAGACTGGATCTTTAATTAAAGGATCAAGTCATAATCGCATTTGAACCTTGAACAAAGGTTAATCCGTAAGTAGACTTGGGCCTTAATCAAGGGTTAGGTCGTCATCAACTCAAACTTTAATCGGGTACTAATCCGCGACAAGACTAGAGTTCCAATCAAAGGTTGAATCCTAAGAAAAATGAACCCTAGTCAAAATAGATTCATAACCAAACCCGAACCTTAGTTTAAAGGTTGCTTCGTTAGAGAACCGGACCTTCATCAAGGGGTTAAATCGTAAATGGACTTGAACCTCAATAAAAGGTTAAGCCGTAAGCAAACCCGAACGATATCCTAGGGGTTGGTCACTTGCAAATATAAACCTCATATGATGATGAAACCAAAACCTGAACTTAGTTCAAGGATAGGTTATACCCAAACTCAAATCATAACGAAAAAGTTAAAGCCTAGGAATTAAGTGTGAACTATGCTTCATGCTAAATCATAATGAATTCATAAAAAAAAGCCAATGGGCGAATGTGAACTACGCGTCACATTAAACAAGAATACAAACGAGGATAGAAGCCCTTAAGGCAAGCGTGAACTATGGTTCACACCTGTTGGAACTAAGAACATGGTTATAGGCCGCAAACAGTTTATTACTTAAATAAAGGAAGAAGGTAATCGTTAAATCAAAAGGGGTGTGTATGAGACCCTAGAAACCGGAGGTGAATCTTTACCATAACACGATCACAACCTCTAGTCGCGTTCGTATAAGAACAGTGATAAATAATGTGACATAATCAAGTCACATTAAATCAAACAGAGCGGAATTAACATCATGGGCCTTAGCACATGAGGGATAAACTGACTAGCAAAGATCGGAAATGTATATAGGATCAAGAATCACATAATGGAGGCAGCACCTCTGTAATAAGCTAAATTGGGTCTGCAGGCCCAATATACGCCCAAAAAAACACATAGAAATGCCTATATGAACAAGCATAAGAATGGAAAATCAAGCAGTTCCGAGGGGTGAGAACCCTTCTGGAATGATCTGAGGATCGAATTCTTAAGTGCACAAACAATCAAAAATGGGTCGTAGTACCAAATATCGAATCTTAGGAGATTGGATTAGCGAGGTAATGGTCTGTAGGACCAAGGTATCGCAATGAAATAAGTAAAACGAATCCCGCGTGGATATGAACACAAAATCTTGAATACGAAATGAAGTCTATTGAGAATTATTAAAGAACGAAATACATAAATTCAGAAGAATAGACAAAATAAAGGGGTCGTGGACTCGATGCGTAGGAAAAAAACTTCCTATAAACACGGCCAACTCCCAGAATGTACAGACTGCACTTAGAGCAATAATTCAAGAATCATAATCGCTCGTAATTCATAACACCGCGAACCTTGCCTTAGAAACTCGGATACTAGGCCGAGGAAAATTAAAACACTTAATACGTCAATATATTAACCAATGGAAATTGGGAATCGGTTATACGCTAAAACGCTGCTAAATTGTGGTTAAAACGCTGCACAAAAGTGCAGCCAAACTACTGCTGAAATGCTACAAAAAAGTGTAGCGAAACACTCTGAATCGTGGCTGAAACGCTGCACAAAAGTGCAGCCAAACTCTACTAAAACACTGCATGAAAATGCAGCGAAACGCTGCTGAATTGTGGTTAAAACGCTGCACAAAAGTGCAGCCATACTACTGCTAAAACGCTGCACAAAAGTGCAGCGAAAAGACACTAAAACATGGCTAAAACATTGCATAAAAGTGCAGCGAAACACTGCTAAAACGCTGCACAAAAGTGCAGCGAAAAGACGCTAAAACGTTGCTGAAACATTGCATAAAAGTGCAGTGAAACACTGCTAAAACGATGCACAAAAGTGCAGCCAAAACACAGCTAAAATGCTGCACTAAAGGGCAGCAAAAAGCCGCAAAAACGTGGTTGAAACGTTGCATAAAAGTGCTGCGAAACGCTGCTGAAATATATAAGTAAATTTGTGTAAAATCATATCTTATTATATGAGACAATGACTAATTCATAAAAAGGGTCCCTTGAGCCGGAACCCATGACGAAGGGGCCTTACATCGAGAATGGATGTCACTCTCGGAAGTCATTAACATGACTGAATCCAATGCGCGCCATGACGCGTATAAATAATTCTAAGCAAAGTAAATGAATGAAGTGTAAAAACTAAGTCTGTAGTTGCCTAAGGGTGCCAAACAAACCATGGAGTCAAAGACGGTGACTCTTAAACTAACCGAGATGCCTACAAGTGGCCCAACTAAATACTTACATGTGTGGGCAGAGCCATAACGGATAATTAAATCCGACAGATAAGAACAATGTCAATTTGGTAACACCTTGTTGGGAGGTGGAAGAACACAAGATTAGGATCCTAAGACATGCTCTTACGAAATTCCTATCAAATAGGTTGTGCGTAAATAAAGTCAAAAGGTTGGAACGATTTGGATAAGGGATAGAACCCCCCCCCCCCCCCACCGATTCGGTATACATCCAGTTTCGAGGACGAAACCCTCATTAAGGAGGATGGACTTGTAACACCCCAAAGTCCGTATATACACTTATTGTTAAAACGCGCAAAATCTAGGGCTTAGCGTATAAATTAAACAAAACGCTTAAGCTAAACCGTAAAAGAATTTTGGGAGTTCCGTTATTTACAAACATAAAACAAGATTCTTACACAACTAGCATGGGAATATGAGGGGCTGAATATGCCATTTAGACAAAGTAATAATAAAAGGGGGTTAAAATGAAAAAAAAAAGTGTGTTAACACACACTTCTGTTCGTTCATCTCACCACCCAAAACACACACATAAGAACTCAAACCAAAACAGCCCCAAACCCAGCTAAAATCAAGAGGTTTTGTCAATGCATGAGGGAATTCTTGATCATCTAGTGTTCTACTCATCATAAGGTAACCTTGGAACTCTTTTATTTTGCCAAAAAACCCATGTATGTGGAAGATGATGATTTATGGTTCTTGTCAAAACTCGAATATGATGATGTTCGAGGATCTCCTTGTGATTAGAAACCTTAAATATGCTTATAAACACTACATAGATGATTAATTTGAAGCTATGTGATGTTATGTTAATTCTTGAAGTATGTATGTAATGGGTTTATAGACTAGACATAAACACCATGAGTTGGTTGCATAATCTTGCATAAATAGCTATTGTGAAAGCAACATAAAGGTACTAGGGACCAAATTATACATGTGTTGATGATCAACTAAGCATATGGAAAAATCCATGTAATCTAGAAGGCTTAGAAAATATTGTAAAATTATGCACATAAGGTGCTCGATAAAATGCTTGAAAGAAAATATATTCAATTAGAAACCATCCTAAGTGATTAGGACTCGTGTACTTGCAATTTATGCTTAATCTAAACATATATGGGATCATATGGTTAAAGTATGCGATAATCGAGCAATTAAACACCTATGTGCATTGATCAATTAATAGGTGCTAAGCTTGAAGATTCGGGAAGCCGGACCGGTATGGATGTGAGATTATTGGAAAGCAAGGAAGGTAAGTCACTCGATGACTTGAATCTCGTTAAATATCAAGTTATATGCTTTTAGATAAAGGCGTACATGTTTGAATATTATCCCGGAAGCTTTACAATGGGAGGCATGTATTAGAATGCAACTTTATAGAAACAACCTTAGTAGAAGGTTGGAAGCATGCCAGTTAAGTCGCACTATGACTTCTATTTATCACGATGCTTAGTCTTGTATTGGTTAGCTAAATTAAAACCAAGTCGACACGTATTTCTCATTAATATGTTGATTTATAGTACAAAGGTTGGGACACAAGATAGTTAAAGCAAGGTTAGTATGGTCTAAAATAAATTTAGATGGAAACACCAATGGTGTGGAATGATGCGCCTTAGGCGACACCCAAGGAAGTCTTATGAGGATTTAACTTTTGATTGTTTCGGTTATATATATAAATATAACAGAAAAGGGGAGTATCACCTTAGGCTCGCCTTCATTTGAGTATATTGTTTGTATTGTTAGGCTTGGTAAATGGTTGGGATTCATACGTTGTTACGCCATGAATCAACACAACCTTTTGTTCATCAAGATCAATGCAATTTATTATTTAATAATCCACCCGTTTGACCCGTTAAGGCAAATACTTGCATACCTTATTACAAGGGTTCCAAAAACTTTGAACACTCTCCACTACATGGATATAACATGATTAAATCAACAAATCAGGTTTGGCGCATGTGTACACAAATATTCATGTATAATAGCTTTCATTAAACACGATATTTGTGCAGCCTTTTTATATGCAGCTGCTGTAATCAGCTTATTTGACCAACTTAATGACTATGTCTTTCTGTTTTCTAAATGTTTTTAGAAAGTAGACTCGAGGGGCTTTTCAGCAATATAAAATACACCCCAAACAGACACTCGGTTGATTTTATATGATTTTTCGAAGTTGATGAAAAATCCGGATAGAACTGAATAAAATTCAGCAACAAGCTAAACTAAAAATCTGATTTCTTTTATCAGCACCAGGCAGCCGTAGGCTACGGCTCGCTGGCCGTAGGCTATGGCGGCTAGTGGGGATTCTTTTGAGCTTCGTTCCAGCTTTTATCGTTTAGCGATTCCACTCCTATTCGATTTTTAAACGAGTTATTATCACTCTAACCTTAATTTAATGATTTTTTTCAAGTGTCAAAAACCTTAGGTTGTTCAAGGAATGCGAGATAGGAATGATCAAACTCTATTTTGATGAATCAAGCTTCCGCACTCATATTTTGCATTCGGGTTCAAATAATATTATTCACTTTTGATGTAACCAAGTCAAACTTTTAAACATGTACTAGTGTCGTGATGACTTGTAAAACTTACGTGATTAATGTGGGTGAACCTGATTTACTTGGTATCTAAATATTAAGGAAAAATATGTATATTTTACAAAGGATCTTACATAAACCGAATATCTTTGTCGTGGAAGTCCTTATACACCCCCACCTTTGGTTTCTTGTACGAGAAGGACGCTAAGAACTCAATCGTTATCTCCCTGTAGACTGGTTGGTTTATGCTCAGCAGCTTCGCCATATTCGGCGAGACAAACCCATCATATCTTTCACGCTGATTCAGCGTGGTTAGTAGCTCCAAGTTGAGCCGAATAGGAACACCAAACGAGTTCTGCCGGTTCCAAAGCTTCATGAGTTTGTCGATGCACAGTGCTTCCTTCTTGTCTCGGTTGTCGAATCCTCAGAAGTCGTGGGCCATCTGCATGCAAAAATGAATACACAGTTGTTAGTACACAAAAAACGAAGGTCCCGGATGTCCAAAATGGACCTGCATGCATTCTAACCAGAATCTGCATCTGGTGCACGGCCGTGCACAATTGTGCACGGTCGTGCACCCTTGGTTTTTGGTCGGGTCAAGGGCTGCACTACCTTGTGCACGGCAGTGCAGTCCAATTTTCTCGGCACGCACGGTCATGCGCACGACCGTGCAGCTGACCGTGCAAGGCAGTTCAGCTCGTGATTCCGAGCTGCACTGCCAGTGCACGAGCTGGTGCACCTGACCTCGCACGGTCGTGCGGGTTAGGTGCACGGGCGTGCACCCGTTCCAGTTTTTCAAAATTTTAACAAGTAAAACTCCCAAATCTCATCTATTTTTCGATTAAACACAATATACAAGGGATTTGGGCATGGGCGTGCACAGTTTTAACATAATCAACAAAAAACTAACTAATTTAAACAAAATCTACACAAGATTCGTGGGTTATTGAAGGATTATGATGAAACCCCCAAATCTTTAACCTAGAGAACAAAAACTAACAGATTTAGACTAAAAATGCATAAAACATGTGCAAAAATATGAAGGGATTCGTACCTTGGTGATTAGGAAGCAAAGGAGTGAAGAACTTAAGCAAATGATGATGATTTTAGGCAAAAATAGGGTTGGAACGAGTGTGCATCCGCTAGTGCAAGGTATTAGGGTTGTTATGAAGTTAAACAAGCTTTTATACCCACGAAAATTGTAACACCCCAACCGATGGCGGAATCATCGAGGTGCCACGTAGTGACGATTGTTCAAAAGCACATGGTACTAGAATTTAAATATTATTGAATAAACCAGAATTGTCTTACATGGAAATGGAAAATACATTGTCTAAATGAAATGTAAATATTTAAATAACTGAATTTAAATAAAGCACTAAATGTCTCTTGCTAAAGCATTAGATCAAACTGCACCTGAAACATGTACAAAAATAGGTTTGGTCAACATAAGAAATGTTGGTGAGCATTCCTAGTTTTGATATATATAGTAAGTTAAAAAGATATACAATTCAAGTGCATGCTACAGTGCAAATATGTAAACTATGTATCATACAAATGAGCGAAATCAACTCTGTGACTGTATAATGTACTGTATGAACGGTGGTGTACTCATCCAATAAATGGGTGATAACTTAACAATGGCCACGGATTCTCCGATGAAAAAGGGGGAGAATCAATCTAGGCGGGTTGTCAATCCAAATAGCGCTATCCAATGTTAAGGTCGGCTTGTACCATGTTAATGATTTCACTAAGTACAAATGTAATCCACATGTAATGTCTAAGCATAAAGCACGTTGTAAGCAATGCACATAGTACTAGAATTGTATTGTAAAAATGTAAACCTGTATTAGAAATTGTAATAGTGTACATGTAACACCCCAAAAATGTATAAAAGCAAAAAGGGGTAGGAATACTCACTGTCTATGTAAGCTTGAAATTGAACTGGACAACGAAATATGCGTTGGAAATATTCCAAAGAATCAACCTAAAGAATTTAATAATGTGTAAGGAATAACTTTAGGATACATGAAATTCTAAGGTTTCAAATTGGGGATAAACGTTTATTGGATTAATAAACAAATTGTTTATTAAAATAAGAAATTTAATAAATAAATAAATAAAAGTCTTTTTGTAAAATTTTAAGTTAAACATAGTCACAACATGAAATTTTGGTTAGGAAAATAATTTTTATAAAATTATTTTCTTGAAAATAGAATATTTACTTTAATTATTTCAAATTGTCAAAATAGGACTTTAATATCTAAAAATATTAAAATTAAAGAACTTCTGAATCAAAAATTGTATTTCAGTTCTAGATAATTAGAATTAATTTATATAAAATTTTGGTGCAAAAATATTAAAAAATGAATTTATTATGATTTATTTATGATTAAAACTAACAAAAATTAATTAAAAATATAAAATAAACGGTTATTCTGAAATAAAAATATTTTCTGGAATGTTTAAGAATATACAAGTTTAGGATAATTTTTGTGAGATTTAATAAAATCGTTTAGATATTTTTATAGAATTTAATAAATATAAATGAATAAACTTGTATTATTAATAATATATATTAAATAAATTATTTTTGAAAAACTAAAATTTGGGTGATGAACTTTATCATTTGAAGATCATATGATAATTTTTGTAGAATTTATAAAGCACTTTTAGTATTTAAAACTGATTTTAAAAGATTAAATATGTTAAGTATATATATAAAATGGCAAAAAAATATATGTTGATTATGGGAATCGAACCCGGGCCTCTGGCCGGTTCGGGTTTTATCACAAGCGTGGCCACCAACTGAGCCACACCCTGAGAACGAAATATATTAGATTGGAATTAATTATATAGGTTAAATGAGATAAATGGTTTAAAGGAAGAAAAATAAAAGGGAGTATGTGGGATTCGAACCTGGCCACGAGGCCGGTTCGTTTCCTTTCTTCACACGCGTATATACCAGCTGGTCTATACCAGCTGGTCGTATGTTTATGGTTTGAAAATAATTATATACACTAACAGATTCAAGTGTTCTTCCCCAATTCTTAACATTTCGAGCCCTAATTATCAAATCAACATAATTGGTGATCATTAGCCCCTGAATCTTTGGGGCTAATGATCACAAGGTGCCGAAGGTTATATCCCACAAAAAAGACTTACAAATACTCACGAATCGGGTCTGCGAGTTAAACAAAAGAGACGCCCCAAAAAACGATTTGAACGGCTTCAATAATAGATTTAAAACAGAAATTGAGTGTATAGGGATGTTTATCGGCGATCTGAGATGGTCTAGGCATGTCCAATTTATAGTATAAAAGTTGGATTGAAGATTTGGTAAGCTTTGACTCGGCTTGAATGTTTTGACGCGGATCGATGTAAAATAGGTATGATTGGCGATGATTATAGCTGTAAGTTGACGCGTCTGGTCAATAACAATCAATACCTTTCCATAATCTGATCAATTAACGCGTTTAGGTGCTTGATTGATGATGAAATCGCGCGACAGTTGACTTTTTGAAGTCAACTGTTCAGTTTTCAACTTTGTATATAATTATAAATATAGGTTTCTAAACAGATATCATGGTGTAGCCCAATTGGTTTGATGTGTGTGTATGTAATGACTCGGCTTGGGACGCCGGTTCGAATCCCGTCCCAAGCATTTATTTTATTTTTTTTACAATGTTTCATCTATAATATTATGATTATTATCTTATATTATGATTAAACGAACCCGAATGTATCACAGAATATTTTTTAAACGTTCGAGAATAAGGAAAATGTCACGTCTCATTAATTGCGGTTTAACGTACATCGAAATAAATAACAAAATACATAGAAATGACGGATGTCACAGCATCCCCTACTTTTAGAAATTTCGTCCCGAAATTCCTTCAAGTGGTTGTCTCTGGAAAAAGATGAGGATACTTTGACATCATTTGATCCTCACGCTCCCAAGTAAACTCTGGGCCTCGTTTGGATTCCCAACGAACTTTGACAATAGGAATTCGGCTTCGCTTAAGTGTCTTGATGTAACATCACGCATTTATTATACGCTACAAAACGACAAGCCCCATTATTTTTTTGTGATATCTTGAACCCCTATACAATGATAATTGTATATCTATATGTGTAAATAATAATAATAATAATAATAATAATAATAATGACTATGTAGTTAAATAACCCAATTTGTTAGTCCAAATGGTAGCCCACTCCTCATTGTGTCTAGCAAGAAGCCCATTATCCCTTCCTTTTAATTTACTTCCACCTGAGCCCAATCCATCTGAAGCCCAAACCCAAATCTGGCCCAGCCCACTAACCCCTTCCTTATTATGTAAAAAAAATAAAATATAAAATGGGTCTGCTGGGACTCGAACCCAAGCAGTAACCCGGGTCAACCAAAACAACACCACACAAACCAACTGGGCTGAGCTTCTGTTTGTGATAAACCCGGATCGTTATTAAACTTATACACGCTTAAGAATCCTCACAGTTGACTAGAAAAGTCAACTGTGGGATTCCTTGTTGCCTAATCCATGAATTTAACGCGTAATTGTTTTAATTTTGGCAAACTCGTGCATCATCCGGCCCATTACAACACAATTACACAGCTATTACACGGCATTGTTGCCCTATTGATCTTAATTGGCCGCGTATTATCATATGGAAAGTCAACTATACAATTAACCCAAAACCCTAATCCCTTAGTATAAATTGAGGCTTCCTGGACCTTGAAAACTCGCTCATATCTCTCTCTCAATCCCTATTTCTCTCTGATTCTCTCTGTAATTGGTTCAATTGCTCGTGATTGACTTTTCCTTTTGACCCGACGATTATCATCATCACAGCACTGTGAGTCCTCTTTTGTTGGTGGGTTTCATTCATCGGCATCCAAGCAACAATAGCCCCAACATTAATCGGGCTATTGTTGCCTGGATCATCTAATTGCATAGCTAGGGTTCATCGTGTTTGTATTTGGGGATAAGGCTTCTGTTTCAAACGTGTATTTAATAATTATGTATCCAGATCCATCACAACCACCGGCCTAGGCCAAGTGGTTGTGACTCTGGTTTGCTACAAGGGTCACCCGGGTTCGAGTCCGGCTCTGACCGGTTTTTTATGCCTTCTTTCCTTTTCTTTTCTTTTTAAACAAAACATTAATTATATATATATATATTAAATCCTTTAAATCTTTTAAATTCTTTTTAAAATACCTAAACTGTTTTATAAACTCTATAAAAATTATTATTTGTTAATCTGATATAAAAGATTTAATTACAACTTTTATTTTTCAGAAATTCTTTTATTTAATATTTATAACAATTAAATCATTTTTATACTATTATAATTATAAAAATCCATTATTATATCAAAACAATTTATTTAAATTCTCCAAAAATTATTCTAGCTTTTTATAAAGTTAAACTTTACTGAAATAATTTTTAATTCAGTAAAATCATTTATTTATTATTTTTAATCAATTTTTGTAAGATTTAATCATATTTAATTCATAATAAATCCAATTTTCATCATTTTTGCACCAAAATTTTATACAAATTATTTTTAATCATTTAGATCAGAATTATGATTTTTAAAATAAGATTTCTTTAATTTTAGTATTTTTGAATATTAAAGTTAATAATTGGCTATTTATAAATAAATAGATTTAAAAAATCTATTTTAAATGATATAATTTTATAAAAATTATTTTATTGCTTCAAACACTTTAATATGCACACTCAAAATTCAAACTTTATAAAAAGACTATTTTTCATTAATTATCCAATTTTCTTTATTTAATTTTTTTAAATTAAATTTGACAATTGATTATCCCCAAATCGAAACCCTAGGATACACATATTAGTTTATATAGACTTAGACTTATTATATATATTACCTCATTTTAGGGTAATATTTGGAATCACTTTGGGCAACACAATTATCATATCTTTTTCAACAAGTTAACATTTGCTAAGGTGAGTTTACATAGCCCCTTTTATCACCACTTTTTGGGGTGAAACATGTTATAACACTTTTCATTGCAATTCAATCATCAATGTGTTTGTGTGTTATCTATGTTGCATATTGTCTTGAACATGATTAGAGTAAGCACATTCTAGCATAATCATTAACATTGATCAGCCGACGGTATACATTGATAGATCTATTGGACTGACAATCCCACCCGGATACGTGCCTCCTACAAAGGTTACGTGGGTGTTTGTTATCGCATAACATTATTCATTGGGACCATAAGTGTATGGTATGTATTATTTATAACAGTCAACAGGGTTGATTATGCACTCGATTTATTTCTAATATGTTTCTCACATATGGGCTAGATTAACATGACACATGAATTGCATAACATTTTATTCATTTTATCATCAAAAACCTATGTAATTCTCACCAACTTATGTTGACCCAAAATACTTTCAAAATTAACATGTTTCAGGTAACAACGAAGCTGAGGTTTGAGTTAGCATGAGGATATATCTTGAAGTTTATTAGAAGTTTTTGAAGTTATTGTTTGATGTTATGTATTTGAATGCTTAGACATTATTTCACATTTTGGATATTATGTTTGAATAAATTATTTAAAATTTATATTATACCATGTGCTACTGAAAACAATCATCAATACGTGGCACCCCGATGTTTCCGCCATCGGTTGGGGTGTTACATATTGGTATCAGAGCCTTGGTTATAGGGAATTAGGTTATTAGAAATAATCTAGACTATAACCTTAGGGACTAAAACAGTACTTGCTTCCTTTTACTTGCTATTCTCTATCTCCCTCCTACTTCTTATCCCTACTTTCACCCCTACAAGAAGGTTGCTCTCCATCAGTGGATCTACTCTTAGACTAATAGGAAAAATCCCTCAGGTTTAACCTGAACCCCCTTGAGATCTCGTCGAAGTTCTAGATTTTAATAACGAACACGTGCAATCTGGAAGGGTGAACGCCTGTATTCTGAGTCTTCTGTCTAGGCTGGCATTGCGCATATATCCCAATCAGACGAGGGACCCGGATGCCTACCTGGGAATTCTCGGGATGAGTGTTCACTTATAGGCTAAAGCATGTCTTCATATGTTATTAGAATTTAGAATCTTTGATAAGTCAACGTTTTCATTTATTCGTTTTAATTAATGAATAAATGATTACATTCCTTATATAAACTCTCATTCATTTCATTGTGTCTATTACAGATCATGCCTCCTCGTCGCAGCACTCGCAACAACAATGGTGAGAACCCCGCAGAAGGTAGTAATAACCATAACCACAACCATGACCAAGCTCCTAACCACAACAACAATGGGGTCGATGCTCAACTGGCTGCGATCATTTCTCAACAAATGGCACAGCAAATCGCAACTCTGGTTCCCAATTTACTCGCCCAGGTCATCCAATTGAACGGCAACGGGAATGGTCACAACAATGGCAATGGCAATGGTAATGGACCCCAAGCTTGCACCCTTAAGCATTTCAACTCTTGCAACCCTCCAAAGTTCAGCGGTGAAGAAGGAGCAACTGGACTTCTCCAATGGTTTGAGGGTATTGAAAATACCTTCATCAACAGTGAGTGCCCCAATAATTTCAAGGTTCGTTACGCCATGAGTGTTCTCCATAAACGAGCACTCACGTGGTGGAATGAAGAAAAACGCACTCGCGGAGCTGAAGCTGCACTAGCCTTAACCTGGGATCAAGCTAAAGACATTATGAAGGCAGAGTTCTGTCCTCGTAATGAAATCAAGAAACTGGAAGACGAATTTTATGATCTTGCTCAAGACAGTGGGGAAAACCTTGCTTACAACACTCGCTTTCACGAACTTAGCTTACTGCTACCCCACAAAGTCACTCCTTTGCCCATTGCAATCGAAAAATACATTGGTGGCTTACCGATGCAGATTCAAGACACAGTGTGGGGAAGGAACCCTGCTACATTGGAAGAAGCAAAGCGTTTGGCTGCCACCCTAACAGATAACCATGTGAAGGCAGGAACCCTGACTCGTAAAGGGGAAAAGAAAAAGGATACTCCCCAACCTGCCATTGAAATCAAAACCGAGGCCTCAACCAACGGGAAGAACAAGGTCAGGGATTTTGCAATAGACACTACCACTCCCCCCACCAAGAAACAATACAATGGGAACCTACCTAAGTGTGACACCTGCCAGTATCACCATCCAACTCAAGTACCCTGTCGACAGTGCACCAATTGTCAGAGGTATGGGCATCTTGCAGAAGCTTGTCGAATCCCTGCTACAAACGCTCTTGATGCTCCAAATAATCCCGCTTGAGACCTCCGACTGCTCAACATCAAACCCTACCATTTGAATAATATCTACTTTCTCCTTAGTTTCATGTATTGACACTTTTGAATCAGATAATAAATTCAAGTATTACCATAACATCTGTGTGTATGTTTGTTTTAATTGATTGCTTTATCAATACTTGCTTACTTGCACAACAAATAGTTGACTACTAAACAATCTACTTAACGATTGGAAGAGGACATCATGTCTATCCAACAGTCGGGAGAGGCCCTACCACCTGCTCAACGACTGGCGGAGACTATCAGACCTGCTTAACAATCGGTAAAGTCATAAAAGGACGCAAAACCCTAACGTAAGGTAAATTGGTAATTACGGTCCGGAACGTAATCATGAATTTACAGGTACGTTAAGGTAGTGTGAAATTTTATCAAGGTTTTCAGTAGTTGACCGATTGCAAACCTAGTATTTTCTTTAACTTCGGGACGAAGTTTCTAAAAGTAGGGGAGACTGTAACATCACGCATTTATTATACGCTACAAAACGACAAGCCCCATTATTTTTTTGTGATATCTTGAACCCCTATACAATGATAATTGTATATCTATATGTGTAAATAATAATAATAATAATAATAATAATAATAATGACTATGTAGTTAAATAACCCAATTTGTTAGTCCAAATGGTAGCCCACTCCTCATTGTGTCTAGCAAGAAGCCCATTATCCCTTCCTTTTAATTTACTTCCACCTGAGCCCAATCCATCTGAAGCCCAAACCCAAATCTGGCCCAGCCCACTAACCCCTTCCTTATTATGTAAAAAAAATAAAATATAAAATGGGTCTGCTGGGACTCGAACCCAAGCAGTAACCCGGGTCAACCAAAACAACACCACACAAACCAACTGGGCTGAGCTTCTGTTTGTGATAAACCCGGATCGTTATTAAACTTATACACGCTTAAGAATCCTCACAGTTGACTAGAAAAGTCAACTGTGGGATTCCTTGTTGCCTAATCCATGAATTTAACGCGTAATTGTTTTAATTTTGGCAAACTCGTGCATCATCCGGCCCATTACAACACAATTACACAGCTATTACACGGCATTGTTGCCCTATTGATCTTAATTGGCCGCGTATTATCATATGGAAAGTCAACTATACAATTAACCCAAAACCCTAATCCCTTAGTATAAATTGAGGCTTCCTGGACCTTGAAAACTCGCTCATATCTCTCTCTCAATCCCTATTTCTCTCTGATTCTCTCTGTAATTGGTTCAATTGCTCGTGATTGACTTTTCCTTTTGACCCGACGATTATCATCATCACAGCACTGTGAGTCCTCTTTTGTTGGTGGGTTTCATTCATCGGCATCCAAGCAACAATAGCCCCAACATTAATCGGGCTATTGTTGCCTGGATCATCTAATTGCATAGCTAGGGTTCATCGTGTTTGTATTTGGGGATAAGGCTTCTGTTTCAAACGTGTATTTAATAATTATGTATCCAGATCCATCACAACCACCGGCCTAGGCCAAGTGGTTGTGACTCTGGTTTGCTACAAGGGTCACCCGGGTTCGAGTCCGGCTCTGACCGGTTTTTTATGCCTTCTTTCCTTTTCTTTTCTTTTTAAACAAAACATTAATTATATATATATATATTAAATCCTTTAAATCTTTTAAATTCTTTTTAAAATACCTAAACTGTTTTATAAACTCTATAAAAATTATTATTTGTTAATCTGATATAAAAGATTTAATTACAACTTTTATTTTTCAGAAATTCTTTTATTTAATATTTATAACAATTAAATCATTTTTATACTATTATAATTATAAAAATCCATTATTATATCAAAACAATTTATTTAAATTCTCCAAAAATTATTCTAGCTTTTTATAAAGTTAAACTTTACTGAAATAATTTTTAATTCAGTAAAATCATTTATTTATTATTTTTAATCAATTTTTGTAAGATTTAATCATATTTAATTCATAATAAATCCAATTTTCATCATTTTTGCACCAAAATTTTATACAAATTATTTTTAATCATTTAGATCAGAATTATGATTTTTAAAATAAGATTTCTTTAATTTTAGTATTTTTGAATATTAAAGTTAATAATTGGCTATTTATAAATAAATAGATTTAAAAAATCTATTTTAAATGATATAATTTTATAAAAATTATTTTATTGCTTCAAACACTTTAATATGCACACTCAAAATTCAAACTTTATAAAAAGACTATTTTTCATTAATTATCCAATTTTCTTTATTTAATTTTTTTAAATTAAATTTGACAATTGATTATCCCCAAATCGAAACCCTAGGATACACATATTAGTTTATATAGACTTAGACTTATTATATATATTACCTCATTTTAGGGTAATATTTGGAATCACTTTGGGCAACACAATTATCATATCTTTTTCAACAAGTTAACATTTGCTAAGGTGAGTTTACATAGCCCCTTTTATCACCACTTTTTGGGGTGAAACATGTTATAACACTTTTCATTGCAATTCAATCATCAATGTGTTTGTGTGTTATCTATGTTGCATATTGTCTTGAACATGATTAGAGTAAGCACATTCTAGCATAATCATTAACATTGATCAGCCGACGGTATACATTGATAGATCTATTGGACTGACAATCCCACCCGGATACGTGCCTCCTACAAAGGTTACGTGGGTGTTTGTTATCGCATAACATTATTCATTGGGACCATAAGTGTATGGTATGTATTATTTATAACAGTCAACAGGGTTGATTATGCACTCGATTTATTTCTAATATGTTTCTCACATATGGGCTAGATTAACATGACACATGAATTGCATAACATTTTATTCATTTTATCATCAAAAACCTATGTAATTCTCACCAACTTATGTTGACCCAAAATACTTTCAAAATTAACATGTTTCAGGTAACAACGAAGCTGAGGTTTGAGTTAGCATGAGGATATATCTTGAAGTTTATTAGAAGTTTTTGAAGTTATTGTTTGATGTTATGTATTTGA
This sequence comes from Ambrosia trifida, assembly GCA_028751855.1. NCBI lineage: Eukaryota > Viridiplantae > Streptophyta > Magnoliopsida > Asterales > Asteraceae > Ambrosia > Ambrosia trifida. The sequence continues at coordinate 43,782,898 of CM054125.1, forward strand.
ATGCTTAGACATTATTTCACATTTTGGATATTATGTTTGAATAAATTATTTAAAATTTATATTATACCATGTGCTACTGAAAACAATCATCAATACGTGGCACCCCGATGTTTCCGCCATCGGTTGGGGTGTTACACTTGACGTCTCGATCCATAATCTCCACAGGTTTTTCTATGAAGCGCATCGATTCGTCAATTTGGATATCCTCTAAAGGAACATGGAGGTTATCTTCAGCCAAACACTTCTTGAGATTAGAAACATGAAACGTTGGATGAACATTATTGAGCTCTGGTGGTAAATCGAGCTTGTAAGCCACCTTCCCAACTCGCTCAAGGATCTTAAAAGGGCCTACGAACCGTGGTGCAAGTTTCCCTTTCTTTCCAAACCTAAATACACCCTTCCAAGGTGAAACCTTGAAAATTACCATGTCTCCGACTTGAAATTCTAGAGGCTTGCGCCTTTGATCGGCATAGCTCTTCTGTCTGCTTCGAGCAACTTGTAAGTTCTCACGAATGCGAAGAATTTTGTCTGTCGTTTCTTGTATCAGTTCGGGACCGGTGATTTGTGTTTCACCAATCTCGCTCCAACACACAGGGGAACGACATTTGCGACCATAAAGTGCCTCAAACGGTGCCATGTTAATACTGGAATGGTAGCTGTTATTATACGAGAACTCAACCAAGGGTAAGTGCGTGTCCCAATTACCACCAAAGTCGATGATGCACGCTCGAAGCATATCCTCCAATGTTTGGATGGTTCGTTCAGTTTGACCATCCGTCTGTGGGTGATAAGCCGTGCTAAGATTCAGTTGTGTACCAAGTGCGGACTGAAATGTCTGCCAGAAGCGAGAAGTAAACCAGCTATCACGATCGGAAATAATGTCTAGAGGAATACCATGACGGCTGACAATCTCACTGATGTAGATCTTAGCCAGCTTCTCAGCTGTGTAGGTCTCACGAATGGGTAGGAAGTGAGCAGATTTGGTCAAACGATCGACAATAACCCAGATACTATCATGCCCACGAGTGGTGCGTGGAAGTTTCGTGATGAAGTCCATAGCAATGTTTTCCCACTTCCACACTGGGATTTCTGGTTGCACAAGCAAACCAGATGGACGTTGGTGCTCAGCTTTGACCTTGGAACAAGTAAGGCATTTAGCTACATAAAGAGCTATGTCCTTCTTCATACCGGGCCACCAATACAAAGTACGCAGATCCTGATACATCTTATCTGCACCAGGGTGAATGGAGTAACGGGACTTATGGGACTCGTCCATGAGGAAAGTACGCAGGTTGTCACGATCAGGGATCCAAAGACGGTTCATGAAATAAAGTAAACCATTTTTGGTTTCCAACTGATTTTCGGCTCCACGCGACATTTCTTCGTACATGTTGCCCTCAGTAACAGAGACATGTTGGGCTTCAATGATGCGGAGTTTGATATCAGACTGGACCTGAGCACAATAAAGCTGGGCATGACCTTTACGACTAAGGGCATCGGCTACAACATTTGCCTTGCCAGGATGGTAGCGAATCTCGCAGTCGTAGTCGTTTAACAACTCGACCCATCGTCGTTGTCGTATATTCAGATCTTTCTGGTTGAAAATGTGTTGAAGACTCTTGTGATAAGTGAAGATCACACACTTTGTACCATATAAGTAGTGCCGCCAAATCTGAAGTGCGAAAACGACCGCTCCGAGCTCAAGATCATGGGTAGTGTAATTTTTCTCATGGTTTTTCAGTTGTCGTGATGCATATGCTATAACCTTGCCTCGTTGCATGAGAACACAACCAAGACCTTGGTTAGAGGCATCACAGTAAACCACGAAATCCTCATTGCCGTCAGGTAAAGTGAGGATTGGAGCATCACACAATTTCTGCTTCAAAGTCTGGAATGCTTCTTCCTGACTGGGTCCCCATACATATGGTTTATCCTTATGGGTCAAGGAAGTGAGAGGTAAGGCAATCTTGGAGAAGTTGAGAATAAATCGACGATAATAACCCGCTAAGCCAAGAAAAGAGCGAATTTCCGTGGGAGACTTGGGTGTAATCCAATTCTTAACAGCCTCAATCTTAGCTGGATCCACGTGTATACCCTTATCGCTGATAATGTGTCCCAAAAATTGAACTTCCTTAAGCCAAAATTCACACTTGGAGAATTTGGCATACAGTTGTTCATTCTTCAAAAGACTCAAAATATGTCTAAGGTGTTGCTCGTGGGCTGTTTTGGTTTTAGAGTAAATGAGAATGTCATCGATGAAAACGATTACGAACTTATCCAAGAAAGGTTTGCACACGCGATTCATGAGATCCATGAAGACAGCGGGTGCATTCGTTAGTCCAAAAGGCATAACCATGAACTCGTAATGCCCATAACGTGTACGGAAAGCTGTCTTTGGAATATCGTCTTCATGGACTCGTAGTTGATGATATCCCGAACGAAGATCGATCTTTGAGAAGCAAGTCGAACCTTGAAGTTGATCAAAGAGGTCATCAATGCGGGGTAAAGGGTACCGGTTTTTAATGGTGAGTTTATTCAACTCCCGATAATCAATACACATACGGAAAGATCCATCCTTCTTCTTTACAAATAAGACTGGAGCTCCCCAAGGTGATGAACTGGGACGAATGAAACCCTTGTCTGCCAACTCTTGAAGTTGACTCGCAAGTTCTTGCATCTCGGAAGGTGCAAGGCGGTATGGAGATTTAGCAACGGGCGTAGCACCAGGTACAAGATCAATACGAAATTCAACAGGACGCACCGGTGGTAGTCCAGGTAAGTCATCAGGAAAGACTTCTGGAAATTCACGAACAACAGGAACATCTTGAATACTCTTGTCTTTACCTTTCTTTTCCACAATATGGGCCAAGAAAGCTACGTATTTCTTGCGTAGATATTTCTGTGCTTGAGTGCAAGACATGAGTTTAAGACCACTGGATGGTTTCTCACCATAAACCCGTAAAAAGTCCCCTGATGCGAGAGGAAACCGAATAAATTTCTCAAAGCAGACAACTTCGGCATGATGTTTAGAAAGCCAATCCATACCCACGATAACATCAAAGCTTCCCAATTTCATGGGTATGAGATCAATGGTGAAGTCATGTTCGTTAAGGCTAAGAGTACAACCCTGGATGATAGAATCGATTGAGATGGGTTTACCATCCGCGACCTCGACAGTGAAAGGCGCTCCTAATCTAGAGCGAGTGTGAGATAATAGAGGTTCGAATGCTAACGACACAAAACTTTTATCCGCGCCAGTATCAAATAAAATTGAAGCATAACGACCATCAAGTAAAAACGTACCATTCACCACATCATTTGCTTCCTGGGCTTCTGCTGCATTGATGTTGAAAGCCCTACTACGAGCCACTGGGTTAGCTGCACGGTTTGCTGGGACAAGTGCTGGACATTGGTTTCTAAGGTGGTTTGGATCACCACAATTGAAGCAAGCTCGACCATATGCTATAGGTTGTGTGTTTTGGCGAGCTGGTTGAGGGTTGGCTGGTTGAGGGTTAACAGGTTGAGCATTGATTGGTTGAGGTCGAAACACAGATCGACATGTGGCAGCTACATGACCGTACCTACCACAGGTGGTACAGTGGCGACAAGGAAAATTTGCAGGGTGATGGTACTGACAGGTGGCACACTTGGGTAAGTTTCCACTATAAACCTTCTTAACAGGAGGAGCCTGAGCCATTGGAGCCTGGGCTATTGGTGCCTGAGTTACTGGGGCCACAACAGCATAGTTTCTACCCCTGGACTTCCGCTTCCTAGTGTTGGAACCGGTATTGTCTACAGCAACTCTTGATGATTCAGTAGTAGGGGTGGGGGTCTTCTCAGCTGGTTTCTTGGTTCCTTTCCTAACCAAATTTCCCTTTTTGACGTGCTTGTCAGTCAAGGAGGCTGCAAGCTGAATGGCTTCTTCCACCGTAGTGGGTCTGCTTCCAGTGACTACTTCTTGAATTAGGTCAGGCAATCCCTCAATATATTTCTCGATTGCTCGAGAAACCGGGGTAACCATGTGTGGAACCAAAATACTGAGCTCATGATATCGAGTGTTGTACGCAAGATTTTCACCACTGTCTTGTTTTAACCCATGGAACTCTTCCTCTAGCTTCCTCATTTCGTTCCTAGGGCAGAACTTAGCGATCATGAGTTCCTTGACCTCAGCCCAAGACAAGGATAGAGCAACATCAACGCCCCGATTACGCTTTTCACCATTCCACCAGGTCAATGCCCCCTTCTGAAGGACACTGGTAGCATAGCGAACGCGGAGGTAATCAGGACACTCGCTGTTCACGAAGGTACTTTCCATACTTTCAAACCATTAGAGGAGGCCAGTAGCACCCTCCTCCCCAGTAAACTTCGTGGGGTTGCATGAGTTGAAGTGTTTGAATGTGCACCGGAATTGAGTTGCACCCTCTGTGTTGGTACTGTTGTTGTTTTGGGTTAACTCACTAACAAGATTTGGAATCACTGCAGCAATTTGCCCAGCCACAAGAGAAGTAAGGCGACGATCAGAACGTTGTCCAGAAGCACGAACAGTGCGTTGGCTAGCATCACGGAGCATACGGCGAGCAGACATCTACAAGACAGTCAATGAAAAATTATAATATTAATAAATGTATGTGTATAATTGCATAAAGGATTATGAATACAAGATATTGCATGTGAAATAGGAGTATATCATTTGAAATATTTGCATAACATGTTTGGATTGCCCTTGTCTAGCTATAAAGCCCAACAAGAACGTTGACTTTTCAAAGAAATTGAGCCCAATGGTGATCAAAGAAGACATGCTTTAGCCTATAAGTGGACACTCACTCCAGGAATCCCCAGGTAAGCATAACAGGTCCGTAAATGGATTTATGCGCTATGCTTGCCTATGCCAGAAAACCCAGTGTACAGGCATCCACCCTTCCAGATTGCACATGTCCTTTTTCACACTCATTAAAGTTCAACAACTTTGAAGGAGCAAAAATAAGAGTAGGCATTATGCCTAAGAGTGTCTTCATGAAAGGTATTGCTCCCGCTCCATGAAGATGTAGTCTTTCCACTCCTTGTAGGACACCATCTCTATACACCATGATGAAAGATGAGGAGAAATGGAGAAGAAGGGGAAAGATTGAGGAAGGAAAGTGGAGGGTAATGAGGGGAATGATAAATTAGGAAATGTTGTACCTGAAAGTTGAAATTCGGTTATAGTCTAGGCTAAAAGGCATTCTAATAACCTAATTCCCTATAACCATGGCTCTGATACCAATCTGTAACACCCCAACCGATGGCGGAATCATCGAGGTGCCACGTAGTGACGATTGTTCAAAAGCACATGGTACTAGAATGTAAATATTATTGAATAAACCAGAATTGTCTTACATGGAAATGGAAAATACATTGTCTAAATGAAATGTAAATATTTAAATAACTGAATTTAAATAAAGCACTAAATGTCTCTTGCTAAAGCATTAGATCAAACTGCACCTGAAACATGTACAAAAATAGGTTTGGTCAACATAAGAAATGTTGGTGAGCATTCCTAGTTTTGATATATATAGTAAGTTAAAAAGATATACAATTCAAGTGCATGCTACAGTGCAAATATGTAAATTATGTATCATACAAATGAGCGAAATCAACTCTGTGACTGATGTGTCGTAAAACACATCTATTCTCTTATATATTTTTGGTTATAATTGAGTCTTTTGTATATAGTTTTTAGTTTTATTGTTGGATTTGATATATGTGTGTTGGTGTTAATTTTATTTGAGGTTTGTTTATTGGTTTTGTGGAACTAGGCATGTAGAGATACCCCCTAGGTCTTGAAATCAATCTAGTTCGTCAACTTAGGTTAGCGTGCTAGTATTTGGAGTTGGAGTACGACACAAGTATAACAAACTAATATAATAAATTAACTAAGGCGTGCAGTCCATTCTTGAGGGTGAGAAATCTAACTCGAGTTTGCTAGGTAAATAACTAGGCATTGTTCGGTAGTTGGCAAGCGCTAGGGCGGGAGTCGCTACTTGTCCGTGTTTAGAGTTTTCCTAGGTTTTCTTCAGTAGAGTTTAAGTCTGCTTCATAGTTTGAGGGTTTTAATCCAGGAGAGGTTTTAATCTGATTTCTATGGGATTTTGGTACGCTAGGGCGATCCAGGTCCATCTTAGCATTTCTACACTTGTCCCGCCTTAAGTCTAGTGAGCTATCCTTGACAGGAGGTTTATTAGGTAAGAATAGGGTCTCAAGTTAATTACCAGATTCAGGATTTATTGCTAGTGTCTAGGGATTTTACCTAAGTAACCAGCCTTCTTCCTATCCGATTTCTCCAAGTTCCTAGTTCCCATAAGCAGCTGAGGTTACTTTATTTATATTTAGTTTCTTTTAAGTTTATAATTAGTAGTTTTCCCATCCCCACATAAGTATATATTTATTTAGGCTAGCATTCGGTATAGGTTGTGATCTAGAGTTGCATTCGCGTCTTTGGGTTCGATACTCGGTCTTATCTGTTTACTGCTTTGCGACCGGTACACTTGCCGTGCGTGTGTAGTTTTTAGGTGAGTCGTTTTAATTAGAACTTGTGTTATTTATATATATACATTTACACACACCAAGTTTTTGGCGCCGCTGCCGGGGACGCAATTGGCACTCTTGAGAATTATCCAATCCGTTTCTGGTCTACTATTTTGTGAATAATTTTTGTTTTTATTTTTCATTTTTTTCTTCTTATTATTATTTTTGATTCGTAATAAATAATTTTTTTTATCATGTGCGAGATCTGCGGAGGACCCCACTTTACCATAAGATGCCCTCATTTATATTCATCGGGGTATTCCACGGATTATTATTCTAACACGTATTTGCAGCCGCAGCCATATCAGTCATACCAGCCTTCATACCCGCAGGCTAACCGGTGGTTTAACCCTGCAACATCTGAGTCACTAGATAGAATAAAAAGTCGGCCTGATCGTCTACAAGCTAAGATGTATGAGGAAAGGCATGGTGGGAGCTCGTCAGAGTATCCACCTAGCCAACATTTTTATCAACATCCCGATTATCGGGATGTCTCGTCTCACACTAGACCCGATTTTGCCGCCTTACTTGCTAAACAACAGCTCATGCTCGAGGATATCGATTCTTTGCTATCCAAGCGCACCGACTCTTTGAGGGAACAAGATGCGGCACTTAAAAGGCTAGAGGCTCAGGTGGATGAACTGAAGACCATAATGGACGTTGAAGTCCCACCTCCAGTTCAGCAGGTTTATTTCACAGATGATGACCCAGACGAGATGGTAACACTTACATTACCTCATTGCATTAGGCCCGTTGCTGAAACTGTTTGTCCTTACTCATATGATTCTGTGCATGATTTAACTGACCCATATGATTCTTTACACTTGTCTTGTGAGGATGATATTTTGCAGGATTCAGGGTTAGAGCCAGAGACCATAATGGACGCCTTAGTCCCACCTCCGGTTCAACAGGATGAGCAGCCTCGCCAGATCTCTAGTTCAGCAGCATATCCTTGGGAGGCAGATGTCTGGAGTGATGATGAGGAGATAGAAAGGATAGCCTGGGACGCGCATAGGAAAGCCATGATGGAGAAGATAGGGGAGGCTGAGGAAGATATGGACTTTTCAGAATCTACAAACTGGCTGTTTGAAGAAGAAGTGGTGGAAGAGGAAGACACCACTGACCTGCTTGAAGAAGCAGCTGATGAGGAAGAAGAGTTTGGTGACGAGTTGGTTGATTTGTCAGTCCCAGAAGTGGACAAAGATTTTGAACAAGTGTCACCAAACACGGAAGATGAGAAAGAAGCAATGGTGGAAGAAGAAGAACACCACAGCCGGCCCGTGCAGGCATTGGATATTACACTGCTAGTAGTGCCACCACCATGGCCACCACCACGGGAGAAGGCGAAGAGGCACCTGGACCGACACAGGGTGAGGGTCAGGAGTTGCAGAGACAACAAGTCCCCTCATTACATGCTAAGAATCAGGTTTGGTCCAGGTAAATTTAAATATTGGTGGTCCGACCCATTTAAATTCGATAAAAGATTTTTCAATTCCACTAATGTAATTTTGCTAAATAATATGGACCGGGTGGAATTAAACGGGTTGGATCGGGTCCAGATAAAAGAGAAGCCCCCTGATTAAGTTTAAGTGTGGGGAGGCTCTGTAGAGTTTGTAAATTTATATTTATACCTATTTTTTTTCTAGCTTTTCATTTTTTTTTATTTTTTTTTTATTTGTGGTCCGTCCTTCGATAGTGGTTCATAGGTTTTTATCTTTCTATTTTATCTTTGGTTTTTGTGTCTTTGAGTCAGTTAGCAGGTTTGCGTGTTTGCTTAAGTAGAGGAAATTTCACAATGAGCGGATCCCATGTATTATCTTTATATATATTTTATGAGTGGGAGTTTTGGTAAAGGTTTGGGTAATAAAAGAGATTTTTTCTTAAAAAAATTAATTAACTTTCTGTGAAAAAAGATTTTTCACGTAATGCGGAGAGCCTGGGCTGCCCTGTTCGCCTCATGCGACCAGCTATTACCCCGGAAAGTTATATTTTTTTTCGCTTGCAACGCGTGTTGTGATCACCAGTGTCCTTCACGTTGAGCGAGAATCATAATTTTTTTTTTCTCTACCCATTTGGTTCTACCATCATTTACCGCCATTTTACCAAGCAGGTACGTCTTCTTGTTTGTTGTTATATTATGAGTCTAAGTTAGTAGTTTGAGTCTTTTTATTTTTGTGTGGTTCGGTATTATGCTCGGGTTTTGTTTGTTTCGTTTTGCGCAGGTTTGGATTGTACCGCTCGTACTCAATCTCCATTCGGGCGATTCTGGAGCTGTACGTTATATTGAAGCAACCCGAGAGTTTACCATTGTGTCAGAGCCGATCGCGACCAAAATGCTATACGATCGAGCTGGATTGGACTAGAGTTTTTGGAGCTTACGCATTAATTAACCAGCTAAGTCTTTTCCAATTTGCCCTCGTCTTTTTATTTTTGTATTCGGAATTTTTTTTTATTTTTTGTTTTGAGTCGTTTTCTATTCCTACATTGAGGGCAATGTAGAGTTTAAGTGTGGGGATGGGAAACTGTCGTTTAGTTTGTATATAAAGTCGTTTGAGTAAAAGAAAAAAAAAACTGAAAAAAAAAAGTCCCTGATTTTGAAGTTTGCATTATATAAAATATGGAAAATGATAGGTAAAGTTAGGTGTCCGGTTTTCAAATAGTATGTATAATAAGAGATTAAAATTGATTGAAAACGTGTCTGATTTGGGATATGTGGGTAGGCTCGGCCGGTAGAAAGGTTTCCTTTGAAAAGTAATAAATTAATTATGTTAGGCTATTTTGTGGTTTCTCATCTAGGAGAAACGGGGAGACCGAAACCGCCAAAAATAGTATAAGAAGCACCGTTATAAGTAGAAAACCGTTAGAATTTCTAATCACTTAAAAAAAATTAGAAATCAAAGCAAAAATGCTGAAGCTTAAGGTGCCTGGCCACTGGGATAGCGACTTGGATTGGTCACACCCTCTGAGTTAAGTATGCTGAGATGAAAAAAAAAAATGCTGAAGCTTAAGGTGCCTGGCCACTGGGATAGCGACTTGGATTGGTCACACCCTCTGAGTTAAGTATGCAAAAAGAAAAAAAAAAGTGATTTTAATTTCTCTTGGTTTTCTACATAAGACGGTTGGGAAATGGTCAATTGGTCGTTCCTTTAGCTTCATAAGCTTGAGGCGGGATTAGGAGGAACTGTGGCTTCCTTCGAGTGAGACCCTAGATAGACTAATCAACATGAACTTAACATAAATAAAAAGGGGCTTGGAAACCGGTGTGGGTTTAAGAGGATCAATATACCTGCAATCGCAATCAATACGTTAGTACATTATTAATTAAGTAACCTATGTTTTGAAACTGGATGTAAACCTAACTGTGATTCCATAGCATAATTCTTTTTCAGGGACGAAAAAGAGTCAAGTGTGGGGATGTTTGATGTGTCGTAAAACACATCTATTCTCTTATATATTTTTGGTTATAATTGAGTCTTTTGTATATAGTTTTTAGTAGTTTTAGGCGTGTATTCGTTTGTTGGCCTATTTTTGTCATTGTGTAGATTTTTATTAATTTTTAGTACTTATTTATTTATTTTATATTTTGGTAGGTGTTCGTGTGGACGTTGGAGCGTAAACGATGAACTTTGGTCAAGCCAAGAACACCCGAAATGCGAGCTTGGAGTGTACTACTACTACTAATAATAATAATAATAATAATAATAATAATAATAATAATAATAATTTAAAGAAAAAAAATAGAAAACGTGACCTTGGGTTGTGACCCAAGGCCCAACACACAATGTGAGGGTTTTTGGTCGGCAATTAGAATAAGGAATGAGGATATATCATTATTCATGCCGACAGAAGCAATTATCATTCATTTACAATTTTCTTTGAATCGCACAGCCAGAGGCAATTCCATACGATCGCACAAAGAAAAAGTCAATATTCAAGCGGTGACGATCGAACGAGCACGGAAGGAGAAAAGGCCACGGGCACGTCAAAGATCAAGAGCCAACGAGCCTTGGGTTAGGTTTAGTTTTCGCTCTATATTTTTATAGACATGATGAAATTGTTTTTTATAAACTTTGAATTTATGTTTCTAAATATTATGAGTAGCTAGACTTTTATGGTTGCTTAGGTTTATGAACTAGACACGTAATTTGCAGTATTTAATGATTTTTGGTTTTTAATTTGATGTGTAGAATTACATGATTTTAATTTTATTGTTGGATTTGATATATGTGTGTTGGTGTTAATTTTATTTGAGGTTTGTTTATTGGTTTTGTGGAACTAGGCATGTAGAGATACCCCCTAGGTCTTGAAATCAATCTAGTTCGTCAACTTAGGTTAGCGTGCTAGTATTTGGAGTTGGAGTACGACACAAGTATAACAAACTAATATAATAAATTAACTAAGGCGTGCAGTCCATTCTTGAGGGTGAGAAATCTAACTCGAGTTTGCTAGGTAAATAACTAGGCATTGTTCGGTAGTTGGCAAGCGCTAGGGCGGGAGTCGCTACTTGTCCGTGTTTAGAGTTTTCCTAGGTTTTCTTCAGTAGAGTTTAAGTCTGCTTCATAGTTTGAGGGTTTTAATCCAGGAGAGGTTTTAATCTGATTTCTATGGGATTTTGGTACGCTAGGGCGATCCAGGTCCATCTTAGCATTTCTACACTTGTCCCGCCTTAAGTCTAGTGAGCTATCCTTGACAGGAGGTTTATTAGGTAAGAATAGGGTCTCAAGTTAATTACCAGATTCAGGATTTATTGCTAGTGTCTAGGGATTTTACCTAAGTAACCAGCCTTCTTCCTATCCGATTTCTCCAAGTTCCTAGTTCCCATAAGCAGCTGAGGTTACTTTATTTATATTTAGTTTCTTTTAAGTTTATAATTAGTAGTTTTCCCATCCCCACATAAGTATATATTTATTTAGGCTAGCATTCGGTATAGGTTGTGATCTAGAGTTGCATTCGCGTCTTTGGGTTCGATACTCGGTCTTATCTGTTTACTGCTTTGCGACCGGTACACTTGCCGTGCGTGTGTAGTTTTTAGGTAAGTCGTTTTAATTAGAACTTGTGTTATTTATATATATACATTTACACACATCAGTGACTGTATAATGTACTGTATGAACGGTGGTGTACTCATCCAATAAATGGGTGATAACTTAACAATGGCCACGGATTCTCCGATGAAAAAGAGGGAGAATCAATCTAGGCGGGTTGTCAATCCAAATAGCGCTATCCAATGTTAAGGTCGGCTTGTACCATGTTAATGATTTCACTAAGTACAAATGTAATCCACATGTAATGTCAAAGCATAAAGCACATTGTAAGCAATGCACATAGTACTAGAATTGTATTGTAAAAATGTAAACTTGTATTTGAAATTGTAATAGTGTACATGTAACACCCCAAAAATGTATAAAAGCAAAAAGGGTAGGAATACTCATTGTCTATGTAAGCTTGAAATTGAACTGGACAACGAAATATGCGTTGGAAATATTCCAATGAATCAACCTAAAGAATTTAATAATGTGTAAGGAATAACTTTAGGATACATGAAATTCTAAGGTTTCGAATTGGGGATAAACGTTTATTTGATTAATAAACAAATTGTTTATTAAAATAAGAAATTTATTAAATAAATAAATAAAAGTCTTTTTGTAAAATTTTAAGTTAAACATAGTCACAACATGAAATTTTGGTTAGGAAAATAATTTTTATAAAATTATTTTCTTGAAAATAGAATATTTACTTTAATTATTTCAAATTGTCAAAATAGGACTTTAATATCTAAAAATATTAAATTAAAGAATTTCTGAATCAAAAATTGTATTTCAGTTCTAGATAATTAGAATTAATTTATATAAAATTTTGATGCAAAAATATTGAAAAATGAATTTATTATGATTTATTTATGATTAAAACTAACAAAAATTAATTAAAAATATAAAATAAACGGTTTTTCTGAAATAAAAATATTTTCTGGAATGTTTAAGAATATACAAGTTTAGGATAATTTTTGTGAGATTTAATAAAATCGTTTAGATATTTTTATAGAATTTAATAAATATAAATGAATAAACTTGTATTATTAATAATATATATTAAATAAATTATTTTTGAAAAACTAAAATTTGGGTGATGAACTTTATCATTTGAAGATCATATGATAATTTTTGTAGAATTTATAAAGCACTTTTAGTATTTAAAACTGATTTTAAAAGATTAAATATGTTAAGTATATATATAAAATGGCAAAAAAATATATGTTGATTATGGGAATCGAACCCGGGCCTCTGGCCGGTTCGGGTTTTATCACAAGCGTGGCCACCAACTGAGCCACACCCTGAGAACGAAATATATTAGATTGGAATTAATTATATAGGTTAAATGAGATAAATGGTTTAAAGGAAGAAAAATAAAAGGGAGTATGTGGGATTCGAACCTCTCCACGAGGCCGGTTCGTTTCCTTTCTTCACACGCGTATATACCAGCTGGTCTATACCAGCTGGTCGTATGTTTATGGTTTGAAAATAATTATATACACAAACAGATTCAAGTGTTCTTCCCCAATTCTTAACATTTCGAGCCCTAATTATCAAATCAACATAATTGGTGATCATTAGCCCCTGAATCTTTGGGGCTAATGATCACAAGGTGCCGAAGGTTATATCCCACAAAAAAAGACTTACAAATACTCACGAATCGGGTCTGTGAGTTAGACAAAAGAGACGCCCCAAAAAACGATTTGAACGGCTTCAATAATAGATTTAAAATAGAAATTGAGTGTATAGGGATGTTTATCGGCGATCTGAGATGGTCTAGGCATGTCCAATTTATAGTATAAAAGTTGGATTGAAGATTTAGTAAGCTTTGACTCGGCTTGAATGTTTTGACGCGGATCGATGTAAAATAGGTATGATTGGCGATGATTATTGCTGTAAGTTGACGCGTCTGGTCAATAACAATCAATACCTTTCCATAATCTGATCAATTAACGCGTTTAGGTGCTTGATTGATGATGAAATCGCGCGACAGTTGACTTTTTGAAGTCAACTGTTCAGTTTTCAACTTTGTATATAATTATAAATATAGGTTTCTAAACAGATATCATGGTGTAGCCCAATTGGTTTGATGTGTGTGTTTGTAATGACTCGGCTTGGGACGCGGGTTCGAATCCCGTCCCAAGCATTTATTTTTTTTTTACAATGTTTCATCTATAATATTATGATTATTATCTTATATTATGATTAAACGAACCCGAATGTATCACAGAATATTTTTTAAATGTTCGAGAATAAGGAAAATGTCACGTCTCATTAATTGCGGTTTAACATACATCGAAATAAATAACAAAATACATAGAAATGACGGATCTCACAAAAAAAGGCTGGGCTTTTTGGCCCGCACGGTCGTGCGCCTAGTCCGCACGGCCGTGCACATCCCTTGCACTGGCCCTTGCACTCCGGTGCTGATCAGGCATGCTGATTAGCCCGGTCCGCACGGCCGTGCATAAGTTTCGCACGGCCGTGCACAGTCTGCAGACTTGCAGAAATTGCAGCCTGCAACTGCACAGCAACCCTGGTTAGTCCGAAAACATCATTTTAAACAATTTAAACCTGTTTGTCGACTGTTTGCGCTCCATTGCTCCTTCCCGCTCTGTTCAAAACCGGTACGAACCTGCACATAACTCGAAACAACGTTAAACTACGAAAATTATAATAAAGCAAGAAATATGTACACTAATTACATATTTACCCTTTGGCGCGCCCATACACGTCGTGCTAACTTTATTATCGAGTCGCTAGCTAGACTCACTTCCCCACACTTATTAGGCGCGCGGGTCGTAGAGATCGATTACCTCTATGGATTGGTCAACCGGTCCGTCAATGTAGACTTTCAATCTATGACCGTTGACTTTGAAAGTCAAACCCTCTGAATTCTCAATCGAGACAGTTCCGTAAGGATACACTTCCTTAACGGTGTACGGACCTGTCCATCGGGACTTCAACTTTCCTGGAAAGAGACGCAGGCGGGAGTTGTAAAGCAGGACCAAGTCGCCTACCTGAAAATCTTTTCGGTGTTTCATGCGACTGTCGTGCAACCTCTTGGTGCGTTCTTTATAAAGAATCGAGCTCTCATAGGCTTGCTGCCTAAGCTCCTCCAGCTCATGGATCTGCAAGAAACGGGTCTCACCGCCGGTCTTCAGATCCATATTCGCTGTTTTAAGAGCCCAGAATGCTTTAAGCTCAAGCTCGACTGGGAGATGACACGCTTTGCCATTGACAAACCTAAAGGAAGTCGTCCCAATGGCGTCTTATAGGCAGCCCTAAAGGCCCACAACGCGTCATCCAGCTTGTCAGCCCAATCCTTGCGGTTTTGATTTACCGACCGCTCAAGGATTCTCTTTAACCCCCGGTTAGTGACCTCCACCTGACCGCTTATCTGCGGATGATATGGGGTGGATAACCTGTGGTGCACACCATAACGTGCTAACACGCGATCAAGCTGCGCATTGCAGAAATGCATTCCACGGTCACTAATTAGTGCCTTTGGTCCACCAAACCGTGAGAACAAGCTGCGAACAAACCTCACAACAACTCGGGCATCATTCATGGGCAAGGCTTGCGCCTCGGCCCACTTTGACACGTAATCAACTGCCACGAGTATATATCGATTGCCCCGTGAGGAGGGGAATGGTCCCATGAAGTCAATGCCCCAAATGTCAAACACTTCACAGACATGGATTGGGTTCTGCAGTATCTGGTCGCGTGCCGATATGTTCGTCGCCCTCTGGCATGAATCACATGCACCGACCAGTATCTGAGCGTCACGAAAGAGTGTGGGCCAGTAAAACCCAGAGTCTAACACTTTTTTAGCAGTGTAGTTCGCTCCATGGTGACCTCTGGTAGGCCCCTCGTGACAATCGCGCAATATCTGCGCCGCCTCAACCCCGAACACGCAACGGCGAATCAGCTGATCCGTCCCGAACCGGAACAAAAATGGGTCATCCCAAAAATAATGCTTCAAGTCTGCGAAGAACTTCCTCTTTTGCTGGTGCGACAATCCTTTGATAAGGATACCGCACGCGAGGTAGTTCGCAAAATCCGCAAACCAAGGCGATATATCTTCCACTGACTCGACGCTCATCAAGAACTCGTGGGGAAAATTGTCATTAATGGTATCCCACGCGGAGTTCTCGGCATCATCATGCTCGAGTCTGGAAAGATGATCAGCAGCAACATTCAGGCCACCCTTCTTGTCCTGAATCTCTATATCAAATTCCTGCAGCATTAGGATCCATCTAATCAGGCGCGGTTTCGCGTCCTGTTTGCTAAACAGATACCTGATCGCTGCATGATCTATATAGACAATGGTCTTCTACAGCACTAAATACGATCTAAACTTGTCGAATGCAAACACTACAGCTAGAAGCTCCTTCTCAGTTGTTGTATAATGCTCATGCGCATCATGAAGAGTCTTACTAGCGTAGTAGATCGAGTGGAGGTGCTTGTCCTTCCGCTGTCCCAAGACCGCCCCTATCACGAAGTCACTCGCATCGCACATGATCTCGAATGGCAGCTCCCAGTCGGGTGCTACCAATATAGGGACCTCCACAAGCAAACACTTTAAAAGCCCAAAGGCCTTCAAACATTCTGCACCAAACACAAACGGTGCATCCTTTTCCAACAGACGGGTCATCGGACGGGCGATTTTTGAAAAGTCTTTGATGAATCGCCTGTAAAAACCCACATGACCCAAAAAGCTGCGGATCGCTCTGAAAGAGGAGGGTGGAGGAAGTCTAGAAATGATATCAACTTTGGTAAGATCAACCTCCAACCCATTTTGGGAGACCTTATGCCCTAGGACTATTCATGTAACATCGCAAAATTTTCCCCAAAATTTTAATACATAAAAAGCCCTTATATATATATATATATATATATATATATATATATATATATATATATATTTATTACACCTTTATCATTAATATTATACAAATGTGCCTAAGTCTTTATTTATCCTAACTCACAACTTATATACATACATAAATGTATATAAATAATAATAATAATAATAATAATAATATGATTCTAAATTCTTTTTTTTTTTCACATAGAAGATTTTTTTTTTAAATAAAGCCTTGAGTCAAATAGTCAAAGTCTTAGTCAAACAGTCAAAGTTTGCACCTCTAAATCGATTATACTTTGAATCCAAAACTAGTATAAAAACCCACCTATGACCCATTATACTTTGCACCTCTAAATCGATTGTTTCAATCCGATTAAACTTTCCCTCATACCTTTCTTCTATAGTCTATTACTTCTACAATTGAAGCTTTGATTATAAGCTCTTGTAATTGGTAACTTTGGGGCTACACATATTCTATTTCTCGAGACTTAATACTTTGCTAAGGTGAGTTTACGTAACCATGTTTTTGCAATTCTTTATACTTGCAACATTATACTTAAGCAATTCTACATACATGTCTAGTTGTAAACTTTATTGCCTCATGATTTAGACAACAACAGTTTCAACGAGTTTCAACATTACATAATCATTAGCTATGGCCAAGCCGGCGATACTCAATAATAGATCTATTGGATTGACAATCCCACCTAGATTCGTTGACCTTCTTTTATGGGGAGCGCGGGTGATTGTTATCATTCCAACATATTATTAAGGTGAACCGTGGATGACGGGATGGACCTATACTAGTCGGAGGTTTGATTATGTCGATTCAACATTTCATGTTTATTCATGTAGACTTAAACTTACGATAGACATATGAATTGCTAAACTTTTATTCTTAAACTTAATTGCTTGACATGGCTTATGTATTCTCACCAACTTCTAGTTGACCCCCCCCCCCTATTTTTTCCAAACTCAACAGGAAATATTGATGCTTGAAGTCTAGAGCTAGCATGAGGAGTTATTTGAAGTTTCGTTGTTTGTTTGACGTATTAGATTCCATTCAAGACTTTAATGTAACTCAATATTGTAATGGAATAAATGATTATTTAAACATATGTATTACCATGAGCTACTGTGTACTCATTCTTACGTGACACCTCGATGTTTCCGCCATCGGTTGGGGTGTTACAGATTGGTATCAGAGCCATGGTTATAGGGAATTAGGTTATTAGAAAAATAATCTAGTCTATAACCATAGGATTATAATCAGTACTTGCTCCTTTTACTTGCAACCTTACTTGTTTCTATTCTCTATCCTACTTCTTATCCTTACTTTAGTCCCTACAAGAAGAGTGCTCTCCAACACAAGATCTACTCTTAGACTAATAGGACAAATCCTCAGGTTTTGCCTGAACCACCTTGACGATCTCGTCGAAGTTCTATATTTTAATAATGTAGATGCGTTTTGCGACTAGTGATTGGATGCTAACATATGTTAAATAGTGCTGATTGGTAGAATGTGAATTGATAAGGGGCGAAGGTAGAAGATAAGTGGACGAAGGAAGAATGGAAGCTGATCAGATACACATTGGTACCTTTGTAATGGGCGAATGTGGAAGACTTCCACATTCGACCATATCAACTGGGCGAACGTGCAGAGTCTATATATAGATTTTGTGTTTTTGTGAATGTAATAGAGTTATTAGTTGTGTGTGTGTTCAGGTCAGGTTCCAAGGTTATTTTGTGAAAGTCTGTAATTGATCTAGATTAACGTGTGTGTGATTGTAATTGAATATTTGAGAAAGTTAATCTATGAAAAAGCTTTGAAAATGATATTGATTGTGTTTTGATTAGAGTTTTATCAGTTTGTTCAGAACTAGGGTTTCCGCACCTGGTTTTGTAACTTGTATGATCATATAATCCTGTTTTAGTCAAAATCTTTCGCTTACAAAGTGGTATCAGAGACATACGGATCATACAATAACAAATTTGATAAACTCAGAGCTGATTTGGACATATTTTTTATCAAAATACATCTGTTTTTGCATGAAAATGGTTTTTGAGTGTTTTTGATTGATTTGAAGTTGATTTTGTGGTTAAAATTCAAAATTCCAAGTATTAAAGTTGCTCCAAATCAATTCCGAATCATAACCTGATTAAGATCATTCAAATCCACAAACTTTTGAAAATCAGAGATCAAAATAACCGTTTTTCAAAGTGTAACCGTTTTTCAAATTTGAAAATTTCTGAAAAATGGGCGAACCTGGAACCAGTGGGCGAAGGTGAGTTGTGTTTTGGTCGAATCTAGGTTATTTTGGGCGAACCTGGAAATTGTTTGTTTAAAGTTTTCACTTTCGGGTCACATTTCCACCTTCGGTTGATAAAACGGGCGAACCTAGATTTATACGGGGCGAACCTAGAATTTTCTGGACGAACGTGGATAAGTGTTAGTGTGTTTTTACATTCTGGTGAGGTTTTACCTTCGAGTGGTACTGTTTGGGCGAACTTGAATCAGAAAGGGACGAAAGTGAAACTTTTGGGCGAACCTAGGCTTAGTTTTTGGAAAATTTTCTAAGTGTTGGATTTTTCGAAGTTCGTGATCATGTGGAATTTTCCGACTACTCCGAGACCAGCAACGACACAACCACAACAGCAAGTGATGGACCCATGGACAGTGGCAGGACAAAAGACGAGCACACAGTCTTCGCAACCGATAAACTACATGGCGATGACGAGCTCGATGCCTCAAAGTGTAGCACCTCCAGCACCACAACCTGACTACTGGGGAGTAGCAGCGGCGGTGGTAAACACTCAAACTACAAATGCTATTTCTACATTGATTAACGATTTGTCTTCAGGTAGCGGGAATAGGCCACCGAAGCTCATGGACATACAAGAATACAATCAGTGGCAGAACAAGTTCAAGATTCACTTGGAAGGCATGGGAGTGGAAGGAGCAGAGGCATGGAGTATGATTGCTAAAGGTTACACAGCACCGATTTTGGAGAATACAGGTGAAATGATTCCTTTGGAAAGCTTAACTGAGGATGAGAAGAAGAAATATGTGGTGGAAAAGAAAGCCTTTTCCCAATTGACTCAGGCAATCACAAATGATCTGCTGCATCAATTTGGGACTTGTACAACATCTAAGCAATTGTGGGATGTGCTTAAGAGGAGGCATGATGGGAATGAGAAAACAAGAAGTTTGAGGATGGATGAATTGAGAAAGTAGTTTGAGAATTTTTCTTATATTGGAAATGAAACTTTAAAAGAATTAACTCCTAGATATAGTCATTTGCTAACTGAATTGTCTAGTTATGGTATACAGATTCCTATGAAGAATTTGGTGGATAAGTTTGCAGATGCTCTACCACCTTACTGGGATCAGCATGTGGAAGTTCTCAGGGAGAAGGATGCATATCAATATTGGACCATTCAAGAGTTTATACAGAAGCTGGAAAACAAGGAAATGGAAGAGAAGAGAAAAGCTAGAAGAGCACAGGTTCCTCAGAATCCTAGCTTATACTTTGGAGGTACTTCAGTTCCTGTGAGTAACTCAAGTTCAGGAGGGATAGTTGCACCACATGTTGCTTGCATTTCCAATGTTATGGAATCACCAAAACCTACCATCAACTACATGGCACAAACTTCATCCTACTCACAACCATCATACACACAACCACCACCGCAACAACAATACAACAATTCCTACATTTCACCATTCTCCCCAATGCAACAAGCATCTTTCTATACTGCTAGCCAATCTCAACAACCAATGAACCAAGTTACTCAACCTAATCAACAACAAGTGGTTTTGGAGACTTCTAACTTGGGCAATGTGACAGTGGAAATTGCTCAACAACATATTGCACTAGTCTCAGCAATGGTTTCATCTTACAATGGACTTGTTGCTAGTCAAATTGGGAATAACAACTTAACCAATGAGGACTATGCACAGATTGACAAGGAAGAGATGGAACTCATTGATATCCAATGGGCTTTTGCAAGCATCATGAGAAGAGCAACAGAGTTTATTGAAAAGACAGGAAGAACAGATTTGGGAACTTCTCCTAACACAACCTACGGGGTCAACAAGGAGAAAGTTACTTGTTTTAACTGTGGAGAAAGAGGTCACTTTAAACGTGAATGCACCTAGCCACCAAAACAAGGTAATAGAAACCCATTCAATGCAAGCTACCAGAATCGTCAACAACAAAACCAAAACCGAGTTTCTTACCAAAACAACAACAATTACCAAAACCGTCAAAACAACTCTAACAACAACCAAAACAGACAACCTAACACATCAAACCAGATCCAAAACCAATCTCCTAACAACACTAACCGAACAGTTATACCAATCACTACACCGAATGAGACACAACAGAACACGAGTCAGAATCAAGCATTGATGACTCAACAAGATGAAAGGTTTGATTGGTCGGGATTGCAAATAGGAGTGGAGGAAATCACTACTGGTGGCAATGTGGCTTGCGTTGCATGCAAGGTTGATATTGAAGAGTCGGTGACGGTGGATGAAAAGAAAGAAACTGAGTGTGAAAGTGATGAGTCTGAGGCTGAGATGGATGTGGAGAATGAACCTGTTGAGGTTAAGGTTGAAGAAACTAATTCTGGAGTGGTGATTGATACTGTTTCTGATGTTCCTGAGGAGTGTGAATCGGTTTATTCTGATTCAGACAGTGAATCGGATACGGAAGCAAGTGTTACATCACTAGATGATGACATAGATCAGTTGCTAGCAGAAGCGGATTTTCTGATGACAAGGAAGTCGTGCATTGCTGATGATGCTTTCACCAAGATTGACTATTCCAAATTCTTTACTGGAAAGGAAGCTCATTTCGCGTTGATGGCCATGACTGAACCGCCAAAACCTGTAAGTTCTGAGTCTAGCACTGATATTAAAAGTGATAAATATTGTGGCACATGTGATAGATTGACTGAGGAGAATAAACAACTCCGAATTCAACGTGATAGTGCTATCATGAACAGTCAATCTACTCGCAAAGAGTTGAATGCTTTCAACAAAGTATTAGATGGCTACAAAAAGGACATTTCCGACTTGAAAAACACTTTATCATTAAAACAATTGGCAATTAACAACTATATCAATGAAATTGAAAACACCAAGTTGGAAATGGCAGCCATAAAATGCTTTGCTGAGAAAGTAAACAAAAAGTTGGAAAGTTATAAGCACATTGCTTATGTGGTAGATCACATCATAGATGATAACACCACTAATTACAAGTTTGTGCCATCTCCGGTTCTTTTTGAAAATCATAACTATCACCAAGTTATACCGGAGAGCTCGGTAAAATCAGACTCATCATCGGAAATGGAATCTAATACCTCGAGTATTGGTGATCCTCATTCCGATGTGAGACCGATTTTAGGCTTGAATGACGAGGGTGTTTATGCTGAAAGTGTGGATTCAGACTCAGAGAGTGATGATACTGGTAATGACCAAACTGTTAATGCATGTGAAATTCCAAAAGAAAATCACATAATTACTACTGAACCAGTGTCACCATCTCAACATGTGCATCCGATGGCAACTGCTCATCGTGAGAAAAAGTCTGAAAAGAATGAGATTAAGAAAGATCTTGAGAATGAACCATGTGACAAACCTGTCAAGGTGTTTTATCGGATGGAAGGATCCGATAAAATCATCTCTGATGAGTAATTTCCAATCAAAAATGCTAACTATGCTAAAATAGAAAAGATTTGGCAAGAAAGCACTATTTGGTTCCCAAAACATGAGAGAACAAATGAGATTCCACCAGCAATTTTAAAGAAATTGTATTTGGATGTTCCTCAAGAACCAAAGGTCCATGTCACAGAGTTCATTCGACCAAATGACAGAGCTAATGGTTTTCATGAGCCCGCTTACTCAAAAGGACCACTTCCTGAGAGTTTGAGGAATCAACAGTATAATGATCAATATCCTGTTAGATCATTTGCTCAACCAAATGCTCAATATGTTTTTGAAGAGTATCGAAAATGCTTTAAATGTGGGGAACGTGGGCATTTGCTTGCTCAGTGTCCATATGTAAGGCATAAACGACATGAGGTTGAAGTGAGAAATTCCATGAGAAAACCGATTGATCATTATGTTCCACCACACAGACGAGGTGTTCCTCAACAACAACAGTTTTATAATCAAAACAATTTTCATCAAATGAGGAACAATCGTCCAATTCAATATGATCAAAGAAATCGGATTGCTATGGAACAATCATGGAGGAAGCCTGTGGTGAACGCAACAATTGATAGGCAAAAGGTTCCACAAAAACCGATTGTCAAATCAAATGTTGGACCTAAGTCTGTTAACTCAGATAAGGTAACCAAGAAAGTTACGTTTGTTAACAATGTTCAGAAACCGACTGAGAAACCCAAATCTCAGATTCGTATTCTTAAAAGGTCTGAACAATCTTGGTCACCCAATGGTACTCCAGGAGCTTCTACTTCCAAGGTCAATGAGAAAAAGGAAACTGTTTTGAATAATCAGAAAAAGATTGATCCAAAACAAAAAGTTGTTGAAAATGTGAATGAAAATGTTTCTTTGAAAGCTGATGTTAAAAGGCCCAAGACTCAGGCTTGGGTCCCCCGAAAGAACTAAATGATTTACTTTTTGTGTGCAGGGAGCTTCAGCTGGCCCTATTAGCAGTCTATGGATTGTTGATAGTGGAGCTTCAGGCCACATGACAGGGGATCTCGCATTGCTGTTCGACGTGAAAAACATCAATGGAGGGTATGTCGCATTCGCTGGAAACAAAGGTGGATATATCACAATGGAGGGGAGCGTGAGTAATGGGATAGTGAGCTTTGAACGGATATCTTATGTGAAGCAGATAGATTATAATCTGCTGAGTGTCAGTCAAATATGTGATAAACAATTTTCTGTGCATTTTGATGACAAATCCTGCTATATTCTCAAACCGGGCTTCAAAATTCCAAAGGAGTGGATAATGTTGATGGCACCTCGCGTTAACAATCTCTATATTCTTGATATGTCCAAGGCGATGACATCACAGGGGCAAATAACATGTTTTCTATCCAAAGCGACTGAGAAAGAATCGATAATGTGGCACCGAAGAATGGGGCACATTCATCTGAGAAAAATGAATCAACTGGTGAAAAATGGGCTTGTCGATGGAGTAAACGTGAAACATTTCCATCTGAATGACAAGTGTGTAAGCTGTAAGAAAGGGAAGCAACACAAACAGGCCCACAAAGTGAAGAAAGTCAACTCTGTTGAGATGCCACTTGAGCGACTGCATATGGACCTATTTGGACCGGTCAAGCGCAAAAGTCATCTTGGAGAGCTTTATTGTTTAGTTGTCACTGATGACTACTCAAGATTTTCATGGGTGATGTGTCTGCAAAACAAAAGTGACACCTTTAACAACTTGAAAGTTCTGTTCACTCGACTGGAGAATCTCTACAATGTGAAGATAAAGAGAATTCGGAGTGATAATGGGACGGAGTTCAAAAATGCTAAGATGGTTGAACTTTGTGAAAGCAAAGGGATACATCATGAATATTCGGCTCCGTACACCCCACAGCAGAACGGTGTTGCTGAACGAATGAACAGGACTCTAATTGAAGCGGCTAGAACAATGCTTGCTGATTCAAATCTTCCGGTAATGTTTTGGAACGAGGCGATTTATGCAGCAAATTATACACTAAATCGGGTTCTAACAGTGAAGAAGTTTGGAAAAACATCTTATGAACTGTTACACCGACGAAAGCCCAACTTAGAGTATCTAGAACCTTTTGGGGCGCCATGCACGATGTTGAATCCAGGTGAGAAGTTTAGTCCTAAAGCTGAGGAGGGATATTTTGTTGGATATGCAACCCCGCTCAAACGGGTATTCAACAAGCGAACTCGTCAAGTGGAGGATTGGGCTAACGTGGAAGTTCAACGATATACTCAAAATTTGCAAGGCACGGGTCCTGATTGGATGTTTGATTACAAAGACTTCTTTGAATCATTCAACCTAGATAGCTTGGTTGAAGAAGCTGTTATCAGATTACTTTACGAGTGTGAAAACGCGTCGACTTCATCGTTGGTGCGTCCAATCACCGTGAACCCATTACCAGCTTCTGATGATACCAATGCTCCTATACAAGAGGAAGATGTGTTTCAAGAGGCTTCAACTTCATTAGACTCTTCAGAATCTGAAGTTGAACAATTTGAAGAAGTCATTCTTGAACATGCAGAAGAACCAGAGGCAATGCCAGTGAACCCAACTCCAACTCCAGAAGTTGCTTCATCATCAAACACGGGTCATGATCTGGATGCTGTAGAAAACTTGACTGCTCAGACGGGAGTTATTGTACCTGTTTATCCGGAATCTCGGATTCATCGTATTCACCCGCTGGAGCAAGTTATCGGTGATCCTGGAAGTGGTGTTATGACCAGAGGGCAGCTGAAAAGTGTTAACTCGCCAGAGAGTTTTGGTGCTTTAGCATTATATGCCAAAATTCAAAAATCTGGTAGTCAAAATGATTGGTCGTTTGCGTGTTATGTGTCGCAGGTAGAGCCAAGGACATACAAGGACGCTTTGAATGAAGATGCCTGGGTTGAGGCAATGCAGGAGGAGTTATTACAATTCCCGAAATTGGGAGTTTGGACGCTCACGGATTTGCCGCCGGGAAGGAAGAAAATAGGCACTAAATGGGTGTTTAAGTGCAAAAAGGATGATCGTGGGGTTATTGTTCGTAACAAAGCCAGATTGGTCGTGCAGGGTTTCCATCAAATCGAAGGGATTGATTACAACGAAATCTATGCACCAGTAGCACGGATTGAAGCTATTCGGATGTTCCTCGCGTTTGCTTCATACAAGAAATTCAAAGTTTATCAAATGGACGTCAAGAGCGCATTTTTGTACGGGAAAGTCAAGGAAGAGGTTTATGTCGGGCAGCCACCAGGCTTTGAGGACCCAATCCACCGGGATAAGGTCTACGTGCTGAACAAAGCTTTATATGGTTTGCACCAGGCTCCAAGACAGTGGTACGAGGAGCTAAGTACATATCTCATCTCCAAAGGATTCAAGCGCGGCCTCGTCGATTGCACCCTCTTCACGAAGAAGACGGGAGATGATTTGCTTCTAGTACAGATTTACGTTGATGATATTATATTTGGTTCAACTAACGAACTTTTATGCAGGGAATTCGAAACTGTCATGCAAGAAAAGTTCGAAATGAGCGCAATGGGGGAGATGCAGTTTTTCCTCGGCTTACAGGTGGACCAAAGACCCGACGGGATCTTCATTCACCAGACGAAATACGTATCCGACATCTTGAGCTGATTCCAGATGGAGGACTCTAAGCCGATGGATACCCCGATTCAACCCAATAACGGGATTGGAGTGGACGCTAAGGGGGAGCTAACAGACCCATTTACATACAGAGCAATCATCGGATCTCTGATGTATTTAACGGCGTCTCGACCAGATATTATGTATGCAACGTGTCTCTGTGCTCGCTATCAATCGAAGCCGAAACAAAGTCATCTGACGGCGGTCAAGCGTATCCTTCGATATCTGAAGGGTTGTCCATCAAAAGGACTTTGGTACCCTAATGATGATGATTTTGATTTTATTGCTTTTAGTGATGCAGATTGGGGCGGCTGTGACAAAGATAGCAAATCTACTACAGCTGGTTGCCAGTTTTTAGGGAGCAGGTTAATTACCTGGCAATGCAAGAAACAGACTTCCGTGGCGCTGTCTACCTGTGAAGCTGAGTACATTGCAGCCTCAAGTTGCTGTTCGCAAGTACTCTGGATCCAACAACAGATGGTGGACTACGGTTTGCAGTTTCTTAAAACCCCTATACACTGTGACAACGAAGCCGCAATTGCATTAACTAAAAATACTGAAAATCATTCTAAAGCGAAACATATCCGGATCAAATATCATTTTATCCGTGATTGTTACGCTAAGGAATTGATAGATATGGTCAAAATCCATACTGACTACCAACGTGCAGATTTGTTTACAAAAGCTTTTGATAGATTCCGCTTTGAATATCTTTTAAAAGTAAACAATATAAAAGAAAAACAGGACTAATCGGCACCTCGGTTTATCGCTTTTTAGTTTAGTTTTTTTGTTTTTAATATTTTGCTAATTGGGAATTTCTCTTTGCTAATTGGGAATTTCTCTTTTCTATCATAATCCTCAAAGAAGTTGATGCTTTCAAGGGGATTGTTTAATCCTCAAAGAAGTTGATGCTTTCAAGTGGATTGTTTCTTTCAAATTTTTGTTTTGTTTTTCAGAAAAATTAAAAACCCAAAAATATGTTCTTTATTTTAGGGGGAGTCATTTTATCAGAAAAACCAAAAATATTGAAAAATTTCAAAAGACCTAAAAATTAGAAAAACCAAAATGATTTCCTGGATAAAAAGAGGAAATGATAGTACATCAGTGGGGATCTGACACAGGCTAAAGAATTGTATAGTATAATGAGACGTATGTTGATTACGTGTGATATGTTGATAGGCTTCGTAGACTAAATATTGCGTGCATTAGTGATACAAACATAACAAACTACGCGTTCGTGGCTGAACACCTCATGGGCATATGGTCTTAGTACCGTAATTTCGTTTGATAGGATTGCCAAAATCTGAGGTTTTGGGTCGATATGTTATGGTTATCCGGGATATTCTGATTAAACTTCTGTCGTATTGATTTACGGACCTAGTTTCATCAGAATATTTGCAAAAAGAGCTTATTGCCAAAACCGAAAGTTACCGAATTGAGGAACTTTATGTTTTATTGATCAAAGATCATTATTACATCGTATTGACTTTCTGATGCAAATCAGTGGTTAATATCAGCCTCAACCTAGTGTATACGCACATGTTACTTTGCTGCATTCATTTGCTGACCTGTACACCTCTGTGCTATATACTTTGTAAATTTTATGGATAACTCTGGCATAATCACGCGTTACGATGAAGCTTTGTGCAATTACTTGATACGGGAGTATGTCGTGTGTGTGGGAACCACAATGTGTTAGTCTAATACACCTAATTCGTATCATTTTAAAGCATTGCGTAATTGTCTGCATGTGAGCTTATGTGGACCACAATATCAGCAATTGCCTAGTCACATATTGTTTCTAATGATAATATTAAAATAATCAGATCAACGCTGTGTTCAGATTTCTCAGTAAACTGATATGATCCTCTTACCGGATATCACAAAATGTTTACTGCTTTCATTTACTTTGATGCATTTTACTTTATTGCATTTTACTTTTATTGTCAAAAAGATACAAAATCCAAAAAGATTTTAGGTGTGTTTTGATAAAATTTCAGAAAAACCAATATTTTTGCATTTCTGCTTTATTTTTGATAACCGGGGATGTTTGATGGTCAATTTCTGAGATTTGATAACACCATCTGGGCTTTGTATCATTCAAAAAGTGAAAATTTGAGTTTTGGAAGTTTAACAGCTTGAAAAATGTTGAATGGGATTCGAATTCGTGATTTGGTAAATTTTCAGATTTTTCCATTTCACATTCGCCCCTTAATTGGGTCGAATGTGGAAAAATCTTTCCTTCGGCCGTTTTAAAATGGACGAATGTGGGCTTTTTATAACACAATTTCACCTTCGGGTAATTATTTCACCTTCGGGTCATTAATTTGGGGCGAAGGTGGAATATTCTTACATTCGCCCAATATAAACGGGCGAAGGTGCATTCTCTTTATATACCTGTTCTACGTTCGAACCCTCATTCATAATTTTTCAGAATTTTTTCTTTAATACCACACCTTGTTGCTTTAATTCCTTGTTCTTGCATAATTGATTCCCTATCAACTACTGATCATTTCTATACTAATATCACAGGTAATGGAGCCTTAACGAGATCAGAATCGTCGTTTTTATATCCGGACTTAGGGTTTCATTATTGGGGGTCTTAGGGTGTTTGTTGTTAATTGTTTTTGATTGCATTTCAATCCCCATCAGTTTTAGGGGGAGAATACTTCAGGAATTAGTTTAAAATAAACGTGACCTAATTCCTATGAAAAACTGATGAAAATTGAAATTTAGGAACAATTGGTCATGGACGAGTGTTGATCGGCCATATTAGGATACATTTTAATCAAAATTACATGTTAAAAACAAGATTGGAAAATTTTTAAATTTTTGGATGAACAAGTTTCACCTTCGGGTCAACAAAACGGGCGAAGGTGGAATTTTGTGGACGAATGTATTTTATAATGGATGAATGTGTTTTTAACTCAATACTTTTTCACATTCGACCAAAAATGTTCTACATTCGACCAGAAGATTTCACATTCGTCCAGATCAAAAGGGGCGAATGTGGAACTTTAACATCTTAAAATTTTGAATTTTTGTCTATTTTGTATTTTGACATTTGTTTCTGTTTTTGATGTGCAGATGGCTGATCAGACTGAGAACATTGAGACTCCAGTGGAGAATATAGTTTCAGAACCAGTTCCAGAGAACGTTCAGGAAGGAGAATCGTCAAGTACAAGCAGTTGGTTGTTTGAGATAACGCATAACTGTTGTGCTTATCTGGGTGATGGGGAAAAGAATGTCGAGTTTACTAGAATCATTGAATTTTTGAGGAGGAGCAGAGTTGTCTATGCTTTAGCTACTCCGACTATCATTTACAAAGATATCATTGAAGACTTCTACAAGAATGCAAAGTATGACTTCTGGGACAATCAAACAATCATTAGAAGCAAGATACAAGACTTGGAGATGTTTATTACAGAGTCTGACATTAGAGAAGCACTCCAGATAAAGTTCGAGGTGAGTGAGGATCCCAGAGAATTGTCGTGGACTGAACAGAAGGCTTGTTTCTTAAGAATGAAGTACAAAGGTCCGATCACTGATGGATCTATGTATAAAGGGAAGCTGAGTGTGCAGTTCAAGTACTTTGCACATGTCATTATCCATGTATTTGGATGTGTGAGTGGAGGTTATGATGTTATGAGGAAAAGTCTAAGTTCAATGATGGTTGCGTTGACTCTCAACAAACCATTCAATGTATCTGGGATGATACTGGATCATATGCTTGAGATGTTAAAGGGTGTGAAGAAGAAGCAATTCATGCTATATCCGAGATTTCTCATGATGATCTTTGACCACAAGTATCCAGAATTGAAGAAGGATCCAACTATGATCCTAGGTCAAGATCACATGAACATTCGTACTTTGGTGAGAATGAAAGGATACAAAGGTGTGCCAGACAATGAAAAGCCACCTCACAGGAGACTCTTTGGAGCTTTGGCTAGTCAGGATTACACTGATCCTGGCAAGAACAGAGCAAGACATGATGACACTGATTCTGATAATGATGATCCTTTAGTGTATGTTGATGCAAGCACTAAGAGGAAGAGACAGGTAGTCAATCCCGGAGCCAAAGGGAAGGGTAAGGGAAAGACTGATCAAGGAAGTTCTAAGCAACAGGTGGTGAGGAAGAAATCAACTGCAAAGAAAGGTACTGGTTTGATTGATGAAGAATCAGTGGATTCAGAGGAAACTGAGGTAGAAGAAAGATGGGATTCTGATACTGAGAATGTTAGGACCACCAAACGTAAGGCCACTATGGTTGGTGAGTCTGAATCTTTAAACAAATCGATTGAGGAAGCTGAGAAAAGAAAGAAGTCAGTGAATGTTGAAGATGAAGGTTTAGGTGTTGACTTGGAAGAGTTGAATATTGGAGAGACTGTGGTTGTAAACTTGCCCAAAGCCAAACACAAGACCATGTCTAAGATGACAAGCACTAAACAGTTGAGAGAGAAAGAGTTAGCACAACTGTTGAAAGGAAAAAGAGTGCCCGATGCTGGTACATCATCAAAGCTATCTTCACCTGTCACCAAAAAGCAAAAGAAGTCTAAAGAGGCAGAAACAATATCAGCTGATCAACTTAATGTTGCACTGGACAATGTACTTGACATGTTCAGAAAGCCTCAGAAAGAAAAGGAAGTTGAGCCATCCAGATCCAAATCGAAGAAAGTCACTGTGGATGATGATATGATGAAGCAGGTGAACAGGAAAATGGATGATATGATGAAAATGATTGTGGCTCAACAAGCTGAAATAGCCAAGTTTAAGCAAAATGAAGAGAAAATGCTTCAGATTGTGGTTGCTTCTAAATCTAATCAAGATGAGATTAATGAGAAGGTTAAGAAGCTTGAAGCAAAGAATGAAAAGCTTGAAGGAAAGTGTGCAAGAAACAAGAGCAGGATTAGGTTGATTAAAGCAGACAACAAAGAACTAAGGGCTGAGAATAAACGCCTTAGTGATTTGATTGATGATTTATATAATACTGCACCCAAGTTGAAGGAGGGTGAAGAAGATAAAGAAGAAGAAGAAGAGAAAGTTGACTATGAAGATTCTGAATCGGATGAAGAAAAAGATGATGATGAAGATGATGAAGAGTCAGATAAAAATGATGATGAGGATGATAATGATGATGATGATGATGCTGAAGGGTCTAGGAGACAGAAAGAGGATGATAGTGAGAGTGATGATGATGATGATGGAGGTGATGATACTTCAAAGTTTACATTTGAAGAAAGAACATCTAAAAAGAAGAGTACTGGAGAATCAAGTTCAAAGAAGAAGAAAGGTGAGAATGTTGATTCAGTTGAAAGTATCTTCTGGAATGAGAAGGTGAGGTCTTTATCAGATGATGCTAAACAAGTGTATAAAGACATGTTGGAAAGAAGAGAATGGACCATTGAGTTCACAGGATGTTTCGCTGAGATATTCCAAACTGATGACTTGAGATATGAATTGGAATACGAAGATCCTGATCTTGAAGAAGGAGAAGTACCTGCTTCTGTGGCAAAGGAAATTTTGGATGGACTTGCACAGAGAGTAGGGAAAACATTTGAGGAGTTTATTGTAGATGAGTCGATTCCAGACATTTCTGAAAAGGATGTTGGAAGTCACTCAGATGATAAGAATACTCCTGAGCTTGATGAAGTGGAGGTTGAAGATATAACTCATGAAGAGTTTCCTCAGTACTTCAGGGAAACAGATGAAGATGAAATATTTCCTGATTTCACTGAGACACCAAACAATTCAGCGAAGCAGAAGGCACAGCAAAGGAGTGCAGAGTTTGTGGAGAAGGTGTTTGGTGCTGATAAGCAAGAATCTTCAAATCAATCTGATGAATTGAAGAGTTATTTGAAGAAGTTGAGAGAAATGGATGAGAACCGACCGAAGCCTGAAGCTCAAGGAAATTTCTATAGATTTCACAACGCCAAGTTTAAAGGCAGAGCTCTCGGGTGGACATATTTGGGCAGGCTGAAGTGCATAGCTGCTAAATGGGAAACAGGGATCTTGTATTTTAACAGATTCATTGACTTGCTAACTCTACCGTACTGGGCGGTCAGAGATCTATGCAGATTCCCTATGTCTGGTGCTTCAGTGAGCGGTACACATGTCGGTTGGTGTGCAGACAAGTTGGTTTGGGAGAGTAGAACAAGATGGAATAGATTTAAGCCTCAATATCCCCGAAGAAAAGTTCATAGGGATATTGATCCTCAAACCAATATGAAACGAGTTACTTTGATATACAAAGCACCTGAAGTGATGAGAAAAATACCTTTGATGCCTATGCCACAGCATTTCAGTGCTGATTTTATCTTCTGGTATTATGATTGGAGAAAGGCTGAAGCGGTGATTGTACTGAGAGACGGGAAGGACAAATACAAGCATGTTCATATATTTGATCCGATGTGGTTGATTAATTGTACCTTTGAAGACATCATCATGCTTTTCTATAATCCGATTTACTTTGAACCAAAAGACGCTGCTCAAGCAAGAAAGTATACTCAAGTGGTTGGAGTTTGTTTTGCTTATGATATTAATGCGGGAAGTAATTTGGAGAATAAACTTGGCAAGACGGTGAAGATGGCAAATGTGTCGAAACCAGTGAAAAGAACGTTTGAGCCTGCAATGACTAATGAGCAGAAGAAACAGCTCAGAATCAAGCTGATGAACAAAGCAATGGATGAAAAGAGAAGACAATCCAATCAATAGTCGAGGGGGAGTTTGTAGATGCGTTTTGCGACTAGTGATTGGATGCTAACATATGTTAAATAGTGCTGATTGGTAGAATGTGAATTGATAAGGGGCGAAGGTAGGTATATATGGACGAAGGTAGAAGATAAGTGGACGAAGGAAGAATGGAAGCTGATCAGATACACATTCGTACCTTTGTAATGGGCGAATGTGGAAGACTTCCACATTCGACCATATCAACTGGGCGAACGTGCAGAGTCTATATATAGATTTTGTGTTTTTGTGAATGTAATAGAGTTATTAGTTGTGTGTGTGTTCAGGTCAGGTTCCAAGGTTATTTTGTGAAAGTCTGTAATTGATCTAGATTAACGTGTGTGTGATTGTAATTGAATATTTGAGAAAGTTAATCTATGAAAAAGCTTTGAAAATGATATTGATTGTGTTTTGATTAGAGTTTTATCAGTTTGTTCAGAACTAGGGTTTCCGCACCTGGTTTTGTAACTTGTATGATCATATAATCCTGTTTTAGTCAAAATCTTTCGCTTACAAATAACGAACACGTGCAATCTGGAAGGGTGAACGCCTGTATTCTGAGTTTTCTGTCTAGGACTGGCATTGCGCATAAATCCCAATCAGACGAGGGACCCGGATGCCTACCTGGGAATTCTCGGGATGAGTGTTCACTTATAGGCTAAAGCATGTCTTCACTATGTTATTAGAATCTAGAAGTTTTGATAAGTCAACGTTTTCGTTTATTCGTTTTAATTAATGAATAAATGATTACACTCACTTTCCTTAAACTAAGCTCTAAAATCTCAAAATTTTACAGCTTAAATCAATCTCATTTCATAACCATCTATGGATTTCACAATCACACTTCACCTTACCATCTTAGCCACTTTTTAAATATTCAACACCCTACCCAAATCATATTATTTCATTTCTCCACATGTTACTTATTTTTTTTTTTTTAAAAACTATAACCTCATACCTTAGCACAAACTAAAGATTTCTAAATCTTGTTGTATTTTCATTACCTAGTAACTTTACAAAGTACATTTTTTTTGTCAAAAGATGTCCTCGAACTTAAATTCAATTGTTTATTTATTGACGTAACAAACGATTTTCTATATAATGCTTTAAACTATTAAAAATCACTAATAGAACCTTGATCTTCAAAACCTAATGTCATGTTTGAAATCTCCAACTAACGGGAATATTTTAATCAAAGCCCACTTAGCTTGTACTATTTAACAACTTTGGCTTTATGTATAAAACCAATTTTGAAAATAAGATTTTTTTTTTCATAGGAATAATATCTAGTCTCTAAATTCTCCATCGACACTCACTCATTTTCAACTTGTTCAAATTTTTACAATATTTGGCATATACCACAATCATGTTTTCTTATACACTTGATTATAACCTTTGATCCAAACCCCAAAATTTACACTGCTACATAATCTCCTTACTATAAAATAAACTCTTTATCAACTATCTTCACATTCACTATCTCTCACAACCTTGATTCTGCTTCAAGATTTTTCATCATCCTCTCAAGAACTAAATTCATATCCTTCACCTTCTCACACATGAGCTAGTTACCCATGATAACCAAACTATTGAAACTTGATTGTGTGTTGCATCAAACATAATCCTTAGTTATACATGAGGATTCGATTATCTACCATATTTAAACATTTGATACTAGAAATCATGGAATATAAACTATTTGCTATAGACACACCTAGAGTCATTAACCTTGTCTAGGACAACACTATTACAACTCGCATGCTATGCTTGATACTTGATTGTTTATATGTACATATTATCAATTTGCAATTTATGTGTGAAATAATTGGTACTCTTAATCAAACAACTGGTAGAGGATGAAGTACTTGCTCAACAGTTAGTTAAGTACCAAATAACCTACTCAACGATTGGTAGAGGTCATCATGCCTGCTTAACAGTCGGTAGAGGCCCTACAACCTGCTCAACGACTGGTAGAGGCTATCATACCTGCTCAACAATCGGTAGAGGTTCCTACTCACTGACTGGTAGAAGTCTTTTTCCTGCTCAACAGTTGGACTCATTTTTGGATACATGGTTAATCATATTATTTTACATGTGTGTCTAGAGTTATATAAGGACACAATTGGTGATTGCGGTCCGGAACGTAATCATGAATTTACAGGTACGTTAAGGTAGTGTGAAATTCTATCAAGGTTTTCGGTAGTTGACCAATTATAAACCTTAGTTATCTAGTAGTTCATTTAGTCTTTCAATAGTCCATCAACTCATTCCTTTTAGGACTCCTAAAACTTAAGATTCTTATTCTCCTTGCTATTTCAGATGAACCTAATCCAACCCTTAAAACTCACACATATCAAAACTCTTACCCAAATTATTCGAAACAGTTTATTCTGTTACCTAAAAATTTATGACATGCCTTAACTCGAAACTTCCCAAACCACCCTTGTCCTAATTTCTACCCAATCACCTTCAACCCTGTGTTTTCAATAAACTTCGGGGCGAAGTTTCCAAAAGTAGGGGAGACTGTAACATCGCAAAATTTTCCCCAAAATTTTAATACATAAAAAGCCCTTATATATATATATATATATATATATATATATATATATATATATATATTTTTATTACACCTTTATCATTAATATTATACAAATGTGCCTAAGTCTTTATTTATCCTAACTCACAACTTATATACATACATAAATGTATATAAATAATAATAATAATAATAATATGATTCTAAATTCTTTTTTTTTCACATACAAGATTTTTTTTTTAAATATAGCCTTGAGTCAAATAGTCAAAGTCTTAGTCAAACAGTCAAAGTCTTAGTCAAATAGTCAATTCATCATAAAACCTTACTTTATGGTGTTGACCAATTTTAATGGCTAATTGAATCCAAAACTAGTATAAAAACCCACCTATGACCCATTATACTTTGCACCTCTAAATCGATTGTTTCAATCCGATTAAACTTTCCCTCATACCTTTATTCTATAGTCTATTACTTCTACAATTGAAGCTTTGATTATAAGCTCTTGTAATTGGTAACTTTGGGGCTACACATATTCTATTTCTCGAGACTTAATACTTTGCTAAGGTGAGTTTACGTAACCATGTTTTTGCAATTCTTTATACTTGCAACATTATACTTAAGCAATTCTACATACATGTCTAGTTGTAAACTTTATTGCCTCATGATTTAGACAACAACAGTGTCAACGAGTTTCAACATTACATAATCATTAGCTATGGCCAAGCCGGCGATACTCAATAATAGATCTATTGGATTGACAATCCCACCTAGATTCGTTGACCTTCTTTTATGGGGAGCGCGGGTGATTGTTATCGTTCCAACATATTATTAAGGTGAACCGTGGATGACGGGATGGACCTATACTAGTCGGAGGTTTGATTATGTCGATTCAACATTTCATGTTTATTCATGTAGACTTAAACTTACGATAGACATATGAATTGCTAAACTTTTATTCTTAAACTTAATTGCTTGACATGGCTTATGTATTCTCACCAACTTCTAGTTGACCCTCCCATTTTTCCAAACTCAACAGGAAATATTGATGCTTGAAGTCTAGAGCTAGCATGAGGAGTTATTTGAAGTTTCGTTGTTTGTTTGACGTATTAGATTCCATTCAAGACTTTAATGTAACTCAATATTGTAATGGAATAAATGATTATTTAAACATATGTATTACCATGAGCTACTGTGTACTCATTCTTACGTGACACCTCGATGTTTCCGCCATCGGTTGGGGTGTTACAATTCCTTCCTTCACCATGAAGTGACATTTTTCCCAGTTCAGCACAAGACTGGTCTCCTCACACCTCTGAAGCATCCGCTCCAGATTCCCCAGACACTGATCGAATGAACTCTCGAAGACTGAAAAATCATCCATGAATACCTCCATGGAGTCCTCGATCATGTCATGGAATATTTCCATCATGCAACGCTGGAAGGTTGCCGGCGCATTACACAGCCTAAATGGCATACGCCTGTAGGCGAATGTGCCAAAAGGGCATGTGAAGGTCGTATTATCCTGGACCACAGGATCTATAGGGATTTGGAAATACCCCGAGAAACTGTCAAGGAAACAATAGTACAACTTCCCCGACAGTCGTTTCAACATCTGATCGATGAATGGAAGCGGGAAGTGATCCTTTCTGGTGGCATCATTGAGCTTGCGGTAGTCAATGCAAACTCTCCACCCCATGATAGTTCTCGTAGGAATCAACTCATTCCTATCATTCATGACCATCGTCATGCCACCCTTCTTGGGCATGACGTGCACAGGACTCACCCATACAGAGTCTGAGATCAGATATATCAATCCAGCATCGAGCAATATAATTACCTCAGACTTAACAACCTCCTGCATGTTCGGGTTCAGACGCCTCTGGTGCTGCGCACAAGGCTTATGGACATCTTCCATCAAGATTTTGTGAGTACAGAATGAGGGATTAATCCCCTTGATGTCCATAATCTTCCAAGTGATTGCCTTTTTATAAAGTTTTAGTATTCTGACCAACTCGCTCTTTTCAACTGCAGACAAAGAAGATGAAATGATAACAGGCAGACGACCCTCCTCGTCAAGAAATGCATACTCCAGATGCGGTGGGAGCTCTTTCAGCTCCAAAGACGGTGGATCCTTAACAGACGGCTTCGACTTATCACTTTCCTCACGCTCAATCTCCACGAAACGCCCCGGGCTCTGGGAACTATCATCACCGATCTGAAAGACCGGCTGCTCATCTCTATGGCCCTCCTTCATAATGCCATCTAAGTCCCCACACAACAGATGTGTGCCCGAAACATCCCCCTCTATCGTGCCTCGAAAGTGAGAGCTGACACACTGGTCTACTATATCAAGATAGTATAGTGTGTCATCCTGACTCTCGGGGTGACGCATCGACCTTTGAACATCAAAAGTCACATGCTCATCGTTCACCCGGAGTGTGATCTGGCCCGCAGCCACATCAACAATCGTCCTTGCCGTGTTAAGGAAAGGACGTCCTAGGATCAGAGGCACTTTAGAGTCCTCATCCATATCAAGGATGACAAAATCCACCGGGAATACAAATTTGTCAATTTTGACAAGCATATTCTCGACAAATCCCCGAGGATATTTGATTGAATGATCAGCAAGACGAATACTCATCCTGGTGGGTGAAGGCTCACCCAGATCCAGCTTCTCAAAAACCTTATAAGGCATAAGGTTAATGCTTGCACCCAAGTCTGCCAGTGCATTACTGACAGACATGTTCCCTATCAGACAAGGGATGGTGAAACTACCTGGATCTCCCATCTTCATGGGGAGTCTATTCTGCAGAATTGCAGAGCAGTTCTCGTTTAAGAGCACACAGGACAGGTCCTCAAGTTTTTGCTTGTTTGTGAGGATGTCCTTCAGAAACTTGGCATACTTAGGCATCTGGGCCAACGCTTCCACAAACGGGATGTTTATGTGGAGATGTTTGAACAGCTCAAGAAATTTCTCGTATTGGGCCTCGTTCTTTTGTTTCCTAAGTCTGCCAGGGTATGGAACAGGAAGAGTGTAGTCAGTGACTGGCTTCGGCAACTGTGCTGTACTTTCTGGGACTCGCCTAGCGTGCACCTCGTCCAAAGACTCAGTCTGGACCGTCTCAGTGATCGGTGGTGAGCCCGATGTGTCAGGTCCTGTGGTTTTACCACTCCTCGTCATAATGGCATTTACATGCCCCCTCGGATTTGGCTCAGTGTTGCCCGGGAGACCACCCTGCTGTCTCTCAGACATCATCTTTGCCATCAGCCCAACCTGATTTTCAATGGCCTGCATGGACGCCTTTTGGCCCCTCATCTCACCCCCATAATTGGAGAAGCGTTCCTCGTGCTTGTGACACCCGGCAAATTCTGGTTAACAACGTTGTCTAGATGAAAGTCTACCTTAGCGAGTCACGCGTATGTTGTACTTAACTGGGTTAGTTAAGTCGGGTTATGGTTCGGGAACTATTGGTTAGTCTAGAAGATCATTGGATGTTGGTCTAGAGGTTCGTTAGATGTCAGTCCTTAACCAAGTGTACAAACGGTGACGATTTGTAGGATCGTCAGGGCATACAGAACGTACGAGTCTCGAGTCCCGGGAATTGGTGAACGAGTGTGAAAATGTGTATTTACTTGTATTATGTGTTTACAATCATTATGTGACTTGTCGGTACGTGAATATGTGTTAACATATGTTAAAACGGGGTTTAACGCGCAAAACGCACAAAACCAACCCCTATAGGCGATTAGGAAAGTCTAATCACCTATAGGGGAGGCGAGTAGGAGACCTTAAGGGCGATTAGGGGCCTACTCGTGTGAAGGTTTAGGCGATTAGGCCTAATTGTGTGAACCTTCATGCGATTAGCAGCCCTAATCGCGTATAAGGGCTGCACAATCGCTAGTTACGGGCTGGACGACTAAAAACGACTATAAATACCATACTTAACCTCCTAAACTTCATTATACAAACCCTAGTCGTCCCATAACCTGCCCCAACACATAAACAACCTCTGGAAGGCGATTTTTGATCAAAACACAAGGTTTCAAGCTTGAATCATCATTCTTTCATAATCCTAAGGTTTGGTTTTCATCCATAAATCTTTATTAACGTTTTTAATCAATCCCTAATGGTCCAGACCTGTTCTTAAACGAAAAAGCTTTCTGAAAATCGTTAATAAGGGTTGTTAATCGGATTATAACTAATATACATGCGTTATGGGTGTGTATGATTAGAAAGCTAGGATTTTTATGATTCATGATGATGGATTGACATGTTATTATGTTAGATCAGAATTGATATTGATAGTATGATGATAGAAATCTCAGTAATTGGATATTAGGGTTATGATTACGCGTGTTAGTATGATGTTGCATGCTATGTGAATGGTGTTTGGATTACTTGGTTGCATGCAGGACTGATTATACGAGGTTAAACGAAGGATTTTGGGTTAAACATGTTTAGGATAGTGTTTGGGATGATATTGGGTGGTTACACACGTTCTGGATCTGATTTGGAGCATTAAACGCGCGAAAAACCGGAACAGCAAGGTTACAGGCGAGTAGCATTCCTAATCGCCTATGTTATAGGCGAGTAGGGTGCTAATCGCCTATAACTCAGGCGAGTAGAAGCCTACTCGTGTGACATTAGGGGTGATTAGCCCCAATTGCTAGTAAGTTCAGGTGATTAGCCCCAATTGCTAGTAAGTTCAGGTGATTAGCCCCAATTGCTAGTAAGTTCAGGTGATTAGCTCCTAATCGCCTATAATAGAGGCGAGTAGGGTTTCTAATTGCTAGTTGACCAACCTAAATGCTAGTTGACTTTTCCTAATCGCGTGTACTGCTGCTGTAAGTGTAAATTAGCATTCCGAGACCCGATTTAACATGTAGTAACATGCTAGGAACCCCGTAACATGTCTAATAACTTGGTAACATATATTTGGATGTAATTCGGTGATACGTGAACTATGTGCTATAACTTGTTGTGCGTTAACGTATGTTAAGTGTGAATGCGTTATTGTATGTTGTGGAGCGTAAACATAACACGGGGAGCCTCGGGTCACCAATGGGATGTCGAGTCTTGTACTTTGGGTCAGTTAAACAGTCACGGTGTTTTCAAACGAACTTGGTTATGGTCTGGACATCTAGGGACTAATTAACCTGCGGGTTATTAGTCTAAGTACTTGTAACTGTCATATGTTAGGTCGCCGCTTTACGGGACTAGCATAGCAGCTGAGTTTACTCGGGTTAAGGAGTAACGCAACTTAAGGTGAGTTTACGGCCCCTCTTTTAACTGGTTTCACTTTTCGGGGGAGAAAACATGTGTTAAAACTTATGTTTGGTAACTACTGTCATACTATGGGTTTCTATGGTTTACTATACGATCTTTGGAAGTCCCGGGGGGAACCATGAATGTGCGGGTTAGCACAACGGGGAAATGTGAATAGTGCTATTGGGAGTGACCAACCCCGCTCGTCGGCTTGGAGGGCCGGGCGAGTGCATATTGTCTCAAACAGGAACAACAGGAACATTTGGTACTTTTCGGGCACAACATCTGGTATTCGAGTTAGTAATGGTTTTCCAATCGTGGTAGTAACAAAACGTACGCCTAGCTAGCGTATACTGGTTTTCGATTTGTTATAGTATGGACAGGTGGACTTGGTACTTGGATACAAAACCTATAAACTCACCAGCATTTTTGTGCTGACGTAAACTTTTACATGTTTTCTCAGGTCGCTAAGGTAGCACAAATGGAACTAGGGCGCACGCGTCTGCACGGCGTCTAGCTAGAGTTGCATGATTTTTCAAACATTGAACATTGGTTTATTATTGAATAATTGTTTTGAATAAGCTTCCGCTGTAAACGGGATTTTAAACTATGTTTTGAAATTGCATTTATTTTCATTTAGACTTGTTTATTGTGATCGTTGGTTTGGATCCTGGTTTGTCATGCGCCTCGCGGTAAAACTCCGCAAGTGGATTTTGAGGGTGTGACAGTGCTGCTGGTAGCGCTGCTCGGCAATCTGATTGGAATTCGTGGTGTTGGTGAGGAGTTGAGACATTATTTCCTCCAGCCTAGACGTACCACCCTGGGCGTGCTGCTGGGAACTGCCCCCAGCGCCCTGGTTTCGGTACTGGTTCGGTCTAGATTGGTAGGATTGGCTATGAGATTAGTAAGGCTGTTGTTGGGACTGTTGGGATTGGTGTGGTGCGGCGGCTCTCTGCTGGAATCTGAAAGGGTTCTGGTTAGAGGTACCAGATCTCCACCCAAAGTTTGGGTGGTTTCTCCAACCCAGATTATAAGTGTTACTGTAGGAGTTATTTTGGGGTCTCGACTGATTACCCATGTAAGCCACATCCTCGTGGCCAGTATACATAACCCCCTGAGCACACGAGCCAGGCTCGTGAGATAACCTGCACTATTCACACAGACATTGGGCCTGCGCTACACTTTGTTGAGATCTATCAAATCTCATAGCCAGATCCTCAAACTGTGCAGAAATGGCCGTGTAGTTATCCATGGCATGTACACCCGATCGGGCAGATGAAGACCTGGATCGGTCACTCTTTCGAGATTTAGACTTCTAGGACGCCTTCTCAATAATGGCCCATGCTTCATTAGGGGACTTTGTTCCGATGTCTCCCCCAGCATGTACATCAAGGCGTTCCTGAGAGTCAAACTCGAGCCCCTGATAGAACATTTACACCAAATGTCTTTTCGAGATATCATGGTGCGGGACACTCAAGAGTAGGTCTTTGAATCTCTCCCATGCGGTGTACAGTGATTCCTCGTCATCTTGACAAAATGTCATGATGCGATTCCTCAATTTTTGAGTCTTTTCAGAAGTGAAGTATTGCTGCATGAACTGTTGTGATAACTCTGCCCAAGTCGTGATCGACCCTGCGGGTTGTGACAAGAGCCAAGTCCGGGCTTTGTCCCGCAGTGAAAATGGGAAGAGTCTCAGACGGATAGCATCATCGGAGATGCCCGTCATCTTAAAGGTGACTAAAACCTCTAAGAATGCAACAATATGTCGGCCTGGATCCTCATGCTCCAGTCCACCGAATTGCACCGAGCTTTGTATCATATTAACGATACTAGATTTGATCTCGAAATGGTCCGCCAAAATAGCCGGTCGGACAATACTCGGCGCCAGTCCATCCCCTCCTGGACGACCACTATCATTAAGCGGAATGTCATCGTCCGCCATGATAATGTCACTTTGGGCTTCCGACCCCTCGTCGTCAGCCAGATCGTGCCTCGCCTTGTCAACAGGGACCTCAACTATAGGAGCAGAAATAAGAATATCAGAAACAAGACGTAATTTATGAAGTCTAATCCTCTCGCTTCTCCTTAGGACACGCCTTCGCTCCTCGTCAGAAAGATCACCAGAAGGCCCGGGGTTCGCGGACATCAACCTGCATATAAGAATGATACAGTTGCAACAGGCGAATATATGACAAACCCAAAAGGCGATAAAAGACAGAAAAATTAATAAATGAAATAAAGAATCCATAAATTCATGCGAAAATAACGGAAAGCTATATACTCGAGAAAATCAAAATAAAAACTATTAGAATCAATAGAATGAACAGAAATAAGCAGACTAAGCCTAAAACTATACAAAGAATGAAATTAATAATTAGTCCAAATACGAACAAATAAATCTAATTAATCAAATAACGAACAAATCAAATTCATAGACAAACAAATTAATCCAATATTCAATAAATTAAATCTATCAACATCCTAATGAACGAAAAATAAAATCAAACAATACTATAAGCAGATAAATGAACGAATCTATATGCAAACCTATAATCAATCTAAAATCAATCCAAAATATCTACAGACAGATAAATTTAATAAAAATTTAAATAATCATTTATGCAAATAAATGAATGAACTAACGAATCAACGAAGTATTAACAAGTATTCACAAGCTTGTACACTGGTAAAAAGTTGACTCGGTTCGTTCCTAATGCTCGTCGCGTCCCCGGCAACGGCGCCAAAAACATGACGTGTGCGAATATATACATAATTCGACAATGAAATAACACACGTTTTGCTTTAATATTTATAAAAATGGTTTAGACCTTAATATTAAAACACACACAATAGGGCAAGTGTACCCTGTCATATATGTAGTAATGTACAGATAAGAACCAGATATCGATCCATGGACGCGCGCGGAGCAATGGTACTAAAACTCTATCCCCGATTTACCAGTAAGAAAAGATAGTGAAAGTTTGTTTTTTAACTAAATTAAATTCTAAAATATCTAAATAACATATGTAAGACTCCAAATACAAAATATAACTATATAAACTATAATATACCAATCCTAGCATGTCATCTACATATAATAAGTAATACAGGCGTGTGATCAACATTCCCATTTTCCGACAGTTAGTGTCCCTTTCGGGCATCCTAACATGACAACTATACAGAAAGCTAACACGAATACACACGTTAACCACTGCAAGTCGTTTATTAGCGAGCAGCTGATATGATCTCATGCAAATCTTCTAAAGATAAGTTAGTCATCTGTTAAGAGTATTCTAACCTCACTAATTCAGGAAAGCGATACCGACTATACAATACAGCCACCTAAACTAGCATAAAGTAGAGCATTTCACAACCTATTCCATTTTACTAACTTTGAACACAAATCTACTAAGATCGCTATTTTTACCAAAATAACTACCAAAGATCATTAACCGTGTCAAAGATCAGTAACGACACCATTAAGCTTTTAAAACCCTTTTACGTGCCGGTAAGCATTTTTAACCGTTATTCGACTGACTTTAACCAAACCAATACCCGGTTACAGTTTCATGGCGTAAACTATTTAACAAGTTAACTAGTCTACTACCGGACGATTAAACGGACGGTTTTTCAACATTTATCCGCCTAACACATTCGACAATCGCCAAAGTCATTCAACTACAACTAGAAATCCAACAACAACAAAACAAGGTTGCGCTATGATCATCAAGATCTAAACATGAAAAACGCCAAATTTA
Organism: Ambrosia trifida; assembly: GCA_028751855.1. Taxonomy (NCBI): domain Eukaryota; kingdom Viridiplantae; phylum Streptophyta; class Magnoliopsida; order Asterales; family Asteraceae; genus Ambrosia; species Ambrosia trifida. The sequence continues at coordinate 43,826,992 of CM054125.1, forward strand.
TACAAAACATGATTACATACAAACGATTGTTTTTTCTACTAACGATTACTAAACATGATTCATAGACGATAATGTACTACATAAACAACACAAACAAGCCAAAATAATCAGATTTGAATCAACTTAAAGTTTAATAGATCAAACCATAAATCTTGAATGTGATGGATTGGATGATGATAGATGATCCGGATGAGTTCCCGAGCTTGTTCCTCGCCTTTACACCAGTTCTTCGGCCCTGGAAATCGCCCCAAATCACCCAGAAATTACCCAACCACTGAACAGTGTGTTTTGCTCTATTTTTATAGAAAGTCTGATTTTGTGCACGGCCGTGCGCCTAAAGTGCACGGCCGTGCACTTTATCTGGACGAACTGACGTGCAAGTAGGCAAGTGGCTGGCTGATTCCTGAAAATATCTAGATATTCCGCACGGTCGTGCACCTAGGGTGCACGGGCGTGCGGGTCTGGTGGTAGCCGGGTACTAGGTGTGCACTGGCTGGTGCACTGGCAGTGCAGCCGAGGAACTGGGTCGCACGGGCTGGTGCACGGGAGTGCTGATCAACGTGCCCGAGAACCTGATGTGCACTCCTGGTCGCACTGGCAGTGCAGCTCGTCTGTGTCCGAGCCAAATGAGTCCGCACGGGCGTGCACCTGAGGTGCACGACCGTGCACGTTTTCCAGACTTAGCTGATTTTTGCAGAAACTTTCCGTCTTGTCCGTTTTTCGCCCGGTTTCTTCAGCATTGCTCGTGGGACGTCGTTTAAGACCTGCAATAAACATATGAAGCGGTTAAGTACCGAATTCGTGCAATTATGGTCGAAAACGCGTAATTTGGGAGTTTAATCGAGGCTTTAAATATGTATATTTTAACGTATATCAAGGACTTAGGTATTCTGCCATTCCTTGAGACCGGGAGGTGATAGGGTGTCAGGATGTCTAGAGCTTTATGTATTAGGTAAAGGTGAGACCGGGAAGAGATCCTTTCCTAGTGTGTCTTTAGATTCTTGCAATTCCGAGTTATTTCCAAACCCATGAAATTACTCCTTCACACTTTCAAGTGTGTTGTGACTAGCGATAATGGGAAGTGAGCGAGTCTTTCGAGTACCTTGGCATTCTCTAGTGAGGTGAGATCGGAAGGTGATCTGAACTAGTAACCGGTGATTCACATGTCCCTTATGATTTTTCAAGAGGTGTTAGTAAGACTGGGAAGTGATCTAGCATTCTCTGTGGACCCCGAGATTCGTGTCCATACGGACTTCCCTTTATTATTATTATTATTATTATTATTATTATTATTATAATAGTGGTTCTGGGAGCCGCATATTTGGTGGAAAGATCGTTCGGAAGACGCGAAGATCTTAGCCACGTGAATTAGTTCATCCCATGATTCTGGGATGTCATCTTTGCCTGTGAGGCATTTCATAAGTTCCTCACTGCGCACGCCTTAAATGAAGGCTGCGTGAGTGAGTTCCTCTCTGCACCATATCTGTAGGGACTCTATGTTATAGCGCACAATGAAGTCCTCGATGGATTCATTATCATTGAGCTGGCATAGAAGGATGTGCGCCTTATCCTTCTTATGTTTCCGTATATGGGAAAAGTTGTTACCAAATTTAGCAGTGAGGTCGTCAAAGTCTACGATGCTCCCCGTAGGGAGGTTATTAAACCAGACTCTGGCGGCCCCGGTCAGTGTTTGTGCAAACATATGGCACCAACTTGAACTGGCCAATGTACTGACCTCCCTGTGCACTCAAAATCGTGTATATGATCATCAGGATCACGCAAGCCATTGTACTTGCCGATGCTGCTAGGGAGCTTTGCCTGTTTCGGAATGCTAGCCGTCGCAATGCGAGGCACGAATTTTGACTTTTCCGTGAAAGACTTTGTTCTGTATTGTTTGACCAGGTCATCGTCAGCGTTCGTGTGGGTTCTTAACGTTCCCATTGTGGAACGTGAGTTATGCGTATGACTTCGCCATTTATGGTCTCCGTCACTATAAGACTAATAACCGTCTGATGTGTCGGGCGATCTCGCGTAGCCCCGAACATAGGTGTCTCCACCACATTCCCCGCTACGACCGTCGCGCCGATTGTCTGTTTCTTTGTCTTTGTGGCTCCTTCGATGGGGTGAGTCGTAACTCAAAGCTTTCCCCTTTTTCTTTGCCAGCTTTATCAGCATACATTGATATTTGGTTGTGTTCTTCGCAAAAAGTGCCACTCATTGGGATCAACCTCTGAGTTGTTGTCATCATCGTTGTCACTGCTAGCATCAAGTACTTCGAAAACGGGTTTCCAAGGCCGTGACGTGGCTTGTTTAGTGATGGTGACGGGTGTTTTAGTGTTCCCTCCAAGTTAGACCTATGGATCCTTTTCGAATGAGTGAATGGAAGTGTTAGGGTTGGGTTCAGCCATGTGGGTGGGCTAAAAGATGAAAAGAAAGTGTTGTAGCCGGTACGGATGGCGCCAATGAAGAAACAACGAGTATAACTTACCCTAAAAGGTGGATAAGTTTGATTTGATACTCGTGTTTGCTCAGGTTATAATCCTTCGCTCACACTAATGACCAAATCTAACCCCTAGAAGATGTGAAGAGAGTGAAGTGTGTGTGTGTGTGTTAAATGTAAGTACACAAAGATGTAAGTGGTTTGGTCTAGATCGACCTACGTCCACTGTAAGAGGAGATATCTTCTATTACTAGAGAAATACAAAGATGATTGTTACAAGTATTCTAAGACTATCTCTCTATATGCTATTTTTTGTATGAGTTGTTCGACCTCTTGCAAAGGAGAGGTGATATCCTATTTATAGGGAAAGCATGGGCCAGCTATCGTGGCCCATGGTTGAGTGGTGATCTTGGGCCCAAGTCCCGGGTCCAAGATATCTTCGGCCCATGAAATGGGCGGGTAACTCGTGGTAATTAATGCTGATGTGAGATAAGGCATGATCTGTCCTGCTGGAAGTCCACGTGGCGCAATGTGATTGGGCGCAGATGGCGCATATCCCTGACACAGCATGGTTAACCAGTTAGTGGCGTCTGATGTGACGTCTGGCAACAGGTGGACATGCATGCACAGTACTCTGACGTGTACTGTTCACAGCAGCATGGGGGAAGCATGGAAGCAGTCATATCACTGTTCATTGTCAGAGTTTGTTGGACCACCCCTGACACGTGTTGGTCTCCGGTTGGCGCAGAGCCTGTTTAGCGTCTGACCGAATCCTCCTCATTTTTGATCTTCCGTACATCCTCGTACTAAAAAGCTGATGTTAGTCGAATATTCTGCTCGCAGGTTCACGCGCAGAGATTCCTTTGTGATGATGACGTCACACAATTGAAGTGATCCTGCGCGTAGTCATGTTATCTCGCTCCGGCCTTGCTCCGCGGACGTCAAGAGATTGACGTTGTTGTTGGAATGAAGTTGTTTTCCGTGGATTGGGCCTCTGCGGTTTCTTTGTAATTAATGTATTTATGGGATACGGTTGCAATCTGCGCCAAGATTAGATACCCAATCTCTTCAGTTGTTTTCCATATTATCTGAGTTCGATTCAGTCCTTTTAACTTCCTGTTTCCACTTTTGTGTTATTTATTTCATTTTCTTTTACTTTATTTGCATTTAGTTTAAAATTATTTCTCAAAAAAAAATCTAAAGTATTAGGCTAGGATTCGATAGATATTTAGTACCAAGAGTCGCTAAATCTGTGTCCACAGTTCGATACTCAGAGTTACTTGTTTTACTACTTTTCGATCGGTACACTTGCCAATAGTATGTAGTTTAGCGTGTTTTCGATTTTTATTTTAAACTTGACCTGAATTTATTTAATACACGATTTCACGAATCACTTCAACCCTTCACAACGTGATCAACTTGATGGTGGCGATGTTTCACGCGTGATGAAGAAATCACACCATCCTTAGAATAACACATGCAACAAACCAACTAATATTTAGTAGGCTTAGAAAAGAGCAAGCTAAATTTTTTCCGGTTTGAAGAAGTGTGTCAGCTAAAATTTAGCCAATAATTCAATACATATATGATAAATCTTGTATATCATTTTTTTTGTACGACCAACTAAACAACGCCGGGTACTTCATACACGCCCCCTAGTGGCGATAGGGGTACAGCCCGGCCCACACCAGACGCACGAAGCCCTTAGCCCGCCCGACAGCCCGCTTCCAGGGAAAACCTGACCCACATACCCGCTCGAAGACACGACAGTAGTGAACCGGTAAAACCTGGCGAGATCAGGACTCGAACTCATGACCATAGGCCATGAGTCATCCATTATTTCTCATAATGTCCTTCGTGGGAATCGAACCTGAGACCTCCAAGAAAAATCTCTGGTTCATTCATCAACTAAGCTACCCGTGAAGTACTATTGTATATCATTTTAATCGGATGTTTTTATGAACGTGTAATATTTTTCAATAATTTTGTGCCTGCTAAATTCCGGTAGGCTCCACTTAAATAGTCATTTTCTCGTTCGTCTTTATATTATTGTTTTTTTTTATTTGTGTAGCTTCTTAAGTGCAAATAAATTACTCCTATAAAAAGCAAGCTAAATATATTATACAAATTGAGTTTGAACCAGCCTGTTTGGATGACCCAAGGTGTTTGATCTAAACGTACTCGATCATAATCTTGATGGGCTAGAGTCTCAAAAAGTAGGAACGAAGACAAGTTAGTGTAACGTTTTCTTTTTAAACATTTATTCTATTTCTTTTATGTAAAATTAAACTATAAGCAACCACAGAAAAAGTAAGCAATCGAACTTAATCCATAATAACGCGTGACAACCATAGAGTAAACTAAAATTGAAGTCATGTGTAATAACTGAACATAAAAGAAATAAGTGTAACTAAAGTTACATTTTGTTAATGGAATGAGAATGTAAAAAAGTTAATCCGATTAAGTTATTCTATTAATTAATATTCTCTCAATCATAATTGGAGCCGCTCTTTTTTCCACTCTGTTATTATAGCTCACAATCAATAATATTGTTCATCGTAAAAAGTTTATTCGATTCCAGGTTTTAAAGAAAATGAAAAAAAATTCCTTGGTTAAAATCTTTCATTTGTACGTAATTAAAAGATAACTTTTCTTTTTTCTTTTTTCTTTTTGTTTTTTAACAAATACAAATTATAATCTATTAAATAAACTCGTATATCTTTTTACACCTAACTATTTTAAATTTATAGTTTATTTTGAAACTCCTTATATATCTGATTACTTTACAATGTTGTTACATATATTTAGATAGTTTTTATTTTTAGTGCTACTAATTATGATATTTACTTGATTAAAAATTGGATATCTTGTGCGTTTCTTCTCGTGTGGAAATTGGAATAATGGCGTGACAACTTTTTGCCAAGAATACCCTTTATAGATGTAATGAATTATTCTGAATATGATGTAGAATTTGAATATTGTGTGACTCATCTTTTAATAAGAATATTTTTTTTTTTTTTTTGTGTTTTATAATCGTCATATAGATAGAAATGTAAATCTAAAATTATTTAGGTTATCACTCATAGTTACTAACAAGAATTATTGAGAACAAATTGGATTACATTAAATCTACGCTACTCCAAAATATCCTAAATTTTTTCCATTGCATGGTATTGAAATGAGATCTACCACTAAGGAAAAAATGAAAAATCAAGAATCTCTACCGAGTGAATAGCCCAGATTAATGTATCAACATAACTAAAAATAAAAGAAATTAACCTTTCAAAAAAAACATAACTAAAAATAAAGATATAACACCATAAATTAAGGAACTTATTTTGCTCAAATAAATGTTATTAAAAAAAATGTTATCCTTTACACTATGTTCCGGAGTTTAATAATGGAAGGAAAGGAAAGGAAGCGGAGAGAAAGGGGAACAGTTTTGTGTTCCAGAGTTTCATTAAAGGAAAGAAATGGAGAGAAGTGGAAGGGAAATTATCCCAAATAACAATCCTTCCAAATTGGAAGGAAGCGGAAGGAAGGGAAAGTAAAAAAAATTTAAAGTACATCATTTACCAATATACCCTCTCATTTAACATATAATAAACTCTTACAAGGGTATAATTGTAAAATATACGTTTCTTTTCTCTTCGTTTCACTCGGGAACACATAAAATCTTTAACTTCTTTTCTTTTATTTTCAACTCGGGAACACGAAATAAAATTTTATATTTTCCTTTCTTTTCTCTCTTAATATCCCTTTCTCTTCTTTTCTTTTATTTAGTAAACTCGGGAACACAGCGTTAGCAGCCTCAACTTAAAGAGAGGGAAAGGAATTTGAAAGCATTCCCTTTATTGATACAAAACTTGTAACAATGATGGTGATTTAGAAAGGGTAATTAGCCTTTCTTTAGAATCACCCCAAAACTGTCCCATTATTTCTCTGCCCAATTTTGGCAATCATGAAGAAAGTAGCTAAGGTGAAGTCACAAATATATCCTCCACTACCATAAACATTATAACAATTAAACATTCTTTTATCACTTTGTGTTTTATATTTAAATGAGTGGTTTTGGAATATTTTCATTTTTTTGGGGATTAACAAAATAATCAAACATCTATAACAAAGGGAAATTAGCATGAGTGGTGGTTATACAGTATACACCATGAGAAATAATAACACATGCGTATGCTAAGTAACTTTGCTGGTTTTTACCAATATTCAACTACTTCTCTTTTTAAGTCACCAAAATACACCATTTATGGGATTAAATTGAGCCATACTATTTTCTTATATTTTAGTGGTTAACAAATATTTTTTGATAATAATGAATGATTAGGTATCTTTAAAATCACCCAAAAAAAAATGCCCAATTTCACAGCCACCTTTATGAGAGAGAAAGTGTGGTGGGCAAAAAAGTTGTTTTTGTACACAACGTGGATGGTGGTTATGATGGCCATGATTGATGCTTCTCTACAATCTTTTACTCAACAATCACAAAGAACAAATATAGAATCCTCCTCCTTCCCTCTTTAAAATCTCTCTCACACATAACCTAACCAAAATAGATTAAAAAGAATTCTCCACACCCCCAAAGATTTCTTGAATCAAAGACTTTTACATATAGATACACATATTTTCTCACATATATGATTTTTAAAATTATAACCACCCACATGAAAAAAGACTAATGGGTATGTAGTAAATCTTTTTTTCCCTCATATTATTTCAAGATTTCTTGAATATATCATCCACACCCTAATGAAAGAAGATCAATAACATCATTTCTAGAGAGAGAGAGATAAAGAGGGTATGGACAACAAGTGTGGATGTTGGTCAGCTTTAAGGCGCACAGTTAGCAATGGTTCTTGTAAACCCTCCATTGAATCAACAAGAAACTCTTCCACTTCTTTCCCAAGATCCAGCCTTGTTTATGATGCAGGTACTTTTTTTTTTTTCTTTTTTTCAAAAAGTTACCACCTTTATAGTATTTTATTTTAAATTATAATCAACCTTGTTTGTAAATTTTCTTTTATAAATATTTGGTTAAACTAAATCTTTATTTTTAGTGCATCTCTTTATAATTATATATAACCAATTATAACTATACACTACATAATTGTAAAAACCAGATATAATATATAAATATATACATTCGTAAATGTTGTGTCCGGATAATAAAGGAGAATTGTATTTTAATAATTTAAATTTTGTTTTCTTAGCCGATAATAATCTGTATGTAAGAAATTTCTCAAAATAGTCTCAACTTTCAACATACTGACGACAATGAATTTTTGTTAACTGAGAAATAACTCAGTTAGTTGATGCTGATGTGGCATGCTCATACTAACGTGGATGATGATGTGGCATGCCAATACTGACTCGGATGATGACATGAAAGCTGACATGGACGTTGACGTGGCATGCCATGTCAGTGTCCACTAATTTGATTAGTTTTCAATTAACAAAAGTTTACTGTCGGTCAATTAATATATTAAAAGTTGTGACTGTTGTGAGTAATTTTTTAAGTACAGATTATTATCAGAAATGAGGCAAAGCTTAGATTATTAAAATCCAATTCCCTACAATAAATACATTTATAATTCACATTTCGTCGTAACACGCGGGTTGACGTGAACTCGTGTTACATTATACTATTCTTGCAATTCTTTATAATTGTTGGTTTTGTATTTATTTAGCTACGGAGACCCGTTACTTGAATGCTAGCAACAGGGAGATGTGTGCTCCAAACGAACCACAAAACTCTTCGGATCCGAATTCAAACCCGGATCCGGATCTAAACCAAGACCCGGGTAAAAAGCCACGTCAACTTCTCCAATTCAGTTTCAATGAACTGAAATCAGCTACAGGAAATTTCAGACCCGATAGCATATTGGGTGAAGGCGGATTCGGGTTCGTGTTCAAAGGATGGATTGAGGAAAACGGAACCGCGCCCGCGAAACCCGGGTCGGGTATCACGGTTGCGGTCAAGAGTTTGAAGCCTGATGGTCTCCAAGGACATAGAGAATGGGTGGTTAGTATTTAGTACATTGTGTCGTGTAATAGTACAACTGATTAAGGACGTAGAGAATGGGTGGTTTTTTTTTTTCAAAAAAAAAAAATAGACACTACAACTACTAGTGCATAATGTACAAGTGGTTTTACCTTTTTTTGAACAAAACATACCTAAATAACTAGCTGTTTTTATTGTTATGGTGGGTTTTTATGGGCTCCATCTATTTACGGACCCGGGATTTATTTTTAAGGGATGTGATTTGAGGGGTTTAACTAAAGTTTTAATGAGTGTGGTGGTTACTTAAAAACGCCCCTTACATTACACATAGGTCCGCCGTTGTCTATGGCACACCCCAGCTCATATTTAGACACCCATGCCTACTATACGTCATGTAGGGTGTCTGTTAATGAAAATGTTGTGACCCTCTATACGTCACGTATAGGTCTATACATTACATATCTATGTATAGACCTATAGGCGGAGTATAAGTCCTGACATGACTGTGACTAATTGACACTAAGGCTAGGGGGTATGGTCTCGGTAAGCCTCTTCGGTGGCTGAGGTGGACGTGGGTGCCGACGGCAAACACCCCCCCCCCCCGATTGAACTTCGGCAAAAACGGGAACTTTTCCCCGACCTCACCGTCCCATTTCCCAAGGCTTTTTTGAATGTTGGGGCTACTTTTTGAAAAAAAAAAAAAAAAAACAATAAAAAAGGGAAGGGGGAACCATTTCCCCTAGAAGGGGGAGGTGAATGGGGAATTGACGTGGCGCTGACGTGGACAAGGGGGAAGGAAGGGGGAAGGGTGACCACACCCCATAGCCTAATGACACGTAGGGGTTTGTGCAACCATTTATAGATAGCGTATAGCTATCCATCCATAGTGGTGGAGTGGTGGAGAGGCCTTATGTTTATTTAGGTGATCATGGGTTCAATTCCCACTTTCAACATTTATGGTTTGGTATCCGGGTGAAGATCGAATACGGGTGGCGCCGGTTCGAATCTGACGGGCGGCGAGGTTTTACCGAGTTCTATAACACTGTCGTGCCTTCGGGCGGGTGGGGCTCGGGTTTCCGCGCATCGGGAGAAGGCGGGGGCTGCTGGAGGTCGAGTAGTCGATTCTTGGGCACGGCGCCCCGCAAGGGTGGTTGCCACACAGTTGTTCGCCGATCAAAAAAAAAGATAGCGTATAGCTGCGCATAGAGGGGCGTGCAAACAATTTTGAGGATTTGTAAATACCATCACGCTTTTGAAATACAACTAATTAATGCATGGGTACACATTGTACAACTTAAGAGATGCACTGATGTTGTTGACGTTCGGTATAAATCAATTGTAATCGGACAAAACTGTTGATATTTCATAGTTATTAGTTAGTACCTTGGAAGCTAAAATTCTTGCATTGATGGTAACATGTTACAACTCTTTGATGCATGATCGATCATCATAAATATCACTTTAACTTTTGTTACAATTTAACTCACCCTAACATCCATTTTTTTATGGTATTTTCAGGCAGAGGTTGATTTTCTTGGACAACTTCATCATCCAAACCTCGTTAAGCTCATTGGATATTGTATCGAAGATGATCAACGGCTACTTGTTTACGAATTCATGACTCGTGGAAGCCTTGAAAACCATCTCTTTAGAAGTAAGATCCCTAAATCAAGATTTATTAATGTTTTCAATAATATTTTTACAATGTCCATTTAATCGGTGTCATTCCAGTGTCGGATACATAAATAAAACATCAAAATGTATCTAAGTTTACTAAATGACACATAACAAATGGTACTGGACACTATATAACACATAAATATTTTTACTATAGTGTACGGCTAGTCGATAACGTCTTTAGATTTAGAAAACATGTTTGACGTTACACAAAATAAAATATTAAAACATATGTGGGATAAGTATATGACACATCAATTTGGCTATTGAATACTGTATTATCTGTATAACACAAATAATTTTACTAGGTGTCGTATATATGGGTCCAACCAATAATGTCTTTAATTGTTGAAAACATTATATTTGACGAAACATAAAGAAAGCATCAAAACATATGTGAGATAAGTGATTGAAAAAAAAAAAACTGAGTATCGGATACTAAATATATAACACATAAACATCATATTTGACGATACATAAAGAAAGCATCAAAACATATGTGAGATAAGTATTGGTGTTATGTATGTGGGTGTGTCCAGCCAGTGGCGAAGCTCGACCCGAAACTTCGGGGGGTCGGAAATCACTAGTTTCGGGGGTCGAAACTGTATACACAAAAAAATTTCTATACGAATATTATATAATCGAAACTTCTGAGCGAAAATTCGGGGGGGGGGGGGGGGGGGGGGGGGTCGGCCGCCCTCCCCGCCCTTTAAAAGCTACGCCACCGCGTCCAGCCGATAGTGTCTTTAAATTTTAGAAAAAACTTGGTTGACCATGAAAGTCAAAATGAAGGTTACTTATGGTTAAGTGTTTTGAAGGAACCATACCGCTAACGTGGTCAAACCGGATAAAAATAGCAACGGGTGCAGCCAAAGGGCTAGCATTCCTTCATGGAGGGACAAAGCCTATTATTTATAGGGATTTCAAGACCTCAAATATCTTGCTTGACACGGTAAAAATATTTAATTACATGTGAATGAAATTATATTATTTGATCTAAATAATTTTTTTTTTTTTTTTTTTAACTTTTGTTAGGAGTATAACGTGAAGCTCTCAGATTTCGGTCTAGCGAAAGCAGGACCACAAGGAGATAAGACTCATGTCTCTACTAGGGTCGTTGGAACGTATGGTTATGCCGCTCCAGAATACGTGATGACGGGTACTATTAATTGTTAATTTATTAAGCATAAAAATCCATCCGAGTGAAAACTAATCAGGTTTGGATTTGTGATTTCACAGGGCACTTGACAACTAAGAGTGACGTTTACAGCTTTGGAGTTGTACTGCTAGAGATCTTGACAGGTCGGAGGTCGATGGACAAAAAACGTCCAAGTGGAGAGCAAAACCTCGTTATGTGGGCTCGTCCATACCTAGCTGACAAGCGAAAAGTCTATCAACTAGTTGACCCTCGATTAGAGCTAAACTACTCAGTGAAAGGAGTCCAAAAAGTTTCTCAAATAGCATACAATTGTTTGAGTCGGGACTCAAAGGCCCGACCCTCAATGGATGAAGTTGTTAAAGCTCTCAGCCCATTGCAAGACTTAAACGACTTCGCCATTCTATCGTATCACGCACGTATGTCACAACAAAGCAGGCGTAAAAAGAAACAACCCGAAGGGACTCAAAATGGTACTCTTAATCAATCCAAGTGGTTTAATGAGTCCCAAAGGAGCTCGGGTAAGTAACATTGTAAATAGAAATTGTATGTCCATGTTAATTTGCAAACTTATTTAGTCGAATTTATGGACCTTTATGGTGTAAGTTTTTGGGTGTCAAATATTTAACCAAGCTAATATGTTGGATTGGATTGGATTGGATTGATGACCTGTAGGTTTGGACAGTATCATAACTCTTAAGTCTAATTCTCATCAATATAAACTACAATGAAAACTCTACAATGAAACTATAAACTACTATCGTCAAACAACGAATCCTCATAATTTCAAAGAACACATTGAATATCGAGTATCAAAACAAAATAATTTTTGATAACCAATGGGCTATGCATCTTGATTGTATCGTCGATGTTAAAGGAAATGACCAAGATCGAGTGTGTGGTTAATTAGGGCTTATATATCTTAGCAACCTAAATATTTCTCTTTGTTTTATTTGACTATTGCAAAAGGGTCATGTTTGTTACCTTTCAAAATTTCTAAGATAATGATGATGTTTAAACTTTAAAGAACAATTTAAACATAATTGCATGTTGGCGTGGAATTAGGACCAAATTGGCATAATATAACGGGGGACCACGTGCATGTCTTGTCTTTTTGAGAAAGCAAAATAAAATACAACGTACCTAAAAAGCTACTCTCTCCGTCTCTATTTAAATGTCATGTCGTGGGCCCAAAAACACACATTTTAAGAAATCTTTTGTTTCTATGTGGTAAAATGACAATAATATCCTCAAAAGTGATGATTGTGTTTTGTCTTTTATGGGTAAAACTAGAAATTGCATTTCTAATTTTAGAAATGGGCATTTAATTTAGGACAAAAAAAATGGAAAGATGGACATTTAAATAGGGACGGAGGGAGTATTTATTTAATTGCATGTTTTGATAGAATATTTACATTGAAATCGAAGACAAATCATCAACGTTAATTGGGCTTGTGTTTGACACAATTCCTTTAAATGGATTCGTGGTCTGTTTCGTGGTGCACTACCAGACTTGCACACTTGCCTGAAAGATAATCGGACATTGATTGAATTTGTTCTCTATATATATGTGTGTGAGTATTTCGTTTTCTTTCTACTCAAATGAGGCACAAAGCTTTCCATTATATAATAACAATAGGTTAGAGTCCCGTGAGGATCCACGGTTCAACTGAAAGTAACATGAAAAAAAGTAGGAAAATAAGAATTGTATTATACAAGTTGTTTTGGTTACTAAATGTTTGATAATGCAATATGTATGAATTTTGATGTTAAATGCAAAATGTCATCTAACAGTTTAATGTAACGAAATGATGGATATATCGACTAAGTAAGTTTAATTTGACAAAAAATATAAACAAAGAATTGAATAAAATGAATAATATTGTATTTATTCTAATGGATTTATTATCAACATGAACATTCAAAGTGACTAAATATAGTTTTCATAACATTGAAAATAATAATAATAAATTCATTATTCGAACTTTTAAAGCAACATTAATAAACCTAAAATAAAAAAAACAGATAAATCAAAAGCTTATAAAGTTATTCATAAAGTTTCAAATATTTCTTTATACACAACGCTTGATGTTTTGTTCGTAAGGCTGCCATCTTGATCTAGTATTAGTATCTTCAGTCCATCTCGACTTTTGACCCTTGATAACGTAACATACAACTGCCCATGTGATGGATATATCGACTAAGTAAAGTTCGATTTGACAAAAATTATAAACAAAGACTAGAATAAATTGTAGTATGCAAGTTGTTTTGCTTACTAAATGTTTGGTGGTTCAATTGGTATGGATTTTGTTGTTGAATGCAAAATATCATATAAGGCTTTTAATGTAACGCAATAAGGGCTATATCAACTAAGTAAAGTTTGATTTGACAAAAATTATAAACAAAGACTGAAATCAAATGAATAATACCGAATTTATTCTAATGGAAGCCAAATAAACATGAACATTCAATGTGACTAAATATAGTTTTCCAGAACATACAAAATAATAATAAAAAAAAATTTCACCGTGACAACTTTGAAGCAACATTAAAAACATTACAATAAAAAACAGATAATTTAAAATCTTATAAGGTTATTCATAAAGCTCCAAATATTTATTTGTACACAACATTAGTTGTTTTGTTCGTAAAGCTTTCATCTTTGTCTAATATTAACATCTTCAGTCTGTCTCGACTCTCAACTTTTGATAGCGCAACATACAATTGGCCATTTGAAAAAGTAGGATCCTTTAACAACTTAACTCTAGATAAGGATTGTCCTTGATTCTTGTTTATTGTCATTGCAAAAGACAAAGCAAGTGAGAATTGTCTTCTGTTAAATTTAAAAGAATTTTTTTATCAGAAGTGGACAAACTAATTCTTAGGATAAAATTTCGAATTCCAATGTTACTTCTTGAAATGATTTTTAGCTTCTATTACACGTTTCCCCTTTTTAACAACTTGTAATCTTCTCCCGTTACACAAACCGTTTTCTGATCAATGTTTTTTAGTAACATTACTGGAACAAAGTAAATGTATTAAATTTATAATTCGGGAAATAAAACTAAAAATATATACGTAAGGAAAAAAATTTAAGGTTTTCAATGCTATAAAAATAATATATATAGATCATAAGTTGTTTAAATAAAATAAATAGAAACAAAGTAACATATCACATAACTTATAGTTATAAATCACAAACCAAGCTATAAACACACTACATAAATCTCAGTTATTGCCAAAATTAAAATTTCATTTTATCATAATTAAATTAAAATGAAAGCTTATGATCTAATACCAAACAGAACATTTTGCCAACTTACCAAAAATAACTGTATAATCTCCCACTATATATATATATATATATAAACGTGTAATGTTACAAAGAAATACTAAAAAATAATGCTAATATAAAATATGGATTTGGGAATTATGTAACACCCCAACCGATGGCGGAAACATCGGGATGTCACGTATTGATGATTGTTTCAGTAGCACATGGTATATATTGAAATTTTAAATAATTTATTCATAACATAAATATCCAAAATGAAATGATGTCTAGAAATCCCAAACACATAATATCAAATAAAGCAAATAACTTCAAATAACTTCAAAAAAAAAAACTTCATAGTATTTCCTCATGCATACTCTAAGCCTCAGCTTCATTGTTACCTGAAACATGTTAAAATTGAAAATATTTTTGGGTCAACAAAAGTTGGTGAGAATTACATAGGTTTTGATAATCGAATAAAACTTGTACAATTCAAGTGTCATGGCAAGTCTAGTCCATATGTGAAAACATACTAGCAGTAAATCGAGTGCATAATCAACCCTTGCGACTATAATATTGTGGTCCATCCCATACGCTCATGGTTCACTCGATTATGTTATGCGATAACAATCACCCACGCTACCTATGTAGGAGGTACGTATCCGGGTGGGATTGTCAGTCCAATAGATCTATCATTGTATACCGTCGGCTGATCAATGTTAATGATTATGCTAGAATATTGTGCTTACCCTAGTCATGTTTAAGACATAATGCAACATAGAAAAACACATAGACACTTTATGATTGAATTGTATATTGAATGTTGTAACATGTTTCACCCCAAAAATAGTGAAATAGAAAAGGGGCTATGTAAAACTCACCTTAGCAAAATGTTATGTCTCGTGAAAATAGAATATGTGTTGCCCAACGATGCCAAGTATTACCCTATAATTAAGGTAATAAATATGTCTAAGTCTTTCTAGTCTACAAATATTTTCTAGGGTTTCGAATTGGGGATAATTGTTCGTTTGATTAATAAATAAAATGTTTAATAAATAAGAGAAATTTGATAAATAAATAAA
Organism: Ambrosia trifida; assembly: GCA_028751855.1. NCBI lineage: Eukaryota > Viridiplantae > Streptophyta > Magnoliopsida > Asterales > Asteraceae > Ambrosia > Ambrosia trifida. The sequence goes on from CM054125.1 coordinate 43,842,634, forward strand.
CAAAAGTCTTTTTGTAAATTTTAAATTAAATATGGTCACAATATAAAGTTTTAAGCATGAAAATAATTTTTATAAAATTATTTTCTTAAAAAATAAAATATTAAATCTATTTATTTCAAATTGTCAAACTATAACTTTAATATTTAAAAATACTAAAATTAAATAATTATTAAATTAAAAATTGTATTTCTGTTCCAAATAAATAGAAATAATTTATATAAAATTTTGGTGCAAAAATATTGAAAAATGAATTTATTATGATTTATTTATGATTAAAACTAACAAAAATTGATTAAAAATATTAAATAAATTATTTTTCAGAAATAAAAATCATTTCAGAAAAGTTTAATGTTATATAAACTCAGAATAATTTTTGTGGAAATTTATATAATTGTGTTGATATTTTTATAGAATTTTATAAATAAAATAGAATAAACTTGAATTATTTATTATATATATTAAATAAATAATTTTTGGAAAACTAAAAATTGTATGTTAAACTTTTCTACTAGAATAACATAAAATAATTTTTGCAGAATTTATAAATTAGTTTTAGTATTTTAAAACAAATTTTAAAAATATAAGAGAATATTTATAAAACTTAAATGATGTAAAAAAAATGGTTAATGATGCTGGGAATCGAACCCGGGCCCTTGGCCGGTTCGTGTGTTTTAAATCACAAGCCCAGACCAACTGGTCTGGACCCTGAGAACGAATAGATTAGACTTGCAATTAATTATATAGCATATGTTAAAATTGACTTATAATTCATTTTAAAAGAAAAGGATTAAAACCGTATAGAGTGGGACTCGAACTCGCGTGCCCTGATTAACAAGCATCAAACACAACCACTTGATCTAGATCAGTGGTTGTGTTGGGTTTGTGTTCGTTTAAAATATATAACCATAGTCTGCAATGTGTTCTTCCCCAATTCAAATCTGATCGTGCCCTAATTTTACAATAATTTGATTTACACAACAATAACCCAATTGAACATAGGGTTATTGTTGTGTATAGGCCGATAAACAAAACCCATAAAAAAACACAACTTACAAACACGAATTTGTGTATATCGTTCAGTCAAACAGAAAGTCAACACTTCGAGCAAAAGCTTTTGATAGATGAATTAAACCAGAAATTGTAGGTGTATAGAGAGATATCGGCGAGTTGAGAGTGGTTTGAGAGGTCCAATTTATAGGGTGAGGCTTGGGTGAACGAATTGGGTAAGTTTGACTCGCTAGTTATGATGACGCGGTGATTGAAGCAAAATTGGTATGTTTCTGACCATTAAACAGCGTGTAATGGACGCGTAATCATCAGATCAATCACCAATCATACCATATCCGGATTAATACGCGTTTGAATTGTTTGATTATGGCAACTCGTTCATCACAGTTGACTTTCTAAGTCAACTGTGGGTATACCATTACATATTATAATTCAATCGTGTTGGAGTTTAACCAAAGATGTTGTGTAGACCAGTTAGTTGTGCTGTTGTGTGTGGTTGACCCGACTGTGGGCGCGGGTTCGAATCCCGGCCCAAGCCATTTATTTTTTTACAATTATTCCCTATATATATGTATATTATATATAAATAACATAGTATTAGGGTTCCAAATGCGTCACAATAATATTTTTAAAAGACGAATAATGATGAAACTTGACGTTTTATTCATAAAAATCGTAACGTACAAGTATTTAATGCGTAATGTTACAAATTACATTTTCGTTAATGAGGATCATCTCAATTGAGTAAGAATCTTTAGGATTGCGACGATCAGGTTGACGCCAAAGCCGAATGATCTTTACTTTCAACGCTACATCATTTCGGTTGACATCAATTTCGTTAGCCGTGGTAAACTCTTGTGCTTGTGCTGCACCCATTTTTATCTTACAAGTTGCAATGATTTCACAATCGGAATATTGTGTCTCGAACAATGCTGATCGACTAAGTCAAATTTATTTATATAGTTGAATTATAAATATAGAAGGATTGGTAATTGACGTAAATTGGTTAAAGATGCTTAAAATTAGCACACGAATTTAAAACCATGATGACTTTAATCGTGTAATTGACAATTGATTAAAGGAAATTCATAATATGAAAATGAAAGTCGGTCAACAATATTAAAACTAAATGCGTAATATTAGTATTAGTAATATCAATAAATAAGATTACAACAACAACAACCAAGCCCAGTAAATCCATTGTTTTTGGTTATTAATTTATTATGTTTGGTGTTTTTCTAAGCAAAACAATTCAAAACATCATGAATACGTCAAAAAAATATGCATACATATCAATTTTTAATCCTTTCTACACTTCGCACACAAACCAATATTTCTACAGGAACCCTACCCTATATATATATAACATCACAGAACATTAAATACACTGCATTGAGAGAATATACAGTTATACCACCATAAACAACCTATAAACGATCATATAGGGAGACAAACAAGTGTAAAATCCTCATAACATGAAAGGACAATTAAGACCCTACGATACCACCATTAAAAACTTATAAACAAACATACAGGAAGACAAACAAATGTAAAAATCCACATAACATGTAAGGACCGTTAAGACCCTACGATACACCAAAAATGCATTTTCACATATCCTAATAATCCTTAACCTTAATCCTATGCCTCCATAAATCCCTATCATGGACCATGTCCTCAGAGAGGTGCAACCCTAGTAAATCTTGTTTAGCCCGCTCGTTCCAAGTCAATTTTGGCCTGCCTCTACTCCTCCTTCCTTCCACAATGAGACCTTCTATCACTCTAACTGGCTTAGTCGACTGTCTCCACTTTACATGTCCAAACCATCTCAACCTCTCATCTCTTATCTTATCCGAGATACTAGCTACCCCCAATCCATCTCTGAAAAACCTATCTTAATAAATAACAACAAATTCATAATCAATCATTCAAATTAATGACATTAAAAACATCAGCATTTCAAATTGCCTTACCAATTATCTACAAATTATTATTGACATTTTAAAATTAGCACACTTATTGAAATCATGATGATGATTATCGTTTCATGACAATTGATTAAAGAAAAGTCATAATATAAAAGTGAAAGTCGGACAACACTATTAAACCGAAATTCATAAAAATAGTAATATTAATAAATAAGATTAAAAATCTTATTAAATAACATCAAAATCATAATCAATAATTCAAATCAATTACATTAAAAGCATCCGAGTTTCAAATTGCCTTACCAATTATCTAAAACTTATTATTGACATCTTAAAATTAGCATAGTTATTGAAATCATGATGATGATTATCGTTTCATGACAATTGATTAAAGGAAAGTCATAATATAAAAATGTCACACATTCAACAATATTAAACTGAAATTCATAAAAATCGTAATATCATTAAATAGGATTAAAAATCTTAATAAATAACAACAAAATCATAATCAATCATTCAAATCAATGACATTAAAAACATCCGCGTTTCAAATTGCCTTACCAATTATCTACAAATTATTATTAACATCTTAAAATTAGCACACTTATTGAAATCATGATAATGATTATCGTTTCATGACAATTGATTAAAGGAAAGTCATAATATAAAAATGAAAGTCGGTCAACACTATTAAACCGAAATTTGTAAAAATAGTAATATTAATAAATAAGATTAAAAATCTTAATAAATAACATCAAAATCATAATCAATAATTCAAACCAATTACATTAAAAACATCCGAGTTTCAAATTGCCTTACCAATTATCTACAAATTATTATTGACATCTTAAAATTAGCAGACTTAATATTAGCACACTTATTGAAATCATGATGATGATTATCGTTTCATGACAATTGATTAAAGGAAAGCCATAATATAAAAATGTCACACATTCAACAATATTAAACCGAAATTCGTAAAAAAGTAATATTAATAAATAAGATTAAAAATATTAATAAATAACATCAAAATCATAATCAATAATTCAAATCAATTACATTTAAAACACCAACGTATCAAATTGCCTTACCAATTTTCTATAAATTATTATTGACATCTTAAAATTAGCACAATTATTGAAATCATAATGATGATTATCGTTTCATGACAATTGATTAAATGAAAGTAATAATATAAAAATAAAAGTCGGTCAACAATATTAAATTGCCAATTCGTAAAAATTGTAATATCGATAAATAAGATTAAAAATCTTAATAAATAAGATCAAAATCATAATCAATAATTCAAATCAATTACATTAAAAACATCTGGTTTCAACTTGTCTTACCTATGCAAGAACGGGTATATTATTGTACTATAATGGGTGAGAGATTAGCGGATTCCATCTCGGAAAATTTTATGTTATTATTATTGTGTTATATGAAATTTTAAGCATTATACGTGATAATTAAGTTTTATCCTCTATCATGCAAGGTATCTTCTTTTGTCCTTCGTCAACAATTATTTTATCAGCGTCTTTAATAAGGAATGTAACTAAGAAACAAAAAATTTTTAAATTTGTTTATTGTGTGATATTTGTATAGGAATATTTATTTATATATTTGAATTATAAAAACGGAAGGATTGGTAATTGCCGTGAATTTGTGAACAACGCTTAAAGTCCAATAAGAAGTTAAAAATTCTTATTAGTGTCAGTAAATAACATTAAAACTCTTAATAAATAACATTAAAAATGCTAAAATATCAATAAAACTAATTAATTGCAATAAAGATCCATCAGAATTTAAATATTCTTATTAATATCAATAAATACCATTAAATCTCTTCATAAATAACATTATAATCGTAATTTAAATTTCAAAGTCAATGTCATCTTTTGAGATATTCAGTTGCATAGATGGAGAATGATTGTAATGCTTTATTAGGAACGTATTTGGACTAATATAGTTGAAAATGATATAGAAAATTGAAAAACACAAATCATTAACAACTTTAGGCCAACCATTTGTAAAACAAAAATACATCATCTATCAACTCTAATTGGACCAAGTTGGTCCGACCAACTCGTTATTTTTTATTATTTTTTATAAATATTTATAAAATAAAAAACAAAACAAAAATAAAATAAAATTGCATATATACATGTATATTTTTTATTTTTGTAAGTTAGAGTTTATTGGATTATGAAGAGATGAGGTAGATAGGTAATATGAGCCGGACTTTCAAAATTTGAATTTTAGAATTGCGTTTGGAGCCAAAATATATTAATTTCATCTATATATTAATTACACATACATACACAAGCCTGAATCGAGCCATATGTCGAGCCATCGAGCTGAGCCACGAGTCGAGCCATCGAGCCGAGTCACGAGCCGAGCCACGAGCTGAACACCCCTGGCTCGAGCTCGACTCGATTACAAAACGAGCCGGCTCGGCTCGGCTCGAAAACAAAACGAGCCTTTTCGAGCGAGCTTTTTTCGAGCCTTTTTCGAGCGAGTCTCGAGCCGCGAGCTTTTTGTACACCCCTAGGACCAACGAAGATTGTCCTTTGTATGTGGAAACTGTAACATCACTGTTGTGTATGTTTTGAGATAACAGAAATTTGTTCATGGCCTTCGGCACAGTCTAGAAAGACACGTAAAAAACAACATTAAAAAAGAAAGAATCATTTTTGAAAATTAAATAGGCATATGAACGTAAAAATAACAAACATATCAAAACTGTTGATGAAGGGTCATGCAAAACCTTAAAGAATTGAGAACCATTGTGATAAGACATAATAGCGTTTGTGTGTTCGGATGAAATCCTGTTTTTTAAATGTTAAAACATAGAATGATTAAATCCGATTCAATATATATCTAAAAAATCCGTATTTAAAAAAAATCGGTATTGCAAAAGAATGATTAAAATCGATTAAATCGGATTGATAAACTTCTCTTGAAACACACGAGTGAATGATTATATTATTTTCGCTTCGATATTTCTTAACAATGCTATTCATTGGGCTTTTATTAGATGATTATATTATTTTCTTAACAAAATCAATATTTTAACATTCAAATGAATGAATCAGAATAAATCAGATTGATTTATTCGACACCCGCCAAATTTACTAGTCAAGTCCGTACAATTAACTGGTTTGTTTGACTATGTGCTTAGAATAAGAGTGTCGGTGCGCCTCATTATGTGAATGGTTATGTAAAAATAAACTCTACCCGAATACCATGGAAAAAAAGCGTATGGATTTTATAAGATTAAAACTATATTTTTTTTAAAGCAAATACACATGTGTAGAATAAATATTTAGTTCAATATTATACATTTACACATTTCACACACATGTATGATAGGCTAAATACAATGTATATATTTATATCTATATTACCATGTGATTATATATTGTTGATGGGGACAAGACAATGAACTTGTATACACACACATATGTATGCGTGTATATATATATATATATAAAAATATATATAAACATGTGTGTATTATAGATAAGACAAAATCTTATACACTAGAGATAATGACAACTCAAGCTACTAATCCACTAGATCTCACATGCCTATACACACACACACACACACTTGCTTAATTTTGATTGGATTAAGCATAAGACAAAATGGAACCTTCCAATGTTAGACAAAACTACAACTAAGCCTACATTATACCATTATAGGCCTTAACCATTTCCTAAACTAATTCTCATGCATGACACACTACCTAGAATGTATTAGACATGTGACTAAATCAAGTCCATATCCTCATGCATGAAATCGGCTAAATCCACATCCAAATAAAGACAAATGGTAGCATGCATGCCATTAGAGACAAAACAAACTAATTTACACCAAAATGGAAACAACTACCTATTCCTTTTATATCTATGCCAACCAATCAACTCACTAGAGACAATGATACCTATCATTTTCATAGCAAACAATCACCAAGATTTGATCTATCTTGTCCAAAAATCGGCCGCTAGTTCCCAAGATGTAGAACCATAGACTTGGTTGTCAACTCATGCCTATAACACCTAAACCTTTACACTTTGCGACTAACTAAACTAACCAACAAAAGAACATGTGGAAACCATGACATTTCACCAAAATAGGCAACAAAACAATACTCCTAATCTCCGTCTACATTAGTCGACCATACCCCTTATAACTAACCAATGATAATCGGCTAAGAAGCATGAAACATCACTATCATCTTGAACAAACCTACTACCTAGTCTTGACACTAACTTACCCCATTTAGACCAAGCACACACTTAGATCACACCTCTACACAAGACTACATACCACTTCCATGACTAATCTCAATCGACCAAGCCTATGGGTGATCAAGAGAATGCATAGAACCAAAGACAAGGTGTAGACAACTCATCTTACACTAAATTAGCATGTACTCTTCAAAATTACACTTCCAAGAGTACTTGATCACCTATAATTACCCCTATATAAGGAGGCTTGGATGAACACTTCATTCTTGCACCACACCACTTAAAAATCACCTTCCACTCTCTCTTTATAATCATCGGCCAAAAGGCACCTTCTCGAGTAGATATTCGAGCACTAGGAAGCCTCGAGTCTACAAGTTTTCCCTTTCCTACTAGCTAGTATCAAGGTAAGTTCTAATCGCTTATTTTCTTAAGTTCCATCGGCCCTTATTGTGAACCCAAGCTTAGGCGTTTTGATAATTAGAATCGACCCTCAACTAGCATTGATAAGTTGATTATTATGCATTTAGTAATCGAGCTTCTATTATGCGCACATTGTTTCACTTATAAGGTGAATTATGTTATCTAGTGTTAGAGTAATTGGTTACACATTACACATGGAGTTATGAAACATTTTTTTAGATCAAACTTCTTATACATGAAACATGGTCTACACAACTTGATGTGGTTCACAATAATGGGTACCCGACTTGTATAACAACCGAGTACACACAACTTAAGATGTCATTGACGTTATAGAGCACTTTTGTCGGAACAATAGTTACTTTTCTTGCTTTGCTAGACCACATATCAAGATATCAGGTGAGTTTCGTGGCCCCTTTTTCTATTTTACTGTTTTCCAACTTCGGGGGAGAAACATGCTACAGATCATCATATGTACATGACAACAATATGTGTTACATGAGTTAGACCCACAATTATCGCAGATCAACAAAAATTCCCCGGACAACTATAACCATTAGCTTAGCAATAAGCCGTGGATCATATGAATAGTACTATTTGGGTTGACACCCCCTTTCACTGTTAGCCGCGCTAACACATATGATTGCATATTATCCATACTTTACAATGTCCCGTGATAAGGCATTGGGGCGGGGTGCACATGAACGTCGTGGTTTGGTTATGGTGCTCATGGTAACTATATTATGCATGGACACAAACAACAGAACATTTTGAGCAACAAAACTGTTTTATCGAGTCAACTAAACCTACGGACTCACCAACTTTTTAGTTGACACTTGTAAGCATGTTTTTCAGGAAACCAAGTAAGGACATTAAGGAGCCAAGTTTAGGACTGCATAAAGAAGGCCTTGTTTTGTGGTTTTGACGTAGCTATTTGAAACACTTGTTAGGATTTGTAACTTGTATTCGACTATGTGACTTATGTGTTGATGAAATAAATGACATTTAGTACTTCTCATGTAAACAATGTTTGTGATCACCATGTTCGTCTCACCTCGCGTTTCCGCCTTAGGCGGGGTGTGACAATTTAATTTGTTAAAAAAAAATCTTCATCAATGAATAAATCCTCGTCATCGTATTTAACAAAATCGATATTTTATCATTCAAATAAATGAATCAGAATAAATCAGAATGATTTAATTGGCTAAAAAAAATTCTCATTAAATGAATAAATCCTCATCATCGTATTAAAAAAACGATTAAATATTCAATCTTAATGAATACCATTGTTAAGAAATATAGAATGATGATTGAAATGAATGAACATCAGTTTTAAAAAATATCAAATGATCGATTCAATACTCAGGCCAAATGAATATCACTGTTAAATCCGATTGATTTCTTTGTAATAATGTTAAGAATAAAAAATGAAGCGAAAATAATAATAGGAATCAACATTAGAACAGTAGGATCGATGATTACCTTGAATCGGTTGTGGAGAATCAACAGTAGGATAGAAAAGTTTGTTAGGAAGAAATGGAGAATTGTGTTGTGGAGAATGAAAAAAAAATAAAGAAAATGGTTTATATACTTCAATTTCGAAGCGCCATTTCTCGGTTGGATCCATGAAGACCCTCTCTAAGGCCTCCATTCGACCCGAGTCTACTCTTTTATTAGATAGATAGATAGATAGATAGACAGACAGACAGACAGATGAAGAATATTCTTCATTAGAGACTTAATTTGAGATATAAAGACTCTAATTAAGTGACATAAAATCTCTAATTAAAAGAAATAAAACCTCTAATCAAAGACATAAAACCTCTACTCAAGAGTTTAGTCTTTAATTCACCACATTAAGAGTCTTCTTAATAGTTATAATTTACTGAATTATAATTTTAATACAATCCATTCATCATTTTTCCAACAATCCCACACACGAATGGAGATTGATCAAAACACACAAAATTTCAAACAAACCCCCACATGAACGGAATTTATTCTTATAAACAACCTCATTCCGAATAAATTTCAACAGTTGAGTTTTGCATACGATAGGTAGGTGTTACCCTTTGAACCTTCGCTCATGAAACGCACTTAGTACACTGGCTCTAAGTAGACAGCGATGTCTTTGAACTCGTATGCTGTTTGTGTAGACGACATGACGATTCACACAAGACTCTCCCTAACAATGTCAATTCCTCATAGTTATGTCCGTTATGTTTATGAACACGCGCCTGGTTCTGCGAGAGCTCTTAAGTATTGTGCCCCAACAATACCCTTCAAAGCGACCACACTACTCTCCCACATAGGTGATTCATTAGGACTGGTTACCTCAATCGAATAAATAAAAGCCATATGCATAGCCTCAACCTTGTCACTTTTAGGAATGGACTAGGAAGCTTACCAGATTCTTATGGCAAACTCCCTTTTTCAAAGAGCGGGGATTCCAACTCTCCCCTACAGTGACCTCACTTATTCATACAATTAGGTTGTCCCATTAAACTCTGATCTTAGGATCTCCAGTCAGCTAAGTTAGGTTTCCTTCACATGAATTTAATTTTTCAAGGGCTTTAGTCCCATTCCCATGGATGACTTTTGAACTAACTCTCTGCTTAAGCCTTTTGTTAGCGGATCCGCGATGTTATCCTTTGACTTCACATAGTCAACAATGATAACTCCTATAGAGATTAGTTGTCGTACCGTATTATGCCTATGTCTCATATACCTGTTCTTACTGATACACATTGTGATATGAGCTTTGCCAATTGCCGATTGGCTATCACAGTGTATACATTAGGCCGATGCCGGCTTCGACTACCTAGGTATACCCTTAACAAATTGATGTAGCCATTCTGCCTATTCATCCTCTTTATATAAAGGGATGAATTTTGATTCCATCATGGATCTAGCAATAACCGTTTGCTTATATGATTTCCACGTTATCGCAACACCTCAAGTGTGAACACATACCCACTCGTTGCCTTGGAATCATTCGTGTCAGATATCTAATTCGCATCAAAGTAACCTTAAATAACTGCTGGATATCTCTTATATTGCAACCCGTAGTCTCGTATGTATCTTAAATACCAAAGCATTTGTGTCACGCAACTCCAATGACTTGAACTTGGGTTGCTCGTGTATCTACTTAGCTTGTTGCTAAGTCTGGTCTGGTACAATTCATCAGATACATCAAGCTGCCAATAATTCTTAAGTACTCTAATTGGTTAACAGGCTCACCTCGATTCTTAGCCAGATGTTGACTCGTGTCAATGAGTGTTCTAGCCACATTAGAGTCAGTTCCATTGAACTTCTCAAGAAATTTGTCCACATAATAGGACTGACTTATAACAAGTCCATTATGGGTTCGTGTGATTTGTACTTTCAAAATCACATCCATTAATCCCATATCTGTCATGTCAAATCTTCTATTTTCAAATGAAAGTCACCCCACATTTAAGCGTTATTGGATAATTTCCAAATGAGTGATGAAATTTTTTTCCTTTCGTATAAAGTTTGAGAAAGCTTCTTAAGTACCATTATTCATTCAAAACATTTCTCGTTTTTGCAAGTCATGATACTTCTCATATGAGCATATCGAACCAATTGCAAAGACATATTTTATTCATTCAAAACATTTCTCGTTTTCGCAAGTGTTTTAAAAATTAAAATATATATATTTATGCCTTGATTACAAATCAAGACCATAAACGTGCAAATAGTTTTATTATTTAAGAACACATTTAACTCCTTCGTTAGACAATAACGTGATTACAAATCATCTTAATTAGTTTATCATAGCTAACCCGATTCTAACCCACTCGTTAGAACTAAACGATTATAAATTGTTATAGTATATGGTTTTTTAGATGAACCATTTCTAATTTGCTCATTAGAAACTATACGTGTACCATATAAAAATATACGGTTTTAATAATTAACTATTTCTAACATTCTTGTTAGAAACGATCACACGTTTCTTTATATGGAGTTTTAGTTATATTAAGTAAACTTTTTTCTAACACGTTTGTTAGAAATAAACGATTACGACAATCGTTCAAAACTTATTGGTTTATATACAAAATAAACCGTTTCTAACAAGCTCGTTAGAAAATTAAATGTCTACATAAAATGGTGTTAACTTTGGTTTTTCTAAAATAAATTCGTTTAAAACTCGCTCGTTAGAAACTATAAAAAATTAACCAAACCATTTCAATATTGATTATTTTTCCAAAATAATCTTTTCTAACACGCTCGTTAGAAAATGTAAACATCTTATTTATCTTTACAAAATCATCAATTTCTAACACACTCGTTAGACTAAATATATAAGTTTAAAAATTAAACTTATGATTTTGTAAATAATTATTTCTAATATGCTTATTAGAAATATTTTATGACACGTTATTCTTTCAACGTCGTTGATTCTAATACGCTTGTTAGAAATACATGTTTCAAAACCTTTAATTTTCATAACTATTTTCCAATACTCTCATTAGAAAATGTAAACATTTCAAAACTTTGCAACCATCTTTCTTATACGCTTACTAGAAAAAAAAACCCGTTAGTAAACGTTTTTACATGGGTTTACAAATATTATGTCTTTTCTAATACTCTCATTAGAAATTAGCATTCCAAAAACGTCTAAATTTATGTTAATATTTGTTAATAATCTGGTTTATCACGACGCAAAACCCATGAACTCAAAAAACCTTGAATCTTCGGATTAAAGATTTCACTCCAATCATAAATTTAATCCGATTCGATGTACCACAACATATTTCAAAAGAAAAACACTTACAAACTTTCGTGAACCAAAAAATCCATAAGAAGAAGGTTTTAAGATTGGTTCCCAATCTACATGAAAGTCTGTTTTACTAATCTGTTTAAGTTTGTTAGAATACTTACATTGAAATCGAAGACAAATCATCAACGTGAACTGGCTTGTGTTTGACACAATTCCCTTAAACAGATTCGTGGTGTATTCTCAGGGTACACCGGTTCTAAACAGTGGTGGTGCACTGCCGGACTTGCACACTTGCCTGAAAGATAATCGGACATCGATTGAGTTTGTTCTCTAGATATATGTACAAAGGTTACTTAATCCAATCAACCCATCTAAGATCCTTAAACCGAGTATGACTCTTAAGCCACAAAAACATGGATGTATGAAGAGTTTTCTTAATTAGAGACTTAATTTGAGACATAAAGACTCTAATTAAGTGACATAAAATCTCTAATTAAAAAAAATAAAACCTCTAATCAAATACATAAAACCTTTACTCAAAAGTTTAGTATTTAATTCACCACATTAAGAGTATTCTTAATAATTATAATTTACTAAATTAGAATTTCAATAAAGTCCATTCACCATTTTTCCAACATGTTTTTAACTATAAATTTAGATAAAAGAATTTACGAGTTGGATGGTTATGTTTTTAGAGTTCGTTCAAAACAAAATTAGGCTATGCAATTAATCGCATTTTTGTGACTTGATCGCCTTATAATCGTATTTCACTTGACGGATCAAGTGATTAGGGATCGTTAAGATGATTAAGCATCCATCATTAAGTTGTGTTTCATTATTATCCTGAACCAAAATTAACAATTGATTTAATCGATTAACAAGTTAAGTTATCTGTCATTTAATTTCAATATCAAAATGGATGAAAAATACGGTTCCTTTGCTAATCCATAACAAAATGGCATTAGTGGGCTGGGTCACTGATGGGCCTAAAAGTCTCTATTTGCTTATATTTGTAACTAGTAAATTACGCGTCGCGCTAAGCGCGGCGTAGAAACATAACCGGCGCCTATTCGTGAAAAGTTACAGATTTTTCCGACGAACTACGGAGTTACACCCACGGTATTGCGAGGGTCTGCTAATCGGATAACACAACGTAGAGAGTCCTATTGTTTCGTCGGTACGTCGGTGCGCGTTGCACCGAGCAAGGCGGCTAAACCGCTTGAAAAAGAGGATTTACTAATAAAAGTAAAGCGATGACATTTTCGTAATTACGTCGAAACTAAAGGCGTTTTATTTTTTGTTTTAATAATCAAATTACTACGATGGCATTTTCATAATTAATTCGAAACTGAAAGCCTTTTATTTCGCGTTTAGCGAGGTTACTATTCCTAAGAATGGGAAATGTTATATATATAATATCTATATAAAAGTGAGGTTTTGTTTGAAAATCGTTAGAAGTTCTCATCTTTTTTTTAATGGTCAACAAATTAAACCTGAACATTCTCGGAGTACCCTTTTGACAAATTCAAGTACTCGGAGAGTACCCGAGTTGTCAAACATCAATTTCAGGGAAAACCCGGTAACCCACCCGCCCGTAGGCACGACGATGAAATTATCGGTAAAACTCGTCTAGCTCAAGAATCGAACCCAGAATCCCCTGGGTCTTTTATCATTGCCCACCAATATTTCCACCACTACTACACTGTAATGGTATTGACGAGTTCTCTCTTTTAACCTGTTCATTTCTAAAACGTATGTGTTTTTATTAGTTTAGAGATGTATAACAATGATTCAATTTTCAATATAGTATTTTCTTAAAGATTAACATTAGAAAATGCACTTTGGGGAACTTTCATCGATTTGTGTATGACGGAAACCTCGTATAATCTTTGAATATACGAATGTTACTCATTCGGTATAATCTTTTTAGAGCATGTTTGGATAAACTTATTTGAGTCAAAAAAGACTTTTTGTTAAAAGGACTTATTAATTTATGACTTTTTAAAAAAAAGTTTTTAGAAAAGTGTTTGGATTAGCTTATGTGGTGGGGAAAAACAATAAGTTGATAAGTTATTTTGTAAAAAAGTGTTTGGTTTAACTTATTTAGGTAAAATGACTTAAAAGGGTATAAAGAGGGAAAGTATAAGGATATAAGAAGGGCATGTAGGTAAATAACCATCAATAATTTATAAGGAGGTTTAAAAAGTCACTCATCCCTTACTTTTCCAAAACAACTTATCATAGGTAAACAAAAAGTCATTTTGCTTTTGCCAAACATTTTTCTTAACTTATTAACTTTTTGAAAAAGTTATAAATCATAAGGAGGTGGAAATAAGGAGAGCCGAACATGCTCTTATTATGTGACATCACCCAACTCAAACCGAATAAAATTGGGTGATAGATCCAAAGACCGAAAATTTTCTAACACCCATGAAAATGTTTCCTGGACCTACCACTGTGTTCAAGGCCGTCTCCAAAAACGTTAAAAAAATTTTGGGCCTCAGGTGAAAAAAAATTTGGCAAAAAATTTAGGCCTAAATTTTATAAAGAGGAATGAATTAAAAAAATGAGTATGTGCTAGAGCCAAGGCTTGAACTTGAGACCTCTACATTAAAATTGCATCGTTTTTCCAACTCCACTAACAAAACTTTCATGTATAAATACAAATATATATCCTAAATATAGAATTTAATATGTACATTTTTTTTTAAAGTTCGGGCCCAGTTATTGGTCGGGCCCTGAGACGGTGACCACCCGGCCCATGCTCAAGGCCGGCCCTAACTGTGTTTAACCCTTATAAAACAAGTAGGTTGGGTCAGGTAACGAGTCAAAGTTTGGGTCACAATGCGTGAATAACAAAATGTTGTAAGTTGGTTTGGATCAAAACAAGTGCTGCCCAAAATAGGTTCGGCTCAAAAGAGACGGTTCTAGAAAGAAAAAAAAATCAAGTAAGCAAAATTTGGTTTCGCGAAAAAATAAGACAAGCGACTCCGGTTTCTGACAAGGAAACTCTTTTAGAAATTTATCAATCATGTGCTTGCTAGACATGAACCTGTTTCAAACAAGAACAACGTTAATTAGTTCATATTTTCTTAATATTATTCAAATAAATAAAAACAAATTCAATGAACATTGTATGAAGCTGTCATAAGACACAGAAGATCATACAAAGATCCATAATTTGTAATATTATAGACTTTATAGTCTTCTTGTTGTAATATATGTAAATAACCATATCTTGTATGCAAAACAACTCATGAAGTGTATCTCACCTGGTTACGGGTTACAATCCTTTGATTTTGCAAAACGCGTAGATACATGATCCGAGAAACCCAAGAGATTGGCCCACCACATTCAACTAGGTATATTCAACACGATTTTGTTTTGGTTAAAATAGCATATACACGAGAGCTTGTAAAAGATGAATCTCGAAAGATGTGGGCTTATATACCAGATCAAACGGGAGACCACCAAAGAGAATCCAACCAAACCCGATCGTGAAAAGATCCTACAATAACATTGTAGATGCCATAACCAGCTTTGCATAGAAGTTAGAACATGTCCCAAAAAGACCTCTTACTGCCCAAAAAAGTCAAAATGTTGACTTTTAATGTCTACAGTAAGTTGATCTTGTGGGACATAAAATGTATTTGGACATTTATAGCTAAAGATGTCATTCATTAGCTTTGTGTATGCCATTATACTTTCTTTCATCCCAAAACTCAAAATTTTGACTTTTCTAAGTCAAACATAAGAGTTGAAACAAGACCCATATCAAATAACATGAAATCAAAGCTTTGCAAACCTTCAAGTTCCCACAAATTGTTTGTGTTAGGGCCGAGTTTAGAGTTGTGTTCAAGAAAACCGCATAGTTCAAAAGGAAAGCCAAAACACATGACAGAAGCATCACAACCTGAATAAAGAACATTCAAGATTAAAGTATGATATGGGCTAGAACGTGTAACATTTTACTGGTTTGACATAAAGCGTTTATATAATTGCAATTTCATATTTGAAATCCGACCGATGACAAGTGAGGGAACCTGGCTATAGCTTGGAGATCACCAGATACCCATGTCCATATTAACAAGATTGGAGTACATATTACACCTATAAATCATTCGAGTCAACATTGTGACTTTGGAATTCATAAGTCAAAATATAACTGTTTTTTTTTGTTTTATAAATGGCTGGTTCTTACCATTGCACCACATAAGACCAAAGCTATTCAAACCGCTAGATTTTCCTGAGGAAATAACAATATGTATGTAACAACCTATCTTGAAATGAGAGGATCCATAATGAGAACATATCACTACCTATTCGAGCTATGGAAGCTAGATATATCGCGGTACATATGTTTGCTGAGAAAACTATGGCGTAGGCATAAGAATCATACGACAAATCTCTAGCGCCAGCTATGAAGGCACCAAGTATGATTATCCCTACACTGAAATCAAGTTGTTTGATAAACTTTTTTAGTGACCATGAGAACCGGCTGTTATATGGCCCTCCCATACCCTACTAACCAACTGGACCAAGTAAAGCACCACAACCTAGACAGGCAGCCTTCAAGGATTAACGGAGGAAACAGTGAAAATTAGATTCGAACTAGAGATTACTAGAGGGGAATTAATATTATATGGTTTTCATGTTCATCACGTTTTATGCTTTCAAAAGGTATAAAAAATTTATCGACATAAAAAACTTGTGAAGCACTGAAGCCCCTATAAACATATGTCACATACTCCATAATGGTCCTTATATTATACTATGTCTTGTAATTAATATTATGAAGTTTACAACGTACCTGCCAATGATATGAAGTGAATACTTTTGTCGCGCCACAACATACTCTACTACCATTGTAAATGCTACAGTTGTTCGTCTAAGTGTTGTGTACATGGGCACACTCACGCCACGAACCGATTCCATTGAAACCAACTTTTACATACAAAACAAGACATGTCAAATAACTTAGACAGGTGTTTATGTTGTTATAGTAAATCTCAACTTATTTCAAATAAAAATACACCAACTAGTAAAGTATAATGTACCATGTAAAGAAGATAGGATATGGCTAGAGGAAGAGTTGTAAGCAATGTATTTAATGGAACAAAAATCCCCGGGATGTTACTCATGCTCTGGTTTTCATCATTCACCCGGAAAGAGATGATTTTTCGACGTCGTAATGCATAAAGAAGAACAGATGAACACACCATCTACAAAAGACATAAAGAATAGGAAGCACAAGTCAGTTTTGACTTATTTTTTAAAGTCAAATATATCATTTTATATTTTGAACTCGTGACGAATATCCTCATTGTAAAGGTAAACTCGATGACTAAATCAATCTAGAATGTAATCTAACAACCTTAACTGTTTTCAATTAAAAAAATTCTAAACCATGTGTAAATTTTTACTATGAAAAGTATCAACTTTGACCTATTTCAAGTCAAATTTGAAAATAGTTGTAGAGTAGAACCTGGAAAAGAGTAATGACATTGGCACATGGGAATTTATATGATGAAAGAGCAGCTTTGTTGAACATTATCAAGAGAACTACAAAATAAACATAGAAATTATTGGAAAATAGTCAACACCGTCAAGAATCATAAAATAAACCATTATACCATCAGTAATTACATTTGATTAAATTGATGTTGTATTTACTGTGATATATCATATATATACACAGTTGATAAATATTGTTTCTATACATGTAGAATAGACAGATCCAATCATTATTAAAAAAATTCTAATTAATGGCACATGACTAGAGCTGCAAACAAACTGAACTTTTAGCGAACAGTTTATGAACCGTTTTGTGGAAAGTTCATTTGTGATCGTTAGTTTAATAAATGAACGGACACGAACAAAAAGATTCCGTTCGTTTAGTTAAACGAACGAACATGTACAGAGACCGCGTTCGTTCATTTATGTTCGTGAACAGTCAATAATGTGCTTATTTATGATCGTTTGTATTCGATAGTTAAGGGTTATTAATTTTTCTAAGGCTTTTTTATTTTCTTTCATTTTTATTTATTTTACCCAAATAAATAAGTAATTTATGCGAGGTAAGTATATGGTTATACGAGATTAATAAACCCTACTTTAGTATACTCAATAAACAAATAATTAATAAAGAGTTTAGATTTTTGACACGCTGCTTTATTAACAAACATTATGTTAAGTACCAAATATGTTTGTATAATTAGGTTATATTTTAGGTGAGTCTAGTTAATCTCTTAAATGTGAATTCGATCGTATTCGAAAATTAATATATGTCCCTTTGTGTTTGTTTCCGTTCATATACACTTCTTTGTGTTCGTTTTTGTTCATGAACACTTGTTTGTGTTCATTAATGTATGTTTGTGTTCGTGTGCGTTCATGAAAAAAATTAACAAACGAACACGAACACGAGCGTCTTCTTAACAAAAGGATACAAACAGAAAATCTCGTCAGTAAGTGTTCATGAACTGTTCGTGAACATATAAATTCCTTAACAAATGAATAAGGCTGTAAACAAACCAAACGTTCGGTGAACAGTTCGTAAATCGTTCAGCGGGAAGTTCGTTTGTGTCCGTTTGTTTAGTAAATGAACAAACATGAACAAAAAATTCTGTTTGATTAACTAAACAAACAAACACGAACAAATGTCTCGTTCGTTCGATTGTGTTCGTGAACGTTCAGCAATGTGTTTGTTTACGTTCGTTTATTTATATCCGTTCGTGCATGTTTGTTTATTTTTGATCACTAGTTAAAATTTAGGATAATTATAAACTTTTGAGTTAAGAATATCATGTATTCATGCCTATGCCTAAGTAATTTTAGATAATTATGTCTAAGTTAGTAAAATTTGACTTATCGACATAGTTTAATAGATATACGCTGTCTAACGGTTAATATTAACAATGTTTTTTTAGTTAGTTGCATATTAAATGTTTGTTTTTGTTCAAGACCCATGTTCACAAATAGTTCGCAAAAAACTGAATTTGTTAACAAACAAACACAAACATAGAATTATGTTTGTTAGTGTGTTCGTAAACAGTTCGTTTGTCCAAGAAACCTTAACAAACAAACACGAACAAAGCCTTGTTCGTGTTTGTTTGGTTCGTTTACAACCCTACAAATGAATATGAACAAGGCCTTATTCGTGTTCATTCGGTTTGTTTACAACTCTACACATGACATTCTCTCTTTTAATTAAATAATAATATTATTAATATTATTTAATATTAATATACTAAATTATAATTATTCTCATTCTCTCTCATATAAAATATTATGCTTAACTCTTATTTTATTATTTAACTATTTATTTTATTTGTCTTTTTTTTCTTGTTAATAGATATTTAATATTTCATTAATCAAATCACGTAAAAAACAAAGTAAAATGCGATAATAAGTAGGGGTATTGGATTTTAATAATTCAAACTTTCACCATTGGCCGGCAATAATTTGTACTTCAAAAATTCCCAACAACGATCTCAACTTTCAACGTATTTGCCGACAATAAACCTTTATTAACTGAGAACTAACTCAGTTAGTGGATGCTGACGTGGCATCCTGACGCTGACGTGACATGCCAAATATTCTTTAAATATTATTGAATCGGATTTCCTGTTGAATTGGACTACCGAATATTCTAACTATAATTTTCAATCCAATATTATTTTTAACATTAAATCTCAAACTATATAGGAATTAGGAACTAAACATAACACACGAACAAGAAGAAAATTAACCATTTCCAATTACAGTGTCGGAAATAAAGATTATTTTTATATAAAAGTTTTATTAACATTTATCACTTTTTATTAAAATATACATATAGATAGACCACATCATAGAGTTTGGCAGCACTATGGATGGTTCATGGAAAACCTCACTATGAATCAACTATTACTCTATGCTTCGTGGGTCCTCTAATGGTGATCCCTCATAATACAATTTTTAACGAATTTAAATAATTAAAATGTTGAGATCTACAAGAACCGCAACACTGTATAAGACGTGTACATTTCATAAGACTATATAACACGTGTACATGTGATGTCATGTCAACGATGGAAAGATGTAAATTTGATATTATCTTCTCTCTCGTTAATCATTCGTTTAAGAAATTGTTAAAATATGCACATATGCATACAAATGCGTATACAGTGTATGTGCATGTATGTATATCGATATATACAGATTCAAGTGTATGTATATCAATATATATAGAGATTCATATGAAAGACAAATAATATTGTATTTTCTACAAAATAAAGCTTTAAAGCTTTAAAGGATTGAATTTACATCTATTTATTTAATTAATTAGTCAAATTGTATAATAAATAGTATAAAATTTAATACAGTTCACAACATATTATTGGTTTTAAAAGTAACTACTACGTATATGCAGAGAGAGAGAGAGAGAGAATTACCTGCACAGGTCATGTAGGAAATGGCTGCATATACACCTTTTCTTGTCATCCTAGAAGAGAGATGCCTGCGGTCGTTTTCTTCACCTGATTTTGACTCGAGCAAGGCTTTCGGATCCTTAAAGTCCATCTAATTTCCGATAATATATATGCAACTTTAAGGAATCTATAGTTCTTTTGCGATGTTTTGTTTCTCTTTCTCGGACTGGCCAGAGAAGAGTTAGAGAGATGGGAACAAAGAGGGGATTAAAAAGTGAGGGTCCGCAAAGATTCTATAATGCACCAACTTTGTTATGTAATGTCTTTCATACTTAATGCATCTACTTTATAAATAACTTGTTTTAAGGTCCTTTAACTATGAGAAGGTTTTAAACATGATATTTTTTTTTTTGAAAAAAAAAAAAAACATGATATTATTCGACATTAGACGTATCCAATATGGAAATATTTAAGTTTTGGTAATTGGTTTAATATTTTTGGTATAAGAAATATTTATTCTACATTGTTATGCTTAACTGATCACCTGCTATAACATGTTTATAACTTAATTACAAGTTTTTAATGTGTTTACAAACCACTAAAACGTTTGACTGATTTGAATATTTGGGTTATACGGATCGTGTTTGATCCAATTACGATTTGAAGTGTATCAGAGTATGCGTAGTGGCTAATGTTATGGGGCGTTTTGGGGCTCCATAGCGCCGGGAACACCGCCCCGAGTGGCGCTATGGGGCGTTTTGGGGTGATTTTGTCTTCTCCATAACGGGCGTTGTGCATTGGGGTTTTTTAAGGGTTTATTATTATTATTATTATTATTATTATTATTATTATTATTATTATTATTATTATTGTTGTGTTTGTGTGTGTGAAGAGGAAGAGAAAGAAGTGAAGAGGAGGAGGAAGAAGAAGAAGAAGGGAAGAAATGAAGAAGAAGGGAAGAAATGAGGAAGAAGATGATAGAGAAGAAGAAGTAGGTGGGGAAGGGGTAGGTGGGGTGGGTTATTATTTTTTATTTTAATTAATATTATTTTTAATAGTAAATCTTATTTTTTTATTATTGTTTTTTAACTTAATAAATTTCTTTTATTATTATTATTATTATTATTAGGTATTTAATATATTCTTATTTAAATAAAAAACAATAATTAACCAATCATTACCAATCATTTATAACCCCCACATAACCCCCCCTTCCCACTACACCCTCTTTTTCCATAACCCCAACATAACCCCTATTCTATTACTTTTTAATATTTTAATCCTATAACCCCCACATAACTATCTACCACTACACATACCCTTAGGGTTGAGGCACATCTATTTGATACACATACAAATACATGTGCCAAACTCGTGTTATCAATTAACCTGTTTGATGGTAAAAAAAAAAAAACATAAGTTGTTTTCTTACTTTTATTAGAATATCAAATAAGAAAGTTGTATATATGGTTGGTTATGAACATTGAGTTAATATTATATTACTAAAGCATATTATGTATTTATTTTGTTTTGTTTACCAACTCACAAAACAGTTTTGTTTTTTGTTTTTGTTTTTTTTTTTTTTTCTCAGTACCTTTTTTTTTTTAATTAATATACAAATACTAATTGTTTTATCTCGTATTTAAACAACATAACAATACACTAGCGATTTGAGAGGGTTGGAATATATACAGAAATGTAAAAAATAAAAAATAAAAAGCTAAAATTAATGTTATAGCGTTTTTCATTTGTCTCCAAGAATTTATAGTAAGAACAATAATAGAAAATTAACTAATCTATATTTATATCTATATCTATATCTATTAATCTATTTATATATATAAAAGAAAACGTATATGCTGACGTGGCGTGCAATGGAGGCCTCAACCTTCCCTTTAAAGTGCTACGTGACATCATAATGGAGAGTTTTTGGTGTTTTTGAATTGTTTCCTTTTTTAATTAAATTGAGTTATTTTAGGAAAAAAAATTAAAATTTTCTCTCTCATATTTTCTCCCATAATTTTTAAACGTTTATATCTTTTATATACGAGATTTTTTAAAGAAAAAAGTTACACCAAATTAACGAGCGTTTTATTATCTTTCAAACGAGTACCATAATGCTATATAAAAAACGGAGAAAAAATCGACTATTTTTTGTAGGGTTTCGTTCATACGGGAAAAAATCACACAAAGTGTTCATGTTATCACGAAAAATAAATTTTGTCGGGAATATGAGTTATTACTGATTAGAATACTATGAACATGCAATGATTGAGAGATTTTGTGGTTAGTTAACTTGAGCCATTTGCAATAGGTTATCACGTAAAATTAGATTTTTCAACCCCGGGACCCTCCCGGGGTAATCAGCTAGTTAATATATATAAAAGAAAACGTATATGCTGACGTGTCGTGTAATGGAGGCCTCAGCCTCCCATTGAGAATGCCACGTGGCTTAATAATTGAGTGTTTTTGGTGTTTTTGAATTATTTTCTTTTTTAATTAAATTGAGTTATTTTCAAAAAAAATAATTTAAAAATACATTTAAAACTTTATCTCTCATATTTCCTCCCATAATTTTTAAACGTTTATATCTTTTATATACGGGATTTTTTAAAGAAAAAAATTACACCAAATTAACGAGCGTTTTATTATCTTTCCAACGAGTACCATAGTGCTATATAAAAAACGGAGAAAAAATCGACTATTTTTTGTGGGGTTTCGTTCATACAGAAAAAAACACACAAAGTGTTCATGTTATTCATTAATCATGTTTTTTCTTTCAAACCAAGTTCTTATCTACGATGTTGAAAATCAGACCAATCGCCATGTTATCATTGGAATTTACTAGGTATACTTCATCAAGAGAAGCTAGGAGAAAGAATCGCGCAACACTGCAACACATGGTGTCAGCTTGTAGCAAGGTTATTTTTTTATTTATTTAATTACAAGAGTAATAATTATTACTATTAGTATTAGTATTATTAGAATGGTTATATTTTTCAACCCCGGGACGCTCTCAGGAAGAATTGATAGTTGCTGACGTGGCGTTCAATTGTGGCCTCAACCATCTCTTGATTATGCCACGTGGCATAATGAGATGCAATGGTTACAACTTCCAACTTAAGTGTTTGTTTAGTTGATTAGGTTAAGAATTATAAGAGCCATTAGAATGTGAGAAATTAGAGAGATGTGATGAGTTTTTGAATAGTTGCAGCTTACATAAGTGATTCTTTAGATGATTACTGATTAAGTTTTAGATTAGGGAATATGAGTTATTACTGATTAGAATACTATGAACATGCAATAATTAAGAGATTTTGTGGTTAGTTAACTTGAGCTATTTGCAATAGGTTATCACGTAAAATTAGATTTTTCAACCCCAGGATCCTCCCGGGGTAATCAGCTAGTGTATATATATATATATATATATATATATATTGCAAAGGGATTAGTCCTACATGTCATACTCTTATGCAATCTCTACTTTAAGAGATGCCACATAAGATGTGATGTGGCAACTCTAAACCAATTAAAAAAAAAGAAATAAATATGATTTAACATAATTTATTATAATCTTTATCCTTATCTATTAAATACATAATCTACTAAATCTAAATATTAAACCTTTATTATTTTATCTCTCGTGTTATCTCCCATAACTTTTAAACGTTAATATCTTTTATATACGGGATTTTTTAAAGAAAAAAATTACACCAAATTAACGAGCGTTTTATTATTTTTCCAACGAGTACCATAGTGCTATATAAAAATCGGAGAAAAAAATGACTATTTTTTGTAACCCGACAGGTATTGTGTCGGGTTTGGGATTAGTTTAAAAAAAATTGTGGGTTTGGGTCGGGTCTGGGATTAGGTGATATCCGACTCGATTACCCGAAACAACATACCCAAATACCCGAACTACATACCCGATCATATACCCATGAATTTTTTAACGCATCACATAACCCTTGGACTAATGCGTTCGATATTTTAATAATTAACTTTTTTTTTTCTTATTTCATGTTAGTTCTTTTTAGAATGATCAATTACCAACTTCCGAATTTATTTGTAATGGCACTAGATTTATACCCCGACGCAGAGATTCATTTTTTTATATTTGAATATGATCACTTATGATAGATATTTGTTTAAAATAATAATAATAATAATAATAATAATAATAATAATAATAATAATAATATATTTTATTATGTTATTTTAAATATTTCAATATGGACGCTCCCAAGATAAAAACTAGTATGAAATATAACACTTTACTAAAGAATCTTTTATGATAATTATGTTAAAATATAATCAATAAAATACCAAACATGATTATGCAAAATAATATATGGCGCATCCACTTTAGTACTTTACCATTACCGTTCATGCATTTATGTAAAACTAGTTTATATATATCTGGATTTTTTTCATTCAGGATAGACAAATAATATATGACGCATTCACTTTAGTACCATTACCTTCATGCATGTATGCGGTGTTGTAAAACTCGTTAGACGCTAATCAATTGATGGGGGTATCGACTAGGGATTAATCGGGATTAATTGAATTGGATTTATATATATATTTTTTCAAATTTATACATATATAATGCTAATTTTATACATTATATGTTTAAATTTAGAAGTTTAGAAGTCAAATACAAACTAGTGAATATGGACGGGTGGTTAAATATTAAAATACCTAAACTTAAATAACCTTAATCGCCTCCGTCGTTCACCATATCTCGTTTTTCCTCCCCATTCCTTCTTTCATCGTAAGAAACCATCAGACGCAACTAGGGTTTATGGAGTTTCTTCGATTTTGCTTCTAAATCATGAATTATCATCCAATTTTGAGGTAAGAACTTGTTTTATTTGATCGATTTGCTCCGGTTTTGACCCATTCGAATTCATTTTTTTACCTAAGTTATAGTTTTTTTTTTAATCCGACTAGAGCCAGTTTGGTCCGACTAATCGGTGATTAATCGCGACACCAATTAATTGAGTGATTAGCCCAAAATTAATCAGTAAAGTGAGGACTAGCGATTAATCACCGAATAATCGGCAATTAATCAGGATTTTTACAACCTTGCATGTATGTAAAACTAGTTTATATATATCCACATTACATATAACTAGCAGAGAACCCGCGCGTTGCGGCGGAGTCGACAATACAGGGTGGAAACATAATTCAAACCTTAAAACGATTAAAAGAATCAACATATAAGGCGTATGTTTGTGAGTTTGTAAGAACATGTGCTTCGTAGTGGGGTAATTTTTTAAAGTCTGCAAGGAGGCATGATAGCGTGCTACGTTATATATACTGTTGGTGGTGAAATCCTCAGGATGGATTTACCTTAAATATTCCATGTGACATTCTCAAGATGGTGAAGGACTAAGCACACTTCAGGATGTAACAACATTCTGACATATGTACATCCTGAGGATAGACTAACGAACTGTCTTGTTCTAATGTTATTGCAGGTGTAATCGATAAATGACTAAGACTTGTAGCTCCCCTTCAACGGCTACAAAGTCTCGCTAAGTCAAAGATATCAAGGATGCAGGAGTTGTACGCGTATAAGCTTGAAGAATGAGTCAAAGTGTAACCGCCAAAGTGATGAATGCTAGGCGAAAAAGTTGGCAACTGTTATCCAACGTCTATATCAGTTGAAACGCCCTCAATGGTCACCTGAAACAGTCCACAAGATCATTGAAGACGGCTGATATCATGGGATTCATTATTTACTTTCGTGTAAATATATAAAGGGGCATGATGAACGAAAATAGGACACTTACACTTTATCTAGCACCTGATACTAGCAAAACAACACCTGATACTCTCTCTACTCTCACACGCAACACTACACGATCATTGTAACCTTAGTTCGTTCATCATACTTCCAAAATTGTAACACTTTTTTTTTACCATTTTAATATTAACAAACAAGGCAGGTGCCTAGACTTCTTCCGATGTTTTGTGCCGGCGATCATCAAGTGATAAAGGGCTTTCATCGTACATCGAGTGTCGTTTTCTTATTGCATTACACACACAATTACCTATCTTTGCTTATTTCACAATTCTGATAGACAGTTACATCCTCAGGATATAACTGTCCATCCTGAACCATATCTTTGCCATCCTAAAAATAGTTGTCATAGTATCGTTTCTTTATAACTATAAAGTATCATCTTGAAAATAACACTAAGCTTTTACTATATCTCACACTTTTAGCATCCTACCTCACATTTACTAATTTGGAAAGCAAGATTATTTCTAGCAAGTAATTTTTGACCAAAACAATTTGGCGCCCACCGTGGGTCAAGTGGTGCTATTTTTAACAAAAACTTGTTAAAATTCTTTCCCAATCGATTTATCTCAAAAAACATGACAACTATGGCCTCAAACCCAAAATCTGTATCTTCTTCCACACCATCCACAACTTCTGCCAGAAATGTGACCATACCACCTCCTACGTTTCCTAAGAATTCTGTACAAGTTACCAGAAGTGTTGCTCCTAATACTACTATATCTGGGATGGCAACATCTGGATCCACTCCTCTTGTTTTCGTATCAAATGATGAGCTCCATTCCATGTTTTCAATGGTGAAGGATCAAATAAAGAAATAGCAGGATACCAACCAGATGCTGACGAGAGAGATTCAGTCCCTCAAAACATCCTCAAAGAGACCGACTGAAGACATGGGGACACCAGTGCAGCGTAGAGTGTTGGATTTTAATTATGGCATCTCTGGGGGCATCATCAAGGAGATTCATCCCCATGAGCACTGGATTCTCTGCACCAGAAACTATTTCAGCACCCAGGATGGCAACAACTAAGGATGCAGGATACACTGCCGAGCCATCTCGAGGATATGCTGTAGAGCGATCTTGAGGATATGCCACCGAACCGTCCCGAGGATATAACAATGGTAACAATATAAGTTCAAGTACTTACGCTACTAACGATATTGCTTCTTTGTAGGATACGGGCATAAGTCCACAATTGGCGAGAGAGTTTCAAAAGATCAAGGATATGGTGTCTAGCGTACCAGGGATAATACAGCCCATCCCTGAAGTTTCCTCATCATGTCACAGGGTGTCTCGTTTTGCACCCCCAATATGTGATGCTGAGATTCCAAAGAGATTTCAGACTCTAAGCATGAAGCTTTATGATGGATCTACTGACCCAGAGGAGCATGTAGCACAATACAGGGAAAGGATGGACACGGCCACAGGGAGAATCATTAAGGGAATATATCACCAGGTTTGGGAAGGAAGCACTTGACATCCCGAATCTAGATGTCACAACGGCAGTGCAAGCCTTCAAGATGGGACTACAGAAGGACTTACCTTTCTATAAAGAATTGGTAATGAACCCTTGTAGGAATCTTGATGAAGTTTGGAATAGAGCTTTAAGATTCATCCGTCTTGAAGATGACAAGAAGATACAGGAGAGGATAGAAAGATCCTCAAGATACAACAATCCTAATCGAAAATCCACTCCCACATATGAACCTTACAAGCATAAACCATATGCTAGACCTGATAATAAAAAGGTCAATGTGGTTGAGGACGACGATGAAGAGGATTGTCCTAAACTTTCGGACTATTGTTTTTTCTGTGGATGTAACAGGTTTAATGTATGTTATGAAGGATCTTGGAGAGAAAGCAAGATGGCCGAGGAGAGATAACAAGTCGGGATGGAAGGATAAATCCAAATGGTGTGCTTTCCATGAAAATTTTGGACACATCACTGAGGATTGCATTTCCTTGAGAAAGGAAATAGCATATCTGCTAAGCAAGGGCCATCTTAAAGATTTGCTAGGCAGAAAAAAGTCAAAGATTCAGGATAGCACTAGCATCCCAGAAAGAGCAGCATCTCCACCCAAAGATGCTGGCATCATTAATTTCATTTCATGAGGTTTAGATATTTGTGGAACATCCTACTCAGCAGCCAAAAGGCATGCAAGAGAAATGAAATCAGAAAAAGGAGAAAGACCCACAATGACTACCATCCTGACGGATACAAAAGTGATTATCTTCGAAGAAGAGGATCGAGAAAATGTTCTAGATCCTCACCATGATGGTTTGGTCATTACTTTATATATTTCCAACCATTTTGTTCGCATGATATTAATATATGGAGGGAGTTCAGTCAACATAATACAACTGGAAGCCCTCAAGAGGATGAACATTCCTGAGTCCGAGATAGTAGCTAGATCTTCTGTCTTGGTTGGCTTCATTGGAGAGACCAAGAGCATAGTTGGTGATATTAAACTGCCTGTATATGTCGAGGGGGTAAACTCTATCCAAAGATTCTGTGTGATAGATTCATTATCGAGTTACAACGTTATCCTAGGAGACCTTGGATACATGACATGAAAGCAGTTCCTTCAACATATCACCAATGTGTTAAGCTACCAACTCCATGGGGAGTTGTCAAAGTCAACAGTGATCAACAGGAGGCTAAGGATTGCTACACGACGTCGATGAAGGCTTCATTAAGACAAGCATAGCAATTACAGCAGGATGCACAGTGTCATCCTCAGGATGCTAAGGCACATCCTGACCAGGATGTAAAGGCAGTATGCCTTGACGAAGATAACAAGGATATCACTGTGCAGATTGGTAAGAATATCCCTAATGATATTGAACAATCTTTAATCTCATTTTTAAAATGCAAGATGTCAAATTTTGCGTGGAAACACGAAGATATGACCGGTATCTCCAAGGATGTCATCACTCTTAAGCTTGGAATTGATAAGAGCTTCAAGCCCATCCAACAAAAGCGAAGAAAATTTGCACCTAAAAGAAATGCCATCATACAAGAAGAAGTGGATAGATTGCTGAAATCCAAGATGATAAGGGAAGTCAAATTCCCAAGGTAGCTAGCCAATGTACCCGTAATGCAAAAGAAGAATGGAAAATGTAGAGTATGTATAGATTACACAGATCTCAATACGGCTTGTCCTAAAGAGCCATTTCCACTTCCACACAGCGACTCAATGGTGGATGCCACAACTGGCCATGAAATGTTGACTTTCATGGACGCATCTTCAGGATTACAACAAATTCAAATGGAACCCGATGACCAAGAGGATACTGCATTCATAACCTCATCAGATATTTATTGGTATGTTGCTATGCCTTTTGGACTAAGGAATGCAAGTGCAACATACCAAAGCTTGGTCAATATGATGTCCAAAGACAAGATTGGGGACACAATGGAAGTCTACATTGATGACATGGTAGTAAAGTCCAAGAAAGCTGAAGACCATATTTGGGATCTCAGAGAAGCCTTTGACATCCTAGATGCTTATAATATGAAGTTGAACCCTGCCAAGTGCAATTTTGGAGTAGGTGCTAGCAAATTTCTTGGGAATTTAGTAACCAAGAGAGGCATCAAAGCCAATCCTGAACAAATCAAAGCCATCCTTGATTTAAAATCTCCAAGCAATGCCAAGGATGTACAAAGATTAACTGGCGGGATAGCAGCTCTAAATAGATTCATCTAAAAGTCCTCAGAAAAACGCAAAGAGTTCTATGACATCCTGAAGAAGAACAATAAATTCGACTAGGACAAAAGCATGAAGAATCATTAAA
The DNA here is from genome assembly GCA_028751855.1 of Ambrosia trifida. Classification (NCBI taxonomy): domain Eukaryota; kingdom Viridiplantae; phylum Streptophyta; class Magnoliopsida; order Asterales; family Asteraceae; genus Ambrosia; species Ambrosia trifida. Next base: position 43,873,007 of record CM054125.1, read on the forward strand.
GAAGCTGAAGGAATATCTTGCAGCAACTCCATTCCTTATGAAACCTGAGGATGGTGAACCTCTCAAGCTATACCTTGTAGCATCTGGGAATGCAATAAGTGCAGTTTTGGTAAAAGACTTCGAAGGACAACAACATCATGTCTATTATGTAAGTAAAACCTTATTGGATGTTGAAACCAGGTATTCACATCTTGAAAAACTTATTTTAGCTTTGATTATGGCATCTACCAAGTTAAGGAACTATTTTGAAATACATAGGTGTTGGTGGTTAAAATCCTCAGGATGATTTTACCTAATATCCTCAGTATAGTATCTTCAGGATGCTGAAGGACATGACAGACTTCAGGATATACCTATGTTTCAACATGTGCACATCCTGAGGATGTACCAATGAACTCTCTTTATATGATGTAATTGTAGGAACAGCTAAGTTACAATATAGACACGAAACTATTTTCCAACGTCTATACTATAATGACTCAGTCAAAACAGTTATTGACGGAAGAGTTACACTTGCAAGCCAAGGTCTAAGCTTGAGGAAAGAGTCAAGGATGTAACCGACATACATTAAAAATAGGCGAAGAAGGTGGAAACCGTTACTGCAACGTCTACCTGAGCAGAAACAGCCACAAACGATCACAAAGAAGACTTCAAGGAACTTAGCTAACCAGTTGATTACATGGGACTTGTGATTTACATTTATGTATTATAAACAGGGGAATGCTGGACGAGTATAGGACACATTGCTTTCACTAGAGCTATACACACACACACTCAGCTACTTAGAATACTCACGAATCATTGTAATATTAGATCACTCGTCCACTCATTCATCCAAAGTTGTAATCCTTTTTACCACATTAATATTAACAAACAAGGCAGGGGCCTAATCTCCTCCCGAGGTTTTATACCGGCGATCTATCATTGATCAAGGGCTTTCCTCGTACATCGAGTGTTGTTTCTTTATAGCATTTTACTTACAATTGTCTATCTTAGCTTAATTCACATTTCTGCCTGACAGTTACATCCTCAGGATATAACTGTCCATCCTCACTTTTCTCATCACTATCCCGAGCATAGTTGTCAATTCATAGTTTTTTTATATTAACAAATCACCATCCTGAGAATAACACTTAGTTTTTTTTTTTTTTTTTTTTCAAACTAGCACTCTTAACTAATTTGGAAACAAGATTATTTTTAGTAGATAGTTTTTGACCAAAACAATTTGACGCCCACCGTGGGGCAAGTGGTGCTATTTTAACAAAAAACTTTGTTAAAACTTTTTTCCAAAACAACTTACTTTAAAAAATTTTGACAACTATGTCTTCCTCACAAAAATCTGTTTCCTTATCCATGCCATCTATAACCTTTGCCAAAAATACGACACTGCCACCTCCACTTGCATTTCCAAGAAGTTCTACTTCTCAAGTCCCACCTAGACCATCAATGGGGACATCTGGATCTACTCCTCCTATTTTTGTGTCAAATGATGAACTCCTCTCTATGTTTGCATTGATGAATGATCAGATCCAACAACAACAAGACACAAACGGGATGTTGATAAGAGAGATACAATCTCTCAAGTCATCCTCAAGAAGACCAACTAAAGACATGGGGACACCATTGTAGCCCAGGGCGTTAGATTTTAATTCTGGCATCTCTGGGGTGTGCATCAAGGAGATTTTATCCCCGTTAGCACTGGATTCTCTACTCCTAAAACGACCACTACACCCAGGATGACAACTACTAGGGATCCAGGATATACACCTGTACCATCCCAAGGATATAACAATAACGGTAACAATTTAAGTTCCAGTACTTATACTGCTAATAATGTTGCTTCTTTGCAGGATACAGGTATAAGTCCACAGCTAGCAAGGGAGCTACAGAAAGTTAAGGATATGGTGTCAAGTGTACCAGGGATAGTACAACCTGTCCCCGAAATATCCTCAGCATGTCATAGGGTGTCTCAATTTGCACCTCCTATATGTGATGCGGAGATCCTGAAACGGTTTCAAACTCCTAGCATGAAGCTATACGATGGATCTACAGATCTTGAGGAGCATATAGCTCAATATAGAGAAAGGATGGAGATAAATCCAATTCCTGCTAACCTCAAGGAAGCATGTTTATGCAAGGGATTTGGCTCAACTCTCACTGGTCCAGCCTTAAAATGGCTCCTAAGTGTTCCTCCATACTCAATTACTTCTTTTGCACACTTGATTAATATGTTTAATTATCAGTTTTCTTGTAGTCGAACATTCGAACGTTTGACAAGTGACCTATACAGGGTAACTCAACCACAGGGGGAATCACTAAGGGAATACATTACAAGGTTTGGGAAGGAAGCACTCGACATCCCGAACTTGGATGTCACGACGACAGTACAAGCATTCAAGATGGGGCTGCAAAGAGATTCGCCATTCTACCAAGAATTGGTGATGAATCCTTGTAGAAACTTGGATGAAGTCAGAAACAGGGCTCTAAGGTTCATCCGACTTGAGGATGACAAGAAAATTCAAGAGAGGATAGAATCATCCTCAAGATATAACCATCCTAATTGAAAATCCACTCCCACATACGAGCCGAACAGGCATATACCATATGCTAGGCCTGACAATAAAAAGGTCAATGTGGTAGAGGATGACGATGAGGATGAATGTCCTAATTTATCATATTACTGTTTTCCTGTGGATATTACAGGATTAATGTATGCCATGAAGGACCTCGGGGATAAAGCAAGGTGGCCTAAGAAGGATAACAAGGCAGCATGGAAAGACAAATCGAAGTGGTGTGCCTTCCACGAAGATTTCGGTCACATCACTGATGATTGTATTGCCTTAAGGAAAGAGATTGCATATCTCCTTAGCAAGGGTCACCTCAAGGATCTTCTAGGCAAGAAGAAATCGAGGGTTCAGGATGGCACCACCATCCCAGAAAGAGCAGCATTCCCACCTATGGATGCTGGTATAATTAACTTCATTTCAGGAGGCTCGGACATTTGTGGAACCTCATATTTAGATGCTAAAAGGCATGCAAGAGAAACAAAACCAGAAAAAGGAGAGAGACCGACAAGAACTACTATCCTGACGACCTCTAAAGTGATCAGCTTTGAGGAAGAAGACATAGAAAATATCCTTGACCCCCATCATGATGGTTTAGTTATAACTTTATATATTTCTAATCACTTTGTTCGCATGATCCTTGTAGATGGTGGAAGCTCAGTGAATATAATCCAACTAGAAGCTTTGAAAAGAATGAAAATCCTGGAATCTGAAATAGTTTCCAGATCTTCAGTTCTAGTGGGCTTTAGTGGAGAAACTAAGAGTAAAATAGGAGACATCAAGCTACCAGTATATATAGAAGGAGTGAATTCAATCCAGAGATTCTGTGTGATAGATTCCCTATCCTGCTATAATGTCATCTTGGGGAGACCCTGGATACATGACATGAAAGCAGTACCTTCGACATATCACCAGTGTATAAAGTTACCTACACCTTGGGGAGTTGTCAAAGTCAATAGTGATCAACAAGAAGCCAAGGATTGTTATACAACATCGATGAAGGCTTCATCACGACAAGCATATCAATTACAGAAGGATGCACATCCTCAAGATGTCAAGGCACATCCTGAGCAGGATGTAAAGTGTGTTTGCCTTGATGACAATAACAAGGATATCACTAAGCTAATTGGTAAAAATATTCCTCATGACACTGAACAATCACTAATTTCATTTCTTAAATGTTGGATGTCTACCTTTGCATGGAAACATAAAGATATGACTGGCATCTCTAAGGATGTCATTACCCATAAGCTTGGGATTGATAAGAGCTTCAAACCCATCCAGCAAAAACGAAGAAAGTTTGCTCCAGAACGAAATATCATCATACAGGAAGAAGTGGATAGGCTGCTTAAATCTAAGATGATAAGAGAAGTAAAATTCCCAAGATGGCTTGTCAACGTGGTGGTGGTTCAAAAGAAAAATGGGAAATAGAGAGTGTGTGTAGACTATACAGACCTCAATAAAGCCTGTCCTAAGGACCCATTCCCATTACCACATATATATTCAATGGTGGATGCTATAGCAGGCCACGAAATGCTGACATTCATGGATGCATCCTCGGGATTCCAACAAATTCAAATGGAACCAGACGACCAAGAGGATATAGCATTCATGACCCCATCAAGTATATACTGTTATATAGCTATGCCATTTGGACTAAAAAATGCAGGTGCAACCTACCAAAGGCTAGTGATTATGATGTTTAAAGAAAAGATTGGGGACACAATGGAAGTGTACATTGATGACATGGTGGTTAAATCCAAGAAGGCGGAAAACCATCTTCAGGATCTTAAGGAGGCATTTGACATCCTGGATGCCTACAATATGAAGTTGAATCCGTCAAAGTGTCACTTTGGAATTGGTGCTGGAAAGTTTCTTGAATATCTAGTCACCAAAAGAGGGATAGAAGCCAGACCCGAACAAATAAAAGCCATCCTTGATCTCAAATCTCTAAAAAATATTAAGGATGTATAAAGGCTGACAGGCAGGATAGCGGCCCTAAACAAATTTATTTCAAAATCCTCAAAAAAATGTAAAGAATTCTATGATATCTTGAAGAAAAATAGTAAATTCGACTGGGGACAAAGACACGAGGAGGCATTAAAGAAGCTGAAGGAGTATCTTGTTGCAGCTCCAATCTTGATGAAACCTGACGTTGGAGAACCTCTAAAGCTATACCTTGCAGTTTCTGGGAATGCTATAAGTGCAGTGTTGGTAAGAGACTTCGAAGGGGAACAACATCCTGTCTACTATGTAAGTAAAACCCTACTAGATGCTGAGACCAAGTATTCTCATCTCGAAAAACTTGTTTTAGCCTTAATAATGGCATCTACTAAGTTAAGGCATTATTTTGAAACACATAGGATACACTTACAAACTAACTATCCCATTAAAAATGTACTTAGAAAACCAGAAATGTTAGGAAGAATGGCTAAATGGTCAGTGAAATTAAGTGCCTTTGACTTAGTATATGAGTCTAGAAATGCAATCAAATCTCAGGCTCTAGCAGATTTTGTGGCTGATTTCAGTAGTGACATCCTGAGTGAAGTAGAATCTGAAGTGCAACAATTAAAAGAAAATTTAGAAAAATGGACTTTATATACTGATTGTTTTGGTCAAAAATTATCTAGTAAAAATAACTTTGTATTCCAAATTAGTTAAAGTGAGGTAGAGTGCTAAATGTGTGAAAATATGTTAAGGAATCAATTATATTCTGAAGATGGTGTATCAGGATGCTAAAGAAGCAAAAATGTGACAACTATGCCCGGGATGGCTTAGGTTAGTTTCGGGATGGACAGTTATATCCTCAGGATGGACAGTTGTATCCTCGAGATGGAACTGTTTGTAATGAACAAATAAAGTAATAAACACGAAGAACAACACACGATCTATGAAGAAAGCCATTGATCAGTTGTAGATCGCCGGCATAAAACCTCGGGAGGAGTTTAGGCCCCTGCCTTGTTTGCTAATATTAATTTGGTAAAAAGATACAACTTTGGATGAGTAAATAGACGAGTGTACTAAGATTACAATGATTGTGTGAGTGTTTTTAATTAGCTAAGTGTATGTGTGTAGTTATAGTGTGAGCAATGTGTCATATGCTCGTCCCTTACTCCCCTTTATATATTACATGAAGTAAACAAACAATCCCGAGATATCCGCTAAGTAGTTAAGTTCTTTGAAGTCTTCATATGACCGTTGTGGTTGTTTCATCTCAGGTGAACGTTGTAGCAACGGTTTCTCCTTAGCCAGTTTAATGTTTCGGCTGTTTCCTCATTTGTCGCTGATACTAAATGTATATCGGTTACAACTTTGACCACATCTTCCATCTTGGACCATGAGTTATACTTATATCCTTGACTTCTTCAATTGAGGATTATAATACAGATGTTGCCAAGCATGTAAATCCATATTATAACTTATTTGTACCTGCAATCATACATAAGAGAGCCAACTCGTTAGTTCATTCTCAGGATGTGCACATGCTGAAACACTGTTACATCCTGAAGTTAGTTAAGTCCTTCAGCATCCCGGGGATGGTACATTAGGGATGTTTGGTAAAATCATCCTGAGGATTTTCACCCTCAACACTGATGGTGCTTCAAATGCAAAAGGAACATGTTTAGGAATACTACTAAAATCGCCACAAGGGGACATAATACCCCATGCTATTAGATTTGCATTTCAGACAACCAATAATGAGGCATAATATGAAGCTCTCATTGCTGGTTTGCAACTTGCTAAAAACATGAAGTATTTGTTGATTCTTTGTTGATTGCTAATCATTTTAATGGATCTTGTGCAGTAAGGGGTAAAAAATTAGCTATTTATCTTAGGGATGTTAGGTAAAATCATCCTGAGGATTTTCACCCTTAACAATTGTCCCCAAAAATATGTTACCGTTGTTTTAATGGTAAAAATATTTTTCTCAATTGATGGGTCCATCTTTCCATGTTTCGAGACCCTAAAGGCTATTTTTAGGCTATTTCTTCATGATGACCGTTACGCCTCATCATATCCTGCTGCCTATATCTAGACTTTCCTTCCTTCTTTATAACCAACTGAGATTATTAAAAAGGTAACTACTTTGCTTCTTTCTTGTTTTCTTTTTCTTATTCCTGCAAAAAGAAATCTTTCAAATCAGTTTTTTAGAATGAGCAAACAATTAACAAGGGCTCTTGGAAATGTTGGGATCCCTAAGGATTTCACAGCCCAAAACTTGATCAAAGATCCTGATCAAGAAATTTGTACTTTTTATGACAATATTCAAGCCCTTAAGAAATCAGGGGCTTTTCCTGATTCTGCCGTCTTTCGGCCTTTTGATCTGAATGCAAAGTCTGACTTTGCCTCTTCTGTCTGGGTTTGCTTTTTCTTTTTACCATTCCAGCTTGGCCTCAAATATCCATTCCCAGATTTCATCAAAGAATTCTTTGATGCGACAGGGATGGATTTTGCCCAAGCTATGCCTGAGATCTGGAGGATCTTAATAGTCTGTGACAAGATCATTCAGACTCACGACATTAATCTTCAAGTTAGTGACCTGCCATACATATATAAGTTAAGGACACATGGGTCAAACCGTTATGTTCTTCAACTTATTGATAAAGAACCTCCTTTGCTACATAACGTTGTAAGATCTGATAGGCCATGGAAATCAAAATTCTTTTTTGTAAGGAGGGATTCCATTCCTTATGGGGATGAAATTCCCATGTCCTAGTTAAAAAGTGGTAAATACGTTAGATATAAACAAGATAGTCACATCCTGAGGATGTTAGTAGTATTCTAAATCATCTTTGTTTTGCACGTGCTTGTTTTGCAAAACTTGTTCCTACTCTTGACGATGCTTTTATCAGACGCAAGGCAATACTAGAGCTACCCGCTTCAGCAAGGACTTTTGGAGTAGAGGAAAGCATTTCTACAAGTCGTGCCACTGAGATGTCTGGTAAGTCATATCTTGAGAATATGCTTATTCCTGGCTCTTGTGTTAACCTGTGTATGTCTTCTTTGTATCAGCGAAGTAGCCTGATTGCTTTGATCTTAACGAGATTAACAGTCAAGATATCAAGGCCTCAAAGATAACTTCTCCATCCAGCTCCAGGATGAAAGTCCTCCCCTGCCCCTAAGGCCAAAGCTGCAGCTTCTTCTAAGAAGAGGGAGGCTGCCAGTACTTTGACTCAAGAGACTTCTCCCTTCGAGGGTCTCAGTTGTGATGCCATCCTAGGCAAAGTTTCTCAATTTGTTCTTCAAGTACGTTGTTTATCCCGAGGATGGTAATGATTGCTATTATCATAAGGTTTAAATACTTACCTGACTCCTTCATTTTTGCTGGGGCATGAGTACTTGATGAAGTCCATGGATGACATGAACAAAGAGTTTGCTGATGTTAAGGCCAAGCTCGAGGATGCAAAGAAGTCTGCCCTTGATAAGGCCAAACAACTTGAGAAGAAAGTAGGCAAGGTGGAGACTGAGCTGAAGGTTGTGAAGGCTGCTCAAGCCAAAAGTATGAGGGACCATGTTGGATCAGTAATGCTCTTGATGTTTTGCTTGCTAGTGAACACTTATGTGTTTAGCAAGTTCAATCAGATTTGCACTATGGAATAAGTAAGTAAAGTTACACTATCAACAGGAGTTATTACTCCCCCTGGATGTTTGAAAACTAAAGACAAGTTTAATGAGAATCTAAGTATTGAATGTGAAAGACAATACTCAAATAGATTCTCAGTAAATGAAATGGAAATAGCAATAATAAGCTTTGAAGGTTTTCAGTTTCAATTAAAATCAATGTCTAAAATAGAGGGATGAAACCATCTATTTATAGACTTAAAATACATGAACCTTGCCAAAAAGCAAGTCTGTAACAAGTTGCAACAAGTTGCATTCTTGGAACTTGCACAAAAAGATAAAGTAATAATAAACAAATAAACTACTGAAACATAAGGCGGTGGAAAGATTCTGGTATAAGTGCTGATGAATGACAAACTACTGATGAGTAGTTTGTCTTCAGTAGTTCTTCAGTGAACTTGTCTGGTTAGACTTCAGAACTTCTGATCTTTCTTCTTCAGTACTTGTTGAATCCTTCTTCAGTATTTCTATACTTAGAATATTTGCAGAAGTATGAATTAGACTAAGGTTTGCAAAAAGTGGTTTCCTCAATCCTTTTTGTCCTAACAATCTCCCCCTGGATTGATGAAGCCAAAACCTTATCTAATTCTTTATTTGTTTTTTTCTTCTGTCATTCACAATCTTCCATATTTCCTTGAACATGGAATTCTTCAGTTGATTCAGCTGTTCATCAGTGAGAGATCCCTTTTGAGGTTCCAAATGTTGAATTGTAAGCAAGTCCTGAGTTGATAGATTCTTCAGTTCATTCATGGATTTGTAGGCCTTTCTTGTAAGATCTCTTAATGTCACCAATACTGAGTTGGAATTAGTAAAGGACCATCTGATGATCAGCACTTTAGACTTGTCAAAATCTGAAGTATAGGGAACCATGCTGGATCCCTGGGATGATCCTGAGTGTTGAATGTTTTTTATTTCTGTGACTCTCAGGTGGGATTCACTTCTGTCTTATTTTTGCGCCACATCAGGTAGTTTAAAAGTAGGTAAATGATGTTCAGTCACTACCCTTGTGTGCAGTTTGTCAGTGATAGTCTTCTGAATTTGGTAAGCAAATGTTGAAGGATCCCTAAATTGAGTTATCAGAGGTTTTTCTTCAATATCAAAGTCTCCTTGCACAACTGTGTTGCCTTCTAGCAACACCATCTTGAAATCAGTCTTTGTATTGTCCTCTGGCTTTCTCTTGGTAGCTGGTCTTTGTTTGACACCAGAAGTTCTAACTACTGAAGTTGGTACTTCAGAAGTTTTGAACTTCTCTGGATTTGCAGCTTTGGCAGCCTTGTATTTCTTGTAAGTGTCCAGTAGTTTGTCTTCTTTCCACTTTGACACTGAGGCTTTTGAACCATAGTCATTAGCTACCAGTTCTTCAATGATCTCAGCTCTCTTGGCTTTTCTATCTTTCTCTGTTGCAGTTTTGTCAGCAACAAGTTGAGCTCTTCTTGTTAGCTCATCCATTGAGAGCCCTTTGAGTGAATAGGCTTTTGTTTTGCTGTTCTTTGTTATAAAAGACACCAGTTGTTGTCTTTTGTCTTCTTCAGCAACTCTCTCTGTTTCATTTGCCTATTCAACTCTGCTTCATAAGCTTGAAGCTTTTTATTTAAGCTTAAGTCTTCCCTTGCTTCCAAGTTGTTCCAGATCTCTTCTTCCTTTGGCTTTCTTTGGGCTGCAATTAAACTCTTCTCTAGTAGTTCTTTGGACATTGAAATTGGAGAAGGGTTCAGCACAGTCATTGTTGTTGTTGTTGTAGGCCTTGGAATAGGAGTTGGTTGTTGTTGTTCAGTTGGTTTGGAAGGCTCTTCATCTGTTTGTATGTTGGAAGTGTCAACTGCCGAAGTGTTGACAGAAGTGTCAACTACTGAAGGATTGTCTTCAGTACTTTCAGAGTCTTAGCAGTTTCTTCATTATGGCCTTGGGAAGTTTCAGCTTCAACTTCAGTTCCAGAAATAAGCCTTTGTTGATCTTCTTTGTGCTTTTGGGCTTTTTCTAGTAGTTGTTGTTGTTGTAGAGCCACTCTTGCCTTTATCCTGGCTTCCAGTGACTCCTTAGGTTTCTTAATCTTCTCCCCCTTTTTGGCTTCATCCACTTCTGGAAGCCTGCCAGGTTGAGAAGTTCTACTAGTGAGTTCAGCAAGCTGTCTTGAGTTGTTATCAATCTTGTTTGACAGCTTACCAAGTTTCTTGTTGATCACCACAAATTGAGTTTTGGTTGACAACTCCAAAGCAGTTGTGAAAGATTTGAGGTGATTGGCAATGGGGGTGTTCATCAACTGGTATAAGGGACCATCTGGGCTGCATAGTTGGTTCAGGTCTATGCTTGATGACCCAGGGAATTGGGTAGGAATTTTTAGTGAGGGGTATGTTTTTGGGTGATCTTCATGTTGTACAGAAGATGCCACTTAGGGGAATCAGGGATCAAGTGGACTTTAACCTGATCTGGTGTGACCAGCTCTTTGAGCTTAGAGACACCAGGTGCAGGACCTTCACTAGCAGCCATCAATTCATGTTTGGTGGAGTGTGAATCATCATCCAAATCAATGGAATCATCTGAATCCCTGATTACATCCTCAATGAGGACCGTATCAGTTATATCATGAGCTGGGCCCAACCCAGTTGTCTCATGTACCTCTTGTTCTTGGTTCAGAGGATTTCCTACCTCAGGCATTAAGCCTTCATCAGTAGTTTCCACAAATGAGGTCTTAGCAATGTTACTTCTGTCCTCAGTTCCACCACTGGGTGGTAAATGAGTAGTAGCAGCCTCAAATGTACCTAAAGTTTCTAAATTTGGGCTTAGAAACCCTGGTTCATCCTCATCTCTTGGGTTAGGGTTATGGACATCCACATCCATGTCAAAGTCTAAAGGTATGTCCCCTGTTTGATGTGGTTTTTGGGGACTGACATGTTCTGATGGGATGGTCTCTTTTAGCCCAGAGAGAAGTTTGGCAATTTCTATGGTTTCAGGTTTAGAAGTTTGTGGCATTGGTTTAGCAGTTTGGGGTAAAGGTTCAGCAGTTTCAAAAGAAGAGTGAGTTGGTATTGTTTTTTTAAATTTCTTTCTTTTGAAGAGAATTGTGATTGGTGCTCTTGTGGGGGTTTGAGATGGATGAGACTGAGAGGATGTTTCAGTCACACCTTATCAAGTGCAGATTGCACATTGGCAAGTTCAGGCATCTCAATCTCCTGAACTGCCTTTCTTTTAAGGCTGGTGGGTTTTGGTTTTTGTTGTTTTTGTTTCTTTTAAGGCTGCCTTTCTTTGGGTTTTTGTTTTTGTTTTTTGTTTCAGTCACACCTTTATCAAGTGCAGATTGCACATTGGCAAGTTCAGGCATCTCAATCTCCTGAACTGCCTTTCTTTTAAGGCTGGTGGGTTTTGGTTTTTGTTGTTTTTGTTTCTTGGCCTTTTTGGGTGAGGGTTTGGAAGATGAGGGTTCCATGGGGACTGTTGTATGTTCCCTTTGGTCATCTTCTGGCCAGGTAGCCAGTTTATTGTGCCTAGAATATGCTTGTGAGGTTAATGGGTTTAAAACAGTTGTTTTACCCACAAGCACCTCTTCTCCAAGTTCTTTTATAATGCATTGCATAATGAACCTTGGATACAACAAAAACTTCTTTTTAAAATTGAGGTGATGTAACACCAACTCATTAAAGAAAAGTGTTGATGCCCTGAATTTTGTTTCATTCACAATGGAATGAAAAATAGGTTGAAAAGTAGAGGGCATCTGATCATAAGATCCAGTTTTTGGACTCAAACACATTATTATGTAATGAAACAAAAGTTTGTACTTAGGTTCAAAAAATTTCTTAAAAATAGTAGCATGTGAGAGAGTGCCTTGGTAACCACACTCTGTCATGGTCAGATGAATTTCAGAGTTTGGAAATTGATCTGGGGCATCCACATCATCTAGACCCAGTCTAATCCCCAAAGTTGCTGGTGTGGTTGCCATTCTTCTCCCTTGGATGGTTGAATTGAGGGAGATCACTTGATCATTCATTGTCACCGTCTCCGCGTTCGCCCAGAACTCATTTAGAGTTTCAGTGTGGATTGGAGGATCAATGGTGAGGGCAGTGAAGTATTGGGATTTAACGACTATATCAATGATTTCGTCGTATTGGGACCATGCTTCATGTTTCTCAAAGTAGCCTCTTTGATTGCGTCCCTGTTTCAGTGTTAGAGCCATGTGGTTTGTGTGTGTGTGGATCGAACAGTATTTTTGCAGGTTAAGGGTTTTGAGAGTGTTTTTGAAAGAGAATGAGGGAATTTTTTTTTTTTGAATGGATAAGTGTTGGAAAAGGTGTTTATCAGAAGTTTATAACCGCCCTAGGTCAAACTTCTGAAGTGGGAAATGTATGATTTGCCCTTAATGACAAAACTGCTGATGAAGAACAACTATCATCAGTAGTTCCCATTTTCTCTTCAGTAGCTTGTTAACAACTAATGAGAATGTTTATAAACACTTTATTCATAACTTTTGAAGATTATTTTATCAGAAGTTAATCATTTTTCAGAAAATATTCCCATACTGATGTTTTGTTCATCAGTAGTTTCTCTCCTTTGTTTTTCAGAAGTTTCGGACTAAAAAATAGATGTAAGTGAAAAATAAAATATGTGCAGAAAAAGTAAAAGAAACACTTACAAATTTAGCATCCCAAGCATGGATACTAACTTCTGAAATGTTGATGTGTCAAGGGGTTTAGTGAATATGTCAGCCATTTTGACTAGCTGTTGTCACATGCTTCACTTCAATCTTTCCTTTTTCATAGAAATCCCTTATGAAATGATACCTAATTTCAACAGATGTTTGCTTCTTTGATTGCCAGGACACTAGACAGTTTCCCAAGAATTGACAACCACCAGATGTTGATTTTCTTGACATTTTGCACCCTGCATAGTCACTATCTGAAAAAGCTGATAACTTGGTATTGCTAGAAGCAGGATACCAAATCCCAAGTGTATGAGTTCCTTTCAGATATCTGAAGATTCTTTTGACTGCAATTAGGTGTGATTCCCTCGGAGCTGATTGATATCTAGCACAGACACATGTTGAAAACATAATATCTGGTTTTAGAAGCAGTTAGATACAAAAGGGAACCTATCATACATCTATACATGGTTTGATCAACCTGTTTTCCTTGATCATCTGGTTCAACTTGTGTGGTAGGTGTCATGGGAGTGGAACATGATTTATAGTCTTGTAAAGAAAATTTGTTCAATGATTCTTTAACATATTTAGATTGATGTATAAAAGTTCCATTTGTTTGTTGTTTAATCTGCAGTCCTAAAAAGTACTGCAGTTCTCCCATTGTACTCATCTCAAATTTTGATTGCATGAGTTTCTTAAATTCATCACACAATTTTGTGTTTCTTGAACCAAATATGATATCATCAACATAAATTTGAACAAGTAAGACATGATTTCCAACATTTTTAATGAAAAGAGTTTTATCAATGGACCCTCTTGTAAAGTTTTTTTTGAGCAAAAAGTTGGAAAGTGTTTCATACCAGGCTCTTGGAGCCTGTTTTAGCCCATAAAGAGCTTTGTCAAGCTTGTACACCCACTCAGGATGAGAAGGATCCTCAAACCCAGGTGGCTGACAAACATACACTTCCTCTTTGATCTTTCCACACAAAAATGCACTTTTAACATCCATTTGAAAAACTTTTATTTTGTTGGAAATGGCATAGGCCATAAATAACTTGATGGCTTCAAGCCTTGCAATTGGAGCAAAGGTTTCATCATAATCAATTCCTTCTTCTTGAGAGTAATCCTTCTTCTTGAGAGTAACCTTGTACCACTAGTCTTTCCTTGTTCTTAATGATCATACCAGCCTCATCTTGTTTGTTCTTGAAAACCCATCTTGTGCCAATTGGTAGCTTGTTTGGTGGTAAGGGACAGATTTCCCAAACCTGTTGCTTCTTGAATTGAAGCAACTCATCTTGCATAGCTTCCACCCAATTGTTGTCTTTGAGGGCTTCTTGGTACTTCTTAGGTTCCAAATGAGAAATGAATGCTGAGAAGAAGCAAAAGTTAGAAAGCTGGTTTCTTGTGAGAACACCTGATGCAATATCACCCATGATTTGTTCCAATGGATGATCTTTGTGTTCAATCAGTTTTTGTAAACCACTGACAGGTGTAGGTGGCTCTTGTACTTCATCAAACAAACCACTGAGGTTTATAATATCTGGTTCACCTGTTTGAACATCTTCAGTAGTTGTAGGAGTTGAAGTAGATGTTTGAGTTTGTACGTTAGCAGTTGTTGAATCAGAAGTTTGTGAAATTTCTGAAGGTTTGAAAGTTGACTTAGTGACTGTTTTAGGAGTCCATGGTGCTGGATCTTCATCATCAAACCTCTGATCACCATAATAAGTAGGTTTAGATGAAGTGACAGTCTTTTCAGGTCCGAAATGGAAGCTGTCAAGGTCAAAGAGTTCAGCAGGATGTGCTGGAATAAGAGTGTGCTTTGATTCATTGAACTTGACATTTAGTGTTTCTTCTACTATCTTGGTTCTTGAGGTTAAAAACCTTGTAGGCTTTTCTAGTAGAAGAATAACCAAGAAAGTAACCTGAATCAACTTTAGCAGCAAACTTTGAAATAGAGTCTTTAATGTTTAGAATGAAACATTGACATCTAAAAGCCCTGAAAAAGGAGATAAGGGGCTTCATGCCATGAAGAACTTCATAGGCAGTCTTGGAGTGTCTCTTGTTGACAAGGACAATATTCTGAACATAAGATGCAGTGTTGACTGCTTCAGCCCAGAAATATAATGGTAGGCCTGAATCAGCTAACATAGTTCTTGCTGCTTCAATTAATGTCATGTTCTTCCTTTCTACCACACCATTTTGTCCAGGAGTTCTGGGAACACTGAATTGTCTAATAATCCCTTTAGACAAACAGAATTCATCCAGAGTTTTGTTCCTGAACTCTGTCCCATTATCACTTCTAATGGCTTTGACAAATAGAGAATATTGTTTCTCTACTTGTAGAATGAAGAACTTGATTGTGACACCCGGCACGTTTAGGTTAACATTTTATAAAACACATAAGTCTACCTTAGCGAAAAACGTTTTCAAACATACTTAACTAGGTAAGTTGAGTCATTACGATGGTTCCGGGAATCATCGGGAGTCGTTACGATGATCCACGGGATCATTGGGAGTCGGTCCATAATCACGTGAACACGAATAGGTGATCTGTAGAATCGCCGGGTTTAACGCACACACGTAAATCTCGGGTCCCGGGAATTGGTGATCGGGCGGGAACGTGTTATTTATCGTGCATTATATGTTGGTAATCATTATGTGACTTGTCAGTATGTGAAAACGTGTTTATATATGTTAAAATAGGGTTTAACGCGCCAAAAACTCGGATACTTAGGCTATAGGCGAGTAGGAAGCCCCTTGGGGTGATTAGGGGCTAAATGCTAGTTGTTACTAGTGATTAGGGGCTAAATGCTAGTTGTTACTAGTGATTAGGGGCTAAATGCTAGTTGTTACTAGTGATTAGGGGCTAAATGCTAGTTGTTACTAGTGAGTAGGGCTAAATGCTAGTTGTTACTAGTGAGTAGGGCTAAATGCTAGTTGTTACTAGTGAATAGGGCCTAAATGCTAGTGTTACTAGCGAGTAGGGCCTTAATGCTAGTTACTAGCGAATAGAATCCTACTCGCCAATAACATCTGCGTACTCGCCTATACTGCAGGTCACGACTAAAAACGCCTATAAATACCACCCTTATGTTTCAAAACATCATTTGTGAAACCCTAATACACCCCAAAGCCACCCACACCTTATCCAACCTCTGCAACTCGTTTTTGAGCAAGAAATCATATTTTCAAGTCTTACAACCCATAATCTCACCATTTCAAGGTGTGTTCTTCATCCCAAACCTTTATAATAGTATTGTTTTGATCCCTAAAGGTCCAGACCTGATTTATAAACGTTTGTGTCTTTGAAAACTTATTAAAATCGGTTTCAAAACAAACCCACACATCTATCCTTGTTTTATGAGATGTATTCATGCAAGATAGGATCTTTATCGGCTAAACATGATTGTTCTTGTGTTATTGATATGTTTCTAATCTAGATAAGTTAACATGATGATAATCTAGGGATTTGAAGGTTCATAGATGTGTAATATTGATATTAGGCGTTTTGACCCGTTTGGGCGATTATGGTGGATTGATGATGATATGTTGTGTTTTGTTGATTGTTTGAGGATAGGGTTTGCTCTAGGATGATGCTAGAACAGTAGGATAATGTCGGGTAACGTCGTTATGTGATGAAATCTGAGTATTTGTTATTTAGGGTAAGTTTTACATGTTGATGTGATGCTTACATGCAAGATATGCTATTTTGGGAAACCGCGTGCATTCGGGACGGCTAGGGTGATGATAAATTAGGGGTTTTTGCTTGAAATAGTTGGGTTAATGTTTTGGGTTGGATATTGGGTGTTTTTACATGTTTCGGATCTGATTTGGAGAGTTTGACGCGCGAAAACGCACTCTAGATGTGCAGAGGCGAATAGGAACCTACTCGCATGAAGCTTCATGCGAATAGGCTCCTAATCACCTAATGTTCATGCAAATACAACCCTATTCGCCTCTAGAACTAGCGAGTACAATCCTAAATGCCACTTTTACTAGTTATTACAATCCTAAATGCTAGTTTGATTCCTAATCGCGTGTAATGCTGCTGTATGTATATTTTAACATCCCGAAACACGGATTGACACCTAGGAACATGTTAGGAACCCCAGGACATGTCTAATGACTTGGTAACACGTGTTCGGACTTTGTTATGCGTTAATTGGGCGTTATGCTAGATAGGGTGAATGTTTGCGCATGCTAAGTGTTTAATTGCATAAGTTGCATGATATCTTGCTTTCGGCTAACACGTGGGATGTCGGGTCACCAATGGGATGCCAGGTATTGTCTGGGTTGGTCAGTTTAACGTATAAACATGTTTTCAACATACACGGTCACGGTCTGGACAACTTGGGGACTGATTAGCCTTCGGGTTAGTAGTCATCACACTTATGTAAACTCATTGATAGGTCGTCACTAAGTTGGGTCATCATACACGTGTTGGGATTCTAAATATCCGAAGGCGCACTCTAAGGTGAGTTTCACGGCCCCACTCTTTTACTGGTTTTACATTTTCGGGGGAGAAAACATGCTGTGTTCTTTAAACATGTTTCAACTATGTTTTCATAAAAGGCGATTCAACTAAGTTTTCATAAAAGAGTATTCATTATATTACTATGCGATCTTTGGAAGTCCCGGGGAGAACCATGAATGTGCGGGGATGCACAACGGGGGAAATGTGGATAGCGCTATTTGGGCTTGACCCGCCCCACTCGTCGACTGGAGGTCGGACGGGTGCATGTTGTCTCTTAGGTATTCAGTATTCAGTATGCAGTATTCAGTACTCAGTATTCATTCGGGCATGTATTCAGTATTAACAGTATTCGAGTCCAGTAATGGTTTTCCAATCGCAGTAGTAACAGGTATTCATATGTTTTGCATGCATGTGGTCTGGATTGACCATGGTTATTCAGTTGGAGTCGATTCATACTTGGATTTTCACTTGGAGTTGGTATACATTTGGAGTCGGTATTCATTAAAAACCCGTGAACTCACCGGCATTATTCACTTGGATTTCGTACTTTTGATTTAGTGTTGTAATAAAGTTTTACGCTTCCGCAGCGATGGATCATTTATGAAAACTTAATGGTTTGTTTATGTCATTTTTACGCTTCATATAGTGTCGTTTATTGTGACTGTTGACTTGGATCCTGGTATGTCACGCGCCTCGCGGTAAAACCCCGCACGTGATAATTTGAGGGTGTGACAGATGGTTTCAGAGCCACTCCTGTGTCGTTCGGGATGGTGGGTGCACACCTCATCAGGGACGATGAGACTCTAACAGGGGGTGAATGTGACACCCCAGGAACACACCTCATCAGGGACGATGAGACTCTAACAGGGGGTGAATGTGACACCCCAGGAAAATCCCACATCGGCCGTGGCCAGGAGAGATCTTTGGTTCATAAGTAATGTCTTGCCTCTTAAATCACCAACGCGTTTTGAGGCTTAATGTTAGTGGATGAGAGGAGAACTCCATAGTTAAGCGTGCTCAGGTGGGAGAAATTTCAGGATGGGTGACCTCCTGGGAAGTCTCCACTTGGGCAACCAAAAACAAATCCGTGAGCTCTGGATGGGCAAAGCGGACAATATTGGTGGTGAGAGAGGCGGGGTGTTACATTGATGATTTCAGCTGCCTCGTCCTTGGAGAATAAGAAGAATACCCATGTGAATCTTGAATAGTCATCAATGATGACCAAGCAGTACTTCTTCTTACCAAGGCTCATGATTTTTACTGGCCCAAATAAGTCCATATGGAGTAGTTGAAGACATGCAGTTGTTTTTTATTCTTCAATAGACTTATAGGAGGACTTATGCTGCTTTCCCTTTAAACAAGATACACAGTGTTCTTGACACTGGTATACTTTCAAGGGTAGACCTCTGACCAAGCCCATTTTTGTGACTTTATTTATGGTTTTAAAGTTTGCATGGCCAAGTCTCTTGTGCTAGAGATTAGTCTCTGAAGTTGATGCCTTTGAGAAGAAACAGACAGTGTTGTTCAGTACTTTGTCCTTTTCAATGTCCACTGCATAGACATTGCCACATCTTTTGGCTATCAACAAAGTATGATCTTCAATGATCTTCTCTATCAACTTCTGGCCTTCTGGTGATTTGATCTTGCATGTTGTCTTTGTGGAAAAGGAAGAATATCCTTTATCACACATTTGTGACACACTCAGCAAGTTGTACTCAAGGTTTTCAACAAGATTGACCTTGTCAAACTGTATTTTGCCAGAAGAGACATTGCCATATCCTAGCACATATCCCTTGGTATTGTTCCCAAAGGATACAGATCCTTCTCTTTGAATGATAAAGTTATTTAATAGGTATCTGCATCCTATCATGTGCATTGAGCCTCCACTATCAACATACCAAATGCTATTTAACCCTCTGGAGACCCTCTGCACTAAGTAGGAAATTAGTTAGATTTGGGAACCCAAGCCAGTTTGGCTTTGGGTTTGCTCTTGAGAACATTAACAGTTTGTTCTTGACTAGGTTGAGGAATCCATGTCTTTTTGGCAATAGATTTTTCATTAAGAGCAATGGTGGTTTCCTTTTGAGGACCACCATCAACTTTGGTCATCAGTAGTTGTACCATATACATGAGATCTTTAATCTCAGCAGTTTGTGAAACTGCTGATGATGTAGGTCTAACCACTGAAAGAGAATTTTGAGAAAAAGATTTTTGTTGAGATTTCATCTTTTTATAAGGTGTTTGCTGGTTGTTGTTTCTTGGGAGAAAAAGTTTCTTCAAAATCATTTTTTGATTTGTTTTCCACAACCAGTTGTGAAATTTTCTTGTTGTACTGATTTCCTTTTCTATATCTACAAAATTCTGTCTTGTGGTTAAACAAACCACATATTTCACATTCTTTTGCCTTTTCTTTTTCATTTGAAGGCAAATTTCTGACTGTTTTGATTTGTTTTAGGTCATCAGTAGTTTTCAGGTTCTCAACTCCTGATGTAGATGAAACTACTGATGGCTTAAAGTCAGATTTATCAGTACTTCTGAAGAACTTTCTTTGTGAGTTTTTAGAAAGTTTTCATGAAAAGATGTGCATTCTTTCTCTTTAGAAGTTTCATCTGAAACAATTTTTCTCCCATCTTCAGTAGTTTTGGGGGAAAAATCAGTTGGTGTTTCAGTGTGATTGTACCATATGCCAAACCTAACATTTGAAGCACTTTGTTTGTTAAGCAGCAGTTGGTACCCTTTACAAGATTCTACCCATTTTGTACAAACAACCTTGGTGTCAGCAAGCTCTTTTCTGACATTTCCTAGGTCTTCTATCATGATTTTAAGTTGTGCTTGGGTTTCAATAGCATTGTTAGTTAATTTAGAATTTTCTTTTGCCTTTACAACAAGTTTTCTTTCTAAATCACATTTCATCTGAGTAAATTTTCTCTCAGAGTCATTTGCTTTGCCTGGTAAATGCACATTAGTCTCTCTTATGAGAGCAAAAGATTCTTTACATGAAGTTGAACAAAGTTTTGTTAATGATTCTTTTGATACATGAGACAGGGCAGATTTTGAGGTGCAGCCCTCAAATGCCAATAAGGCAAAGTTCTTTCTGCCATTGTCAGGTTCTCCCCAGTTGATGTCAAACATTTTGTTGTCTGCATAAGGATTGCACTCAATAGTGTCAAAAGGAAGACTGCTCCAGTCAACATACCCTGAAGTGAACGAACTTTGTTGTGAGGATTGCTGAGTCTGTGGAGGTTGTTGAGCAGCTGGAATGGAAGGGATTGATTGTTGGCTTTGCATCTTTTGAGCAGGCATCTGTACATATTGTACTTGTGGCACATATTGGATTTGTGGAGCTTGTGCCTGTACAAAATGTGCACTTCCCTGTGTTCCATTATTCCTATTATAACTAGGGTTAAACTGATTTCCAGACTGAGATTGGTTGTAGCTAGAGCTTCTACACTCTCTAGCAAAGTGTCCCAACTTCTGACACTTATGACATCTATGTTTAGATTTGTCAAAACCAATTTTTGTAGAACTGTTTAGTCCTGGAAATTTCCTTCCTGGCCTTTTATAAAATTTGTTTGTTTTAATACTTAACATGGCCAGTTGGTGTAAGATGTCAATTTCTTCTAAGTCATCATTGCTGAAATTTTTTAATCATCCATGATAAAACACATGTTATCAGCAGTTTGACTATATTCATCATTGTCATAACCTGGGAATGATCTTTCTGATGAGATCCCAACAGTTATGTCAATGTGGTCAAAAGATCCAAAACTATTTGAACAAGTAGGTGAATCTTGTCCCAATAGTGCTGTACTATATGGTAGATAGTCATCAGCAGTTTTACCAGATTTTTGCAGTTTCTTCTTTTAATCGATTTCTCTTTCAAAAGTTAGCAATCTCCCATGTAATTTTGTAAGAGTTAGGGAGCTAAAGTCTGGTGAGGATCTGAGGACTATAGAATATGTTTCCCAATTTTTAGGTAAAGACCTTAAAAATCTATGAAGCATAGATACAGTTATGTAGGTTTGACCATTTAATTTTAGCTCAGATATTAATGAGGAGAATCTTTCAAATTGTTGAGTTAAAGTTTCCCCATTTATGTGAGCAAAAGTTTCATATTGTTGAGCCAGGATTTCTCTAGTGTTGGCAATCACCTCTTCAGTTCCTCCAAACTGTTCTTTTAGGCAGTCCCAAAGCTCTTTGGCACTATCACAATGTAATAGTCTAGATTAGATTTCATTTGGGAGTGTCATTGCCAACATAGAGAAAGCTTTAGCATCAAGCTCAAGTTTTAGGAAATCATCATCTGTATAGTCCTTTGGGTCTTTTGGTATTTCTACTTTAGTTTCAAGATTAATATTTACTGGTTTGCGAGGACCATATATCACAGATTTCCAGCAACCGGTGTTGGTCTAAGATAATGTATGTGCCATTCTCCTTTGCCAGATATTATATTCATTTCTAACTAGCATAGTAGGTTTATTGGCAGAACCAGTATTATGTGGATCCATTTTTAAAGAGTATTGATTTATCAAATATCTCTTAAAGTGATGGATGTTGATAAAAGTGAACTTTTAATCCTTTATTGAATATCAATAAGAGCCTGTGTCTGATTCTCAATGTGTTAGATTGATATGTGATCAGATAAACCAGATGCTCTGATACCAATTGTTGGATCAGTAATGCTCTTGATGTTTTGCTTGCTAGTGAACACTTATGTGTTTAGAGAGTTCAATCAGATTTGCACAACGTAATAAGTAAGTAAAGTTACACTATCAACAGGAGTTATTACTCCCCCTGGATGTTTGAAAACTAAAGACAAGTTTAATGAGAATCTAAGTATTGAATGTGAAAGACAATAAATACTCAAACAGATTCTCAGTAAATGAAATGGAAATAGCAATAATAAGCTTTGAAGGATTTCAGTTTCAATTAAAATCAGTGTCTAAAACAGAGGGATGAACCCATCTATTTATATACTTACAAATACATGAACCTTGCCAAAAAGCAAGTCTGTAACAAGTTGCATTCTTGGAACTTGCACAAAAAGATAAAGTAATAATAAACAAATAAACTACTGAAACATAAGGTGGTGGAAAGATTCTGGTATAAGTGCTGATGAATGATAAACTACTGATGAGTAGTTTGTCTTCAGTAGTTCTTCAGTGAACTTTTCTGGTTAGACTTCAAAACTTCTGATCTTTCTTCTTCAGTACTCGTTGAATCCTTTTTCAATACTTTAGTCTTCTTTCTTCAGTAGTTCTATACTTTGAATATTTGCAGAAGTATGAATTAGACTAAGGTTTGCAAAAGTGGTTTCCTCAATCCTTTTTGTCCGAACAGACCACCAAAAGGAGATGGAAGAATATAAGCAAGGGTTGATTAAGTATGCCACTATCTCCGTTTTTCAAGCTAGGGTAAGGATGGCATTGCAAGCTAAAGATCCCAACTATAAGATGGAGGACTAGGATGTTGAAGCTTGGCAAGAGAAGATCCTTAGTCTGGGTAGAAAGGAGGTGATGTCCGAGTCCATCCCGGCTACAGTTCCTCAGGATGCTGGTAAAGAAGCTAAGGTGACAGAGGCTGAGGTGACTAAGGAGATTCAGGTTGATGAACGGGTGGGCAATGAAGGATGAGATGACTAGGCTAGAGCCCATTTTTTTATAGTATTTGGTTGTTTTGTGAACAATCCTAAACATTTTCTCTTTATGTCTCTATGAACAAGAAAGTCTTTGAGGTGGAGGGATCTTGATTTTCAAGACGAAGCCCCAAATTCTTTTTCAACGTTGATTCTGAAATGCTGACCCCTGGTGGATGGGTCCTGGTTTAGGACGAAGTCAGGGGTTGGTGATATCTTTTTATGAATAATATATCAATAACCTTTGACATCTTTGTGTTCTTTATTCTCTTTGACATTCTGCAAAGATTAGAAAACAACTAGTGGTATAAAGGAATGATAAAAATGATACCTTTCTATCTTTGTTGATGAAGTCTCCTGATCTTGCCACATTCTTCATAAGTCCTTATCATCGTCAGGATGGTCTTCAATATCCTGAGGATGTCCCCAGTTCCTTTTTCATCCTTGGGATGACCTTACATCCTGAGGATGTCCCCAGTGTAATATCTTCAGTATAGACCTCAAGTCTATAATCCTTTGTAAGAAAGAACTGAATCTTAATAAAATCTTGCAAAGGAAAACTTTGTTATTATACTGGCGACTTAGGCCTTTGGTTTAACTGGGATCAAACCCCTTTGAAATAATCCTGGTGACAAGACCAATATGTAACATCTTGGAAATAACTGGCGACAAGGCCCTTTAGGAATAACTGGCGACAAGGTCCTATAGGAATAACTGGCGACAAGGCCCCGGTGACTAGACCAAATACGAGAAAGAGACATTGAAAAATGTCTAAACCTTAAGAGCTCCATCGTATATCTCAAAGATAATGAAATTGTCAGCCACTTTTACATGGACTGGTCCCACCATGCCGAGAATATACATGGGCATCATGCGCTCCAGGCGAGGGTTGCTAACCCAATGTGAAAGGTGAAAACCTTTAAACCTTAGGAAGGTGTTAGACACCTTAACGGAGGAGAGGGTGGCCGACCCCTAGTCTTCTAAGCATTCCATCTTCAGGATGGTACTGCAAAATTCTCAGGATGGACTATTTCTAGACCATGTTTAGTAAAAATATAATCGATCGAAATAGATAAAGGATAGGTACTTTCATATGGAGATGATTCATCTCTATCAGCCTTCACCTTCATCCCACTTGTGATTCGGACCATGGTTTCTCTTCCAGAGAGATCAGTCACATGCATCCCTAGACATGGTAGTATTTTAAGTGAATTGCATTCTAAGCCCTTGGTAGAATCTCTCCTTCCATTGTTGATAACCAATATGCTCCTTTACCAGCTTCAGAATCGATCAAGTATGGACCTTCCCACTTGGGAGCTAGCTTACCATCACTTGGTTTTGTTGTGTTTTGGAAGGCTTTTCTTAACACCAAGTCTCCTTCTTGAAATCTTCTTATCCTGATATCCTTGTTGTAAGCTTTAGCGATCCATTGTTGATATGCTGCCTTTCTTACTTTAGCAGCATCCCTGAGTTCATCCACAGTTTCCAAATCCTGAAGTAATGCTTCGGAATTGGTAGTTGCGTCATGAAGATGTTTCCTTGCTGTAGGCATGACCATCTCTGTTGGCAGCATTGCTTCTGTTTCAAAGACCAAGGAGAAGGGTGTTTGACCAGTAGCATTCTTGGAAGTAGTCCTATCTGCCTAGAGTACAAATGGAAGTTCTTCTGCCCATTTTCCTTTCTTCTCCCAAAGCTTCTTCTTCAAGTTGTTGATGATGATTTTGTTCGAAGATTCTGCTTGTCCATTAGCTTGAGGATGGACCGGTGTTGAAGTCACCATCTTGATTCCCCAACTTTCACAAAAGTTAGTTGTTCTTTTGCTTATAAATTGAGAACCATTGTCACAAATAATCTCAGATGGCACTCCAAATCTTGTTAGGATATTTATTTTGATGAATGAGACCACTTCTTTATCTCTGACTTGCACGAATGCTTCAGCTTTAATCCATTTTGAAAAGTAGTCTGTCATTACCAGTATGAATACTTTTCCTCCAGGAGCTTTGGCTAGCTTTCCTACTATGTCCATTCCCCATTTCATGAAGGGCCATGGTAAAATAATAGGATGTAATGGTTCAGCAGGCTGGTGAAGGATGTTGCTATGTCTTTGGCATGGATCACACTTTTGGGAATATAGCATGGCATCCTTCCTCATAGTAGGCCAATAGTATCCCGTCCTCAAAGTCTTCGAGTATAGAGATCTTCCTCCTGTATGATTTCCACAATCTCCTTCGTGGATGTCCTTGAGCACTTCATTTGCTTCATCCTTGTTGAGACATCTCAGATATGGACCTGCAGGCTGGTGAAGGATGTTGCTATGTCTTTGGCATGGATCACACTTTTGGGAAAATAGCATGGCATCCTTCCTCATAGTAGGCCAATAGTATCCCATCCTCAAAGTCTTCGAGTATAGAGATCTTTCTCCTGTATGATTTCCACAATCTCCTTCGTGGATGTCCTTGAGCACTTCATTTGCTTCATCCTTGTTGAGACATCTCAGATATGGACCTGCAAGAGATTTTCTATACAAAATATTGTCTATAGTTGTAAATTTAGATACCTTTATCCTGAAAGCCTTTGGGTTTTCTTCGTCAGGAATGACATCCTCTTGTAAATATTTTATTATAGGAGCCATCCATGATGAATCGTCTTGTGCCTGAGTGGCTAAAATAGTGATATCCTCGGGATGGACCATTTTATCCCCAGGATGTGCTAGGTTATCCTCAGGATGTACCTGGCTATCCTCAGGATGCCACTCTTCAATAGCTGGTTTCAGAATGTGGAGTATAGGAATCTTGGACCCTTCTGGTAAATTAAGGGTGGATCCCAAGTTTGCTAAGGCATCAGCTTCAGCATTTTCTTCCCTAGGTACCTGTGTTAGTGAAAATTCTACAAAAGAAGTTGATAAATTTTGAACTTTTTCAAGATAAAGAGCTAACTTTTGACCCTTTACTGCATAAGATCCATTAAAATGATTAACAATTAATAAAGAATCAACAAATACTTCTATATTAGTAACATGCATGTCTTTACCAAGTTGGAAACCAGCAATGAGAGCTTCATATTCTGCCTCATTATTGGTTGTCTGAAATGCACATCTAATAGCATGGGGTATTTTGTCCCCTTGTGGCGATTTTAGTAGTATTCCTAAACCTGTTCCTTTTGCATTTGAAGCACCATCAGTATTTAAAATCCATTTTCCTAAGTTTTCATTTAATTGTTGTACTTCAGATTCTACTTCACTCAGGATGTCACTACTAAAATCAGCCACAAAATCTGCTAGAGCCTGAGATTTGTTTACATTTCTAGGCTCGTATACTAAGTCAAAGGCACTTAATTTTACTGACCACTTAGCCATTCTACCTGATATTTCTGTTTTTCTAAGTACATTTTTAATGGGATAGTTTGTTTAACCGTGTATCCTATGTGTTTCAAAGTAATGCCTTAACTTAGTAGATGCCATTATCAAAGCTAAAACTAGTTTTTCGAGATGAGAATACCTGGTTTCGGCATCTAGTAGATTTTTACTTACATAGTAGACAGGATGTTGTTCTCCCTCGAAGTCTCTTACCAATACTACACTTATAGCATTCCCAGAAACTGCAAAATATAGCTTCAGAGGTTCTCCATCCTCAGGCTTCATCAGGAGTGGAGCTGCTGCTAGATACTCTTTCAGCTTCTTCAATGCTTCCTCATGTCTTTGTCCCCAGTCGAATTTACTATTTTTCCTCAGGATATCATAGAATTCTTTACATTTATCTGAGGATTTTGAAATGAATCTGTTTAAGGCTGCTACCCTGCCTGTCAGCCTTTGAACATCCTTAATAATTTTTGGGGATTTGAGGTCAAAGATGGCCTTTATTTGTTCAGGGCTGGCTTCTATCCCTCTTTTGGTAACCAGATATCCCAGAAATTTCCCAGCACCGACTCCAAAATGACATTTAGATGGGTTCAACTTCATATTATAGGCGTCCAGGATGTCAAATGCCTCCTTAAGATCTTGAACATGATTCTCTGCCTTTTTGGACTTGACCACCATGTCATCAATGTACACCTCCCTTGTATCCCCAATCTTCTCTTTAAACATCATATTCACCAGCCTTTGGTAGGTTGCACCTGCATTTTTTAATCCAAACGGCATAGCAATATAACAATATATACCTGATGCGGTCATGAATGCTGTGTCCTCTTGATCATCTGGTTCCATTTGAATTTGTTGAAATCCTGAGGATGCATCCATGAATGTCAGCATTTCGTGGCCTGCTGTAGCATCCACCATTGAATCTATATGTGGTAATGGGAATGGGTCCTTAGGACAGGCTTTATTGAGGTCTGTATTGTCTACACACACTCTCCACTTTCCATTCTTCTTTTGAACCACCACCACGTTGGCAAGCCATCTTGGAAATTTTACTTCCCTTATCATCCTGGATTTAAGGAGTCTATACACTTCTTCTTGTATGATGACATTTTGTTCCGGAGCAAACTTCCTTCTTTTCTGCTGAATGGGTTTGAAATTCTTATCAATCCCAAGTTTATGAGTAATGACATCCTTAGAGATGCCTGTCATATCTTCATGCTTCCATGAAAAAGTAGACATCCTGCATTTAAGAAATGAGATTAGTGATTGTTCAATGTCATGAGGGATATTCTTACCAATTAGCACAATGATATCCTTGTTATTGTTATCAAGGCAAACAGCCTTTACATCCTGCTTAGGATGTGCCTTGACATTTTGAGGATGGCACTGTGCATCCTTCTGTAGTTGCTATGCTTGACATGATGAAGCCTTCATAGATGTTGTATAACAGTCCTTGGATTCTTGTTGATCACTATTTACTTTGACGACTCCCCAAGGTGTGGGTAACTTTAAGCACTGGTGATATGTGGAAGGGACTGCCTTCATGTCATGTATCCAGGGTCTTCCCAGGATGACATTGTAGCAGGATAGGGAATCTATCACACAGAATCTTTGGATAGAGTTCACTCCTTCCACATACACTGGTAGCTTTATGTCACCCCCTGTGCTCTTAGTTTCCCCACTGAAGCCTACTAAGACTAATGATCTGGAAACTATTTCAGATTCTGGGATGTTCATTCTTTTAAGAGCTTCATGCTGGATGATGTTCACTGAACTTCCTCCATCTACGAGAATCCTGCGAACAAAGTGGTTAGCAATATATAAAGTAATAACCAACTCGTCATGATGGGGGTCAAGAATGTTTTCTCGCTCCTCCTCCTCGAAGCTGATCACTTTAGAGGTCGTCAGGATGGTTGTCTTCATTGGTCTTTCTCCTTTTTCAGACTTTGTTTCCCTCGCATGTCTTTTGGCAGCTGAGTATGAAGTTCCACAACTGTCTGACTCTCCTGAAATGAAGTTAATAATACCAGCATCCTTAGGTGGGGATGCTGCTCTTTCTGGGATGTTGCTGTCATCCTGAGCTCTTGATTTCTTTTTGCCCAGGAGTTCTTTAAGGTGACCTTTGCTCAAGAGATAGGCTATCTCCTTTCTCAAGGCGATACAATCTTCAGTGATATGGCCGAAATCTTCATGATAAGCACACCATTTGGACTTGTCCAGCCATCCTGCCTTATTCTCTTTTGTCAGCCATCTTGCTTTGTCCCCTAGATCCTTCATGGCATACATCAGTCCTGTTACATCCACAGAAAAATAGTAATCTGATAATTTAGGGCAGTCATCCTCATCGTCGTCCTCTACCACATTGACCTTCTTATTATCAGGCCTAGCATATGGCCTATGCTTATATGGTTCGTATGTGGGAGTGGACTTTCGATTGGGATGGTTATATTTTGAGGATGACTCTAACCTCTCTTGAATTTTCTTATCATCCTCAAGTCGGATGAATCTTAAAGCTCTGTTCCTGACTTCATCCAAGTTCCCGCATGGATTCATCACCAATTCTTGATAGAATGGTGAATCTCTTTGCAGCCCCATCTTGAATGCCTGTACTGCCGTTGTGACATCCAGGTTCGGGATGTCAAGTGCTTCCTTTCCAAACCTAGTAATGTACTCTCTTAGCGATTCTCCCTGTGGTTGAGTTACTCTGTATAGATCACTTGTCAAACGTTCGAACGTTCGACTACAAGAAAACTGATTATTAAACATGTTAATTAAATGTGCAAAAGAAGTAATAGAATAGGGTGGAACACTTAGGAGCCATTTCAAGGCTGGACCAGTGAGATTTGAACCAAATCCCTTGCATAAACATGCTTCTTTCAGACTGGCAGGGATTGGATTTATTTCCATCCTTTCCCTATATTGAGCTACATGCTCCTCAGGATCTGTAGATCCATCACAGAGCTTCATGCTTGGAGTTTGAAAACGCTTTGGAATCTCTGCATCACATATGGGAGGTGCAAATCTTAACACCCTATGGCATGCTGAGGATACCTCAGGGATGTGTTGCACTATCCCTGGTACACTCGACACCATATCCTTAATCTTCTGAAGTTCCTTTGCTAGCTGAGGACTTATTCCTGTATCCTGCAAAGAAGCAACATCATTAGCAGTAAAAGTACTAGAACTTAAATTGTTACCGTTATTGTTATATCCTTGGGATGGCACAGGTGTATATCCTGTATCCCTGGTGGTTGCCATCCTGGGAGTAGTTGTTGTTTCTGGAGCAAAGAACCCAGTACTCATGGGGATGAAATCTCCGTGATGTACCCCTCCAGAGATGCTAGAATTAAAATCTAACGCCCTGGGCTGCAATGGTGTCCCCTTGTCTTCACTTGGCCTTCTCGAGGATGATTTAAGAGCTTGTATCTCTCTTATCAACATCCGGTTTGTGTCTTGTTGTTGATGTATCGAATCTTTCATCAGTGCAAACATAGAAAGTAACTCATCATTCGATACAAAAACAGGAGGAGTAGATCCACATAGTCTAGGTGGGACTTGGGAAGTAGAACTTCTTGGAAGTGTAGGTGGAGGTGGTAAGGCAGTATTTCTGGTAGAGGTTGTAGATGGCATGGATGTGGAAACAAATTTTTGTGAAGAAGACATAGTTGTCAAATTTTGTAAAAAAGAATTAAATGAGAGAAAATTTAACAATGTTTTTTTGTTAAAATAGCACCACTTGCCCCACGGTGGGCGCCAAATTGTTTTGGTCAAAAATTATCTAGTAAAAATAACTTTTTATTCCAAATTACTTAAAGTGAGGTAGAGTGCTAAATGTGTGAAAATATGTTAAGGAATCAATTATATTCTGAAGATGGTGTATTAGGATGCTAAAGAAGCAAAAATGTGACAACTATGCCTGGGATGGCTTAGGTTAGTTTAGGGATGGACAGTTATATCCTCAGGATGGACAGTTGTATCCTCAAGATGGAACTGTTTGTAATGAGCAAATTAAGTAATAAACACGAAGAACAACACACGATCTACGAGGAAAGACCTTGGTCAGTTGTAGTTCGCTGACATAAAACCTTGGGAGGAGTCTAGGCCCCTGCCTTGTTTGCTAATATTAATTTGGTAAAAAGATACAACTTTGGATGAGTAAATGGACGAGTGTACTAAGATTACAATGATTGTGTGAGTGTTTTTAATCAGCTAAGTGTATGTGTGTAGTTATAGTGTGAGCAATGTGTCTTATACTCGTCCCTTACTCCTATTTATATAGTACATGAAGTAAACAAACAATCCCGAGATATCCGCTAAGTAGTTAAGTTCTTTGAAGTCTTCATATGACCGTTGTGGTTGTTTCATCTCTAGGTGAACGTTGTAGCAACGGTTTCTCCTTAGCCAGTTTAATGTTTCAGTTGTTTCCTCATTTGTCGCTGATATTAAATGTATATCGGTTACAACTTTGACCACATCCTCCATCTTGGACCATGAGTTATACTTCTATCCTCGACTTCTTCAATTGAGGATTATAATACAGATGTTTCCAAGCATGTAAATCCATATTATAACTTATTTGTACCTGCAATGATACATAAGAGAGCCAACTCGTTAGTTCATTCTCAGGATGTGCACATGCTGAAACAGTGTTACATCCTGAAGTTGGTTAAGTCCTTCAGCATCCTGGGGTTGGTACATTAGGGATGTTAGGTAAAATCATCCTGAGGATTTTCACCCTCAACACTGATGGTGCTTCAAATGCAAAAGGAACAGGTTTAGGAATACTACTAAAATCGCCACAAGGGGAAAGAATACCTCATGCTATTAGATGTGCATTTCAGACAACCAATAATGAGGCATATTATGAAGCTCTCATTGCTGGTTTGCAACTTGCTAAGAACATGCATATTATTAATGTTGAAGTATTTGTTGATTCTTTGTTGATTGCTAATCATTTTATTGGATCTTATGCAGTAAAGGGTCAAAAATTAGCTGTTTATCTCGAAAAAGTTAAAAATTTATCAACTTCCTTTGTAGAATTTTCACTAACACAGGTACCTAGAGAAGAAAATGTTGAAGCTGATGCTTTGGCAAATCTGGGATCCTCCTTAAATTTACCTGAAGGATCTAAGATTTCCATCATCCACATCCTGAAACCAACAATTGAAGAGTGGCATCCTGAGG
The DNA here is from genome assembly GCA_028751855.1 of Ambrosia trifida. Classification (NCBI taxonomy): domain Eukaryota; kingdom Viridiplantae; phylum Streptophyta; class Magnoliopsida; order Asterales; family Asteraceae; genus Ambrosia; species Ambrosia trifida. Next base: position 43,904,474 of record CM054125.1, read on the forward strand.
ATAATAGAGCACATCCTGAGGATATTACTAAACATCCTGAAGATAAAACAGTGCATCCTGAAGATAACATTGTTTTAGCTACTCAGACTCAAGACGATTCATCTTGGATGACTCCTATAGTAAAATATCTACAAGAAGATGTCATCCCAAAAGGAGAAAATGCAAAGGCTAGGTAACAAAATTTATTATTATAGACAATGTTTTGTATAGAAAATCTCTTGCAGGTCCATATTTGAGGTGTCTCAACAAGGAAGAAGCAAACGAAGTACTCAAAGATATCCACGAAGGAGACTGTGGAAATCACACAGGAGGAAGATCTCTTTACTCGAAGGTCTTAAGGACAGGATACTATTGGCCAACTATAAAGAAGGATGCCATGCAATATTCTCAAAAGTGTGATCCATGTCAAAGACATAGCAACATCCTTCATCAACCTGCTGAACCATTACATCCTATTATTTCACCTTGGCCCTTCATGAAATGGGGGATGGATATAGTAGGAAGCTACCCGTAGCTCCTGGTGGAAAGGTGTTTATATTGGTAATGACTGATTACTTTTCAAAATGGATCGAAGCTGAAGGATTTGTACAAGTCAGGGATAAGGAAGTGGTCTCATTCATCAAGAGAAACATCCTAACAAGGTTTGGAGTACCAGTTGAAATCATATGCAACAACGGTTCTCAATTCATCATCAAAAGGACAACTGACTTTTGTGAAAGTTGGGGAATCAAGATGATAACTTCAACACCAGTCCATCCTCAAGCTAATGGATGAGCAGAATCCTCAAATAAAATTATTGTCAACAATTTAAAGAAAAAGCTTGGGGAAAAGAAAGGCAAATGGGCAGAAGAACTTCCATTCGTACTTTGGGCTGATAGAACTACTTCAAAGAATGCAACTGGTCAAACACCTTTCTCCTTGGTCTTTGGAGCAGAAGCAATGCTACCTACAGAGATGGTCATGCCTACAGCTAGGAGACATCTTCAGGATGCTACTACCAACTCAGAAGCATTATTACAAGATTTGGAAGCAGTGGACGAACTTAGGGATGCTGCTAAATTAAAAATGGCAGCTCATCAACAGAGGATTGCTAAAGCTTACAACAAAAATATAAGGATAAGAAGATTTCAAGAAAGAGATTTGGTACTAAGGAAAGCCTTCCAAAATACAACAAAACCAAGTGATGGCAAGCTAGCTCCTAAATGGGAAGGACCATACTTAATAGATTCTTAAGCTAGCAAAGGATCATATTGGCTGTCGACTATGGAAGGAGAAATTCTACGAAGGGCTTGGAATGCTATTTACCTGAAATATTATCATGTCTAGGGATGCGTGTGACTTATCTCTCTGGAAGAGAAACTATAGTCCAAATCACAGGTGGAATGAAGATGAAGGCTGATAGAGATGAATCATCTCCATATGTAAGTAGTCTTAACTTATTTCAATCGTTTATTTTTAAAACAGTCCATTTCGAGAATTTTGTAGTACCATCCTTAAGATGGAACATTTTGAAGACTAGAGGGTTGGCCACCCTCTCCTCTGTTAAGGTTTCCGGCACCTTCCTAAGGTTTAAAGGTTTTCACCTTTCTCATTGGGTTAGCAACCCCGCCTGGAGCGCATGTTGTTCATATATATTTTCAAGATGGTGGGACCAGTCCATGTAAAAGTGGCTGACAATTTCATCATTTTTGAGATATATATTGAACTCTTAAGGTTTAGACATTTTTCAATGTCTCTCACTTAGAGGCCTAGTCGCCAGTTATTCCTAAGATAGGCCTTGTCACCAGAAATTCTCAAGATGCTACATGTTGGTTTTGCACCAAGTCATTCTAAATGGGCTCGACCCCAGTTCACTTAGAGGCCTAGTCACCAGTTTAATAGCAATGATTGCCTTTATACAAGTTATTGTTAAACATTCCTTGAATAAGGAAAAAATCTCAAAGTCTATCTTGAAGATATTATACTGGGGATATCCTCAGAATAATGAAGACCATCCTGAGGATGACAAAGAAAGAAGAACTGGGGACATCCTCAAGATAGTATCATCCTGAGGATGACTAAGCAGAATGAAGGGCATATTCAAGAGATCCATATAAGAAGATTATCTTCAGAAAATAAAGGTATCATTTATATCATTTCCTTATACCTAAAAGTTGCTAATGTTTGCAGAATATCAAAAGAAAGGAACACAAGTTGTATTGTTAAGAGAGTCGTTGTATTATTTAAATAAAAAACAATGTCAACCCCTGGTTTCATCCTAAACCAGGACCCATCCACCAAGAGTCAACATTTTCAGGTCAGGTCGGGTCGGAGAAAGACTTTGGGGCTTCGTCTTGAAAATCAAGATCCCTCCACCCCCAAAGACTTTCATTGTTCATACAGACATAAAAAGAAATTGTTTAGAATTGTTCACAAACCAACCAATATTATAAAAAATGGGCTCTGGCCTAGTCATCTCATCCTTCATTGCCCACTGGTTCCTCAACCTGGAAATCCTTAGCGACTTCAGCCTCCGTCACCTCAAGCTCCTTTGCTGCATCTTCAGGATCAACAGTAGGGGAAGATTCAGGCACCACCTCTTTTCCACCCAGACTAAGGATCTTCTCTTGCCAGGCCTTGACATCCCAATCCTCCGGCTTGAAGTTATGATCCCTAGCCTGCAAAGCCATCCTCACCCTAGCTTGGAAAACAGAGATCATGGTAGATTGCATCAAACCCTGCTTGTACTCCTCCATTTCCTTTTGATGATCCTGTGTGCTCTTGGCCTGAGCAGACTTTGCCAACTTCAGTTCAGTTTCAACTTTGACCAATTTCTTCTCAAGTTATTTACCTTTGTCAAGAGCAGACTTCATTGCATCCTCAAGCCTGGCCTTAGTCTAAGCAAACTCTTTGTTGACGTCATCCAGAGATTTTAGAAGATATTATGTCCCTACAGATGTAAACAAGAACAGGTAAGTGCTTAGCCCTAGTATACGCTAAAAATTATTATGAACATCCTCAGCATGGGAGCATACCTGGAGGATAAATTGTGAGATCTTGCCCAGGATGGATTTACCTTAAATATTCTATGTGACATCCTCAGGATGGTGAAGGACTAAGCAGACTTCAGGATGTAACAGCATTCTGACATATGTACATCCTGAGGATAGACTAACGAACTATCTTGTTCTAATGTTATTGCAGGTGTAATCAATAAATGACTAAGACTTGTAACTCCCCTTCAACAGCTACAAAGTCTTGCTAAGTCAAAGATATCAAGGATGCAGGAGTTGTATGCATATAAGCTTGAAGAATGAGTCAAAGTGTAACCGCCAAAGTGATGAATGCTAGGCAAAAAAGGTGGAAACTGATATCCAACATCTATATCAGTTGAAACGCCCTCAACGATCACCTGAAACAGTCCACAAGATCATTGAAGACGGCGGATATCATGGGATTCATTATTTAGTTTCGTGTAATTATATAAAGGGGCATGATGAACGAAAATAGGACACTTACACTTTATCTAGCACCTGATACTAGCAAAAAAACACCTGATACTCTCTCTACTCACACACACAACACTACACGATCATTGTAACCTTAGTTCGTTCATCATACTTCCAAAGTTGTAACACTTTTTTTTTTACCATTTTAATATTAACAAACAAGGTAGTGGCCTAGACTCCTCCCGAGGTTTTGTGCCGACGATCATCAAGTGATCAAGGGCTTTCCTCGTACACCGAGTGTCGTTTTCTTATTGCATTACATACACAATTACCTATCTTTGCTTATTTCACAATTCTGATAGACAGTTACATCCCCAAGATATAACTGTCCATCCTGAACCATATTTTTGCCATCCTAAAAATAGTTGTCATAATATTGCTTCCTTATAACTATAAAGTATCATCTTGAAAATAACACTAAGCTTTTAGTATATCTCACACTTTTAGCACCCTACCTCACATTTACTAATTTGGAAAACAAGATTATTTCTAGCATGTAATATTTGGCCAAAACATATACCATATGCAATTTGACCTACATACCGGTAAAAAAAATGGAAGTAGCAGTTTCACTCATTAGCAACTATTATTATACTGATAGTCCCACTCAATACGTTAAAAGTGCCAACTCTGTAGAGATTACCGCGGAGAAGAAAATTTTATAAGATCCACATTAAGAGGAGGTTGGAACGGCTCATATGTAATCAACCTACAAAGAAGCATACCCATAACTTTTTCCACATTATAAAAGCAATGCAATAAAACTGTTAATCAAGTGCACCATAAATTTCTATCAATGACATCGAAAAGTGAAATTGGAAGTTAGGTTAGTTGAAAATATTCCACATAAGACCTCCTAACCTGTGAACTTTATAGACGTGCACAGATTGGTTTTTTCTAGGAACCAAACCAGTTTGTGTTTGGTGCCAGTTCGTGTCTGAACTGGTTTCAGTTTGGTTCGACCCCGGTTTTGCCGGTTTGAAAGACCGGTTTCGGTTCAGTTCGGTTTGGGTTCGTGAACCAATTCATGCACACACTTTTTTTTATGAAAAGGCATCACAATTATTTTTTACGTAAAGTTCGACTTTTATTGATTCTTACAGTCTTTTTAAGGTGTATAGGTATATATTTCTATGTGTATAAACCTTTTTATATAATTTTGTTATATATAAATTTTTTATATAAAATTGCAATTTTTTTAATAAAATATTGTGATTACTTAATTTTGTTTGATACTCTTCTCAATTGTTTTATAATATAATATTTTTTTGAACATATACTTTCATTAACACAGGCCGGACCTCAAATAAAGGACCGCCGCAAAAAATTACATCATATACAAAGGGTACCGCGACCAATCCTTCCACTCTAAAATTTTAAATCTAGAGTGATTTTTCAACAAAGAAATGTCATGGATTTAACCATAGCTACAACCTCAATGACCCTAGGTGTAGTCCCTTCAAAAAACCTTCTTGTTTCGAGTGTTCCAAATCGCCCAACAAATCACCATAAGAATACCTCGCATAATACGTTCCTCCCACTTCGTCTTCTTACCATAAGTCGGCAGCAGCAGCAGGTCATTAAGGGTGGCGAAATCTAGCCGATTTAATCTGCACTAACTCCACATCGAGCTCCAAACAGCAAAACTGAATCCGCAGTCAACAAAAAGATGCGCAGCCGACTCAGGATCTGTGTCGCACAACGGATAAAAAATATTCTAAATGTCGATTTGTCCTTTAACAAGAGCCAAATGGGTCGGGATCCTTTCCATTTCAACCATCCACATAAAAACATTAACTTTAATCGGCACCCAAGATACCCACCGCATCGCATTATGTCTCTGCACATTCCTATCTTTACGCAGCAATCGTTTAACGCACGCCACTGAGAAATCCCCACTGTTGTCCACTTCCCAAACCCATGAATCTTTAGAACCAGAAAAACGGACTTGAGACAGCATCGCATGAACATCCTGCAGCTCCGAAATAGCTTCTATAACCCAATCAGCTTTCATAACCGCACTGTTTCCAAAATCATTAGCCTCAAACTTGTCCTGCACAACATAGCCTTTATCCTTTTCATTGGCGTAAAGATGCGGCCATCGATTCATCAAAGTTAAACACCCAAGCCACATATCTTTCCAAAAGTAAATCCGGTCTCATTTCCCAACTTTACCTTTTATTAATGTATTAATATGTTTCCCATCCAACATAAGATTTTGCAGTAACTTCACAATTGATTTCCAACACCCACCAAGACCATTTTTAACCGGCAGGAAAATCCAACAGTCCCGGCCTCCATGAATACTGTAAACCACTCTACGCCACAACCCATCATCTTCACTTTTAAAACGCCAAGCCCATTTAACAAGCAACGCCGTATTAACATCCTGCAATCTAAAAATCCCCAACCCCCCTTCGTTTTTCGGAGTAGTGAAAACATCCCAAGAAACCCAATGTATACCATGCCCCTCCCTACACCCAGACCATAAAAAGTGTCTCATCATTCTCTCAATATTTTCAATCACCGCAACTGGAGCCTTATACAAGGATAAATAGTAAACTGGGAAACTAGCCAATACAGACTTAATTAGATTTAGTCTACCTCCCATAGAAAGCGATTTAGCCATCCATGATTGAAGACGCCCCGAAATAGTATCAATAACACCACTCCAATTCACTACCCGGTTCATATTAGCGTCAACCCTTTTTCCCAAATAATCAAAAGTAAGCGTCCCGACCTTACAACAACTATTTGAAGCAACAAGAGCAACACCTATTTGAAGCAACATCTATTTTAGACATGTCTCTTTAACAAACCCACTGGTCTGGAACAGGCCTTAGTAAACAGACTTTGCTTGCAACAGATGATTGACTTTTTGATTTGTGTTTAGTAAACAAACCTTAAAAATTGATATACTATTCTCGTGTTTTCACATGGGATTTCACCTAGTAAATACTAATAAACAAAACCATTTAGTGACACATGTCACTCATCTACATGACACTTCACTAAATTTCCCTCCCAATTTTGACACATGTCACTTTCAAAATATTTCATTCATTAATCCTCCCCTCCTCAATACTTGACACATGTCCCTCTCAATACCTATATATCTCCATCATTCCCCATTCTCCTCACAATTAATAACCTCCATTCTTAATAATATCTCATATAATATCTTCCCTTTTACATTATTCTCTTTCTTAATCAAAAACTTAAACAAACTTTTAAACCCTTACCGAATTTCTCTTCCTTTAATTTTTAATCATATCATCTATGAGGTAACAATTTGTATAACTTCATCTTCAATGATAATCTTTCTAGGTTTATTGATGCTCTGTTTTAGTTTTAAATCTACGTTTAATTGCCGCTCTTTTTTAATGTTAAATCGTATCTTCTGAAGGACTATTTATGTTAGATGTTGGTAGGTTATTGTTTCTATTTTTGCTAATCTGTTTGTTTAATCTCATCTTCTGTTAACGATTTAGTGATAAATGATTTTGGTTTTCGATGTTATTATTTTTTATTTTGTTGAATCCAATTGTGTCATCTTTTGTGGATGAGTTTATATTTATAAAAACCCCTATTATTAATGTTATCGATTTATTCATTACTTATGCTAATAAAAACCCTTATTATTATGTTTGTGTTCATCATGTTCATACAAATTATGATATTGTTCTTTAAATGCTCATTTGAATTTTATTTTTGATCTTACATTGGTTGGATAATAATGAATTGCATGTTTGTAGGAATCGTTTGATTGGTTACCAAGATTGTGGCATTAATTTTAATTGATTTGGTCTAACAAATTTGTTTTTAGAAATTCAAATTTAAACTAATTTATTTGATTTAGTTTGGCCAATTTCTTTTTATATTTTATATTTCGGTTAACCTTTAAAAATATTTGGATACCAAATGTTCTATTTAAGTATTTGATTTTAAATTTTAATATCTATACTTTTAAATTTTAATTTTCGCTTAATTTGATAAGAACTCGAATTTTTAATTTAAGAAAATAATGATAATGTTTAGAGTTATACATTTATTACATATAATTTGAAAATTTGAATAATCCGAATCTTTTCTAAAAAACATGGAATTTTGAATTTAAGCTGATAATAGTAACATATAGCTATTTACTACCTTTAAATTATAGAATTTTTTTTATATATTTATAATTTAATAATTTATAGTTTTGATTATAAATTTCTCAGATAAGTTACAAATTTATATTCAAATTTTAAATACTATAATTTGAAATTATAGATTTAAGTTAAACTTTAAAAACATTATAATACTAAATATTCAATTTAATTATTTAATTTTAAATTCTAACATATTTATTACTTTTTAAATTTCAATTAATATTATAAAATTTTGAAAATTTGAAATTAAGATAATAATAGTAAAAATTAGACTTAATTAATACATTTATTTCTAAATTTTTAATAAAATAAATCATTTAAAAATTAAATTTTTAAATTTAAGTTAATAATGATAACTATTACACCAACTTATTATCTTTAAATTATATATTTTCTAATATATTTAAAGTATAATAATTAATAATTTCGTTTATAAATTTCTCAAATTATTTACCAATCAAAATTAAAATTTTAAATACTAAAATTTAAAACTATAGATTTATATTAAGATTTAGAAATATTTGAATACTAAATGTTTTATTTAAGTATTTAACTTCAAATTTTAATATCTATATTTTTAATTTTTTAATTTTTGTTAATATTATAAAAATTCAAAATTTTGAATTTAAAATAACTATGATAACATTTAGAATTAACTAATAAATTTAATTCAAAATTTTAAATGATTTGAATCATTGAAAAAAAAAATCATATTTGTTAATTTAGGTTAATAATGGCAAGAATTACGCCTACTTATTACCTTTATATTACATATTTTATATATATTTAAAATTTAACAAATAGTAATTTTGGTTATAAATTTCTCAAATTAGTTACAAGTTTAAATTCAAATTTTGAATACTAGAATTTCAAGTGATTGATTATTGTTAAACTTTAAAATATTCGAATACTAAAAGTTCTATTTAAGTATAGAATTCCAAACATAAATTTATATAATTTTAATTTTTAAATTTTGGTAAACATTATAAAAATTTTAAATTTTGAATTTAAGATAAAATGGTAACAGGTAAATTTAATTAATGTACTTAATTTGAAATTTTGAATGATATGAATCTTTTAAAAAAATTCAAAGTTTTGAATTTAAGTTAATAATTGTAACAATTAAACCTACTAATTACCTTTAAATTACACATATCCTAATATATTTAAAATTCAACAATTAACATTTTTGGTTATAAATTTATCAAATTAATTGCAATTGTATTAACAAATTAATTTTTTTTCAAATCCTAATTCAAATCATTACATATAAATTCCGTTTTTCAAAATCATCTATTATCTGATTCATTCCTAGAGATCACAATTCTTGATGAATATTAAGATATTGCACGGACAATTATTTAAACATTTGATTTTGAAAGTTGTTATTCATTTTCACGTAAGTAAAACATTTTCTTAACCACTTTTTATGATATAGCTTCATGGTTGTTTATTAAGTTTATTGTGGTTGTACTCGAGCGTAATACACTACGTATGTATAAACATATAAACTGTGAATTTATGTACACACACACACACACACACACACACACACATATATATATATATATATATATATATATATATATGGTATTTGTTTAAAAAAACAAAATGCTTTTAAAATACAATAAAAACATAAGAACTTTCAATTGGAGCCGGTTACTTTTTTATGATACTTGCATTTCTATGTTTTATAAAATATATAACTAATAACTTATCATCTTATTGGAAGTTCAAAATGATGCATAACATGTTAGAATAAAACATGCATATATAAAGTTGATATTACACTCACTTCTTCATACAATAAACCTTCTTTCTGACTCCAATTGTGGTAAAATAAGCTTATTTGCATTTTGTTTATTAACCCAAAATGTGATTTTATTTTTTCGGTAAGTTGTTTGTGGCGGTTGCCTCCCAGAAGCGCTAAGTTTAAGGGTCTTCAGCCAGATCGTACCTACTTTGTCTTTCAAGGTGGTCTAAGAGCGCATTTGCCTACCGAGTTCCCAATGTATGCTTGGTAGTTTACATGCCATGTCCAAAGATGCTTCACTAGTATCGGCATGTACATTTTATAAACTTGCCCCAACCTTCCTAATAATGGGTACCAAACTCACTAATTCTTCAAGAAACACCATGTTTTCATCAAGGTTTAAACAATCAATTTCTTGTTACCTCTTCTTTAGCCTTGGTGGATCCAATCTTTAAATCTTCAACCACTTGAGGGATTGGTGTGGTATTAACCTCCACAACCTCCTCCTAAATTTGTGACAATATCCACTCCTATTTTGCTTGACATTTTTCAATAGTTGATAAGGCGGAATAAGCTTTATCTTTTTTTCTTTCATGGCTTTGAATATCGTACTTGAAAGTCAACCATTTTAACCTATATTCTCTTGATTGATGTGGTTGTGCTAATTCTTGTTTGACTTTAGAAAGTTGCATTCTTCTCATAATCTCATCAAGACTACTTTGATTTGACTGATGTTGTTGCTCATATTCATTATTTACTAGTGTTTTGTAATATTGAAGGTTTGGAGGAGGAGCAGGTTCTTCAAGTATAAGACCGGAGTGTTCTCCCATCTTTCGTAATCTACCAAATATATTCGTGCCGCCTCCTTTTTCTTCACACACTTTAGGCAATTTTCCGAAGCATGATGCGGATCTCCACAAAACACACATGTATAGAGAGTTGTTTACATGGTCAAAACATTTCAGCTTATATTATCTGTAAAAGACAGATTCTGCACGAACAACTAAACCAAAGTGAAATCTAATAAAAATAAATATATCTAAAAAATAAAAATACGTTTCTTTTTTTAGAATTTTAAAACAACTAAACCAAAGTGAAATCAAACAAACGATGCAATACCAAGCGCACTAGCAACCTGGCAACGACGCCATTTGATGACCTTGTCGTCCGAGGTCATGCAAAACATAAATAACCTAGGAGGGTGTTTGGGATTGAGTTTGGAAATGCAAAAGTGCTTTTGGTCAGAAGTGCTTATTGGCTTATGACTTTTTGATAAGGAGTTTTAAAAAAAGTGTTTGGATTAGCTTTTGGGATGAGAAACGTCAAAAGTCAATAGATTGACTTTTTTTAAGTGTTTCGCTTAACTTATTGTGAATTTTGGTTGTATGAGTGGTAGATTTGTAATTTTTTTCCAAAATTCAAATGCCAAAAGCCAGGATTTCTAACTTTTCAAAACATCTTTTCCACCCTTAAAAGCCAAAAGTCAAAACAGAAAGTGCTTTTGGGTTACACAAAAAGCTTATTGACTTATTGGCTTTTTGAAAAAGCCAATAAGTCAATAAGTTGTTTTGAAACTCAATCCCAAACACCCTCTAAGTAGCTAGGATAATTAGGGTATCGAATCCACGAGGAGCATGTGGTTAGTGTCACACTAGATGTTTGTTTGTCTAAGCTATCTAGAAAATAAGTATGCAAAAAAATTATGAAGTTTATAGCTTTTGATCATTTAAGATTTTTATTTGAAAGTTTATGAACCAACAAGTGATTCAAGATTATGATTGACAATGTGAAAATAATAACTTGATTAATACTAAAAAGGACTTGGTTATAAATGATTGATTGTAAACAATAATAATAATAAAAATGGAGATCACATCGGGTTCAACAAGCAACCTAGAGTTCTATCACAAGTTAGGATTAATCAAATAATTGCAATAAGGATTAACGGGTTAATTGATTCAATAGGCTTTGCTGTCAAGTTTCATCAACATCATAGATGAAATAAACTACACTTCATTATTCTAGAACATACAAACCCTAATAACATGTTAAAGCATAATTAACCGTATTCATTTCCCTAGTAATTTGTGCAATAAACAATTATCAAAGAGAATTTAAAACAAGATTAACGCAATTAACAAGTTTGTTCAAATCACAATTAGAAAGAAATAAGAAAATACCCAAAATGTTCAAGAACCTAGACTACAAGTCTACACCGGGTGATTCCAAGGATGATTAGTCGCTCAGGGTGAAAAAGGCTTCAATGGTGATGTGTTGGGCCAGATTTTGGAAGGTTTGCGTTGTCTTGGATAATGTTAGTGTAATGTGTGGGTTTCGGCCTTAGTAGCCCATGTATTATGACCGCCCTATACAAGTATAAATAGGGGGTTTCTTTGTTATTTGGGGGTTGATTGTCTTGTGTAATTTTCAGCTATTGTGTACCAGACGTCTCTTTGAAGACGTGTGCACTTTATCAATAAAATCATTCTCTTTCAAGTTTCTTTCTTGTTCTTCACATTCAATCTTGTTTTCCGCACTCGATTGTTTGTTTGATACCCGGTAGAGAAGATTCTGGACTTACAATTGGTATTAGAGCCTAAGAAGTCTTTTGAAGGCTCGGTTCGGTGTCAAAAAGAAGAAGATCAAAGGAAGATATCATCGTAAAAGAGGTTGATTTTATGGTTTTTTTATTGATCTTGATTTCATGGTTATATATTATGACTAATCTGTTCTACTAATAGTGCTCTTGTTCATGTGTTTTTGTCTTAAGTTTTGATCAGTTTGATCAGTCCGTTCTTGTTTGTGACTATGTTATTCGTTGAAGATCTTAAAAATTTTCAGTTTTGATTCATATTGATGATGAGTCAAACTTGTTTCCTAAAAACAAGGAGATAATTGGTTTTCAAATGGGAAGTGTTTTTATGATAATTATCTCCTTAAATTTAAAAAAAAAAAAAAAGATTTCAAAAATTTTGGAAAGTTTGTTGCTTATTCTGTGCAGGTTACCATATCAACACAGGAAGCTTGTGTCCGACCTCAGGAAGCTTGTGTCCGACCTCTCAAGTTGTGTCCGACCTCAGGAAGCCTGTGTCCGACCTCTCAAGCTGTGTCCGACCTCAGGAAGCCTGTGTCCGACCTCTCAAGTTGTGTCCGACCTCAGGAAGCCTGTGTCCGACCTCTCAAGCTGTGTCCGACCTCAGGAAGCCTGTGTCCGACCTCTCAAGCTGTGTCCGACCTCATAACCTGTGTCCGACCTCAAGCTGTGTCTGACCTTACCCTGTGTCCGACCTCACCCTGTGTCCGACCTCACCCTGTGTCCAACCTAACCCTGTCTCCGACCTCACCATGTGTCCGACCTCACCCTGTGTCCGACCTCAAACTGTGTCCGACCTTATATTGTGTCCGACCTTCACATTGTGTTCAATCAATACATTGTGTCCGACCACTTCTTTAAACTGTGTACGAGTCACATACAGCTCTATTTAAACTGCACTGGACATTAACAGACTTTGGACTGGAACTTGGACCTTCTAAGATTGCTTTAAATAATTTAAAACAGAACTAATAAATTTAAAGCTTCTTTTCATAAATGGACCAAATTGTTAATCAGGCAAATTTGAATGGACTAAATACTGATCAACTACTTGTGGCTGCCCAAGTGGACAAAGCCATGGAATCCGTCATTGGAACTCATCAGAAAATACCTGTTCTCCAACTTGGGATGTCCTATTCTGAGTGGAAGTTCAAGTTCATTCAAGTCATGAAGATAAAGGATGCAAAGGCTCTAAGATCTATTCTGAATGGACCCTGTGTGATTACCTATGTGGTCAATGAAATAACTGGAGTCACTGCTATCAAACCAAAGAGTATGTACACTGATGAAGATCATGAAAAGACTGATGTTGATGAAAGGGCAATTGCTTACCTTCATCAAGGACTTTCACCTGAAGTATCAATTGGAGTTCATGACAATGCCACTGCAAAAGAACTTTGGGAAGCTCTTGAGAATCTTTATGAGGGAAACGAAGAAATGAAGGAAAGCAGGAGGGAGATGCTGAGTCAGAAGTTTAATGCTTTCAATCACATTCTAGGAGAATCACTTGAAAGTCAGATACAGCATTTCGTGGCCTTAGTGAGTGAAATGAAGTCAAATGATATGGTGGTAGACAACTCCGTCATGAACAAAAAGCTACTTAATACTCTTCCAAGGAGTTAGGACTCAAATGTCACCCTCATCAAGAGAACTAAAGATCTAGCAAGACTCACTCTTTCTGAGACCATCTCTTTAATCAAGTCCTATGACCTTGATGACAGACAACGTTACATGACTCAGACTTCCAGTTACAACAATGCAATCATTGCAACTTCCAGCAATGCTTTAATGTCTCAGCAAGAAACTCAGCGTCCATCATTGTACTCTTATCCAGCAAGTGGCTCCTCGTATCCACCTATGTTTGCACCCAGTGCTTCAAAAGGGTCAGCTGTGCCCGCTTCTTCTGCAACCACTACTGCTGGATCTTCGTCATCTGCTTCACTTTCAGCTACATCTATGGTAAGCAGTTAAAATTCCCAAGGAGCTTGAAAGTAACCTAGGCTTATTTGCTGGATTTATGAATTGTTATAACGCATTTCTGACAGGTCAACTTACAGCAAAAGATGTTGGAGCATGTGACTTAAATGACGTTAATCAAGATGATATTGAAGAGATGGATCTGACTTGGCAGATAGCTATGTGCGAAAACCCAACAAAGAAACTAGGCTGGGACAAGATGAAGATGCGCTGTTACAACTGCGATGAACTTGGACATTTTGCTCGTGAGTGTACTAAGCCAAAGAAAGAAGGAGACAATTCTACTCCTGCAGCTGCGTCTTCCAATGCTACTCAAGGAAGTCAATCAGCGACTACTCACACTGGATCTGAGTCCTCAAACTCTAACAAAGCCATGGTTGCTCAATCAGGAGGTGGATGGGATTGGTCTTCTCAAATGGAAGATCTTAAGATTGTTGAAGATACTGTGTACAAGGCTCTCATGGAACAGATCGATGACAACTATGTTCCATCAGCGGCTGAGGTACATTCTGAAACTTTAGCTGAATCATGCTGCACTGAAAGGTGCAAACTCAAAATTAAGGGTTTTAGAGAAGAAACCCTCTCCGCATATAAACAGCTTGAATATGAAAAAATGGCCTCTTAGGACATTAAAAAGAAATTTAACTCTTATAAAGAAATGGTTGAAAAACAAAAACTTGATATCAAGCGTTTGCATCAGGAGGTGAGTGATCATAAATGTCGATACTTATATTTCAAACGACTTTCTGACACCTTGACCACGGAATTGATCGACTTAAAATCAAAATTTGAAAATGCAGATTTTCATTTTAAAAAATTTGATTGTTCTAGTCCTAAAGATGAAAAAATGATCAATACCCAGTTAAGGTACAGACCAAAGGACGTGAGGAATAAGGGAATTGGATTTGTGGAAATTCCTCCACCTTTCAATGAAAACTATTCTTCAATTCCTATGTCGGATGAAGAACTGTTGGCTCTTCCTTTGAAAGGATGTGGTCCACCCATAGAAGAGCCAACCAGTCGACCATCACGGGATCAAGTTGAAATCACTAAACCTGCATCGATCCCAATTAGAATCTCTAAACCCAAACAAAAACAATTCAAGCAAGAGATGGCTCCCTCAAAAACATTTGTTAAGTCTCTAGAGAGTCTAAACATGAAGACTTAAAAGAAAATGAACAAATTTCTTCTTCAACCACTCAGCGAAACTCTAGTGTGAACTATGAGTTTGATTTCATGAAGCAAATTAGAGAGCTTTGTCTAAAGCAAAGAGCAAACAGTGAAAATCATCTGACCAACTCTAAGTCTCATTCAGATGATTCGAAAATGACTGAACCTGAGTCTGATTCTGATCTAGACTCAGGAAAGACCGACTCATCTAGTTATCAGTCATGTGAAACCAAAGAATCATCTGAAGACATGTCCAAAGAAAATGAAAAAGTCTCTGTGTCCACTTCAAACTAACTTGATTCAGAACAAACATGCTCAATGTCTTCTGAATCTCCCACTTCTTCTGTGGATGAAAACTTCTACACAGAAAATTGTTTGAATGCTTCTGACAATGTGAATATTACTAATTTGGTTGATTCTTGTGCAGAAAATGTGACTGTTGAGGATTAGGTAGATAATGGGGATGAAGTCGATGACACTGATTCACTTGCATTTAATAATAAAAATTAGAAAAACAATTTCTCAATTTCTGATAAAGACAACAATATTTGTGTGGGCTCGTTTGTTTTGAGCATAAACCCTTGTGACTTTTCATCTGACTCTTTGTTTGTTCATTCAGATTCTGTTATTTTGCCACATGCTTGTGATAAAACTAAAAATCTTTTGGTTAAACATTCCAGCAGGGACAGGACAGAGAAATATGTCCCACCAAAACAGGTTTTACCAAAATATAAAAAACAAAACTTTTCAAAACAAAAGACTCATTATTCCAAAACTGCTTCACACAGGTATAGAAATGTCTCCAAGCTTTTCGAGCCTGGAAAGTATGCAACATCTCAGGGGGATCCACATGTCAAACGTCAAACTTGTTACACATGTGGAATCCCAGGACATATTGCCAGAAATTGTACAACTGTTCAACAAAATCTTGCAAGCTGGAAACATCAGAAGGCTCCAAACGGGAATCATAATCATACAAAGCCAATGAAGGTTGAAAAACCTAAGGCAATGTGGAATGACAAATCCAAGGTGAAGCCTTCTGATGGTGATTGGAATAGAAATAAACTGATCAAACAATCAAATAAAAGATCCAATTCTCAGACTCTGCCCAGCATGGCAGCATCTAGTTCAAACAAAAGATGGTTTTCTAATTTCAAATCTTACTGGAAGCCAAAACGCTCTATTCTAATCTCTTCCCCGTCTGTAGGTTCTTCATGTTCTGTGAATGATAAATCTAATTACTATGCTAATGTTTCAAATGTTGACATGCAATGGATAAAAGTCCAATATACAGATACCAACGGTGTACCCAAAATGACTATGGCCTGGGTACCTATGACTAACTAATCCTGCATCATGTGCAGGAACGGCTGTGGAGGACTATCATTCGTCTCTGGTACATTGATAGTGGCTGTTCAAGGCACATGACAGGAGATTTGTCCCAACTCACAGATGTTGAATTTTTCAATGGTGGATTTGTCTCCTTCGTAGGAGGTGAGAAAGGTCAGATAACACAAAGAGGAATGGTAAGAAATGGTGCCCTTCAGTTTAATAAGGTAAATTACGTTCCTGAATTAAAGCATAGTTTGCTTAGTGTATCACAAATCTGTGACAATGGCTACTCAACTCATTTCACTGATAAAGGTTGTTTGATATTGAAACCTGGAGTAGTCATTCCAAATGAATGGGTTTTACTGAAGTTGGATCGTCGAGGTGACGCTTATGTCATTGACATGAACAAACCTCCTTCCGACAACGTCACATGTCTTTTCTCTAAAGTTTCTCAAAATACTGCTATTCTTTGGCATCGTCGTCTTGGACATGAAAATGCTAAGAATCTGAACCGAGTGGCTAAACTGGGATTGGTAAGGGATTTGCCAGTACGTGATTTTATAACAATTGAAAAATGTGTTGCTTGCGCGAGAGGAAAACATCATCGAAAACCACATTATTCCAAGTTGGTAAATACTATTGATTCCTTACTGCAGCTACTTCATATGGACCTATTTGGCCCAGTTAATGTACTCAGTCTTTCTCGTAAAGCGTACTGTTTGGTAATAACTGATGATTACTCACGTTTTACCTGGGTTTTCTTTTTGGCTAACAAGAGTGAAACTGCAGAAATAGTTAAACAATTTATTATATTGATGGAAAATTAGACCAACTTGAAGGTGAAGGGTATTAGGTGTGACAACGGAACTGAATTCAAGAATGCTGAGTTAAACTATTATTGTGCTCAAAAAGGATTTGCACGTCAATTTAGCTCAGCAAGGACACCACAGCAAAATGGAGTCGCAGAAAGAAGAAATCGCACCTTAATTGAAGCTGCCCGCACAATGTTGTGTGACTCACAACTTCCAACTTTCTTTTGGGCAGAGGCCGTAAACACAGCCTGTTATGTGCAGAACCGAGTTCAAGTCAACAAAGCTCGGATGAAGACACCCTACGAAGTGCTGTTTGGTACTAAACCCTCCGTCAAGCATTTTCGTGCTTTTGGTTGTCCGTGTACTCTGCTACATCTGGACGCTATACCAAAGCATGATGCGAAAGCTGACGACTGCTATTTTGTCGGTTATGCTGGCAAAACTGCATATAGGGTCTATAACAAACAAACTAGGCAAATCGTAGAGTCGTTTGACGTACGTTGGCTTGAAGAAAATGCAACAGATGCTAGAGTGGGTCCAGATTGGTTGTTTGACTATGAAACTCTTTTTCGATCTTTTCATATTTTTGATGATGTTTCTAGTAGTGTAAATACAGGTTTTGCAGATTCCTTAACCTTCAATGCTGGATCCTCATCCTCCATGACTGATAATGCAACGGATGAGGGGGATGTTGCACCCACATCTCAATTACCACAACCACACTCAGTTTCTGCCGAACCATTCATACCCTCCACGGATCCTATGCCACACGCCGATGATGAAGATGTGTCTGATAACACTTCAATTCCTACATTCCATGATCCCATTCCTACTGATTGCATAGTGGAGCATGATGATGCAGTCGCACCTGATCATGATTCTATGGAAGAACCTGCAGCAGGCAGTATTACAGTTCTCCCTGGAGCTTCCTCAGTTCCAGACATCGTCATTCCCACTAGCATTCAACGAGATCACCCACTGGAAAACATCATCGGTCCAGTAGACGCGGGTGTTCTCACAAGGAGCCAAACTGGTGACATCAACAGATGTTTGTATTCGTGTTTCATTTCTCAAATTGAGCCAAAGTCCACAACTATGGCCATGAAAGAACCAAGCTGGGTTGATGCAATGCAAGATGAACTGAACCAGTTTGAGAAATTGAAAGTTTGGAAGTTAGTTGAATTACCTCCAGGAAAACGACCACTTGGCACAAGATGGGTCTACCGAAACAAAAGAGATGATAGCGGGGTCATTGTAAGAAACAAAGCTAGGTTGGTAGTGCAAGGGTTCAAACAGATTGAAGGCCTAGATTATGATGAGGTATATGCACCGGTTGCAAGATTGGAAGCAATCAGAATTTTCCTTGCATACGCATCATTTAAAGGGTTTACTGTCTATCAGATGGACGTTAAAACTGCGTTTCTATATGGAACAGTGAAGGAAGAAATCTATGTTGGTCAACCACCGGGTTTCACAAATCCAAAGTACCCAGAGCATGTGTACAAACTCGACAAAGCGTTGTATGGGTTACATCAAGCACCTCGTGCTTGGTATGCTACCTTGACTGAACACTTGCTTGTGAATGGATACACTCGTGGTGTCATTGATCAGACTCTATTCGTCAAGACAGTAAATGAAGATCGTATTCTGGTGCAAATTTATGTGGACGATATCATCTTTGGCTCTACTAATGATGCTCTGTGTAAAGAGTTTGAGGAAGTGATGAAAAAGCAGTTTGAGATGAGTACTCTTGGTGAAATGACCTTTTTCTTAGGTCTGCAAGTTCGTCAAAACTCCAAGGGTATCCTGATTCATCAAGGAAAATACGTGGACGAAATTCTTGCAAAATTCAGCTTCAATGATGTAAAGCCAGCCGACACACCAATGTCTGAAAGACCAGGTCTCACTCAGGATCTGGAAGGGGAGGCCGTAGAAGAAACACTTTATCGTTCAATGATTGGTTCGCTAATGTATCTGATAGCTAGCAGACCAGACATCATGTTCGCAGTGTGTCAATGCGCACGTTATCAGGCTAATCCTAAAACTTCTCATTTACATGCTGTCAAGAGAATCTTTAGATACCTTAAGGGGAAACCCAGATTCGGTCTTTGGTATCCTAAGGATTCTCCTTTTGATTTACATGCTTTTTCTGACAGCGATTTTGGAGGTTGTGACATTGACAGGAAATCTACTTCTGCGGGGTGTCAATTTTTAGGTGATCGGCTTATTGCGTGGCAATGTAAGAAACAGCAAACAGTATCCGTTTCAACAGCGGAAGCTGACTATGTGGCAGCCTCCGCATGCTGTTCTCAAGTCATCTGGGTACAACATCAGTTGGTAGATTACGGTTTGGATTTCTCTCTTACTCCTATTTACTGCGATAATGATGCTGCTATCCAAATTGTGAAAAATCCAGTTTACTTTTCAAAAGTCAAACATATTGCCATAAAAGAACATTTCATCCGAGACTCCTTTAACCAAGGTTTAATTGTGCCTACACACATTCACACTGATGACAATGTCGCAGATCTGTTTACAAAACCTGTTAATAGAGCTCGTTTTGAAGCTCTCTCTGCACTGCTTCAAATGGTCCATTTCAAGGACTGAACTGGTCAAGTTTAAAAAAAAAACAAAAAAACAAAAAAAAAACTTTTTCTTAGTCTTAGGTTTGTAAATTTGTTCTTTAAATTCCCAATTTAAGCACAAATTTACGGGGATGTGTCCTAAGAAAAGATCAAAACAGTTTTGGTCTCAAAACGAGAGATGAAATGAACTTTCACAAGTTGGATTAAGGCTGACACACGTAAGACGTGTATCGAAACAGTCTGGCTCTAGTGTGATATGTTGGTAGGCTTGGTCCTGAAGGCTGAAATGTTAATGATCTTGTGTAGCACTTAAAGATAAAAACACGAACTCAGTAAGGAACATCACTTGGAATCAGGTACAATCTCTATTTGAATGCTTGCGTGATGTCCTGAAGCATAACACTGTGGTCTAGGTCTGAAACCTTCTCTGAAAAACTCGTGTATCTCCTCTGTTTTGTGTAAGCAAGGACCTGGAGATGCTAGGCAACGAAAGCTTCTGCTGCATCCAGATATATGCTGACCTAGTTTTTCGTTGTCGTGCTGTGGATCATCCTTTACCTAAAAAGAGACCTCAGTGTCCAAAGATGTCCTGACTGCTCCTCTGCTGCATCCAGATATATGCTGACCTGGACACAGTTAGGATGTCATAAAAGAGACCCTCTAGAGTCCAAAACCCAAAGGCCTTGTCATTTGAGAATTCATCTAACTTGTACTTTAATCTAAATCTATTATTGATCTATTCTTTTCTTTTCTCAATCCAGTCCCAGTCAAGGTTTCAGAATTCTAGAACAGATACTGTGAAAAATATGCTGTAGGGAAACTGCTTGCATGATAGAGTGTACCACTTGATATTCTAGGAATTGATTGTGTCTTGCTTGAGTGCTCGTATTAATATACTAAAACATGATAAATAATGTCACAGATAACTATACGAGAAGGCCTAAGGAGATAAGTCTAAATGGACAAATATACTGGCAATTGCTACGACCGACTGGAGTAGATTAAAGTTGATGAGTGTAGCTCGGCCTGAAACACAGTGATTTGATCTTGTTGACAAGATTTTTTTTAGTTTCCGTTTAGATATATTTTAGTTAAGTTTACGTTAGGCCAGTTCACGATCTGACTTGGACCCGGTTACTAAAATACACCAAAATTGTTTACAAATGGGAATTGGGATGTGAGAGGGGCCCACCACACGTTTGGTGGGCCACACAAATCTCGGGTGAACAAATGTGGGGGACGACGGTTAAAGTCTCATCATCACAACTCATAATATCCTCTCTCTTTTCTCTCAACTTTACACACACACACACACACACACACTTATTGTTTGTCTTCATCAAGATTATCAAGTGTGTTTAAAGAATCAAAAGGTAAATTCGTGATGCTTTGATTATTTGTTGTGGAAATGGTGTTCTTTGAGCTATTTGCAGGTACATGAGAAGGCTGAATAGCTAAGGATGATCGGTGGAGAGTGTAATAGCGGCGGTTTGGTGTGTCAGACGGCGGAGGGTGGATCTCACGCGCTGGAAAATTCAAACTTAAGCGGCGCGTGAATCTCACGCACCTGGAGCTCGAACTCAATCAAAGGAGTAATTACCGTTTTGCCCTCGGACACTCATGGTGTTTGACCAGAATGCCCTCGGACACTCCTTAATCACTCGGACACAGCTGTTGCCACGTCACCTCGGACACAGCAGCTGCCACATCACCTCGGACAAAGCAGCTGCCACGTCACTCGGACACAGCAGCTGCCACGTCACCTCGGACACACTTCATGAACTCATACACACCTCAATCTACTCGGACACTCATGGCTTTTGACCTTTATGCCCTCGGACACCCTCAACCTACTCGGACACTCAAGTCTTTTGACCTTTATGCCCTCGGACACACATCCTGGACCCGGACACACCTCAAATCTTACTCGGACACTCATGACATTTTACCTTTTTACCCTCGGACCCTCTTATTCCATTCGGACACCCAAAAATGACCTCGGACACAACAAGTCTTGCATTGTTTTGTAACTTGAGGCCTATTAAGCTATCTGATATGAGCCCAAATATGATCAAGATGATTAACAAAGGGGGGTCATTGAAATGTTTAAATACTTTAAAAATTTTGTGACTAATATTGTTAACTGATATAGTTTGTTTTTGTGCAGAAATGGCTGCTCATGTACCTAAGTTTGAGAAGGATCACAACATAGTCTGTCCCTTATCTGACCCACCTGAAGATCATATGCAGGAGTTCAAGTCGCTGATCGTGGGGCTCAATATTTGTAGAATTGCTCACGCCTTAAGAGAAAATCCTGTGATACTTGCTGACCGGATATCTGAATTCTGGAATAATGCAAGGGCACGAAAGACAGATACTCTTATTCGATCAAAGATTTGGGGAACTGAGGTGACCATCTCAGAACAGGATATTCGTGAGGTGCTGCTTTTTGGTGATTCTGATGAAGACCCTGTTAGTTTTACAAGAGAGCAGGTCGTTCCAACATTAAGAAGGATGGGTTATGAGGGTGATTTAGATGTTTCTCCATACATCAAGAAACTGTTTCCCAGCTACTGGAGAATGCTGATTCATATGTTTCTGGCAAGTTTGGGAGGAAATAAGAGTGGTTTAGATCAGATGAATTTGAAGTATACTTCGGGAATAGTGGCGTTGATTGAAGGATGGGATTTTAATTTTTCGAGGTGTGTTTTTGAAGACATGATAATTAATGTGAAGACACTAAATAAGAAGTATTTCTACAATTTTCCACGATTTGTTCAAATGATACTGGAGCACAAATATCCAAATCTGGAGAGAACCATTGAGACGTATGATCAAAAGTGTATGGCTCCTCAGGCTTTTGGACTGATAAAACAGAATCGTAAGGATGCTAGGAAAATGTTTGAAGGAAAGTTTCCTCTAGAGAAATTCGGGAATTTTGCTGAGATTGTTGAAGAAGTACAAATTCCTTCATCTGCTCTTGTTGCTGAAGAGCATGATGTTCAGATTATTGATCCTCCACCGGCTGAGCAACGTTCTCCTCCTGAGAACGTTGACCTGACTGAGGTGGAAAGTGAAGATGATGTAGAAAGCGAGGATGAAGAAGAATTAAAAAGGGACAAGCTGACTACAGGAAATGAAGATGATCAGTTTGAAAACTTTGAGTTTGATGATCTGAATGATGATGAGATAGATGATTTTATTCTTGAAAATGCTGAGATAAAGTCTGTGACTGACGCGGAGAGAGAGAGAGATGGTTGGAGAAGAGATTGTGACTCAAGCTGTTGACATTACTACTTCAGCATCAATTATTCCTCAAGCAGAAGTATTGTCAAGCATACTAGATACTGTTCGAGAGGCTGAACAAAGGATTCCTCCATCCATTGTTGCAGCTGAGACAGTTGTTGATGATGAAGTTGTTGAAGATACAAGTTCAGGTTTACGGCCAAGAAAGCGAAGCAAAAGAGACCCACGACTGAATATTACCACTGAAGTTTCTATTGATGAAACTATTCCTGTTGCTGCTGCTGACACCATTATGACTGACACTGATGTTTCACCTGATACTCCTGTTGGCACTGTTAGTTCTGCTGTTTCACCCATAATCGCTACTGAAGCTTTCTCTCAATTCATGAGCAAGGCACCTATCACTGGGAGACTTAGTGAGGAAACTGAATCCTCTAGTGCTTCTGGCTCTGGCAAGGCTTTGTTTGATGAAGAAGCGTTTTAGAAAGCTCAAATGGCTTTTCTTGCAGATAAAGAACGAGGAAAGAAGGTGGATGTGGAATTTCTGACGACTGAAGAAAGAGAGGAAAATCAAGAAGAGATTGAAAGTGATGAAGGTGTTTTTGCAGAAGTGGACGTTCACAGGTTACAAGCTAAAGTGTTAAAACTGGAGACTGAGAATGTTTGGTTAACAGCTCAGGTGCAGAGCTTGATGGAGATGGTTACTGAAAAGGAGAAGAAGATTACTGAGTTGGAAACTGGTTTGGGAGATGTTTCAGCCAGATTACTTAATTTGACTCAAAAACTCGAGAACAAGTTTGGAAAGGAGTTTTCTGAGACATCATCCTTTGTTGATAAGGTATTGGCTCCAGCTGAACGCGAAAGATCAGAGAAAGAACATGAAGAGCACATGAAAAAGTATTTCGAAGATCAAGTTCCCAGAGTTAGAGATCGTCGACCTGGAAGTGCATACGTTCTCAAGAATTTAGCTGAACCGTCTATTGATCCAATGGAGGAGCATCCAGAACGATATGTGACGATCACCAGTGATAGGTATGACACGTACGGTAATCGAACTGGGATAGAGTGTTGGAGGTACAATGATGATAAAGGAGTATTTGTGGTTCATAGAGGGAATGGAGCAGTTGAATACTATGGTTCTACTTCGGCTTTCAATTCCTGGACGAAAATTGATTTGACTGAACTTGCTAGAGCTCCTTTCATAAACCAGACAAGGAATCCAAGAAATAAAATAGGTCTCATGTTTCATAAGAAGATTCAGGAGCAGGCGAAAGTGAATTTCAGGGATATGAAGACTGCCAGTTCAATATTGATGGAATATAAAGGTGTGCGAGGTGCTGATGGAAAGCCTTTTAAGACTGTTCAATGGCCACCAACTGAGAAATTGAAGACTATTCCCTTGACCAAGCCAATGGATAGAGGTTGCTTGAAGGACATGCGATTCTGGGTATATGATCCTACTTCTTCATCTGCAGTGATTGTTTGTGATACGGACGAATTCAGGATATCTGATGCTAGAGATCTGATGAGCTTGCATTCGGAAGATGTTCAAGTTCTAGCTAGACATCAGATTCAATGTGACCCCACTTATGAGGTCTGTGCTAAATCATTTACTAGTGCTGTAGCACAAGTTGATAGACTGGGGTTGGCATCTGATAAGAGAGGAAGGGTAGAGACGGAATTGTTTGGTCCGTATGTTGGTAAGTCGCCTGATGAATGGAAGAGAGCTATGGAAGCAAGGAAGAAAAGCTCGAAGAAGCGCAGCAAACGCAGCAAAAAGGATTAAAGTCGTCACAAGTCAACACAAACCTAGGGGGATATTGTTAGGCCAGATTTTGGAAGGTTTGCGTTGTCTTGGATAATGTTAGTGTAATGTGTGGGTTTCGGCCTTAGTAGCCCATGTATTATGACCGCCCTATACAAGTATAAATAGGGGGTTTCTTTCTTATTTGGGGGTTGATTGTCTTGTGTAATTTTCAGCTATTGTGTACCAGACGTCTCTTTGAAGACGTGTGCACTTTATCAATAAAATCATTCTCTTTCAAGTTTCTTTCTTGTTCTTCACATTCAATCTTGTTTTCCGCACTCGATTGTTTGTTTGATACCCGGTAGAGAAGATTCTGGACTTACATGATGGAATGTTGTGATATTGTGTATGGAATTGGATTTTTGGTAGAGATTAAGTATGAGGGATGATAAGAGATTATTCCCAAGACTTGATTATATTTATATAGTCTCCATTTTGAATTATGGTCAAATCCCAAGTGAAACTCCTCTTAATGACCATATTTAGTTTAGTCAAAAGCTTTGGTCAAAGTCCCCATAATTTCGCTAAAAAATGATTTCTTTGACTTGACTAATAGCGCCCGTTGACGACGAACCTTCACCAATTTTTCCATTTTTTTATTTGTTTCTCCATCCCGAATCAGCCTACTTCAAATCCAAAACTTTGTTTAGCTCCCAAAATGCACATTAAGCTCCATTAGACCTGCAAAATGCAAACCATATCAAAGTAGTGCATCCAAAACCATAAAACCACATAAAAATGCAATCTTAAATATGAAAAATATTAGACTTTCAATCATGTATCACATCCCCACACTTATATTTTTGCTTGTCCCCAAGCAAACTAATTATACACTTTCACATTTGTCAAACACAACATGCACTCACCATCCTCATACAGTTTAGGTCTAAGGTCATACCTAGGGCTGTTCAAAACGCTCGACGCTCGCCGATCGCTCGCCGCTCGTTCGGAATTTGCTCAGAAATTGCTCGTTCGATTTTTTGCTCGGTTGTAAACGAGCCGATCGGCTTGGTTCGGTTTGTAAATGTTGGATCAGTTTGCTCTTTTTACTAAGTAAGAACTTGCTATCTTGACACTTAAGTGTTTAGCAAGTCCTTGTAAATCAGATTATAAGCACAGCGGAATGTTATAAGTTAAAGCAACACTTTTTACACTAAGGCAGAGTTATAACTCCCCCTTGATGTTTGAAACTAATAAATGACAAAGTATTTATTATGAATCTAAGTTGTAAATGAGAATTAGATACTTAGAGAGATTCACAATAAATACAGAAATGGAATAGAACAATGAGAGTGTTTGAAGGATTTTTCTGTTAAAAATCAATGTCTAAAATAGAAGGTTGAAGCCTCCTATTTATAGACGTTTACATGCATGTATCTTGCCCAAAAAGCAAGTACAGAAACAACAGTGACAAGTTGCACAAGTTGCAACATTGAAAGAAACAAATACAGCTAAAAGTAATAATAAACAACAAACTACTGATGCAAAAAGGCGGTGGGAAATATCTATTGCTAAGTGCTGATGAAGGACAACTACTGAAGAGTAGTTTTGTCTTCAGTACTTCTGAAGTGAACTTGTCTGGTTTGGACTTCAGAACTTCTGCAACTTCAGCACTTCTCATATCTTCTAATCAGCAGTTTCTTGTCTTCTCTTCAGTACTTCTATACTTAGCCAAAATGACAGAAGTGAATTAGACTAAGGTTTACAAAAGTGGTTTCACCAATCCTCTTTGTCCTAACAATCTCCCCCTGGATTGATGAAGCCAAAACCTTACTAATTCCTTATGTGTTTCTTCTGTCTTGAACAATCTTCCATATCTCTTTGTACATGGTGTTCTTGAGCTGGTTTAACTGACCATCAGATAGAGATCCTCTCTGTAGTTCTAGATGTTGAATTGTGAGCAGGTCTTGTGTTGACAGTTTCTTTAGATCACTGATCTTCTTGTAAGCCCTGCTTGAGAGGTCTCTTCTTGTCAACAGTACTGAGTTGTTATCAGTAAGTGACCATCTGATGATAGGGATCTTTGACTTGTTAAAGTCAGAAGAATAGGGAACCAGACTTGTCCCTTGGGTTGATGGTCCTGAGTGCTGGATGTCTTCAGTTTCAGATAGCCTCAGGTGGGATTCTCTTCCTTGTTGTTGTTGCATATCAGGCATCTGAACAGTTGGGAGATGGTGTTCAGTCACTACTCTGGTATGCAGCTTTTCTTTGATGGTCTTTTGTATTTGATAAGCAAAAGTGGAAGGATCCCTGAATTGTGTTAACAGAGGTTTCTCCTCAATGTCAAAATCTGAATGGACTATTAAACTTCCTTCAAGTAGTACCATTTTAAAATCAGTTTTGACATTGTCCTCTGCCTTCTTCTTCTGAGAAGCAGTTCTTCTAGATGCACCAGAAGTTCTAACTACTGATCTTGAAGGATCAGCAGTTTGAAACTTCTCAGGATTTGCAGCCTTGGCAGCCAAGTATTTTCTATAAGTATCCATCAGTCTTTCTTCTTTCCATCTGGATACTGAGGCTTTTGAACCATATCCTTCTGCTACTAACTCTTCTATTATCTGGGCTCTCTTGGCCTTTCCATCTTTGCTTGTGGCCACTTTGTCTGCAAGCAGTTGTGCTCTTCTTGTCAGCTCTTGCATAGAGAGTCCTTTGAGTGTAAAGGCTTTAGTCTTGCTGTTCTTGGTAATATAAGACACCAGTTGTTGTCTTTTATCTTGTTCAGCAATCTCATCAAGGCTAGCCTGCCTTTGTAGTTCAGCTGCATAAGCCTGAAGTTTTTCTTCATGGCTTAAATCCAAATCATCCCTTTCTTCCAGAGATTTCCAAATCTGATCTTCTCTGGCCTTCTTGTTGGCTGCAATTAAGCTCTTCTCTAGTAGTTCAGCTGATTGAGAGATAGGAGAAGGGTTTAATACAGTCATTGTAGTAACAGTTGTAGGCCTGATGGGATCAGATGTTGGTTGAATGGGAGCAGTGGTTCTGGAAGGTTCAGTTGTTTGAGGTTTGGAAGTGTTAACTTCTGATGTGCTGACAACTGCTGATGGTTTGTCAGCTACTGAAGGATTGTCTTCAGTACTTTCTGATTCTTCATCAGAAGTTTTGTCATCAGAAGTTTCTTCATTTTGCCTTAGGGATTCTTCAGATGTTTGGGTCTCATCTTCTTTCTCTGCAGCTTCAATTTCTTCTATTGAGACACCAAACTGTTTGGCCAATTTTTCTTTCCTGGCCTGATCTTTTTGATCTCTTTCAAGGAGTGCCACTCTTGCCCTTATCCTGGCTTGGAATGACTCCTTAGGTTCCCTGATCTTCTCCCCCTTTTTGGATTCATCAATTTTAACCCTTGAAGCAGAGGGTTGGGAGAATTGTCCTTGAAGATGAGCAATCTGTTTGCTGTTGAAGTCTATTTTGTTGGACAGATCGTTCATCTTTGTCTTGATCACTCCAAATTGGTTCTTGATGGACAGCTCCAAGTCAGCTGTATATGTTTGGAAGTGATTTCTGATGAGTGTATTCATCATGTGGTACAGGGGACCCTCTAGGCTGCATAGCTGGTTCAGGTCTATGCTTGTTTGCCCAGGGAATTGGGTAGGCATTTGTTGTGAAGGGGGTGTTTTTGGGAGATCCTCATGTTGTACAGAGGATGCCACTCTAGCGGTTTTAGGGATTGAGTGGGCTTTAACCTGTGCAGAGGTGACTGGCTTCTTGAGCCTGGATACCCCTGAAACAGGACCTTCAGAAAGTGCCGTCAATTCAGTAGTTTGAGTGTGTGAAACATCATCCAAACTAATGGAATCATCTGAATCCCTGATGTTGCCCTCAATGAGGACTGTCTCAGTTAAATCATGAGCTGAGCCCAACTCAGTTCTCTCATGAACCTCTTTTTCTTGGTACTGAGGATTTCCTACTTCAGGCATTAAGCCTTCATCAGTAGTTGCCACATCTGAGGTCTTAGCTATGTTACTTCTATCCTCAGATCCACCACTGGGTGGTAACTGAGTAGTAGCAGCCTCAGATGCCCCAAGAGTCTCTAAAATTGGGCTTAAAGACTCTGGTCCACCCTCATCTCTTGGGATAGGGCTAGAGATGTCCACATCCATGTCTGATATAGTAGTTATGTCCCCTGTTTGTTGTGGTTGTAGGGGACTGACATGATCAGATGGGACATTCTCTTTTAGCCCAGAGAGAAGTTTGGCAATTTCTATTGCCTCTTGTTCAGAAATTTGTGGGGTTGGTTCAGTAGTTTGGGCAATAGGTGGTGAAAGTTGTTGTTCAGCAGTTTCAAAAGAAGAGTGTGTTTGATATGTTTTTCTAAGTCTTTTTCTTTTGAATAAAACAGTTATGGGTGCTCTTGGTGGGGTTTGAGATGGATGAGACTGAGAGGGTGTTTCAGTCTCATCTATTTGAAGAGCAGAATGCTCATGAGCATGTTCAGGCATCTCAACCTCCTGAACAGCTTTTCTTTTGGGTTGGTGGGGTGTAGTTTTTGTTGGCTTGGGCTTTTTGGCTTTTGGTGGTGTGAGTTTGGAAGATGTGGGCTTCAGGGGGACTTGTTGTTGTTCTCCCTGATCATCTTCTGGCCAGGCAGCCGGTTTGTTATGCCTTGAGTATGCTTGTGATGTTAAGGATTTAAAGTTGAAATTTTTCCCACAAGCACCTCATTACCCAGTTCCCCTATTATGCATTGCATAATGAACCTTGGGTATAACAAAAACTTTTTCTTGGTATTATTGTGATGTAACACCAACTCATTGAAAAATAGTTTTGATGCCCTGAATTTAGTTTCATTCACAATGGAATGAAATATTGGTTGAAAAGTGGAGGGCATCTGGTCATAAGACCCTGTTTTTGGACTCAAACACATAATAATATAATGAAACAAAAGCTTGTATTTTGGTTCAAAATATTTTTTGAATATTGTAGCATGGGAGAGAGTACCTTGATAACCACACTCAGTCATGGTTAGATGAATATCAGTGTTAGCAACATGGTCAGGGGCAGTTACATCATCCAGACCCAGTCTTGTTGCTAGTGTGGCCGGTGTGATGGTCAGTTGTTTCCCTTTTATCCTTGAGTTTAGGGAAATGACCTCATCACCCATTGTAACCGTCTCAGCATTTGCCCAGAACTCATTCAGAGTTTCAGTGTGAATTGGTGGGTTTATTGTGAGAGCAGTAAAATATTGGGATTTGACGACAAGATCAATGATCTCATCGTATTGGGACCAGCCTTCTTGTTTTTCAAGAAAGGCCCTTTGATTGTGCCCCTGTTTTAGAACTAGAGCCATGTGGTTTGGGTTTTTGATCGAACAGTGGATTTGCAGGTATAGGTTATTGAGAGTGTTTTGAGAGAGAAGGAGGGATATTTTGAGTTTGAAAGGATAAGTGTGTAGAAAAGGTATTTATTAGAAGTTTTAACCGCTTGAATCTTCTTTATTAGAAGTTTTAAAACCGCCTTTGGTTAAAAATCTCTTTATCAGAGGTTTTAAACTGATTAGGTCAAACCTCTGATGATGGGAAAAGTCAGATTTGCCCTTTTGACTTAAACTGCTGATGAAGGATTACTTCATCAGTAGTTCCCATTTTCTCTTCAGCAGTTTTAACATCTGATGAGAAATGTTTTTATAAATACTTTATTCATAACTTCTGAAGGTTATTTTATCAGAAGTTACACACTTTTTCAGAAAATTATCCCCATACTGATGATTTTTGCTCATCAGTAGTTTCTCTCAAACTGATTTTGTTTTTCAGAAGTTTCGTTTCAGACTTTTGTCTTTTGTAAGTGAAAACCAGAAAAAAGAAGGAAAAGGTTAACTTGGATTCCACCAAGGTAAACAGGATGGAATCAAGGATGGAAAAAGGAAAAAGAAAATTTTGATGCATAACAGTAGTGATTGATGTAGAAGTTTGATGTAGAGTTGGGTAGAATCAAGTGTTAACTTGGATTCTAACTGATATGCAAAAAAAAATAAAAATAAAGTAAACACTTACAAATTTAGCATTCCAAGCATGGATACTAACTTCTGAAATGTTGATGTGTCAAGGGGTTTAGTGAAGATGTCAGCTATTTGATTAGCTGTTGCTACATGCTTCACCTCAATCTTGCCTTTTTCATAGCAATCTCTTATGAAATGGTACCTGATCTCAATATGTTTGGTTTTTGAGAACTGTACCGGATTTTGAATGATGCTAATGGCAGATTTGCTGTCTACAAACAAAGGTGTCTTGGTCTCTTTGATTCCATAATCAAGAAGTTGATATTGGAGCCATTGTATCTGTGATGTACAACTTGCAGCTGCAATGTATTCAGCTTCAGCAGTTGAAGTTGCAACAGATGTTTGCTTCTTTGATTGCCATGACACTAGACAGTTACCCAGGAATTGACAACCACCAGATGTTGACTTTCTTGTCATCTTACACCCTGCATAGTCACTATCTGAAAAAGCTGATAACTTGGTATTGCTTGAAGCAGGATACCAAATTCCCAGTGTTGGAGTTCCTTTCAGATATCTGAAAATTCTTTTGACTGCTATAAGGTGTGATTCCCTTGGTGCTGATTGATATCTAGCACAGACACATGTTGAAAACATAATATCTGGTCTAGAAGCAGTTAAATATAAAAGGGAACCTATCATACATCTGTACATGGTTTGATCAACCTGTTTTCCTTGATCATCAGGTTCAACTTGTGTGATTGGTGTCATGGGAGTGGAACATGATTTACAGTCATTTAAAGAAAATTTGTTCAATAATTCTTTAACATATTTTGATTGATGTATAAAAGTTCCATTTGTTTGTTGTTTGATCTGCAGTCCTAGAAAGTACTGCAGTTCTCCCATGGTACTCATCTCAAATTTTGATTGCATGAGTTTCTTAAAATCATCACACAGTTTTGTGTTTGTTGAACCAAAAATGATATCATCAACATAAATTTGAACAAGTAAGACATGATTTCCAACATGTTTAATGAAAAGTGTTTTATCAATGGCACCTCTTGTAAAGTTATTTTTGAGTAAAAAGGTGGAGAGTGTATCATACCAGGCTCTTGGAGCCTGTTTGAGCCCATAAAGAGCTTTGTCCAGTCTGTACACCCACTCAGGATGAGAAGGATCCTCAAACCCAGGTGGCTGACAGACATACACCTCCTCTTTGATTTTTCCATACAAAAATGCACTTTTCACATCCATTTGATAAACTTTAATTTTGTTGGAAATGGCATAGGCCAGAAATAACCTGATGGCCTCAAGCCTTGCAACTAGAGCAAAGGTTTCATCATAGTCAATTCCCTCTTCTTGAGAGTACCCTTGAACTACCAGTCTTGCCTTGTTCTTGATTATCATACCAGCTTCATCTTGTTTGTTCCTGAAAACCCATCTTGTACCAATTGGTTGCTTGTTTTGAGGTAAAGGACAGATTTCCCAGACCTGTTGCTTGTTGAACTGAAGCAGTTCATCTTGCATAGCTTGCACCCAATTATTGTCTTTGAGGGCTTCCTGGTACTTCTTTGGTTCCAACTGTGAAATAAAGGCTGAGAATAGGCAAAAGTTGGAGAGCTGGTTTCTGGTAAGAACACCTGTAGCTATATCACCCATGATTTGATCAAGTGGATGATCTCTGTGTTCAATCAGTTGTTGTAAACCACTGACAGGTGTAGGTGGCTCTTGTTCTTCAAACAAACTACTAAGGTCTATAATATCTGGTTCAGCAGTTTCAGCTTCTTCAGTAGTTGCAGGTGCTGAAGCAGATGTTTGAGTTTGGCCTTCAGTATTTGTTTGATCAGAAGTTTGAAAAACTTCTGATGGTGTTGTAGTTGACTTAATGACTGTTTGAGGAGTCCATGGTGTAGGATCCTCATCTTCAAACCTTTGATCACCATAATAAGTAGGTTTGGAAGAAGTAACAGTCTTTTCAGGTCCAAAGTGAAAGTTGTCAAGGTCAAAGAGTTCAGCAGGATGTGCTGGAATAAGAGTGTGTTTTGACTCATTGAACTTGACATTCAATGTTTCTTCTACTATCCTGGTGTGAGAATTAAAAACCTTGTAGGCTTTTCTAGTTGAAGAGTAACCAAGAAAGTAACCTGAGTCAACTTTGGCAGCAAACTTTGAAATAGATTCCTTGATGTTCAAGATGAAACATTGACACCCAAAAGCCCTGAAAAAGGAGATAAGGGGCTTCATGCCATGAAGAACTTCATAGGCAGTCTTGGAATGTCTCTTGACCACAAGAACTCTATTCTGAACATAACATGATGTGTTAACTGCTTCTGCCCAAAAGTACAATGGCAGTCCAGAATCAGCTAACATTGTTCTTGCTCCTTCTATCAATGTTCTGTTCTTCCTTTCTACTACACCATTTTGTTCAGGAGTTCTGGGAACACTGTATTGTCTAATAATCCCTTTAGACAAACAGAATTCATCCAGAGTTTTGTTCCTGAACTCTGTCCCATTGTCACTTCTAATGGCTTTGACAGATAGAGAGTATTGTTTCTCTACTTGTAGAATGAAGAACTTGATGATTTCAGCAGCCTCATCCTTGGAAAATAAGAAGAATACCCATGTGAATCTTGAGTAGTCATCAATGATGACTAAGCAGTACTTCTTTTTACCAAGGCTCATAATCTTGATAGGTCCAAATAAGTCCATATGGAGTAGTTGAAGACATGCAGTTGTTTTTGATTCTTCAATAGACTTATAGGAAGACTTATGCTGTTTTCCCTTTAAACAGGATACACAGTGTTCTTGACACTGGTATACTTTCAAAGGTAGACCTCTGACCAAGCCCATTTTTGTGACTTTATTTATGGTTTTAAAGTTCACATGGCCAAGTCTCCTGTGCCAGAGATCTGTTTCTGAAGTTGATGCCCTTGAGAAGAAACAGGCAGTGTTGTTCAATACTTTGTCTTTCTCAATGTCTACTGCATAGACATTGCCACATCTTTTGGCAATCAGCAAAGTATGATCTTCTATAATCTTCTCTATCAACTTCTGGCCTTCTGGTGAAATGATCTTGCAAGCTGTCTTTGTGAAAAAGGAAGAATATCCTTTA
The DNA here is from genome assembly GCA_028751855.1 of Ambrosia trifida. Taxonomy (NCBI): domain Eukaryota; kingdom Viridiplantae; phylum Streptophyta; class Magnoliopsida; order Asterales; family Asteraceae; genus Ambrosia; species Ambrosia trifida. The sequence continues at coordinate 43,938,429 of CM054125.1, forward strand.
TCACACATTTGTGACACGCTCAGCAAGTTGTATTCAAGGTTTTCCACCAGATTGACCTTATCAAACTGTATTTTGCCAGAGGAGACATTGCCATGTCCTAGCACATATCCCTTAGCATTGTTCCCAAAGGATACAGATCCTTCTCTTTGGCTGATAAAATTGTTTATCAGGTATCTGCATCCAGTCATGTGCATAGAGCCTCCACTATCAACATACCATATGCTGTTTAAGCCCCTGGAAACTCTCTGCACATAAAAGCAAATTAGTTAGATTTGGAACCCAAGCCTGTTTGGCTTTGGGTTTGCTCTTGAGAACTTTTACAGTTTGTTCTTGACCAGGTTGAGAAATCCATGTCTTTTTGGCAATGGATTTTTCATTAAGAACCATGGTGGTATCCTTTTTAGGACCACCATCAACCTTGGTCATCAGTAGTTCTACCATGTTCTTTAGATTTTGAATCTCAGCAGTTTGTGAAACTGCTGATGATTCTGGTCTAACTACTGACAAGGAATTTTGAGAAAAAGATTTTGGTTGAGATTTTATCTTTTTCTGAGAAAAGGTGTTTTCAGGTTGTTGTTTCTTGGGTTTAAAGACTCTTTCATAATCATTTCTGATTTGATTTCCCACAACCTGTTGTTTAAATTTTTGATTGAACTGAATTCCTTTTCTGTATCTACAAAATTCAGTTTTGTGGTTGAACAGGCCACAAATTTCACATTCTTTTGCCTTTTGTTTTTGATCTAAAGGCAAATTTCTGACATTTGTGAAGAGATTTTGCTCATCAGTAGTTTTCAGGGTCTCAACTCCTGGTGTAGATGAAACTACTGATGGCTTGTTGTCAGTTTTTGTAAATACTTCTGAAGTACTTTCTTTAAAAATGCCAGGATTTCTGTTTAGAAAGTTTTCATGGAAAGATGTGCATTCTTTCCCTTCAGAAGTTTCATTTGAAACAATTCTTCTCCCATCTTCAGTAGTTTTGGGAGAAAAATCTGTTGGTGTTTCAACATGATGGTATCCTATGCCAAACTTAACATTTGAAGCACTTTGTTTGTTTAGCAATAATTGATACCCCCTACAAGATTCCACCCATTTTTCACAAGTGATCCTGGTGTCAGCAAGCTCTTGTCTGACATCTCCCAGGTCATTTAGCATCATTTTGATTTGTGCTTGGGTTTCAATAGCAGAGTCAGTTAATTTAGAAACTTCTTTTGTTTTAGCACACAGTTTTCTTTCTAAATCACATTTTATCTGTGTGTATTTTCTTTCTAAATCATTGGCTTTGCCTTGTAGGTGCAGGTTTGTCTCTCTTATGAGAGCAAAAGTTTCTTTGCAAGAGTTTGAGCAAAGTTTTGTCAAAGATTCTTTTGATACCTGAGACAGTGCAGATTTTGAAGTACAGCCTTCAAATGCCATTAAGGCAAAGTTCTTTCTGCCATTGTCTGGTTCTCCCCAGTTGATGTCAAACACTCTGTTGTCTGCATCAGGATTGCACTCTGTGGTGTCATAAGGGAGACTGCTCCAGTCAACATACCCTGAGGTAAAGAGACTTTGTTGAGGGGGTTGTTGAGGCTGTGGAGGAAGTTGAGCAGCTGGAAAGGGAGGGATTGATTGTTGGCTCTGCATCTGTTGAGCAGGCACTTGAACATATTGTACTTGAGGCATATATTGCTGTTGAGGAGCTTGTGCCTGTACAAAATGAGCACTCCCTTGAGTTCCATTGTTCCTATTATAATTGGGGTTATAGTTATTTCCAGATTGTGATTGGTTAAAGCTAGAGCTTCTACACTCTCTAGCAAAGTGTCCCAACTTCTGACACTTGTGACATCTCAGTTTAGATTTGTCAAAACCAATTTTTGTATTACTGGTCAATCCTGGAAATTTCCTTCCTGACCTTTTATAAAACTTGTTAGTTTTAATGCTTAGCATGGCCAGTTGGTGTAATATGTCCATTTCTTCTAAGTCATCACTGCTAAAAATTTTCAAATCATCCATGATAAAACATAGATTATCAGCAGTTTGACTTTGGTCATCATTGTCATAACCTGGGAAAGATCTTTCTGATGAGATCCCAGTGGTTATGTCAATATTGTCATAAGATCCATAGGAACAAGTTGGTGAATCTTGTCCCAAAAGTGTTGTACTACCTGGTAGGTAGTCATCAGCAGTTTTACCAGAAGTTTGTAATTTCTTCTTTTGATCGATTTCTCTCTCAAAAGTAAGTAATCTCCCATGGAGTTTTGTAAGAGTGAGGGGGCTAAAATCTGGTGAGGATCTTAAGACAATGGAGTAAGTTTCCCATTTGTCAGGTAAAGACCTTAAAAATCTATGTAACATAGATACTGTTGTATAGGTCTGACCATTTAACTTTAGCTCAGAGATTAATGAGGAGAATCTTTCAAATTGTTGAGTCAAAGTTTCCCCATTAATATAAGCAAATGTTTCATATTGTTGAGCTAAAATTTCTCTGGTGTTGGCAATCACCTCTTCAGTTCCTCCAAACTGTTCTTTAAGACAGTCCCAAAGTTCTTTGGCACTTTCACAATGTAAAAGGCCAGAGTATATTTCATTTGGGAGAGCCATTGCCAACATAGAGAATGCTTTTGCATCTAGCTCAAGTTTTAGGAAATCCTCATCTGTATAGTCTTTGGGATCCTTTGGAATCCCTTCTTTAGTTTCAAGATTTATATTTACTGGTTTGTGAGGACCATATATCACAGATCTCCAACAACCTGTGTTGGTTTGTGACAAGGTATGTGCCATTCTCTTTTGCCATATATTGTACTCATTTCTCACAAGCATGGCAGGTTTGGTGGCAGAACCAGTATTATGTGGATCCATTTTTAAAGAGTATAGATTTGTCAGATGACTCTTTTAAGTGATGGATATTGATAAAAAGTGAACTTTTGATCTTTTTATTGAATATCAATAAGAGCTTTGTGTCTGATTCTCAATTTGTTAGATTGATATGTGATCAGATAAACCAAAGCTCTGATACCAATTGTTGGATCAGTTTGCTCTTTTTACTAAGTAAGAACTTGCTATCTTGACACTTAAGTGTTTAGCAAGTCCTTGTAAATCAGATTATAAGCACAGCGGAATGTTATAAGTTAAAGCAACACTTTTTACACTAAGGCAGAGTTATAACTCCCCCTTGATGTTTGAAACTAATAAATGACAAAGTATTTATTATGAATCTAAGTTGTAAATGAGAATTAGATACTTAGAGAGATTCACAATAAATACAGAAATGGAATAGAACAATGAGAGTGTTTGAAGGATTTTTATGTTAAAAATCAATGTCTAAAATAGAAGGTTGAAGCCTCCTATTTATAGACGTTTACATGCATGTATCTTGCCCAAAAAGCAAGTACAGAAACAACAGTGACAAGTTGAACAAGTTGCAACATTGAAAGAAACAAATACAGCTAAAAGTAATAATAAACAACAAACTACTGATGCAAAAAGGCGGTGGGAAATATCTATTGCTAAGTGCTGATGAAGGACAACTACTGAAGAGTAGTTTTGTCTTCAGTACTTCTGAAGTGAACTTGTCTGGTTTGGACTTCAGAACTTCTGCAACTTCAGCACTTCTCATATCTTCTAATCAGCAGTTTCTTGTCTTCTCTTCAGTACTTCTATACTTAGCCAAAATGACAGAAGTGAATTAGACTAAGGTTTACAAAAGTGGTTTCACTAATCCTCTTTGTCCTAACAGTAAACGAGCCAAGCACGAGCAAAGGTCCGCTCGGCTCGGTTCGGCTCGATATAATTTTTATTAATTTATTATATATATACACATTAATTACATTTATATTTATAGTTTTATAAATGCCACTCTATTGGGTTTGACTCAATATATGCATATATACAATTATATTTATAGTTGTTGGCTTAGTCAACCCAATGATAACTTAACACTAACTTTAATTGTAAAACCCTAAGTCGTGAAAAAACATGTTTGACTTTATATTCCCATTAGTTGTCCACCATCAATCATCTCCAGCTATCAACCTACGCCAGAATTGTTACTTGTAGTATACTCATCACCTTACTGGTTTCAACTAGAGCCTCATTCTCGAACGGTCGAATCTCAGTCATCACTAGGCAGCGAGAAATATTAAAGGAAACATCCCAAATTTATGGTTGTCCAAAAACACTCGCCGCTCGTCGCTCGCTCGAAAAAATGTGCGCTCGAACAATGCTCGCTCGGTTTTCGGATCGATTGTAAACGAGCCGATCGGCTTGGTTCGGTTTGTAAATGAGCCAAGCACGAGCAAAGGTCCGCTCGGTTCGGCTCGGCTCGTGAACAGCCCTATACCCGGTTCCTATATTTTCTACAATCATGACTACCCAACTTTCAATGATTCATTCTTTTAAAACTCAAGTGGTTACCCAAGATTAGCCTTCCTTCTAAAGCAATAAACCACACACACATCCCTCACAATGTTCTCTCCACTCGGTTTAATTGACTAGAATTGATGCACTAGTATATAAATGTGGTACATTCAAAACCGATTATAATGCATGTTAGTGTGTACTTGCAACTTAATCGCACTTAACCAAATTACACAAAAATAAACACAAGTCAAAAGGTCTTTGAAGGGTTGTAATGTGGCTGGGCGAAGGGTATGGATGGGATATTTAAAGTGACTAAGGTGATGAAAATTCAACTTTTATTACATCAAAGAAACTAATCAAAACTAACAAACTAGCTCAACTACAAGGCAATGATGCGCCTTTTTATTCAACGACTAACTAGGGCATCTTTTTTTTGTGTTTTTCTTTAATACACTTCGCTCTTTTTCAATACTTTTGCAGAATTGTTTTAATAGCAACATTGCTAACTATTTACAATACAAAGATATATCCTAAAATCGAATTTTCATCACTCGGGTTTAAAATTAAAAAGGCTAAACGGGTCAAATGGGTTAAATTGGGTGGTTAAATGAAAAGGTTAAGGCTCAAGATTGGTTAACTAAGGGATATTGTAACGGGTAAGGGAAGATAGAAATGGTTTGAAAATAAAAAGGTTTATCCTAATGCCTTAATCGTTCTTATGTTCACAATTGGTCTAGGGCGGTAAACGTATTAAAGGTGCAAGTTCTACCGTATGCAAATATAATGGTACACTCAATTCAAAATAACACAACATGCAAAAATAAATAGAATTTTATAGAGCATAACATGTTGTGGTGGCTCAATATCTCAAATGGAAAGATAGGTAGGTATGTGACATATGTGTAGCAAATCAACCTTTCAAGCAAACTACTCTCAAATAACAACCCGTAATTCTTTTTACCAAAACTAGTTGAGAGTTATCATGCGAATTTTTCATAACCTAACCATGACAAAAGACCAAAATGGTTCATACCATCCCGTGTTAGTTACTTGCGTTTTTAGAATGCTTAAACGAGGACATTTTTTGAAAAATTTTCAAATTTTCTCCCTCATCCCACACCTAGAGTCCAACATTGTCCTCAATTTGTAGTTTTTAAATGGAGGTATTTCAAAATGCTTAAGTTTTTCTTCTCTCTCCACACTTAGAGTCCACATTGTCCTCAATGTGTAGGGAAAGCTTTCAAAGTGTGCAAGGGAATGTGATAAAACCATTTCCAAAAATTCACCCCGGTTTAAATGAACAAAAACACACAAAATAAATAAAAACGCACCACACAAAATAAAACCCTCAAACAAAAATATAATGATCATGCCCAAGCAATTAAAATAAGAATGGGAAGAGTACATGGACCTGATCAATGGGTTGCCTCCCAGAAGCGCTAAGTTTATGGGTCTTCATCCAGACCGTGCCTACTTTGTCTTTCAAGGTGATCTAAGCGCGCATTTGCCTACCGAGTTCCCAATGTATGCTCGGTAGTTTACATGCCATGTCCAAAGATGCTTCACTAGTATCGGCATGTACAGTTTATAATTGTTATGGATCCACTTAAATATAACTTGCCCAAAATCTCGCAAGCCAACCTTCCTAATAGTGGGTACCAAACTCACTAATTCATCAAGAAAGACCATGTCTTCATCAAGGTTTAAACAATCAATTTCTTGTATTGGAAGACTTGTAACCTCTTCTTTAGCCATGGTAGATTCAATCCTTAAATCCTCAATCACTTGAGGGATTGGTGTGGTATTAACCTCCACAACCTCTTCCTAAATTTATGACAATATCCACTCGTGTTTTGCTTGACATTTTTCAATAGTTGATAAGACGGAATAAGCTTTATCTTTTTTCCTTTCATGGCATTGAATATCGTACTTGAAACTCAACCATTTTAACCTATATTCTCTTGATTGATGAGGTTGTGCTAATTCTTGATCAACTTTAGAAAGTTGTACTCTTCTCATAATCTGATCAAGACTGCTTTGATTTGACTAATGTTGTTGCTCATATTCATCATTTACTAGTGTTGGTTATCTTGAAGGTTTGGAGGAAGAGCAGCTTCTTCATAGAATAGGACCGGAGTGTTCTCCCATCTTTCATAATCCACAAAATACTTCCGTGCCACCTCCTTTTTCTTCACACGCTTTGGACGATTTTCCAATGCGTGACGCGGATCTCCACAAAACACACATGTGTTGAGAGTTATATACATGGTCAAAACGTTTGACCTTCTATTATCTGTAAAAGAAATATTCTACACGAACAACTAAACCCAAAGTGAAATCTAATAAAAATAAATATACCTAAAAAATAAAAATACGTTTCTTTTTTTTAGAATTTTAAAACAACTAAATATACACACAAATAAACAAATAATGCAATACGAAGCGCACTAGCTCCCTGGCAATGAGGCCTTTTGATTACCTTGTCGTCCGAGGTCATGCAAAACCTAAATAACCTAGGTAGCTAGGATAAGTAGGGTATCGAATCCACGAGGAGCATGTGGTTAGCGTCACACTAGTTGTTTGTTTGTTTAAGATATTTACAAAATAAGTATGCAAAACAATTATGAAGTTTATAGCTTTTGATCATTCAAGATATTGATTTGAAAGTTTGTGAACCAACAAGTGATTTTGTAATATCCGGGAACCAAGCGTACACTTTTCTAGTTGGCTTTACTGTTTACTTGCTTTACTGTTTACTTGTTGAATTTCGGGACAAAATTCTTTTCAACTTGAGGATGATGTGATACCCCGCAAATTCAGGTTCTCACTTTAACTAAACTCTAGTTACGTTCCTTGCATTATACTTAACTAGGGTTAGCTAGATAGGACACACGTGCATTGTTGTGAGTTAATATCGGGTTACATGATTAGTGAACCTCGGACGTTGGTGAATAATGAATTTATGTGTCTCTGTGATAATTGACAAACTTATGTGAAAACCATACGTGATTGTGTGAACCTAAACCGTATACGTTAATAAAAATCACTAAAAGTAGAGTATGAGGTTGATTAGGTTCTTAACGCATGGGGTTGCACTTGTTACGGTCCGAAATAATGAAAACGTCGAAGGATAACGCGTCGGGTGACGAAACGAGACACGCACGCGGGCCTCGGGCCTGTGAGCGGCCGCTCACAGGGCCCGAGCGGCCGCTCGGTTTAATCTGACGGGTCTAAACCGCCTTTCACACCTATTTAAGCAACCTTAACCCCCATGTAACCCCTAAACTCAACCCTAATCGCCCCCTTACTGCCCCACACGAAATATTAACCCTAAAACTCCTGCTAAGGCTCAAGATCATCAATTGGGAAGCTCCAAAGGCGCACGGTTGATCGAATCGAAGAGCTAAGGGTATAACCTTTGATTCCATACACTTTTATCTTATGTTTTTGTTATAAAAATCATGTAACAAAGTTTGTCCAGGTCTGAAAGTTTTTAATAATCATTAAAACATGAGGTTTTTGAAGATTAAACGGATTAAACATAATAATAAACGATTAGTAACATCATAGGATACTTGTTGCGCAAGTTATTGATGTTTAGGTCATTAAAGTTGTGATCTTTGCATGATTGGTAGTAGAATCTGATCAAAATAAGTATTAGGGATGTTGGGTAATGATTATTGATGATTGTTGATTGTTTTTATGCACCCGGTAGTCGATTAAAGTATGATTTAGGCGAAACTAAAATCTGGACAGAATGATTAGACGAACTTGTAGGAGCTGTAACACGACCTTAACATAATGATTTTGGTATTTTCTTTACATGGTTGAATCAAACTTGGTCTTAGCTTTTCATAATGGGTAAAATCAAGTGTTTTGGACGTCGGTTGAGTCGTTTTTGTAATTTTCATTGAAAATAGGTCAGGTCAGAATTTCAGGTATCAAACTGAGTCAACTTTGAGACATCATAACTCAAGTTTTATAAAGAGTTGGGTTGTGAAATTTTTACAGAAGGTTAATATTGGAGTAATATGAGTTTTCCAAGTAGATTCATCCCGTTTGGATGAATACACAATTTTTGGGAATTAATTTACCAAACTGACCTGTTAGGAAGGTTTCCTGAACATAGCTGTATTAGACGAATTATAATTATTTTTGTGTTTGGATTTAAGACAAAAAAAAAATAGGTATTGTTAAGTGAAATCCAAAAATAATTCAGTAAAAATTTGGGAGGTTAACTCACTGATTTGCTATTTTAAATAAATTCGTTTTGATGGCGCACAATCTGTCCTGAAAACACAGATTGTGTATTATGTGCTTATGTGATTAATTGAGGTCTTAGGTGGTATTGAATTGACATGTAACTGAAGTACACTTGTCTGAGACACATACGGAATGTAGAAACTAATTGTAACCAACACATTCACCAACGAGTCCGTAGGGTTTACTATTTCATGTAGAATCACTAAGCGTCACATACACACTTTTGAACGTTTAAAACGCCTTGGACAAACGAGTTATGTGGTGTAGCGATATTACGCCTATACTCACTTAGTGACACTTATGTTAGGGTGTCGGTAGCATACTTTACTTGCGGTTCGGACTTCTTTTGCTTGCACATCAAGGTGAGTTTCACTACTCTTTTTCTCAAAAGCATGCGTCTCAGGTTGCGACAACTTACTTAACTTTTCTAGTCCAATTTGGGACTACTCAGGTTTTGACTCCTTGTGTGGGTCGGGTTTTACGATTCCTTGTGTGGATCGGGTTTTCGGTCAGTTTAAAACTTATTGGTCCTTTGTAATCTAAACACTCTATCATTTAAAACCCTTGCATATTATTGGGTTAATCGCTGGAGGCGAACGGGGTATTAGTTGATAGCGCTATTAGGTTGATGCAGCAACCTCATATCTGAGGTGCTTGAGGCACGGGCGTGAACTTCTGACCACAATTTCCGACTGGTGTTGATAGACGCCAGTCATTGAGGCAAATAACTATTTTCCTGAAGGTTTCCCAATAATTTTGTTTAGTTACATTGAGTGGGCTAGCTACCCCTGACACACTTAAACTGATAACTCTTTAACTTTTTGGGTCTGGAGGAACTACGTTATTACTTGGTTACGTGGTTTTGGAAACCGGTGCATTTTATACGTGTTTGCTTTACTTTGTGAACTCACCAGCTTTATGTTGACATACGATTTACATGCTTTTGCAGGTAGTTAGCTTCCGGTGCCAGGATTAGAAAGCGCTGTACACTTCACTGCATTTGGGGTCTTGGGCATACACATAAATTACATATTATGCTTTTACATTTTCTTTCATATGGCTTTAATTTGGGCGCGTTGTTTTGCGCACGGTTTTCAAAAGGTTTTAAATTTGGTTTACGCTTCCGCAGCATAACTAAACTTGGTTTTTGAAAACGAACTAAATGGTTTGGGCATTTAGAGTTCGTTCATGTGACTTATGGCTATGGGATCCTGGTTTGTCATGCGCCTCGCGGTATAAACCCCGCAGTGGAAATTTGAGGGTGTGACAGGTTGGTATCAGAGCCATTGGTTATAGTGAACTAGGACTGCATGTTGAGTCTAGTCTATAATCGTCATAGCATAAGTACACTCACAACTTAAGTGCACAACTAGCCTTTAGCTACATATATCTACAACATATGATTTCGGGAGATATGTTATCTTCTAGTTCTAGACTTAATTCTTAACACATCAATGGTGGGTACCTAGGGTTACACCAGGTGGCGCATTACTGGGAGTAATATCCTAACTAACCTCATGGACGAGGAGACAACAATAGTACAAGGGAGGGAGCCCTTGCGAGCGTTGTGGCGCACCTACACAGGAAGCTGCACGATGCGCATGACGTGGTACCATTGAATCAACTATGAAGGAATTCGAATACTGAGACTTATCTTTTGTCACTTAGCAAGGAGACAATTAGTTTTAGTTCCTTGTTACTTGATCCTTCTTACTCCCATTCGAAACACAGACGGGACTGGGTTACGCATATAGAACTTATTTCTTACCTTAGTACCTTACGCCTAGTATGAGCGGGCGAACGTATGACTGCATATCCTTGTTTTCTCATGAGCATATGGTAGGTTCAGGGGAACACATTAGATTGGGGCTTGTTACACACACTCTTGGGGAGTTATGTAAAGCCTGCGACGTAGTGCAACATCACAAGGGAAGATGAAACCTACTAATGGCTGATAGCCACGATTGGAGGAACGAGTGGTACAGCTTACCACTAAACAGGTTTACATAGGACTAGAGAAGGAGATTATACGTGATGAGAACTATATAACACTGACACCAATAAAGAGGAGGAAGAAGGGGAAACTGAGCAAGACGAGCATATGGAAGTGAAGATGAAGGCTCTACTACCTAGACAGAGCATGGCGACGATTGGCTCTTACCTTTTCTTACCTGTATTTTCTTTTCTTATTCCCTTGTTAACTTAGATAAGACTGAGTTTTTATGATCAACGATAGGGTGGTGGAGGCCCTCGCATCTTCCAAGCTAGTAAAGATCTATTTTGCTAAATCGTTCTTTTCCTCTGACTTCCACATTTAAACTTTCTTATTTCTCGAACGCACATGTCACAACAATAACCTGCCATTATATCTTCAAGCCTTTTATTGATCGTAATCCTCAACAACTCCAACGGAACTGAAGGCGACCGTCTGATTTCTTCAATAGTGTAAGTCTTTGCCATGTGCATTGGCCCCAGGCTGGATGGGGTAATGTATGCTACATGCACACTCGATGAGTTACAAATACCTGGAAGGAGAACGTAACACCCTGTGGTGAAATCTAGAAATTTGGTTATATAAAGACGGATGGGTCTGAGATCGACGCCTACACTACCAAGCTACAGGAGATAGCCACTATAGGCTCAAATCTATTTAACCTACCTTACAAATGGATCGAACTTTATACCGAAAGGGTGGGCCCCTCAAATTCATGGCTTGGCCACTGCAGCTCACCTATAAATCTTTCACTTGACTCGCAAACTCACTGACGAGGTTGCCGACCATGGTACTTTTCCGAAGCATGGTGCTTCATTTTCTACTTTTGGTGATAACAAGAGGACGTGGGATAGTGTGAGGTATAAGTCCTGCAACAACAACAATCATAATGGTAGCAACAACAACGGGAGCTCGGGGAAGAGCATTTGGATTGGCCTCGGGGAAGCTAGGACTGTTAACAGTGTCGTGATGGATACGTGTTCCTCGAATGACACTCTTGCTTCAATCTTATATGATGCGGTGCGGACTATAGTTTTGTTCCATCAAAACCTAGTAAACAATTAGGGATGGTTCCTACTCTTCTAGATACCCCATACTCTATTGAACTGGCTGATGGGAAGCCTGTCGAGGTAACCCATATACATCGTGACTGTAAGCTTGAGTTGAACAGGCAATTGTTTGCCATCAACCTCTTACCTATCACCCTAGGTAGCTTTGATCTCGTGGTTGGCATGGACTGGTTGTCCAAGCAACACGCGGAAATTCTCTGTCAGGAGAAAAATTGTTCGCATTCCCCTCCCAAGTGGAGAACTTTTATCCATACAGGGTGATCGAGGTGGTGCCATTGGTGGGCATCATCTCCTATCTGAAGGCCCAGAAGTGTATTCGCAAGGGTTGTCCGGCCATTTTGGTTAACATATCTGACACTCGAGCTGAAACTGAAACTAAGATTGAGAAACACCCTAGTGATCCGAGATTTCCCAGATATATCCCCAGAGGAACCACCTAGACTTCCACTTGTTTGTCAATGGGAGTTTCAAAATGATCTTGTACCTGGAGCAGCTCCAGTTGCACGTGCACCATATCGCCTAGCACCAGGCGAACCTCAAGAACTGTCTACCCAACTCCAAGAGCTATTGGATAGGGGCTTTATTAGACCTAGTTCTTCGCCATGAGGAGCTCCAGTTCTGTTTGTTGAAAATAAAGATGGGAGTTTTCGCAGGTGTATTGATTATCGGGAGTTGAACAAAGTGACGATTAGGAACCGCTACGCTTTGCCTCATAGCGATGAGTTGTTCGACCAACTGTAAGGGTCGAGTTTCTATTCTATGATTGACTTGAGGTCAGGATACCATCAGCTGAGAGTCGGAGAGGAGGATGTGGCTAGGACAACCTTTCGAACTCGTTATGGACATTATGAGTTTTTGGTGATGCCATTTGGATGCACCGGCTGTGTTCATTGTTCCAATGAACCATGTGTGCAAACCCTATTTGGACAAATTCGTCATAGTGTTCATAGATGACATATTGATTTATTCCAAGAGCAGGGAAGAGCACGAGCAGCACCAGCGGTTAACCTTGGAACTACTGAGAAATGAGCAGCTGTATGCAAAGTTTTTTAAAATGTGATTTTTGGATTCGAGAAGTCCAATTCCTTGGGCATGTGGTCAACGAGGCAGGAATACAGGTGGACCCAGCCAAGATTGACGCCATCAAAAAGTGGGAGGCTCCTAGGACCCCTACTGAAATGCGCCAATTTCTTGGTCTCACAGGATACTATCGCAGATTTATTGAGGGATTTTCTAAGATCGCTCAACCTCTCACCGCCCTAACACGGAAAGGTATTACTTACAAGTGGGGAGATGCCCAAGAAACTGCCTTTTAGCTACTAAAGTCAAAACTTTGCAGTGCACCGATACTATCGTTGCCTGAGGGTACAGAGGACTTTGTAGTATACTATGATGCGTCTATCCAAGGCTTAGGGTGTGTACTGATGCAACGTGATAAGGTAATCGCATATGAATCGTGACAATTGAAGTTCCATGAGAAGAATTACCCCACTCATGATTTGGAACTGGGAGCGGTGGTTTTCACTCTCCAAAAATCTGAAGACACTACCTCTATGGAACAAAGTGCACAATTTTCACTGATCGCAAGAGCCTTCAGCATATAATTGATTAGAAGGTGCTGAACATACGACAACGTCGCTGGGTTGAACTTTTGAATGATTATGACTGTGCCATCAAATTTCATCCAGGGAAAGCTAATGTAGTAGCTGATGCCCTCAACCGAAAGGAAACGGAACCTAAACGGGTGCGACCTTTACAACCCACTATAAATTCTAATCTTCCTGATAAGGTAAGCCCAGGGCGAGGCTTGAAAGAAGAAAACATCAGGCTTGAAACTTTACATGGTGCTGGTAAGCACTTGGAACGGAAGACGGGTGGTCTTCAGTACTTCATGGATCGAGTCTGGATACCATGATTTGGGGATCTCAGACAACTGGTGCTTGATGAAGCACATACCTCTCGCTATTCGGTACATCCTGGTTTGGACAAGATGTACCAAGATCTAAAGACTCCTTACTGGTGGCCAAACATGAAAGCTGAGATAGCCACTTATGTTAGTAAGTGCTTGACTTGTGCGAAGATTAAGATTGAATATCAAAAACCTTCAGGCCTACTCAAACAACCAGAAATTCCTATGTTGAAATGGGATGAAATTTCCATGGATTCTATTACAAAGCTTCCTAGAACGCCAACAGGCCATAACATGGTTTGGGTTATCGTGGATCGTTTAACCAAATCGGCCCGCTTTCTGGCAATAAAGGAAACGGACTCATTGGAGAAACTAGCAAACCTTTACATCAAGGAGATAGTCTCTAGGCATGGGGTGCCTACTTCTATAATATCTGATAGCGATGCGCGATTCACTTCTCATTTTTGGACTACTCTCCTAAAACGCTTTGGGGACTCGCTTAGAATGAGCACAGCCTATCACCCACAGACGGATGGACAGAGTGAACGTACCATCCAAACATTGGAAGATCTGCTACGAGCGTGCGTGGTGGATTTTGGAAACAGTTGGGATAAGCACTTGCCTTTAATTGAATTCTCGTATAACAACAGCTATCACACTTCGAAACAGTGTGCGCCTTTTGAGGCACTTTATGGACGCAAGTGTAGGTCTCCCATCTGTTGGACTGAGGTTGGGGATAGCCAACTAACAGGTCCCGAACTCGTGCACGAAACTTCTGAGAGGATAGTACCAATCAGAAACCGGATGGCTGCTGCTCGGGATCGATAGAAAAGCTACGCTGATAAGCGTAGGAAACCTTTTGGAGTTCCAGGTTGGGGACAAGATTCTATTGAAGGTGTCACCTTGAAAGGGGTGATACGCTTTGGGAAACGGGGAAGTTGAACCCACGATACGTTGGACCATTCGGGATTGTCAAAAGGATTGGTCCGGTAGCTTACAAGTTAAACCTGCCTAATGAACTTAATGGGGTACACGATGTACTCCACGTACCAAATATAAAGAAATGCTTATCAGATGCGACACTGGTAGTGCCACTGGAGGAGATCCAGGTGGACGATCAGCTACGGTTCGTAGAAGAACCAGTGGAGATTCTTGAGCAGGGCGTCAAGAAACTCAGACAAAGAACTATACCTATTGTTAAGGTACGGTGGAATTCCCGTCTAGGATCGGAATACACGTGGGAGCGCAGAGATCAGATGCGGCTCAAATACCCACACCTCTTTACTGAACCTGAACCTGTGCATAGATCAAATGCCGAACATAAAGCAGCTCGCTCAAAGTGAATTTCGGGGCGAAATTCCTTTCAACTTGGGGATGATGTGACATCCGGGAACCAAGCGTACACTTTTCTAGCTGGCTTTACTGTTTACTTGCTTTACTGTTTACTTGTTGAATTTCAGGACGAAATTCTTTTCAACTTGAGGATGATGTGATACCCCGCAAATTCAGGTTCTCACTTTAACTAAACTCTAGTTGCGTTCCTTGCATTATACTTAACTAGGGTTAGCTAGATAGGACACACGTGCATTGTTGTGAGTTAATATCGGGTTACATGATTAGTGAACCTCGGACGTTGGTGAATAATGAATTTATGTGTCTCTGTGATAATTGACAAACTTATGTGAAAACCATACGTGATTGTGTGAACCTAAACCGTATACGTTAATAAAAATCACTAAAAGTAGAGTATGAGGTTGATTAGGGTCTTAACGCATGGGGTTGCACTTGTTACGGTCCGAAATAACGAAAACGTCGAAGGATAACGCGTCGGGTGACGAAACGAGACACGCACGCGGGCCAAAGGCCAGTGAGCGGCCGCTCACAGGGCCCGAGCGGCCGCTCGGTTTAATCTGACGGGTCTAAACCGCCTTTCACACCTATTTAAGAAACCTTAACCCCCATGCAACCCCTAAACTCAACCATAATCGCCCCCAAACTGCCCCACACGAAATATTAACCCTAAAACTCCTGCTAAGGATCAAGATCATCAATTGGGAAGCTCCAAAGGCGCACGGTTGATTGAATCGAAGAGCTAAGGGTATAACCTTTGATTCCATACACTTTTATCTTATGTTTTTGTTATAAAAATCATGTAACAAAGTTTGTCCAGGTCTGAAAGTTTTTAATAATCATTAAAACATGAGGTTTTTGAAGATTAAACGGATTAAACATAATAATAAACGATTAGTAACATCATAGGATACTTGTTGCGCAAGTTATTGATGTTTTGGTCTTTAAAGTTGTGATCTTTGCATGATTGGTAGTAGAATCTGATCAAAATAAGTATTAGGGATGTTGGGTAATGATTATTGATGATTGTTGATTGTTTTTATGCACCCGGTAGTCGATTAAAGTATGATTTAGGCGAAACTAAAATCTGGACAGAATGATTAGACGAACTTGTAGGAGCTGCAACACGACCTTAACATAATGATTTTGGTATTTTCTTTGCATGGTTGAATCACAATTGGTCTTAGCGTTTCATAATGGGTAAAATCAATTGTTTTGGACGTCGGTTGAGTAGTTTTTGGAATTTTCATTGAAAATAGGTCAGGTCAGAATTTCGGGTATCAAACTGAGTCAACTTTGAGACATCATAACTCAAGTTTTATAAAGAGTTGGGTTGTGAAATTTTTACAGAAGGTTAATATTGGAGTAATATGAGTTTTCCAAGTAGATTCATCCCGTTTGGATGAATACACAATTTTTGGGAATTTATTTACCAAACTGACCTGTTAGGAAGGTTTCCTGAACATAGCTGTATTAGACGAATTTTAATTATTT
The DNA here is from genome assembly GCA_028751855.1 of Ambrosia trifida. Lineage (NCBI taxonomy): Eukaryota > Viridiplantae > Streptophyta > Magnoliopsida > Asterales > Asteraceae > Ambrosia > Ambrosia trifida. Next base: position 43,954,846 of record CM054125.1, read on the forward strand.
TTGTGTTTGGATTTAAGACAAAACAAAAATAGGTATTGTTAAGTGAATTCCAAAGAAAATTCAGTAAAAATTTGGGAGGTTAACTCACTGATTTGTTATTTTAAATAAATTCGTTTTGATGGCGCACAATCTGTCCTGAAAACACAGATTGTGTATTATGTGCTTATGTGATTAATTGAGGTCTTAGGTGGTATTGAATTGACATGTAACTGAAGTACACTTGTCTGAGACACATACGGAATGTAGAAACTAATTGTAACCAACACATTCACCAACGAGTCCGTAGGGTTTACTATTTCATGTAGAATCACTAGGAGTCACATACACACTTTTGAACGTTTAAAACGCCTTGGACAAACGAGTTATGTGGTGTAGCGATATTACGCCTATACTCACTTAGTGACACTTATGTTAGGGTGTCGGTAGCATACTTTACTTGCGGTTCGGACTTCTTTTGCTTGCACATCAAGGTGAGTTTCACTACTCTTTTTCTCAAAAGTATGCGTCTCAGGTTGAGACAACTTACTTAACTTTTCTAGTCCAGTTTGGGACTACTCAGGTTTTGACTCCTTGTGTGGGTCGGGTTTTACGATTCCTTGTGTGGATCGGGTTTTCGGTCAGTTTAAAACTTATTGGTCCTTTGTAATCTAAACACTCTATCATTTAAAGTCCTTGCATATTTTTGGGTTAATCGCTGGAGGCGAACGGGGTATTAGTTGATAGCGCTATTAGGTTGATGCAGCAACCTCATGTCTGAGGTGCTTGAGGCACGGGCATGAACTTCTGACCACAATTTCCGACTGGTGTTGATAGACGCCAGTCATTGAGGCAAATAACTATTTTCCTGAAGGTTTCCCAATAATTTTGTTTAGTTACATTGAGTGGGCTAGCTACCCCTGACACACTTAAACTGATAACTCTTTAACTTTTTGGGTCTGGAGGACCTACGTTATTACTTGGTTACGTGGTTTTGGAAACCAGTGCATTTTATACGTGTTTGCTTTACTTTGTGAACTCACCAGCTTTATGTTGACATACGATTTACATGCTTTTCCAGGTAGTTAGCTTCTGGTGCCAGGATTAGAAAGCACTGTACACTTCACTGCATTTGGGGTCTTGGGCATACACATAAATTACATATTATGCTTTTACATTTTCTTTCATATGGCTTTAATTTGGGCGCGTTGTTTTGCGCACGGTTTTCAAAAGGTTTTAAATTTGGTTTATGCTTCCGCAGCATAACTAAACTTGGTTTTTGAAAACGAACTAAATGGTTTGGGCATTTAGAGTTCGTTCATGTGACTTATGGCTATGGGATCCTGGTTTGTCATGCGCCTCGCGGTATAAACCCCGCAGTGGAAATTTGAGGGTGTGACAGATTTAAGATTATGATTGACAATGTGAAAAACAATAACTTGATTAGTACTAAAAAGGACTTCGTTATAAAGGATTGATTATAAACAATAATAATAAAAATGGAGATCACACCGGGTTCAACAAGCTACCTAGAGTTCTATCACAAGTTGGGATTAATCAAATAATTGCAATAGGGATTAACGGGTTAATTGTTTCAATAGGCTTTGGTGTCAAGTTTCATTAACATCAGAGATGGACTAAACTACACTTCATTACTCTAGAACATACAAACCCTAATAACATGTTAAAGCATAATTAACCGAATTCATTTCCCTAGTAATTGGCGCAAGAAACAATTATCAAAGAGAATTCAAAACAGGATTAACACAATTAACAAGTTTGTTCAAATCACAATTACAAAGAAATAAGAAAATACCCAAAATATTCAAGAACCTAGACTACAAGTCTACACCGGGTGATTCCAAGGATGATTAGCCGCTCAGGGTGAAAGAGTCTTCAATGGTGATGGAATGTTATGATATTGTGTATGGAATTGGATTTTTGGTATAGAGATTAAGTATGAGGGATGATAAGAGATTACTCCCAAGACTTGATTATATAGTCTCCATTTTGAATTATGGTTAAATCCCAAGTCAAACTCCTCTTAATGACCATTTAGCTAAGTCAAAGTCTTAGTCAAAGTCCCCATAATTTCCCTAAAAAATATGATTTCTTTGACTTGCCTAATAGCGTCCGTTGACGATGGGCCTTCACCAATTTTTCCATTTTTTTCTTCGTTTCTCCTTCCTGAATCATCCTACTTCAAATCCAAAGCTTCGTTTAGCTCCCGAAATGCACTTTAAACTCCGTTAGACCTGCAAAATGCAAACCATATTAAAGTACTGCATCCAAAACCATAAAATCACATAAAAATGTAATCTTAAAAACGAAAAATATTAGATTATCAAACACATATCAGCATGTTTAAATTTATTTTTATTCAATAAAGTTTAAAATTCAAAGTATTAGTATTTATTGAACCGTGTGTCCACACGGGCAATTATATATATTATATATATTCCAAATGGCTAAATGTTACATGACACTCATATAGTCATTCTCTCTTTTAAGAGTACCATGTAAGATGTCATGTGGCATTAAGTAATTTTAGTAAAAAAAAATGTTTAAAAACAAAATTGGATTTTTCTTTCTATGTTTCCTCCCATAATTTTTAAATGTTAATATCTTTATCTACGAGATTTTTTAAAGAAAAAGTTACACCAAATTAACGAGCGTTTTATTATCTTTCCAACGAGTACCATAGTGTTATATAAAAAACGGAGAAAAAAAAGACTATTTTTGTGGGGTTTTGTTCACACAGGAAAAAAAACACGTGTTCAGGTAATTCATTAATCATCTTTAGGAAAGTCACTAGTTATGTTCAAACCAGTAAATATGAATTGTATTTTCAACCAGAGCAAAATATGTTACCAAAGTTATACATTTTTTTAGGTTAGGTATCAATATTAGTATGTTAGAGTTGTACATTTGTTTAGCCTTCAAGATATGTGTTAATATTAAAATTACATTGGAGTTATACATAGTTTTAGGTTAGTTGTTAGCATTGGAGTTGTATATTGTTTTAGGTTAGGCATTAATATTAGAGTTATACACTGTTTTAGGTTAGATATTAACATTAGAATTATACATTGTGTAAGGTTAGGTGTTAACATTGGAGATACATTGTTAATTGTTTTAGGTTAGGTGCTACCTGAAGCTTTCCTGCATGTAACTGTAAAGCGCATCAGTCTATTTCATATGTAAAATTAATGTGTCATATTAGATTTCTCAACTCCGGGACGCTCCCAAGGTATAATCTAGTCTAGTATATAATAAACGAAAAGGGTATGCCACATGGCACTAGGTGAAACTTTCACACCCCTTGATTTCCCTTCAAAAATTATTTTTTTAACTATATTGTAAACTAGATTTATACCCCGGGAGCGTCCCGGGGTTGAGAAATCTAATATGACATATCAATTTTACATATGAAATAGACTAATGCGCTTTACGGTTACATGCAGGAAAGCTTCGGGTAGCACCTAACCTAAAACAATTACCACTGTATCTCCAATGTTAACGCCTAACCTTAAACAACTTAAAACCTAACCTAAAACAATGTACAACTCCAATGCTAACACCTGTTGTAAATAGAAATCATATTTACTGGTTTGAACATAATTAATGACTTGTCTATACATGATTAATGAATAACCTAAGCACTTTATGTTTTTTTCTTATATGAACAAAACCCCACAAAAAAAATAGTCATTTTTTCTCTGTTTTTTATATAGCACTATGATACTCGTTGGAAAGATAATAAAACGCTCGTTAATGTAGTGTAATTTTTTCCTTAAAAAATCTCGTATATAAAAAATATTCACATTTAAAAATTATGGGAGGAAACATAAGAGAGAAAAATCCAATTTTGTTTTTAAATTTTTTTTTTTTCCTAAAATCACTCAATGCTAAATGGCACTCTCAAATGGGAGAATGGCTATATGAGTGTCATGTAGGATTTAGCCCTTTGGAATATATATATATATATATATATATATATAGGGGAAAGTTCATTTGAGAACACCTATATTTCGTGCGAACCGTGAGAACGGCATCTAAAACCATTCAAATTCAAAATTTCTTTTTACACTTGTCTTTATTATTAAAATACAATCTCAAAAACACAATTTACACGTAAAAATTCAAACGTATACGAAAATAATTTGTTTTTACACATGTGTAAATTTACTGTTTATACATGTGTAAACTGTTTTATTTACACATGTGTAAAAAGTTAATTTGAAAGTGTTTTTGCAAGAAAAGATGAATTATTTGGAAAGAAAATTCATTTATTAATGTTGTATTTTGATTATAATGAGGTTTGTATTAAAAAAATTTGATTTTGATTGATTTTTTTACTTGTTCTCACGGTTCTCACAATATTTAGTGTTCTCAAGATAACCCTCCCCTATATATATATATATATATATATATATATATATATATATATATATATATATATATATATATATAGGGGAGGGTTTAAATGAGAACACTCATCTTTTGTGAGAACCATAAGAACAAATCTCAGCCACTCATTTATGTCCCCTCATGCTTTAGACAAAAGGTTAAATTGGTAATTTAACAATTCCTTATTATCTCAAATGCTTCCTGTATCGTTCCTAATCAGTCAAAGATTCATACAACCTCAAATGAAAGCTTCATTCGATTTATTCTTACTCATCAGATCTATTTACAGGTATTCATAATTAAACGCATTTTGATTGTGCTTTATACCAATTAAATCATGGATTTAGGGTTCTTTATTATTTTCTCACTATTAAGAAAATAGCTGGAGAGCACATTTAAAGAAATCACAAACTTAAAGCCAATGTTCTTAATGACGTACGATGATGTATATTCCTTTGTATGTGTGATTACTGTGCATTTAAATTGAACTATTGATATATTCTTGTGTGTATTTAGTTTCCATTTCATAAAGTCAAACAAATGTGGTTGATCATAATCAAGTGCAATTAGGCATTTTGTTGAATTTTATTAGAGCTTCTGCCAATCAGAATTTTCATGGAGTAGAACATACAAATTAATTGTGAATTTTGTTGTTAGATCAATCAAGATTTGGAAGCTTAATATTGCTAGTTGGCATTTATAATTGATTAATTGAATTGCATATTAGTAATTAATTTTCTGAATTGTATTTTTTTTTTTTTATGCCTTAATGTTGTTGTTATTTGCATTTGTACTTTTGAGATATGTTCATGAATTTTTTTTTCATTATGTTTATGTATGTGTATGTTAACAATACATGTTGACTAATTGCTTACATCACTTCTTGTTTTGATTTACACATGTGTAACTCCTTAAGTCTTTTTTTAGATTAATCCTTTACATATCCATTTGATATCACATATTTTATTTTCTTGTTGCATATTGTGTGCTTCTTATTGATGTTAACCCATATTCCCTAACTAAAATCAAGTAATATCCCAATTTAGTTTTAGTGGTCCTTTTCTTTCCTATGAAGAACAATCGAGGCTCGGGGGGGTGTTTAAGAACTAGTAAACACTAGATGTGTGTATCTGTAAATAACTACATCATTTCCACATTTGATTTACCCATTTACACATGTGTAACTGCATATGCCTTTTGATTTTAGTGTTGTTAATGATGCTACGGCTTTTAACCAGGAAATGTTGCTTAGCCGTAAAAGAGCAGAAAATTCACAGCAGTAACAAAGTACTTTATTGATGCGGAATTTAAAGAGAAAAAAATACATTTTGAATGCTTCTAGATTTGGTGGGATGGACTAGCGAACAAGAGTTATGGTAGGTTAATAGAAACAGGTCGTGCTCATAGACTTTTACATATGGCGCTATTGTAAAAAGGCTATTTCAATGCTGGAATATATGAGGACATGTATACATACATACGTGCATGATATTGAAGCAAAAAGTTATCTCAATTCTATAAGATGTATAGTTTGCTTGCAAGGTCACATCGAGTTAATGAAAATGTCATTGGTGCTGCAAGGATTCTTATGTGTAATTCATGTTTGTGTATGTGTAGCAGTTGATGATAAACCATGCAACTATATGTTTTACATATGTATAAATTTCATGTCTTTATGTATGTATAAGAGACAACATCATATATATATTTTCAAAATTTTAATCATAATTCAGATCTCTAAAACACAACATCATAATATCTTTGGTTATATGTGATATATCATAGGAACCTGAATTTTATACATATATTCAAGTTTGATAGATTAATCTAAATTAAATACATGGTTCTCTAGAAAAAAAAATCCAAATTTTCCTTGGAGTATTCTTTAGTGCATCCATCCATGCCATACCGCTATTTTAATTACACCAAGATAGTTATTCAAAAATAAAAAGCATTATATGGTCCAAGCAAAGATTTAAACAAAGATAGCATTAAACGTGAATAAAATCCTTGATTTACAATAACGATAATAACATAAAAATAAAACTTGTTGCTCCTAGCACACATCCAGTTTTTTTTTTGGGCTTTCTCAAACTCCAATGCTTTCTTTATTGCATTTTCATTAATGCAATCTTCAAAATATATTTCTTTCGCAACATATTTAGCTGAAGTCTTTGAATTGCCTCCTATTTTCCATGGCCCACTGATTTCATCTGTATCAACAAAAAGCATCTGTAAGTTTTTTAATTCATATATATGTATTACACATGTGTACAAATATATATATAAATATATTATGAAGTTCTTTTATTAACTATTATGATTTACACATGTGTAACCCTCTATATTTGTTTCTGGATTAAACTATGAAGCTGATTTACACATGCATAAATGAGCACAACTGCTCACTTGCACATGTGTAGATAACATACATACACATGTGTAAACTACATAATTTCACCTGTTTAATTATGCTTGTTTGTTCTAATATTGTTGTATTAATGTGCACATGTGTAAACAACATACATACACATGTGTAAACATCTTATTTATACATGTGTAAACTAGTTAATTATACAAATGCAATATTAACTAAGTTGATATACACATGAATGTAGATTGCAGATTTATTTAGCATCTAAATGGTAGTGCATGCTATCTATACCTTATTGCTACCATTACAATGAGCCTCAAATCACATTTGACAATAATTACTAAGTAATGCCATCATGCTTGATGTTCGCCCACTCAGCACATCAATTTCCAGCTAGAGACGAAGAAGAACACAAACATGGAAACATATTATCCATGCTTTGTCTATTTAAGCACAAATTTTATAACATGTCAAATTTCTTTTCTCATGTTATTTGGTGTCCTAATTTCTTCTTAGATTGTAAATTAGTCCACGGATAATATCTAACTATTGTGTTTATTCAAATTCTTTCAAGCAACAGTAAGTGGCAACTATTTCAAACATATCTGTTGGTTAACTTAACTTTTAAATATTGTTTGCAAACAAAAACCAGACTTAAGGCTAACTATTGGACAAAATCCTTTTGAAAAAAAAAATGATAATTAAAATAACGGATAAGGATAAGGCTCAGTCCCTTAGATGTTCATAAAGTTGCGATCATGTTCGAATATCATTACAAGTCTGTATTGGCTCATCACCACCAAATTATTCTCCAAAACCTTTATGATAAAAAAAAAAAAAAAAAAAGCTTAAAACACATTTGACATGCATACAAATGTAGCTGTACCTCACACACTCATAAAATTAATAAACAAATGAATAAAGAAACACGAAATCAAACTTTACCATAACAAATGAATACATCACGGTGAGTGAAAATAATTTAGAAAAACAAAAACTAAGAGAAATTGCAACAAATACAATAGAAATTCACTAGCACAATATCATAACATATCAAACTACATAAATTACAGAATAAAGAAAAGAAAAAAATTGAATAACTTAATTACAGAAACTCATACCGTTGTTAGCGAGCTTAGGCAAATTATTAACAGAGCGTTTAACTGATACTCGATCTACAATAAGCGATGAAAAAGCAAGTTACAGTACTTCAACATGAGCACGAACTTCGGTTGATAGATCTTGTTGCAATACATCTTCAGAAGAAACAAATCGCTGATGATCTATGATGATTCGAATCTCTGTCGAAGAACGAATGACTTATTCAAAGAAAATCTTATTTAAACCCTAACTTTTGTGACCGTTATCCTGTCTCGGGTGACAAGCTTGGGGCTATCATCTATGGGTTCTGGAGGAAGAAGGTTGATTGGGGTTTTACGATTTATAAGATGTTAAGGTATGAAATGTAATTTTACATGAATGCCCTTTTTAGTCTTATAGTTTGGGATAACTTCTCATTTAAACCCACTTTAATCTTAGCCTTTGATTGAGAATGATCTATGGATGGAAATGGTTCTTAGTGTTCTCATAAATTCTTTTGTTCTCAAAATAACCTTTCCATATATATATAAAGATAACAATAAAATATTACACTATATTAATATACCAAGTGATTTGAACAGTTTTTTTATTATTATTTTTTTTTTTTTGTTATGTTAAATACTGATTGTTTTGATAATGATAACAAAAGGTTATGTGGTGCAGTTAGTTTGGCTATTGTTCTGTCTGGTTAGTTGGTCCGGTTCGAATCCTTCTAAGGCTCGTATTAGCCAAAAAAAATTAATTGTAATCTATTTAAAAAAAAGAGTTAAATGCCATTTTCGTCCCTGAGGTTTGGTCATTTTTGCGAGTTTCATCCAAAAGTTTATTTTTTCTCATCTGAATCCAAAAGTTTTCAAATTTTTTTTGGTTTCGTCCAACTCGTTAACTCCATCCATTTTTTCTGTTAACTTTTTATAAAAAGGCCAAAAATACCCTTTTATATTATTTTTGTTTTAAAAAGAAAGTTAGAGCACTCACATTCCATCCATCAAATGTATGTGAGTGTGTCCACCAAATTATATGGGGTGAGTGTAAGTGGTTGTGAGTGGAGGAGAGAGAAAATATTTGTTGGAAGCACTGTTCCACCCTAAATATGAAAAGCTATTGTTTACCCCTATATATATTTTAATATTTTTGTAAGTAGTTGTGAGTGAGGAGAGAGAAAATTTAGAGGTAAAGTAATGATTTTTAGTGTAATTTGATGGAGGAGATTTAATGGATGGATTGTGAATGCTCTTAGAAAGTAGAAATTATGTAAAAAAATCACAAAAAAAAAAAGTTAGTAAATTCCATCCACTATGGGCTACCCCTCTCTCTCCCTCCTAATAATGTAAAACACCAAAAAATTGCTTTGATTTCATATTCTCCTTTCAAGAGCAACATAAAAATAAAAAGTTTTGCAATTCATGGCTTCCTTCAAACTAAAAAGCTTTTGCAATTCATGGCTTCCTTTAAACTAAAAGGCTGCTTCATGTCTTCATGCCTTGGTCAATCTCATTGGTAATAGTTTCATTACAAACCCTCTTTCATTTCCCCAATTAGATTTACAGCTTGCTCCTCTTCACTCCAATTCTTTTTTTAATTTAAATAGTCAAAGCCCTCCATTTATGTTTCACAACATGGATGATGCCTTGAACTTGTTCGATGAAATGACACAGAGACAACACCTTTTTAACCAAACCTCTTCGTGTTCATGGTCCAATCGTGTTGGATCTGGGGGTTTTTGGTGTCACGTTGGTCGTGGTGGTTGTTGGTGATGTCGGTTTAAGTGGCCGACCGTGATGGTAATCGTGATGGTTGAGGTGTGGTTGGTTTCTTGATGGGTCTCGATCGATGGAAACCAGTCTCGGGTCGTTGGTTCATGTCTTGGTGAGGAGGTCGAACCGAAACCTGAAGAGGGGTAGGAGGTGACGGATGCAGATCGGGTTGGTGTTGTTGTTGGATGGTGAAGGGTAGGTGAGGAGGGTGGTGGTGGTGGTGGTGGTGTGTGTGTGGTGGTCGCAGCATGATTGTGACAACCGTCACCCTCATCTTTATTAAGTTGTCAATGATAGTCCTTCATATATTCAAGTGTTTCTATCTTTGTCTTTGTACTTTTAAATCATTTTCAAATTAAATAAAAATGTCGAATTTAATGTTTATCACTACTATTTTAGTGGGATTGTGACTACGAATACAAACATTTTAATGTCATTTAAACGTATTATAATTTATACGACTGTTTATCTTAAAGTTTATTTGATTCTTGTGAAACTTAAACGTATAAAGATTAACGTAAGTTTTGAGAAATATCAAGTTCTGTTAGTTAAAGTTTATAAAAAAATATATAAACTTGATAAGTTATTTGCTAATTAAAGTTTAAAATAAAAAAAAAAGTTTTGTGAATGTTGAAGTTAACTTGGTTAAGTTTAGTTACTATTTAAAAAGGGGAACACTAACCAAACTAATAATAATATTAACTTGGTTAACTACAGGGGCCTTTATTGCCAAAAGCCCAAAGTTTTGAAAATGTCCTTTCCCCTACCTAGAGCTTACGGTTTTCCGGCCACCGGAAAACTTTCCGGCGAACACCAAATATCTATTCCAAACCTTTTAAAACGCTCCATTTAATTCCTTTACATTTCTTCATTTAGGATTAACGTTTTCCCGTCATTCAGACGCATTCAAACATGTTTTAAAAGAGTTTTAATTGGGTTTTTATAAGTAGTAACCACCGGAAATCGTAAACGCAAAAAAAAAACTGAAGTTTTAATCGTTTATTATATAAATCGATGATGCCGTTCACTTTCTACGATCATTCCCTTCGAAAACCCACTTTTAAAACAAACAAAACACGACTGGATGGTCTTGTAATCGTCGACCAATGTCTCAGACTTGTGCATTCTTTTTCGACTCTAAAACGAGCTTGTAAGTCTCATTTTTCATTGTCGTGTTGTTATTTAGACATCACATAACAAAAACCCTCTATAACATATTTGCTATCATGCTTGAATTGGGTTATTCAATCTTAGGGTAGGGTTAGGGTTCTTGAGGTTGAATTGGGGAAGAAGATGAGTTAGAAACTAATATGTTATATTTATCTTTTTCTGATAAAAATACCAAAACTTGTGGTGGTGTAATGGCATGAGAGTTGTTGTTGCAATCAGAGCACCTGGGTTCGAACCCACGCGTGAGCAGCCTTGTTTTGGTAACAAATTCCATTTTCTTTTTATTTGCTTTTTTTTATATAATATAAGTACATGCAAATCTTTAAATATTCATAATATATTCATTTTTGATCAAAAAATTATGAAAACTTAGGTGTAGCTTCTTGATAACTTATAGAAAATTATCATATTTTTAGTTTCTAGAAAATATTTTATTTTCTTATTTTTATTGATTTAACTTCTTTTAATCATATTTAATTGGTTAAAAATTCATTTTTAATGATTCTAATCTCAAAAAAATTTATATTATTTCTAATCATCAAGAACTGTAATAAAAATGATTGGTTCAGAAAACCTTTATTTTTATTGATTTTTCTATTTTTAATCATTTAAACATGATTTAAATTCATTAAATCAGTTGTAAATATAAATAAGCTTAGAAAAATTATGGGAAAATTTATTTCATTTATTTACATCAGAAAGTATTTATTTTCTATAAAAATAATATTTTGGATCATGTCTTGTATTTTTAGTCTTACTTACGTTTAAATAGATATAATTAATCATCATTTATTTACACTATTTAACGTCTATTTTATAAATACTTTTCTTATAAAATAAAAATATTCTTATGTTTGAAAGTCTTATTTCTCATTTGTTTGGATCATTGTGTAACTCATAATTATTTATTCAAATATTTATGATTATTGTATTTATTTACACTAATTTAGTTAATGTAATTAACTAAATTATTTTGTCTTACTTTTTCAAACATATTTTTATCTAAATATTCAATTGGTAATGATTATATTACTTAAATCATATTTATAAACTTTGATATATTATTATTTATATATAACTTTTACATTAATGCGATTTATCAAAAAAAAAACGCTAATTCCCCAAAATTGACTTAGCAAACCCTAATGCCTTAGACCCTAATTACCTTAGACTCTTAGACTGTTCCTTATTAGTATTCTATTACGTTATAGGTTGAAATCCTCAGAATTCCCATTACTTAGCTCATGACCGCTTAAGTTGGATTTTGATCGCTTATGCAAACTGTGACTATCTTTCCCCTTTTTCATTTTACTTTTGGGGCTACTCATGTACCTACTATCAAGTTTCTATATCCTTTTAGTAAAATAGCAATTCTTATGTGTGTTTGCTTGTATCATTTCGTGTATCTATGACTTGTCGAATCATTAACCGTTGCAGCCTAGCATTTCAATGAATAGATTTATGGTATATACCCTTGTGACTCTGTTGAGAGTCCTTGTCATTGCTATGTATTTCATTACTACTAACGCATACTATATATATATATTTCCTTTCATTTCACAAAGTTGATTTGACCCGGATACCACTTATTACATTTTGCAAAATAACACATGAAGTGCTAAATTTTCCTTACTATATGTATCAAACGGGTATGCTCACCAATACATTTTGGTATTGACCAAATTATTTTCGTACATGTTTGAGGTTCTTATGAGATCACTTCTAAGCTTTGGAACTTAGACTTAGATTGAGAATTACTGTATTTTAGTTTTAGATTGCTAGTTTTAATTGTTGTATTTCTTTCAATGTAATAAATTATTCCATTTAATGTATCAAAATTTACATTTCTAGTCCATGAGCTATTGAACAATCGTCACTACGTGACACCTCGATGTTTCCGCCATCGGTCGGAGTGTTATAGATTGGTATCAGGGCTATGGTTATAGGGAATTAAGTTATTAGAATGTCTTTTAACCTAGTCTATAACTAAGTTTACTTTCACCAGTCCTCTCGTGTATATTACTCTTATTCTTATACTTTCTTTTAAGATATTTTCACTATGATTCTTTCTCAATATTCTTTCGGTATTTTACTTGGAGAAGAAGACACTCGTATTTCACAAACGAAATGATATCACCAAGTTAGGAGTGACATCCATACCTTAGTGATTAGTTTCACTCCTCTATATGTTATTCATCTTATGAATATATCTTTGAGATAGGAGTGGCATCCACACCTCAAAGAGTATTTCCTTCAAAAAGAAACTTAACCACTAAGCTGGGAGTGATATCCTTAAATTAGTGATTGGTTTCATTCCACCGTAGTTTTCAATTTTGAAATACATTTTTGAGTTAGGAGTGAAATCCACATCTCAATGATCTATTTCTACATCTTGTTTTTAATCCCGCTAAAGTTTTGGAATTCACTAGTGATGGGGCACGTGCAATCTGGAAGGGTGAGCGCCTGTATCTTGAGTTTTCTGTCTTGTCCTGGTATTTCGTATAAATCCCAATCAGACGAGGGACCCGTATACCTACCTGGGAACTCTTGGGATGAGCATTCACTTATAGGCTAAAGTACGCCCCCACAAGTCACTAGGAAATTGCAAATACTTGAGCTAGTCAAAGTTTCCTATGGAAACAATCTCAATGTTTTATGATTGACATTTATGTTTATTTATCATTTGAAGTTTCAATTTCATTGCTTGATGTTTCGTATGCTATTATTCGTTAATCATTCACTTTTGGATTCTTCATCATCATTATTAAAACTTTTGTTCACTATATTATCGCATTACAATAACATTATTTCATTTATGTTTTGTGACTTTTACACTATACAACATCATTTTCTTGTGTTAAAACATTTTTCTCATGACTCAAATCTTTAAATTTCAACTTTGATCATATTCTGATTTCTGAACGTTGTGTCTTCATACACAGTTAAACACGAATGCGGTTTCAAACCTTATTAATCAACTTGTTTTATATCGTCATGTTTACAAATTCACTTGATCGTTGTCACAGTATATCATTAAACTATGACCTTTAGTATCCCCTAGTGTCTCCCATAATACTCATAATGTCATAAATGCCCACCTACACGATATGCACTAGTACACTACTCTCTAAAACGATTAACTTGGCAACTTATCCTGTATGTCTTTTCACAAAGCCTATTTGCCAGATTAGTACACACTTTATATACACCTTGTGCCTTGAAACACGTAGACGCTATGAGCCCAAAGAGATGCCTTAACGATCCTTACAAACAAACGATCTTTCAATGTATAAATTTCGTAAAAGTTTGATAATTAAAAGGTTTCAAGTTTACCCAGTCCTAATGGGTAACACTTAGATTTTCTCAACATTTCATAACAATTAAAAATTTTTGAGTTTTCAACCCACAAGTTAAAGAAATGTTTAAATACAGAAAATTTTATTTTCCAAAATTCGTCAAGGCATCTGGAGTCATTCACAACCTTCACGCTATTTTAAATCTTGGTCTTTTGAAGCACATTAGATTTACACATACTTCATGAAATGGTTTCATCTTGCATTTTATAAAACTTGTATTGCATATTTTACAAGTCAAATGTAAACCTTTTGTTTTCATATGATGTATCCAATATATGTTTTCGGAAGAAACTTGCAACTAATAAAATGCCTTATAACACTTTTCAAACTCGACTTCTCGTAAACACATGAAAATGTGTACCTACGAAATATTTTCATATGAACCTGTTTTGAATCTAAAACACACTTCGATTTCCAAAAAGTTATTCTCCTGCATTACTACTATTCTTTCAACTACATCACAAAGTTCAAATAAACTGCGAAAATTAACCTTTTACACTTGTACACTTTCAGTCGCAAAACTTTTGGTTTAAACAATGGACATATCCTCTTATCCGAATGTTGCTAAATGTCTTTTATAGTATAACGCATATATGTAAAATTACTAGATTTTGACTTGCATGTCAGTAAGCTATACACCTGTATCGTGCACTTTCATTTACAGTAAAATTCATTATTTTATTCTTACACCATTCTATTTATAGTCACGTTCGCACATTATCTTATTATTCTCGTATTATTCTTTTATTGCTGGATATTTTCACGCGTTATTTGCAACTATCCTTGCACTGGTTATTAGTAGTTATCCTTACAACACTAGTTTTGAGCATTAATTTAACTCGTTTACTTTCATTTTGTGCAAATTGTGCGATTTACTCGATTTACGTTATACTATTCTTTCGATCGAAATTTTATGCTATACTTATATACTTACATGAACGCATATTTGGTATGCATATTTTTTTCTGTTGTGAGCAAAACCCTGTTATACTTTACATTATTTTGTTCATCATCATGGCCAACGAACATACTAGTTGATAACTCGTATGAGATCTAAGCCAGTGCCCACGTACGAATTGGATTAGAGTATTTCTTCAATCCGAGGGGAACGGTGTAAACCTCAGAGTCTATCAATATGAGTGTTTAGAGCCAACGATGTGAATAGAAGTTACCGGTTAAGGGTGAACCCGAAAGGAAAGAACCTCTAACCATGTCTATTACTTACCTGTTACTCTCATTACGGTTAAAGGGTAAACCCGAAAGGGAAGGACCTCTAACCATGTCATTGTTTCATTGCAGTATCAATTGCTTAGCATATCCCGATTGCACGCATTTGTTTCTAGTATTACTTAGGATAGGGTTATGGAAAAGCATAACACCCTAGTGTAAGGTAAATCAATGATTACGGTCCAGAACGCAATCATGGATTTACAGGTACATGAGGGTGGTGTGTAATTCTATTTAGGTTGTTGATAGATAATCAGTACGAGTCCAAAGTATCTGGAGTGTGGTGGGTCAGCTACGGTACATCCTATATATAAGCATAAATGATACTGTGGGAGCGGACTAGGAGTCTGACCAAGAACCTACCCAGTACTTTATAATTACCTCTTCATTAGATAGTTAACTAATAGCTAGCATTTTCAATAGGAACGTTCTTACACGAGCTTTAATTCGTCTTCCTAAGGTCTTTCTCTTGACCACCCACACAGAAAACATGAACTTTGTATACTCTTACATTCTCTGTTAGTCGAAATCCAGTTGCATGTCCTTAGTAAAGTTCGGTCAGAAAAATTTTCTAAAGTAGGGGAGATTGCTATATCCGCGCCTTGCCATCACCAGTTACATACTTTCCCAATCCTTTTTCATTGTAAACTCTCAACTTTCTAACTGTGGGTCAACCGTCAAAGATTTTGAAACTTTTATCTTGGATATTAGACAACTATTTTAAATTTTGTCAAAACGTGACTCATGAAATTTTTTTTATATACCTACTTGACTTTTACAACGCCTTTTGTTTCATAGTAACCTCCACTTGAAGGAAATTTCGAGACGAAATTTTCTAAAGTAGGGGAGACTATGACAACCGTCACCCTCATCTTTATTATGTTGTCAATGATAGTCCTTCATATATTCAAGTGTTTCTATCTTTGTCTTTGTACTTTTAAATCATTTTCAAATTAAATAAAAATATCGAATTTAATGTTTATCACTACTATTTTAGTGGGATTGTGACTACGAATACATACATTTTAATGTCATTCAAACGTATTATAATTTATACGACTGTTTATCTTAAAGTTTATTTGATTCTTGTGAAACTTAAACGTATAAAGATTAACGTAAGTTTTGAGAAATATCAAGTTCTGTTAGTTAAAGTTTATAAAAAAATATATAAACTTGATAAGTTATTTGCTAATTAAAGTTTAAAATAAAAAAAAAAGTTTTGTGAATGTTGAAGTTAACTTGGTTAAGTTTAGTTACTATTTAAAAAGGGGAACACTAACCAAACTAATAATAATATTAACTTGGTTAACTACAGGGGCCTTTATTGCCAAAAGCCCAAAGTTTTGAAAATGTCCTTTCCCCTCCTTAGAGCTTACGGTTTTCCGGCCACCGGAAAACTTTCCGGCGAACACCAAATATCTAATCTAAACCTTTTAAAATGCTCCATTTAATTCCTTTACATTTCTTCATTTAGGATTAACGTGTTCCCGTCATTCAGACGCATTCAAACATGTTTTTAAAAGAGTTTTAATCGGGTTTTTATAAGTAGTAACCGCCGGAAATCGTAAACGCAAAAAAAACTGAAGTTTTAATCGTTTATTATATAAATCGATGATGCCGTTCACTTTCTACGATCATTCCCTTCGAAAACCCACTTTTAAAACAAACAAAACACGACTGGATGGTCTTGTAATCCTCGACCAATGTCTCAGACTTGTGCATTCTTTTTCGACTCTAAAACGAGCTTGTAAGTCTCATTTTTCATTGCCGTTTTGGTATTTTAGACATCACCTAACAAAAACCCTCTATAACAGATTTGCTATCGTGCTTGAATTGGGTTATTCAATCTTAGGGTAGGTTTAGGGTTCTTAAGGTTGAATTGGGGAAGAAGATGAGTTAGAAACTAATATGTTATATTTATCTTTTTCTGATAAAAATACCAAAACTTGTGGTGGTGTAGTGGCATGAGAGTTGTTGTTGCAATCAGAGCACCTGGGTTCGAACCCACGCGTGAGCAACCTTGTTTTGGTAACAAATTCCATTTTCTTTTTATTTGCTTGTTTTTTTATATAATATAAGTACATGCAAATCTTTAAATATTCATAATAAATTCATTTTTTATCCAAAAATTATGATTTTCCTATTTTTAATCATTTAAACATGATTTAAATTCATTAAATCAGTTTTAAATATAAATAAGTTTAGAAAAATTATGGGAAAATTTATTTCATTTATTTACATCAGAAAGTATTTATTTTCTTGATAACTTATAGAAAATTATCATATTTTTAGTTTCTGGAAAACATTTTATTTTCTTATTTTTATTGATTTAACTTCTTTTTATCATATTTAATTGGTTAAAATTCATTTTTAATGATTCTAATCTCAAAAAAAATTTATATTATTTCTAATCATCAAGAACTAAAATAAAAATGATTGGTTCAAAAAATCTTTATTTTTATTATTTTCCTATTTTTAATCATTTAAACATGATTTAAATTCATTAAATCAGTTTTAAATATAAATAAGTTTAGAAAAATTATGGGAAAATTTATTTCATTTATTTACATCAGAAAGTATTTATTTTCTATAAAAATAATATTTTTGGATCATGTCTTGTATATTTAGTCTTACGTACGTTTAAATAGACATAATTAATCATCATTTATTTACACTATTTAACGTTTATTTTATAAATACTTTTCTTATAAAATAGAAATATTCTTATGTTTGAAAGTCTTATTTCTCATTTGTTTGGATCATTGTGTAACTCATAATTATTTATTCAAATATTTATGATTATTGTATTTATTTACACTAATTTAGTTAATGTAATTAACTAAATTATTTTGTCTTACTTATTCAAACATATTTTTATCTAAATATTCAATTGGTAACGATTATATTACTTGAATCATATATACAAACTTTGATATATTATTTTTTATACATAACTTTTACATTAATACGATTTATTATAAAAACGCTAATTCCCCAAAATCGACTTAGCAAACCCTAATGCCTTAGACCCTAGTTACCTTAGACTCTTAGACCGTTCCTTATTAGTATTCTATTATGTTATAGGTTGAATTCCTCGGAATTCCTATTACTTAGCTCACGACCGCTTAAGTCGGATTTTGATCGCTTAATCAAACTATGAGTATATCTTTCCCCTTTCTCATTTTACTTTTGGGGCTACTCATGTACCTACTATCATGTTTCTATTTCCTTTTAGTAAAATAGCAATTCTTCTGTTTGTTTGCTTGTGTCATTTCGTGTATCTATGACTTGTCAAATCATTAATCGTTGCGGCCTAGCATTTCAATGAATAGATCTATGGTATATACCCTTGTGCTATGTATTTCATTACTACTAGCGCATACTATATATATTTCCTTTCATTTCACAGGGTTGATTTGACCCGGATACCACTTATTACATTTTGCAAAATAACGCATGAATTGCTGAATTTTCCTTACTCTATGTATCAAACGGGTATGTTCACCAATACATTTTCGTATTGACCAAATTATTTTCTCACATGTTTCGGGTTCTTATGAGATCACTTCAAAAAATTGTGGTTGGGAAGGTTATAGTAGCCAAAGCCAATGAAATGCACCAAAACCAAAGCAAGCCACACCTGCAAGAAATAAATAAGCTTTGGAACTTAAACTTAGATTGAGATTTACTGTTTTTTAGTTTTAGATTGCTAGTTTTAATTGTTATATTTCTTTCAATGTAATAAATTATTCCATTTAATGTATCAAAATTTGCATTTCTAGTCCATGAGCTATTGAACAATCGTCACTACGTGACACCTCGATGTTTCCGCCATTGGTTGGGGTGTTACAATGATGGAAATCTTGAATTTTTAAGTTTTCTTGTTTATACTCCGTTTCTTAATTATTAACCTGTTAATGTTAGTCTTGTTTCTTGTTTATTTATTTATTTATTTATTATTATTATTATTATTATTATTATTATTATTATTATTATTATTAATATAATAGACGAGATTTGAATTGACAACTTTGCCCCTCAGTTAACTGAGATTGACTAACGGAGTTAGGCACTTGGATGGAACCAGCAAAAATTTGAAAACTTTTGGATTCAGATGAGAAAAATAAACTTTTGGATGAAACTAGCAAAAAAGGCCAAACCTCAGGGACGAAAATAGCATTTAACTCAAAAAAAAGTAATAACAATAGTGGGGTTAACAGCTGTTGTGTTTATAACCATGCCACTTTACTAGTGAGGTTAGTCATTATTCCATTGAGTTTTTTTTCCCTTATAAACTCTTTCACAACCCACCTATTATTAGGGATGAGCTCAGGACGGTATCGGTACCGAACCGATACCGATCCCAACAATACCGATACCGAAAAGTCCAAAAAACCAATACCGATACCGATACCGATACCGAACACATACGGTACAGTAGGGTATCGGTTCGGTATCGGTACCGATACCATACTGATCTCGTACAAATATCTAGTTGATTAGTGATAATTGATCACCCCACCATGCATGCATCCTAAATCAATCATCATCGTCACATATCATTTGATACCAATTTGTTGCTACGACCCTCGTGCTGATCATCTAGTTGTTCTTTGCCTTTTCGGCTCTTTTCAAGCGCATGGGAACTAAAACTAAGTATTTTACGCATTTTTTGTTTTTGTATCAACATCATCTGTTAGTATTTCGTGACAGTTCGGGCCTGCTCATGAAAAACCCATTCGTTTGGGTCAACCGGCGACTCGTCGCTATCGGTTTCAGAATGATGTAGGTCAAAAATCGGTTTTTGAGCCTTTTAGGTAGCTTGTTTAGCGATTGTTTTTGGAGTACGTGTGTCTCGGTCAACTTGACCTTGAGGGTCATTGTTGGACGGGGACACCGAAGATTGAGGGTTGAGGTCGGTCATGAGGTGGGCTAAAAGATGAAAAAGAAAGGAGTTATAGCCGGTATAGATGACGCCAATGAAGAAACAACGAGTGTTAATTACCTTGGTAGTAGGTGATTATGGTTATGAACTCATGTTGCTGCAGGGACAATCCTTTGCACACACTCATGGACGAGAACCGAACCTACAAAAAGAAAATTGAAGGGGCCGTACGAAGGGAGGCGACTGAAGGGAGGCGATTGCTAGGCAGTCGAGAATGACTCTACGTACATACACAAAATGGTGTTGGCCTTCAAAGTGAAACATAACATGTCCATACAAGGGAGGGGTGACCTCCTTTATATATGACATGCATATGCATGGGCCAAACAAATATCACCAACCCTTAACCACGATGATGGGATTGGTCCCGGGTTAAGGGCTTGCCTCTATTCGGCCCACATAATTAGTATAAAAGCATGTGGTAATAAATATGGATGCTAGAGAAAGAGAATGCTCCCATTTTAAGGCGCCACGTAGCGTAACGAGGGTGGCTACAGGTGGCTTCTTTTCTGACGGGCAGCATGGTTGACTTGTAGGGAGTGTTTGATGTGACGTTTGACCACCTGCAGGGCGATATGTAGTGTACAGTACCTGTGGCAGTACTGTGTAGACATGGCTTTAGCATGTGCAGCATGGAAGCTGTCACGTCGTTGTGCCTGGGGCAGGGTTGTTGGACTAAACTACCACGCATCACTATCTGGTTGGCTGAGCATGCGCCCAGATCTAAAAAGATCTTCCTAGATTAGGATCTTCCGTACATCCTCGTACTTGCATACAATGTTGCTTATTTGTCTGCGCGTGGTAGCCACACACATTGAATATGTTGTTGCTGGCAGCTTCTGCGTTGAGAGTGGCTTGTGCGCGATCTTCAACATAATGGGCTGCGCATGCTACAATGATTTGAGCTATTTTATGGATTTGGGTTATCCTTATCTGCACCAGGATTTGGTACGCTATTCTTTCGTTTACTATACTATAGCTTGTTACGAACCGACTTAGGGTATGTTTGGCAAAGAGTTTTTAAGAGCTTCTATGAGGTTCAAGCTTCAAGCTTTTAATAAAAAAGCTCTTACTCAATAAAAAAACCTTGTTTGAGCTTCAATCTTTTAGGCAGGAGAAAAAGCTCTATATTGAAAAGGTACTAGTATCAGCGTTTAAAAAAAAAAAAACTCATAACAACTACAAGCTTTTAATGAGTAAATGATACAAATACTCATTCTATCATAATAAAAAATAAAAGAACATGCATACAAGCTTTTAGTTAATGCCCATTTTGGTCAATTTATACATTTTATTAAAAGCTTCCGCTACTTTTTCGAACACTAAAATATATTTAAAAAGCTATAACTACCAGCTTACAGCTATCGGTTTCTATCTACGGCCACCAACTAGTTTTACAAGACAACAAGACAT
Source organism: Ambrosia trifida (assembly GCA_028751855.1). NCBI lineage: Eukaryota > Viridiplantae > Streptophyta > Magnoliopsida > Asterales > Asteraceae > Ambrosia > Ambrosia trifida. Next base: position 43,976,575 of record CM054125.1, read on the forward strand.
ACCCTTAATAATTATCCTCTACTATGCAGTCCATCATATAAACCCTACTCCAGCCCACGCTTTATGCGTGTCTTAACCTCATTGGCTTTGCACCATTTGTCAACTAACCTTGCGTTACACCAGAACATATCTCCCGAGACTGTTTTCAACAGTCACTCACATGAGTCCCTTTTCATTTAAACAGACCCACTGTATCTATCTATATGCATCTTTCAAGATTTATATCTAAACATGACTTCGTTTTTTCTTTTTCTTTTTTTTAATTAATTTTATGGAGATGTAAGGTATGTTGATTTAGTTCATCAGAATTAATAAATTGTTTATTAGATGTTGTTATATGTTTGCTAATTTGCTGCTTAGGTAATTGGGTCTTTAATTGTTTATGCTTTAATTCTTTATTAGAATTGTTAATATTACTGAAATTTGCTTGTAGGATAATGTTGATTAAGTAAAACATTGTTGATAATTAAATTACATTTGTGGATTTTGTTTAGATCTAGTTTTTTTTTTTTTTTTTTTGAACCTCAAATGTTTCTTCTGCTCTGCTTTACACTGATAATTGTAAATTACACTATTGGTAACGAATTTTTGAAAAAAGTGGGTACCGAATACTACGAATACCGTACTGAGTCTATCGGTACGGTATTGGTATAGGGTATCAAATGCTCATCCCTACTCTGATTCCGTTAATTTCTGAATGTGATTTCGGAAATTCTGACTTCAGTGTTTGTAGGTGTTATTTCCCCCAAATTTTTAACTTAGGGTATTTGACCCTTTAATTTGTCCTATAGAACCACTTCCTTTTAATTCAGTTCCCGAAACCAAACCGGGGAAAACCCAACCCCTCACCTGCCCGTAGGCACGACGGTGAAGGATTGGTAAAACCCGGGCAAGATTAGGACTCGAACTCGTGACTATAGGCCAGAAGTCATCCATCGTTTCTCGTTTTGTCCCTCGTGCGAATCGAACCCGGGACCTCCAAGAGGGATCCCCGGTATACATTACTTGACTACATTTTCCATCACAATAATACCATATTGACCATTCAACGTTCCGAACTTTCACTTTTGTTTCTAAGGGTAATCTCACTCGCATGATCATCATAGATTTACACCTGATTTCCACTCAATTTTGCTCACATGGATGATGGATGATTATGAGTGAAATGAGGAAACACACCTTCCTTGTGAGCTAAATCGTGTGGAAATCAAGTATATCAAAAGGGGGATCAAGTATAAATCTATAGTCATTATATGAGCGGGATTCTCTTTCGCAACGAAAGTGAAAGTTACGAGTTCCACTTGTTCAACTGACATTATGGATATCGTTTGGTTTTTAATACTGACTTCAAGTTTCTAATCATTTGTTGTTTTGCAGATCATAAGGTGATCACCATCTTCAACAGCATGGGCTCACCGCGCTGTGTCACTAGGCGAAAAGTTGCTAAATACACCTTTCTTGTTGTTCTTATACTCATCACACTTTCCTATACAGCCGTCTTTGACCACACCCAAAATATCACTTCATTCCTACGCCCGCTTTGGGACACACCACCACCTCCATTCGAGTATATACCACACTATTATGCGGAAAACACCACCATTAACAACCTCTGCAGCCTCCACGGATGGTCCTTAGCCTCTGAACCGCGCAACGTCTACGATGCAATCCTATTCAACAACGAACTAGACTTGCTCGAGCTCAGATGGCGTGAACTATACCCTTACGTCACCAAATTCATCATCCTTGAATCCAACATGACCTTCACTGGCATGCCCAAACCCCTCACCTTTGATTCAAATCGCGCCCGTTTCGCTTTTGCTGAAGACAAAATCGTATACGGGTTCCTCCCGCTCCCACTATCACCCAATGTGCCTGTTGACCCTTTTTTGATCGAGTCACATCACCGGAGCATAATGAACGAGCTGATCCAACGGTCAGGGATATCCGATGGCGACCTTTTAATTGTGTCAGACACCGATGAGATACCAAGTTCCCACACTGTTAAGCTTCTAAAACAGTGTGATGGGCTGCCTACTGTCTTGCATCTTGAAATGAGAAACTATGTTTACTCATTTGAATTCCCAGTAGACTACAACAGCTGGCGAGCCACCGCCCATATATACAGCCGGTGGACTCGATACAGGCATTCCCGACAAACTGATCTCATTCTCTCAGATGCAGGGTGGCACTGCAGCTTCTGTTTCCGGCATTTGAGTGAGTTTGTGACCAAAATGACCGCATACAGCCACGCTGATCGCGTGAAGAAGAAAGAGTATTTGGATTACTCTAGGATTCAGAACAAGATATGTAGGGGAGATGATCTTTACGATATGTTGCCAGAGGAGTATAGTTTTAAGAGTTTGATCGGAAAGATGGGGTCAGTACCGCGGTCTGCATCAGCCGTTCATTTGCCTGCGTATTTGATAGAAAATGCAGAGAAGTTTAAGTTTCTTCTTCCTGGTGGTTGTCAGCGTTTGCCGGGGTGAGTTCGGTTTTTGATTTGAAACACGTGGGTTGGAGACTGTTTTGTTTAGACACGTATGTAGAGTAGGCGTTCGACAACAACCTATTAAAGCGTTTAAAAAGAGTTATATATAAATTGGTTTATATTATCTTTTGTATAAGTATAAATAATACCTTATATCTTTAGTTATGATAATTTATGCATCTTTAGTTAAGTCATATGGAATCTGAGTTGAAGATAGGTTTTTGGATCATATAACTCATTAATATTCGTGACATGTGTTGATTGTATGTATTATTCTTTTAGTTCGTTGGAACATCCCAACTAAAGGTGCTCTAGTTGTTCGGGGTATTCATGTTCAGTGTATGTGGTGTTCATTGTGCGAGTTTGATATGGAAACGGTTGATCATTTGTTTATCGTTTGGCAAGTTGCTGATGGAATATGGATGGGAGTGAGCCAATGGTGTCGAGCCCCTCGATCTTTGGTTTTAGCTTTCGGGATTTGGTCCAGGTTCATAGTCTTAATAAGGTGAAAAAGAAGATGGTCCAAGCCGTGAATCTTATAGCCTGTTGGGTGATATGGAGGTGTCGGAATGAGAAGGTTTTTAGTGGCTCGCAAGCCAACGTGTCCTGGGTGATGGAAGTGGAAGGGATCAAGGCGTTCGGGTTCCTTTGGTTTGTTGACTGGGCCAAACAGGCTAGAATAACATGGGATAAGTTGTGTAACTAGAGATGTCTGGTGTCTGTTTTGTTATTTGTTTTTTTTTTCTTTTCGGATGTTTTTGTTTTTTTATCTAGCTCCTTGTTGTTGTTAGTGATGTATCTATGATATTGTTTGCCTTTTTCTAAAAAAAAAAATAATAAGATCTTCACAAACATAAGAAAGGATATGGTGTTAAATTTCAAAAAAAAAAAAAAAAAAAAAAAAAAAAAAAAGACGATTGGTAAGAACATGGGTCTTATAGAAGGATTGTAAATATTTATATTTTGGCTGAATATGTCTTATCATGATGGATTTTTTTTTTTTTTTAGTTAGTTTTCTATTAGACCATCAAAAGTAAAGAGGACTAAAAACATTTAAAAATGTATCTAGTCACTGTGAAAAACACTCTTACTATAAAAACACTAAAACTCACTCAATTTCGAGCTCAAGCTTAGCCTGGCTCGGCTCGACTCGACTCGTGTCAGCCCTAATCACTAGAAAACCCACTAATCCACTTTGCTTAATCTCCAAGTGTCATGGCTATGCCTACACAATGATTACAGATGTTCTTTACATGCAAACACAACCCTCAACACACTCTATTCGTGTCTTTCTCTTCCCTCATATCCGTAAATCCCTCTTCCTCTCATATTTCTCTTCATTTTTTATATTCATCAATGAGGCTAGTGCAAATCAACTCCTTGTGAAAGCTAGTTTCGTGATTTTGGTGGTGTTTTAAAGCACTTTCAAGAAAGGAAGATGCATTTTAAGGAAGAAACCCACTTTCATCTTTCAAAAACTCTAAGGTGCTGTTTGTTTTTGAAGAGGTAAAATGTCTGCAGTCTGCGGACCACATCTGCAGACATCTGCAGGAGAAGAGGTGGACCAAACGTCTGCAGTCTGCAAGAAGAAGACTGTTTGTTTTTTAACGTCTGTAGTGTAACCCAAAACCATAACTATAACCTATCACAACCCACCATAACCATAACCATAACCATAACCATAACCATAACCAACCACACCCCACAATAACCATAACCATAACCATAACCAACCACACCCCACCATAACCATAACCAACCACAATCCACCGTGAACCACCACAACCCACCATAACCAAAAGCATCATATACAAAAAGCAAACATATACAAATAACTTAAATAAGAAAATCATCATTTCTATTAATCAACAATCAATCCCATCATAAACAAACACATAAAAAAATATACATATAGTAGTAATTGTACAAGAATTAATCGAACTCTGTACAATAATTAAAAAAACAAAAACTTAAATAATCATTTCTAATAATCACATACAAATAGCAAACATACACAAATGACTTAAATAAGAAAATATATCATTTCTATTAATCGAAATCTGTACAAGAATTAAAAAAAAATAAATAAATAAAAAACTGAAATCGTACATGTACAGCAGGGTGGTTGTGGTGGAGGCTGAAGGGGAGAGGGAGGGAGGAGGCGCCGTCACTGGGAGGGAGGAGGGAGAGGAGGCGCCGCCGCTGGGAGGGGGGAGGGAGGAGGAGGCGCCGCCGCTGGGAGGGATGAGGGAGGAGGTGGCGGCAGAAGGTGCTGGAGGAGGGTGGTTGTGGTGGCGGCTTAAGGTTGAAAACTAGAGAGAGAGGAACAGATCTGTATGGGAGGAGGAGGGTTTTGGTGTTGAGAGAAGGGAGATGAGTGAAAGAAGAGGCAGAAGAGGTTTTTGGTTTTGAGAAGTGATATGAGCAAGTCTGCATGGGGAAGAGGAGAGGAAGAGGTTTTGAGCTCTTTTGTCTTCTAAAAAACAAACAAGCTTTCCACCTCAAATGTCTGCCCGCGTCTGCGTGGTGCAGACATAAGTGACCAGAAGCACTTCTAGCATAAAAACAAACACCACCTAAGTTCATAAAGGGTATAAAATTTCTTTCCATCTTGTTCATTCTTGTTTAAAAATCTTAAAAGTTTGCAAGATTGTTCACCCAAAACAAGTAGGCTTTGAACAAAATTATAAAACAAGTTAAACATAAGATAAATGGAACTTTTGATGTAAAGATGAAAGTTGATGAGATCAAATGTATGTGTGTATGACGTGAAGTGTGTGTTGTTTGAATCTCGATGAAACTTGTTAGCAAAAGTTAGGGATTTTAAGATTATTTTGGATGATCAAAAATAAAACCACAATCTAATTTAAAACTTTAAATATGTTCAAAAACTCAAATGATTTTGCATGTTACATTTTTAGGTTTGATTGTTGGTTTATTTTATGATACTATGTTCAAAAATTCAAGTTATGATGATCAAAACATAACTTTATGTTTGCATATTTCAGATCTGATATGTTTTCACAAAATTTGTTATATGATAATCTAAATATTGTGTTCTTGGATGAAACATGAAAATCTGTGATAGGGTCATACTAGAATAATTTAAAATGCTTAAAAGTGGCTTAAAATGGTAAATATATCATTTAAATGGGAGTTTTTGAAAATATAATTTTTGATCAGTAACATTCAGGTTATTTTGGCCTTAAAATGTCCAAAATAATCTATGTTAAACGATGGAATCAAAACAATATGTTTAAAACAACTTTCTATGCATAAAAAGTCGGGTTTTCGCTAATGTTCGACACCCAAGTCTTTAAAATTTGAAACTGATTCTAAACATATTATAAAGACATATTTTAAGGATATAAATGATATTTTTAAGTAAATATTATGTTTGTGGGTTTGCTATATGTTTATACATGACTTAATCGCAAAACTAACCATTAAAACGATAATTTTAACGCATAAAACGAAATATTTCAAAAATTGTTTTAAATCAGTAACTTTGAACTTATTTTAAGTATAAAATAAGTGCTTTAATGTGTTTTTCAATATCTAGGTGTTTATACGTGTAAACTTGTGAAATTTGATGTGTAAGAAGTTACGGTTGGACTAGTAATAGCGCCGTTACGCAATTTCTAGCCAAACTTGTTAAATAGTAAAATTCATATATAAACATTATTATAAGTTTTAATATTTATATTTTGATGATTTATGTGTTAATAGGTGAAAAACGTGAAAAACGGATAAGAAACGTTATCCGTTTCGATTAAAAACACGTACGTGACAACCATTGAAAAATAGTTGTCAGTTTTGCCAAAATAATAACTTTTGTCAAATTTATATATATTTTTGCATATTAAAAAGACAAAATTTGGTATTTTATAAGTTAATATGAATTTCCAAAGAATTTACTATAATATATTAAAGTATATGACTTTTGGGAAATTATGGTGAAATAAGTAGAAAGGAGATTTTTCATAAAAAAATAAGTCTTGATATTGACTTATAGAAATTTATTAATTTTTAGTAAAATTTTGGCATAAGTATTGGGTAAGTATATTATTATTTTGGAAAAATAATAATAAAATATTTTATAAATATTATGTAAAATAATTATTTGATAATATCTTGGGGTATGTATTTTGTGTATGATTTGTGTTAATGTTCAAGGGACTTTTTGGTAAGCCTCTTAATGTGGCTCTGAACCATTCAGCGCTAAATGATTTAGCATTCAGCGTGTTTGTTTCAGCTTTTGATTGGAATGGTTAAGGCTGAACCATTAAGACTTTGAATGTTGCTGAACCATTAAGCACTGAACTAGGCTGGACCTTAATAAGGCTCTCCTACTAATGTGGAACAAGAAAACTAACCATTAAGAGGTCCAACTTAATGATTCAACACTTAACCATTCAGGCCTCTTGGGGGCTATTTGGTTGATTAAGTGCTGAATCATTAAGATGTATGAATGGTTAAAAAGCCTCTGAATTATTAAGTGTTGAATGGTTCAGCTATGCACCAAGTTTGAATGATTCAGCTCTTAACCATTCCATTCAGAGCTGAATGGTTCAGAGCCTTATTAAAAGGCTACCAAACCGGCCCTTAACCATTCAAACCTCTTAATGATTCAGCACTCAATCAACTAAACAGCCCCTAAGTGTTATGTGGTGTGCTTGAAATACATGACTTAGGATATATATATATATATATATATATATATATATATATATATATATATTGGCAATATATTATGGTGCTAAATAATTAACTAAGTAAATTTTCACTTAAAGCATGTAACCGAGAGTTTGGGTCTCCAACGTGTCATTAAAGGTTAAACTTCTTTTCTATCTAAAAGATAAAATATTTTATTAAGTCTAGTAAGTTGAGGTAAACAACTTGCGGAAATAGACTTGATAGTCATGTGAGTTAGGTAAATAACTCACGGGTATGACTTAAAAATTGACCATAAAGGTGTCCCTTGTGTATAGGGAAGTGTTAGGTCTGGTTAACTCAGACATTAATCACTAGCTGATATATGTTAATGTATACATATATAAGTCCCCGATTAAACTCCCAAATTGTTCATTTTTGTCTGTTTCTACATGATATCGGTACTTAATCACTTTGTATTGTTTTTTCAGGTCTTAAACGGCGTCCCAAAGACGAAGTTGAAGAAAACGGGCGAAATCTGGACGAAACGGACATTTCCTGCACATTCTGAAGTACACTGATCAAAGTGCACGGTCGTGCAACATTTGTGCACGGTTGTGCAGACCAGCTTGACTCGGCAACACCAGACTGCACTGCTAGTGCACAAGCTCGTGTAAGGATATTTCTCGGTAACACTAATTTGCACGGTCGTGCAGACCAAGTGCACGACCGTGCAAACTCAGTTAGCTCGTGTGCACAGCCAGAGCACAAACCAGTGCAACGTTGTACTCGACAACTTCATAGTCAGCACGGTCGTGCAACCCTTGTGCACGACCATGCACCTTTATCAGATATTATTCAAACCAATTGGTCCACTTGTCTGACAGATAGGCTTACATCACAATCAAAATAAAGTGCACGGCCGGGCACTTTTCTTGCACGACCGTGCGCTTTTACAAAACTTGTATAAAACAGGGCAGAACCTACTGAACAGAGTATCGGGTATTTTGGAGACGATTCTGGGCGATTTTCTGGACCTTTGACGTGCTGAGATGTGACACCCGGCAAATTCGGGTCAATGTTTAAATTAATCCTAATCACGTTACCGATGAATCAACCTATTTTATAGTTGAATTTAGATTTATTAAGCCGTTACGAGCCTTGCGATGCCTTTCTTGAAATCTGTGGACACCTTGAAGTTTAGAAGAAAGGTTTGCGTACGTTTAACGTTAACGAACTGACACCGGTAAATAATCGTCACGTTGGACTAACATATGAATAATATATGTTAATACGACGCGTGTTTGATATCTGTGCGATCGAATACGAAATCGGCACGAGAAACGACCAAAAACGCGGTATTTCACGGAACGCAGAGAAGAGCTGACTTGGGATTCGGATGCCGAAATACGTGGTTTTAACCGTTACTAGACTCCGGGAATAATTATTTCTTATAATAATATTTCTTATTAAGTTTTGGGAGGAAACAGATCGTCTAGATAAGCGAAGCAGCAACCGAGTGAATTAATGCGATTTAAACGCGTGTGTAGAACGCGCGTGTCGGGTGTCAAAAATAATTATATTTTTGCTCGGTTCAGTTAAGCTTTATATTACGAACATTTACGACACGTTTTAGTTGTTATTTTTATTGAGACGCGATGCGTTAAACGGGTTCGATACGCGGTATACTCCCACCTTCCTACAAAACCTAACAAATAGAGCACTCCTTCCTATTACCTTCCTCTCATCTTCCTTGAACCAAGGATGCACCTTCCTCTCATCTTCCTTGAACCAAGGATGCACCTTCCTCTCGCCTTCCTCTCATCTTCCTCCCACTATGGATGCCATCTTCCTAGAAGCATCTTTCTCTCCTCTATAAATACCCCCTCTCCCCCCTCTCTTTATCACTCCCACTTGTAACTCTCTTACCCTCTCACCCCTGTACAAGGACCGGCCGACCACCACCATGCTCCAGTGGTGGAGGCACTGCAGGTTTAGGCCCCAACGAGCAGAGCAGTCACGAAACAGAGGTATAGAGGGGCGGGTCTTGTTCCAGTCGTGGTGGCCGAGCAGGTGTCGTGAGGAGTGGTGGTTGTTGCGTGAAGTCTGGTTGCAGACGGGTTAGGTCCGGCTGGTGGTTCAGCGGTGGTGCAGTGGCGGCTTTCAATTGGGTCAGAGCGGTCCAGGTGACGAACCAGTTGTTTCGGTCGAGTTCCGGGTCGCAGAGACTGGGCCTGGTCAGACTCGGTTATGGGTTTGTTCTGGTCAGGTCTCGGGTGACTAACTGTGGTGGCTTCGGGCTAACTCGGGTCAGTTTTGAGTCCGGTTCGGGTTCTACTCGGTTCGCCTTCAGTGGTTTACGACTTCTAGTCGCGGGTCTAACATGAAGATTCGAGTCCGATTCTTTTCGGCTCGTTCAGATCTGGTGAGACCTGGATTCGCGGTTAGATCCGGCCGAGCGTTTCGATATAACTAACTCTTAACTATTTCGTTGTATTATTATTATTGTACACGACTAACTCGCTAACGAACCGGTATAACTAATAAACAATAAGTATAAATGGACGATTTGGTATTAGTAACTAAAATGCTGACTTATAATATTAATATGTTGGACTATATATATATATATATATATATATATATATATATATATATATATATATATATAGGGTAGGGTTTAAATAGGAATTATAGCTTTAGTAGGAACCATAGGAACCACTTTATAGCCATTGATCTCTAATGACATGATTGTAAATAAGTAAAACATTAACTAATAGTTTATTTTAATCAAAGGGTATTATTGACTTTTGTTCAATATGCTTATTTGTAGGTAATTAAATCTAAATTTGTAACTAAATAATTATTAACCCCCATTTATTATACTCAATCCTTATAAAATCTCCCTATCAGTTTTTTTTGTTTCATTTATCATCATCGACATATATATACATTGGTGTATATTAGAATCTTTTTTGTTTTTTCATCGTGAACGCATATATACATTGGTGTATATCAGTATTTTTTTCTCATTTACCATCATTATCGACACAGATATACGTTGGTGTATACCAGTTTCTTTTTTGTTTTTTCATTCATCGTCATCACCTTTAAGGTTCGGTCTCTTATCCTCTTTATGTAATATACACCAATGTATACTATACACTGGTGTATAGGCATTTGGCGTGTTCATCCTTACAGCGGTTATGTCTCTTATCATCTTTATGTAATATACACCAACGTATAATATACACTAGTGTATATGCATTTGAAAATAATAAAAGCGTCTCCTTCATTTTGACGTGATAATCCTAATTAGGGTTTGGTCGCTTAACCCTAAATGTAATATACACCAACGTATATTATCAAAAAATACATAACCTCGATGTACTGCACATTCGATTCAAAGAAATTATGCAATTGATCTAATCTAACATAACAAAATCATTACAAATACAATTCCAATTGATTATACATTTCGATCTAACAAAAACAAAAATAAAAACCTAATACATCTGAGCAATTGAAGATTAAAAATAATAACGATTGATTAGTTTGAAAAAAAATAACAAAAATAGAAAATACATACGTGTATACGAATTGTTGATTAGGGTTGTTCTTCAAGATAATGATCGTAATAGTGGTTGAGAGTTTTAAAGAAACCAATCAATTCTTATTTAGTAACTGCTTTGATTATAAATTCTAATTATAATAAAAAGCTAATTAATTAAAGGGAAAATTACATATACCCCTACAAACTTCATTTATTACATATATACCCAACCCAAAAAATAAATTACATATATCCCCTTCCTTAATGTTACAAATATCAAAATTACCCATTTTTAATAAAAATGGCCATTTTACCCTTCTTTTTATTAAAAACGTAAAAATTGCAAATTTACTAAATTTTAACTAGTTTTTTTTCTATTTTTTTCGGTTTAGTTTCCTCACAAACCTGCAAACCTTTATCCCAAATCAGTGCCACTATGCTTATAAATATTATATGTAGTGTAAAATAGAAATGGATCATCAACAGTTTGATTAAAATGGGACCTTTATTACCTACATTTGTGTACAGTCCTAAAATAAATCCAAATCAGTTTCACAAATTTAAACTAATTCATATCACAATTCCCATTTGGTCTTATCACCGGTCACATGTTCAAAGGAATGTTTACGTCTAGAGTTATGGAGAGGGATGGATCGAAAGGTTGCAGGATTTTCTTTTATATTTGAAAGGGCATTCATGTCAATTTGTTACAACAAGAGGAAATATGTAATTTAATTTTTGGTTTGGGTAAATATGTAATAAGGGTTTTATATAGGGGTATATATGTAATAAATCTTTAATTAAATGTATATTTACACTAATACTCTCTAGAGCAAAATAAAAAATGGATGGCTCAGATTGGTTCCTAAGTTCCTAACTAAGGTATTGGTTCCTATTTGATCTTATTCCTATATATATATATATATATATATATATATATATATATATATATATATATATATATATATATATATATATATATATAGGATAGGGTTCAAATAGGAACCAACCCTTAAGTAGGAACTATAGGAACCAATCTGAGTCATCCATCTTCAATGGCATGATTGTAAATAGGTAAAACTTTAATTAATTGTTATTTTAATAAAGAGGTATTAATGTCTTTTGTTCAATATCATTTATTAGGTAATTAATAAGAAACTCCTGTATATTTGGAAACAACAAATTAGTTTTTATGGTATACCCAAACGTATTTATTGTATATACTATTAAAATTATATCTCGGTATATATACAACAGTGTACATTGGTGTATATTCGTTTTTTCATTCATCATCATCACCAACACAAGATATACATTGGTGTATATTCGTTTTTTCATTCATCATCATTCAACATCATCAACACAGATATACATTGGTGTATATTGGTTTTTTCATTCATCATCATCAACACAGATATACATTGGTGTATATTCGTTTTTGCATTCATCATCAACACAGATATACATTGATGTACACAGATATACATTGGTGTATATTCATCTCGTCCCACCGGGAGACTCATATACGTTGCTCGACGAGGAACCTACAATAAAAAAATGTAAAATTAAAAATGAATTTTACAATATTTAAAAAATATAGTTAGACATGCTACAACTCATATACGGTACACCTGTGTATATTGAGTAACACACAGGCTGTGTCACACTGTACATTCCATTTTTTATAATGAATAAACACCTGTGTATATTTAAACATCATGGACTTTCCTTTAGTTCATAGAATGATAAACTTAAATGGCATTGCGTATAATTCATAGTGATCAAAGAAGTTTCATTGCATTTATATACGGAATTTAGTATAATTTATGCAACTGATTATATAAACTGTGACAACCTGCACCCTTCACTTTTCATAAATGTGCATAATTGGTCACTCAACTATTTCAAAATTTTCATTTTTAACCCTCCTATTTTAATAGGACCAAAAGTCATAATTTAATAAAACTTATAATTTTTATAAGTAAAAGTATTGCACGTTTTATACTCACATCTACACCCGAGCACGTATGTTTCAAACCTTGATACTCAAAACCCTTAATTTTCGGTCCTAAAACAACTTAGAAACCAAAGGAAACAAATCCGGAACTTAAAACTGATTAAATTAGAAAATTTGATTTTTTTTAGTTCTCGTAGTCTGCGAAGACAGCCTAATAGTCAAAGTCCTTATCAAAGTCTTAGTCAAAGTATTAGTCAAACTGTCAAAGTCCTAATCAAAGTCCTGGTCAAAGTCCTAGTCAAAGTCTTATTCAAATAGTCAATTCATCATAAAACCTTACTTTATGGTGTTGACCAATTTTAATGGCTAATTGAATCCAAAACTAGTATAAAAACCCACCTAAGACCCATTATACTTGGCACCTCTAAATCGATTGTTTCAATCCTATTAAACTTTCCCTCATACCTTTCTTCTATAGTTTATTACTTCTACAATTGAAGCTTTGATTATAAGCTCTTGTAATTGGCGAATTGGAAGCTTGATATTGTTTCTTTTTCGTTTTTTTTATTTCTTCAATTTGGACTAGCTACGTTGTTGAGTCTTTGGGATTCGCCTCGCATACATTCACAACACTTAGAGGATGATTCACCTTAGCCAATGTGAGTTTACATAGCCCCTTTTTCTGTTTTACATTTTGGGGTGAAACATGTTTAAACATTTTATACACTATCATTTACTCATTCTTACATTGTTGAAACTTATGATTCAATTACACTATCATTTACTCATTCTATCATTGATTGTAACAAAAAGACACAGTACAATCATTAACATTGATCAAGCCGCCTGTTTAGATTATAGCGCTATAGGTCTGACAAACCCATCCCCCCGCATAAATTCAGGGATGATCGATAACAGCTACACTTTTACTAACTTGCGAGTTAGGTCTCAGTCGACACAAGGTTTGATTGTACAAAAGACGCATTGTTACATATCGGGCTCATATTCTATCATTACTCATTATTATACTTCAACAATGATTGCTATACAACATATTGTTTTCAACTATATGCAAAACCTATGTATTCTCACCAACTATTTATAGTTGACCCCCCCATCTTTCCAACTTAACATGTTTCAGGTTTTGTTTGCTATTGGAAGTTGTACAAGTCTTGGAACACGTAGGAGCTTTGATCTAGTTTATACTAATCAACTTTTGTAATCATTACTTGTAAGACAAATTGTAAATTGTTTAATATTATTCAACTTTCATTTAGTACCATGAGTTATTGAACAATCATCACTACGTGACATCCCGATGTTTCCGCCATCGGTTGGGGTGTTACAGATTGGTATCAGAGCCATGGTTATAGGGAATTAGGTTATTAGAAAAATAATCTAGTCTATAACCATAGGATTATAACCAGTATTTGCTCCTTTTACTTGCTATTCTTTATCTCCCTCCTACTTCTTATCCCCACTCTAGTCCCTACAAGATGATTATTCTGCATCACTGGATCTACTCTTAGACTAATAGGACAAACCTTCAGGTTTAGCCTGAACCACCTTGAAGATCTCGTCGAAGTTCTAGATTTTAATAACGAACACGTGCAATCTGGAAGGGTGAACGCCTGTATTCTGAGTTTTCTGTCTAGGACTGGCATTGCGCATAAATCCTAATCAGACGAGGGACCCGGATGCCTACCTGGGAATTCTTGGGATGAGTGTTCACTTATAGGCTAAAGCATGTCTTCACTATGTTATTAGAATTTAGAAACTTTGATAAGTTAACGTTTTCGTTTATTTGTTTTAATTAATGAATAAATGATTACACTCACTTTCCTTAAAACTAAGCTCTAAAATCTCAAAATTTTACAGCTTAATCATATATGGATTTCACAATCACACTTCATCTTACCATCTTAGCCAATTGTTTCATTGTTTTTCAACACCCTACCCAAATCATATTATTGTTTTTATCAGCACGTTACATATTTTTAAAACTGTAATCTCATAACCTGAGTATACCCTAGCACAAAACTAAAGATTTCTAAATCTTGTTGGATTTTTATTACCTATAAACTTTACAAAATACATATTTTTGTCAAAAGATGCCTCGAACTTAAATTCAATTATTTATTTATAGACATAACAAAAGATTTTTCTATATAATGCTTTAATCTATTAAAAATCACTTAATTGAACCTTGATCTTCAAAACCTAATGTCATGTTTAAAATCTCCAACTAACGGGAATATGTTAATCAAAGCTCACTTAGTTTGTACTATTTAACGACTTTTGTTTTAGGTATAAAACCAATTTTAAAACCTTTCCAACCTCATGAACAAAAATTTAATCTCCAACTCCCCATTAATACCTACTTATTTTCAACAAGTTCGAAACTTTTACAATTTTTGCTATTTGCCGCAATCATGTTATCTCATACACTTGATTCTAACCTTTGATCCAAACCCCATAATTTACATTGCTACATAATCCCCTTACTATAAAATAAGCTCTTTATCAACTATCTTCACATTCACTATCTCTCCCAACCTTGGTTCTGCTTCAAGATTTTTCCTCTCAAAAATTAGACTCATATCCTTCACCTTCTCAAACATGAACTAGATACCCATGACAACCAAACTATCATACATGAGGATTTGTTTATCTACTTGAACATTTGATTATTCATGATACTTGAAAGCATGGAATATAAAATATTTGCTATAAACACACCTAGAGTCATTAACCTTGTCTAGGGCAACTCTATGCTATACATGATAGTTGATGCATTTACAAACTTGCTTACATGTATGTATTATCAATTTGCAATTTATGTGTGTAATAATTGGTACACTTAATCAAACAACTAATAGAGGATGAAGTACTTGCTCAACAGTTAGTAGAGTACCAAATAATCTACTCAACGATTGGTAGAGGTCATCATGCCTGCTAAACAGTCGGTAGAGGCCCTACAACCTGCTCAACGACTGGTAGAGGCTATCGCACCTGCTCAACAATCGGTAGAGGTTCTTACTCACTGACTGGTAGAGGTCTTTTCCTGCTCAACAGTTGGACTTATTTTTGGATACATTGTATACGATTCAACCACAAGGTTAATTGTATTATTTTACATGTGTGTTTAGAGTCATAGAAGGACACAAAACCCTAATGTAAGGTAAGTTGGTGATTGCGGTCCAGAACGTAATCATGAATTTACAGGTACGTTAAGGTAGTGTGAAATTCTAATAAGGTTTTGTTAGTTCATTTGGTTTTCATATAGTCAATCAACTTATGCATTTCTTTTAGGATTCCTAAAACTTAAAGTTTAGCGTTTTACTATATTCTCCTTGCTAATTCATGTCGTGCCTTAACCCAAACCATAGCTGCCTTAATTTCTACCAAAACACCCTCAACCTTGTGTTTTTAATAATTTCGAGACGAAATTTACTAAAGTAGGGGAGACTGTGACAACCTGCACCCTTCACTTTTCATAAATGTGCATAATTGGTCACTCAACTATTTCAAAATTTTCATTTTTAACCCTCCTATTTTAATAGGACCAAAAGTCATAATTTAATAAAACTTATAATTTTTATAAGTAAAAGTATTGCACGTTTTATACTCACATCTACACCCGAGCACGTATGTTTCAGACCTTGATACTCAAAACCCTTAATTTTCGGTCCTAAAACAACTTACAAACCGAAGGAAACATTGTTTTTTTTAGTTCTCGTAGTTTGCGAAGACAGTCTAATAGTCAAAGTCCTGATCAAAGTCTTAGTCAAAGTCTTAGTTAAACTGTCAAAGTCCTAGTCAAAGTCCTGGTCAAAGTCCTAGTCAAAGTCTTAGTCAAATAGTCAATTCATCATAAAACCTTACTTTATGGTGTTGACCAATTTTAATGGCTAATTGAATCCAAAACTAGTATAAAAACCCACCTATGACCCATTATACTTGGCACCTCTAAATTGATTGTTTCAATCCTATTAAACTTTCCGTCATACCTTTCTTCTATAGTCTATTACTTCTACAATTGAAGCTTTGATTATAAGCTCTTGTAATTGGCGAATTGGAAGCTTGATATTCTTTCTTTTTTCTTTTTTTTTTATTTCTTCAATTTGGACTAGCTACGTTGTTGAGTCTTTGGGATTCGCCTCGCATACATTCACAACACTTAGAGGATAATTCACCTTAGCCAATGTGAGTTTACATAGCCCCTTTTTCTGTTTTACATTTTGGGGTGAAACATGTTTAAACATTTTATACACTATCATTTACTCATTCTTACATTGTTGAAACTTATGATTCAATTACACTATCATTTACTCATTCTATCATTGACTGTAACCAAAAGACACAATACAATCATTAACATTGATCAAGCCGCCTGTTTAGATTATAGCGCTATAGGTCTGACAAACCCATCCCCCCGCATAAATTCAGGGATGATCGATAACAGTTACACTTTTACTAACTTGCGAGTTAGGTCTCAGTCGACACAAGGTTTGATTGTACAAAAGACGCATTGTTACATGTCGGGCTCATATTCTATCATTACTCATTATTATACTTCAACAATGATTGCTATACAACATATTGTTTTCAACTATATGCAAAACCTATGTATTCTCACCAACTATTTATAGTTGACCCCCCCATCTTTCCAACTTAACATGTTTCAGGTTTTGTTTGCTATTGGAAGTTGTACAAGTCTTGGAACACGTAGGAGCTTTGATCTAGTTTATACTAATCAACTTTTGTAATCATTACTTGTAAGACAAATTGTAAATTGTTTAATATTATTCAACTTTCATTTAGTACCATGAGCTATTGAACAATCATCACTACGTGACATCCCGATGTTTCCGCCATCGGTTGGGGTGTTACATAAACAGCAATCTGTATCGCATTTACATGTATGCATATGAATGAATGAATGAGTGTGCTTCTGCTGAATTCTATAAATGTGCTTTTCTGGGTTCAAATTTTGTATTTAAAATAGTTTGAAATTGGGACTTCTAAATGTGTTTTTTTGATTTGGGATTAGAGATGATAATGGATTGAGAGATTTAAGGAAAGTCAAAAAAAAAAAAAAAAAAAAAAAAAACTTGCATGTTAATCGCAGGAAGATAATTAACTGCCATATATAAAACTTTTAATTAAATTAAAATATAATATTTAATTGTCTAATTACATAACTACCCCTAGATCAATATTAAAGATGAATGCCTCAGATTGGTTCCTAAGTTCTTAACTAGGCTCTGGGTTCCTATTTGATCTTTTTCCTATATATAGTAATTACACTAAGTTGTCGAAACGTATAATGTTTGTCTCGACGTTTAGTTTTCGGATATCTAAGTTATTGCCTTGAGTTGTGTATTGATTTTGAGGAAAATTGTAGACAACTGGTGTTGTCTGGTTCGTATAAAAATAGAGGAAAATTTGCCGGATTTTTATAAAATCCTAAGCGCGACAAAAGCAATATTGTTACTTATTTTTATAAATAATTTTTCCCAAATGTTTTGACAAGTATATTGTTTACAAATCAGAACGTTTTCGCAAAACTTTATTTAAAGCACCAACGATGATTCTCGGATGATATTTTCAAAACAACTTTACAACATCTAGTGAGCGTCAAATGTGTCGTTTATAAAAGGTTTTCAATAATGTTTATTGTTCGGATTTAAAATATATATATTTAATCCTTAGGAACAATTTTATGAAAAACAATGTTTTGAAAACCTTAAACTACTTATATTTTGGGAAAGAAGTAACAAATATTATTAATCATCCTAGCAACTATATTGGTATTTCCTCAACGCAAGACAAAGACATGCATCCGAACTACGAGACAAACTACGGCTTAGAATAAGTTATACGTGTCGCGATACTAGTCCAACATGGTTTACACACGATAAGTAACATGTGAGCAACTTGGGTACTACGTCGTATGGTAAACGCAATTAAGATAAGTCACAATCGGTTCGTCGAGTTCAGACACATAAGACTCGGGTTATCACCCACGAGTCTAGATAGTTGGATAAACTATCTTTTAGCCGGATAATGAGCTAGGCTTATTGGCGTTAGACTTTAAGGTGTCCTTTATTGATAATTAGGGCACGGGAAAGTCGGTCAAGTTCAGGCTTTACTTGCTAGCACTTAAGCAGTGGTTTCAGGTGAGTTCATGACCCCACTTTTTACTGTTTTTGCAAATGTTTTCGGGGTGGAAAAGCATGCAAGTATCGCAAAGGCATTTGATATTTCAATAAATATTTTATGCATTTCTTAAATCATTTTAACAAATGGATATCGAATTCTCACAACAACTTATGCAAAGTTTACAATCGAAATACACTAGTTTTATATACAATTAAAGTAGTATTGCAAACATGCATGAGTTATCGCTAAGGATGGGGTTATCCTTGTTCATTCCAAAGGACGAGTTGTCCTTGTTTATCTCAGAGGGCTGGATTGTAACATCACACAAATCTTCTTTATATATATATATATATAGAACTCCCTCTTTTATTCATCTGATTCATGTTTACAGTATCTTTACCATCCATTTTGTTAATTTTTTTTGTTTAAATAATGACGTATAATCAATATTAAATTGGATTGTATTAAATTCTGATTTAAAAACGTTAAAAAAATGTTTGCCTGTGCCAGGATTCGAACCCGAGTTCCTGGCGGGCTAAACCTTAACCACACCACACAAACCACTACACCATTTGGTGTTTTGTGATGTTAATTAAAACCAATTAAACTTAAACCCTTTCAAGGTCCCTTAGTCAAACCTGAAAAGTCAAGTCAAAGTGTTAGTAAATATGGTCTCCTAGTCAAGTCAAAGTGTTAGTAAATATGGTCTTCTAGTCAAGTAAAAGTTGTTCCTAAATTATAGCCTAGTCAAAGTAGTCCCTAATTACAACTCCAAATTTTACACTATAAATACACTAGCCTACCATTCAACTCTTTATACCATTCAAAAAAAAAAAAAAAACATTATTATCCCATCTCTCATATACTAAAGTTTTCATCCGTCATTATCTCCTCTAGCTAGTTTCGAGTTTTCCAATGCATTATTACTAAGTGTTTGCACGCTCAATAAAACGCACGAACTCATTATGCATCTAAGGTGAGTTTACATAGCCCCTTTTTTTGTTTTACATTTTGAGGTGAAACATGTTTAAACATTTTATACACTATCATTTGCTCATTCTTACATTGTTGAAACTTGTGATTCAATTACACTATCATTTACTCATTCTATCATTTGACTGTAACAAAAAGACACAGTACAATCATTAACATTGATCAAGCCGCCTGTTTAGATTATAGCGCTATAGGTCTGACAAACCCATCCCCCCGCATAAATTCAGGGATGATCGATAACAGTTACACTTTTACTAACTTGCGAGTTAGGTCTCAGTCGACACAAGGTTTGATTGTATAAAAGACGCATTGTTACATGTCGGACTCATATATTATCATTACTCATTATTATACTTCAACAATGATTGCTATGCAACATATTGTTTTCAACTATATGCAAAACCTATGTATTCTCACCAACTATTTATAGTTGACCCCCCATCTTTCCAACTAAACATGTTTCAGGTTTTGTTTGCTATTGGAAGTTGTACAAGTCTTGGAATACATAGGAGCTTTGGATCTAGTTTATATTAATCAACTTTTGTAATCATTACTTGTAAGACAAATTGTAAATTGTTTAATATTATTCAATTTTCATTTAGTACCATGAGCTATTGAACAATCATCACTACGTGACATCCCGATGTTTCCGCCATCGGTTGGGGTGTTACAGATTGGTATCAGAGCCATGGTTATAGGGAATTAGGTTATTAGAAAAATAATCTAGTCTATAACCATAGGATTATAATCAGTACTTGCTCATTTTACTTGCAACCCTACTTGTTTCTATTCTCTATCTCCCTCCTACTTCTTATCCCTACTTTAGTCCCTACAAGAAGATTGTTCTCCATCACAAGATCTACTCTTAGACTAATAGGACAAACCCTCAGGTTTAGCCTGAACCACCTTGAAGATCTCGTTGAAGTTCTAGATTTTAATAACGAACACGTGCAATCTGGAAGGTTGAACGCCTGTATTCTGAGTTTTCTGCTAGGACTGGTATTGCGCATAAATCCCAATCAGACGAGGGACCCGGATGCCTACCTGGGAATTCTCGGGATGAGTGTTCACTTATAGGCTAAAGCATGTCTTCACTATGTTATTAGAATCTAGAACTTTTGATAAGTCAACGTTTTCGTTTATTCGTTTTAATTAATGAATAAATGATTACACTCACTTTCCTTAAACTAAGCTCTAAAATCTCAAAATTTTACAGCTTAAATCAATCTCATTTCATAACCATCTATGGATTTCACAATCACACTTCACCTTACCATCTTAGCCACTTTTTAAATATTCAACACCCTACCCAAATCATATTATTTCATTTCTCCACATGTTACTTATTTTTAAATACTATAACCTCATACCTTAGCACAAACTAATGATTTCTAAATCCTGTTGTATTTTCATTACCTAGTAACTTTACAAAGTACATATTTTTTTGTCAAAAGATATCCTCGAACTTAAATTCAATTGTTTATTTATTGACGTAACAAACAATTTTCTATATAATGCTTTAAACTATTAAAAATCACTTAATAGAACCTTGATCTTCAAAACCTAATGTCATGTTTGAAATCTCCAACTAACGGGAATATTTTAATCAAAGCCCACTTAGCTTGTACTATTTAACAACTTTTGCTTTATATATAAAACCAATTTTGAAAATAAGATTTTTTTTATCCATAGGAAGAATATCTAGACTCTAAATTCTCCATCGACACTCACTCATTTTCAACTTGTTCAAATTTTTACAATATTTGGCATATACCACAATCATGTTTTCTTATACACTTGATTATAACCTTTGATCCAAACCTCAAAATTTACACTGCTACATAATCTCCTTACTATAAATAAACTCTTTATCAACTATTTTCACATTCACTATCTCTCACAACCTTGATTCTGCTTCAAGATTTTTCATCATCGTCTCAAGAACTAAATTCATATCCTTCACCTTCTCACACATGAGCTAGTTACCCATGATAACCAAACTATTGAAACTTGATTGTGTGTTGCATCAAACATAATCCTTAGTTGTACATGAGGATTCGATTATCTACCATGTATGAACATTTGATACTAGAAGTCATAAAATATAAGCTATTTGCTATAGACACACCTAGAGACATTAACCTTGTCTAGGGCAACTCTATTACAACTTGCATGCTATACTTGATACTTGATTGCTTACATGTACATATTATCAATTTGCAATTTATGTGTGTAATAATTGGTACACTTAATCAAACAACTGATAGAGGATGAAGTACTTGCTCAACAGTTAGTAGAGTACCAAATAACCTACTCAACGATTGGTAGAGGTCATCATGCCTGCTCAACAGTCGGTAGAGGCCCTACAACCTGCTCAACGACTGGTAGAGGCTATCGCACCTGCTCAACAATCGGTAGAGGTTCTTACTCACTGACTGGTAGAGGTCTTTTTCCTGCTCAACAGTTGGACTTATTTTTGGATACATTGTATACGATTCAATCACAAGACTATTTTGCATTACTTACATGTGTGTTTAAAGTCATAGAAGGACACAAAACCCTAATGTTAGGTAAATTGGTGATTGCGGTCCGGAACGTAATCATGAATTTACAGGTATATTAAGGTAGTGTGAAATTCTATTAAGGTTTTGGGAGATACCCCGTATGTTTTCGAAGTATCAGAGGTGTGATGGGTTAGCTGCGGTACACCCTATATATAAACACTAATGATACGTGGAAAGGAATACTGTAGGGTCAGTCCAATAACAAACCCTAGTTATTTGGTAGTCCATCTAGCATTTATGGTTATCTTATACATTCCTTAAACTCTTACCCTACTCTGAACCATAGTCACCCTAACTATCCTCAACACTATTCAAATGTTTCTTCTTAAAATAAACTTTGGGACGAAGTTTCTAAAAGTAGGGGAGACTGTAACATCACACAAATCTTCTTTATATATATATAGAACTCCCTCGTTTATTCATCCGATTCATGTTTACAGTATCTTTACCATCCATTTTGTTAATTTTTTTATTTAAATAATGACGTATAATCAATATTAAATTGGATTGTATTAAATTCTGATTTAAAAACATTAAAAAAATGTTTGCCTGTGCCAGGATTCGAACCCGAGTTCCTGGCGGGCTAAACCTTAACCACACCACACAAACCACTACACCATTTGGTGTTTTGTGATGTTAATTAAAACCAATTAAACTTAAACCCTTTCAAGGTCCCTTAGTCAAACCTGAAAAGTCAAGTCAAAGTGTTAGTAAATATGGTCTCCTAGTCAAGTCAAAGTGTTAGTAAATATGGTCTTCTAGTCAAGTAAAAGTTGTTCCTAAATTCTAGCCTAGTCAAAGTAGTCCCTAATTACAACTCCAAATTTTACACTATAAATACACTAGCCTACCATTCAACTCTTTATACCATTAAAAAAAAAACATTATTATCCCATCTCTCATATACTAAAGTTTTCATCCGTCATTATCTCCTCTAGCTAGTTTCGAGTTTTCCAAGGCATTATTACTAAGTGTTTGCACGCTCAATAAAACGCACGAACTCATTATGCACTTAAGGTGAGTTTACATAGCCCTTTTTTCTGTTTTACATTTTGGGGTGAAACATGTATAAACATTTTATACACTATCATTTGCTCATTCTTACATTGTTGAAACTTGTGATTCAATTACACTATCATTTACTCATTCTATCATTTGACTGTAACAAAAAGACACAGTACAATCATTAACATTGATCAAGCCGTCTGTTTAGATTATAGCGCTATAGGTCTGACAACCCATCCCCCCGCATAAATTCAGGGATGATCGATAACAGTTACACTTTTACTAACTTGCGAGTTAGGTCTCAGTCGACACAAGGTTTGATTGTACAAAAGACGCATTGTTACATGTTGGACTCATATACTATCATTACTCATTATTATACTTCAACAATGATTGCTATACAACATATTGTTTTCAACTATATGCAAAACCTATGTATTCTCACCAACTATTTATAGTTGACCCCCCATCTTTCCAACTAAACATGTTTCAGGTTTTGTTTGCTATTGGAAGTTGTACAAGTCTTGGAACACGTAGGAGCTTTGGATCTAGTTTATATTAATCAACTTTTATAATCATTACTTGTAAGACAAATTGTAAATTGTTTAATATTATTCAACTTTCATTTAGTACCATGAGCTATTGAACAATCATCACTACGTGACATCCCGATGTTTCCGCCATCGGTTGGGGTGTTACATGGATTGTCCTCGTTCGCTTCATAGGACCGAATTGCCTTTAAACACACACATTTAAGGGTTATAGGGTCCTTGTCTTCGTTCAACTGTACAGTCAAGTTCCACGACTATTCGCTACTATAACCAGTTGCTAGTTGGCATCGTAGTGAGAGCGCGATATTCGTGAGGCACATACTAGCCTGGGGTTGGTTATAGGCTTATGTAAGGATTTTCATTTATAATCCAAACGAACATTTTATGGTTTTAACCGTTGCAAACGAACAGTTTTCCAAAGTTATTATGGAATGCCCGATGAGGATTCCATAGAGACTTTTTACATAAAATTCCCCAATTTGGTTTTGAGTAACGAAGCTAAACTTTCTCACAAAGCTTTACTATTATTTTCCATGATTTAAAGGAAAATAGTTTTTCGAGAAACAAATATAAAACCGTGAACTCACTAACATTATGTTGACTTTTTAAGCATGTTTTTCTCAGGTATCATTTCCGCTACGTAGTAAAGGTACCAATGGGTCACGACCGAAGGCAAATTTCGGGGTGTAACATATTGTTATCCGAGCTATAGGTTTTAGCGAATTAGGTGTCGGTAGAGATATCTAGGCTTTAACCTCAGTTTTGTCATATTAAGGGACCGAAAAATTTCTAAGACTAAATTTTAGTATGAACGCCTAGGGGTTACAAATTCCAACCGTTGCCACATAAGTTTACCGATTATCAGTGTATGGAATTACACTAACTCACTCTATATTTCCTTGGGCGCAAGAAATATTTTTCCTATCCAAATAATAGGTGAGTTATTTATTTGCTCCTACATAGAAGGCATACATGCACATAATGTCTAAGCATAACTCACTAGTGACTGGCAAGTCATCACTTCGGATAGCGAGTGTTTATTCACATAGAGCATAGCCAGGTCATTGTTTCTTAGTTATGAGGAGCCATTTACCTGATTATATACTATGTGTATTTCTATATGGTATATATAGAGTATATGTAGGTTACGAAACAACACGCATCATCAATGGTGGATGGATCACGCTTAGCCGTATCGAACGTACACGTGCAACAATTTAGCGGGGCAAGTTGGCGGCCTCAGCGTATGGACGAATTTCCCATAGCATCTGCGACTTGTAGTCTCGGGATCAGGGAACGCTTACGTCATCAAGGTTGACTTGTGTCTGAAACGCCTTTATGGGACACCTCGTCTCGACGACGATGTTGCGTGAGCTGTGGTGTGGTTAGCAGATGCAACGTGAAAAGGTGATGCGCATGACTAACGTCATCTATGTGATGCGTACGTTCCGTCATGGTGAATCCGCATGCACATGAAAGCCCTGAAAGGATCTACCGTGATGGTATGTATAAGCGTAAAGATCAATTAATTTTGCTCTTACAGACGTGATTGCCTATTCTGCCCTATTCTATTCATTTGTGACATTGGTTTTTCTTAAACCAGTCTAAGGTCTTGATGATATTGTTCTTGTGTTTCTAAGGTTCATGTTGTGGAACCTAGAAACATCTTCCAAGTACCTTCTTACACCTCTCCTTCGGTGTTAGTAACCTTCAACATACTGCTCTACAAGAACCTCGTTTTTGTTGGTTCTTTCTCTCTTCATAAACTTGGACACGCACTTTGTACGCGTGCCATCTGTCGCATGTTCGAATTATTTTAACCTGTGAAAGTCCATTGTAGGACTTCACATCGAACGATGGATTCCTTTACGAAATTGATTATCAAGTCGTTGTTCGCCTTCTAGCCTTGATATGTCAGGCCATTGTGGGCAATCTACCTTTTGACACCTTGTCGCTGATCTTCTTTGAATCGGCTCTTTTGGAAAATCGAATCGTGTAACTTATTACAGCACCTTGTGGTGAGTACCCCATTGACTTGTAAAGATGTGTGCACTTTTGTTGGCATACTTCTTTCTAGTCAACCTATTTGTTATTGTTTCAAATCCCAAACACACCTTGTGGCATGTCATGGAAAAGTTGGTGCGCCAGTTTATTCATTTGAGGTGTGCCTGCACTTTTTGTTGGCAAAACTGCTGGTAGCATGTTTGGGCATTTGAAATGTCACATTCGCATGCTAGTTCATTTTGAAATTCGTTTGTTTGACCGTGTCGATATTTTCGCAAACTAGGCAAACTGTCATAGCTTGCCTACCCGCCATTTTGGCCAAGAACATTGTTCCGACTATGTCATTCCATTTGGAACAAATCAAGAATTTGAACACTTTCTTCCTTTCCAAGTGTTGGAATGCTAAAACATGCGATCTCGAGGCATGCCTCCTTGCGGAGTCGTGCCATTCCTATTGTTAAGCGTTTATTGAATGTATGGTTATCATAAAGGACTATTGGTAGTCCTGTACCGTTCTCTTGTAACTCGCTCAGATTGAACATTTGAGGTTGCTATCAAATGTCATTCATGTCGATTGACTCTGAAAATTCATCTTTTCTTATTTGTATCAGCAAGTACCTTGACTCATTGATTGTTGTCAAGCTTCTATTTGGTCTTCGAATATATTTTAGCTCAAATTTCGAGGACGAAAATTCTTTAACAGGGGGAGAATGAGACAACCGGCAAATTCGGGTCAATGTTTAAATTGATCCTAATCACGTTACCGACGAATCAACCTATTTTATAGTTGAATTTAGATTTATTAAGCCGTTACGAACCTTGCGATGCCTTTCTCGAAATCCGTGGACGCCTTGAAGTTTAGAAGAAAGGTTTGCGCACGTTTAACGTTAATGTACTGACACCGGAAAATAATCGTCACGTTGGACTAACATATGAATAATATATGTTAATACGACGCGTGTTTGATATCTGTCCGATCGAATACGAAATCGGCACGAGAAACGACCAAAAACACGGTATTTCACGGAACGCGGAGAAGAACTGACTTGGGATTCGGACGCCGAAATACGTGGTTTTAACCGTTACTAGACTCCCGGAATAATTATTTCTTATAATAATATTTCTTATTAAGTTTCGGGAGGAAACAGATCGTCTAGATAAGCGAAGCAGCAACAGACTGAATTAACGCGATTTAAACACGTGTAGAACGCGCGTGCCGGGTGTCAAAAATAATTACATTTTTGCTCGGTTTAGTTAAGCTTTATATTACGAACATTTACGACACGTTTTAGTTGTTATTTTTATTAAGACGTGATGCGTTAAACGGGTTCGATACGCGGTATACTCCCACCTTCCTACAAAACCTAACAAATAGAGCACTCCTTCCTATCACCTTCCTCTCATCTTCCTTGAACCAAGGATGCACCTTCCTCTCATCTTCCTTGAACCAAGGATGCACCTTCCTCTCGCCTTCCTCTCATCTTCCTCCCACTATGGATGCCGTCTTCCTAGAAGCATCCTTATCTCCTCTATAAATACCCCATCTCCCCCTCTCTTTATCACTCCTAGTTGTAACTCTCTCACCCTCTCGCCCTTGTACAAGGACCGACCGACCACCACCATGCTCTGGTGGTGGCGGCGCTGCAGGTTCAGGCCCCAACGAGCAGAGCAGTCATGAAACAGAGGTATAGAGGGGCGGGTCTTGTTCTAGTCGTGGTGGCCGAGTATGTGTCGTGAGGAGTGGTGGTTGTTGCGTGAAGTCTGGTTGCAGACGGGTTAAGGCCGGCTGGTGGTTCAGCGGTGGTGCAGCGGCGGCTTTCAATCGGGTCAGAGCGGTGCAGGTGACAAACCAGTTGTTCTGGTCGAGTTTCGGGTCGCAGAGACTGGGCCTGGTCAGACCCAGTTATGGGTATGTTCGGGTCAGGTCTCGGGTGACTAAAGGTGGTGGCTTCAGGCTAACTCGGGTCAGTTTTGAGTCCGGTTCGGGTTCTACTCTGTTTTGCCTTTGGTGGTTTACGACTTCTAGTCGCGGGTCTAACATGAAGATTCGAGTCCCATTCTTTTTGGCTCGTTCAGATCTGGTCGACCTGGACAGATCTGGTCATACCTGGAGTCGCGGTTAGATACGGCCTAGCGTTTCGGTATAACTAACTCTTAACTATTTCGTCGTATTATTATTATAGTACACGACTAACTCGCTAACGAACCGGTATAACTAATAAACAATAAGTATAAATGGACGATTTGGTATTAGTAACTAAAATGCGTGGCTTATAATATTAACTAGTGTTTTAGTTACCCGCGCTTCGCTGCGGGAGCTTCTGTTTTGTTGCGGGTTTGATGGACATTAGAGATAACATTAAGGTGACTGTTCATGCTTCGCTGCGGGGGCGCTCGTGTCGTTATAGGTTTGGTGGCATAAAAAATAACATTATTAGCGATAATATTGCGTAACTATTATTTGTTCAAATTATTCTAAAGTAAATGTCTTTGCTAGTTATTTCCACCAATTGGCAATACTGTCGTACCGCTATCTAGCAATTTTCGTCAATCACGTGGATCAATAATTTTCAGTTACGTTAGCAATAACATTCAATTACATAGGCCAATAATCTTCAATAACTCACTTGCAAAGAATCAAATGACCACCAGGCCATAATCACATTTGTTGGATATTGGTTGCCTTATTTTTCTGGGGTTGGGCCTCATTTTTCTAGGCGTATTTTTCTAGGGTGGGGAGGGGGGGTTGGGCTAGGCGGTGGTTTCTCCTTTTTTGGGCGGTGGCATACATTAGCAGAAGGAAACTATTAAACTGTCTTTGTATTAATATATAGAGAATATGTTGGACTATATATATATATATATATATATATATATAAGTATAGTAATTACACTAAGTTTACAAAACGTATAATGTTTGTCTCGACGTTTAGTTTTCGGATATCTAAGTTATTGCCTTGAGTTGTGTATTGATTTTGAGGAAAATTGTAGACAACTGGTGTTGTATGGTTCGTACAAAAACAGAGGAAACTCTGCCGGATTTTTATAAAATCCTAAGCACGACAAAAGCAATATTGTTACTTATTTTTATAAATAATTTCTCCCAAATGTTTTGACAAGTATATTGTGTACAAATCAGAACGTTTTCGCAAAACTTTTATTTAAAGCACCAACGATGATTCTTGGATGATATTTTCAAAACAACTTTACAACATCTAGTGAGCGTCAAATGTGTCGTTTATAAAAGGTTTTCAATAATATTTATTGTTCGGATTTAAAATATATATATATATATATATATTTAATCGTTGGGAACAATTTTATAAAAAACAATGTTTTGAAAACCATAAACTAATTATATTTTGGGAAAGAAGTAACAAATATTATTAATCATCCTAGCAACTATATTGGTATTTCTTCAACGCAAGGTAAACACATGCATCCGAACTACGAGACAAACTACGGCTTAGAATAAGTTATACGTTTCGCGATACTAGTCCAACATGGTTTACACACGATAAGTAACATGTGAGCAACTTGGGTACTACGTCGTATGGTATACGCAATTAAGATAAGTCACAATCGGTTCGTCGAGTTCAGACACATAAGACTCGGGTTATCACCCACGAGTCTAGATAGTTGGATAAACTATGTTTTAGCCAGATAATGAGCTAGGCTTATTGGCGTTAGACTTTAAGGTGTCCTTTATTGATAATTAGGGCACGGGAAAGTCGGTCAAGTTCAGGCTTTACTTGCTAGCACTTAAGCAGTGGTTCCAGGTGTCACATCCTCAAATTACCACTTGCGGGGTTTTACCGCGAGGCGCATGACAAACCAGGATCCAAGTCAACGATCACAATAAACAACTCTATATGAAAAACGTAAACAGACGTAACCATTAATTTAACCAGCGGAAGCGTTTCAGTAGCATTTAATCAACTATGCTATCATCTCAAAAATTGTTCAAAATACTTTTATTACAAAACGTGCACTAAATCTAGACGCCAATGCAGACCCGTGCGCCTAGTCCCGTTCATTGCTACCTTAGCGACCTGAGAAAAACATGCCAAAAAGATGTCAACATATAATGCTGGTGAGTTCACAGGTTTGTTCAAAAATGTTACCAAAGTGTTACCATGTCCATACTATATCAATGTTACCAAGTACGCTAGCTAGGCGTATGTTTCATTACTACTACACTTGGAAACCATTACTAGACACGTTTAGCAATGTTCAGCATGTTTAAGCAGCCCGTATGTTCAGCATGATACCAATGTACCTGTTCGAGACAATATGCACCCGCCCGGCCCTCCAAGCCGACGAGTGGGGCAGGTCACGCCCAATAGATCTATCCACATTTCCCCCGTTGTGCAACCCCGCACATTCATGGTTTCCCCCGGGACTTTCCAAAAGATCGTATAGCAATATAAAGTTAAAACCATAGTATGACATATGTTACCAAAACTGTTTAGCGCATGTTTTCTCCCCCAAAAGTTAAAGCAGTAAAAGTGGGGCCGTGAACTCACCTTAAGTAGCGTTCTTCAAATATAAGTAAAGATGTTTAGCCCTTGATAATCCCTCTACCGGAGATCTATCAAAATGTTCACATAAGTGTTCCGACTAATAACCATAAGGTTATCTAGTCCCTGATTGTCCAGATCGTAACCGGGTATGTTTTAAAACGTGTTTAAATGTTTAACCGACACACTAGACCGACCCGACATCCCGTTGGTGACCCATTACCCTAACTAATCAAGTACACATAGATTACACACAAGGTTCAAGCATAAAACACTTAGTTTGTATCAAAAATCTCATTTCTGCATCAGAACGGTCGAACCAGTCAGTTTTAAGTCTCCTTCGCACCTTTTTATCTCCTTCGCACCCTTTTACGTCTCGTTCGACCGTTTGATGCTTCCTTCGCCCGTTTTATCACATTCGTCCAATAAAATCCCAGGTTCGACCCTGGATCCCTCCTTCGCACCATCGACTGGTCGAAGGAGGCCAGGTCCGCCCCTGTTGTATAATTTTTCCTAAAAACGCTTCAAACACATTCAAAACGACCCGAAACATCATCAAACACAGCAGTCAAGCATGGATAGCTTATCCCTACAAAACCCCATCGATTTCCCCCGATAATACGTCCGTTTCAGCCCTTTCCCAAAATGGTAAAGATTATGGAAACATCACTTTCATGCATGAATTATTTACCCAATTTGGAAACTTTTGAAATCGATTCATGTTTAGCTTAAAATACTCAGTTTGTCGATTATCCGATCTTTCTTATTCATTCTATTGATCATAAATATTCATACATCAAGTATTAATCCAATAAAACCCCCAAATATCAATATATCCAATCCTTACCCTAAACAACAATATTCCCTCATTAACAACAATCCTATATCATGTTTCTATCATAGATATAGCAGCAAATCAGTGAACAACACATAACACCACATAACACACAATTTACACATGTTATTCATTATGAAAACCTATGTTAAATGATCATGTTTTGATTTAGAAAGATGTTTAAAAGGTTTTTAATCATAAAAACATCCTTAGAATAGATCCGGACAATTAGGGTTAGATGAAAACGAATTAAAATGCTTTTAAAAGATTTAGGATTATGAACACACCTTGGATTCTTGTTTAGATGTTGTAGATGGGTTAGATTATGAAAAAGAAGAGCAAAAACTCCTTCCTTAGTGTTTAAGATCGTTTGAGAGCGTTTTGGGACGGTTAGGGTTTGTGAAATGATGAAAAATGACAAAGGTTGGTATTTATACTAATCTTCCTTCGCACCAACTCATTGGTCGAATGTAGTCTCCTTCGCCCCTTTCACAGGGTCGAATGAGCCCTGTTTGGTCGAAGGGAATTTCTCAAATTCCACTTCCCTGGTTCGCCCATTTTACAAGGGTCGAACCAGGCAACTTCTTCTCCTTCGACCACTCGAAGTGGTCGAACCAAGACCTCTTTTAAACTAGTTTTCCAGTTTGTCGTGTTTAACGCATTCTAACACATCTTAACACATAAGCATGCATCCTTAGTCTATATTCAACACATTAAAGCACAGATAATCATTTACACATCATTTAAACACATCTATGTATATAATCCACCACACGACCCATAATCTACACATATACTTAATTAGTTCATGTAATGTCACCAACAACGGAACCCGGTACTAGTGTATTACCAAATCGACTCCCAATGATCCTCCAGATCATTGTACCCTGGACAATCCTAACTTGACCCGACTCAACTAACCCAGTTAAGTTTGTTTATAACGTTTCTCGCTAAAGTAGACTTAGATGTTACTAATATGTTTAAGCCGAACATGCCGGGTGTCACATCATCCCCACGTTGAAAGAATTTTCGTCCCGAAAATTGCGCAAAGCCCAAAAAGAAAGAAACGAAAAGAACAGAACAGAACGAAAAGAAACTTACCGGATGTCACATCATCCCCACGTTGAAAGGAATCTCGACCTGAGATTCATTCCGCTTCAGCAGTAACATGCCTTGATTCAAACGCGCGCTTCGGAAAGAGATGAGGATACATAGATTTCATCTGATCCTCCCGTTCCCATGTGAACTCCGGTCCACGGTTCGAGTTCCAACGGACTTTAACGATGCGGATTTTACTCCGACGAAGGCTACGAATCTTGTAGTCGAGAATCTCGACAGGTTCCTCCACAATGCGAAGACGATCATCAACCTTGATCTCTTCCAGTGGTACAATGAGAGATTCATCAGCCAAACACTTCTTCAAGTTAGACACATGGAAGACGTTGTGTACACTACCGAGCTCCGCCGGTAAGTCAAGTCTATATGCCATCGGTCCAATCCGATCCAGGATTGCGAACGGTCCGACATAACGAGGGTTAAGCTTGCCACGCTTTCCAAAGCGTATGACGCCCTTCCATGGTGAAACTTTCAGAAGTACCTTGTCCCCAACCTGGAACTCTAAAGGTTTTCGACGGCGATCGGCATAGCTCTTCTGACGATCCCGTGCAGCAGCCAAACGTTGACGGATCTGTACGATTTTCTCCGAAGTTTCATACACGAGTTCCGGACCAGTGAGCTGGCTCTCGCCCACCTCGGCCCAACAAAGTGGTGATCGACATTTCCGTCCGTAAAGAGCCTCGAACGGAGCTGACTTGATGCTAGAGTGATAGCTGTTGTTGTAGGAGAACTCCACTAACGGCAGGTGGATCTCCCAACTTTTATCAAAATCGATAACACATGCCCGAAGCATGTCTTCCAAGGTTTGAATCGTCCGCTCACTCTGTCCATCAGTTTGCGGATGATAAGCCGTACTCATATCCAACTGAGTACCCAAAGCCTTGTGCAGAGCCTTCCAGAAACGCGAAGCGAAACGAGAATCACGATCAGAGATAATAGAAACAGGCACTCCGTGCCGAGCAACCACCTCCTTAAGGTAAAGTCGAGCCAACCGCTCGAGTCCATCGGTTTCCTTAATTGGTATAAAACGTGCCGATTTTGTCAGCCGGTCAACAATCACCCAGATCATATCATAACCACTAGGTGACCTTGGCAGCTTGGTGACAAAATCCATCGTGATTCGTTCCCACTTCCATTCTGGAACCTCTGGTTGTTGCAGGAGACCAGACGGCCTCTGATACTCCACCTTGACTTTAGCACAAGTCAAACATCTGCTGACATAAGAAGCTATATCAGCTTTCATGTTCGGCCACCAATAAAGTATCTTCAAATCCTGATACATCTTATCGGAGCCAGGGTGAACAGAATACCGGGATTTGTGAGCTTCATCCAGAACAAGCTCGCGCAATCCCCCGAACAATGGGACCCAAACACGTCCCGCAAAATAGTGTAAGCCATCAGTCCTGAGTTCAAGATGCTTGTCAGCACTGTGCATAGTTTCAGCCTTAAGGATATCTTAAACCATTTTAACAAATGGATATCGAATTCTCACAACGATTTATGCAAAGTTTACAACCAAAATAGACTAGTTTTATATACAATTAAAGTAGTATCGCAAACATGCATGAGTTATCGCTAAGGATGGGTTATCCTTGTTCATTCCAGAGGACGGGTTGTCCTTGTTTATCTCAGAGGGCTGGATCGTCCTCGTTCGCTTCATAGGACCGAATTTCCTTTAAACACACACATTTAAGGGTTATAGGGTCCTTGTGACACCCGGCATGTTCGGCTTAAACATTTTGGTAAAATATAAGTCTACCTTAGCGAAAAACATTTATAAACAGACTGGTTAGTTGAGTCAGGTCATGTTAGGATTGTCCAGGGTTCAATGATCTGGAGGATCATTGGGAGTTGTTTTGGGAATACATTAGTACTGGGTCCCGTTGTTGGTGAAATTACATGAATTGAATTAAGTAGGATACGTAGATTGATACATACGTCTGATACAATGTGCAAATACGTGCTTCAAAAGTGTAAACATGATTGTATATGCTTAACATATGTTAGGATTTCATGTTCATGTGTTAGAATGTGCTAGAACGCGTTTAAACGAAAAAACTGGAAAATCTGGAAAACACAAGTATAGGTTCGACCAGTAGGGGGTCGAACCAGGGAAGGGAAATCAGTAAAAGACTCCTTCGACCAAGTAAACTCTCATTCGAACCTGGGATTTGATGCGTTTTAGGGAAGATAGAACTGCAGGGTTCGAACCTGGGATACATTTGACTAGCATGGGGTCGAATGTAGAGCCTAGGGGTCGAAGGAAGCCTTCTGCAGGTCGAATGTGGATCAGTTAGGTCGAACGAACTTGATTTAGGTCGAATTAACACATGTTAAGGTCGAATAAACATGTTTTAAGGTCGAAGGAACATGTAATAGGTTGTATGAACTCAAGTAAGGGTTGAAGGAACATCTTGGGGGTCGAACCAAGGTCAAAAGGGTCGAACCTGGACTTGTTAAATGCCGATTCGACCTTACAACTCCGTATGTGCGATTTTTGATGCAAACTAAGTGTTTTATGCTTGAACCTTATGTGTAATCTATGTATGCTTGATTAGTTTATGTAATGGGTCACCAACAGGATGTCGGGTCAGTCTAGTGTGTCGGTTGAACAGTCAAACACGATTTTAAACATACTTGGTCACGATTTGGACAATCGGGGACTTGATAACCTTATGGTTATTAGTCGGAACACTTATGTGAACATTTTGATAGATCTCCGATAGTTTCATGGCCCCACTTTTACTAGTTTTGCTTTGGGGGAGAAAACATGTGCTAAACTTATACTTTGTAACATATGTCATACTACGATCTACTTTTGCGTTGCTATACGATCTTTGAAAGTCTCGGGGGAAACCATGAATGTGCGGGGATGCACAATGGGGGAAATGTGGATAGATCTATTGGGTATGACCTGCCCCACCCGTCGACTGGAGGTCGGACGGGTGCATGTTGTCTCGAACTTTGCAAAACATGCTGAACATTATTCGGGCTGAACATTTGCTAAACATTGCTAAACGTGTCCAGTAATGGTTTTTCAATCGTAGTAGTAACAAAACATACGCCTGGCTAGCGTACTTTGGTATCATTGATATAGTATTGATAGGTTTTGGACTTGGTAACAACTCGTAACATTTGGTAACACTTGGTAACATTTTTATACAAACCTGTGAATTCACCAGCATTATATGTTGACGTCGTTTTGGTATGTTTTTCCCAGGTCGCTAAGGTAGCAACAGTTGGACTAGGCGCACGAGTCTGCATGGCGTCTAGGCTTAGTTTCATGCTTTTGAAATAAACATTTTGAAAACGTTGGTACTTGGTCTTGTAATGGGTTAAATGCTTCCGCTACGATTTTATGTCATGAGAACTATGTTTTGAGTTTACGTATTTCATATAGTGTTGTTTATTGTGACCGTTGACTTGAATCCTGGTTTGTCACGCGCCTCGCGATAAAGCTCCGCAAGTGGAAATTTGAGGGTGTGACACTTGTCATCGTTCAACTGTATAGTCAAGTCCTCACGACTATTCGCTACTATAACCAGCTACTAGTTGGCATCGTAGCGAGAGCGCGATGAGGATTCCATGGAGATTTTTTAACCGTTCTAAACGAACAGTTTTCCAAAGTTATTATGGAATGCCCGATGAGGATTCCATGGAGATGTTTTACAGAAAATTCCCCACTTTGGTTTTTAGTAACGAAGCTAAACTTTCTCACAAAGATGTACTATTATTTTCCATGATTTAAAGGAAAATACTTTTTCGAGAAACAAATATAAAACCGTGAACTCACCAACTTTATGTTGAATTTTTAAGCATGTTTTTCTCAGGTATCATTTGGCACGATATGGTTGGATTAGATGGAATTATTGAAATTTGATACCCTTGCAAACTCTTAGTGTGACACCCTAGGAAAATCCCACATCGGCCGTGGCCAGGAGAGATCCTTGGTTCATAAGTAATATTCTGCCTCTTAAATCACCAACGCGTTTTGGGGCTTAATGTTAGTGGATGAGAGGAGACCTCCAAAGTTAAGCGTGCTCAGGTGGTAGCAGTTTCAGGATGGGTGACCCCCTTGGAAGTTTCCACCGGGGCACCTAAAAACAAATCCGTGAGCTCTGGGTGGGCAAAGCGGACAATATTGGTGGTGAGAGAGGCCGGGTGTTACACTTAGATGGCGTTCATTAGCTTTTGAAGTCATAGACCTATCATTTCCGCTGCGTAGTAAAGGTACCAATGGGTCACGACCGAAGGCAGATTTCGGGGTGTGACATGAGAAGCCGGATAACAAGCTCAGGAGGCTATCAGAATTCATTATCATTATCCAATCCATCACATTTAGCATTTTATGGTTTGATCTATTTACTTTTATCTTGTTCAAATCATGTTGTTTCAGCTTATTTGTGATGTTTATGTTATAGATTGTAACTTATGGGTAAAAACAAGTAATATTTAGTAGCTAAAACAATCGTTTGTATGTTAATCACGTTTTGTATGATTTTGGTGTTTTCATGTTTTAATCTTGATGATCATATTGCAACCATGTTTCGTTGTTGTTGGATTTCTGTTTATGTTCGTATGACTTTGATGATTATTGTGTTGTGTTAGTCGGATACATATTGAAAAACCGTTCGGTTAGTCGATCGATAATAGACTAGTTCACTTGTTAATATGTTTACACCATGAAATTGGAAACGGGTATTGGTTTGGTTAAAATCAGGCGAATAATGATCAGAAATGCTTATCGGCACGTAAAAGGTTTTTTTTTTTTTTTTTTTTTTTTTTTTTTTTTTTTTTTTTTGCATGCGATTATATCAATAGCTCGCTAATGAACAATTTGAGATGGTTAACGTGTGTTATCGTGTTAGCTTTCCGTATAGTTGTCATGTTAAGGTTCCCGAAAGGGATACTAATTGTCTGAAAATGTGAATGTTGATCTCGCGCCTTTTTAACATATGTTATGTAGTTGACATGCTAGGGTTGTTATTATAGTGTCTTTATATGAAAACCCTCTTGAGTTGAGAAAACCTTTGAAAACCCATGTAAAAAAACATTGTAAAAAAACAAGTTTTTTGAAAAAAATAATCAATGTAAAATACATGTTTTAAGCGTTTTGAGCCAAAAAATAACATAAAATAAGCGCCGACGAGATTTTTTTAAAAAATAAACAAAGTTGCTGAAAACATATGTTTACAACAGCTAAATTGCTGAACACATATGTTTTTTAGCAACTTTGTTTATTTTAAAAAAAATCCCATCGGCGCTTTTTTTATTTTTTATTTTTTGCCTAAAATGCTTAAATACATGTATTTTACGTTGGTTAATTTTTTTAAAAAATAATAATGTTTTTTTACATGGGTTTTCAAAGGTTTTCTCAACTCAAGAGGGTTTTCAATTTATCCCTCCCCTATATATATATATATATACTGTATTTGGAGTCTTACTTATGTTAATTTAGTATTTTAGAATTAATCTAGTTTAAACAACTTCAAACTATCTTTTACTGGTAAATCGGGAATAGAGTTTAAGTACTATTGCATCCGCTCTCGTCCATGGATCGATATCTAGTTCTTATGTGAGCTTACTATAGATATGATAGGGTACGCTTGCCTTTTTGTGTGTGTTTTAATGTTATGGTCTAAACCATTTTTATAAATATTAAAACCAAACGTGTGTTAAAATCATTGTAAATTTATGCGTACTTAGCACCACGTCACTAGCTATCTTGAGGAGCCTTGAGGTGAGTTTCACGGACCCTTTTTAAATATTTTTTTACGTTTATAAATATCGGGGGAGAAATATTCTATGTTTATGATAAACAGCCTGACTATCAGTAACTGTGTGATGACCTAGGACAAAAGACAATGCATTCGAGCCTGGTAAGAATTACCCTTTTACATTATAGTCATTAACTCCGGTATTCGCACCGGAGCCAACATGGGTATATTGGTAGATCTATTGGGAGTGACAACCACCCCCTGCTGCCAGTCGCACTGTTTGGGTGTATCCTGGGTTGGATTACAAGGGAATATATTATGTTAGGTGATTGGTCAGTCACCATTAGTCTTGGGTTGATTATAGGTTCTAGGTTGTGATCACGTCGTGAGTCTAAATAGCCTACGAAAAAGGTTATGGGTGTAGATGTAATATCATAAACAATTTTGTGAAAAAATAATTCTTCGTGAATTGGAAAAACCCATTAACTCACCAGTTTTACTGATGTTTTTAAATGCACATATTTTTCAGGTACTTAGTATGCATGTGGGGGAAATATGAGACGAGTTTTTAGGGCAAGCACGTGAACGTGACACTGGGATATCATCGATCTTGTGGGGACCTAAATATGGTTATGAAATTGTGATGACGACTTATTTATAACTATAGATTTTAAAAATGTTTTGTAACAAATTACTTAACTTTTAATCTTATAGTATCCACTTTTGTTAACATGTTTGTTTAATTGTTGACTGTCACTAACGTCCGTTACACCGCTTACGCTTAATTTCCGTTGCGATTTCTGGGGTGTGACAACTGGGCCTTCGTGTAAAAAAAACACAATAGGTTGAACAGGTTCGGGTGTGTGACCCATTCGATGCTCTTGCCACGCAAAGCGATGACGTGGCAATGCATTAGTGCAAGTATCGGTATTGAGAGTCTCGTATGGATGAGATCTTGCCTTGGTTTTGAAAGGATAGTCACCAATTGTAAGACAGAAGGCATGCGACGCGTCCTGCGTAACAATGATAACCGCCTGAGTGTAAAGAGCTGTAATCATCTCCAAGTCTTGAAACAAACTAGAGACCACCGCAAAGCGCGTCAGTGTCATCTGTTGTCGCTCACCAAAAAAATAAAATTCAACCTTCGGCAGCAGAGGGTGGTCCGGATCGTACATAGGCTCTCCATCTCCAACCTTGCACGAACGATACCTACCGTCGGCTCCGGGAGTGATAGCTGTGCAACGAGGTCAAACAAGTATCCCACGGTGTATTTGAACGACAATATTCCGTGCCATCTAATTCTCCCCATCTCCGTCAATACAGTCTAGTCGATCGCTAACATCTAGCCGATCTCCATCCTGCGTAACCTAGTGCCTCGACGCATCCGTACCCAACTCAAACTGTATAAAATGATAGTGATCCGTATTCAAAACCGCGACCCCCTTATCACCCAAACTATCCAACATGTAACATCGCAAAATTTTCCCCAAAATTTTAATATATAAAAAGCCCTTATATATATATATATATATATATATATATATATATATATATATTTTATTACACCTTTATCATTAATATTATACAAATGTGCCTAAGTCTTTATTTATCCTAACTCACAACTTATATACATACATAAATGTATATAAATAATAATAATAATAATAATAATAATAATAATAATATGATTCTAAATTCTTTTTTTTTCACATACAAGATTTTTTTTTTTAAATAAAGCCTTGAGTCAAATAGTCAAAGTCTTAGTCAAATAGTCAATTCATCATAAAACCTTACTTTATGGTGTTGACCAATTTTAATGGCTAATTGAATCCAAAACTAGTATAAAAACCCACCTATGACCCATCATACTTTGCACCTCTAAATCGATTGTTTCAATCCGATTAAACTTTCTCTCATACCTTTCTTCTATAGTCTATTACTTCTACAATTGAAGCTTTGATTATAAGCTCTTGTAATTGGCGAATTGGAAGCTTGATATTCTTTCTTTTTCGTTTTCTTCAATTTGGACTAGCTACGTTGTTGAGTCTTTGGGATTCGCCTCGCATACATTCACAACACATTATTCTATTTTTTTACGAGACATAACATTTTGCTAAGGTGAGTTTTACATAGCCCCTTTTCTATTTATCACCATTTTTGGGGTGAAACATGTTACAACATCATTTTATGCAATTCAATCATCAATGTGTCTATGTGTTTTCTATGTTGCATTATGTCTTGAGCATGATTAGAGTAAGCACCATTCTAGCATAATCATTAACTCCGTACAAGCCGGCGGTATACATTGATAGATCTATTGGACTGACAATCCCACCCGGATACGTGCCTCCTACAAAGGTAGCGTGGGTGTTTGTTATCGTATAACATATTCAAGTGGACCATGAGCGTATGGTATGTATCATATTATAACAGTCATCAGGGTTGATTATGCACTCGATTTATTTCTAGTATGTTCTCACATATGGACTAGATTGACATGACACATGAATTGCACAACAATTTTATTCAATTATCAAAAACCTATGTAATTCTCGCCAACTTTTGTTGACCCAAAACATTTTCAACTTAACATGTTTCAGGTTCTATTTGCTTGAAGATTTGAATTGATGCTTGAAGATATGTGTATAGTTTTATTCAATTTGATGTACAAATTCTAGAACAATTGTATGTAATTCATTTAAATCATTTAATGGAATTTATTATTCACCATGAGCTACTGAACAATCATCAATACGTGACATCCCGATGTTTCCGCCATCGGTTGGGGTGTTACAGATTGGTATCAGAGCCATGGTTATAGGGAATTAGGTTATTAGAAAAATAATCTAGTCTATAACCATAGGATTATAACCAGTATTTGCTTCTTTTACTTGCCATTCTCTATCTCCCTCCTACTTCTTATCCCTACTTTCATCCCTACAAGAAGGTTGCTCTCCGTTAGTGAATCTACTCTTAGACTAATAGGACAAATTCCTCAGGTTTAACCTGAACCACCTTGAGATCTCGTCGAAGTTCTAGATTTTAATAACGAACACGTGCAATCTGGAAGGGTGAACGCCTGTATTCTGAGTCTTCTGTCTAGGCTGGCATTGCGCATATATCCCAATCAGACGAGGGACCCGGATGCCTACCTGGGAATTCTCGGGATGAGTGTTCACTTATAGGCTAAAGCATGTCTTCATATGTTATTAGAATTTAGAATCTTTGATAAGTCAACGTTTTCGTTTATTCGTTTTAATTAAATGAATAAATGATTACATTCCTTATATTACCTCATTGTCCTTCATTCAACCCATATCTTATTGAACATTCATTACCCAAATCACTTCCGTAACCGATGCCCTAAACTAAACAGAGATCAAGATCCTCCAGCTACCTAACCGCAAGTCTCACCATTTGACTATTGGTTGCTTTTATTCTATGTATTGACGCTATTTGATTCAAGTAAT
This sequence comes from Ambrosia trifida, assembly GCA_028751855.1. Classification (NCBI taxonomy): domain Eukaryota; kingdom Viridiplantae; phylum Streptophyta; class Magnoliopsida; order Asterales; family Asteraceae; genus Ambrosia; species Ambrosia trifida. The sequence goes on from CM054125.1 coordinate 44,018,169, forward strand.
AAAATATTTGTCTGAGAGTTGTTACATGGTGCATGATTGTTTGAATGTGAACTAATTATATAAATCTATACAACTACAACTCATATACTGTGCTTGTTATACTTGCTTGCATAAACATGTTATCAATTTGCAACCTATGTGTATAATAAATGCTGCACTTAATAGAGGTCATCATGCCTTTTCAACAGTCGGGAGAGGCCCTACAACCTGCTCCACGACTGGTGGAGGCTATCGAACCTACTCAACGATTGGTAGAGGTCATTATGCCTTTTCAACAGTCGGGAGAGGCCCTACAACCTACTCCACGACTGGTGGAGGCTATCGGACCTGCTCAACAATCGGTGGAGATATAGAAGGACGCAAAACTTTAATGTAAGGTAAATTGGTGATTGCGGTCCGGAACGTAATCATGAATTTACAGGTACGTTAAGGTAGTGTGAAATTCTATCAAGGTTTTCAGTAAATAACCAATTATAAACTCTAGTTACCTGGTAGTTCATTTAGTCTTTCTATAGTCAATCAACTCATGCATTTCTTTTAGGAGTCCTAAAACTTAAGATTCTTATTCTCCTTGCTATTTCAGATGAACCTAATCCAACCCTTAAAACTCACACATATCAAAACTCTTACCCAAATTATTCGAAACAGTTTATTCTGTTACCTATAAATTTATGTCATGCCTTAACTCGAAACTTCCCAAACCACCCTTGTCCTAATCTCTACCCAATCACCTTCAACCCTGTGTTTTCAATAAACTTCGGGACGAAGTTTCCAAAAGTAGGGGAGACTGTAACATCGCAAAATTTTCCCCAAAATTTTAATATATAAAAAGCCCTTATATATATATATATATATTTTTTTTATTACACCTTTATCATTAATATTATACAAATGTGCCTAAGTCTTTATTTATCCTAACTCACAACTTATATACATACATAAATGTATATAAATAATAATAATAATAATAATAATAATAATAATAATATGATTCTAAATTCTTTTTTTTTTTCACATACAAGATTTTTTTTTTAAATAAAGCCTTGAGTCAAATAGTCAAAGTCTTAGTCAAATAGTCAATTCATCATAAAACCTTACTTTATGGTGTTGACCAATTTTAATGGCTAATTGAATCCAAAACTAGTATAAAAACCCACCTATGACCCATCATACTTTGCACCTCTAAATCGATTGTTTCAATCCGATTAAACTTTCTCTCATACCTTTCTTCTATAGTCTATTACTTCTACAATTGAAGCTTTGATTATAAGCTCTTGTAATTGGCGAATTGGAAGCTTGATATTCTTTCTTTTTCGTTTTCTTCAATTTGGACTAGCTACGTTGTTGAGTCTTTGGGATTCGCCTCGCATACATTCACAACACATTATTCTATTTTTTTACGAGACATAACATTTTGCTAAGGTGAGTTTTACATAGCCCCTTTTCTATTTATCACCATTTTTGGGGTGAAACATGTTACAACATCATTTTATGCAATTCAATCATCAATGTGTCTATGTGTTTTCTATGTTGCATTATGTCTTGAGCATGATTAGAGTAAGCACCATTCTAGCATAATCATTAACTCCGTACAAGCCGGCGGTATACATTGATAGATCTATTGGACTGACAATCCCACCCGGATACGTGCCTCCTACAAAGGTAGCGTGGGTGTTTGTTATCGTATAACATATTTGAAGAAACAAATAGTCTAACCTCCTTGTAAGGATGATAGTCTAGATGCAACCACAGGATTGATCCTTCACTAGCACTTCCTGGATTAGGATAACCTGCAATAAAGATCGAGTGGGTAGGGAGACAACTACACAAGGTAGTAGTTTATAACAAAAACGGGGGTGAATGGGGATACTATCAAATGTGATAGCTCTTCGGGTTAGCAAAAAGTGTCCTCTCTATTAAGGAGGTGATCCCTTATATAGAGGTGGACGTATGCCACCATTACCCAGAACCCTAATCATAATGGGCCAGGCCCGATTAGGGTTGTCTCCACTACCCAAGGATTATATTAGTAAAGTAGTTAAGATATAGCAATAAATAAGGAAACATGGAACGATTACCGCTTTTACCGCTTACGCGCGCGGGTATCTCTCCGCGATTGTAGGAGAGTCGTTGCTGCTTCGCTGATATCACTCCGTAATGATAGGAAAGTAGTTAATGCTTTGATATACGGATTAACCTCTTTCGTGCGCGTGAACCTCTTCCGCGGGGCTGAATTCCGGGTTTGGGTATGCTCTGCGCATTTGTGAGCACCCAATCCCATCAAGTCCCCCCAGTCCAGCGTGTACCCTTTTCTCGAGTGTATGAGGGAAGGGGGTGGACGGTGGACTTAAAGAGTGATGGCCCCTGGATGATAGCTCAGCTTTCCTTGGTGGTGAAAATCTGGTAAACAGTGGGTCGTTGTTGCAAATTAATGAAGAATCGGAGCGTTGGTCGTACAAAATACGGATCGTTTGCAATACGGAGAACGGAGCATATGCCCTGCGGAGAGCGGAGAACGGTACTTGAATTTTACGTTGGATCTCCGTGTCGTGCTTACGTGGTTCTCCAGCAGAGGACAGCTGTCGAATAATGAGTAAAGGATGGCGGATAGCGTCTGCCACAAGCTATACTTGTGTCAGTGAGCGTCCCATCGGTTATGGCAGACAGCTGTGTCAAGCGTGTGTCTTAGCGCGTGGTGCGCGCGTGTGCAGTCAAATTAGCTGTTCATAGCCACGTGTCGTTTGGAAAACCGTTTCCACTTTCCCATGCTGACGTCAGTGGCAGTTATAGCCCACCCTATAAAAGGATTTCAAAATATTTCAAACCACACCGTTCTCACACTTTTCATTGCAAACCTCCCAACTTCCCTTTTTCTCTTTCTCACTCTGATTAACCTTTGTCCTTACTCAATCATCAAAAATGTCTCAAGAAACATCTGGTACTGCTGATCTGACCAAGATGACTGAAAAAACTGAGAAGGGCATTACCACAACCGTTGTCAAGTGGGATGCCTCTTCTTTTTCTCATTCCTCGATCAATATGGAATTGAGGCTGAGTGGGAGCCTGAACTTCCTGCTGCTGGTAAGACAGCGTTGGACGCTCCCCCTGGTAAAATTACTCTGTATGAAGCGTTCTTTTCCCGATGCTGCTTTCGTCTTCCCACTACAAAGTTCCTGGTGAGTACCCTTATGAAATATGGGGTTCATCCGACTCAAATGACTCCGTTTGGGCTGTCCAGACTTGTACATTTTGAAGCGACCTGTCGGTCTCTCGACCTAGAGCCGTCCTTTGATATGTTAAATGTGTTTTACGTTCTCGAGGAGGCCCGTGGTGGACACGGGTGGTACAGTGTGGCTCCTCGGAGAAGTCGGACACAGATTGTCTCGGAGAGTCCCAAATCAATGTATGACTGGAAAGAAAAGTTTTTCTACATCCACCGAGGGGTGATTCCCGCGGCCATGCAATGGATGAGTATTGGGGTGAAGGAAAGGATTGCGGAGTTCCCGCCTATGAAAGATTACAACAACCAACCGTGGTATGACACTCTATGTGCCCATTCTACTCCGCTGTCTATGGAGAAGTGCCCAGAGGGCGTACTTGTGATGCTAGGGCTCAGCCGTTTGGGTAACCCGGAGGGGCAAGAGCCCACCGCTGCTGATGCTAGTAAGTACACGTGAATTTCTTCTCCATTGCTTCTGTCTTTCATTCTTGTTTTTACTCTTCATGTCTATGCCCTTGCAGGAATGACAAAGTTCGATCTTTTCGATGCCCGGGGCTCTGCTAAACTGAAGTATATTGCTTTGCCCCAAGGAACTCCCACAGTGATTGAGCGGCTGGCTCGGAATTTTTTGATGCCACAACTCAAGGATGCTCCGCAACACTACACGCGCACAGGTTATATCCTATACTACCTCTCAATATTCAATATAATATTTCTTGCATTTTACTGTGGGAGATTCCTGCGCCGAAAAAGGGTGCGTCGTGTTCCACGCCTTGCAAACTCTGACCCGCGTGCCCTTTGTTACAGGCGCAGGGATTTGCCCAGTCAAGAAGACCGGGATTGACCCGGGTGAAACTTCCCCAGGTCGTAAGAAGATGTCATGTTCAGGTACATCATGTCATATGTTATCGTAGTACGTATGAAGTTTGAACCTTGTTTTATGCCTGTCCTTAGGTGCGGGTCCGAAGCGGCAGCGGAAAGACTCTCGTAAAGGGAAGAAGGTGGCCTCCAGCTCTACTGTTGCTAGAGAGGATGACGAGGCCACAGAGTCAGATGATGATGTTAAACGTCAGTGTACGCGTGGGCCTACACCCGTTGATAATTCTGTTGAGGTGTCTGATGAGCTATATCAGAAGCGCATTGAAGATCTTGCTCAGAAGCAGGTTCAAATCTCAAGACCGTCAATGGAGGTCACTAAACCAAACCCGTCCACTGTGGTTGAGGAGTTAGCCCTTAATAAAGGGACAAATGTCAAGCCTGCTGACCCGAAGATAATGGTGAAGCCTCCGCCTAAACGGAAGCCTGTGCTAATCAAATCTGTCAAACAGACCCCTGGTAAGTGTCTGTTTCAGAGCTTGTGTTCAATTTCTGTATATGGGGCACGAAATCATTACTTTCTTCTTTTGTATTCGCAGGTAAAAGTGCTGCGCCACAAGGGGCGTTGAAGAAGCCCGTTTCAATCGTGGAGAAAGTGAGTGGGCCTATCCCTGAAGATGTGCAAGGCCCAAGTCCATCTGAGTTGGAAACCCGAGGACCTTCTCAAGTGGAAGGGATTGTGATGTCTCCGAAGGTAAGTGGAGACCCTGGTAAAAGCCCTTTGGTTGAATCGTCCCCTGTTAATGTTGATCCAACAATCATGGCTACGGATACCGCCCAAGGAGAAAAAGGTAGTCAGCCGGACTCATCTAAAACGGATAAATCAGTGCCCGCGGATGTCCCCGCGGATAAGGTATCCACAGAAAGCATGCGGACCTCTTCGACTCCTAAGGGGAATATAACCAAAACTGCTCGTGTGTCTGGAAAAGCGAGTGGAAGCGGAACGAGGATTGCTCCTCGTGATTTTGATCCGAACAGGCCCTATCAGCCCCGATGGGATATAAGGCAGACGACCCGCTTTACCAATCCTTTGCTTGCCGAGGAGTTTATCTCCTATGCTGTTCCGCCTAGTGAGCGTGATTATCAAGATAGTATTGACCGTCGTTCATTGTTTTCCGACATGAGCTTGAATCTAGCATTGAGCTTAAGTAACTTCGGATCAATGCTGCGACGAGAAGAGGAATTCCAACGCTCTTGGCAGGCTCTCAGGAGCGCGGAGGAAGCGCAAAGGGAACGCGAGGAAGAATTCCAACAATTCCGTGCAGGTGCCCATTCCGAAGTTGAGCAATTGAGAGGTCAACTTCGGTCTGCTGAGGGTGAGATTCAAAAAATGAAGAAGGAGAAAGCTGAAGCTGCCAAGGGGTGGAAAGATTCTTGTGAGCGCACCAATTTAGAACTAGAGCGTGGTCGGAAAGCCAACGAGAAGTTGAAGAATGAGGTTGCCCGCGTTGTCCGCGAAGCAGAGGAGAAACAGAAACTGCTGGACGCGAAACAGGCTGAACTGTCTGACACTGTCGTCAAGCTGAAAGAGCAACATGAGAGCTTAGTGTCTACCACCACGCGGGTTTCGGAACTAGAGGCGCAGGTGAAGAGTCTTGAGGAGGAAAAGGCACAACTGGGTGAAACAAATGCCTTGTTGGACTCCTCTCGTGTTCAGTTAGAAGTGAGCCTTCAGCAAACACAAAATGAGCTCCGTACTGCTGTGCAAACTTCGCAGGCCGCGCGGGAGCGTTTAACTTGGATGATGCAACACGGTCTTCAAGGGGTTTGAATTCCTTTAACCTTTATTATTAGTTTATGTGTTGCAATATATTTTATTGCCTTATCTTTGTCCATGTTTGATCCATAGGTTTTTAAACGTATATGGAACGAGCCGAAATTTGGCGATGCGGTTGCGAAGATTGGTGCATCTTCCATGCGGAGTGGCCTACAGGAAGGGTTTGTTGAGGGCTATCATCACCATGCGGCCGGCTTAGCCCTTGAAGATGGAGAGCATTTTGGGAAACCTTATGAAGAGGAAGCCATTGCTGCGCAGCAGGAGTTTGAGGCTCTCACCTTCGATGTCTTTGACGTGGTTGATCATTGCCTGAAGACGGATGATCCAATAAGTCAGCTGCGCGGATATTTTGAAGAATCTGATCGTCTTGGAGCAGAGCTCGAAGAGAACGAGCGTAGAGAAGAAGAGATGCGGAAAGCCGCTGCACAAGGAGAAGGCGAATCGTCCACTGCTGCTGCCGGGTCTGGCGCGCAGAATGAAGGGGCGGACGATGACGCTTACATAGATCTTATAAACTATAATTAGCTTTCGTTGTAATTTGTCAGACTCCTTCGCCTTGTGTTTTTTGTACTTGAACAATTGGATGTTTCCTTATGCTTTGTTATGTCAAGTTTAGTTAATTACTTCTTTGTGCTGAGCATAACTGTTGAACTGCCATGATGATTGGATGACGTCAGCCTTGGAAAAAGGTAGTGCCACTTGTCCTGCTGATGTCATCTGTCAGTTTTTTGGCGGCGCTGCAGCTGACTGATGTGACGGTTGACATCCACACTTGAGTATTAACCATTAATGGTAATTAATGGCCTTTCTTGTTTTTTTCTATAAAAGGTTAACCATGGATTAACATTTTCCCATTAACTTTGTATCTTCTATCAATTTCTTTCATGGCTTCTCCGTTAAAAATCTCCAAAGCTGAAGTTGAAGCCTTGCAAGGGATGTTGTCACTTTCTGACCATCCCCCTGTAATCAAGGTACCTCCGACTCCCATGCATCAACTAGCCACTTACTGTGGTTATCTTTTGTTGACTGAAGATCACCAAGTGGACCAACCGGTGAAGCGTGGATCGCTTGGTGCTCCAGTGAGGATGAAGCAGCTAGGTGAGCTCCAAGATCGTCCCAAGATTCCCAAGTTAAGGCTTCGTCGAACTGCCACCGGTTGGCAGCATGCAACTTGATGTGTCTTTCCTTTTGTAATGCTTTTTTGCTACATAGCCTTAGGTGCATGTATTGTGTTGGCATAATCACCTCTTTTGTATGTTTCTTTTGAATCTGGTGATAATATGTAAGTACGCCAATGTTTTGCTTAATGAAATATGTTTCTTGACCGTTGTTGACATTGCGTGTAGATCAAAGAAAATAAGATAAACTGAAAATTCTTTTATTAAAAACGAAATGGTCATAGCCATTGTTTATTACAAACCGAATAAAATACTTCATAAGTAACACATGCGCAGTTGGGCCGCGTTCCATGTGCGTGGGATGGGGGTGCCATCTAAGCGCTCCAGGGCATAAGCGCCCTTCCCCAGCACTTCTTGAATTTTGTATGGCCCCTCCCAGTTTGGTGCCAATTTGCCTGACTTTTCTGCACCGGATGCCTCGTTGTTGCGGAGAACGTAATCACCCGCGCGGAAAACCTCTGCCTTTACCTTTGCATTGTAGTATCGTTCAAGTTGTTTTTTGTAGTTGGCCTCTCTGACAGCGGCCATGTCTCTGCGCTCATCTAGTAGGTCTAGATTGAGTTTTAGCTCCGTGTCGTTGTCTTGGTGGTTTGTCAGTAGGATTCTCGGAGACGCGCAATACATTTCCGCAGGAATGACAGCTTCTGTTCCGTACGTAAGGCTAAACGGGGTTTCTCCATTACTTGTCTTGGATAATGTGCGGTTGGCACATAAAACATGAGGGAGCTAGTCCACCCAACCGGTGCGTTTCGTTCCAAGTCTAGTCTTGATGCCTTCCACCACGCTTCTATTCGCGCGTTCAACCTGTCCATTACCTTGCGGATGTGCTACCGAGGTGAATATCTGCTTAACATTCATGGAGGATAGCCATTCTTGTAAGTGTTGGTCTGCAAATTGTGTGCCGTTGTCACTTACGATTTCCATAGGTAAACCGAAACGACATATGATAAACTCCCAAATGAATTTTTAATGCTTTTTCCATCGATGGAGGCCAAAGGCTTGGCTTCCACCCAGTTGGTGAAGTAATCAATTGCGACCACCAGATACTTGACGTTTCCTGGAGCTGTGGGAAATGGACCCACGAGGTCGATGGCCCACTTTTGAAAAGGCCATGCAGCGGTTACAGGTATCAAATTGTTCTTTGGGCGCAACGTTCCTGGAGCATGACGTTGGCAAGACTTGCATTTGCGCAATTCCATCTCGGCATCCCTGTGCATTCCGGGCCAGTAATATCCCGCATTCATTAGCTTCGCTACCACCATCCTAGGGCCAGCGTGCAGGCCGCAGGACCCTTCATGTATGTCTTTGATAAGGTAAGTGGCTTCTGCGGAGTCAACACATCGTAGCAATGGCCCCAGGTAAGAACGCCGGTACAATATGCCATCGATAACTTGGTAATGCAATGCTTTGTTTTGTAATTTACGAGCTTCTGCCTTGTTGTTTGGGAGTGTCCCGTTTGTGAGATAAGCCCGAATTGGAGTTATCCAAGATGTTGCCCCGACCTGTGTGACATTGACCTGTTTTTGAGACACGGACGGGCTATCCAGAACTTCCACTCGCACATCCTTTGCTAGATGATCAAAAACCGTGGATGCCATCTTGCTTAACGCGTCCGCTGGTTTGTTTTGACTCCTCTTGATGTGGTGGACCTTGCAGTATGCAAAGTCACGCATGAGGGCTTTGGCTTGCTCCAAGTACAGAATCATGGATGCTTCACGTGCTTCATACGAACCGTCGATATGATTAGCAACGAGCTGAGAGTCGACGTGAGCGTCTAAGTGTTGTACACCCATTTTTTTCGCAATTCGCAATCCCGCGAGCAACGCCTCGTATTCCGCTTCGTTGTTTGTTGTTGGGAAATTTAGGCGGATTGCATACGTGAAATCCTTCCCTTCCGGTGTTACTAAGCGCAAGCCTGCTCCAGCGCCATCATCATTGCATGCTCCATCGGTGTATAATTCCCATTTCTCCGCTGGCTCTGCATTAGGAGTTGTGATATGTGCCTGTTAGCACTCAGTGATGCTTTCGGCAGGAACTTCCGCGGCGAAGTCCGCGAGGATCTGACCTTTGAAGGATGTTCTTGACTTATACTCGATCGTGTGTTCCCCCAACTCAATGGCCCACTTAGCCAATCGTCCCGACAATTCTGGCTTGCGCAAGATGTCATTTATGCGAAAGTCTGTCAGGACGATGATGGGGTGTCCTTGGAAGTATCTTCGCAATCTCCGTGACGCGTGCACCAATGCTAGCACCAACTTTTCCATCATTGAGTATCGAGTCTCTGGATCGAGCAGAGTTCTGCTGACGTAATATACTGGTGTTTGGACGCCCTTTCGATCAACCAAGAGAACAGCACCAATAGCCTTTTCCGTTACGGATAAATACAATGTCAATGGCTCTTTCGGGAGTGGAGCTGTGAGAACAGGCAAATGGCTCAAGCATTCTTTCATTTCTTGAAATGCGGCCTCGGCCTCATTGGTCCACTTAAAGTTGGATTTTTTGAGGCAGCTTTTCAGTGTGCTTACGAAAGGGAATGACTTGGACGCATAGTTTGAAAGGAAACGGTTCAAAGCCACTAAGCGCCCCATGAGTGTCTGGACTTCCTTGATAGAAGATGGAGACGGCATTCGCTCGATTGCTTGTACTTTGTCCGGGTTTGCGCGGAAACCATCTTTGGTTACAATCACTCCCAGGAACTTGCCCTCCTCCATTCCAAAAGAACACTTGCTCGGATTGAGCTTCATTCGCACTGCGCGGAGTTGATCAAAAGTCTTCTGGATGTCTAGCAGCATTTGGTCCTCTTCTATACTTTTTATGACCAAATCATCCACGTAAACTTCGAGATTGACCCCGATTTGTTTATTGAACGCATTGTCCATTAAACGCTGATACGTGGCTCCCGCGTTCTTCAATCCGAATGGCATTTTGGTATAACAATAAGTTCCTGTATCTGTGCGGAAAGACGTTTTATCTTCGTCTTCCTTAGCCATCTGGATTTGATGATACCCTTTATATGCGTCCAGAAAACACTTGAATCTGAACGGTGCCAGGGAGTCCACCTTTAAGTCAATCTCGGGGAGCGGGTAGCAGTCCTTTGGACATGCTTTGTTTAAGTCTTTGTAGTCCACACACATCCGCCAGCCTCCATTTGACTTTCCGACCATGACTGGGTTGGCGACCCAGGTTTGGTATCTTGTCTTCCGCAGGATGCCTGCAGCTAATAGCTCTTCCACTTGCTCGTTCATGGCCTTTGTTTTCTCTGGCCCCATACTGCGCTTCTTCTGGACGACTGGTTCGACGGACCTATAGACGTTAAGCCTATGCTCCGCTATGTGCCGCGGAACGCCTACCATGTCCGCGGGTTGAAATGCGAAGACGTCCATATTTTTAATTAACAGTTGCTTCAAGTGCGTACGTATGGTGTCAGAGATTACTGGGCCTATGACAACCGTCTGATCTGGGAATTTAGGGTTAATAACCCATTTTTCCGGATCAGTACGGTCCGCTGGCTTCATTATCTTGGGAGGTTTACATGTGTCTGTTACGTGGCAATTTTTGTTTCCGCGTATGAAAGCCACCCCTCCTCGCGTCGGGAAGCCGACCATCTGGTGTGGTGTGGACGCATTGCAGTTGAATTTAGCCAAACCTTCTCTCCCTATGAGGACGTCATGTGATGAAGTCACTGGCAATACCATGAAGTCACATGTCTCCGTGCGGGAGAGTTGTCCGTCTGTCCATGTGACAGGGAGTGTGAGTATACCCAATGGAATGATCACTTCATGTATGAACCCGGATATTGGCTCTGTGGTCGGAACGAGCTTCTCTTTGTCTTCGGCATCTAACTGATCGAAACACTGCCGGTACATGATGTTGGTACTGCTGCCATTATCGAGGAACATATATCTTGTTCGATAATGTCCGATGATTCCTGTGATGATCAATGGTGTTGTGGCAGATGCTCCTCCCTTAACGCGTGGCATAACGACCGGTGCCTCCTTCCAGGAATTATCCTGTGTGGTCGAGTAAGACCTTTTCTTCTGACCCCTGTGATGAGTCATGTAGCAGTTATGACGACCCGAGCGTTGTGCATAATGCGCGTTGAGGTTCTTTATCTTCTTGTTACTAGCATCCGCATCCCCTTGCGGATCTCTGGACTTTTTCCTCACATTCTTCACTAGATGTGAGAGTTGGCCTGACTTGATTGCCTTCTCAATCTCCATCTTTAGACTATAACAATTGTCCGTCAGATGGCCGTAATCTTCGTGATACTCACAATATTTTGACGTGTCAACGTTCTTCCTATCTTGACTGAGTTCCCTGGGCTTAGGGAACTGAACTTGTTCGGTCTTCAACACTTCCGAAGGTGTTTTGGACAGTGGTGTCCAATCGTAATTCTTCTTGCTTGGCGGTTTCGAATCACGTGAGTGTTTGCTATTGAGGAGTTGCCGCGCGTCTTGTCCCGAAGAGTATTTCCCTTCGTCCGCGGAACCCGAAATTCTTGACCATACCGATTGCTTTCCCTTGCCTTTGTCGTACATGCTCGTACCCTGATTGTTGTTATGATAAAAATTTTTCGAGCGTGTAAACGATCGTTCTGACGACGCATATGTCTTTGCTGCCTCTATCAGCTCATCCCATGCGTCAGGCACACCATCTTTCCCAGTCAGACATCTCATGAGATCATCATGTCGCACTCCATGGATAAATGCGGCTCTGGTGAGTTCTTCACCACACCCCAATTGTAGGGCTTCCTTATTGTATCGGACGATATAATCTTCCAGGCTCTCATTATCCTTCCGGGAGCATAACAGAATCTGAGCCTTGTCCTTCTTGTGTTTCCTCAGATGGGAGAAGTGATTTTTGAATTTCTTGATCAGATCATCGAAGTCGACAAGACTTCCGACCGGTAAACTTTCATACCATACCCTTGCCGCGCCTGTTAAGGTTTGAACAAACAGATGGCACCAAGCTTGAACCGGCCATGGTTTAGAGCTGCCTGCGCAATCGAATGCGTGCAGATGGTCATCCGGATCGCGCAAACCGTCATATTTGCCGATCGTGTTCGGCAATTTACATTCAACTGGCATAGGTGCCAATGCAATTCTTGCGCAGAATTTGGATCTTTCCGCAAATGTTTTTGGGCGGTATGGCTTATGTAGATCATCGTCTGGGTGGGGCTGGTTGCTAGCCACAGACTTGTTTCGTGGCCTCCCAGTTCGATCAGAGTTGATCTCATTCTCAGATTCATAACCATCAGGTTCCCCAGTCAGGTTGACGTGGTCCTGAACGTGAGTAATCTTACCACGTTCTCCACCACGTACCGCCTGGCGGGGTTTAGCTGTATGACGAAAAGCAGGTTGCTCTTCGTTTTGAGAGTCGTCTTCAGCGTCAAAATTCGTTTTGAGAGTCGTCTTCCAGGCTCTCATTATGGTTAAGGGGACCGATGAAAAGGGTTGGGACGACATATGGTTTGCGAGTCTTACACGCAAAGAACACGGGTGTGGAAACAAAAATCAATTCACACTATTTAGTAAATCATATGGTATAGAAACATATCCAACCGGTTATAGGAAAGAGTACTTTAGAGGCAAAGGGACGGTGATCATCACAAGTGGAAATCAAATTCATAAAATCAAGTCCGTATTTTATGTTCCCACTCTAAGAAGGAATGTCCTAAGTATTGAGAAGTTGACATCCGAGGGCCTAGAAATCGAGTTTGAAGGGGATGTATGTTACATCCGTAGGCCGATTATCCAGAAGACAAGAAAGATAATCACATGTAGGTTGTGTGATGGTGATGATCATTTCACTATGAAGTGTCCCGAGAGTAAAAACGTTGTGCAGGAACAGGATACAAGAGGCGAGCATGAAGCGCACGCAATGAATGCAGAAAGACAGAACAGAAACAGGAAGGCAGTGGCATTCGAGACCGGTAAGAATCAAGAACTCAGCGATATAGATAAAGAAAGAGCATCAGTTTTTAGAAACTTTGAAAGATTCTCGATTAGTAGAGACGATGCCGAGGAGTTCATGGAAAAGGGACCAGTTATGTATCCGACAAACGGCACAAAGTTAAACGATTGTGTTGTGTTCATGGATTTGATCCATATCACTACAACGGTCGAAAGATATAAGAGGAAATTCGAGTTGGAATTCGAGAAAACCATAGAATGGTTTATGTATGATTTCCTAAAAATATCAAACAAGGCACCAATGCCCCCAAGAGACGGATATGGTTATCCAATTTGTTTGTTAGATCTCTACACAAAGGTGCAAGTATTTGGTGGTTATGATAAGGTGACGAGAGACGACAATTGGGCAGTGATTGCTATGTCAATGGGATATGGGAGAGGACTACCAAGCCTAGTAACAAGCGAAGAGATTGCAACGACTTTGAGACAAGTCTATGTTCGATACCTAGAGATGATGGAATGGTATCACTTGAAGTATAAAGGAAGAGAAATGGTAGTAGAAGTCAAGGAAGAAGACTTTGATCACAAGAAGAAGAATGCCGAATATGATGATCAAGACCTCCCACCGAAGAAAAGATCCCGTACATCGTCAAGTGAAGAAACAAGTTCGTGTTAAATCAAGATTAGGGGCGGGAATGTTAGAAGATATAATCTTGATTTAATTAAACTTGTGTTAATATCATATTGTACATATGTTAGGAACAATATAAGTTAGATATCCTAAGTCTAGTCTTTATAATTTAACCGGTGTGTCACAATGTTTGACCGACGGTTATTATAGTTAGAAAGGGTCACAACGGTTCATCACAACCGTTGGTTGTATATATATAGGGGCCGATGTAATGTTAAACAATGTGAATGCATGTTTAGTTTGTGTATAACTCACTTACAAGTTTCCTTCTAAAACTTCCTATAACTTTTCCCTCCAAACCGTTTATATTCAAACTCCAATTCACAAACACATCCATTCCGAACATGGCACACATACCTGCATCATTTAAAATACATAACCAACGTGATTAGCGAAACAAAATTTTTTTGAAGATTTTGACATGCATTTACATTGTGTAAGTCGTTAGACGTACACATGCATACCGCAGCATTAGTGTTTTTTGAAAATTGTCAATTGTTTCTATTTATCCCTTTAGACCTTAGCAACTTCGATTTTATTACGAAACCGATACCATGCTACTTTTAGCTATTAAATTGACTTGATCAATAAACCAAATTATGTCTAGAGAACTCTATAACCTGGTAGCGGATCTAGACCAAGTTTTCAAGGACAACATTTAATGGTATTTAGGGGTAGCGTAATATTTTGGGTTATGTGTTGATTGTATGCAAAATAGTGATGTCACTTAGGGATCGATAACATTTGTTTAAAAAAAAAGGTTTAATATATCTTTGACGTGAGTGTGGGGATATGTTGCCAACTATCACGCGTCTTCAACTTCTAAAAAGAAAAATTCACCAATGTTAAATCGCGATAAGAACCTATTTCGTATTTGACCAATCCTATGAGTGGTCCTCATCCTAACTTTTTGACTAATTTTAATGATAACGACTTTACATGTCATCATCGTCACATAATACTAATTTAAAAATACATCACTAAGACTGTGAGGTATGGGGTCGGCCAAGGCACACGGCCGACGACCCCCCCCCCCCCCCCGGCTGTTGGGCCAGCCATAACGGTTGAAGCTGGACGAAGTGGACGGGGCTCTTCCATTGGTTGATTGTTTGTTGTGGGGGTTGATTGGTGGGTTTATGAAGGTGGAGGCTAAAGCCGAAGAAGATGAGGTCTGTCACCACACCGTTGGCCCGTTCCTCTGAGCTCCGGCAATGTCGTCGGTGACATGGAGGCTCGCGTGGCGGCCCGCCCTCAACGACGGTCCGTCACCACACAACACCACATAGTGTAAGACGGTATGTTGTGGTTTAAGGTGAGCACAAACTCTATCATTTAATATTTTGTCAATTGAGCGCTGACATGACAGTGTAATAAAGTTGTAGCTCGACCCTGTTGTGGCTCAATGTGAGCAGTGGCTTTATCCAGATTTTTTTTATTTTATTATTTATGCTTTCTAAATTTGTATAATGTAATATTAATACAGAAGTAAAATTAATAAAAAATGTTACATTAATATTAACAATAATACAAACTATAACAAATAAAACTGATCTAGTACAAGATCATCAGGACGTCTAGCCTATATGTTCGACTAATTCATGGCGATGTGAGATGTAACGAGGCAAAAATTTTATTAAATCATTAAATGGACGCACGGTGAGATATAAAATACACTTGAACTCGTCAATTGTTTAGTCGTGCATATTATAACATAAATTGAAAATAAGACACGTGATTTAGGATATCGAACCCTATATAAACGGTTATGTGATTTAGGATATCGAACCATTTTTATTATGTAACCAAGTTTGCTAACTGTTCCAATTAAGTCACTCAAAGTTTTTTTTGTCTCTCTAAAGTTACTCAAGTTTCATTTATTGTTCCAATACTATGTAATTATTAGGTTTTGAGGTTAAAGTGATGATGTATCAGGTTTTAATTTTTTTTGTTGAAATCTTCATTTTATAAAACCTACCTAATATAAATAATATCACATAAGCATTAAAATGAAAGAAAAAAAAGGTGACCTGATGACTTGGTAATTACATAGTATTGGAACAATAAATGAAACTTGAGTGACTTTAAAGAGACAAAAAAAAGTTTGAGTGGCTTAATTGGAACACTAAACAAAGTTGGTTACATTTGTGTGGCATTTCTTCTTTTATTATATATATAAACGTGTACTGCATGCACATGTACATTTCACTATTATAGTTAGGTTTTTTGACGGGTTTAACTTAGGGATTAGTTTTTAGGTGAGGTGGGAGGGGGTTATGTTTTTGGAAAGATGGGGTGGGGGGTTTAGATACACATGTGCCTCTCATTGTTTTGTTTTGTTTTTTTTTTTTTTTTTTTTTTTTTTTTTTTTTTTTTTTTTGAGGGGGGGGGGTAGGTTTTTTGGGGTGGGTATGTTTAGGTTTTTACGGGGTGGAGATGGGTTTTTATGTTTTTTTGGGTGTTCACACTAGTTCTCGAGTTTTCACCCTAAACTAGTTCTCGCATGAACCCTACCCTATACACATTGTACAAAAATAAGAAGGGTGAGAATGATACTAAAAATAGTATGAATCACGAAATATAACATAATATGTCACAAAATATAACACAATGACCATAAATATAACACAGTGCCAAAGAAAAAAAAAAGACATAGTGAATAATAAAAACAGCACAATGATGAAAATAAAGAAAAGACATAATACAACAAAAAAGACACAATGATATAACACAAATTTTTAAAACTACAAGCTAAAAATCTATAAAATTGAAAACCTGAAAACTGAGGTCGTAGGTAAGGGTGTTCAAAAAAATCCGCATCCGAATTCGAATCCGAAAAATCCGATGATCCGAATCCGAATTATCCGAAATTTTGGATTCGGATCCTGATTTTGAAAATTTTTGGATAATCAGATTATCCGAATTCGAATGTTAAAAAAATATATATATAAATATATAATATTATATACACTACATAACACAATACACAATCCTAAATCCCTAATCCTCCTAACCCTAAGTCCATCTTCTCCAATCCATAGCAGCCGCTCTCTCTTCTCTTCTCTATAACAGCCTCCGTCCACCAAACAGTAACTTTTTTTACATTTTTTTGTTCCAGTTTCGTTTATCTAACTTCGATTTTTGTTTTTTTAACATGTTCACGTTTTAGACATAAAAGAGAACGTTTTTTTTATTTTTTTTATTTTTTTAAGTTATGGATAATCCGTTGGATGATCCGAATCTGAAATTTGGATTATCCAAAGATAATCCAAATATCGGATTCGGATCCCAATATTGACTATCCGAAATTTAGGATTATCCGAAATTCGGATTATCCGAAATTCGGATTATCCGAATTTGAACACCCCTAGTCGTAGGGTTCAATGGGACCAATGACTCCGGAATAAGTTCAATCGGACTCCGTCTGATACCCTTTCTATGACTTACTTTTTTCCTTTAACTATGTATTTGATCCTAACCCTATTTTATTTTGTATATACACGTAATATTTAAAGTTTCATGTAAAAATTCTTTTGATGTCACATGTTATAAATCTCTTGTTGCTTGAGAAAGTCGATTGCTTTTGGATCTTATTAATTTATGCTATTTAATGTTATTTTTGTTTAGAGTAGTGTTTCAGTGGTAAATCCTGTATTGCAAAGTGACCACTGCTCAGGATCGAATCCTATAGTACCACAAGGGTTTTTCTTTTCAAACCCAAGCGGTTATTTTTTCAGTGTAGCGTGAGATTCGAACCTGATACCAAACCCGGGCAGGAACCCTCCAAGGATGTAAACATTCCCACTTCAAACCAGCTGGGCTGAAGATCATTGGCATTTAATGTTATTACTGAATGACCTAAAATTAAAACAGATTTTATCATTTGCTTTTTTTCACAATTAAATGTAAGTTTATTGTCGTTCAATTTTTGTTGTAAGTTTATTATTCTCCAGAACACACATTCAATGATGCATCAATAAAAATGCAATATATATAACAATTTATAAATCAAAATACTATTGAAAGTAAAACATTTTATGCGATAATTTTAGCATCTTCTATTATATAATTCTACTGTATAATTGAAAGCAATTTATTCTACATACATGGCATTCAAAGAGACAACCTCCCTATTGAGTGTGTCATGTGACATTAATTGATTTTAGGAATAAAAAAAATTTAAAAACAAAATTGGATTTTTCTCTCTTATGTTTCCTCTCATAATTTTTAAACGTTAATATCTTTTATTTACGAGAATTTTAAAGAAAAAAATTGCACCAAATTAACGAGTGTTTTATTATCTTTCCAACGAGTATCATAGTGCTATATAAAAACCGGAGGAAAAAACGACAATTTTTTTGTGGGGTTTTGTTCATACACGAAAAAAACACAAAATGTTCAGATAATTTATTAATCATGTATAAGTAAGTCACTAATTATGTTCAAATAAGTAAATATGAATTCTATTTTCAACATGTGTTAGGATTGGAGTTGCACATTGCTTTAGATTAGGTATTAATATTAGAGTTAGGGTAGAGATAACGTACAAAGCTTCTTAACGTAAAAAGCGTAAGAAGCAATCCCAGCCATTAGATTAACAAGATGGGTGGATGCAGATTAAAAACCCTAATCATACTTGGGTCAAACTAACCAAGGGTAAATTATGAAAAACCGTCTAATTTTTTTTTTCAAATCGTAACAACAAAATCAATCGAAAACAAAAATTTTCAACAATTCAAATCGATTAAACCAATCTGAATGATTACACAATCAAAATAACAAAAAACATTTGATTACAAATGAACGAAAACAAAAAAAATTAGAAAAACAGAGATTTACACTGAGACGATTTAATCATACGAAAAACATACAATTATGAATAAACGCTCATAATAGTTGTCAAATACTTTCGATTTTGTTTCAATAAGTATAATAAAACATAAAAATTAGGTTACAAGAAGTTGCAGACGAAGAAGATGAAGTTGGTGAAAGCAGAGCCTTTTAAACGCACTAACAAAATTTAAATGCACTCATTAAAAAGTTTGGAAGCACTTATTGAGAATTTAGAAGCACTCATTAAAATTTTTGGAAGCACTCATTGAAAATTTGGAAGCACTAATTGAAAATTTGGACGCATTCATTAAAAAGTTTGGAAGCACTCATTAAAAAGTTGGGAAGCACTCATTAAAAAGTTTGGAAACACTCATTGAAAATTTAAAAGCACTCATTGAAAATTTGGAAGCACTCATTGAAAATTTGGAAGCACTCATTGAAAATTTGGACGCACTCATTAAAATTTAGAAGCACTCATTTAAACGTTTGGAAGCACTCATTGAAAATTTAGAAGCACTCATTAAAAAATTTGGAAGCACTCATTAATTTTGGACGCACCTTTGATATGAACAGCCAACATTGGAAGTCAGAGGCCATTAAGTTTACCCAATTTAAGTTTGGATGCACCCTTAAATTTTTTGGACGCATCATTAAGTTTACCCAATTTAAGTTGGGATGTTATCAAACGCACCTTTACAAAAATCAAACGCACCTTTTTGCCCACTTCACCTTTACCAAATTACCCACGTATGGATTTGCTCACTAGGTACCTTAACCTAACCTAACCTAACCTAACCAACCTACTGCTATTCCATTGTTTCTTTGCTTGTAGCTTCATTTATCAACAGTGAGTGACAACATAATTACTCCAAATTGACCAGTCATCATCAATCTCAAACTATGAAATGTAGGCATACAGAACCTCCGGAAAAAAAATCTTTGATGGGTAATTATTGAAGCGCATAGATGCAAAGACAGAGATGGAATATTATTGTGAATAAGTGACTCTTAACTCAGGTGTTGTTAATTGTGGTGGTGGTGTATCGGCGGTAGGTGGTTGTGATGATGATGATGATGACGACGACGACGACGATGATGACGATGATGATGATAATATTGGTCAGATCTTCAAGCTGAATCAATTAGGGTTCAAGCATCAAAGGTAATTTCAATTGTGCTCTTGTTTTTGCTTTCTCAATTAGGTCTAGGGTTTCAATGAAGTTTTAATTTGTTAGGATCTGAGTTTGATTGTTTTGATATATTTAGAAGAAGATGAGAATTGAATGATGTAAGTATATATGGAAAGTGCAGCGGAATGATAAACAATAATCCAAACAATAGGAATAAATGTTTTCTTTAATCGAAAGCTTTCATTAATTGAAAGATTACAATCAATACAAGTACTCCTCCTCAGCCTGATCACACAGTGATTGTTTGTCTGAGAGAATGTTTGTGTGTGATACAATAGAACAGTACAAGCACTGTTCTATTTATAGACAAATCTAAACCACTGGTGACCTGTGATGACGTCACCTAAGATAGTGACCTCTAACAGAATAACAACATAAAACATCTGCCCTATACAAACTACTGTTGTATTACAAAACACTGTAAGGTAAACTACTGTTGAGGGAAAACTCTGATGGTCTTGCAACATCTGTTGGAGTCTAAGTGTTGTTGACTCCAACAGACCTTTAGTCTTCAGTACTTGATCAGCAGTTGTTTCTTCATCAGACCTTTGGTCAGCAGTTGATCTCTATCAGTTGTTATCTAGCAGTCCTTTGTATCAGCAGTTGTCATAGCAGTTGTTATCTAGCAGTCCTTTGTATCAGCAGTTGTCATAGCAGCTGTTTGGATGGAACAGTTGTTAGGGTCAGCAGTCTTTTGGGAAGAGTATGTTATAAAGACTGTTTATTTGTGTGGATCAACTGTTAGTATATTTTGGCTTTTCAATCATCTGTTTTTCTTCACGTCAGCAGACCCAACAATCTCCCCCTAGAACAGATGATGCCAAAACTAAGCTTTATTCTTGATCTTTATTTCTCATCAGACTTTCTCTGATTTGTCCTTTGAATTGTAGTTCAAAGTCCAAGGCAAATAGGTCTTCTGCATCTCTTTCAAGCTCAAGGTTCAGCAGTGTTTGGAGGTCATCTGCACACAGGCTATATGCATCATCCATGCTTAGCTTTTGAGCTTTTCCATCTGACCTGAGCAAAGTCAATTCATGGGTGTCTTTATTGACCTTCCATTTTAGAATTTTTGAGTCAGAGGATTTGCTGAGGTGCACTTTTATTCTTGATGAGTTTGGTGATGGAGGTCTCCCAATGAGTTCTCTGAGCTTATCAGTAGTGGGATTTGAGAAAAAATGTACTTGATTAAAGAGGCCCTCCTTTATATAAGTATCAGCAAACTTCTTCTGATCTTCTTCAGATATTTCTTTCTGTTTCTTGAATTGTCTTCTAGCAGCAGCTGATAGATCAGAAGTATCCAGTAAGCTGTCTAATGTAAAAGCCTGTTGAGGTCTCTTCATCAGTGGTTCATCAGAGTAGACAGGTTTTCTGGGCAAGTTGGGATCTTTCTTCCTGTTTTCTTCCAGTTTCTTGTATATTTCAACCAACCTCAACTCAGACCATCTTGCAACTGACCTCATCTCCCCATAGTCAGCAGCCACAATTTCTTGTCTCATTCTCTTAAACTTCAAAGCTCTGGCTGGATCTCTGCCTTTACTAAAATCAGGAGCAGAGACTTTAGCTGGGGGATTCTTGGCCAACTCTTCAATTCTTAAGAGTTCTTCTCTGAGTGCATGAGTGGTCCAGCTTGCAAACTGTTTCTTGTTTGCTTTATAAGGCATGGTTGCCAAGATCTGTTCAAGAAGTGATTCCCTAACCTCCCTTTCCATGTCACTGCTGAGAGGCATGGCAGACATGGAGTTGCTCAGGGTCTTAGCAAAATCTTCAATCCTTCTCAATTTGCTAAGCTCTGCTGAATGGATGCCCTGAGCAGTCCTGTCATCTTTCCCTTTGCATTTCTCTTTAATGATGGCATCTGCCTGTTTAGCCTTGTATTTTAGATATGTGTCTATGTTCAGAGGAACTAGAAAATATGGAAGAGAAGGGAAAGATCTTTCAAATGGTTGTTCAGTATTATAGAAGGATTGCATTTCCCCCTTGAGTAGATCAAGTTCAAGGGGATACTAAACAGCCAATGGTGTAATGGTTGGTGGTGGTCTATGGGATGTGAATTGTGATGTGTGTGGTAAAAATGATGAAAGTGGAATGGCTGATATAGGTGTGGATTGTGTGGTTGAAGTGGTGTGTGGTGATGTATGTATGTTTTCATCCTGTACAACAAAGGTTGATTTCCTCTTCCTTTTGTACAAGATTTTTGGTGATGGTGGTGTTAACATCTGTTGGCACCTTAGTAGGACCAGCAGATGTTTGAGATGTAGGTGATGATGTGGTTGTAGGTTCAGATGTAGGTTTGGTGACAGGCTCAGATGTTGTGGTTGTATCAGTGGTTTGGGTAGCAGTAGTGGTTTTGACAGCAGTGGATTAACAATCAGTTTGGATGATGGTTGTCTGACATGTTTGGCAGGCATTTTCTTCCTTTTAGAGGAATCCACATCTTCAACTTCCTGTTGTTGTTCCCTTTTCTGTTTTAGCAAAAACTCTACCTTGACTTCCAAAGTGTCAGCCCTCTTTTGTTTATCTTCAGTAGCTTTTTCAGCTTCTTCATTAGCAGAGTTGTCCACTTCTTTAGCTTTGCTTGTTTGTTGTTGTTGTTGTGGTGCTGTTTGAGTAGACCCTGGTTTGTTTGCAGACTTTGATTTACCTTTTTGTGAAGGTGGACAACCAAAGGGATCTAACTTTGGTAATCTATCTCTGCCACTCTCCCCCTTTTTGGCATCATCAGCTGTGAATTCATCATCATCTTCATCTCTGAGAATGGTGGTAGGGGCAGAGCCAGTGGTCTTCAGCAGATGGTCTTTAATGGCCTAAATGTCTGCATGGGTATCTTTGTACCTAGCATCTACCATGTTTCTAATTTCTGCCATGTAGGTTTCATAAGTCTGATCTGCTAGTTTTCTGTGAGATATGATAATGGGAGAAACAGATTTCCATAGCTCACTAGCAATATCAGCTGTGGATGGTTGACTCTTAGAGAGAGTATCCAAGGATTCCAATATTAACTTGACATCAGATTTGATATCAGCAACAGAGGTTTCAATGGTTTGGACTCTGGTCGTCAATTCTTGGTACTTTAACTCATCACCTAAGTTAATAGGATCATCTGAATTCCTACCAGTGGTAGTTTTGACTGATTCAGTCCTAGGAGGTGAATCCAAAGGATGAGAACCAGATGCCCCTTTTTCTTGGTTCTGGGGACTTCCAACTGATTTTGGGGACACTATAATGGCCTCATCAGTTATTGCCTTCAAGGGAGTCTTAGTTATGTAACCATTGTCCTGGTGTGAGACAATGGTCTCTACATCAGTAGTGGCTGCTCCACTTGAAAACTCACCTAGAGTTGCATTGAACTCTAGGGGTGTAACCTCCTCTTCTGCTTGTGGGATGGCTGATTGAATTTCCTCAGTCCCAGTCACTTGTGGAGGTATACTCTCATTGATAGGTGAAAGAGAGGAACTGGGATTTTCCTGAGTTTTATCAATAGCCTCAAACAGAGGTTGCATGGTCTGTTGAACATGTGATGGTGAAGGTGGAGGAGTAAAAAGAGAATTAGCCCTGGGAGAGGGGCTTGTGAACATATGGCCAAGTGACTCAAATGTATCATGATGTGGTTCCCCTTGGCTTACAACATGATCCTTTTGTGAGGATGCATGAGGAGTTTGGACAGGTTGAGATATTTCCAACTGTTGTGAGGAAGTAACAACAGTGGTTTCTAGTTGCTTTTGTGTTGCAACAGAGTTATCTTCTGGTATCTCATCTTCCAGAAGTCTCTTTTGTGGTTGAGTGGTTGTTTTTGTGGATGGACGTTTTCTTTTGGAAATGGCTGGTGTGGGTTTCTCAGCACTGGATGTAGTGCCATGATCACCAGGAGCAGTGGGCTCAACAACAGAGGTTTGGACAACAGTTGTTGTCTTAGTCCTCTTTGTTTGTGTTTTTGAAACCTTTGACACTTTTGATACTTTTTCTTGGGTGTTTGAACCCAGCATTCTTGTGAAAGTTTCATCAGTTAGACTTTTCATTTGCATAGACTCACCCTTTTTAAAAACTTTTTCAGGCAAAACCTTTTGAAGGATTACACTTAAAATTCTTGGGTAAATTAGAAAAGCATTATTAGACCCAGACTTTATGGCTTTCACATTTGACACTAAGTCCATAAACAGTCCCTGGGATAGATTGAAGTCAGAATCTGACAACATAGCATAACCCAAATACTGAATCCTCAATGGGATTTCATTAAAGGAAGTGGACTTAGAGGAGACACAGAGAAGGAGGGTATGGAAGAAAAATTTCATGACTGGTAGGAAAAACTTTTTGAAAAGTGTTGACCCAGTCATCTGAGCATCATACCCCCTTTCCTGAAACTCTGTGTGAAGCTTTGCCTTAGGGAAAGAGTCTTTACCTGACAGGTCATTAAGTGAGAAGGTTGTGGATATGAGTTGAGGGGTAATGACGATACTTGTCTCACCAATTTTTGAGATAATGGAAGTAGGCTTTTTGTCTTGAAGTAGAAACTTAGCATTCAACCAGAATTCTTGGAGAGTATCAAGATAGATAGGGGCGTCAGTGGTTAGGATTGTCAGGTATTTGGATTTTAAGATGATGTCGATGGTGGAATGGAATGGAGTATTTTCATCTGTTTTTACCAGATATGGGAGATAATTGTGGGTGGCTTTAGCTTGAAGATCCATTGTAATGGATTCCGAAGGTGAGAGTGAGTGGAGTTTGATTAAGGGTTTGAGAATGAAGAAGGCGGTTTTAGTATTTTGAATACAATGAGACAGTGTAACGACTGTTGTGATAAAACAGGGTTTTTATAGGCTCTGGTGAAACCGCTGATGTGGCCAAAACTCTGCTTGTAGGAGCAGACGTGGCAAACATCTGATGGTTAAACATCTGGTGGTGGACAGCTGATGCAAACAGCTGTTTTTTTTAATTATCACTATTATAGATATCTGTAAATATATATATAGATATGGATAATAAAACAGTTGTTTTATCTGATCAGAGGTTTGAAACAGATTTTTCAACCTAACAGTGGATAAAATGGATGAAACAGTGGTTGTGTTATCTTTAACAGATTTTTCAACCAAAAAGCTATTTTTAAGGATGGATTTTGATTTTCTGAAACATTTGAATGCTTTTATTAAAAACATTTGTGTTGTTTAATCCATGTTTAGCATACCAATTCTAGAAATCAGATTTGTAAAGGTAGATGTGTCTAAAGCTTTTGTCAACACATCTGCCAACTGATCCTTTGTTGGAACATGGTGTAGAGAAATCAAACCTTTTTCATAGCTATCTCTGACAAAATGATGTCTGATGTCAATGTGTTTGGTAGTGGAGTGAGAGACTGGATTTTTGATGATATTTTCAGCAGCTTGACTATCCAACATGAGTGGAGTCTGTAATGCAGTTATCCCAAAATCCAGCAATTAATTTTGAAGCCACATGAGTTGGGTTGTACAGCTTGCAGCAGCAATGTATTCAGCCTCAGCTGTTGAGGTGGAAACAGCTGCCTGCTTTTTGCTTTGCCAAGAGACTAAGGCATTCCCAAGAAACTGGCACCCTCCTGATGTAGACTTTCTTGTGGTGTGACAGCCAGCAAAATCACTATCTGAGTAACCTGAAAGCTCAATGTTTCCATTAGCAGGATACCAGATACCAAGTGTGGGAGCACCTTTTAGGTATCTGAATATCCTTTTCACAGCAATAAGGTTTGACTTTCTAGGTGAAGCCTGGAATCTTGCACAGACACAAGTGGCAAACATAATGTCTGGCCTAGATGCAGTTAAGTATAATAAAGACCCAATCATGCATCTGTAATGTGTTTGGTCAACCAGTTCATCCTTGTCATCAATAGTGAGTAGCTTGACTGTACTCATGGGTGTACTACATGGCTTACAGTCATTCATCTCAAATCTAGTTAACAAATTCTTTACATATTTATTTTGATGAATGAATGTGCCATTTTGCAGTTGTTTCACTTGGAGACCAAGGAAACACTGAAGTTCACCCATAGCACTCATTTCAAACTCTACTGTCATGAGTTCCCTAAACTCTTCACACATTTTGTTACATGTGGATCCAAAAATGATGTCATCCACATATATTTGAACAATCATTAAGTCTTTCCCTCTCCATTTCAGAAATAAGGTTTTATCAATTTTACCTCTTGTGAAACCAATGGATAAGAGAAAAGTGGAAAGAGTTTCATACCAGGCCCTTGGTGCTTGCTTGAGTCCATACAAAGCTTTATTAAGCTTGTAGACATGATCAGGATGGAATGTGTCTTCAAAACCAGGTGGTTGACATACATAGACTTCCTCCTGAATTTTGCCATATAGGAAGGCACATTTGATATCCATCTGATACACCTTGATTTTGTGGTTGACAGCAAAGGCTAGAAAGAGTCGAATGGCTTCTAACCTTGCTACAAGAGCAAAGGTTTCATCATAGTCTATTCCTTCTTCTTGTCTGAAGCCTTGAACCACGAGCCTGGCTTTATTCTTGACAACAATACCCCTTTCATCAGTTTTGTTTTTGAAGACCCACTTTGTACCTATTGGACAAACATCCTTAGGCAGTGGTACAAGTTCCCATACTTGTTGTCTTTTGAACTGAAGGAGCTCTTCTTGCATAGCTTCTACCCAACTGTTGTCTTTTAGTGCCTCTTGGTACTTGACAGGTTGTGTGAGAGATAAGAACCCTGCAAAAAGACAGATATTGGAGGATTGACTTCTTGTTAGCACACCCTCTCTGATGTTGCCAATGATCTGGTCTGGTGGATGAGCTCTTAGGTAGATTAGATCTCCCTGATATGGTATGATGGCATTTTGAGGTGAAGGACAGAGGTTTGGTGACTCTGTTGTTGTAACATCTGTTTGCACTTCTGTAGTGCCATCAGATGTTTGAAATGGAAGTGGGGGAATGGGTCCAAGTGGTGTAAAACTAGACTGACTTTTGTCAATAGATGTTTGACTTTTGTCAATAGATGATTGTACAGTGGTTGTGAGAGGTGAAGCAGTGGTTTGAGGGTAAGACTGGCTAACAGTGGTTGACTCAGCTGTGACAGAGTTTTGACAGTTGTTTTGAACAGCTGCTTCCTCTGATGCAGAAGAGATTTTATAGTGACTGGGGATCACAACATCTGTTCTGTAATCTTGTTGTGGAGACTGTGGACTACCTGCATTGTTAGTTTTAACAATGATATCTTCAAATTTGAATTTATCTAAATCAAACAATTCAGCAGGAATTGCTGGGATTTTTAGGGATGAAAGTTCATTGAATTTTACATTCAGAGTTTCTTCTATTGTCTTGGTCTTTGTGTTAAACACTTTATAGGCCTTGGCAGTAGAAGAATATCCCAGAAAATAACCACAATCTACTTTGGCTGCAAATTTTGAAATGGAATCTTTGAGATTTAAGATGAAACAAGGGCAGCCAAAGATTTTGAAAAATGAAATTA
This sequence comes from Ambrosia trifida, assembly GCA_028751855.1. NCBI lineage: Eukaryota > Viridiplantae > Streptophyta > Magnoliopsida > Asterales > Asteraceae > Ambrosia > Ambrosia trifida. Next base: position 44,045,305 of record CM054125.1, read on the forward strand.
ATGGTTTGATTTTGAACAAAATTTCATAAGCAGTTTTTTGATGTCTTGGGTTGATCAAAACTCTGTTTTGAACATAGCAAGCAGTGTTTACAGCTTCTGCCCAGAAGGACAGTGGCAAACCAGAGTCTGCTAGCATGGTTCTTGCAGCTTCTATAAGAGTTCTATTTTTCATCTCAACCACCCCATTTTGCTCTGGTGTTCTTGGGATGTTGTACTGCCTCACAATCCCTTTTGACACACAGAAGTCATCCAACTCCTTATTTTTAAACTCTGTTCCATTGTCACTTCTAAACACTTTTACTGGTAAGTCATATTGTTTTTCAACTTTGGTGACAAAGTCCTTCAAAATACCTGCAGTCTCATCCTTAGAATGTAAAAAGTAAGTCCATGTAAACCTAGAAAAATCAACAACTATGACAAGACAAAATCTTTTTCTTCTTAGACTCATGATTTTAACAGGGCCAAACAAGTCCATGTGCAACAATTGTAGACATTGACTTGTTTTGGACTCATCAATGGATTTGTAAGAGCTTTTATGTTGTTTTCCTTTTAAACAGGAAACACAATGCTCATCACATTTGAATTCTTTTGATGGTAAGCCTCTGCAAGACTTTGTTTGGAGAGTGTGTTGATAGTTTGAAGGTTGGTATGACCCAGTCTCCTATGCCACAATTCTGTCTCCTTTGTGGAGGTAGCAGAAAACAAACAGACATTTGCCATAGGATTGTCCTTTAACATATCAACAACATACACATTGCCACTTCTATGAGCAACAAGTTGTGCTTTGCTCTCAGCAATGATGGTATCAATCTTTTTCACCACTTCTGGCCCAATAATCTTACAAGTTTTCTTTGTGAAGAATGAGCCATAACCTTTGTCACTCATTTGTGAAACACTCAGGAGATTAAACTTGAGATTATCAATAAGATTGACATTTTCAAACTTGAGTTTCCCAGCTTGTACAGTCCCTGAACCCAACACCTTACCGTTTGAATCATTACCAAAGGATATATCACCCCCCCCCCCCTCCATGAGCTAAGAAGTCCAGAAGAAGGGCTCTACATCCTGTCATGTGCCTGGAGCCTCCACTATCTACATACCAAAGACTATCTAAACAAGCAGAAGCTCCATGCACAGCAGTAATGGATTAGCTTTGGTGAGTGTCCAAAGCCAGGTTGGCTTTGGATGGGTCCTCAGACTTTTCAGACTCAAGCTTTGGAAGATGATCAGTGGTTTGAACTAATTTTTGAATCAAGTTCAACAACTGTTGCTGACCATTTGCAAGTGCTTGAATGTCAACACTTGGGGCAGCAGTTGTTTGTTCACTTCCAGACAAATGATAATACCCATAGGGATTTCTGTTCACTCTTGGTTTAGAAGGTCTTTTTGGCTCCTCATAAACATGTGACAGATTATGACATGGTGGTTGTCCATATCCTCTTGGGTACTTGCTTGTGGGTGGAGCATCTGTTACTTGGACATCCCTAGGAGCAGATGTTTCAAGACTTTTAGTAACAGATGTTTGGACAGGAGTGAAGGTCTGTTTGGGCTTTCCTTTTGAAGTACTCACTACCTGATTTGCAAGAGTTTTAGCTTTGTACTCTTGTATTTTTACATCAAAATTTTTGAGATACAAGCACTCTTTGGTTTTGTGATTCTTTTTCCCACATATTGAACATGTGGCTTTGGAATCACATGCACTTGTTCCTTTGTTAATATCATATGCTTTTAGAAGAAAACAGTTTTTAGTGACATGATTCTTCTTTTCACAGAAATCACAGAACAAGTGGACAGTCTTTTCTTTCTTCTTCCCTTTTTCAACCTTCTTGTCAGCAGATGTTTGAGCATCTGCTGGAAGGTTTTTCAAGGGAATGATCTTTGCCTGAGGTGCTGTCTTTCCTTCAGGAGTTTTGAAATCAATAGCTTTAAAATTCTCAAGAGTACCACACTCATCAGACCAAGTAGGTTTAAATTCATAATTTTCAAGTTCAATGAATGATCAGGAACCTTCTGGTTTTTCTAGAACAATTTTCTTACCATTGGGTTCAGTGATTTTAATCTCTTGACCCTTCAAGTTTGTTGGTACTATCTCAACTAACTTTTGATCCCTTTTGTCAGTGTTTTCAAAAGCTGGAGCAGTGGTTTCAAAACCAAAACCAAACTTCACATGGCTTTTGGTTTGTTTGTTGAGTAGCATTTCAAAACCTCTACATGATTCCACCCATTTCTGACATTCAACTTGGGTGGACTCAAGCTCACTTTTACAACTCTGATATTTTGTTATCATAGTTTGGAGCTAGTCTTTGGTTATGGTTGCTTCATGTTTTAAGCTGCTTATTTCAGATTCTTTTTCAGTTAAACTTGTTTTAAATTCTTTTGAAAGTTTCTCAAATTTAACTTCATCATCTAAAATTTTCTTTCTAAGGTTTTCATTCACCTCTTTGATGTTAGCAAATGCTATCACACATCTGTTAGAATATAAATCCTTAAGAATTTGAGGAGATACCTTAGCAGCAGCCATCAATGCACAATCACACTTGCACTCACAATCATCAGATGCACCCCAGGGATTTGAGAGATTCACAACCTCTTCTTCAGGTTTTTCACCTGCAACTACTTCATCAACAACATCATCAGTCACCACTTCCTCAGATTCAACTTCTTCTACCATAGCCATGAAACAAAAATTTTCTGGTTCATTTTCAGCTTTGGCAACTAGTGCAAAATTTTCATCTGTTAACTCATCTGGTAGACTGCTCCAATCAACAAAGCCTTGTGTGAAGAAGTTCTGTTGACTGGTCTCTGCAGGAGCAGAGGATGGAGCAGCGGTCATTTGCACAGGTGCCTGAGCAACAGGTGTTTGCACATAGTGTATCTAAGGAACAGTGGTTTGGACATACTGGACAGGAACAGTGTTTGAGGACTGTGCAAAATGAGCAGTGTTTTGCACATTTGGTCCAGGGGTATTATAGGAATTTTGATAAGTGTTGGTCTGAGGTCTTTGATTTGGATATGTGATTATAGGTGTACCATATTGACTCCTACATTCCCTAGCAAAATGACCAAGTCTATGACATTTATAACACTTTATCTTTGATTTATCCAACCCAACCTTTGATCTGCCAGTTAACCTTGGAAACCTTCTCCCAGTTTTCTTGTAAAAATTGTTAGTTCTTACACTGAGAAGGGCCAATTGGTGCATAATGTCCATTTCTTCCAAATCATTAGGGTCAAAGTATTTAAGGTCATCATACTCAAAGGATATGTTATCAGATGCCTGGATATCACCACCACTTGCTGTGAAAGCATAGTTTGGTGAATAAGAATCAGAGTTAAAACCTGAGTTAAGCCCTGAAGTTATGTCAATGAAGTGATCATAACTCTCATCCTTAGTATTTCCAGGCACCTCATCATGACCCAAAAGTGTTGTATTACCAAATACATAATCATCAAACACTTTTCCAGAGTCCTGGAGCTTCTTTTTCTGGTTAAGCTCTCTCTCATAGGTCAAGAGCTTACCATGAAGCTGGGTCAGTGATAGGTCCTTAAATCCAATTGAGTTTCTCATAACTATAGCAATAGTGTCCCATTTGTCTGGTAATGATCTTAAAAACCTATGGTTCAAAGTTGAATGAGGGTAAGTTAGACCAACCAGTTTTAGTTCACTAATGAGACAGTTAAACCTCTCAAATTGTTGAGTTAATGACTCTCCCTTAACATGACTGAATGTTTCATATTGTTGGTTAAGTATTTCACGGTTGTTTTCAATAACCTCTTCAGTCCCACCAAATTGTTCTTTCAGTGCATCCCACAACTCCTTTGCATTGTTACAGTGTAACAGCCCAGCATATATATCATTGGGTAGAGCCATGGCCACAATACTGAAGGCCTTAGCATCTAACTCAATTTTCTGAAAATCCTGGTCGGAGTAGTTTTCAAGTTTCTTAGGCTCCTGAACCTTGGGATCTTCGGTACTCGGCACCATCGGAACATGTGGTCCGAAGATAACCGACTTCCAACACCCAGTGTTCTGTTGAGCTAGAACATGGCTCATCCGACGTTGCCAGATATTGTATTCAGATCTGACAAGCATCGGTGGCTTGTTGTTCGTGCCAGTGTTATGTGGATCGTGATTGATTGAAGCCATTCTCTAATTTTTCAAAAACAAAGTCTGTTTATAAACGGTTGAAACGAAAATAAACTATTACTCTGTTTTCAATCCGACAAACAAACGATATCAATAATTGTGAGCTGATCTGTTTATATTAAATTGATTGATTAGATCGAATTTAATTGACCAAGCTCTGATACCAATTGTTAGGATCTGAGTTTGATTGTTTTGATATATTTAGAAGAAGATGAGAATTGAATGATGTAAGTATATATGGAAAGTGCAGCGGAATGATAAACAATAATCAAAACAATAGGAATAAATGTTTTCTTTAATCGAAAGCTTTCATTAATTGAAAGATTACAATCAATACAAGTACTCCTCTGTGACATCCGTCACTTTTCATTGTACTCTTTCTATTATTACCTGTACGTCATAATTCAAATAATAAATGTGACATTATTCTTGAGCGTTTAATTCGGGTTCGTTTAATCATAGATAATAATAATAATTATGCATATATTTGAGGCCCACCAAATTAGCCTACACCAGCCAGCCCACAAGACCATTCCAGCCCAAACCCCAAATATCTGGCCCATCATCCAAGGCCCAACCTCCATTTAGGCTGTTTTAAAAAAAAAAATAATTATCTGCTTTGGCCGGGGTTCGAACCCGCGCCAAAGCCACAGCTACACACACACTTAACCATCTGGGCTAGACCCTTGTATTTGAAATAACCCGGACACCCATTATTCTTATACGCGTTTTAAAACCAGCAGCTTTGACTTGGAAAGTCAACTGCTTGGACGCGTTTGATTAATCAATCAAGATCAATGCTTGATTGATCTATAATTGGCAAATTTATACAATTATCGGCCTATTGCAACTCGTATACACGTACATTACACGTCAATTGTTGACTAATTGAAGCAATAAACGCGTATGATAATTAATCAGAGTCAACTTACCAATTAACCTAACCTATTGATCCCCACTATAAATTGAGCCTTGGAACAGCTTCACAACTCGCTCACTCATCTTCCTAAACCTCCAATTCTCTCTATCAAACACTGATTTTGTTAAACGAATTCGTGGTTGACTTATTTCTTTGACTCGACGATTAATCACGATTACACACTGTGAGTCACATCTTTGTTATGGTTTTTGTTCATCGGCTATCCAGCAACAAAAGCCCTATATTTAATCGGGCTCATGTTGCCTGGATTGTTTGATTGAAAATTCTAGGGCTCGTGTTCTTGTTTTGGGGATAAACCAGTTTTCACATCGCGCTTATATTTATTTTTAACCCAGAAAGATCACAACCACCGGCCTAGGCCAAGTGGTTGTGACCATGTGCCAACCCAGAGGTCACCCGGGTTCGAGTCCCGGCTCTGACCGGTTTGCTCCTTTTTCTTTTCTTTTCTTTTTAAAATCAAACAAATAAATATATATAATTATTAAATCCTTTTAAATCTTTTAAATTCTTTTTAAAATACCAAAACTATTTTATAAATTCTAAAAAAATTACATTTGTTAAACCTGTTATCAAAGTTTCCTTTATAATTTTTATTTTTCAGAAATTCATTTATTTAATATTTATAATAATTAAATCATTTTTAATCTATTAGATTTATAAAAATCCATTTATACATCAAAACAATTTTATTAATTTCTCCAAAATTTATCCTGACTTTATTTAAAGTTAAACTTTACTGAAATAATTTTTAGTTCAGTAAAATCATTTATTTTATATTTTTAATCAATTTTTGTTAGATTTAATCATAATTAAATCATAACAAATCCAATTTTCATCATTTTTGCACCAAAATTTTATACAAATTATTTTTAATCATTTAGAACAGAAATATGATTTTTAAAATAAGAATTCTTTAATTTTAGTATTTTTAAATATTAAAGTTAATTAATGACTATTTATAAATAAATAGATTTAAAAATCTATTTTAAATGAAATAATTTTATAAAAATTATTTCTATACTTCAAACACTTTATTGTGTATATCCTAAATTCAAATTTCATTAAAAGACTTTTATTCATTTATTTATTAAATTTCTCATAATTAATAAACAATTTGTTTATTTACACAAATAAACGTAATCCCCAATTCGAAGCCCTAGATATACATGCATCCTAGAGTTATTTCACTCACACATTATCAATTACTTTAGGTTAATCTTTTGGGAGAAATCTCAAGTTCATATTTCGTTGTCCAGTCCAATTTCAAGTTACTACGTGAACAGTGAGTATTCCTACCCCCTTTTTGCATTTATACATTTTTGGGGTGTTACATGTACACTATTACAATTTCAAATACAAGTTTACATTTTTACAATACAATTCTAGTACTATGTGCATTGCTTACAACGTGCTTTATGCTTAGACAATACATGTGGATTACATTTGTACTTAGTGAAATCATTAACATGGTACAAGCCGACCTTAACATTGGATAGCGCTATTTGGATTGACAACCCGCCTAGGTTGATTCTCCCCCTTTTTCATCGGAGAATCCGTGGCCATTGTTAAGTTATTATCCACTCGTTGGATAAGTACACTACAGTTCATACAGTACATTATACAGTCACAGGGTTGATTTCGCTCATTTGTTTGATACATGGTTTACATATTTGCACTGTAGCTTGCACTTGAATTGTATGATTTTTAATCTACTATATATATCAAAACTAGGAATGCTCACCAACGTTTCTTATGTTGACCAAACCTATTTTTGTACATGTTTCAGGTGCAGTTTGATCAAGATACTTTTAGCGCTTTATTATGCAGTTATTTCATTATTTATGTTTCATTTAAGACCTTGTATTTCCATTTTCCTTGTAAGACAATTTTTGGGTTTCATTTAATAATATTTACATTTAAGTACCATGTGCTTTTGAACAATCGTCACTACGTGACACCTCGATGATTCCGCCATCGGTTGGGGTGTTACAGATTGGTATCAGAGACGTGGTTATAGGGAATTAGGTTATTAGAATGCCTTTTAGCCTAGACTATAACCGAATTTCAACCTTCAGGTACAACACTTCCTAATTTATCAACCCTCTCATTACCCTTCACTTTCCTTCCTTAATCTTTCCCTTCTTCTCCTTTCTCCTCATCTTTCATCATGACGTATAAGGATGGTGTCCTACAAGGAGTGGAAAGACTACATCATCATGGAGCGGGAGCAGTACCTTTCATAAAGACACTCTTAGGCATAATGCCTACTCTTATTTTGCTCCTTCAAAGTTGTTGAACTTTAATGAGTGTGAAAAAGGACACGTGCAATCTGGAAGGGTGGACGCCTGTACACTGGGTTTTCTGGCATAGGCAAGCATAGCGCATAAATCCATTTACGGACCTGTTATGCTTACCTGGGGATTCCTGGAGTGAGTGTCCACTTATAGGCTAAAGCATGTCTTCTTTGATCACCATTGGGCTCAATTTCTTTGAAAAGTCAACGTTCTTGTTGGGCTTCATAGCTAGACAAGGGCAATCCAAACATGTTATACATATATATTTCAAATGATATACCTTTATTTCACATACGATATCTTGTGATCATAACTCTTATGCACTATTACACTTACATTTATTAATCTCATAACTTTTCATTGACTGTCTTGTAGATGTCTGCTCGCCGTATGCTCCGTGATGCTAGCCAACGCACTGTTCGTGCCTCTGGACAACGTTCTGATCGTCGCCTTGCTTCTCTTGTCGCTGAGCAAATTGCTGCAGTGATTCCGAATCTTGTTAGTGAGTTAACCCAGAACAGCAACAGTACCAATACTGAGGGTGCAACTCAAACTCGGTGTACCTTCAAACACTTCAACTCATGCAATCCCACGAAGTTTACTGGAGAGGAGGGTGCTACTGGCCTCCTCCAATGGTTTGAAAGTATGGAATGTACCTTCGTGAACAGCGAGTGTCCTGATAACCTCCGCGTTCGCTATGCTACCAGTGTCCTTCAAAAGGGGGCATTGACCTGGTGGAATGGTGAGAAGCGTAATCGGGGCGCTGATGTTGCTCTATCCTTGTCTTGGACTGAGGTCAAGGAACTTATGATCGCCAAGTTCTGCCCTAGGAATGAAATGAGGAAGCTAGAGGAAGAGTTCCATGGGTTAAAACAGGACAGTGGTGAAAATCTTGCATACAACACCCGTTATCATGAGCTCAGTATTTTGGTTCCACACATGGTTACCCCGGTCTCTCGAGCAATCGAGAAGTATATTGAGGGACTGCCTGACCTAATTCAAGATGTAGTCACTGGAAGCAGACCCACTACGGTGGAAGAAGCCATTCAGCTTGCAGCCTCCTTGACTGACAAGCACGTCAAAAAGGGAAATTTGGTTAGGAAAGGAACCAAGAAGTCAACTGAGAAGACCCCCACCCCTACTACTGAATCATCAAGAGTTGCTGTAGACAATACCGGTTCCAACACTAGGAAGCGGAAGGCCAAGGGTAGAAACTATGCTGTTGTGGCCCCAGTAACTCAGGCTCCAATAGCCCAGGCACCAATGGCTCAGGCTCCTCCTGTTAAGAAGGTTTATAGTGGAAACTTACCCAAGTGTGCTACCTGTCAGTACCATCACCCCACAAATTTTCCTTGCCGCCACTGTACCACCTGTGGTAGGTATGGTCATGTAGCTGCCACATGTCGATCTACGTTTCGACCTCAACCTATTAATGCTCAACCTGTTAACCCTCAACCAGCTCGCCAAAACCCACAACCTATAGCATATGGTCGAGCTTGCTTCAATTGTGGTGATCCGAACCACTTCAGAAACCAATGTCCAGCACTTGTCCCAGCAAACCAAGCAGCAAACCCAGTGGCTCGTGGTCGAGCTTTCAACATCAATGCAACAGAAGCTCAGGAAACAAATGACGTGGTGAATGGTACGTTCTTACTTGATGGTCGTTATGCTTCAATTTTATTTGATACTGGTGCGGATAAAAGTTTTGTGTCATTAGCTTTCGAACCTCTATTATCTCACACTCGCTCTAGATTAGGAGCGCCTTTCACGGTCGAGGTCGCAGATGGTAAACCCATCTCAATCGATTCTATTATTCAGGGTTGTACTCTTAGCCTTAACGAACATGACTTCACCATTGATCTTATACCCATGAAATTGGGAAGCTTTGATGTTATCGTGGGTATGGATTGGCTTTCCAAACATCATGCCGAAGTTGTCTGCTTTGAGAAATTTATTCGGTTTCCTCTCGCATCGGGTGACTTTTTACGGGTTTATGGTGAGAAACCATCCAGTGGTCTTAAACTCATGTCTTGCACTCAAGCACAGAAATATCTACGCAAGAAATACGTAGCTTTCTTGGCCCATATTGTGGAAAAGAAAAGTAAAGACAAGAGTATTCAAGATGTTCCTGTTGTTCGTGAGTTTCCCGAAGTTTTTCCTGATGATTTACCGGGACTTCCACCAGTGCGTCCTGTCGAATTTCGTATTGATCTTGTACCTGGTGCTACGCCCGTTGCTAAATCTCCATACCGCCTTGCACCTTCCGAGATGCAAGAACTTGCAAGTCAACTTCAAGAGTTGGCAGACAAGGGTTTCATTCGTCCCAGTTCATCACCTTGGGGAGCTCCAGTTTTGTTTGTAAAGAAGAAGGATGGATCTTTCCGTATGTGTATTGATTACCGGGAGTTGAATAAACTCACCATTAAAAACCGGTACCCTTTACCCCGCATTGATGACCTCTTTGATCAACTTCAAGGTTCGACTTGTTTCTCAAAGATCGATCTTCGTTCGGGATATCATCAGCTACGAGTCCATGAAGACGACATTCCAAAAACAGCTTTCCGTACACGTTATGGGCATTACGAGTTTATGGTTATGCCTTTTGGGCTAACAAATGCACCCGCTGTCTTCATGGATCTCATGAATCGCGTGTGCAAACCCTTCTTGGATAAGTTCGTAATTGTTTTCATCGATGACATTCTCATTTACTCTAAGACCAAATCAGCCCACGAGCAACACCTTAGACAAATTTTGGGTCTTTTGAAGAATGAACAACTGTATGCCAAATTCTCCAAGTGTGAATTCTGGCTTAAAGAGGTTCAATTTTTGGGACACATTATCAGTGAAAAGGGTATACACGTGGATCCAGCTAAGATTGAGGCTGTTAAGAATTGGATTACACCCAAGTCTCCCACGGAAGTTCGCTCTTTTCTTGGCTTAGCGGGTTATTATCGTCGATTTATTCTCAACTTTTCCAAGATTGCTTTACCTCTCACTTCCTTGACCCATAAGGATAAACCATATGTATGGGGACCCAGTCAGGAAGAAGCATTCCAAACTTTGAAGCAGAAACTGTGTGATGCTCCAATTCTCACCCTACCGGACGGCAGTGAGGATTTCGTGGTTTACTGTGATGCCTCTAATCAAGGCCTTGGTTGTGTTCTCATGCAACGAGGCAAGGTTATAGCGTATGCATCACGACAACTGAAAAACCATGAGAAAAATTACACTACCCATGATCTTGAGCTCGGAGCGGTCGTCTTCGCACTTAAGATTTGGCGTCACTATTTATATGGTACAAAATGTGTGATCTTCACTGACCACAAGAGTCTTCAACACATCTTCAACCAGAAAGATCTGAACATACGACAACGACGATGGGTCGAGTTGTTAAATGACTACGACTGCGAGATTCGCTACCATCCTGGCAAAGCGAATGTTGTAGCCGATGCCCTTAGTCGTAAAGGTCATGCCCAGCTTTATTGTGCTCAGGTCCAGTCTGATATCAAACTTCGCATCATTGAAGCCCAACATATCTCTGTTACTGAGGGCAACATGTACGAAGAAATGTCGTGTGGAGCCGAAAATCAGTTGGAAACCAAAAATGGCTTACTTTATTTCATGAACCGTCTTTGGATCCCTGATCGTGACAACCTGCGTACCTTCCTCATGGACGAGTCCCATAAGTCTCGTTATTCCATTCACCCTGGTGCAGATAAGATGTATCAGGATCTGCGTACTTTGTATTGGTGGCCCGGTATGAAAAAGGACATAGCCCTTTATGTGGCTAAATGCCTTACTTGTTCTAAAGTCAAAGCTGAGCACCAACGTCCATCTGGTTTACTTGTGCAACCAGAAATACCAGTATGGAAGTGGGAGAGCATTGCTATGGACTTCATCACGAAGCTTCCACGCACCACCCGCGGGCATGACAGTATCTGGGTTATTGTCGATCGTTTGACCAAATCTGCTCACTTCCTACCCATTCGTGAGACCTACACAGCTGAGAAACTGGCTAAGATTTACATCAGTGAGATTGTCAGCCGTCATGGTATTCCTCTAGACATTATTTCCGATCGTGATAGCTGGTTTACTTCTCGCTTTTGGCAGACATTTCAGTCCGCACTTGGTACACAACTAAATCTTAGCACGGCTTATCACCCACAGACGGATGGCCAAACTGAACGAACCATCCAATCATTGGAGGATATGCTTCGAGCGTGCATCATCGACTTTGGTGGTAATTGGGACACGCACCTACCCTTGGTTGAGTTCTCGTATAATAACAGCTACCATTCCAGTATTAACATGGCACCATTTGAGGCACTCTACGGTCGCAAATGTCGTTCCCCTGTGTGTTGGAGCGAGGTTGGTGAAACACAAATCACCGGTCCCGAGCTGATACAAGAAACGACAGACAAAATTCATCGCATTCGTGAGAACTTACAAGTTGCTCGAAGCAGACAGAAGAGCTATGCCGATCAAAGGCGCAAACCTCTAGAATTCCAAGTCGGAGACATGGTACTTCTCAAGGTTTCACCTTGGAAGGGTGTATTTCGGTTTGGAAAGAAAGGAAAACTTGCACCACGATTCGTAGGCCCTTTTAAGATCCTTGAACGAGTTGGGAAGGTGGCTTACAAGCTCGATTTACCACCGGAACTCAATAATGTTCATCCAACGTTTCATGTTTCTAATCTCAAGAAGTGTTTGGCTGAAGATAACCTCCATGTTCCTTTAGAGGATATCCAGATTGACGAATCGATGCGCTTCATAGAGAAACCTGTGGAGATTATGGATCGAGATGTCAAGACGCTTAAGCGAAGCCGAATTCCTATTGTCAAAGTTCGTTGGGAATCCAAACGAGGCCCAGAGTTTACTTGGGAGCGTGAGGACCAAATGATGTCTAAGTATCCTCACCTCTTTCCAGAGACTACCGCTTGAAGTAATTTCGGGACGAAATTTCTAAAAGTAGGGGATGCTGTGACATCCGTCACTTTTCATTGTACTCTTTCTATTATTACCTGTACGTCATAATTCAAATAATAAATGTGACATTATTCTTGAGCGTTTAATTCGGGTTCGTTTAATCATAGATAATAATAATAATTATGCATATATTTGAGGCCCACCAAATTAGCCTACACCAGCCAGCCCACAAGACCATTCCAGCCCAAACCCCAAATATCTGGCCCATCATCCAAGGCCCAACCTCCATTTAGGCTGTTTTAAAAAAAAAAATAATTATCTGCTTTGGCCGGGGTTCGAACCCGCGCCAAAGCCACAGCTACACACACACTTAACCATCTGGGCTAGACCCTTGTATTTGAAATAACCCGGACACCCATTATTCTTATACGCGTTTTAAAACCAGCAGCTTTGACTTGGAAAGTCAACTGCTTGGACGCGTTTGATTAATCAATCAAGATCAATGCTTGATTGATCTATAATTGGCAAATTTATACAATTATCGGCCTATTGCAACTCGTATACACGTACATTACACGTCAATTGTTGACTAATTGAAGCAATAAACGCGTATGATAATTAATCAGAGTCAACTTACCAATTAACCTAACCTATTGATCCCCACTATAAATTGAGCCTTGGAACAGCTTCACAACTCGCTCACTCATCTTCCTAAACCTCCAATTCTCTCTATCAAACACTGATTTTGTTAAACGAATTCGTGGTTGACTTATTTCTTTGACTCGACGATTAATCACGATTACACACTGTGAGTCACATCTTTGTTATGGTTTTTGTTCATCGGCTATCCAGCAACAAAAGCCCTATATTTAATCGGGCTCATGTTGCCTGGATTGTTTGATTGAAAATTCTAGGGCTCGTGTTCTTGTTTTGGGGATAAACCAGTTTTCACATCGCGCTTATATTTATTTTTAACCCAGAAAGATCACAACCACCGGCCTAGGCCAAGTGGTTGTGACCATGTGCCAACCCAGAGGTCACCCGGGTTCGAGTCCCGGCTCTGACCGGTTTGCTCCTTTTTCTTTTCTTTTCTTTTTAAAATCAAACAAATAAATATATATAATTATTAAATCCTTTTAAATCTTTTAAATTCTTTTTAAAATACCAAAACTATTTTATAAATTCTAAAAAAATTACATTTGTTAAACCTGTTATCAAAGTTTCCTTTATAATTTTTATTTTTCAGAAATTCATTTATTTAATATTTATAATAATTAAATCATTTTTAATCTATTAGATTTATAAAAATCCATTTATACATCAAAACAATTTTATTAATTTCTCCAAAATTTATCCTGACTTTATTTAAAGTTAAACTTTACTGAAATAATTTTTAGTTCAGTAAAATCATTTATTTTATATTTTTAATCAATTTTTGTTAGATTTAATCATAATTAAATCATAACAAATCCAATTTTCATCATTTTTGCACCAAAATTTTATACAAATTATTTTTAATCATTTAGAACAGAAATATGATTTTTAAAATAAGAATTCTTTAATTTTAGTATTTTTAAATATTAAAGTTAATTAATGACTATTTATAAATAAATAGATTTAAAAATCTATTTTAAATGAAATAATTTTATAAAAATTATTTCTATACTTCAAACACTTTATTGTGTATATCCTAAATTCAAATTTCATTAAAAGACTTTTATTCATTTATTTATTAAATTTCTCATAATTAATAAACAATTTGTTTATTTACACAAATAAACGTAATCCCCAATTCGAAGCCCTAGATATACATGCATCCTAGAGTTATTTCACTCACACATTATCAATTACTTTAGGTTAATCTTTTGGGAGAAATCTCAAGTTCATATTTCGTTGTCCAGTCCAATTTCAAGTTACTACGTGAACAGTGAGTATTCCTACCCCCTTTTTGCATTTATACATTTTTGGGGTGTTACATGTACACTATTACAATTTCAAATACAAGTTTACATTTTTACAATACAATTCTAGTACTATGTGCATTGCTTACAACGTGCTTTATGCTTAGACAATACATGTGGATTACATTTGTACTTAGTGAAATCATTAACATGGTACAAGCCGACCTTAACATTGGATAGCGCTATTTGGATTGACAACCCGCCTAGGTTGATTCTCCCCCTTTTTCATCGGAGAATCCGTGGCCATTGTTAAGTTATTATCCACTCGTTGGATAAGTACACTACAGTTCATACAGTACATTATACAGTCACAGGGTTGATTTCGCTCATTTGTTTGATACATGGTTTACATATTTGCACTGTAGCTTGCACTTGAATTGTATGATTTTTAATCTACTATATATATCAAAACTAGGAATGCTCACCAACGTTTCTTATGTTGACCAAACCTATTTTTGTACATGTTTCAGGTGCAGTTTGATCAAGATACTTTTAGCGCTTTATTATGCAGTTATTTCATTATTTATGTTTCATTTAAGACCTTGTATTTCCATTTTCCTTGTAAGACAATTTTTGGGTTTCATTTAATAATATTTACATTTAAGTACCATGTGCTTTTGAACAATCGTCACTACGTGACACCTCGATGATTCCGCCATCGGTTGGGGTGTTACATCCTCCTCAGCCTGATCACACAGTGATTGTTTGTCTGAGAGAATGTTTGTGTGTGATACAATAGAACAGTACAAGCACTGTTCTATTTATAGACAAATCTAAACCACTGGTGACCTGTGCTGACGTCACCTAAGATAGTGACCTCTAACAGGATAACAACATAAAACATCTGCCCTATACAAACTACTGTTGTATTACAAAACACTGTAAGGTAAACTACTGTTGAGGGAAAACTCTGATGGTCTTGCAACATCTGTTGGAGTCTAAGTGCTGTTGACTCCAACAGACCTTTAGTCTTCAGTACTTGATCAGCAGTTGTTTCTTCATCAGACCTTTGGTCAGCAGTTGTTCTCTATCAGTTGTTATCTAGCAGTCCTTTGTATCAGCAGTTGGCATAGCAGTTGTTATCTAGCAGTCCTTTGTATCAGCAGTTGTCATAGCAGTTGTTTGGATGGAACAGTTGTTAGGGTCAGCAGTCTTTTGGGAAGAGTATGTTGTAAAGACTGTTTATTTGTGTGGATCAACTGTTAGTATATTTTGGCTTTTCAATTATCTGTTCTTCTTCAGGTCAGCAAGCCCAACATAATTGGGATTTGGATTTGTGATATATGATACATAAGTTGATTGAATGGGTTTTTCTTTCGAGTTTTCATGAATTGTGAGCCACATGATTTGAGTTAGGTAGAGTTAACCATGGTTTACACGTGTCAATCTGTGGTGACTTCCTATACTTTATAAGTTAAGGAACTTTGTACAACATACTTTCTCTTATAGTTATACATTGTTAATTGTTTGTGTTTAGGTGTTATCCGAAGCTTTCCTGCATGTAATTGTAAAGCGCATCATTCTATTTCACATGTAAAATTGATATGTCATATTAGATTTCTCAACCCCGGGATATTCCCGGGGTATAATCTAGTTTTTGTTAAATAAATGTTTAGATACACGATCCTTGTGGTTGAATGCTAGCCTTATTACTTTCTAAATGCGACGTCACAGGTTAGAGTCCTTCTTTAAACATATTATGTTCTGAATTAAGTAAGAGCGTTTTTTCGATTGCAACCTGCAGGTTTTTTTCTGAATGGGTGGATCAGGTCACACCATTATGTTACTTTAACAAAAAGGTGAACCATTTTTTTTAACATAAAAAAAAAAAAAAACAAAAAAACAACCAGGGTGATCCGGATTTCCCGGCCATCACTTATACAAAAAATAATACTATTTATTAATGATCTAGGTGTATTTAAAATCATTTATCATATCCTGTTAATTAAATAAAATAAAATAATAAAAATAAAAATCTTTGTCCGACTGAAAGCATACTTTATTATAAAAACAATAATACTAACTTATCAATTAATAATCCAACCAACATATCAAACACGATTTTATAGGCACACCTACGTATCATATCCCTTTTTTTTCTCCTTATTATCTCGTTCAACTCGTATATATAATAATAATATTCCCCACTATTTATATATCGTCACTCGCTCCTTTTATCTCTCTCTAAAAGTCTACTTTCTCTCTCTACAATTCTCTCCAAGAACAAGAGACAGAGACTGAAACCCTCCGATCCGTAAGGTAACTTATGTTTTGTTTTCCGATTCTTAACCTAAAATTAGATACAAACATACATGCATACATACACTGATTATATGTTTAGATTGTTCATTTGTTGATTGTTCTGTGTTTATGCATGATTATGTGTTGATTGTGCTTACAAGTGTATGCTTTGCGTTATATTTTTGTAAATTTAGGTTAAATTCTTGTTGAATTAATGAAATTTAATTAGGTTTTGTTAAATTGTTCGGCTATTGTGGTTATTATGTTGTTTAATCTTTAGATGATTTAGAGTGTTGTAATTGTAGTTTGTGTTCATCTTTCATTTTTTTTATTTTTTTCATTATTTTTATTATTAATTTTTTTTTTTTTTGTGTGTGTGTGTATTTTTAAACAATTTTTTTTTTTATCTTAGATGATTTAGAGAGTTTACTACTGTACTTTGTGTTCATTGTCCATTTTGATTTTTTTTTTAATTATTTTTTGTGTTTTTAAATATATATTTTTTTTGTGTTTTTAAATATTTTTTGATGAATTGGTTGTAGTTTTGGGGAAAAAGTGAAGAAATGGCGTCATCTTTTAGCAGAGATCTTGTGTTTATAATACTACAGTTTCTTGATGATGAGAATTTTAAAGAGACTGCTCACAGGTAGAGTTTAAGGATATTTTGTTTGTGAATTTTGTATGTGATTGTGGTTATGTGAAATATGGTTTGTTTTGGTGTGGAGGTTGGAGCAAGAATCGGGATTTTTCTTTAACATGCGGTATTTCGAGCGAATGGTGATGAATGGGGAGTGGGATGAGGTGGACAAGTATTTGTCTGGATATACGAAGGTGGAGGATAACCGGAATTCAATGAAGATGTTTTTCGAGATTAGAAAGCAGAAGTACTTAGAAGCTTTAGATAGGTATGTTTTAGATGCGTTTTTTTAGATTTTGGTTTTGACTATAGTGAATTTTTAATGCGCGTTTGATTTACAGGAAGGATGGCGCGAAAGCTCTTGAAATTTTATGGAGGGACTTGAAAGTGTTTGCAGCTTTTAATGAAGATCTGTTTAAAGAAATGGCATTGCTTTTGACTTTGAATAATATCAGGTGAACATATTTAAGAGCTTTGGTTTTCGTGATGTTAATTGTTTGCGTACGTATGAAATTCTGAATTTTGTTATACTATTTGAGGTTTATTTAATGTTGAAAAACGTGTGTTTAGAGAGAACGCGCAATTATCCACATATGGAGATACCATGTCTGCTAGAGGTGTAACGATGGCTGAAGTTAAAAAGTTGATTGAAGCGAATCCTGTTTTTCGTGATAAGCTAACTTTTCCAAGTCTAAAGAGTACAAGATTGAGGACACTCATTAATCAAAGGTTTGTATCTTGGGTTGTGGATATTGTGAATTTAGTTGATCACATCTACCCTTATAGGAGTTGTTTTTAACTGTATTATTGTTTTTGAAATGTAGTTTGAACTGGCAACATGAACAATGCAAACACCCGAAGCGATATCCGGATATAAAAACCTTGTTTGTTGATCATTGTTGCGGGCCGTCACAGCCGTCACATCCAAACAGTGCACATGCTCCATCCCTCGTTACCAATCCATTATTGGGATCTGTATCGAGGCCTGCAGGATATCCATCGTTTGGTACTTATGTTGTAAGTGAACAAAACAAGTCATTCTTTATTGATTTTCGTTGGTTTAAAATCTAACAATCATGGTCAACACGTCTTTGACTTTTGGTTCTCTGTTCTGTATATCAAGACTTATCCGGAAGCACCAGGACCTCTGCCCCCAGATCATACTGGTTGGAAGGCGAATCCAGCTATGGCTCATGCATCAACCTCTGCTGGACCCATAGGTTTAGTTCCACCTAATATTTCTGGTATGTGATTTAACAAATTATAATCATTTATTCAGAATAAAAAAGCCCTAATGATTTTTTACTTTGTGGTGATTGCATCATAAATATCCCGAGTTTCCGCATTATTCAAAACCACTTATTTAGTTATTCATTATTGCCGTTTTCTTGCTGACATAGCAGCTATATCAAAGCGCTCCAGGACTCCTCCTGCTAACATTCCAGCTGTGGATCATCAAACTCCTGACCCTGTACATGCACCCAAGAGAACAAGGGTATCTGGGACATCTAATGAAGTATGAACTGCTCTGGCTGTTATTCTTCGTATTACCTCGCAGACACAGTCTCAGACTTGTGTAAATTTGACTGTTTAAAGTTCAAGTGTGGGGTTTACTGCAGTCCGTCTACGTTGCATTTTCCTTTTTTAAATACTTATTTTCTTAAAATGGAATGTTCAACTACATGCTAAATGGTGCATATCCTTAATCTAGGTACAGGTCAATCCTACGCCAATAAATGTGTCACCCGTTGGTTGCAGTTCCCAAAGTTCATCTTCATCTGAAGATCTCCCGAAAACTGTTGTGATGACCCTAAATCAGGGTTCAACTGTCAAGAGTATGGATTTTCACCCCACACAACAATTCCTTCTTCTTGGTTAGTTCCCATATGTTAAAAGATATTAAACTTTTGTTATTCCGGTTGTTTATGCTTTCTAGAATTTTCAATCCTTGGTATTTTATTTAATGCGGTCGCTTGTTTTGTTGTGTTGGGAAATCGTAAGTTGGAACGAATGCTGGAGATTTCATGTTATGGGACTTAGGTAGCCGGGAGAAGCTTGCTCAGAGGAATTTCAAGGTGTGGGATCTTGGTGCTTGTTCAATGCCCCTTCAAACAACTTTGACCAACGATTATACTGCATCAGTCAATCGTGTAACTTGGAGCCCTGATGGAACCATGTTTGGTAACCTAATAACTATTGCAATCTTTTAAAGAATATGAATATAAACATCAACTGACTTTAGGTATGCCCTTTTGATATTTTAATATCATGAACTTTCATATAGGTGTTGCATACTCGAAGAACATTGCGCAGATATACTCGTATCATGGTGGTAGTGATATAAGAAATCAATTGGAGGTTGTATACTTAGTCATATAAATTGTGTAGTTTATCTAATTTCTTTTTTTGAAACTTTACTGGAGCTGGTTTGATACAGATTGAGGCCCACAATGGCAGTGTTAATGATCTTGCTTTCTCTTTCCCCAATAAAACCCTCAGCATTGTTACTTGTGGAGATGATAGGTTAATAAAGGTTTGTATCTCGTTACTTTTGCTTCATTTAAGGTTGTAAAATTATGAAATCTATCGTGTATAATATGAAGTTCCATACAGGTATGGAATGCAGTAACAGGGAATAAACAGCATCAATTTCAAGGTCATGAAGCACCTGTGCATTGTGTTTGCCCACATTTCAAAGAAAATATTCAGGTATTACGCCATATCTTTGAGATTCATGTTACCTAGTATTCCACTTCTTACATTGTAATTTGTCTAACCTTATTCTCTCCTTAAACTAGTTTGTTCTCTCAAATGCAACTGATGGGAATATAAAGGCGTGGCTGTATGACAACAATGGTTCCAGATTTGACTATGCTGCCCCAGGTCATTCACCGTCCAAAATGGCTTATAGTGATGATGGGACCCGGTTATTTTCATGTGGGACAAATAAAGAGGGGAGATCTTTCATTGTGGAATGGAATGAAAGTGAAGGTGCTATCAAACGTACATATAATGGACTTGCGAAACGGGCTAATAGGCCTGTACAGTTTGATACTTCAAAAAGCCGGTACATTGTTGCTGGTGATGAGTGGTTGGTAAAGTACTGGAATATGGACAATTGTAATGCATTGCTAGTTGTTGATGCTGAAGGTGGTCTACCGGTAATAATCTATCATTATATTTGTTTACTAGTTATTAATGTATAACCGTTTTCTACTTGCTGATAATAATGGTTAATAAATTATTCATTTGTAGGCTTCTCCTTGTGTTCAATTTAACAAAGAAGGACTATTATTGGCTGTCTCAACAAATGATAATGGAATCAAAATTCTAGCAAACTCAGATGGGGTTCGGGTTCTTAAAACTACGGAGAATCGTTCTTTTGATGCCTCAAAAGTCGCATCTTCATCTGCTGTGAAGGTAAAGACGTTCTTGCTCTTCTTATGCATAGGTCAAATCATAGAATCAGATTGTTTATAAAATCAAAAACATGAACAGACTCCTGCATTGACCACATCTGGCGCTACTGCTAATGCAACTGGAGAGCCAAGTGTCGTAGATGGAGTTACCACAACGCCCCCCATAGAGATGATGGTGAGTGTTATTGTTATTAATTTTCTAAATATTGGTGTATCCTAAGTTGGTGCTCGTTATACTAATTAAATAATCACGGGGTGTGATTATAGAATAGTGAGAATCAGAATTTGGTAGAAAAGCCCAGAACTGGAGATGAGGCAACGGACAAATCTAGAACATGGAAAGTGACAGAAATATCAGAACCATCACATTTTCGTTGTCTAAGGCTTCCGGATAGTACATCTTCAGCAATGCGGGTACACTTTACGATATTTAATTAATCGTTGAGTCGCTCATGAAAGATATGCAAGAGTGACCACGAACCCATGCGTTTAAGCTCATTTCTGAGTAGACACGATTTTCAAATATTTGACCCATCACATAATGTTGTCTGCATTCAGGTCCCAAGATTGATGTATACAAATTCTGGACTTGCAGTTTTAGCTCTAGCAGCCAATGCTGTTCATAAACTATGGAAATGGCAGAAAACTGAAAGTAATTCTACTGGGAAGGTATCTATTTTCTTAATCTTGTTCAACCCATTATTATTTTGATTTGTTTGGGGGATTATATATATTTTGCTGTTTTAGGCAACTGCCAGCGGGGCACCTCAGATGTGGCAACCATCTAGTGGTATATTGATGACAAATGATATCAGTGATGCAAACACCGAGGGTTCCATTTCATGCTTTGCACTATCTAAAAATGACTCTTATGTCGCATCTGCTTCAGGCGGAAAGCTTTCTTTGTTTAATATGACGAATTTTAAGGTAACAATATTTATTTCCTGCTTTTAAATTTTTATTACAACCATTTATTTATTTACTTATTTATTTATTTATTTATATGCAGACTTTGACTTCATTTATGTCACCTCCGCCTGCAGCAACGTTTGTGATCTTTCATCCCCGAGATAACAATATTATTGCCGTAGGCATGGCTGATTCTTCTATCCATATATACAATGCCAGGGTTAATGAGGTGGTTATGGTTTTGTATATTTTATATTTATTGAAAACCTAAGACATGAGTGCATCTGTTGATAAAAATGAAGTAATTGTTTATTATTCGTTTGAATAGGTCAAAATGAAGATTAAAGGCCATCGTAAAAGAGTAACGGGCCTCGCTTTCTCTAACGTTCTTAATGTTCTAGTATCTTCTGGTGCTGATTCTCAGGTAACATTTCCATTCTGCTTTCATTTCACAAAATAAAAACGTGTATTAACAAAATTGATAATATGGATTTTCTATTTTTATTTTTTATTTTTGCAGTTGTGTGTGTGGAACACAGATGGATGGGAGAAGCAAATAAGTAGAAAATTGCAAACTCCTGGAGGACAAGTTGCTGCTCCTTTTGCCGAAACTCATGTACAATTTCACCAAAATGAAACACATTTGCTAGTGGTTCATGAAACTCAGATAGCCATTTTTGAAGCTCCTAAACTGGAATGCTTGAAGCAGGTCGGTTTCTTAACCTTAAATGATTCCAGGGATTAGTTATCATTCTTGTTTTATTATTGATTATAACTTATATATACCGTCCATGTTTAGTGGGGCCCTCAAGAGGCAACTGGTGCAATTACACATGCTGCTTACTCATGTGATGGCGAAACAATATACGTCACTTTTGAGGACGGAAGTATTGATATTTTAACTGCATCAACACTCGGATTGCGCTGCCGGATCAGTCCGGCTTCGTATCTGCCCTCAAACCCAAGGTGAGTTTCCCCGTTTCATATGTTATAATTCGTACATCATTATTGGTGTGTGCCTGCGCGCTAACACACATTTAGGGGTGGAATCAGATGAGAATCATGAAATGTTAGAAGACTGTTTTTAAAACTTGATGAGCAATTTTTTACGTGGTGGTATCTTCGTAATTAAGATTAGGAAAACTCGTCACATTAGGACTTCATTCACCAGTGGATACATGTGTACAGTAGTTTCTACCAATGTATTCGCTACACTATATCTAGTATTTATGTTAATTACGAAAATGGCACCGCGTTCATATATATAGTGTATTAATGCATTTCTGTCTGATTGTATTCATTGGTGAATAACTGTGTTTACATGTTAATTACGAATATGGCACCACATAAAAAAAATACTTATCAAGCAGATTCAACGGCGAATAAGTAGTTCTCATTTAATTATCACCACACACACACACACATACATATATATATATATATATAGAGAGAGAGAGAGAGAGAGAGAGACTTATCTATATATGTATGTATATGCACTTGTTCATAGTATCTGTTACTTTGCAGGCCAAGGGTGTATCCACTTGTGGTTGCTGCACATCCATCCGAACCGAATCAGTTTGCTTTGGGACTTACGGATGGTGGGGTGTGTGTAATCGAGCCACTTGAGTCGGAAGGGAAATGGGGGAGCTCACCTTGTGTTGAAAATAGTGCTAGTTCAAGTAGTAGCATTGTGGCTACTGATGCTGCAAACACAACCGATCAAGCTCAGTGATAGTGCATAGCTTAAAAAAAACGTACAAAGCGAAGATGCAAGATTTAGGCGGTACAGTTACTTTTTTTAACTATAGAGTTTAGACTAGCGGGTGCAGGGTTTCTAACGTTGCTATTACCTTTAGAAACAAGCAAAAGTTTCGGTTTGTTTTGTGAATGCTGTGAAGAACAAGCAGAAGAGATGGGATTTTGGGAAAAATGTGAATGCTCAAGTCTTTCAAACTATATATATATATATAATAGTGCTGTTTAAACTAGTTTTTCCCTGTTGTTTATAAATATATCAAAGGTTATACCTGGCCAGTAGCAGTGGTGAAGCTCAGTGTTGTTAAACCCGGACCGGACCGGCCGGTTGGACCGGTCGGACCGGGGACCGTGGCTTTCACCGGGCCGGTTCCATGGAGGTGACCGTCCTTGCAGCAGACCGCCCGATCGGATCGGGGACCGGGGGTCGGACCGGAGAACCGGTGTTCAAAGGGTCGGACCGTTTTTTGTTGGAGGTGCTGTAGAGATGGAGTAGGACGGCGAGAGAGATATATAAGTTGCAGGTAGGGGAGGTTGAAGAAGCGTCGGGGTTTGTGATCAAAATAGTTGACTTTTGCCAAATAGTCAACGTTTCATTTGTAGATAGTATGATAAGATGGAGGTTTGCTTTTTCACTAGTAGAAGTAATACACATGGAAACAAGAAATCCAAAACCCAAATTGAATTTGAGTTCACGTCCACCAAGCTATAGAAAAAACAAAAGTTAGAAGGTTTTCTATATTTTTTTTTTCTTTTTTATTAATTGCTCATCTGGTACGTATTTATTTACAAATTTTTAGGTTGGATTATTTTGAAAAATTAACTTTTTTATATTTTAGATTATGTTTGTTTATAAATACAACACAAGATGATGTTATTTAAGCGTCTTTGTCTTCGCTGAAATATTTATAATATTTTTTATTTCGCCCGGTTCTTAAATCCGGTCCGACCGGTCGAACCGGTCTGACCAGCGAACCAGTAAGACGTCCGGTTCGCTGTCCGGTCCGGTTTTAAAAACATTGGTGAAGCTTGACTCGAAGGTTTGGGGGGTCGTAAGTCACCGGGGGATCGGAAGTCACTAGTTTCGGGGGTCGAAAACCAGTTTCGGGGGGTCGAAGCCCCATATTTCCAAAATTTTCTATACGAACACTATATAGTCGAAACTTCTGCGCGAATACGTGTTTTTGAAAAATTGCAGTAGTTAATTAGTTATCACGATACCAAACGTCACTCGCCTTTGATGATGGAATCAAAATTTGTGTTTGGTTTTTAGTTGATTTTAATAAAGGGGGTATAATTGTCTTAACGATATTTTATGAGGGCCATTTAGTATTTAGGCCTAAGTAATGAGTCATAGATATAACATAGATTAGACAAATAGAAGTAGAGGGCAGGGTTGGATAAAATTCCTAGCAAAACAAGCTTTGGTGAAAAGAGGTATGTGGATTTACTACTTTAAAAATTTCTCTGTTACAAATCTCAAGTATGAAAGATTACATGTCTTAATAGTACGCACAAACGTAGCAAGTTGGGTCCCTAACTTAGGCAGGGATAAACATTTTCTGTTAGTTACATGTGAAGCAACAAAAATACTATTGATAAGAGAGGGGAGAGTAGTGGGTGGTGCTTCTAAGGGTGTGTGTAGTGGTGGATAGTTATGTTGGGGTTATAGGATTAAAATATTAAAAAGTAATAGAAAAGGGGTTATGTTGGGGTTATGGAAAAAGAGGTGTAGTGGGAAGGAAGGTTATGTTGGGGTTATAAATGATTGGTAATGATTGGTTAATTATTGTTTTTTATTTAAATAAGAATATTTAATACTTAATAATATTTCATTAAAAATAAAAATAATACAAATACTAAAACAAAAAAAAAAATACAAATACTAAAAAAAAAATTACAAACCATAAATAAAAGATAAAAATAGTAAAAAACAACAAATACTTAAATAAAGTTACAAATACTTAAAAAAACTAGTCGTCGTCGTCGTCTCCTTCTTGGTTTTCTCCTTCTTCTTCTTCTCCTTGTTCTTCATAAAATTCATCATCATCATCATCATCTTCTTCTTCTTCTTCCTGGCTCTGATGAATCGGGCGAATCGACCATGCTTCCTCCACCAAATCAGCCTTCAACGCGTTATGTAACTCCTTGGAACGCAACATGGCACTGTTTTGGAATCTCTCCTGCTGTGTCGCTTGCGTCCCTGGAACATCTTCTCCTGCTACATAATTTGGGCATATTGCCTTTCCTTCGTCTTCAAGTATCATATTATGCATTATGATACAAGCATACATCACCATTCTAATCCTTTCTTTTTCCCACATACGACAAGGATTTCTTACAAAATGCCATCGTGCTTGAAGACAGGCAAAACACCTCTCAACGTCCTTTCTTGCAGACTCATGAACTCTTTTAAAATATTGCCTTTTTTCATCTTGAGTCTGACTAAACGTTTTGACAAGCATTGAATACTCCGGATATATACCATCCGCCAAGTAGTATCCATGCTCGTAGTAATTATTATTTGCATAAAACCCACATTTCGGTATTGTTCCGCCAATGTAAGACTCTAGCAATGGCGAATGCTGGAAAGTATTTATGTCATTCATACACCCGGCTAGACCAAAGAAGGCTGACCAAATCCACATGTCTTGTGAGGCAACTGCTTGTAAAACCAACGTTGGTCCCTTTTGGTCACCGCGTGTATGTTGACCTCGCCATGCGGTTGGACAAGCATACCATCGCCACTGACGACAATCTATACTACCAATCATACCGGGTAATCCATGTTTTTGAACATGCGCTTCATATAGTTGTTGAAGGTCGCTCCATGTCGGGTTTCTCAAGTATCTTTTTCCATATAATTGGCATATACCTAAAAAAATCAAATGTATATATAAAAAATATGTACGTACTATATATATATATATATAAAAAAATCAAATGTATATTTGTAAATACCGTAGCAGAAATACTCCAAAGTATCGCGTGTGGTTTTCTCCGCCATCTTCAAATACTCATCATTGATATCGTACGTGTTCCCGTAGGCAAGCACACGTATTGCGGAAGTCACCTTTTGAATTGCGGTGAATCCTAAACACCCTCTAGCGTCGGGTTTTTGCTTAAAGTAGTCATAGTTGTTCTCTAAGTCTCCGGTGATGCGCAAAAATAAGTTTTTACGCATCCGAAATCTTCGTCTAAACAAATCAGGGGGGTAAACCGGATCGGCATTGAAGTAGTCATTCATCAAACGCTCATTGGCGGCTACACGGTCTCGCTCTATATATTGCCTAGACAATATCGGCCGTGGGACGGAAGTACCTATAGCTTCAACCGCGCTACACGCTAGTTGAACCGCACTCGTAACGGCCGCCTCCTCTTCAGCGTCGTCTTCTTTAAAAAACCGATTATATAGATTCATAAACGAGTCATCGGAGTGAGGAGGGGACGACATTTTAATGATTTGTTTGTGTGTCGAATTTGTTTGAGGGTTATAGTTTGTATGTGTGTATTGTATGTGTGCTTCATATGTGTGTAGTATATGGATATCATGTATATATATAGAGATGAGATTTTTTTTTTAATTCATATGACCGTTCAACGGTCAATTCCATTTTCCAACATTTCAAAACGCTCGTTATGTACAAAGCTGGATGAGGCTAAAACGCCCCCATAGCGCCTGGGGGGGCGGTGTTCCCGGCGCTATGGGAGGCTAAAACGCCCCCACAACGAGCCACTACACACACCCTAAGAGAAGAGAGGAGAGAGAAGTAGTGGGAAGGTTCAATTAAATTAAATTAAGGAAAATTGGATTTTAATAACCTAAATTATTTGAAATTGGTCACTGGCACTCTCAACTAAAAAGTTGGTCATATATAACCTGAACTATTGACTTATTGGAATCTAGCACCCAACTCACTGACGCCGTTAGTTGGGTTGCTGACGTGGCACGCTGATGTGGCACAAGTTGCTGACGTGGCACGCTGATGTGTGCACACGTGGATTGACACGTCAGCAAATCTTGCCACGTCAGCGAACCCACTAACGGTGTTAGTGATTTAACCGTTAGTGGGTGTTAGATTCCAATAAGTTAATAGTTCAGGTTATATATGGCCAACTTTTTAGTTGGGGGTGTCAGTGGCCAATTTCAAATAGTTCAGGTAATCAGGTTATTAAAATCCAATTCCCCTTAAATTAGTGGGTGTTTGGGATTGAGTTTGGAGATGCAAAAGTGCTTTTGGTCAAAAGTGCTTATTGGCTAATGACTTTTTGAAAAGGAGTTTTAAAAAAAGTGTTTGGATCAGCTTTTGGGATGATAAACGTCAAAAAGTCAATAAATTGTTGTTTTTTTAAGTGTTTCGCTTAACTTATTGTAAATATTGGTTGTATGGGTGGTAGATTTGCAATTTTTTTCCAAAAGTCAAAAGCCAAAAGGAGTTTTAAAAAAAGTGTTTGGATCAGCTTTTGGGATGATAAACGTCAAAAAGTCAATAAATTGTTGTTTTTTTAAGTGTTTCGCTTAACTTATTGTAAATATTGGTTGTATGGGTGGTAGATTTGCAATTTTTTTCCAAAAGTCAAAAGCCAAAAGCCAAAAGCC
Source organism: Ambrosia trifida (assembly GCA_028751855.1). Taxonomy (NCBI): domain Eukaryota; kingdom Viridiplantae; phylum Streptophyta; class Magnoliopsida; order Asterales; family Asteraceae; genus Ambrosia; species Ambrosia trifida. Next base: position 44,073,134 of record CM054125.1, read on the forward strand.
AGGATTTCTAACTTTTCAAAAACAGTTTTTCCACCCTTAAAAACCAAAAGCCAAAAGTCAAAACAGAAAGTGCTTTTGGGTTACACAAACAGCTTATTGACTTATTGGCAGCCAATAAGTCAATAAGTTGTTTTGAAACTCAATCCCAAACACCCTCTTAAACTTAATTAGGGGCTGTTTGGTTGATTAAGTGCTGAATTATTAAGAGGTCTGAATGGTTAAGAGGCTCTGAATGGTTCAGCTATGCACCAAGTCTTAATCATTCAACTGTTAACCATTCCATTCAGAGCCTTTTTTAGGTTGATACAAACAGTTTGAATGCTGAACCATTCAGAACTGAATGGTTCAGAGCCTCATTAAGAGGCTACCAAACAGGCCCTTAGTTTATTTTTAGAGTGAATTGCTTGGTTGGTCCGTGTGCTTTCAAGATCTTGTATTCTTGATCCTTGTACTTCAATAATTACAAACATGGTCCTAATGGTTGTATTTTCATAACACCCGTGGTCCTTAACAGCTAACGTTGTTAGATTTGTCAGTTAAATCATGTAAAATGACCAAAATACCCTCATTATTATATAAACAAAAATAAATAAATAAATAAATAAATTGATTTCAAAACACACACCTGCATCATCACTACCCCCACACCACCCTATCCCACCCCCACTTCATCAATTTTTTTTATTGTAACCACCCACACCCTACCATCCTTCACTACAACCACCATCTTCATCCACCATGACAACTACCCACCGTCTCTCTCTCTCCCTCTCTCTCTCTCTCTCTATATATATATATATATATATATATCTCATTATTTCCTCTTTCTCAAAACCTGCAACTAATTTCAAACGTAAAAGAGGGCCTACAGTGGCGAGATCGAAGTTACAACCAGTGGTGAGTTGGTTTGTAGTGGTTTGATCAGATACGAAGCTTCATCTTCTGAAGTCGATGTTAACACCAGTAAGACCGTATCTGAGAAGAGGGAGATCATCATATCCGGTGAGTCCAGGAATGAGAAGAGAGAGTCCAAATCTGAGAAGAGAGACTGGGAGAACAAAGGAATATATATATATGGGAAAGTTAATTTGAGAACACCTATATTTCGTGCGAACCGTGAGAACGGCATCTAAAACCATTCAAATTCAAAATTTCTTTTTACACTTGTCTTTATTACTAAAATACAATCTCAAAAACACAATTTACGCGTAAAAATTCAAACGTATACGGAAATAATTTGTTTTTACACATGTGTAAATTTGCTGTTTATACATGTGTAAACTGTTTCATTTACACATGTGTAAAAAGTTAATTTAAAAATGTTTTTGCAAGAAAAGATGAATTATTTGAAAAGAAAATTCATTTATTAATGATGTATTTTGATTATAATGGGATTTGTATTAAAAAAATTTGATTTTGATTGATTTTTGTACTTGTTCTCACGGTTCTCACAATATTTAGCGTTTTCAAGATAACCCTCCCCTATATATATATATATATATATAGAGAGAGAGAGAGAGAGAGGGGGAAATAGAAATAGCTGAGAAGAGAGAGTGTGACGGTTGTGATGTAGGTGAACAATGTTGGTGGTGTGGTGGGTGATGGTGGTGGCGTAGTCTGGGAGAATGTGGTGGTGGTCGGTGGTGGGATGAAGATCATGACAAGAGGGAGGTGGTGGTGGTACAATGGCTGCAAACAAGAGGGTGGAGGTGGGGGGAAAAGAAGGGTATGGTGGGGCCACTTCCATTTTTTTTTAATTTGTTTATCCTTTACTATCGGGGTATAATAGTCGTTTTAGACAAACTTAATGTTCAAAACTAACAGCCATATATGAAAAGGACTGTCATTGTTATAAAAATTGAACCATAAGGAACAAATGAGTGATAAGTTGTAAACCTTTAGGAGCAAGTCTGTAGTTAGTGAACTCTAAGGATCAAACATGCATGATCTGAAAAGCACAGAGACCAACCAAGCAATTCACTCTTATTTTTATTAATAATGATGAGTATTTTGTTCATTTTACTTGTAACCAAGAGAAAATGTTTATCTCTATCTAAGTTAGTTGACCCAACTTGTTACTCTTGTGCATACCACTGGGACCTAACTTGTAATCTCTCATACTTGAGGATTCAATCCATAATTTGATTATACCATAGGGATCTTTCGTGCAATTATCGTATATGTTTAAAAATAAAGTTTGATGAATAGTGATTTAAGATAACTAGATAAGAATATGCATCTTGTGTTTAAATGGTATGTATATCTATCTGGATCTTGACGGTAATAAATTGATATGACTTTTATGCACATCAACTGCTTGATGAAATGTCACACCCTCAAAATTTCACATGCGGGGTTTTACCGCGAGGCGCGTGACAAACCAGGATCCAAGTCAACGGTCACAATAAACGACAACTATATGATATGAAAACGACGAAAACCATTCATTAAGTTCTCAAAATATAACCACAACAGTGGAAGCATAAAACATCTTTACAACTCGAAAAGTAAAAGTTATAAGTCTGATAATGTTCAAAACCATGCAAGTGAAATCCTAGACGCTGTGGGACACCGTGCGCCTATCAATAGCTGCTACCTTAGCAATCTGAGAAAACATGCTATAAACGTCAGCACAAAATGTTGGTGAGTTCACAAGTTTTTAAGTAAAACGTTCCCAAAAGTTTGAAAGTTTCATCTTGTTACCGTTATGCTAAAAGGATGCCAACCCAGGCATATGAAAACCACTAATACGATTGTGATACCTCGCAATTTCAGGTTCTTACTTTAACTAAACTCTAGTTACTTATACTTACATTCCTTGCATTCTACTTAACTAGGGTTAGCTAGATGAGTCACACGTTGCACAGTTATAAGTTAATAACTGCATGAATTGGTAATTCAGGGAATTACCAAACTACTTACACGAGAATTGAACCCCGGACGTTGGTGAATTGTTAAAATAGGTAATTGTGGATCAATTGATTAATGTTGATTGCAATTACTTGTTTCTGTGAAACTATGTGCAAACTGTATGTGATTACGTGAACATAAACCGAACGCGTTATTAAAAACCGTAATTGATGAACCGTTAGGATGGTTGGGATCTAAATACACGGGGTTACGCTTGATATAGTCCAAAATAGCGAAAACATCAAAGAAAACACGCAATACACTGGACTGGGCCACCCGGAACGAGCCGAGGCCAAGTGAGCGGCCGCGTTAAACCAACTTAAAACCCTATTTTAAGTAATCTTAAGCCCCAAGAACCTCATAACCTTAACCCTAATCGTCCCCAGTACCCCTCTTATGAAAAATACATCCCCTAACACCTGCTAAAGCTCAAGAACATCATTCGGGAGGCGTAGAAGGTCTTCGGTTGGTGATCTTGAAGTGCTTTCGGTATAACATTCAACCTTTTATGCTTTAATCTTCTTTAATATATTTTTAAACATCATAACAAAGTTTGTACAAGTCTAAAACGTTTTTATAAAGATTAAAACTTGATTTTGTAAAGGTTTAATAGGTTAAACATGATGTTATGTGATGATTATTGTATGTGTTGCATGATATTGCTTGTTCTTGATGTTTTAGACTTCTAGGGTTTATAATTAATAATGTTTAACATGCATCTTGCAAGGTTTTGATCAAGTTATGTCTTATTTATATTGTATGATGATTTTTGGGTGTTATTGATCGATTATATGCGTAGATGATTGATTATAACTAGGGTGTATGCATGTTTAAAATCTGGACAGAATGTTTAGGTCGATTTGCAGAGCCTGTAACGTGGCATTAAAGTGTTTGTTTTGATGATTTCTTTGCATGATCATGTTGTACAAGGTCCTAGCTTTTCATAATGGGCAAAATCATTTGATTTGGACGTTGTTTGATATGTTTTTAGAATTTTCTTTGATTAAAGGTCTAATCAGATTTTCGGATTAATATTTTGAGTCAACTCTAAACGACCATAACTTGAGTTTTACAAAGAGTTAGGTTACGAAATATGGATAGTAAGTCGACATTTGTAAAACTTGGCTTTTCCAAGTGGATTCATCCCGTTTGGATAAATACACAACTTTTGGGAATTTTTTTACTAATCTGATCTGTTGTGAGTATTTTCTGGACCTAGCTGTATTGTATGATTTTTCAAAATTTTTGTGTATGGGTTTATCATGAAATAAAAATATGGACATGACCGGTAGACTCCCTGGAATATTTAGTAAAATTTTGGGAGTCTACTTCATTGAATAAGTATTTTTAATAAATTGGTTTTCACAGCGCATAAGCTGTCCTAAAAACGCAGATTATGTTGTGTACGCTTATGTGCCTATTTGGAGTCTTTTATGACTTGATATTAACATGAACTTGTATGAAAACTTGTATGAGACGTATTTAAAGTGTATGACTGATTTTAATCATAATGTTCACCAACGGGTTCGTAGGGTCTACTTGTGCATATAGAAACACTAGGTGTCACTTACACAGTTTTGTATTTTAAAACGTCTTGGACAAACGGGTTATATGGTGTATTGATTATGCACATATACTCACTTAGTGACACATGTAGTAGGGATTCGGTAGCACGTCCTTATTTGTGAAGTTTGGATTTGTAGCTTGCAACCTAAGGTGAGTTTCACTGCTCTTTTCTCAAAAGCATGCGTCTCAGGTTTGAGACAACTTTCTAAACGTTTTCTAGCCCGGTTTGGGACTACTTCTACATGTTAGATTGGGTACAATCCATAACCCATGATGATGTGTGGGGCCCAATTTGTTCACAAGAGATACAGTTTTACAATAAAACGCCTGAATTTCTCGAAACGTACATTTTATAAAGTACAAATGAACCAAGTAATAATTGTCACGTGCACGAATTATGGCCCACATATAACTAACATAAGGGTCCACAAGTCGGGTGAATATCTTGTATGATAAACGATAAGACCGTACAACTTACTATGTCCTTGATAATCATAGGGTATCATTTGTCGGACAATAGCTATTCCACTTTTCTGCTTTACCAGACCTTATCTTCGGTCACCAGGTGAGTTTCACGGCCCCATTTTACTGTTTTCCTTTTTGGAGGATAAACATGCTACATTCTAGTACATTTCATTTGTGTGTGATATTCTATCGTGACTACCATGTGGAACATGAGACATTCGGTTCATGAGCTCAACAGTCCTCGTAGTTACATTTTCACTATAACCATTAGCCATCAAAGCCACGGAACACTTAAATAGATCTATTGGGTTGACACCCCCACTCTTGGTTAGTCGTTCTAACCGGTTACATACAAAAGAGTGTTAGTATTCTACTATACATACGTTGTCTTTATTGTACAATGCGTGAGGCACAACAGTCAAGAGGCTTGGTTATGGGACTCATGGTTTGCATAGTAATCATTCGCCTGGCTAGCCTATGATTGGTCATACCCAAATTTCACGAGCACCTTACATAGTACATTAAAACCTGTGAACTCACCGACATTATGTTGACAAATCTTTTATGCATGTTTTTCAGGTAACTGACTATGCGAGGCAGAGAATTGAGAGAAGGGTTCGAGCATGCACTCTGTGGTACCATCATTGGTTGGGTCATGTTAGCTATGTTACATCTTGGTATTTGAACCATGGTATTTCAGACAATATTTCATTTTCAGACAATGTTATGTTATTTCTAATAATTCATGACAATGTTTATCTTTTGATGGTATCTATTTAATTTACATCTTATGTGTTGCTCGAACCTTGTGCTTGAAAACCTTTCGAATCACATCCCCGTGTTTCGCCTTGGTAGGGTGTGACAGTAACGTTATTTTATGCATTGTTCATATAGTAAATCTCCATAGCATAATGTTGGGGAACAAATTCCACCATATGCTATTAATTTACCTTGATGCATAGGGTTTGCTTAAATTTCTCATCAAACTACAACCATATAGTGTTTGAAAGTTAAGTATGCGGAATTCAAGACATACTATATCTCTTAAGCAATATTTTATTTAGCTTTTCAGTTGAGAAAATGAAAGCATAAATATTGTAGGGTAAAAGATTAAAATATTAGTTCCAATCAAACCTTTTGACCCAATTACCAGGTTGGGGTAGGAAGGTTTGAGGAATATAAAATCCACCTATTTCTACCCTCTAATAACACTCCATGTTGGGACGCAAGCGAATACAATAGGGTTGAGTTCTAGTTAGCGGCACCTGTTTATAAACATTAAACTCTTGCTGCTTTGATTCCCAATAAAAATGACATTTGAAGAGTGAGCGGCCAAAAAAATATATTCAAAACCTAATTTGGTATTCCTCTCCAGCATTTCGAGTAACATGCCCAAGATCATCATCTCTCGAGTGACAGTGAAACCGAAGATTGTTTACCTCGGTTTGGATATGAACAATACCCTTATATGTAGCATAATTAGTGTCGTTATAGTTGCTAACAACATTTGCATAAGGTTCATCTAAAAGATTAAGTGATAAGACGAAGAGAAATAATAATTTTCTGATGGGACAATTTGATTTGCTTAAAGTAAGCATTTGAATAATTTTGGATCTGATATGCCTTATATTAACTTGTTGGTTCCGACCTTATATAACTTATTAATTGTTATATTACATCATATTACATTAAACACACATTAGATTAGGTTTTGTAGAAGTACATTGTATTATATTACATTATATTATATCTCATTACAATACATCATGTTAATTTGCGTTGCGTTAAGATACATTGTATGGCATTATATTACATCATATTGCATTATGTTTTGTACCTGAGAGGTCATAAGAAATGTCATTTTAATTAGAAAACTTGAAACCCTATATTACTCTATATTACATATATGTAGTATATATTGGGAAGAATTTTAACGTGAGAAGAAAAGAACAAAGGAAATAATGGTAAAACACATAACAAATTAGCATTCCTCACATAATTACTATTTTGACTAATTAGTTAGTCAACAATACTTTATTCTAACACATTAAAATTTATCATACGTATATCAAAGTTTATCTTACATATATATCCTACACTTATCTAAATTTGTTCTACGCATATCGAAATTTATCATACATCATAAATTGGGTTTGAAAATGATATATTATTTTATTGAATTAGCTAATTTAGGGGCTGTTTGGTTGATTAAGTGTTGAATCATTAAGATGTCTGAATAGTTAAAAGGCTCTGAATGATTAAGTGCTAAATGGTTCAGCTATGCACCAAGTCTGAATGATTCAGCTCTTAATCACTCCATTCAGAGTCTTTTTTAGGTTGAAATAAACCGTCTGAAAGCTGAATCATTCAGAGCTGAATGATTCAGAGCCTCATTAAGAGGCTACCAAACAGGCCCTAAGTGACTTTCAATCCATTTACATTCTAGGCAACTCTTTTACTTTACCATTTGCTCTGTTAAAAATTAAAACTTAACCCAAATCTACACATTTAAAAGTAATTTTGTTGAGGCTTGTAAATTTTCCACCCCGCCGCATCGTGCGGGCTCCCCATTAGTCTATTTCGGGGATTTGAAGCATTTCTTTGAGGTCCTTAATGTAAGAAATGTCATCTCAAAAGTTGATTTTTTGTCACGTTACAACAAAAACATGAGAACTCAAACCAAAGGACTAGTCTGGTAGGAGAGCGAGCTCATTTGGTGTATAAACCACACATTTATTGCACTGCACATACAACCGATATGGGACAAGTATCGTACCATGCAATGATTTCATTTCGTAACATTCAAAATTCCTTAAGGGCCAACGTCCTCATTTGTAATGACTAGCTCCCTCCAGTCCACCACTCCTAGTTTGGCTATGATATCATTGTTATAGCCCAAACATTAACCCAAAAGACTAGTTCAGTGAGTGAGATAGTCCATTTAGTATATAAACCCCACGTTTGTTGTCGATACAACTGATGTGAGACAAGACTCATACCTTGCAATGATTTCGGTATGTAACATCACCACCGTCATCAAACCTACCACCATCGTCCCCCATAAACCTAGAAAAACTGGTAGAGGGTAGTGGCTGAATTGAGATCCAGATGGAAAAATGTTGTTTGCATTTTCAGATTTAGGTTTCTTGCTTGGATCCATGGATGAGAAAGGATGTGGCTAAGAGCATCCACAATGCATTATAGCATCCGAATTTGCAAACCCAACCCCCATGAACCTACCTTTGTTGTGATGTACGTCCAAGTGTCCAACTACCAAGTCCGGTGGGTTGGTCCTTGTTTGCGTAGATTTGTGGACTTGTACGTAAAATGAGTGAAATACCCTTTACATAACTTTTGAAACCGCATAACGCCATTACTAAATAATTTTTGGTTGAAACTCAAGTAGTTAAAGAGATGAAGAAGTTTGGGTCGATGTCCTTGCGATAACTATCCTATTATTACACTATATAGCTAGCTCTTAAGAAAAGCCCGAAACTCAATGATTTTAAAATAATTAATAGATAGGAAAATTATAAGCACCACTTGCAAATAGTTGGAAATTCTTACTCAACTTTCTCATGTGTTAAGCACAAGTCCAAATACCAGTGTTGTTGACGATCAAATGGAGTTGTTTTCCTTACGGGTGCATTTGGTTTTGTATTCCGATCTTTTATCTTGTTCCTTACAAGTTCACCACTGATTTCATATCCATAAATCTTTGTAGTTCGAAAAGGAAAAAAGAAAACAAGTAGCGAACTTAACTGGAAATCAAACTGCATAAAGTCTAAAAAACTTTTATAGCAAACTTTTTATTGAATTATATTCTTCTGCACACCACATTCCATATAGTTTGGCAACTTGCATGCTGTTTCTATCACCTTTTACATACAAAATTATATTCAATCAACACACCATGAATAAGCATTCGTTTCTACCTCTTTCCTAACCACATCTCTCCTTCACATGTATACTGTTCCTATCTCCAAAACACAGAAGCAACAACCAACTACAAAGAATAAAAGGAAAGCATAAACTCAAACTAGTGACTTCTTCAGACAGATTTTTAATGGGGTTAAACCAGTTCTTGGCCAGAACCTGGTTAGCACCCATGCGCTACGCACCTTTGACTACTATGGCTCAAACTAAATATGACACTCATGTTGGCTCAAACTAAGTATTAGAGCATGTTAAGCATGTAAATCCAAATACGTTTATATAAACAAGTTAAAACAAGTGAAGGTGGAAATACTTTTATGTTGTCCATGTGTCATGCTTCAACAAGAAGTCAAACAAAAACAAAAATGCCAATTCTTTCAAAGATTTATTCAAACCATGTAATAATATTATTTTAGTTGAGAGAATTGTGACAATTGAAGTATAAATAATTTAACAATATATCATAAAAGTGAACTATTATTTTTATAACAAGATATAAGATCATTTTGAGACATACACATGTATTTTCAGAGGGATCTGTTACAACATGGGGATCTTTAAGATGGATAGCCCTGAAGGTTAAGCACCAACGAAAAATCACATATACATACAACAGCAAGCAACAAACAAACCATTCAACATCTTAAAAACTCCCTTCATCCTTTATCTATATTATTATTGCGTGCGCATGTGTGTCGATTAATTGTCAAAATGGGCTACATGCTTTTATCTTTATACACCAGTAACCCCCCTTCAAAACAATTTATCTAGTTACGTTTTCGGGCTCGCCTTTTAGGGGTTTTCTTGGTGTTTGATGGATTTGATTGAACCGGAAGAAGTGTGCCCCCCTTTAGTTCATCTGTATCATCGGACTGAGCCAGTGTTCTTTGAGCTTCCATATAAATTTGCAAGTCTCTAATCTGTAATTAGGAATTAAATACTGATCGTTTAGTTCTGTAAATGATAAATGGGTAGTTGTTAGACTATACCTGTTCTTGAAGATCAAATATTTTCTCGTCCTTCATTTTCAGCAATGATATTTCCCTGAAATCAATGAATAAATCATTTTTATAAAGAATGGAATTCAGCTCTAAAAACACAAAATTTCCCTAAAATATCGCCTTATTGATCTTAAACTTATAGAATGTGCATGACTCGAAATGGCTTAGGTCAACCCTAAATACAAATGAGTAGAGGTGGACAAAATGGGGTCAATTCAAAATGGGTCATTTTTATGTGAAGGGTGGAAACAGTTTGGAGCGACCAATTTTGGCTTTAAAAAGCGTGTAGTGATCCGTTGCGTGATGTGCGGTGCGCAATGCGCGCACATGACGTATAGGAGGCTTTCAAGTATTACAAAAAAGTTATTTATAGATAATATTTACATTTTAAAATTGCTCAACTTTCTAGTACTAAAATATAAGATATTTTCATCATATCTAGTCAGATTTGTTCAATGAAGTCTAAATTCTTCAAATGCTTAAACCCATTGCTCAACTGCATAAGGCGGCACATCACACATCAGATGGCTTCATGTGATGCGGTCATCATGAAAGCGCATCACGTGATGCAATTTCATCACCGCATCCTGTGATGCGTGCACCATGCGCTCCTGATGTGCACATTTTTAAACAAAGCAACCAACAAAGTACAAACACACTTTAATCAATTTTCTGAATTTGAAAAATAAATATGTAAGGTATAATTACAGTAACCATCTTATTACAAAAATAATCCACCCTTTTTTAGAACTTAAAAGGTTTATATGCACTTGAGCACATCCGGGTGACTTTTAAGTTTCAACCTGCTTGACCCATTTTCTTTCCCTTTTTTTTTTTTTTTTTTTGTAAATGCTCTAGCTTAACTAATTAAAAAAGACACTAAACCCAAATCGACCCATTTAATAACAGGCTGCACTTCTATGATGAAATTATTATTGAAATAATTATTTGTGTCTAGTTAGGTACAAAGAAAATTACCTCTCCTGGATCTCCTTGTACTTATTCTTCAGAGATTCCTGTTCTTTTGCAAGATCTTTATTAATCTACCAACAAAGAACAAACACAAATTGTATTGTTAAAATCTCAGTCATATAGCAAATGATAGAAATATAAAATATGACAGTCACATTAGCTGTCACAAGCTGTTTCATCCAAAAAACTAACATCTGAAACCGCCTTAGTCTCTTTGGAAACTTCCTCCAGTTTATGTTGAATTTCTCGTGTCCTTTCAGCTTCAGTTTTCTCTACCGTTTCAGCTATGGATCTCTCCTTTTGACCTTTTGCCTCAGCAAGTATTGCTTCATAATGCTGAAAAAAAAATATCTTGTAAATTAAAAGTTGTACGGCATATTTTACCAATAAAAAGCATATCATAGGTTTCACATACTTGTCGCTGGGTCTCCATCTGGGTTGCAAGAAGAAAGTTGTACTCATCCACAACCTGTTTTTTTTTTTTTTTTTTTGGTAAAGAATGATTAACACTACTTCTGATTAAGAATACAAATAAAAATGACGGGACAATTACTTACTGTATCAACTTTGCTGCTAAAAAGGGCACCACTAAACTCATCATCAACTTTATCACCACACTCCCCTTCGCTTGATTGGTGATCCGTCACAACTGACTTGCTACCAACTTTTGATTGATTTAATCGATGCACATATCTATCACCATAATAATCCCAAATCTGCTGTGTTTCTAGTTCAAGTGAATAGCAATGTTGAGCTTGCCGATAATGCTCAATAGCATGCCCTTTTTCATACCTTCAACACCAACAACTATTAAATATATATAGTAGCAATCAAAGTTATGAATAGTTGAATAGCTAAAACGATACTATGTTACCTTCCACATCCTACAAAACCACATATTAGACAGGCCCACGGGTTGCTAGCTGTGCCACAAACTGCACAGGTTGGTTTACCATCCTGCTGCTGACAAAGTCGACATACCTAACACAAGAAAAAGTTCACTTCTTTTGCATTTCATAAGCTACCAAATTTACACCTTATAGGTGACAAAAAAAAAAAAAAAAACGAAAGAACATCAAAGGTTTCAAATTTTAATTTGGATTCTGTTTGCAGAATCATTTATTCTTACAAAAACATGCCTATATTAAGAGTCTTCAAAGTCACCATTAATGGAGTATTTCATATTATGCAAGGGCAGTAGGTTAACTGTCAAGGACCAGAAAGAACTACCTATATGTCGGGACACTCGTACCATGTGCCTTGTATACAAAATTTTAGACGCACAGAAAATGTGAGTACCAAATTACAGTAAAATGGTAAATAAAGTGAAGGATACCAAATGTACTATAGAACCAACCTGGCGAGACAAGTATCAAAGATTTCAAATTTTAATACGGATTCTGTTTGCACAATAAGCTATTATTACAATACCATGCCTAATTCATAACTATTTATAGTCACCATCACTAGAATATTTTAAATTACATAAGTCAATTAAGGCACGGGGAGCTGGTTTAGGGGCCAAAAGAACTGCATATATGTCGAATTGTCGATTTATTTGTACCCTTTTCACTTGCTTTGTATACAAAATTTGAAACACAAACAGAAAATTTGTGTACAAAACTAAATAAATAAAACAAAGAATACAAATTGTATTACAGAACCAACCTGGCAAGACAAAGAGGTCCACTTTGAGATACACGGACACTGAAAAGAATGATCACAATGTGTAATTTGTATTGCACTTGTGTCATGGTCCAATCTCTCTACCAGTTTAAGAACAATCAAAATAAATCATGATCACAACAACATACAACTATTAACACATCATTAACAATTTCACAGTAACTCACCAAGACAAACAGGACAAGTCGGTAACTCTGTATACCCTTGCTGAGGAATGGTAGCTGCATCTGCTAAATCTGTGTACTCCACTGATTGGGCAAAGTAGATATGGCAAACCTCATTCTAAAATAATTTCAAGGAAAATGTACCACATTCAGTCAATTAGAAGCAGTTCTGTTTACATAAGCTCGTAACTCAGCCAACATAAGTTGCCACCTTGGCTCGCTCTTTTAACTTAAAGCCCAAATTTTAATAAACAAAAATCATAACCCAAACTTCAATATACATATACATCATAAATTTGGTAGTTCATAAATTCTACATTACGTGTATGCTAAAAATATATATATATATTTTGTTTACATATGGGTAAAAAATACAAAATTTAAAAAAAACTATAAATCTAACGAGCGAACTCCCGCTAAACAATTCAGCCGGAGACACCCCTCAAGTTTCTTGGCGTTATTAAAAAAAGATCTGTTTTATGAATCTATGGTAGCTTATCAATTTATTGGGATAACCCTAACTTTTTCTTCTAGATCCGCCACATTTAAGCTAGCTGACATAAATGAGCTGAGCTCACCCTAGCTCCACTCATTTACAGCCCCAAATGTAGAAGTTTACCCTTTGTTTTTATAAATACATCATTATGTGCAAAAAAAGAAATAAAAAAAAAAAAAAAAAATCAACGGCTTAACATATAAGCTAGTTAACATAAATAAGCCGAAGCCAAGCCCACCCTGGCTCTACTCGTTTGCAGCCCCAAATTTAGAAGTTCACCCTTTGTTTTTATAAATACATCATTATATGTAAAAAACAAAATAAAAAAAATCAACGGCTTAACATATAAGCTAGTTAACATAAATGAGCCGAACCCAAGCCCACCCAGGCTCCACTCGTTCGCAGCCCTAAATTTAGAAGTATATCTAAATTTACACAAAATCAATCAATCAATCTCATAAAAATCATAATCAACAATACCTCAGCCTGACGAAACCTCTTCCCATGATACGAAATACAAAAGCCGTCGGCAGCCGCCTGATTCGCCAGCTTAATAAGCACGCTATACCTATCCTCCACTGCATCATTCCTTAAAAAAACAACATCAATCCAATTATCCAAAACCTAAAAAAAGACAAATCACATCACATCATGATGATGATCATCAATACCTAATAAAACAGAGATCGGTAAACTCATCCACGTGGCGACCACAGAAGGCAACGAAATCTTCAACGGAAAGGTAGGTAGGTACAGAGACGATGAAGACGGTGGTGGTGCGAGTAGCGACGTTCCATAAGGTCATGACGGGGTTAACGGAGGAAGAGGAGGAAGTGAAGGGGAGGTTGCGGAAGAGGTGAACGACGCCGTTGAGTTCGGAAGGGTTGTTGAAGGTGGTGGTTTTGTTGGAGTTAGAGCTAGGGTTTGTGGGTGTGGGTTGTGACGGAGTTAGGTACGGTGGTTGGGGTGTGTCGACGGTGTGGATTTTCAGGCTAAACATTGTTTCTTCTTCTTCTTGTTGTTGTTGTTCAGGGGATAGATGGATCTTGGCGGGTAAAGGAGAATGAATTGGGTTAAATTTGTTGTAGTGACTTTAGGGGTGTTCATCGGTTCGGTTTACGGTTTAATTGGTTTATTCAATTCGGTTTATTCGGTTTTTAAAATTTTGCACCTCAAACCAAAAATCAAACCAAACCAAATTAGGAATATGAAAACCAAACCAAATTCAACCAAACAAACCAAATTGAAACGAAGATTTTTTTTCTCTAACTTATATACCTATATGTTCCAAAATCCAAAAAGAAAATTTGCAATAGATATAAACCAAAAAATCAAACAACGCAAACAGAAACATCATAAAAATTAGAAATAGTAAAATGAACCATAGTTTACTAGTTTATACTCAGATTATTACCTCTATAAATTGGTGGGCTTTATTTATTTTGGGCTGGGTTTAATATTTTGGGCTTATATATTATATATGAGTTATTAAATATTATTATTTTAGGCTGCGTTTCGGTTAAAACCAAACCAAACACCAAATTCGTTGTTCGGATTGGTTTTTTCGGTTACGGTTACGGTTCGGTTTTCGGTTTTTATTTGGTTTGCGGTTTTTCTGAACACCCCTACTTGACTTACGTGGATCGGTGGATGGTCCGTCTAGTTTGGCTTATGTACAAACAATTTTTTTTTAACGACTAACTAAATTTTATTGCCACCTAACGCTAGTGGGGTAGTAGCAAATCACCCAATACAACAATGCATGACATTGAATCGCCTAGAAACAAAACATTACATATAATACTACCAAGCAATATTATACACATTGAAACCTCGCCACTTCTCCCAATCAAGAGAGCCTTGTTTTGCACGCGACTTAACCCAAAGATGGAAGAGAAAGGATTGGGAAAGGAAGTGGGGAAAAATGTGTTCCAGAGTTTTTTGTAGGAGGGAATGGGAGGGATAATATCGAGGTTTTTAGGGTGATTTTCAATCTTTCCAATTTGGAAGGAATTGGAGAGAAAGAAAGAGTAGAGAGATCCTTTCTTTTTCATCCTTTAATGAAACTCTGGAACAGAATGTAAATTATGTATGCTATAAATTTTCGGGATAGGTAAATTTAATAGGATTTGATAAAATATGTGTTTGATTCTATTGTGGTTAAGGAATCTATAGAAGAAGAGGAAGCTACAAGCCTTAAAGCAGACATGACTTCTTACGTACAACCACCTGCGGACACACCTCCTGAAGAACGAGCGTACCAGGTAACCTTAGTGTATTCTAATTTCTAACTATCCTCCTATATTCATTATTAAAATTGAAAAAGTTTGGGATGGTGATTCGAGTGGAAAGAAGAGGAAGGTGAGTTGGGAGGATCTTGGGCAAGTAATCATGAACGCCACACCGACACAGATCCGTTCGAATTTCTTCTTTTCAGAGAGAGTATGAGAGAGAGGTAGATAGGGGATGTGGTGCTAAGTGGTGTCGGTAGCGGCGGTTGCTAGTGGTGTTGGATAGTGGTTGTTGTCGGTCGGTGGTGGTTGTTGCGGTTATTAGTCATGGTGCTGTGTGTTGTTGTAGAAGTCTATGCTTTATGGTGGTGGAGTCAAAGGAAGGAGATGATCTCTAGAGAGAGAGAAAGTTATTTGGGTTTTGTGTGTGAACTGAGGGCAAATGGATAGTTCTGCCTTGTATTGTAAAGAAATCTAAACAAAAATATGGTCAAACATTGGTGTCCATCTTCCCATATCAAAAGTGGTTCCCATTTCCTAACGTCTTTGACTATTTTCTTTTGAATCACAATTCAAGTATAAGTATCATCTTTTATTTTCAATCTTGCCATCCTCTTGATCTAAAATCCAATACAAATCCAATCTCCATTGAAGTTTACAGTTTCATTTGTCACACAACTTGATTCAAAAGTCGCGCGGAGCGCGGTTGTCTACTGCTAGTTAACCTAAGCAGTTAACATTCATCACTCAGTAAAGCATTAGTGTTATGTTTTGGCAAACTATTCTTCTAAAGACGTAAGTTTTAAAAATTAGGTACTAGAATTGCAACATCTTCAAACCACATAGATTATCCCTGCAATTTATATTAATAGGCGAATCATCACTTTTACCTTGAACGGTGCTTGAAATGATGAAGGTGGCTTTCGAGACGGACATGTCCTTGACGGGGGTACATGGTGGTGGTGAGGTGATGCGGTGGGGAGGTTGTTTGGAGGTTCATAATGATTTTTTTTTGGAGAGTAGACATATGGTTGTAGTGGTAGTGGTTTTCGGTGGCGACTAGAGGTTATATCTGGGGCTGCATATATGAATTTCGGCAAAAAAGAGGTACCTGATGGACAGGGTTGAACATGGTTGTAGTTAATTGTGTGCTTTTAATGTGTTATTTGTGTGAATATGATAACTACGCGCGAATGTGTGATTGTAGGTAAATGGCGAACATGGAAGGATTTAAAGGCAAAAATTGCGTAGGATATCGAGCATGGGTGATGAACTGAAGATATGGAAGTGTTTGGAACTTTGATTGAGCAAGAATCATGATGGAAGGATGTTTGGATGAGAAGAAACGAGGCTTGGGGATGTTTGGTTGATGATCTTGGAGTAAAGAATGGATTTTGGATAGTTGTGAAGTTGCGCCATAGGTTACGCCATCTAAGGCGTAGCTTACAGTGTGTTTATGTTGGAAAAGAAGATAACCTCAGCAAGTGAGAACCGTAAGCAACCAATGCCAACCGCCCTGGCGGTCAACAGATAAAAGAGGAGCAGGGTGCCTAAATCGTAAGCTATGGTCTAAGCATCGTAGCTTACGGCGGGAAAGGCGGAGAAAAAGGAAAGTTTGTTTTTTGGATTTATAAAAGCATTTTTATAACCTACTTTGCTCTCAGCTGTCTATTGTCGAATATTACTAATCTTTTGAGAGTTTTTTTTAGCTGAAACAACAAGGAGAAATCATATCTTAATCATTCTTTCAACCTGAATCAACATGTCTTCGATATTCTATCAATCCTGTGACGTGTTTTCCACCAAGATGAGCGGCTAAACCACCCGTGATCCTCTCCGGGTGAATGGTTAGTTACATAGTCGAGGGTTTGTCGATTGTCAAACAAAGAATTGAATTTGTGATTGCTTTATTACGAATTTCAAGTGTGGTTTTTGTATGAATACTTTGGTTTGAACGTTTATTGAATTATTGGCTTGTTTTGATTTCTTCAACCATAGCGGTTTTATTATTGGTGGTCATTGATTAATATGCAAGTTTTGATGTAACACCCCAACCGATGGCGGAAACATCGAGGTGTCACGTAGTGACAATTGTTCAATAGCTCATGGACTAAAAGTGTAAATTTTGATATATTGATTAAGTAGTTTATTACATTGAAAGAAAAATACAAGATACAATAATTCTAAAGTGACAACTAAAACTGAAATACAATGAACTCAAAATCCAAGTAAAAATTCCAAAAGCTTAAAAGTCATCTCATAAATAACCTGAAACATGTACGAAAATAGTATATGTCAATACAAAAATGTATTGGTGAGCATACCCTGATTTGAATACATGTAGTAAGAAAAGTGTTTAGCAATTCATGTGCGGTACCATTTGCAATTATGTAATAAGTAGTATCAGTCAAAACCAAGCCTATGAATAATGACTAACACATGACTAACAATTTGAATAATGAATTAACAAGACAATGACCAAGATTCTCTCAACAGAGTCTCAAGGGGGTATACCATAGTACTATTCATTGAAATGCTAGGCCGCCCAGCGGTTAATGATTTTGACTAAGCATACACACAAATTCACATAAGGCAAACACACATGAGAATTGCATTAAGTATAAGAAATAGAAACTTGATTATTAGGTACATGAGTCACCCCAAAGTAGTAAAACAGTAAAAAGGGGAAAGATAATACTCACCTTGATCATGACGATGAACTTGTAAGATATCAATGAGAATCAATCAATTATGTTTGAACCTATATTTTCATTATTAACTTTTATAAGCAATAATGTTGGCCATATGTTTTGTTGACTCATCGATTGTCCGGCGACATAGAATTTTAAAATTTTTAACATATGATTGAATACTTAGGAGAGTAATTATAAATACTTTAGAACAAAAAAATTAAACAATATTTTCCTTATTTTGAAAACGAGAATATATATCAACCGTTGAATTTTTATACTAACTTACGTTATCCATCCAAATATCTTTTTAGCAAATAACGTCCCAAAACCATTTGCTCGATATATGAAGTCAATTTAGTACGCAATATATGTGAACTCTTATAGCATCTACACACCACATATATAAACCCCTCTAATTAAAATTAATATATATATATATATATGCACGCCAACTATATTGCATTTCCTATATCACAGATGAATGGAACTTTTTATATACTTTAAAAGCATTATACATACATGTATAGATATGTACTAGAAAGGAAATAATTGGGTTTTGGATTTAGTTGACATGAAGAAGATGTAGCATGAACAAAACAGATAATATCGAAATGTTGTTAAGTTTATTAAACTCATCACAACCTAATGGTCGATACGCATATTCGAATTAAGGTGTTAGGCTCAAGGATTTCAATTTACAAGTAATAATAAATATTGAAGTAGATTAGAAAAGAATGGACATAACATTCCTAAATAGTAATCACATACTATGCTAGTCTTTTTCGTAAAAGTATTCATCATGTTATTATTCGTTTTAGTCGCCCGGACATATCGATGTCATATAAGCAGTATAGGGACGAGGTTCAATTATCGAATGATAAGACTAATTACCTGTGTAGCTGCATAGAACTTATTAGAGATCGAGTTAGAGGTGGCGCTCATGACGGAAGAGCGGGAAAACGAGAGAGTAGTGGTGGTTGGTCTCGGCTAGGTTTAATCGGAGGTTGCTCTGTTTTGTGGTGACCGGATAAACGATGGCCAGAGAAACAGAAATAGAGTCGCGAGGAAAGAGATCTGTGGTGTGGGTTTTAAGGTTTTGAAGAGTTTTATGACTCCTTTCAATGCTCCAAACGGTTTTGTGTGTAATGAATTGTCTTGATTGATGAGTATTAATGTTGCCATGGCTGTTACCAAAATGAAAAGAAAAAAAACGAACGTTTTCTTTATGCAAGGAGGAGAAGTAGCTCATGGGTGTTTTCCTCTTACTATTATTTATTATTATTGTTATTTACTTGCTATATTAAATACTAACTTAGTAAATAAAAAAAAAATTGGTATGTGTCGCTAACAACCGAATGATAAATTTTTAGTTTACTCTAAAATAAATTTTGAAAATGACGAAACTTATAGGAATTATAATGGAAATTTTTGAAGGACTATTATTGACAATTAGATGAAATACGAGGGTGACGGATGTCACATTTGATCTTTCAATTTTATGGGTAATTATAAATTGTTAAATGGTAATTAACCAAATCAACAGTATCGGTCTAGTTATCGGTTGTCAGTTAGGTCATTAATCAACTTACAATCTAAATCATATTTTAAACACAAATCATGTCTATGTGATTTCAATTGGCAATTCGTATAACCCTTAGCGATAGTGATTAACCGGGATCCTGGAGAGGTCACCATTTCTCATAATTGTTTACAATTCATTTTCTTTTAAGTCATTTCCTTTTATTGCATTTTTCTCAACAATCCAAACCAATCGATTTTATTTTCTTGTCTAGTTTAATTCAATAGTTAAATATAACACTTTTCACAATGCTCCTTGAGGTTCGACACCCGACTTACCCTATCTAATAAGGTAGTTGGACTTTTATAAAACTCTTATTTTTGATCGGTCCTTCGACACCGATCAAATTTTGGCGCCGTTGCCGGGGAGTCGTGCGCAAAGTGTTCATTTTTCTTAGTTTAATTAAAAAATCCAAAAACCCAAAAATAATTTCTTTTTGTTTGTTTCAGTTTATTGTTCGGATTTACGCTCGGTTTTCTTGTTTGTTTTGTGCAGATAATTCTTCAATTGCATGCATCATACAAGACATTTACGGAAGTCATATCCACTAGTATTCGATCCAGAGATTGAGAAAATAGCTCGGTGGAACCGAGTATTTCATCGAGAGAAGAAGGTCTTGCATTCTCCAGTATCACAGTCCAGTCTATGGAAAACCAAACCACTGAACCGATGTCACAACCTCAATTTTCACCTTCTCCAAGCCATCCATCACCCAACACTTTTAGCACATATGAACCATTACCACAATCCAGTTTTCAAGTGTAACACCCCAACCGATGGCGGAAACATCGGGATGTCACGTATTGATGATTGTTCAGTAGCTCATGGTAAGTAATAAGTTTCAATAAATGATTTAAATAAATTACATACAATTGTTCTAAGAATTTGTACATCAAAACAACAAGTACTAGCTACGCATCTCCAAGTATTAGCTCTAATCTTCGAGCAAGCTATAACCTGAAACATGTTAAATTTGAAAATATTTTGGGTCAACAAAAGTTGGTGAGAATTACATAGGTTTTGATAATTGAATAAAGCTTGTACAATTCAAGTGTCATGGCAAGTCTAGTCCATATGTGAAAACATACTAGAAGTAAATCGAGTGCATAATCAACCCTTGTGACTGTTATAATGTGGTACATCCCATACGCTCATGGTTCACTCGAATATGTTATGCGATAACAATCACCCACTCTACCTTTGTAGGAGGCACGTATCCGGGTGGGATTGTCAGTCCAATAGATCTATCATTGTATACCGTCGGCTGATCAATGTTAATGATTATGCTAGAATTGTGCTTTCCCTAGTCATGTTCAAGACATAATGCAACATAGAAAAACACATAGACACTTTGATGATTGAATTGCATATAGAATATTGTAACATGTTTCACCCCAAAAATGGTGATAAGTAGAAAAGGGGCTATGTAAAACTCACGTTAGCAAGATGTTATATTTTGTGAAAAATAGAATATTGTGTTGCCCAACAATGCTAAGTATTACCCTATAATTAAGGTAACAAATATGTCTAAGTATTTCTAGTCTACAGATATATATTCTAGGGCTTCGAATTTTGGGATAAGTGCTTGTTTGATTAGTAATTAAAATATTTGATAATTGAAAGAAATTTGATAAATAGATAAACAAAAGTTTTTTTATAAAATTTGAATCAAAGATGGTCACAATAATGAGTTTAAAGTACAAAAATAATTTTTATAAAATTATTTTCTTAAAAATAGAATATTAAATCTATTTATTTCAAATTGTCAAAATTTAACTTTTAATATTTAAAAATACTAAAATTAAAGAATTATTGGATTAAAAATTATATTTCTGTTCCAAATAATCAGAAATAGTTTATATAAAATTTTGGTGCAAAAATATTGAAAAATGAATTTATTATGATTTATTTATGATTAAAACTAACAAAAATTGATTAAAAATATTAAATAAATGATTTTTCTGAAATAAAAATCATTTCAGAAAAGTTTATTGTTATAAAAACTCAGAATAATTTTGTGGAAATTTATAAGATCGTTTTGTATTTTTATAGAATTTTATAAATAAAATAGAATAAACTTGATTTATTTATTATATATATTAAATAAATAGATTTTTGAAAACTAAAAATTGTATGTTAAACTTTTTCACTAGATTAACATAATATAATTTTTGTAGAATTTATAAAAGAGTTTAAGTATTTTAAAATGAATTTTTAAAAATATAAAGGAATATATATAAATATATATATATAGGATTAGGTTCCAATGAAAACACACTTTTCGTAAAAGAACCACGAGAACACCGACGTAAAATGTGAATTTTTAAAATTTTTTTTTTCCACCGATGAAAAAACGGGTAACCTCGACGTAAAAAAAAAAAAAAAAAAAAAAATTTTACAGCAGTGTAAACGCCCATGGCCCACCGTATTTTGTCTTATTAGGCAAGGGAATATTCCCTTTTTTATTTTATTCAACTTTAATTGTGAGCCACACATTCTTTTTTGATTAAAATAAGTGTGTGGTGGAAAAGTGTGTTTCTGTTGTTCTTTTACGAAAAGTGTGTTTTTATTTTACCCTTTCCCTATATATATATATGTATATATATATGTTTAATAAAAAAAATGTTGTTGATGCCGTGGTTCGAACCCGGGCCCTTGGCCGGTTCGTGTGTTTAAATCACAAGCCCAGACCAACTGGTCTGGACCCTGAGAACGTTTGATTCCTGATTAAATTAATTATATACAATAATAGAAATTGATTTATAATTGTTTTAAAATAAAAGAGTAAAACCGGTTTGGAAGGGACTCGAACCCGCGTGTGCCGGTTCAAGGACACCAGGCACAACCACTTGGTCTAGACCAGTGGTTGTGTTTGGTTTCAGTTTGTTTAAATTTTAAAACCGTATTCAGAAACATGTTCTTCCCCAAATTATACGACTTCGAACCCTAGTATTTCCAATCGATCAAATCACACAACAATAACCCAATTAACCTTAGGGTTATCGTTGTGTGTATGCCGAAGATCAAAACCCACAATGAAAAAGATACTTACAAATAGAATTACACATGATCCTTGTGTGGTCAACAGAAAAAGTCAACACGTACTCGCTTGCTTCGAATGAATGTTTAATAACAGAAATTGAGGTTTAAGAGAGGGTATTCGGCGAGGTGAGGAGGTTGTGTGATGTCCAATTTATAGTGCTAAGGTCTAGATTATAGAATTGGTAAGTTTGACCATGGTTTGAATGTTTGACGCGCAAATGATTAAAATTGAATCGAATTGATGATAATTGTATGTGTGTTTGACGCGGAAAAGACCGGAGATTATGCAATTATACCATATTGAAATTAAAACGCGTTTGATTGAGATGAATTTGGTAACTCGCTGTCACAGTTGACTTTCCAAGTCAACTGTGAATATCTAAGGCTCGTGTTATATTAATTGTGAGTTGGAATTAAAACAATATGTGTGTCCAGACCAGGTGGTGGTGTGGGTTGTGCTTGTGACCCGGCTGAGGGCTCGGGTTCGAATCCCGGCCCCAGCATTTATTTTTTTTGTAATTAATCTATATATATATATATATATATGTATTATATATAAATAGTTTAGTGTTAGGGTTCTAAAAATGCCACAATAATAATTAAATACGAACAATAATAATGGAACTTGACGTTTTTTTTTATTCATGATAATCGTAACGTACACGTGTTAAATGCGTAATGTTACATCAAGCATCACCAATTCCACCATTCCCAAACTTTGACAATCTCCCACCACAACAACAAAATCAACATTCACCATTTTCACAAACCTCACCTTTACCAAACCCAACCACAAGTCACACTCATACAATAACATCTCTTCCAACCTTTGAGAAATTTAACCCACAACAAGGTCAGTCATCAGCACATGCATTGATCGACTGTCGTTCTGGTATAGTTGATATGACTTTTAGCAATAGAAAGATTCTACGTAAAGTGTTTTCAAATGAATCTAACTCTCTGGTTAGTGATGCATACTTCATGGCAGACATCATTGACGGGTGCCATCCTCACCTTGAGGATGAAACCACAGAGACGTGTTGTTTGTGTGACAGGATTGAACAAGAGCATGAGCATGATTTGGAGGAGGAAATCAAGAACTTGAAAGTGATGGCGGTGCATGATCGTAGACCCCCATGGACACACCAGGTGGAAGGTTTATCTACTGAAATTTCAACAGGTTTGAAGCCATCACTTGAGAGTCCACCAAAAGTGGAACTGAAGGAGCTACCAAAGCATTTGAAATATGGTTTTTAGGAGATGAGCAGACTCTCCCTGTCATTATTGCAGCAAATCTGGAAGAGAAACCGGAAGAAGCACTACTGAAGGTGCCCAAGGCACACAAAGCGGCTATTGGATGGACGATTGCAGATTTAAAAGGTATTAGTCCATGTATTGTTATGCATAAAATTATAACTGATGCAAATGCCAAACCCGCGCAGGATACACAAAGGAGATTTAATCCCAACATGCGTGAGGTCGTGAAGAAGGAGATACTCAAGTGATTGGATGTTGGGATCATCTATCCCATTTCTGATAGTGCATGGGTGAGTCCAACCCAAACGTCCATAACTTTTTCACATGCAAGCAAGACACATGTCAATTCCCTCATTATTTTAAAACGTCCATAACTTTTTCATAATTTAAAAAAAATCACCATATTGACCTGTTTTAACTCAAAACATGTTTCGACCCGTATCTTAATACATCATAATAGAGTCTTAACTATTTTGTAATAAAAGAATGTTCGTAACCCGTATGTTTGCCGATGACGGGGTGCCATAACATATCATCAAAGTAACATGTTCAATCATATCGTTCATGTGGCGTGGCACCTCTATTGCTTAGCTTCGGTTTTGTATGAAAAAAAGCTAGTCATTCAGAAAATGGTGGCGAGTCCATGCAGAGATGGACCAGGTTCTGTTGGTACTTGGTGTATAACTCACCAACCGCGATAACTACTTCATTTTGTGGGTTTAATCCACGTAACACGTGTAACTTATCCTTGATCACCGAAGATGATTCTTCATTAGGATCTAGGCTGTCTATATATTCAGCATGAATCTCTCGGCAGGCAATGATAAACATGGCAGCTGTATCTGGTTGTTGAGCCTCATGCAGTGCTGCTAATGCATCTTGCAATGAACCGGCTGCTACATACATTATTAGTGCCCTGCATTGCATAATTAGTAAACTTAATCCACCATGCGGGTCAAAGTTTTATGAAAATATAAGCTATTTAAATGGGTCAATTTGCGTTATTTTTTATCTTTAATATTTATTAGTAAAATGTACCTCCAAATGTTGTGTTCTGCATTCAAGACATGTCCTGCCCATCTTTGCATTACCCTGCAACATATAACAAATGAGAGGAGTGTTTGGAAAATTGAAAGTGCAAAAACAATAAAGTATACGTTCATGGCTGGACTAAAGAGACGCTATTATTAATAATTCAAAACCAGAATTGCAGTTCAAAGTTACATGTGATGTCTACTTATAATAGTCGGATTTGGATTAATAACTCGTTCACCAAGTTTGCCCAACGGCCCCAACCCTTTGAAGAATTTTCCTATTGCAACATTCGCCTCACGCCTTTTTTCTTAAACCAAAAATAATAAGAAACATGGAAAGAAATAAATTGATTTGCATCCTTTTCTTCTCTCAATGTGCCTTTAGGAGGTGAATAGGGTTGTACAAAGTTAAGGCACCATCTTACTTATTTAACGGAATGAAACAATAATTGTAAAAGTACAAAGACGCTAAAATGCTTGACTAGGTAGATATAAGATATGAACCTTGCATAATCAGTTCCTTTCAAATGTGTTGCAGCCAAAGTTGCAGCATCTGTCCAACATCCAGCATCTTGGAGCTGAAAATATATGAACATAATATGCACCTATAAGAATCATTCATAGACGTGATCTGTTCAAAGTATCATGTTTTAGGTGTTTATCAGAAGCTATAACTTCCTTACAAGAATTACGTTAAAGGAAATTTATCAAAAGAGAATTCCACAAAAAGCTAGTTAAAACTAGATTATATCAAAAGTTCTTGACAAAAAGGTTAAAAAGATAAATAGAAAGGCGGTTGTGAAAGAACAAAATGCTTTCCTAAGAGGTAGATTTACACCCTAGACAGGATGTTAGTGGTTTGTTTCATCATATTAGGATTGTTGCTGCAGAATACATCATTATTCTTTTGAAAATGAAAAAAATACCAAAAAAATAATAAAATAAATAAAAACATTTTGAGAGAAAAAATACTTTCGAAAAGTAGATTACGACCTGTGAACAAGCTTCTTGATATCGCCCTACAGCACAGAGCAGATGCGTGCCAGACAATGACCTATCTGTCCTCACCATATTTGCTGCAACTACCTAGAAATAAAGAACAAGCGACCACATCAAAATTGGCAAAGGATCAAAATAGTCTCATGTAAGTAGAAAGTAAATAAAGAAGTGTTTACCAACCTTAACTGCCAGTTCATTTAGAGATCTTGAAACCGCAGATGAAAGAGCAACAGCGCGCAAAGCATTTGGATAGAAAAACGGGCTCTCTGGTGGAGTAGACAGCAGTAAATTGACAGCAGCATTCAAGTTACCAACCGTCACAAGCCTGATATATTATCGTAAATAAAGTCAGGACATGCAAGCAATTAGATAAATATCATCAATGTAGAAACAAATGCACATAACAAGTGAAAGCAGATAAACGCACTCATGTACGCAGTTTTGAATAGACTGTTCACCCTCCAATCTTTCATGCCACACAATACGTTCACTAGCGTTTTCCCATAACTCTTGTTGGTCAAAAGCCATCATCCTTAGTTGACCATCATTCTGCCCATACAAATACCAATACCGCGTCAAAAAAACTGATAATTTTTTGTATTTGTGCTTACAACTTACCACTAAATTTGTGTGTGTTGACCCTGCTGCAGATCTCCCCTTGGTAAATGTCCTAGTTAGTAGCGATGTATCATCGGTTGATGTAGATGCACATTTAACTGGAGCTCTTTTTAGAGACTTGTTAGCTAACATGTTCAACAAGTGTTTTAGTGCAGACGGCAATTGCAACCAGAAGTAGGCCTCTAATGTTTCTCCAAATATCGCGGCAGCAAAAGAAAACTTTGCTGCAGAACCCTTGTTGATTATTCTAGCATATTGGCGCACCCTTTCATTGTCAAGTATACAGCCTGATTCAATAAAATGTTGAAGATAAAAGTAAGCAAAAATGCATAGTTATGAACTTTTCTCAAAAAGGAACGGTATATAAAGCGTACCTTCTCTTCGGTAAGGGTCTAATGCTTTAAGAAGCAATTCTGGGACCACAGCATCACCAACAGGTGATGCATCGATTAAATAACTACGAAGATCTCCAACAGATGATGAACTTCGTGGTATTTGGGGATTCCCCTTAATATCTGTAATTGCAGTATGTGTATCAAACCATGAAGGCTTTACCCCATATTGCAAGATCAGCCTTAATGCCTGTTGTTAAAAAAATTAACACGAAATGCGTCTGATTTAGTATAACAAAACATTTGTTACTTCTGACAATTTTTTTTATTTTTTATTTTTTTTTGCTTGTTACTCTGAGAAAATAGTCAATATTACCATGGCATGTGCAGTAGGAAGCAATACAGGAGAACATATTGGCATTGGCCGAAATCGCTCCTTCACACATCCAGGATGAGTTACATTACTAGTTCTTTTGTCACTGTACGGAAATATTTTAAACGTTACAGCAAATCCCATATATTGTTTAAAGCTATGTGACAGGGAATCAAAGCAAGTGACATGTGATGCATACATGTTAACCTGAATAAGACGAAAGCTACTATCAGCTCCAGCGATACACAATATCAATGGATCATTTTTATCAGTTCGCACGGGTAACCAATCAAGTTCCATTACCAGGGTTCCTGGATACTGAGTCTGCAATAAGGAATTCGCTAACGGATCTTGTGAATCCTGGATATAAACAGATTATGATTCCATTATATATGGTTTGATAAATATTATTCAAATGAATGACAAATGAGTAAGAAACTTCTATATGGTTTGACAAATATTTTCTAACGTCGGTGCATATTTATTCCAAAATAAATTTTTTGGTAGCAGATACTGCTATGTTGCGAAAAAGTTTTGTTGTTGAGATTTTATTTCGAAAGCTTAATTGTGTACCTAAAATATGTTGCAACATAGGTGACAAACACCGAGTAAGAAAAGAAGCAAAATGCTACTTTTCTCACTTACAAGATCAAACACAGAAAATGTATTGTCATTAAACAAGACAGCGATACGCCCAAGGCTACGATCTCCAGGAACAACAGGGGAGAATTTGATTCTTCTAATGCCTTCCCTTTGAGTGCTGAAAGAGGAAGATTGCCCAGTTGTCACGTCCCACCACCGAACGTTCCCTAATCTATCCCCCATAACCTGACATGCAAACCAGTCATCACAAATATATTTTCAGTTTGCGCGCACACGTACAGCAATGGAAATACATAAGAAATTAAACTAACCACATGAGGAATACGATAAGCCATTGCTGTAATCAGTCCTTCAGAAGATATAAATGATGCATCAGGCCACTTCGGTCTGCATAGTAGGAGATAATCATCATGATTCACAATAAAATAATTACAAATGACTAGGCATTTTCATCCTTAAAAAAACGCACCTGAAATCTCGGATCCTTCGTCCATGAACTTCAAACACCCCAAGTGCACCATTTACCAGAGCAAATGCAAAACTTTCTGTATAGTCCTCTTGACCACCATCTGCATGTTACTTTTGAGCATTAATGGAAACCTTATTTCTTCCAAGGAAACAAGGGATAAAGTATTGAGGCCCGTGGGCTCACACTAATAAACCTTAATAATAATATAGTCTAATATAAAGTAGCAAGAGATGAAGGCACAAATCAAGTGAAAAGAAACCAAGTTGAATATTACATCTTTCAGAAACTTACCAGAGTCTGTAGGCGACCCATCAGTAGTCTGATCTTGGGAACTAACTGCAGGTTGCTTAGATGCTCCACTTTGACTCGTTCGTGGAGCGGCTGGAAGAGTCCATTCCAAAACTGTGAATGGAAGAGCTAAAGACCTAAGCTGCAAAAAAAAAAAAAAAAACAATACTAGGTAAAGAGGGACCAGATGTACAATACTTAGGATGGATATAGTTTCATACTTTTCTCTTAATTTGCCAATTAGAGTTGAGTACTTTTCTATGAAACTACAGGCACAGCGGTTAAAACACTCATTGACCATAGTTATACGCATACATATGGGCAGATAATTAGATAGACAGATAGAGTGGCATTTTTTGCTATAAGCAATTGAATATGATTTATCTTACAGAAGAAAACACAAATTACGGCAAAGAAAATCATGACCAGATTTCGACGAAGAAATGCTGAAGCAAAGTCATACTAGCAAAGTCATAGATAAATCTTCTTCTAAACTTACTAAAATGCATACAGGACATTTTAGTAAATGTATTTTTAACAATAAGAAAATGTTTATATATATATATATATATATATATATATATAGCTCAGACACTTGGAGACAGCAAACAAAAACAAAAGCACTTACAATTCTGCAGAAAACATAGTCCCTATTTATACAAGTGATTTGGCAAGGAGTTACTTAACTAGACAATGATCAACAATCCCCGATCGCCTTTATGAATGAAGGTAACAACAGATTCACATATGAAAGTAAACAAGAACATAATCAGCCATTTACCATGATTGGAGTTTTTGTCATTGCCCAAACCTCCACAGGTGCATCTCGAAGCAATATCAAAAGATACCTACAATATACATCAAGGATGTGTTAATTTTAGTTTCTCCATCAATGCAGATTATTCATCATCATACTCAGTTAATCCCACCTATAGCAAAGCTAAGGTAGGGTCTGAGGAGGGTAAAAAAAACAAACCACTTCCATATATTTGATAAGTTGAAGCAAAAACAAAGATTTTGTGCAACCTTCCAGAAGACGAAACTCGCAGAGCTCTAATTGGCGCACGCTCAGGCTTTTGTAGAACCCTAAATGCTCGGCTATAACCACTACGGAGGCATGTAACAACAAGCTTATTGACAAAGCCTCCAGATTTCCCATGTCCCTGAATTAAGTACACAATTCTTGTAGGTGATTACAAATATACACTTAGTGGTAGAAATAGTATATCATTTAAACAATATGGATAGAAAAATAGAGCTAAGAATACAACAATACATGAACTATAACAGACATGTAAACAATAAAGCTAACCAAGAAACTAAAGTTATTAAAAAAGAGTTGACCGGTTTTAGTATATTTAGTACCAGACTGTATGAGAATGAGACAAGTCTAGTATTTCCAAGCCACCTTAAGCCTCTTACAATACCGTCATGGACAGAAAAACTTGCAGCTACGGCATTCGCAGAGACATCAATAATGTCAATTGAGCCATTTTGAGTTCCCAATGCAACCAGTGGAACAGCCACCGCCGGATGGTTTCCTCCACCTTTATATATATATCATATCTCATTGATCAATGTCATATTTAATACCCAATAGCAAATATGCAACAAGAACTATGAAATTTGGTTTAATAAAAATATATAGGAATATTACACAATGCACAACTCACATGCCAAAGTAGCTGTCAAAGAAGGAGACGGTACAGCCAACATAGTTATCATTGAAGAAAGCAGATGAAGCTGACCAACAAGGCTGATCTGTGTCATGAATTTAATCGAATAAATGTACGAATAGCCAAAGAAAACAACCAAATTTAAACTAGTATACACGTAATATTGAATAGAAATAGGATTAATGCAATACGGGTCCATGATAAGTTAAGTATGAACCTTTTGTGTTAGCTTGTCCGGGTTTAAAGCGGAGGCTGATGGGTGCCCTCTGCCATTTTTCATATCATCTGTCTGTTTAGCCACATCTTTCATTGAATCACTGGAAGATAGGACTCGTGCATCAGATTTTGGTTCTAGAACCGACACTTTACTGTTTTCTGTAACATTTGCGGCATCTAATGCATCTTTTGGATCGTCCGCAGCGCCTTCAGAAGTCAGAAGCCAGTTCCATATCTTTCCATCATCAGAAATCGATATCAAATGTGTTTTACAAATGACATTTGATTCGTCTTGAAAATCAAGAGGATTATCAAAATCCATGTCGAATTCCTTGTCAGAAAATGAAGAGCCATATGCATCAGAATAATGCTTGCTAATATTTTGCAGTGTGGAATCATATTGAGAGATAACAACAGCAAGAATTTTGGGAGAAGGTATAGATGTGCCAAGTGAAGGCACTAGTTCTTCCATCATACACATATCATGCACCTGTTCTCCCCTGTAATATTATTAAAGTCAGAACAAAGAACACTAATATATACACAAATTATTAAACAACGTAACGTAAATCATGACCATGATTTGCGTCAATCTCGTACATATTTATTTTTCATCAATGTGTATATTTACTTTCATTGTATATGCGATATTGTAACTCTATATATTGTACATTATTCTATCAATGAAAGCAAGGAATTGAGTTTCTCACATGGTATCAGCCTAATTGGCGATCCTTCTCTTCCCAATCTTGCTTCCCTTTTCTCGGCCCACCCTTCTTCCCCTAAACCCTACTTCAGCCACCTGCAACCCTTCTGCAGCTGATAATCTGCAGTTGTTATCCTTTTCTTCTCAAAACCTCCTGCCGGCTCACCTTCTTCTCCGATCACCCTAAAGCAGCCGCCCACTGCAGCTACTGTCCTTCCCTTCTTTTATTCGCAAACAACCGCTTCTTCTCTGCAGCCGTTTTTTCCTAATAAACTTCTGCAGCCGTTTCCTTTTCCTTCGCCATGGCAGCCTTGACCACTAATAACCCATACATAACTCCCTTACATTCCCTTCTTCACTTTATACCACTCAAACTATCCGCAACCAATCACCTTGCATGGAGTCAACAAGTCTCCTTAATTCTTTCCCTACAAAACCTGCTTGGTCATATTGATGGCACTGACGTCCTCCCACCCGAAACTATCATTGAAAACGACAAACCCATTCCAAATCCTGCCCATGCGAATTGGTTTATCAAGGATCAATCCGTTTGTCTGCTTCTCCAATCCTCTCTTTCTGAGGAGGCCATGTCTGAAATCATTGGTATTACCTGTGCCCGTCAGATCTGGCTTGCCTTAGAAACCACTTACAGCCATCGCTCTACTGACCATATGCACACCCTTCGTGACAACTTGCGCCTTTTACAAAAAGGTTCTTCATCTATGGCGGAGTATGGTCGCAAATGTAAAACTTTATGTGACTAGCTTGCTGCCATTGGTCACCCCATTGATGAGAGTGACAAATGTCACTAGTTTTTATGTGGTCTTGGAACCACTTTTGAGCATTTTCCACCACTCACCGTGCCCTCGGCATGTCCTCTTTTCATGAGCTCCTATGGAAAGCCGAAAATCTATAAACCTTTATTATTTCCCTCAACGGTCAAAATCCTCCTCAGGCAGCCTTTGTTGCAAACCACTCTCGTTCTGGGAATACATCTCGTTCCTCTTCAGGTTCATCTTATACTAATAGAGGTCGTGGTCGTAGTGTAGGACGTGGACGTGGAAGACGACCCCCTCATTGTCAATTATGCAGGAAGGATGATCACTATGCCAACACGTGTCCAAATCTTGTCTCTTTTACCCAACATTGCGCCCCTTGATGCCAACTTGGCACAGGCATTCCATTCTCAATGTCATGTCACTGATGACTATCCAAATTGGACAGGTGATACAGGTGCGTCGGCCTATACGACTCCCTCTAAAAGTGACCTTGACATCACTTATGGTCCCTCGCGTAACGATTTTGTTTGTTTCGAAAATGGTCAAACCTTACCAGTCACACATATTGGAACAACCTCTCTTAATTCAAACATTCCCTTAAAGAATGTCCTTGTTGTTCTACATCTTACTAAGTGTCTCCTTTCTATTAGTAGACTTACTAATGATTCTCCTATGGATGTTCTTTTTTCGAATAATTTATTTCATATTCAGGATCGAAAGACCAAGGACATCCTGACAAAAGGGACATGTGAAAATGGCCTCTACATCCTTCACGAGGGAGACCATGCTTTTGTTGCTTCCTACTTAGCTCCACATCTCAAGGCTTCTTTTGAACGCTGGCATGGTAACCTTGGACATGTTTCGTTTGATATTATTTCTAGATTGTATAAACATGGTGCTTTATTTGTTATGTCTTTGTTACCAAAACCTAGTATTTGTTCTCCTTGTCAATTATCGAAATCTCATCGATTGCCTTTTGATTTGAACGATAAACGTTCTTCGCATGCTTTGGATTTAATTCATTGTGATCTTTGGGGACCATCTCCTGTTACATCTACATATGGTTATCGTTTTTATGCAATATTTATTGATGACCATTCCCGCTTTACTTGGTTATACCCACTTAAACAAAAATCCGAATTTTATGAAGCTTTATTGGTTTTTACACCATT
Source organism: Ambrosia trifida (assembly GCA_028751855.1). Classification (NCBI taxonomy): domain Eukaryota; kingdom Viridiplantae; phylum Streptophyta; class Magnoliopsida; order Asterales; family Asteraceae; genus Ambrosia; species Ambrosia trifida. The sequence goes on from CM054125.1 coordinate 44,106,397, forward strand.
TGTTCAAAACCAATTGTCTCGAAAAATTAAAATTTTACAAACTGACGGTGGTACTGAATTCACAAACCATCGGGTTCAGAAATATTTTTGCTGAACAAGGCATTCACCATCGTCTCTCTTGTCCTCATACACCTCAATAAAACGGTCGTGCTGAGCGAAAACACTGGCACATTACTGAAACAGGCTTGGCTATGCTCTTCAACTCCAATGCCCCTTCCACTTTTCGGACATATGCCTTTGCTTCTACCACATTCATTATAAATCGTCTACCCACCGCCTTACTTGAATTTAAGTCACCATTTGAACTTCTATATGATCATTCTCCCACTTATTCCACCTTTTGTACCTTTGGATGTCGCGTATTTCCTTATCTAAGGGATTATGTGAAACATAAATTATTACCTCGCAGTGTTGAATGCATCTTTATTGGTTATGATGCAAAGTACAAAGGTTATCGATGTCTGGATCCCAAATCCCATCGTGTTTATATTACACGCCATGCTCAATTTGATGAAGGCTCTTATCCTTTTAGTGGTCATGTTAAACCAGTTGATGAGGCTTCATTGGTTTTCTTAAATTTTGATGAAAACCTTCCCTCCACACCATTCTTTGATTCGCCTTCGATCATTGTTCCACCTACTCCCACCTCTATTCCTACATGTTCTTCAAGCACCTGCCCCTTATGTCCTCATGATTTTGTATCAAATCTATCTCCTACTCCATCTCCATCGACCCAGTCACATTTTCCAACAACCCTTGCATCGGAATTTTTAAACCAAAATATCATGCTAACTTGTCTCTATTTTCAGGTTCTTTACATTATGCTTTACTTGTAGCTCCTGATCCTCGTGGATACAAGTCAGCTGCTAACCATTCCAAATGGGTCAAAGCTATGGAAGAGGAGATTGAGGCTTTAAAATCAAATAACACGTGGGTCCTTGTTCCACGTCCTTCAGGTGCAAATATTGTTGGTTCTAAGTGGGTTTGCAGAACAAAAAAACAAGGCGGATGGCTCTATTGATTGTTACAAGGCTCGTTTGGTCGCTTAAGGTTTTACTCAAGTTCCAAGACTTGATTTTTCTCACACTTTCACTCTTGTGGTAAAGGCTTCCACAGTTCGGGTTGTGCTTTCTCTTGCTACTATTTATGGATGTCCTTTTCGCCAACCCGATGTTCGTAATGCCTTTCTCAATGGTAATCTTTCTAAAACTGTTTATATGGAACAACCTACGGGTTTTGTTGATGCTCGGTTTCCCACACATGTGTGTCGATTACAAAAGGCTCTCTATGGACTTAAACATGCACCTCGAGCTTGGTTTCAGCGGCTAGGAACTTTTCTAGTTACTAATGGTTTTGTATGCAGTCAAGCGGGTCCTTCATTTTTTATGTTTAAGAAACAAGCTGCCATAATATATCTTCTTGTTTTGTTGATGATATCATCATCACTGGGAGCGATACTTCTCTTGTTCATGCTTTCATTGCTCGCCTACACAAAGAATTTTAAGTCAAAGACTTGGGCTCTCTCGGTTACTTCTTGGGCCTTGAGGTCACTCACACTGCTACATGTATTTTTCCCAGTCAGGCAAAATATGCGCATGATATCTTGGCCCGTGCTGGTCTTTTAGATTCGAAACCTGTTGCTACGCCTCTTGCTACAATTGACACCTTTCTCAGCAAGGATGTTCTCTTTTAGGACCCTACTCTCTACAGGTTATTAGTTGGTACTCTTTAGTACCTCACAATTACTAGCAAGATCTCTCCTATGCAGTCGATCAAGCTAGTCAACATTTACAGGCTCCCATTGTATCTCACTTTCATTCAGTCAAGAGGATTCTCCGCTATGTCAAGGGTACCATTTCCTTTGCTGTCACCTTTTCAAAACCCACTGTCGCTCATTCTACTTTTGAGTCCGAATACCGTGCTATGGCCAAAATTGCTGCTGAAATTATCTGGCTTACTATTCTTCTTCGTGAACTGCATGCACTTCCTATGGCTTGTCCAACTATATTATGTGATAACAAAAGTGTCATTTTTCTTAGTCAAAATCCAGTATCTTACAAGCGAGCTAAACATATCGACGTTGATTATCACTTTGTACACGAACTTGTCTCTTCAGGCCGTCTTCACACCAAGAGCATCTCCAGACCTCTTTTTGAGAAGTTTCATGGCTTGTTGCGCATTGGTCCCCCACTTGTTCGATTGACGCGGGGGGGGGGGGGGGTTAACAACATAACGTAAATCATGACCATGATTTGCGTCAATCTCGTACATAATTATTTTTCATCAATGTGTATGTTTACTTTTCTTGTATATACGATATTGTAACTCTACATATTGTACATTATTCTACCAATGCAATCAAGGAATTGAGTTTCTCACATTATTAAACGCCGCCGCAAAACAAATACCACTGACACACTATGCAAAACACCACTGACTCATCATACGGGCTATATGGGTCATACGACCTGTACAATTGCTTATACAGGTCATATAAGGCTTATACCAACGTATCATACAATGCAACAAATATATACGGGTTGTATGAGAGGGTGTTTGTCTTCATACCCAACTGAAGTGTATAAACTGACAGACATAGTGATACGACCCATATGGCCAATATGACCATTTTGCCCATTTTTACTTCCCGTATGGTGAGACAAACATGTCAGGCGTACAATTTTGGGGTCATGTAGAAGCACTTTTTAAATTGACACAAATAAGCAACAATACTTACATACACCAATGACATGTTAATGAGACACTAGCCCTCATATGAGCCACATACCAAGGCAAACATGGGTCATATGGCCGTGTGAAAGGGCTAAGATGTCTATATGACATGTATGAAAGCATGACATCAAAAAGAATGACCTATGTGGCATTGATATGCCCATACAACCCGTGATATGCCCATACAACCTGTATCACCTTTTTTCACCAATCTATATATGACTCATATGACATGACAAGTTCCCTAGCATCCACTACAAATAAATACTTACTCCTTAGGACGCCAAGCGGTGAGCCGGCCATCAAAATGAACACAATAAACCATCACCATACTAGGATCGGGCAACACATCAAGAAACTTCCCACACCTTCTCGGCAACTTAACACGCGACAAAGCCATCTCATATTGCAAATCAAACACCACCAACTCCCTAGGAAATGTAACATACAAAATATGCCTCCAATGAGGGGAAAACGCAATTTTCACCACATAACCCGGAAACAAACCCGATGCCAGATTATTATTATTATTACTACTGCTATTACTATTATTGATGTCCCTCTCCATCTTAACCAACTCAGACACATCATTAACAATCCTAAGCTCTTCCAATACGACGTCGGATTCCGAAACATTCCCATGCACTTTAACCGACAACAAAACACCTTTCAACCCGACAACACAAAAATGTCGAGAATCAAACGGATCACGTTTAACACACGAAAGTACTTCCGATACGGCGTCGTATTTAAAGAAACATCTGCCAGTATAAACATTATACAAACACAACACCGAAGGTCCACTTATAGCCACGATTATCCACGTGTCAGCTCTTGTTTGGATCCAGCAAAGATCCTGAACGCTCTGCTTCGAAACCTGATCAGTTTGTAGAAACATGTGTGACGATTTGGCACGGAGATCGACGACATAGATACGGCCATGGCGGTCACCGGCGGCTAGGAGGAGGAGGGGGGAGGATGGTGACGTGTCATCGTGGGAGAGGAGGTTGAGACGGAGGGTGGTAGGGCACCAACGTACGGCGGTGATGGTGGAGGCGGGAGGAGGGATGGGGACGACGGTGATGAGCTGCATCGAGCGGGTGTCGAGGATAGGGACGGTGGTGCCAGCGGCGTAGGCGAGGAGGCCTGTGGAGATGAGGTCGGCGGAAGCGTTGTTGTTTGGGGAGGGGGGTGGTGGGAGCATGCAGTCGGAGGAATCGGGTTCGGGTAGTCGGGTTAAGGACGACATTTTGGGGTGGTGAATGTCGCCGGAGGTGGTGGTGATTAGGTTGGGGTTGGATTAGATGAGGGGAAAGTGGTACCATGAATGTTTACGTGCATGGGAATGGAGTGTATAAAAAACATATAAATATTTTTTATTTGGTGAGGTTATTTCTAAATTCTAAAATCAAATTGTTTTGGTGATGTTTTTCTATCTAGCTAGGGTGATGTTGTCCGTCTATCTGTTTTCAATGAATGGAAATTGAATTGTGGGTTAAAAACATTGAATCTATGAATCTTGTCTTCTTTTTAAAGAAAAACTTATATCCGTCTATCTATTATCCTTATGTAATTTGTTTTTTATATATCAATGAATGGAAATTGAATTGTGGGTTAAAAAATTGAATCTATGCGTCTTGTCTTCTTTAGAAAAACTTATACTTTATAGTGCAACTTCTCCTTTCGCCTTCATAATTGATGTTATAGTTGTGATGACAATTCGTGATTCGAGTTTTGACCTCAGAATTGCAACATATTCTTCTGAATTCTATCTTTGAGTTAACATCTTGAATTGTAGCATTTGTGAATAAGTTATCTTGTGGAAAACACACACATGAATATTTACTATCTAATGTCTTAGGTGAGCCCATTTATAACTAATACAAATAGGCAAATCAATGCCAAGTGCCAAACATTGTTGTAGGAAAAAACATAATTTCACTTGCCATAATCTTGCATATATTATCAATTGGTATACTTCCTGTGTATCTTCTTCTTAAAAGCCCGGAACAGAACTCATTTTGGCAGGTTACGTGCCTTCTAAAACATGTTCATTTTCTCTTTTAGGCAGAACAGTCTACAGGAAACAACTCATCACTATGTAAAACACCATTTTTTAACAACTAGAACTTCAAACTTAGTTACAACTTAAAAGGTTGGTATAGATATGGGTAGGCATTGCTTACAGTTAGGCAGGTAATCATTATTTAATTCGTTGTTGTTTATAACATGGCTTTTATAAATGTATTACTTAGAAGTAGTGGTATTGTGTTGTAATTATTAGTGGCTAATATAGGAATCAAATCCATAGGGGACCAATATAATTGAGATGGTAGCGTATTAGGAGGTTAGGGGATATGGTAACAGTCGAAATTCTAGTTTTTCTTTGCAGCCGTATTTGGTTGAGTTTTTCTTGTGCAAATCATATATTGAATATTTAATTACGTTGATGCGTCTGATTTTAGTAACTAGAAAAGTTATCATTTTCCCAGTGCCAAAAAAACTTGATGTTTCATTCTTAAAACATTGGTTTTGAGAAAAAGAGAATTTTTTACTAAACCGTCAACAAGTTTTAAATTTATAAATAAACGATAGTTACTTAGAAACTAAAACCAACACATAGGCAGAGAACCTAACGTGTATAGTATAGGTTTCTAGGGTAAATATCGAGTATCGTATTCCAGAGAACACACTTCCCCTTACTCAACCTTTCATTACTTTTATTAATCGGGTTTTAAAAAAGAAAATAAAACAGAGGGGTTCTAAAAGAAAAAAAGTTTTTGAAAAAGGTTGGGTTTAAAATAAAAAGATAAAATAGCAGGGATAGAAAACATGAAGGTCTTGGGAACCCTCTGGATAAGTAGAATAATTATATTAAAAGTAGTAACAGTTTTAATTATTGGTGCGGAGAACGGGGTTTGAACGGTCCTTTTAGAGTTAGTAGATGGGAAAAGAAATAAAGAAGGGATGACCATCTGGCAACTAAATGGGTCAAGTACAGGGGAAGTGTATGAGTCCCCATATAGGTGTCTTCGAATTGTTGGCCCGTAAGCCGGTCTTTCCTAGTTGGCAAGTGCCGTCGAGCCTAACACATACAAGTCATGTAGCTTTCTGGAAAGTTTGAGTCCAACTTGTTAGGCACTTCCCAAACCACCGCAAAACCACTCGTTTAAGCATTGGGTTCTCTGCTCCATCTTCCTAAATTAATGTAAAGACTTAATTCCGACCGGGAATCCCTTCCACCTGTCTCAACTTTCGCTTCCCGTACCGAAGGATCTCACATGCCATAAGCTTGTGTGACGAGGAACCCTCTAAGAAGTTAACGGCTTTGTACTAACGAGAATTGGATAAGGTATTCTTGTTTTATTTATCTTTAAAAGTGACAACTTAAATATTTATTAACTTGAGTTTGCTGGGTGTCACACCTTTTTTTTATAATACTTTGTAATATCTTGTTGAATATGCCACATACATAGCAATAGCAATACCAATAGCAATAGCAATAGCAATAGTAATAATAATAACAACAATATTTTGTGAGATGTGGTACATGCATAGCAACTTCAAAGCTTTTGGGAAAACTCTATCGCATGCCTTCATTAGACCAAGATCCCTATCTGTACTTATTACACGTGGCTCCATACACTTTTGCAGCAAGTCCCATACGAAGTTATTCGTTTTTTCTTTACAGATAAATGCATGAGCGATACAAAACGACTTGTTTGTCGATGTCACACCCACAACTTGAACAAACGGGATTCCATACTCGTTTGTGTTGTAGGTGGCGTCGATCAACAACACATGTGGGAAGGCACGCCCCAGATTATCTGTGACATCCGTCACCCTCGCCTTTTATCAAGTTGTCATTTATAGTCCTTATATCTTTGATCGTTTTCAAATTTAATAAAAGTTGAGTTTCATTCGATCATTATATTTTTTGCTTGGAAATGCCTACTTTTTAATCGTACACGTTTATATAAATGGTATTTAAACGTAATACATCTTGGCAATTGTAAAGTTTGTTTTATTTAAAAGTTTATATCAACCTTGTTTAAACACTTAAAGTTTATAAAAGTTAAAATTTTATAAAAGTTTAAAGTTTAAAAACCTTGTTAAGTTTTGAAGTTTATAAAAGAAATTTCTAACCAAGTTACTCATAATATTAACCTAGTTAAATAAGTGAGGGACCTAAATTGCCAAATATGAAACTTGAATTTGAAAAACAAAGCTTCCCTCTCTGCATTTTTTTTCGGCCAAATGGTGACCGCCGACGAGTCCTCAAACTTGTTTTTAATGCACCATTACTCATTTTTATTATTGCAAAATGTTTCTTCATCAAATATTGAACTATTCCAACCTTTTAGCGAGCATTAAACATGTTTAATCATGATTTTAATCGGCTATTATTGGTGTAACCGACGAGTTTTTATACCAAGATCAAACGTTTAAATTATGTGATAAACCTTATAAGTTCACCATACCATTCCTGTTCTGCACCTTTACACATCTAAACCCACGTTAAAAAACGTCATAATCAAGTCCAACATTGTGGTAATTGACTCCCAAAGTCTCGAACTCGTTCATCAAATTTCGATCTTTAATCGATATTGTAAGTCCATTATTCTTATGCCGTTTTGCTCCTCTTTCGTTCCTATTTAATAGCCCTATGATTCTTCTGTGTCTATAGATCGAATTGAGGCAGATTGGATTTGGGTTTAGGGTTAGGGTTCTTAGGGAATTTGGGGAAGAAGATGAACTTTGTATGTATGTTAAATATATTTTTGTTTCAATGGAGTCAACATATGATTGTCTAGTGTAGTGGTTTTGAGTGTGTTTGTTAAAACAAGATAGCCGGGTTTGAACCCAGGAATCTTCACCACTTTTTCAGTTTCTTTTTTTTTTTAATTTATTTATTTTTATTTGTTATTTAAAACATTATTATAATCATAAAACTTATAATATTCATAATAAAGTCATTTTTGATCAAAAAATTATAAAAATTTAGGTGTAGCATCTTGACATCATAAACCTATTTCCACATTTTATTTTTTGGAAAATAATTTATTTTCACATTTTTATTAATTAAATTACTTTAATCATATTTAATTGATTAAAAATTCATTTTTAATGATTTTAATCTCAAAATTTTTGTGAAATTATTATTTCACATCAGAAACTTAATTAAAATTAATTAAATCAGAAATGATTAAGTTTTATAGATATTTCTATTTTTAACCATTTAAATATGATTTAAATTCAACAAATCAGTTTTAAATACAAATAAATTGGGAAAATTTATGGAAAATTTATTTTCATTATTTCTCATCATATAGCATTCATTTTTCACAAAAAAATTATTTTTGGATCATATCTTGTATTTTTGGTCTTATTTATGTTTAATTAGACATAAATAAATCATTGATTTATTTATAATATTTAAAATCAGTTTTGTAAATATTTTTCTTGTAACACAGAAATGTACCTATGTTTGAAAGTCATAATCCGCATTTGTTTGGAGCAGTTGTGTAACTTATAATTATTTGTTCAAATATTCACAGTTATTGTATTTATTTTCAATTTTAGTTAAGGTAATTAACTAAATTATTTTGTCTTAATTATTCGAAACATATTTTTATCTGAATATTCAATTGGTAATATTTAGACTATCGTATCACATTCATAGAGTTTAATCATATACTATTTTCGTATACAAATATAATATCAATTTAATTTATCGCAGAGCCCTAATTCCTCAAATCGACCTAGCAACCTAATGCCTTAGAACTCTGAATACCTTAGACTTTTAAGACGTCCCACTTATTAGTATTCTTATACGTTATAGGTTGAGTTCCTCAGAGTTCCTATTCATTAGCTCACGGCTACTTAAGTTGGATTTTGATCGCTTTCGCAAACCGTGAGTATATCTAACCCCTTTTTACTATGTTACTCTTTTGGGGTGACTCATGTACCGTTATCATTAAACTTATGAATATTCTTTATAACGCAATGTGTTTCATGAGATGCTTGTGTGAATTGTATGAACGCTCGAGTATCTGCGTAACAATAATAATAATAATAATAATAATAATAATAATAATAATAATAATAATAATACCTGCATTGGAGATTGGTCGTCATATATTGTGTGTTTAATTTTGTTTATGGTATTGTGTATGTCTCGTAGAATGCATATACTATTTGGGTTTTGTTCTCTTATAGCCAAATGTATGTTTGATGGCTCCATGTTTTGAAAATAAAGCCTTTCCACCAACTTTTCTTTGATTGGTGTCAGACTCCTAACAAACGTGTGACCCTCAACATGTTGAAAATGTTTGTGGATATGATTCGGGTTTTTTACCTCCAACTTCCAAGTTCCAACCATTGTAGCCTAGTCTCCCCTATTAGTTCAAAGAGACCGTTAACCTTTTTGCTACCTGAAAGCCGTACTTTGGCTGTACTGCGGTATTCGTCACCACGGTCGCATCGTAGCCATATCTTAACTTTTGTTGCATACGATCCCTTGCCTTTTGAAATCGTACATCTGGTCACGATGACGTAACCGCCATCAAGGGATCTATTGTAAATCTATTGTTTTAACTCTTTAGCAGACCCGAATACCTGAAAATTTATATACGAGTCGAAATTATATACAAGTGCAAATAAATACCATTCTAAATTATTAACAATTAAATTTTTGACATTATAAATAATTTAAAAAATCAGAATTTTATTTAAAATATCTAAAATCTATACAAGTCTAAATATATATGGTGGAAATATATACAAGGAAAAATATGTACGGGAAAAAAGTATAATACGAGTCTAAAATATATACTAGTCTAAATCCAATAAACCCTAAAACCTATTTGACCAAAATTATGTACGGGGATATAATATATATATATATATATATATATATATATATATATACGAGTCTAAATATGTACAAGTGCAAGTAAATAAACACACCTTTTCAGTTTCATACGAAACATATGGGTTAGGTTATTCTTTGATGTCGACACCGTCATAAGCAACTTTCTCGTCGTCAGCAGCTTCATCGAAGTCGTTATCACCTTCCTTAGTGTCTTTAGCACCTTTCCCGCGCTAATGGCAAGTCCCGATGCATACTGCAAATAACTTGGTGGCACGAAAAATGACTCCTCTTCCTCTATGTATTCCTGGTTCAGATCGGGCAACACATTCCCGTCACTAGAACGAACCACAGATTTAACCTCCTCCCAACCAACTTGAGCCACGGGTCCAAAAATGTTTTTAGAGACATGAGACTCGTTCGAAGACAGATCACTGAGGGAATAGTTGTAGGAATACGACATCGTTAGACTAGTTTGTCGAGATAGAATCAGTGGTGGTGTTTGAATGTTTGTTTGAAATGAGAGGGAAGTGGCTCCTGCCTCCACTAAAGCAGAGAAATCCACGGCCTGTGGAGGCCTCTATGGCCGTGTAGGGTTTTAATTACGCCCACCTACCCGATTTCCCTGGGCCGTGGAGGCCACCATGGGGCGTGTGGGTCTGCTTTTTCAGTCTGAACTCCATGCTTTTGCAGGGAGTTCATACTGAACGTCGTATATCGTACCTAGCCACGGCCCATGAAGGCCTTCACGGGCAGGGTAGGTTTCAATAGTCCAAATTTTTTCCTTTAAAAAAAAAATATATTTTTTGGGGGTCGTCAATGTATGCTTTTACATTTTTACGGGTTATTGGGGTCTCTATTGCCCGTGTAGAGAATGTGAGAAGAATTGTAGGGGATGTTATCTACACATTAAGGGGGTGTTTGTTTTTTCTTGAAAAGAGCTTCTAATCACTTATGTCTGCGCCGCGCAGACGCGGGCAGACATTTGTGACCAGCAGACCGTTTGTTTTTTAGAAGACTTCAGACCTAAAAATCTCTTCCCCACCTCTTCCCCAAGCAGACATGGACTAGGGTCTTTTTGCCTCTTCTCCACAAAACATAATACACTCTTCTCCACAAAACATAGCAGACCATCCTTCCCTCTCCTCCCTCCTCCGCCGCCCCTCCCTCCGCCGCCCCTCCCTCCTCCGCCCCACCCTCCTCCGGCCCTCCCTCCTTCCCTCTCCTTCCCTCTCGGCCTCTCTTTCCTTCTCCTTTCCTCCTCGTCCTCTGCTTCCCTTCTCCGGCCGCTGCTTCCCTTCTCCGGCCGCTGCCTCCTTCCTTCTCCTTCTCTTCCGGCGGTCAACAACACAGGTACGTTTTTTTTTTCAGATCTGTTAAAAAATGTTAATATTATTTGTCTTAGATCTATTATTTGTTATAAGTTATCTTTACTTTCAGATTTGTTAGGGTTTAGGGTTGTTATTTCTTATTTTTTTTTCAGATTTGTTATTTTTTTTTTTAAATCAGATTTTTTTTTTAAATCAGATTTTTTTTTTAAATCAGATTTTTTTTTGTTATTTTCATATTTCTTGTTTATTTTCAGATTTTTTAAATCAGATTTTTAGTTTATTTTCAGTTTTTTTTTTTTCACATTTGGTTATGTTTATTTTCAGATTTGTTAGGGTTTAGAGATTGTTGTAGTTGTTCATGTTGTTGATTTGGGATTGTTGTTAATTGTTGCTCAGATTTGTGCATAATGTTCATATTTGTTGTTAAGATATTGTTGTAGTAGTTCATGTTGTTGATTTGGGATTGTTGTTAATTGTTCATGTTGTTGATTTGTTGTTAAGATATTGCTTAGATTGTTCTAGTAATTCATATGTCGATTCTTGTTGTAGTTCATTTGGGATTGTTGTGGTGGTTCTAATGTCTAATCTAGTCGATTTGTTGTTAATTGTTGCTTAGATTGTTCTAGTAATTCATGTTGGTTCCTTGTTTGTTCATTAATAGAAATGGGAGAGAAACAACAATGGTCAACTGAGCATATAAAATGCTTATTAGAGACTTGCATTGAAGAGACAAACACGGTGGGTAGGAAAGGATTGAGTATGCAAAAGGTGTCGTGGATTAGGTTAGGAAACGTTCTTAAGGAAAGGTTTGGGCTTGATTTGACTCAAAAACAGATGAAAAATGCGTATGACAATCTGAAAGCCAAATACACAGGATGGGTGTATTTGAAAAACAAAACTGGAAACATATACAATGCTCAGACAAATACTTTTAACTTAACAAATGAGGAATGGGAGGAATTTAAAAAGGTATGTTTGTGACTAATATTTTTTTTCACATCTAACTATAAACAAAACCTATAACTTTTTTTTTTTTTTTACTTTGGGTTTAGGGGCATCCAAAGGCTGGATCATTGAAAACAGTTCCATTGCCTTTTCCAGAACTTTGTGCACAATTGTTTGATGGTAATGCGGCCACTGGGATGCACAAGTGGACCTCAACCCAAACATCAGTGGTTGGATCATCTTCTTGTCATCGTCCCAATCCACTTTTGCTTATGGACACCGTTTTGCATGGCATAGATTATGATGATGCTGACACTGGTCATCAGACCTTTGAGCCTACTCCCGATCCTTTTTCTGAGCCTACTCCCGATCCTATTTTTGAGCCTACTGAGCCTACTCCTGAGCATTCCACCCAGCCTAATCCAAAGAAAAAGGCAAAATTTTCAAAATCATCTACCTTTGAGGATGAATTAGGACGTGATATGCAAAAGGCACTACAATATTTGATTAAAGGCAAAGATGGGCGAACAGTTGATGAGTGTTCAGAGAAGCTAAAGTTGGTTGGGTTAAACCCGGTAGATCCCCTATTTTTAGCTGCTTACAGTATTTTTGGTCGGTCACCAGACATGAGGGCGGCATGGATGGCATTGCCAGAAATTCCAGAGGTATTAAAAGGGTGGATCGAGATGGAGGCTACAAGTTCAGGACTAATAAAGAAGTGAAGAAGATTATTTGCTTGTGTTATTTGCTTATGTTATATTGAAAACATTATTTGCTTGTGTTATGTTGAAAACATTGTTTGCTTTTGTTATGTTTAAAACATTGTATGCTTTTGTTTGTGTTTAATGGTTGTTTGTTTGTGTTTAATGGTTGTTTGTTTGTGTTTAATGGTTGTTTATTTGTGTTAATACAGGATCATCATGGATTATGATAAAAAATTACTTATCGTTATTCTTATTTACTTGTATGTCCGTTTTATTCGGAAGAGAGGTTTGAAAAGAATGCGGGACAATGATTCGGCTATGACGGGACATACATACACGTTAGAGTTATTGCAAGGAAATCCCAAACAATGCACTGAACTGCTACGTATGTCTCGTGAATCCTTTGTCCGACTATGTGCACATTTTAGAATGAAATATTCGTTAAAGGATAGTAAACATGTATCGGTTGAGGAGAAGATGGCTATGTTTTTGATGATAATTGGTCATAATCAACGTTACGTGGTTATCAAGCGTAGATTTCAACACTCAAAGCAAACAATTCATAAATTTTTTTATGAAGTCTTGGATAAAATGATGCTTTTCGCCAAAGATATGATAGTACCAACTTCATTCAATCCGAATCCAAACATTCCAGGACATAACAAGAGGCTACGACGGGTTTTTAAAGGTGCGGTTGGTGCACTAGATGGAACTTTAATACATGCTGTTGTCCCCACTAGTAAACAAGATTTATATAGAGGAAGGGGGAAAGGGGATTGTTATCAAAACGTATTAGCAATTTGTGACTTCAACATGATTTTTACGTTCATTGTGGCCGGTTGGGAAGGGGTAGCACATGATGCTAGAATATTGTCAGAGGCATTAGCAGATCCACATGCACCATTTCCGATTCCACCACCGGGTATGTTTATTGTTTGTTAAATATTTCTATCTTAGTTTAATAACTTAATTTATTGTATTTCTATACAGAGAAATATTATCTTTGTGATGCCGCGTATGCACATATACGAGGATTTATGGCTCCATATCGTAATGTGAGGTATTGGCTTGGAGATTTCAGTCGGAGACGTGCATTGACCAATAAAGAGAAATTTAACCATGCACATGCAAAACTTCGGAACGTCATTGAGCGTGCTTTTGGTGTTTTGAAAGCCCGATTCCCCATATTGAAGAGGATGGCACCATTTCCGTTGGTTACGCAAAGGAACATCGTCATTGCATGTTTTGCGTTACATAATTTTATAAGGAAAGAGGGCTTCAGCGATGAGTTCTTTACAGAATACGATCAACCGAATGTGTCGTTAGGAAATAGCAATGTGCACGTTGATGCTGATGAAGAAGAGGTTGAGGTACACGGTACTGCATCGGATCGAGAATATATGACCCAATTACGAGATGAAATTGCCGAGCAATTAATGCAAATGCAAAGTACGGAACAAATTGGTTGAAAAAGTGTTATTGTTTTTATTTTAAAAAACGTTATTGTTGTTATTTCAGTGTTGTAGAACTATTATTTAAATTTAAATGTTGAAAAAACGTTATTGTTGTTATTTCAGTGTTGTATAACTATTTATTTTAAATTTCAGCTTATTTCAGCAAACTGCAGAAGTTAAAAAACAAACAGTCTTCCTCTTGCAGACTGCAGACCTTTGGTCCACCTCTTCTCCTGCAGATGTCTGCAGATGTGGTCCGCAGACTGCAGACCTTTTCCTGCAGAAAAAACAAACAGCACCTAAGTGTTGTATACTATACAAATCACGACACAACCTTTAATGCCAAAAAGAATATTACATTTATACATATTTATGTTTAGAATGAAACATATTTGATTTACATTAAATAGCAAACGTGGAAACTTAATAAATATTAATATTTGCAATTAATGCCTCCAACTTTCACCTTCCTATATATATATGACCCTAGTTCGTTTTCTCATGGTATCACAAAAGCTTTTATCTCATCAATCAAAGTATGGAAAACTTAAATTTGAATTTGCTTGTGGTTATGGCCATGTTGGTCGCATCCATGGAATTCCATGGCACATTGGCAAAAAATCATGTGGTTGGCGGTCAGTTCGGTTGGAATGTGCCGTATAACAAATACTTCTTTGACATATGGTCAATCAATGAAGGGGTGATCGACGTTAATGATGTTCTTGTCTTTAACTTCCCCACAGGAGTCCATAATGTTGCACTAGTTTCATTGTCGGCTCATGACAGATGCGATGGATCTGGTGCTTTTCAAATGTATACCAATTCGCCTGCTATAGTTCCCTTAAATCGCACTGGAATCTACTGTTTTATCAGCACCAAAGGCTCAGATTGCCAGTCGTTTATGAAAATGATTGTCAAGGTTGGGGATAACTAACAGGACTGTTTCGTTGTTGCCTCATTGAGTTTGTGTTATTATGAAATGAATATAAGTTATACAAATGTTGTTTGCATAATTTGGTATCATGTTATGTGTTTTTGAGTATATTTTCTAAAAGTTCTAAATGTTTATTGTTTGGACGGTTTCAAACACCGGATTACATCTTAATATCTTATAAAGTCTATAATCTAAAAATCTACCTATATAATAATTGAGTAACTCTCGGGTCGAATGGAGACCTTAGAGAGGGCCTCTAGGATCCAAGTAGGTATATGGAGCTCCAACTTTGTATCTATAAAAGCCATTATGTTTTTTTTCTTCATTCTTCCTTCAATCTTCCTTAAGAATTCTTCCAATCTTCACTCTTCATTTTTCTTTTTCTTTTTCTTCGAGGTAATCTTGCATCAGTTTTACTCATTTTCTATTCTTAACATTATAATAAAACATCAAACGTTTGATTTCTTCAAATCATCCTTTTTTTTTTGTTTGATTTATGATTTATACAGTTATATCATCCTATCATTTGTGTTTGATTTCTGATTTGTTTTATTTCTGATCTATGCAGTTATATCATCCTATTTTTTTTGTTTTGTTTCTGATTTATGCAGTTTTATTTCTGATTTATGCAGTTATATCAGCAACGAAAGATTGTAAAGGATTTATTTAAATCGTGTGTTTACTCTGTTTTCTTTATTTAAATGAATCTTTTTTAAATGTATTCGTACGATATAACTGGAGTTTTATTAGTTTGTTTTTTCAGAAATTCATTTGTCTAAATCCTTTTCAAGAGTGAATCGATTCTGTTTATTTATTATATTCGGTTGAATCTTCCGAATCAAAATATGACACAAGAAACCGAATTTGATCCTATTATGTTAATTTTGATTATTTGAAAACCAAAACAGAATGTAAAGCAACATAAAAAAACATATATATCGAATGGATTTTGTTATTGTTTGATTCGGATTTAGTATTCAATGGTGTTTATGGTAATTTTATTTTTGTCATCACGTTTTTTTCATATATATCTATCGGATTTAGTTAATAATATATGTTTTTAACATTTTGAAAAACAGGATTTGATATGAACACACAAAAGCTATTACGTCTTATTATAGTGGTTCACAATTCTTCAAGGTATTGCATGACCCTTTGGCAACAGTTTTGGTATGTTTGTTATTTTCATGTACATATGCCTATTTAATTTTCAAAAATTATATATATATATATATATATACACACATTTTGCAAAAGTTTGCAATAGTGTTTCCGTCAAGTGTTAACGGCGCAAGGTGACGACGTTATCTAGATAGAGACAAAGACAACCGCACGATCATCATTTCCACGCACGTGTTCTTCTGTTCCACTTTTCCAATCTGAGCTTCGCCACGCGTCCCACCCCATACATTGCGAGAAAGAGAAGCGAGAGACTGGAGGTGGAGACAAGGCGGCGGCCTCCCAACGGTTACACACCAATGTCCACCAATTACCCACGACCTACCTGGTAATGATGGTCTGCCGAGCAATGAGTTATAGATCTAGAACATGTGTATGGGGGTGATGACGGTTGTGACGGTGCGTGGCTGTGTGATGGTGACGACTGTCATGGTGGTGATGGCGGGAGTAGCTGCTGGTCGTCACCTCCGTCCGGCCACAGAAGGTTGACGACGATGGTCGCACGAGGATGTGGTTACGGTGACAACGGCGACTTCCGTAAGTCTTCACCTCTGTTTGGGTATGAAACTTGTAGATCTTTAACGTTACAGACCAGCGGCGGCTAGGGTTCTATTCCAACAACCCACTTCGATCACCTGAACCACTGATGGCTTTTAACTATGTAATATAGAAATAACACCATCTGATTCATATGAGAAATATACTATTTTGATTATATATGTTTGGTTGTGGCATAGACATGAACTAGGCTGCTAGAAGTTGAGATGTGTACGTGCAACAAACTGATGATTTGGTATAGCTTTAGGATTGTTTCATCATTGTTGTGGTCTGCTTCAGATGCAGCCATTAGGGCGTTTTTTTTCTTTCGGCTGTTTTTTGTGTTACTGCGCATGTATCGTTCGACCTAATCGCTTAATAAAATCACAGCCTCACAGCCCCGCCGCGTAGCGCGGGGTAAAAATACTAGTTATTCTTTATTTTTTAATGTTGTTTTTTTAACGTGTCAAATTTGACATATCAATTTTTAATGTTTTTAATTTATTTGAATTATTGTATTTCGAATTTATGTTTAATGTTATTGTAATAATTCAATGGTTTTCGAATTTTTTTTAATGTCATTTATTTATATGACTGAATTTATTGACATTAATTCACAATTATTTTTATTTACTTACATTAATAACAGTTAACTGATCTTAATATCATTTAATCTGGAATTTAAATATTGAAGGAAGGTTATTTACTACATTAATTTATATGTTGATCGAAGTTAATGAAATTTATTATTATCTTTTAGCAATTTACCAAATTTATATTAACATCCTAATGATTGTTATTTAATGTTATTTTAACTAAATAAATAATGTTATTGATTATAATACAAATACATATATTTTTTAGAGGGTAAAATGTTGTGAAAGTATTTATTAGCCACAATATCACATGTAAACTTCATGCTTCATTAAAAAACCAATATATATAACATTAAAAACAAATCCCTCATTTAAAAGTCATCGCCAACTAATTTAGAAAAATGTTATTGTGTCAATAATGTCGATTTTTCCTACTATATTTAAACTTGAACGTCAATTTACCAAATACTAAATTTATGATAAATGTGTTTTTGAACGCAAATTATAATATTTTTATTTAAATCCAGAAAAAATTATTTATAAATCCATAATTTAATTGGTTTTCTCTTAAATCCTAAATCAACACCAACCGTTAAATTACAATATTTACAATATTTGTGATAAATATTGCAACTGACACGTTAATTTACAGTGTAATTTATTTATAAGTCATAATTTGAATAAAACTATTTTCTTACTCATAATTTGTAAATATTATGTGTTTGCTTACATATAAATTTGACCAAAATAAATTGATATTACTCATTGACCGAATTAAATTGAATTACTCATGAACTCATAAATTGACCTAATTAAATTATGGACTTACATAATTATTTTCTTAATAAATTTACCGTGTCATTTATGCCTATTTAATTTTCAAAAATTATTCTTTAATTTTCATGACCGAATTTAATGCCATTAAGTCAGAATTATTGTTATTTTCTTACATTAATAACAATTGACTGATCTTAATGGAATTTAAATATTGAAGGAAGGTTATTTATTTACATTAATTTATATGTTAACCGAAGTTAATGACATTTATTATTATCTTTTAACAATTTACCGAATTTATATTAACATCATAATGATTGTTATTTAATGTTATTTTGACTGAATAAATAATGTCATTGATTATTATACAAATACTAATACTAATATTACGATTTTAGTTTTACTAATCGTAAAAATAGATTTGTTGACCGAATATATTATTAATAATAATACTAATTTTATGATTTTAGTTTTACTATTCGTAAAAATAATTTCAATAGTAGTATGCAAATTTTAAGATGTCAATAATAATTTGTCGATAATTGGTAAGTCAATTTAAAACGCCGGTGTTTTTAATGTAATTGATTTAATTATTGATTACAATTTTTGAGGTTAATATTGAAAATTTTTAATCTCATTTATTTATATTACTATGTTTTAAATTATTATTAGTTTTGCCTGCAGTTAAAAGGTTTTTTCATTTTTAATGTTATTTATTATGATTTTTAATGACATTAATAATAATTGAACAAATTTAATGGTATTTATTACATTTTTTAGTGTCATTTATTTATTATTGACCGAATTAAATTAAATTACGAATATATTACTAATACTAATATTACGATTTTTAATCTCTTTTATTTATTATTAACCGAATTAAATTACGAATATATTAATAATACTAAAACTAATATTACGATTTTTAATTTTATTTTTAATCTCATTTATTTTTTATTGACCGAATTAAATTTATCTTTTACGATTTTTACAAATATATTACTAAAATATATACTATATTCAAAATAATTTTTAATTATATTAATATATTAGTAAATAATTTAAATTGTTAAGTTAACTTTTGTCATCTATTTATTACTATTAATAGTAACAATTATTACAATTATTAACATAACGAATAAACGTAACATCAATGTAAAAAATCTTCATTTGTTATGAAACCCTCGATCATTATAACATTTAAATTATTTCAAAAATTATAAAAAAAACTCAATTAATGATAACAGAAAGATTCAAGCAATAATTTTGGTAAACAAAATGTATTTAATAAACACAATTTAAATCTATTCTTTTAATAATAAATATAATTTAAATCTATTTTACAATTTCCTAAAATATATAATATATTCAAAATAATTTTCAATGATATTACCAATAACAACTTTCATTTTAATATTGTTAACCGATAAACGTAAAAACTTTTTACATTTTTGTTACTTTGATGGAGGTCAATTCTTTGACTTTATTTATTTTTCATGTCTTAAAATACACTTATTAGTAATTAGTAACGAAATTAGTAATGAAATATCATTTTACGTTATCAGTAACAACGTTAACTAAAAGGCGATTCATAACATTTGAAAACCTCATTTATCATGAAATCCTCCATCATTGACTACATTAACTAAATATCGTTTCAGTGATACTAAAAATAAGAATATTACGTCTTTCATTTAAATATCTTTAACAAATTAACGTTATCATATTATGTTTACAAACAATTTTCTTTTAATCAATTGTCATGAAACGCTAACCATCATCATGATTGCAATAATTGTGCTAATTTTAAGCGTCGTTGACCAAATCACGTAAATTACCAATCATTCCATTTTTATAATTCAACTATATAAATAAATCTGACTTATTCGATCAGAATTGTTCGAGACACAATATTCCGATTGTAGAAGCATTGAAACAAGTCAAATGGATAAAATGTTGCCCTATAAAAAACCTCCATTTTGACATATTATTCATCCCATCCACGTTGCTATCTTTACTCCTAACGAGTTTCTCATGTGGGTTTAGTATTGATTTTTCACTGTGGTTTTAGCTTGATTTTTAGGTCATTGGTTATGAGTCAAACTGTCAAACCAGCTCAGGGTTTTTGGGATATATTTACCTTAAATTCTTGATGATAATACAGTTACAATGCCAAATGTCTTTCTTTTCCTCACCAGAGGTTTTTTTTTTTTTTTTTGACAAATTTTACTGTTTTGTTATTCTAATGGTTCAGGGATACTATAAGTGGACATAAATTCTTTTCAAAGCCACAAGTTTCAAATCGTCTTGCCATATCAAACCGTGTTATAGAAGCTAAAATAATTTCAGGGAGTAACATTGGAATGCGAACTTTTATCCAAAGAATTAGGTTGTCCCCATCTGATAAGAAGGTTCCTTTCATATTCAACAGAAGACAATTCCCTCTTACTTTATGTTTCACAATGAAAATAAATAAAAGTCAAGGACAAACCCTATTTAGGATAGGTTTGTATTTGAAATATCCTGTTTTTACACATGGGCAGTTGTGTGTCGCTGCCAAGTGACAAGAGTAGAGATGGCCTGAACATACTAATATTGGATAAAGATGACAACGTTAATAATAAATAACAAATGTTGTCTATAAAAAAATATTTTGAAGTTTGTGAATAAGTATGCGATCATATTTTGCATAAATCATTTTTTTATAATTTTTTGGTTGTATGATTTGTTAAATACATTTATTTACTTTGAATTTAATCTTCATTTGCATACCGTTACAATAAATATATGTTTATTCACTTCATTATTTGTTTTTAAATCACGTCTAATCAAACGTTTGTTGATTCATATATCTGTTATTGGGTAACATTAAACTTTTTTTTTTATGATAATTTACAATCAACCAAAATTCATACGGATTGTATTACGTAACTTTCAATAAATAAAATTTAGAGTTAATTATCAATTTAGTCCCTGAGGTTTGTCAAAAATTGCCACTTTCATCCAAATCTTTTTTTTTGTCAATTTAGTCCCCGTGGTTTCATTTTTTGTTATTTTAGTCCCTGAGGTTTGTCAAACATTGCCACTTTCATCCGAATCTTGTTAGTCCACAGGGACTAAAATGACAAAAAAATGAAACCATAGGGACTAAATTGACAAAAAAAGATTTGGATGAAAGTGATAATTTTTGACAAACCTCAGGGACTAAATTGGCATTTAACTCTAAAATTTACATACTACGATCTTTATAGAATTTTTTTCATTTGACATAGACATATGCCGCGTGTACACGCGAGGCTCTAACATAGTATGTAAATATAGAAAGTCCAAAAAGCAAACGTTGATATATATATATATATATATGCACTGTAAAATTAATAAATCAAAGCACTTACTTTTAATTAAATAACATAATAAACTAATTTTTTTTTTGAAAATGTGTAACACGAGCGGTTGTGAGCCCATGGTTCTTAAGGAAAGAAGATGTAAGGGGGGACGGGGGTGCTCAAATAGGTTTTTTTCAACTTTAATGATTTTTATCAATCCTGTACTGTCACATTATTTCACTGTTTCACTTTACTGAAACAGATTTTTTTGGAGGCAACACTTACTTCATTAGAAATAAAATAGAGAAAAAGACAAAATGGGGAGAGAGAAACTCACAGATACCAGCCTGTTAACTACAACCAAATTTTAGTTCACGGGACCACTACCAGTATGGGTGACGACGGTGTTACCGTACTGATAGTGGGGTACCTATGACCAATTCTGATGACGTCAATCCCCCTGACAATGTGAGATTGGATTGGGGAACAACTATTTCTAAAAATAATATCGTCACTTTGTCTCTTTAGAAAATCTATCTAAATTTTATGATTTTATCGATGCAGATAACACATAAGAATTTATTACTCTTATCATATTTATGCATAGAATGACAAATATTTAATCTACATCTACACTATATAATAAAAGAAAACACATGAGGGACATATGACATTCTCTCATTAGTTCTCTAATTTTACTAATTAATATAATAAATTCAAATATAATTATATTAATTGATTTGCAAAATCATAATATAAATACATTAATAATCATAGTTGTAACAGAAATCATTAAAAACGGATTTAATGATTTCTGTTATTAATATAAATATTAACCGAATTAAAAATTATTTAAACATTAGTGATTCTTTTTTATATAACATATTTATATGTTATTAACTTTAAATTTAAATCATGTACCTTAAATAAACCTATTTATATAATTTTGATCTTTTATTCTACGTTTAAAACTATGTTTGTTATGATGTTTGACAAATGATTATTAAGTTTTTTATTATTTTGGTCATTGTTGTAGATATTAAATATGCTTAGTAAGTACATACTAATTCTAGATGTTTAAAAGAGTTCAAAAGTCAAATAAGCAAATTAATACACAATGTAATTGGTTAAGGTTTTTTTTGTTAGACTTTCATATTGTTCTAAACAAATAAATAAAGTAAACCAATCAACATTAATCTATTGCTATCATACTAATAAAAGACAACACATGGAATACTAAGAACTTCCTCATAAAGCCTCTGATTTTCTTATTTAAAATAATACATTTATTTTAATTTGTTTCTTTATTTAAAAATAATTATTTTTAATTTTTATTACTTACAACTATAACTATTAATTTAATTATCAAAATTTAGTTCTATATATATATATATATATACACACACACACTATGTCTTTGTAAATTAATTAATATGATTATATTTTAATACAAAATTAGAAATAAATTACTAGACATGATTTGAAAATGTTTATTAACTAATAGAAGTAAATATTATTAAAAAAATATTCATTTTTTTTAAGATAACGTATTTATATGTTATTAAATTTAAATTTAAATCGTGAACGTTAATTAACCTATTTTTTAATATGTAGTCTTTCACTCTAAGTTTAAAACTATATTTCTTATAGTGTTATGAACAAACAAAATAAAACAAATCAATCCACATTAATTAAATATTTGATTAATTAAAACTAAATATGCTTAGCTATTTTCGTATTATAATAGCTTGATATATAAAATACATTTTATATATGAACAATCATTGTTTGAAATTTTCATTGAATGTGTTGTTTCAAGTTATTTCAACAGAGAAATACAATATCCAAGTGGTAACAATTTTTTCATTAGTAATTCGTTTTAGCTTCATTTTCCTGCTATTAAATCACGAAATCCTTTTTTTATAATTACAGTCATATTGAACCAATAAATGGCATTATGTTTAAGGACCTTGATGTTATAAAAAATGATTATACACTCAAGGTTAGAAATATTTTTGGCTTTGCAAGAAACTTGATGTCAAATCCAAATTAACGATACTCAATTGGGATGGTTTAATGGATGAGGAAATATTTTTAAATTAATTTCATTTTTTACATCTTAGCCTAAACAAATTTATCTTATTACTTTTGATTTTTTTTTTGTACCTGCAGTCTACAAGGTAACGACCACAGTATGAAAGATATATAGGTTAAAAAGTTTGGAAATAGTTTTATGTGAATATGAATGTCTTTACAAGAAATTATTTAGGGGCCGATGAATATTTAATATTTTTCGGTTGTAAAGGCAATTTTATTTATTTTAAATATAACATGTAATCTAATTTTTCTTAATTATATTTTTAATTTTAAATGGTTACGTGGGAGGTGCATGGTGATGCATGCTCTCAGTAGGGGATGCAAGCATGACAATGAGGTTGTATCGTTCGCCATGGTCTCAGGAGATGTCAAAGACTTCATTGTTGGGATACGGAAACCATGTCATGCGGTAGACGACGCAAAACCACGTCATCAAACCGGGATGGTTGGGGATGTTGCCCTCTTTGAGCGTGTTTTTTCACTCCCTATTCAAACTGTTAAAAGCATTCCCCCCAGTTGTCGTCTGATGTTTGCTCAAGTGTTAACAGGTGCCTTACGCAAAGTGGTGGCGTCGCCAGGCTCGGTT
This sequence comes from Ambrosia trifida, assembly GCA_028751855.1. Taxonomy (NCBI): domain Eukaryota; kingdom Viridiplantae; phylum Streptophyta; class Magnoliopsida; order Asterales; family Asteraceae; genus Ambrosia; species Ambrosia trifida. The sequence continues at coordinate 44,130,467 of CM054125.1, forward strand.
GACAATTGGGTCCAATTGTTATTGCTTCCGCGGTTAACCCTGAGGGTGGTCAGACCGTCCTCCAGGCAAGAGCGAAGATCAGGGAATAGGAAATCATTGCAGTGTAGTAGCATCATGCAAGCGCTTGCAGTATGGAAAGATGGATCTGGGTTTGCGGTTTTGGTCTCTTCTCTCTTAGATAGCGTGGGAGAGGTTCTGGTACCTAGGGGAGAAGTCAGAAGGGAAGAGGACAATGAAATGGAACCCAATATAAAGCAATTTCTTCGAAAAGTCAGGGATGGGCATTTCACAGCAGCGGTTAAGGTTTTATGCTCCAGTGGGGTTGCCCCTCTATGTGAATCGACCATGAAAGCCCTCATTGATAAACACCTAGTGGTGCCGCCTCCATCCTTTCCTTCTAACCCTATCGCCCAACCCGCTCTATCTGTAGATGGGGATTGTGTGCTTAAATGTATCCGGTCTTTCCCTAAAGGGACGTCTTGTGGCAGGGACGGGATACGGGCCCAACACCTGTTGGATGCTATTGGTGGCGAAGGCTCGGTGTCTTCCTCGGGCTTGCTTGCGGCCAATACTGAAGTCGTTAACTTATGGCTTGGGGGGGCCTGCCCTAAGACACTTGCCGAGTTTGTTGCCTCGGCCCCCCTCACCCCCTTATTGAAGCCAGATAATGGAATTCGGCCTATTGCTGTGGGGGGCATTTGGCGAAGGTTGGTTTCTAAGGTGGAAATGAAAAAGGTTGGGAAAGACATTGCCCAGTACCTGGGGGACTTTCAATTTGGAGTAGGGGTACCAAATGGGGCAGAGGCGGTGCTTCACAGTGCCAACAGGTTCCTCAACTCTTTTCATGCGGATGGGTCATTGGCTCTGCTTACAGTAGACTTCTCCAATGCTTTCAACATGGTTGACCGCACAGCCTTTCTCCAAGAGGTTCACAAGCGGTGTCCGTCTATCTATCCTTGGGTCCAGTTCCTTTATGCCCAGCCTGCTAGGCTGTATGTGGGTAATGATTGTATTGGGGCTACCACCGGAGTGTAGCAGGGAGATCCGTTGGGGCCCCTTCTCTTTGCTCTTGCCTTACACCCCCTTATCATGCGGGTTCAGGAACACTGTAACCTCCCGTTTCATGCTTGGTATTTGGATGATGGGACGATTATAGGTAACGCAACCGCGGTTGCTAAGGCTTTAGATATTATCAACGTGCATAGGCCATCTCTGGGGCTTCATCTGAATATTAAGAAAACAGAGGTCTTTTGGCCGACGTGTGACGGGCTGAAAGTTCAGGACGGGCTTTTCCCGAGAGGGATTGGTAGACCAGAAAATGGGGTTAAGCTACTAGGTGGGGCTGTTAGCCGAGATCCTATCTTTATTGGGGAGTTGGCAGGGCGGCGGGCTACGGTTGCGGTTGACCTTATGAAACTCCTGCCCCGTCTTAGGGATCCCCAAAGTGAACTTCTGCTGCTCAGGTCATGCATGGAGGTCGCTAAGTTACTTTTTGGGTTGCGAACTTGTCAACCCCACTTGATGTTGGATGCGGTATCCCTTTTCGATGATGGCCTCAGGGAGGCTATTGAAGATATAGTGGTGTGTGGTGGCCCTTTCTTCGGGGACCTCCAGTGGCGCCTGGCATCCTTGCCAATGCTTTTAGGTGGTTTGGGCCTCCTTTCAGCTTGAGATGTTGGGGTTTATGCCTTTGTGGCGTCTAGAGCTCAGTCTTGGGAACTTCAGGATCATATCCTTCGAAACAGTGGGGTCATTGGGCTAGACCCGAACTATCAACAGGCGCTCGAATGCTTAAATGTCTATCTCCCGGACTTTGATATTGGCGGTTTTTCTAATAAGGACACCGCCCCTCAAAGCCACAAAAAACTTTGGCGAATGTTCTGTTTAGCAAAACTGCTCAGAGCCTGGGAGAAGTTTTTGAGTTATCCTCCCGCCAAAAGGCGGTGATTGAATGCCTAAAGTGTCCTCATGCTCAGGATTTTTTGACCGTTATCCCGATTGAGGATTTGGGTCAATGCATGTCTGCAGTGGAGTACAGAGCTATACTCAAGTACCGGTTGATGATCCCTATGTACCCAGAAGATGAAACATGCCCTATCTGCCGTAAAGCTTGCATGGATAAATATGGGGAGCACACAATTCATTGCAAAGAGCTCCCTGGGTTCAAATACCGGCATGACTGGGTGAGGGACGTTTTGTGGGATATCCTGAGAAGAGCTGGGATTTCTGCCAAAAAGGAGGCCCCTGTAAATTTTCTCACCGACCCTGCGGAAGGGAGATCCACCCTGCGACCAGCAGATCTGCCTGTCTTTGGTTGGGAGAGGGGGAAACATGCTTGCGTGGACCTCACAGGGGTATCTCCTTTGGTTGGTTTAAGGGAAACATGGTTTGTAGCTGGGCAAGCATCGCGAAAGGCGGAATCGAAGAAAGTAGATAAGCATGCTAAAGCTTGTGCTTTCGTATTTTGTTTTAATGAAATGTTATATTTAATTTCAAAAAAAAAAAATATATATATATATAATATATATAGTTTAAATTGTTAAACCCGTGTATCACACGGGTACATAACCTAGTTTACATTAAACCAAGAAATCATTTTTTTAAAACCAATTTAAATTGGCAACACATATCAAATTGTGCATGACAAATACTTAATTTACATTAGAGAAAGTTTAGTGTAAAAAGTAGTTTAACGTAAGACTATCCGTTGTGGCTAGAGGTGAGCACAACCTTATCCTCTTATATTGCGCCATGTCAGCGCCCAGTTAGTACACGTATGATGACGATGTAAGGACACCCCGACAGAGTTAGTACGTATCCCACTAATAGACTCAAAGTATGTGACCGTCTAGTGTGTGCGACTCGGCTATAGACCAGACTCTACATGCAGTCCTAGTGCACTATAACCATTGGCTCTGATACCAATCTGTCACACCCTCAAATTTCCACATGCAAAGTTTTACCGCGAGGCGCATGACAAACCAGGATCCAAGTCAATGGTCACAATAAACAACACTATATGAAATACGCAAACTCAAAACTTGGTTATCAAACCATTAAAACCATAGCGGAAGCATTTCAAAATTTAGTCAACTACAAAACTGTATTCCAACATGTTAAAAACATTTATTTAAAATATGCTACTAAGCCTAGACGCCAGTGCAGACCCGTGCGCCTAGTCCAACCGATGCTACCTTAGCGACCTGAGAAAAACATGCCAAAAGACGTCAATATATATAATGCTGGTGAGTTCACAGGTTTGTTCAAAATGTTACCAAAATAGTTACCAGAACGTTACCATGTCCATACTATACCAATGTTACCAAGCACGCTAGCTAGGCGTATGTTTTATTACTACTACGATTGGAAAACCATTACTAGACACGTTTAGCAATGTTTAGCAATGTTCAGCCCGAATGTTCAGCATGATACCAATGTTACCAGTTCGAGACAATATGCACCCGCCCGGCCCTCCAAGCCGACGAGTGGGGCAGGTTGCCTAATAGATCTATCCACACTTCCCCCGTTGTCCATCCCCGCACATTCATGGTTTTCCCCCGGGACTTTAAAAGATCGTATAGCAATGCAAAGTTAAAACCATAGTATGACATATGTTACCAAAATAGTTTAGCGCATGTTTTCTCCCCCAAAAGTTAAAGCTGTAAAAGTGGGGCCGTGAACTCACCTTAGATAGCATTCTTCAGTTAATAGTAAAGTGCCAAGCCCTTGATAATCCCACTACCAGAGATCTATCAAAATGTTCACATAAGTGTTCCGACTAATAACCATAAGGTTATCTAGTCCCCGATTGTCTAGATCATAACCAAGTATGTTTTAAACGTGTTTAAGTGTTCAACCGACACACTAGACCGACCCGACATCCCGTTGGTGACCCATTGCCCTAACTAATCAAGTACACATAGATTACACACAAGGTTCAAGCATAAAACACTTAGTTTGTATCAAAAATCTCATTTTTGAATCAAAAGGGTCGAACCAGGCAGATAAATCCACCTTCGCCCCTTTTTAAGCCACATTCGCCCGTTTAATGTCACATTCGACCGTTTGATGCCACGTATGACCGTTTGATCTGGTTCGACCAAACTTTTCCCAGGTTCGACCCTGGGATCTCACATTCGACCACCCGGTTGGTCGAATGAGCCCAGGTTCGACCCTATCAGATAAGTTTCCCTAAAAACGCTTCAAACACATTCGAAACATCGCGAAACATCATCAAACACAGCAGTCAATCATGAATAACTTATCCCTACAAAACCCCATCAATTTTGCCCCAAAACCAGTTTGTTTTAACCCTTTCCCAAAATGGCAAAATTATGGAAATGTCACATCATGCATGGAATTCTTACCCAATTTAGAAACTTTTTGAAATCCTTTCATAATCATCTCAATATGCTCTGTTTAATGTGTTTATGAAAACCCCCAATAGTTTTATTAATAATAATAACATGTAACAATCCTTAGATTTATCAAAAATCCCCAAAATACCCATAATATCACCATCTATCTAATTGTAACCCTAAACAACGATAAACCAACATCAATAGCAACCCTAGATCATGTTTCTATCATAGGTATAGTAGCAAATCATTAAAAAACACATAATATCACATAACACATCATTAACGTATGTTTATTGATATGAAAACCTATGTTTAATGATAAGGTTTAGGTTTAGAAAGATGTTTAAAAGGTTTTTAATCATGAAAACACCCTTAGAACAGATCTGGACATTTAGGGTTAGATGAAAACGAATTAAAATGCCTTAGAAAGGGTTTAGGATCAAGAACACACCTTGGATTCTTGATTAGATGTTGTTGATGGGTTAGATTATGAAAAACCAGAGCAAAACTCCTTCCTCAGTGTTAAAAATCGTTTGAGAGTGTTTAGAGACGGCTAGGGTTTGTGAAATGGTGAAAAATGACAAAGTTTGGTATTTATACTAGGCCACATTCGACCCCTGTCTCTGGTCGAATGTAACCTCCTTCGACCCTTTCACAGGGTCGAATGTACCCTGACTTGGTCGAATGGAATTCTTTCAATTCCATATCCCAGGTTCGCCCTTTTGCTAAAGGTCGAACCAAGGCAAATTTCCAGGTTCGCCCACTCGAAGTGGTCGAACCAGGGCTTATGTTTTTCTAGTTTTCCAGTTTGTCGTGTTTAACGCATTTTAACGCACCTTAACCTATGAGCATGCAACCTTAGTCTATGTTTAACATATTTAGGCACGTATGATTACCTGTACATCGTTTAAACACGTCTTTGCATATAATCCACCACACGATAATTAATCAACACATACACTTAATTAGTTCATGTAATTTCACCAACAACGGGACCCGGTACTAGTGTATTCCCAAAACGACTCCCAATGATCCTCCAGATCATTGAACCCTGGACAATCCTAAATTAACCCGACTCAACTAACCTAGTTAAGTCCGCTTATAAATGTTTCCCGCTAAGATAGACTTAGATGTTACTAAAATGTTTAAGCCAAATATGCCGGGTGTCACATCATCCTCACGTTGAAAGAATTTTCGTCCCGAAAATTGCACGAAGCCCAAAAATGACAGAGACGGAAAGAATGAAACGAAAATAAAATTTACCGGATGTCACATCATCCCTACGTTGAAAGGATTCTCGACCCGAGATTCATTCCGCTTCAGCAGTAACATGCCTCGATTCGAATGCGCGTTTCGGAAAAAGATGGGAATACTTAGCTTTCATCTGATCCTCCCGTTTCCACGTGAACTCCGATCCACGGTTCGAGTTCCAACGAACTTTGACGATGCGTATTTTACTCCGACGAAGGCTACGAATCTTGTAGTCGAGGATCTCGACAGGTTCCTCCACAATGCGAAGACGATCATCAACCTTGATCTCTTCTAGTGGTACAATGAGAGATTCATCAGCCAAACACTTCCTCAAGTTAGACACATGGAAAACGTTGTGAACACTACCGAGCTCCGCCGGTAAGTCAAGTCTGTATGCCACCGGCCCAATCCATTCTAGGATTGCGAACGGTCCGACATAACGAGGGTTAAGCTTGCCACGCTTTCCAAAGCGTATGACGCCCTTCCATGGCAAAACTTTCAGAAGTACCCTGTCCCCAACCTGGAACTCCAAAGGTTTGCAACAGCGATCGGCATAACTCTTCTGACGATCCCGCGCAACAGCCAAACGGTTACAAATTTGTACGATTTTCTCCGAAGTTTCGTACACAAGTTCCGGACCAGTGAGCTGGCTCTCGCCCACCTCGGCCCAACAAAGAGGTGATCGACATTTCCGTCCGTAGAGAGCCTCGAACGGAGCTACCTTGATACTAGAGTGATAGCTGTTGTTGTAGGAGAACTCCACCAACGGTAGGTGAATCTCCCAACTCTTGCCAAAATTGATAACACATGCCCGAAGCATGTCTTCCAAGGTTTGAATTGTCCGCTCACTCTGTCCATCAGTTTGCGGATGATATGCCGTACTCATATCCAACTGAGTACCCAAAGCCTTGTGTAGAGCCTTCCAGAAATGCGAAGCAAAACGAGAATCACGATCAGAAATAATAGAAATGGGCACCCCATGCCGAGTAACCACCTCCTTAAGGTAAAGTCGAGCCAACCGCTCGAGTCCATCGGTTTCCTTAATAGGTATGAAACGTGCTGATTTTGTCAACCTGTCAACAATCACCCAGATCATATCATAACCACTTGGTGATCTTGGTAGTTTGGTGACAAAATCCATCGTGATTCGCTCCCACTTCCATTCTGGAACCTCTGGTTGTTGCAAGAGACCCGACGCCCTCTGATACTCCACCTTGACTTTAGCACAAGTCAAGCATTTGCTGACATATGAAGCTATATCAGCCTTCATGTTTGGCCACCAATAAAGTATCTTCAAATCCTGATACATCTTATCGGAGCCAGGGTGAATAGAATATCGGGATTTGTGAGCTTTATCCAAGACAAGCTCGCGTAATCCCCCGAACAAGGGAACCCAAACACGTCGTGCAAAATAGTGTAAGCCATCGGTCCTGAGTTCAAGATGCTTGTCCGCACTGTGCATGGTTTCAGCTTTAAGGTTCTCCTCCTTCAAAGCTTCCAACTGTGCAGAACGGATTTGGTCAGGCAATGAGGAATGAATGGTGAGCTGTAAGGCTCGAACACGACGAGGATTCACAGACTCCTTCCTACTCAAGGCGTCCGCCACAACGTTCGCCTTGCCAGGATGGTATTTGATAGCACAGTCATAATCGTTCAGGAGTTCAACCCAGCGATGCTGCCGCATGTTCAACACCTTCTGGTCGAAAATATGCTGGAGACTCTTGTGATCGGTGTATACTTCACACTTGGTACCGTACAAGTAATGTCTCCAGATTTTCAACGCAAAGATCACCGCACCTAGTTCCAAGTCATGAGTAGTGTAGTTCTTCTCATGAACCTTGAGTTGACGAGAAGCATAAGCAATAGCCTTCCCGCGCTGCATCAACACACAACCGAGACCACGAATAGAAGCGTCACAGTACACAACGAAGTCATCTGTACCCTCAGGTAATGATAAGATAGGTGCAGAACAAAGTTTAAGCTTCAGCATCTGAAATGCTGATTCCTGTGGTTCACCCCAGTCAAACTTTCGGTCTTTCTGGGTAAGAGTGGTGAGGGGTTGAGCGATCTTCGAAAATCCCTCAATGAAACGACGATAGTAATCCGCATGACCTAGGAATTGCCGCACCTCAGATGGCGTCTTTGGTGCTTCCTAGTCTTTAATAGCTTCGATCTTAGCTGGATTGACATGAATTCCCAGTTCATTAACCACATGCCCTAGGAATTGAACTTCACGTAACCAAAAATCACACTTTGAGAAATTAGCATACAACTGCTCCTGTCTCAAAAGTTCCAAGACCAACCGTAGGTGTTCCTCATGACCCGTCTTGTTCTTAGAATAAACCAGAATATCGTCAATAAACACGATGACGAACTTATCAAGGTAAGGCTTACAAACGCGGTTCATCAAGTCCATGAACACCGCTGGTGCGTTAGTGAGACCAAAAGGCATGACCAAGAACTCAAAATGGCCATATCGAGTGCGAAAAGCAGTCTTCTGAATGTCAGCTTCCCGGAAGCGCAACTGGTGATAACCGGACCGCAAATCAATCTTCAAGTAGTAACTAGCCCTGGAGCTGGTCAAAGAGATCATCAATGCGAGGGAGAGGATAACGATTCTTGATGGTCACCTTGTTCAGCTCACGATAATCAATACACATGCGAAGACTTCCGTCCTTCTTCTTCACAAACAAAATAGGAGCTCCCCACGGGGAAGAACTCGGTCGGATGAAACCCTTTTCCAAGAGTTCCTGCAACTGGCTGGACAACTCTTGCATCTCGGGAGGTGCAAGACGATACGGAGCCCGGGCAATAGGAGTTGCACCCGGAGTAAGATCAATACCAAACTCAACCTGATGATGGGGAGGAAGACCAGGTAAATCATCAGGAAACACATCGGGAAAATCACGAACCACCGGAATATCCTCGATCTTCTTCTCATCGTCAGTCGAAACGTTAACAAGTGCCAGAATGGCCGAACAACCCTTCCGAAGGTACTTACAGGCTTTCATGCTAGATATGATACTCAGCGGAGTACCACTTTTCTCGCCATGAACCGAAAAAGTTTCTCCATCAGGGGGAGGGATCCGAATGATCTTATCGAAACAAACGATCTCCGCACGATACAACGATAACCAATCCATGCCGACAACGACATCAAAACTACCCAGGGGTACCGGCATAAGGTCAATGGGGAAAGACAAACCCGACAGTTCCAAGCGACATTCCCTAAGGGTGTGCGTCGCTTCGATTTTCTTACCATCAGCCAATTCTATTAAGTACTTAGCCTCTAAAGGTGTGGGTACTATATCTAGCAATTGACTAATGTCCATAGATACGAAACTCTTATCGGCACCAGAATCAAACAAGACAGAAACATAGCGATCATTAAGAAGGAACGTACCGGTAACTGTGTCTGGATCATGCCTAGCCTCTGCAGATCCAATGACGAAAGCACATGTAGTCCTGCCTCCGCCCCCGTTGTTCCCGTTACCGTTCCCGTCCCTTCCATTATCACCCTGCTTCAGCTTAGGACATTCACGCTTGAAGTGTCCCGTGTCACCACAGTTATAGCACCCCTGCTTTCCTGGAGTCCCCTGAGTAGCAGGAGTAGGAGTAGCAGCAGGAGTCTGAGTTGGGGTAAGTGTCACCCTGCAATCCTTAGCATGATGCCCTAACTGATGACACCGATGACAGCGAGCCCGATCACAATTCCCAGAATGGTGATAACCACACTTGTTGCACTTGGGATGCTTCCCAACATACCCTCCCGACTTCTGCCGTGAAGAAGACCCAGTCGAATCAAACTTTTTCGCCGGCTGAGATGGCGCTGGCACGGCACTCTTCCCCACATTATCCCACTTCCTCTTGTTCCCTTCAGAAACCTTCACAGTAGTACCCTTAGGAGGCAAAACACCCTCTGCCACCTTCAAGTTAGTCATCCGATGAGCTGATCGAACGACTTCAGCAAGAGTGGGAAGATTCCCAGCAGCCACCAATCCAGCAATCTCTGGCACTAACCCGGATACATAGTGCTCGATCCTCCTATACTCGGGTGTGTGCAAATCAGGGGACAACACTGCCAGCTCGTTCCTCCTCACAGTGTACTCTTCAATCTCGGACCCGACCATCTTGTAACTCCAGACTTCATGTTCCAGCTTCTGTACCTCCTCCCTCGGACAGTACTCGCTCCTCAACAGTTGCACAAAATCAGCCCAAGGCATAGCAATAGCCTCCCCCAATCCAATGTTCTGGGCAGTAGCATTCCACCACGACAATGCAGGCCCCTCGAATCTTGCGGTAGCATACATAACCCGGTACCCAGCGGGACATTTACACATGACGAACACAGATTCAACCTTCTCTAGCCATCGGAGCAGTCCCACCGCTCCCTCAGTCCCGACGAAGTTATGGGGCTGACAGTCTCAAAACTTCTTATAAGAGCACTGAGGTGGAGGTGGATTGGCAGCGATACCTGAAACACGATACACGAATAAAATACAAGCGAAAGAACATGACACCCAAGAATGAGGCAAAGTAGACAGAAATCAACTCACCACCCGTGGCATTAATCCCAGCCTGGAAATTAGCCATAGCTATGTTCACTTGCTGCTGTAGCAAGTTATTCAGCTCAGCTTGGGTCATGTTGATGTTACCACGACCACCGTCGCCACCACGACCACCGCCGCCACCACGACGTCCACCACCACGAGCACCAGACATGATCTAACAAATCAAGAAATCGAGGGATTTAGATTCACCTCTAGTGTCAATCACTAGAAATTTACGAGAGGTAACCTAGAGACAAACTCAGGACTGTACATCTAAACTTAAAGTCCACCGGGATTTTCATGCATTTTAGTTTATTATTTCGTGTGCACCCGAAATGATAAACTGCTCTACATGGTCCTCCAAATGTACTCCTAGTCCAGACTCCGGTCACCGAATGTCATCGCCTAGTAACGTGTTACGATAGGTGCAAGTTAAGAAAGCATGTGTGTGCAAGAGTCAGCAAATCAGCCTCTCCTTCTTCAATCCCGAAGAAGAAGACAAGAGTAGGTAAGAACCAAATAAAAGCGGATGATGTAACAAAGAAGTATGATGATGATGTAAGGACACCCCGACAGAGTTAGTACGTATCCCACTAATAGACTCAAAGTATGTGACCGTCTAGTGTGTGCGACTCGGCAATAGACCAGACTCTACATGCAGTCCTAGTTCACTATAACCATTGGCTCTAATACCAATCTTTCACACCCTCAAATTTCCACTTGCGGAGTTTTACCGCGAGGCGCATGACAAACCAGGATCCAAGTCAACGGTCACAATAAACAACACTATATGAAATAAGCAAACTCAAAACTTGGTTATCAAACCATTAAAACCATAGCGGAAGCATTTCAAAATTTAGTCAACTACAAAACTGTATTCCAACATGTTCAAAACATTTATTTAAAATATGCTACTAAGCCTAGACGCCAGTGCAGACCCGTGCGCCTAGTCCAACCGATGCTACCTTAGCGACCTGAGAAAAACATGCCAAAAGACGTCAACATATATAATGCTGGTGAGTTCACAGGTTTGTTCAAAATGTTACCAAAATAGTTACCAGAACGTTACCATGTCCATACTATACCAATGTTACCAAGTACGCTAGCTAGGCGTATGTTTTATTACTACTACGATTGGAAAACCATTACTAGACACGTTTAGCAATGTTTAGCAATGTTCAACCCGAATGTTCAGCATGATACCAATGTTACCGGTTCGAGACAATATGCACCCGCCCGACCCTCCAAGCCGACGAGTGGGGCAGGTTGCCCAATAGATCTATCCATACTTCCCCCGTTGTGCATCCCCGCACATTCATGGTTTTCCCCTAGGACTTTAAAAGATCGTATAGCAATGCAAAGTTAAAACCATAGTATGACATATGTTACCAAAATAGTTTAGCGCATGTTTTCTCCCCCAAAAGTTAAAGCTGTAAAAGTGGGGCCGTGAACTCACCTTAGATAGCGTTCTTCAGTTAATAGTAAAGTGCCAAGCCCTTGATAATCCCACTACCAGAGATCTATCAAAATGTTCACATAAGTGTTCCGACTAATAACCATAAGGTTATCTAGTCCCCGATTGTCCAGATCGTAACCAAGTATGTTTTAAAACGTGTTTAAGTGTTCAACCGACACACTAGACCGACCCGACATCCCGTTGGTGACCCATTACCCTAACTAATCAAGTACACATAGATTACACACAAGGTTCAAGCATAAAAAACTTAGTTTGTATCAAAAATCTCATTTTTGAATCAAAAGGGTCGAACCAGGCAGATAAATCCACCTTCGCCCCTTTTTAAGCCACATTCGCCCGTTTAATGTCACGTTCGACCGTTTGATGCCACTTTCGACCGTTTGATCTGGTTCGACCAAACTTTTCCCAGGTTTGACCCTGGGATCTCACATTCGACCACCCGGTTGGTCGAATGAGCCCAGGTTCGACCCTGTCAGATAAGTTTCCCTAAAAACGCTTCAAACACATTCGAAACATCGCGAAACATCATCAAACACAGCAGTCAAGCATGAATAACTTATCCCTACAAAAACCCATCAATTTTCCCCAAAACCAGTTTGTTTTAACCCTTTACCAAAATGGCAAAATTATGGAAATGTCACATCATGCATGGAATTCTTACCCAATTTAGAAACTTTTTGAAATCCTTTCATAATCATCTCAATATGCTTTGTTTAATGTGTTTATGAAAACCCCGAATAGTTTTATTAATAATAATAACATGTAACAATCCTTAGATTTATCAAAAATCCCCAAAATACCCATAATATCACCATCTATCTAATTGTAACCCTAAACAACGATAAACCAACATCAATAGCAACCCTAGATCATGTTTCTATCATAGGTATAGTAGCAAATCATTAAACAACACATAATATCACATAACACATCATTAACGTATGTTTATTGATATGAAAACCTATGTTTAATGATAAGGTTTAGGTTTAGAAAGATGTTTAAAAGGTTTTTAATCATGAAAACACCCTTAGAACAGATCTGGACATTTAGGGTTAGATGAAAACGAATTAAAATGCCTTAGAAAGGGTTTAGGATCAAGAACACACCTTGGATTCTTGATTAGATGTTGTTGATGGGTTAGATTATGAAAAACCAGAGCAAAACTCCTTCCTCAGTGTTAAAAATCGTTTGAGAGTGTTTAGAGACGGCTAGGGTTTGTGAAATGGTGAAAAATGACAAAGTTTGGTATTTATACTAGGCCACATTCGACCCCTGTCTCTGGTCGAATGTAACCTCCTTCGACCCTTTCACAGGGTCGAATGTACCCTGACTTGGTCGAATGGAATTCTTTCAATTCCATATCCCAGGTTCGCCCTTTTGCTAAAGGTCGAACCAAGGCAAATTTCCAGGTTCGCCCACTCGAAGTGGTCGAACCAGGGCTTATGTTTTTCTAGTTTTCCAGTTTGTCGTGTTTAACGCATTTTAACGCACCTTAACATATGAGCATGCAACCTTAGTCTATGTTTAACATATTTAGGCACGTATGATTACCTGTACATCGTTTAAACACGTCTTTGCATATAATCCACCACACGATAATTAATCTACACATACACTTATTTAGTACATGTAATTTCACCAACAACGGGACCCGGTACTAGTGTATTCCCAAAATGACTCCCAATGATCCTCCAGATCATTGAACCCTGGACAATCCTAAATTAACCCGACTCAACTAACCTAGTTAAGTCCGCTTATAAATGTTTCTCGCTAAGATAGACTTAGATGTTACTAAATTGTTTAAGCCAAATATGCCGGGTGTCACATCATCCTCACGTTGAAAGAATTTTCGTCCCGAAAATTGCACGAAGCCCAAAAATGACAGAGACGGAAAGAATGAAACGAAAATAAAATTTACCGGATGTCACATCATCCCTACGTTGAAAGGAATCTCGACCCGAGATTCATTCCGCTTCAGCAGTAACATGCCTCGATTCGAATGCGCGTTTCGGAAAAAGATGGGGATGCTTAGCTTTCATCTGATCCTCCCGTTTCCACGTGAACTCCGGTCCATGGTTCGAGTTCTAACGAACTTTGACGATACGGATTTTACTCCGACGAAGGCTACGAATCATGTAGTCGGGGATCTCGACAGGTTCCTCCACAATGCGAAGACGATCATGAACCTTGATCTCTTCTAGTGGTACAATGAGAGATTCATCAGCCAAACACTTCCTCAAGTTAAACACATGGAAGACGTTGTGAACACTACCGAGCTCCGCCGGTAAGTCAAGTCTGTATGCCACCGGCCCAATCCGTTCCAGGATTGCGAATGGTCCGACATAACGAGGGTTATGCTTGCCACGCTTTCCAAAGCGTATGACGCCCTTCCATGGTAAAACTTTCAGAAGTACCATGTCCCCAACCTGGAACTCCAAAGGTTTGCGACGGCGATCGGCATAACTCTTTTGACGATCCCGCGCAGCAGCCAAACGGTTACAAATTTGTACGATTTTCTCCGAAGTTTCGTACACAAGTTCCGGACCAGTGAGCTGGCTCTCGCCCACCTCGGCCCAACAAAGAGGTGATCAACATTTCTGTCCGTAGAGAGCCTCGAACGGAGCTACCTTGATACTAGAGTGATAGCTGTTGTTATAGGAGAACTCCACCAACGGTAGGTGAATCTCCCAACTCTTGCCAAAATCGATAACACATGCGTGAAGCATGTCTTCCAAGGTTTGAATTATCCGCTCACTCTGTCCATCAGTTTGCGGATGATATGCCGTACTCATATCCAACTGAGTACCTGTACTCATATTTAGGCACGCATGATTACCTGTACATCGTTTAAACACGTCTTTGCATATAATCCAACACACGATAATTAATCTACACATACACTTAATTAGTTCATGTAATTTCACCAACAACGGGACCCGGTACTAGTGTATTCCCAAAACGACTCCCAATGATCCTCCAGATCATTGAACCCTGGACAATCCTAAATTGACCCGACTCAACTAACCTAGTTAAGTCCGTTTATAAATGTTTCCCGCTAAGGTAGACTTAGATGTTACTAAAATGATTAAGCCAAATATGCTGGGTGTCACACTCAACCCCGTCGATAAATTTATCGAATATAGGTGATTGGTCAAAACATTTAAATCGTTATTTGACCCGAAAACTCCAAAAAAAAGCATGCCAAAACCAAAGATCATGCGAGGCAACCGTTTCAAGTATGACACTCGGCCCAGAATGATCACCCCGATGAAACTGACCTCGCCAGGCTGTAGGACACATAGCCCAACCAACATGCGTACAATCAAGACTACCAAGCATGCCAGGAAAGCCATGTTTCTCACCATGAACCTCGTATATGCGTTGGATATCATACATGGTTGGTTTACGCAAATACCATCGTGAGTAAATAGATATGATCCCTACACAAAAATATAAATATATGTACATATTTTAAAACGACGTATGATAATAAAAGTGTAAAAAAAAATGTGACTAAACTAGTAAATAGAGATATACCTTGACAAAAATAATGAACAGAGTCGCGCGCAACTTTTTTGGACATGGCAATATACTCGTCCATTGCGTCTGATGCAATCCCGTAGGCTAGCTGTCGAATGGCGGCCGTACATTTTTGTAGGGAGGTGAACCCGAGTCGGCCCCTTGCGTCTACTCTTTGTTGAAAAAAAGGATAACGCTCCGACAAATCATTTAATATATGCATGAATAATTGTCTACTCATTCGAAAGCGTCGCCTAAAATGATCTTCAGTATACACAGGATCCGGGCTTAAGTAGTGACGGTACAAGGTATCGTTTGCTCCCTCTCTGTCACGGTCAAGGGCTGGCTGTCGGGTTAGCACCGGATTCCTTTTTCTTCGAGACCGTGCTATGAGGTAGTCAATCGTTATCCTACCCACTTCCATAAACAACTCGTCTTCTTCGGACGAGTCGGACGAAGACAAATCATTCCATTGCAAAGCCATTTTGTAGTCGAGAGAAAGAATTTTTTTTTGATGGTTTGTGTGATTTGAGAGTTGAAAATATGTAGGTTGCCAAAAATAGGGAGTTGGCTGCCAACGGTCGGCAGCCAACGGCTCTTTTTGACCCGCTACCACATGCGGGTGTGGTAGCTTTGTCTAGCTTGCGAGCATGATAGCTTAAGGATGTTATGGTCCAAGCTATCCACATGTACCAAATTGTGGCTCGCGGCTGCTCGCTCGCGGGCCACAGCGGATAGTCTAAAATGTATAAGAAATATTTTAGCTTTTGATCAATATAAATCAATGGATAAGATTAAAAGGGGAAAAATATATGTTAGTTTCTAAAAGAGGAGGAGAATGGCAAAATAGGTATAACCCACAATGGTTGAGTTCCACCCCCATTTTTTTAACGTCCATAACTTTTTCAACGATATTATTTAAAAAAAACACACCATAAAAACAAGCATTTTGTTCTCTTTCATTTGCATACCATATTGTTATACTTAATTTGTTTTTTGCTGGGTTGATATTACTTGCGTCTAAATGTAAAACTTGATATTATTACTTGCGTTTAATCATTATGACTTGCACTTGATGAAAACCACCAGCATTGACCTAATCTTTTGGATGTGTAAACCTTTTGGAAGCTTCTATGTTGAAGATACATGGATCTAAACTAATACAGCTTCAAGAAAATTATGGAGTCATATGCTTCTTTCTGTTTCTGGAACACATGTTTATTTGTTTATGTTATATTTCAACAGTCGTAACTTCCAATATGTTTTGTCATTAGATTCTTAATATCAGTTAATAATCTTTAGACTCGGCTTGTTTGTTAAATGATCATTAAGCCTCAACTTCGTTTAAACTCGCCTCGATTCAAAAAGCCCTCCTAATTCACCTCTTATTTACTCCCATCTATAAAGAATAATAACTTGCATTTAAACGATAATAAACAATAAAAACTTGCGTCTAAATGTAAAAACTTGATATTACTTACTTTGCGTTTTAGCATGCATAACTTGTGTTTTATCATTTATAACTTGCGTTTGATCAGGTCGTTTTACCAGGTCGTCTTATCAGGTATATCTTGCTTTTCTAAAACGCAAATATACCCTCAATAAAACACAAGTTATCAACCCAACAATTTTTTTAAAAGTATAGCAATATGGTATGGAAATGAAAGAGGACGAAAAGCTTGTTTTTATGGTGTAATTTTTTTTTAAAACAATGTCGTATAAAAAAGTTATGGCCGTTTAAAAAATGGAGGTGAAAGTTGAAAAAAGTCCACAATTATGGTTATAAACAATAATACCTTTTTTTTTGCTAGGGACATGTTACGCTTCTCACCATAAGCTAATTTTTACGTTAGCCTCTACATTAAACCAAGGAATCAATTTTTTTAAAACCAATTTGGCCGGTATTATCGGCTGAATAAGCTAGAATAGACATAAGCGATAGAACCTAGCCTAATTAGCGTACCAGTTTAGTTTCAAATCGTAGGAAAATCCAGTATTACTAGTTCATGTTCAACTTTAAGTTTTAGTTTTTTTGAGTGAATTGCTTGGTTGGTCCCTATGCTTTCCAGATCTCGCACTTTTGATCTCTAGACTTCATTATTTACAAATTTGGTCCTAAAAGTTTACAATTTGTACTCATGTGATCCCATTAGTTGGAATTTGTAACTATAGTGGTCCTTACCAACTAACGTCGTTAAAAATTTCAGTTAAGTTCTATAAAATGTCAAAACTCTCCCTTAATATTTAAATAGATAAATAATTAAATAAAACATATGGGTCCACCTACACCCCCACCCTTCCTTCTTGATATCCATCACACCTGCACCTCATCCTTCCTTCTTCATATCCAACACCACCCATCGACCAACCCACCACATTCTTCACCCCACCCGTAACCGATCAAACCACTCACCACCTATCGGCGCCACCCGACACCCTATATTGAGCAGGTCAGATTCAAAAGATGGAACATTATAGAGATTGAACTCTGCAAATTTCCAAATTCAGAAGGTACATTCGAGTATCGCTGATAATGTTTGACACCCGTCACTGTACTTTCGAGTGGGGCCGACGATTGGAGGTAGTGCTATTGTGAGGGTGGAGGTTGAGAGTGGTGGTTAGGGTTTCGGTTAGTGGAACCAACAGAAGATTGTGGTGGTCGGAGTGGTGAGGTGTGGCAGTGGGAAGGGTGGAGGAGTACGGTGGTGAGGTGAACAGTGGTGACGGGATGAGAGGTGTGGAGTAGGAGATGATGTTTGGTTGTGTGGGGTGGTAGGTGGATGGTAGTGATGGTGGTGGTGGTGTGAGTAGATTTATTATTGTTTTATTGAGTGAGGGTAGATTTGTCATTTTACATGAATTTAACTGAAATTTTTAACGGCGTTAGTTGGTAAGGACCACTTTAGTTACAAATTCCAACTAATGGGATCACACGAGTACAAGTTGTAAACCTTTAGGACCAAGTTTGTAAATACTGAAGTCTAGGGATCAAGAGTGCGAGATCTAGAAAGCACAGGGACCAACCAAACAATTCAATCTTTTTTTTATTCTATCGCAATTTACCTTTAAGATAATTTTTGGGTTAATGTTTTTCTAGACTCAAATAGAGCACTTAATGCATTCTACACTCAGTTAATGCCATAAACCTGAATCATCTTTATCTATACTATATTATGATGCATGAGCTAAGGGTAATTTAAGATACCTAAAAGTTATGAACTTTTTTTTTTTCATTAATAACCTTAAAATTGGGGTAAAATAGTCATTCAAACACTTTACATTTTAATACCTCCATCTAAATTACACTTTAATTCTCCCATCTTTAACCAAATTGTAGATAATTAATTAGTAGGTACACTTTACGCGGTATATGAAAAACCAATTATCTCACAATTTTTTAACAACCATAACTTTTCTATACATTAATATTTTCTTAAAAAAATTCACAATAAAATCAAGTGTTTTATTCTCTTTAATATTAGTATAGCATTTCTATAGTTTTTCTTTAAAGTTGGATATGTTATGTGATTAAAATATTTAGGGGTGAGCAATAATTGAATCGTTAATCGAAAACAGATGAACTCAAACCAAATTAACTAAATCGAAACAAACTGTAATATTTTAAAGTTTATAACATAGATAGAATGGTAATTTTACATAGATTTTTAAGAGGTAGAAAGTTTAAAGCATATTTATTAGGATTGTAGAATGGTATTTTTACATAGATTTTGAAAGAGAGAAACTTTAAAGCAGTATACACAAAATTCAAAAGGTTGATGGAGGTTGTTTAAGCGCCAATTTCAATTGTTCAAATTTTTAATTCCACTAATCTATCTTTTCCACCTTTTTAGTTGCACGCAACCTTTTCGATCGGGATTTCAACCCCACACATACACTCCATAAAGCACCAATCATAATGATTATAATCCTCTTGTTAAAACTTCTTAGTATCCCTAAATTAGATGTGGTTGACTGTTTTATTGTTAGAAATTATTGTCGATTGTTTTTATTTAGGGTTCTTGTGGTTTAATTTTGTTTTGGGGGTTTTAATTCCGTTCTGATTTTTGTAAGAAATTTTGCTGACATGAATCAGAACTTTGACTACAGTTGACCCGCCTTGTTACATATAATGTTTTCCTGAATGTGTTATCAATGAACTCTTATGTATGTATTTTGTCGGTCTTCTCATGTAACTCGACATCTAATTTATAGTAGTAAAAAACAATTAAAATAAAAAATCACCAATAAATTAAATTTAAATGCCCTCGCAATTGGTTCGTTGTTTCCCAGAACTTTCTTGAGTCAACAAACTTTGAAGGGTATACTAACCAGACCAAGTCCTTGTATGGAACAACACATGCTGCTGAAAAATCATTGGCTCCATCATTCAGGTTTGAACCTACACATAATTAGAGTTAATTACCCGAATGGTCCCTGTGGTTTTCAAGAATAACACGGATGCCCCCGAATAACACGTATGGTCCTGGAGGTTAATACTTTTGCACTCGGATGGTCCCTAAGTCAAACGGCCGTCCATTTCAGACGTTAAGTTCCCTCACATGCCTGTCATGTGAGGGTAATATTGTCATTTTACTTGGATTTAGAGTTAAAAACATAAACCTTCCCCCATTTCCCTCATAAATAACCACCAGATCATCATCTTCCTCCCTCACCTTCTTCTTCACTCCAACCTTCGATCAATGGCTGCCTGTTCTGAGAATCCGGTTTAAAGCCAAATTCACGGATCGATTAAGCGAAAACAACTCGGTTTCAGACGGGAGATTCGAGACGAGACAGAAATATACGATAACAAAGTCATCACAGATTCGTATTACATCAGAAACGGTTACAGACACTGTCATCAGTAGGATAAACATCTATCTCGGGGCCGGGGGAGGTCGGGCATGACCTCCCCCTTGAGAGTATTCAAAGCATAAACTCAAATCTACAAATGAAAACCAACACATGAGATTGCTATTTATAGTCCAAAACCATAAGCCACCTTCGCCCATTTAAGGAGGTCGAATGTGGAACTTTTCCACATTCGCACCATCACAAATGGTCGAATCTAGCTTAGATTTTGGTCTATATTTACAAATGCATCAGATCCATATAATGCCCTTATGGATCACCACAATCTCATGTAATACAATACACGACTCAACCCTAGTCTATTCGACAGTGAAGTCCACATAATAGTGCATCAACAATCTCCCCCTTGGACGTTGCTGGCGAATCCACAAATCTCTTGCACATCAACAGTCAAAATCACAGGTCTCCCCCTCAATACATGCACTATTGCATTGAGTAGAAATACAATATCCTTCGTGAACCGACCAAGTAATGCACTACGGACCCTCAGCATCAATACGCAGGAAGTCAGCTAGACCACGTATATCATTTGCGAACTCAACGAGCCGCTGAATTACAACCAGATCACCTAGTTACGCCAATGTAAAGTTGACAAAGTAATGCACTGCAGTCTCGTAGCATCAGTACCCAGGATTTTCATCTTGACCAAGTACATCACACGCAATCCAACTAGCCTGATAAGACCCCTACTAGAAGGATTCCATACTGACCGATCAGATATTCAACGTAACACGTAGGTACTACCACTAATTCACATCTCATATCTGCACTTAACCTTTGCATCACCCTTCACACCAACTGGAGAAGTCTAACTGTCAGTACCCAATTAAACATCTCAAATGTGACTATGTGCAAAACAATCCACTCGGACACATGTACTTCTATGAAATTCTTCATCTGTGCTGACTGTGATTGCATTAACACATTCTTCTCTTTAAATGTTCTTGAGTAACTTCATCTGTTCGACAGAATACTAGCCGTAGACGAGTGAATCAAGCAATCAGAAGTTTTCAGCAGGAACTACCGGTACAATTGTGGACTTGAAATGCTTCAGAAACTGAAGTTTTCTATAGGGCCAACAATAACCACCAACAGCTCTTGAAATTCTTCAGGACTGTAACCTTGAAACTTTCGTTGAATCTACGTGCCACATGACTTCTACTAGGATCCCTCATTACTTTTGGAACATTGAGATCTCAATCTTGATATACTTGTACATAACAACTTTGTTTGAACAAGTTCCTTCAATCACACTGGAACTGGGTTGACTGTTCTTCATCTTGCGGAATAAAATCTGTCTATTTTCTGGCCCATAATAGTCATTTGAATCTGATTATCATAATGTTGATTCTCATGACTACCCCACAATAAAACGTTTCATCATCATCATTTCTTCAACAATTTAAAATACCATTTTTTCATTCTATATGTCGAGGGGGCGAAGGTGGAAATAAAGCTACGTTCGACCGTTTAGTAAGGTCGAATGTACCATGATTGGTTGAAATTCCACATTCGCCCAGTAGTGAGGTTCGAATGTGGAAAGTTTCCAGGTTCGACTTGTCGTAAGGTTCGAATGTGGAAAATTTCTAGGTTCGTCCTCAAAATCCTACGTTCGACCGAATACACTCCACGTTCGACCTCTCGTAGTCACAAATCTTCTGCACATTCGACCACTTGCAGAAAAACGTGTTCTTCTTTAATATTTTCTGCAAATCAGCTGATAAACACTCTGATTGTTCGAATTTGATGATAAAACTTGTACAGAAAGGTGCAGAAATGAAAACCTAACCCTCGAATTCACAAAAACATGGTGAAATCACATGATTTTGGGTTCAATTAAGAATCTAGGGTTTCTAGGGTTTCAACCTTTCAATCAAGAACTGAATTTTAACGTCTGAAATCATGAAAACGAGCTGTGATTGATTCAAACGACTGTTAGATCGTTCAAATCGGTACCATCGCTCTGATACCAGTTGAGAATCCGGTTAAAAACCAAATTCACGGATCGATTAAGCGAAAACAACTCGGTTTCAGACGGGAGATTCGAGACGAGACAGAAATATACGATAACAAAGTCATCACAGATTCGTATTACATCAGAAACGGTTACAGACACTGTCATCAGTAGGATAAACATCTATCTCGGGGCCGGGGGAGGTCGGGCATGACCTCCCCCTTGAGAGCATTCAAAGCATAAACTCAAATCTACAAATGAAAACCAACACATGAGATTGCTATTTATAGTCCAAAACCATAAGCTACCTTCGCCCATTTAATGAGGTCGAATGTGGAACTTTTCCACATTCGCACCATCACAAACGGTCGAATCTAGCTTAGATTTTGGTCTATATTTACAAATGCATCAGATCCATATAATGCCCTTATGGATCACCACAATCTCATGTAATACAATACACGACTCAACCCTAGTCTATTCGACAGTGACGTCCACATAATAGTGCATCAACAATGTGGTCAGCTTGCAATTGTTCGAACTTCTTGGACGGATCTGAACCCAGGACATCGTTTCTTCAGTTGTCCAGATCTGGTAAGGTTTTTAGTTTAGCAAATCACCTTTAATTTTTGGTTTTAATGTTGGATGTTGGTTTTAATGGTGCAGAGGGACAACTGTGACCGTCGAGCATTTGTTGGTTGGCTTGACCCACCGATGTGCCCTCGTGCTGTGCATGTAATACCTGGCCTTTTGAGATGAACAAACAGAATTGAGCAGGAAAGGGATGAATTGAAAGCCAAAAATCGAAGTAAGGACATGATGATCTTCATGCTTTTGATAATATTAGGGCTACTGTTTGCAAAGTCTATGTAATGGGTAGCTTAAGGGTACTTTCAGCTTAGTGTCTAGATCTATGTATAATGTATGAAATGTCTAATGTATGTCCAAATATATGTAGATTGGACAAGTTTTGTAATGAATGAAAGATTATGTTGTTTGGACTAGTTTTGTGCATTTAGTTTGTGCAGTTATGAAGTCACCTACCAATGAACTCACCTAGCAATGAATTAATGAAGTCACATTAACATTCAACCACCAATGCACCTACCAATGTGTAATGGGTCAAACAAAATAAATGACCAAAACTGCAAACAAAACTGACCAAGATATATGACCCAAACTGAGTGACCAAAACTGACAATGGGTCAAAAATAACATAACAACCATAAAGTGTATTCAAATGACCAAAATAAATCACCAAAATAATCGACCAAAACTGCTAATGGGTCAACATAACATAACAACCATTACCATTACATAAGCATCATCAAAATGTCATAGAAAAGTTACCTAATTACCATTACATAAACTGCTAATGGGTCAACATAACATAACAACCATAAAGTCTAAAAAACATCACCAAAAGGTGGCTAACATAACAGCAACAAAGTTTAACATAAGTAGACACATAATACAACCATAATTGACCAAATCCAAGAACACCTAAGCAGCTACCCCTTCCCCACCTGCAGTACCATCACCTTCATCAGCAACCACTTTTGCTTTTTTCTTCTTCTTGCATGTTCTGGAATTGTGCCCCTTTCCTTTGCAAAGCCCACACTTGACAGCTTTTCCCTTCCTGCTAAGCTTCCCATCTTTCTGCATTTGCTCCTGCACTGTTGGCTGATCTTGTGTTCCCCTCTTTTCTAACTGATCCTGCAACTCCACCTGGTCCTTTCTCCTTTTCTTTTTGGGTCTACCAATTGGATTACGATGCAATGGTGGAGTCAAGGTTGTGGGACACTGGGAATTTGGCCACATATTAACACCATTTGTTGGACCAATGGTGTAGGAGTATACTTTTTTCCATGTTTCCAACCAGTAACATCTATTAACCCATGAATATGGTAACCCAACATCCTGTCCATTTAATGCCATGTCCCAAATAACAGCCACAGCATGCTTACAGGGGATTCCTGTCAATTCCCATCTCCTACAACTACAATCCTTCTTATCAACCTCAACAACATATTGTTCCCTAGACTGGCCACTTACCTGATACTTGTTACCACCATTCCACTTGACAGTGCATTGTGTTGCATCCTCTTTGTTTTCTTCCAGGATTAGTGTTGCCCTAGGAGTTAGTGGCCCTCTACAATTTTGTTGACACCTAATCACATTCACAATTCTCTTCATTAAGTACTCCCTCAAATATTCCAAGCAAGATATGATTGGTTTCTCTCTCCCATCCACTGTCTTTGAGTTTAGAGATTCACAGAGATTGTTAAGTAGAACATCTGTCTGTGCTCTACCTATTAAAACCA
This sequence comes from Ambrosia trifida, assembly GCA_028751855.1. Taxonomy (NCBI): domain Eukaryota; kingdom Viridiplantae; phylum Streptophyta; class Magnoliopsida; order Asterales; family Asteraceae; genus Ambrosia; species Ambrosia trifida. The sequence goes on from CM054125.1 coordinate 44,154,775, forward strand.
GAAACAAGCAGTTATTAAACTGTGACATAAACATTGCAATGTTATTAAGCAGTTATTAAACTGTGACAAAAACATTACAAACAGTTAATACTTGTGAATTGAGACCTGCTCCAATGTTGTGGTGGTATGGCTGCCAATCATTTATAAGCTTCTTTATTGAATCTCTTCAACTCTTCCATTCTTTTTTTAAAGTAAGGAACTATGTAACAAACAATTAACAATTATACAATTAAACAGTTATCTAACCTTATACACAGTGTAAACATTAAAGTGTTCATACCAGTAGTTGATGTTGCACAATTCCACAAACACTCTTTGTAACCTTTCCCTCTCCATTTAAGCTTCATATTCTGATGGATGTGCCTGAGGCAGAACCTATGTTCTGCAGTAGGAAACACATCTGCAACAGCTGGTATGAGCCCCTATTACAAAGCAACAAACAAAAGTCAACAATATTGTTTATAGTATATTAAATAGACTGAGATGTTCATACTAACCTTTTGCCTGTCTGAAATGAATGTAAACCTTGATTCTTGAGTTAAATCAAGATCATCTTGTAAACATACCACAAACCATGTCCATGAATCCTTGTTCTCTGCTTCTGCAACTGCATAGGTCACAGGATAAATCCCATTGTTTGGATCTAACCCAACAGCAGTTAACACCTGGCCTTGGTATGGACCCTTCATGAATGCTCCATCTAACCCAATTAAATCTCTACCACATTTTTTAAAACCTTCCTTCAATGGACCTAAACATACATATATCATTTTGAAAATCCTAGTTGGTGAATCAGGGTTGGGTTCAGATTCAACAGAAATCTTAACAGTTGTTCCTGGGTTTGCCCTCTGAAGCTCTAACCCATAATCCCTTAATTTAGCATATTGTTCCCTATTATCCCCCTTAATTTGCTTTTCTGCCTTAACCTTTGCTCTAAAAGCTTTCATTCTTGTAACCCTTAACTGATACTTCCTGGCTAACTCATCTTGAATGCTTTTGATAGTAACTTTTGGATTTGAGGCAACTTGATTAACTAACCATTGTTCATTAGCCATAAACTTGGATGTGAAATAAAGATTCTTTCTTGATTGGAGACAATGGTGCTCAGGGTGGTATGTTACCACTGACCAAGTCTCCTCATTTTTATTGGCCTTGGAAATGTACAATTGCCATGGACAAGTGGCAGAATGTAATCTACTTTTCCTTTTTTATGACCACTTAATGCATTATTGTCTACCTCTTGTGCCCCACCAAAAGATTCTCCAGATTTGGGCCCAACATTTTTTGACCTACTACTGGGCCCAACACTAGCTTGTCCAGCCTTTGACCCACCAGATTTGGGCCCAACACCAGCTTGTCCAGAACCTTCATCAACATTACCATGTTCAGTAGCAGGGAATTCTTTGGAAAAGTCAATATCATCAAAGGTTACACCATCTGCACAATAACCCTCATTTGCAACCTTAGTTGTATTCCTACCCTCATCTGCAACCCCAGTTGTATTCCTACCCTCATTTGCAACTTCAGTTGTATTCCTACCCTCATCTGCAACCTCAGTTGTATTCCTACCCTCATTTGCAACTTCATTTGTATTCCTAACCTCATCTGCAACCTTAGTTGTATTCCTACCCTCATCTGCAACCTCAGTTGTATTCCTACCCTCATCTGCAGCCTTATTTGCATTCCCATATTCAAGCAACAATCTTCTCCTAGGGACTAACTTTTTTCTTGTATTCCTGTTACTAATAGAACCACCCTCATCTGGTAATTCCTCAATAACTACTTTAGGTGGTTCTGGTGATTTCATATAAGTATCAACAGTACTCTTACTTTGTTCAATAAAAAAGTTGATAACTTTGTTTTCACCAACATACTGGGCTAAATGTCTAACATCTGAATCACATCCTAAAGCTACAAACCCATTATCCAACTCCTTTCCAGGTATTTGAAAATGATAATAACGTCTGACATTTTCTTCAAAAAGCCCTAGTTCTCGCACCATCCAATCTATCTCATGAACCGAGAACTCATCTATGTCCAGCCTATCAATGTAAACAAAAGTACCATGCACATACCTTCTTCCAGGGAAATGCTTAAACATACCTCCATGATGCAGTTTAACAGAGAACATATTAGGTTTTCCACCTGTTAAATTTAAAAAAGATAGATTTAGGGCTAAAAATTTAACTTGAATAGATGTGCAATCATTACGATACTTACCATAATGTTCTTCGTAATCAAAAGTATCGTGCTTCTTCCTGATATCCCACCCCATCTTGTGATTATGAAATCGCCTTCTTCAGAGAGTTATAGACGACTATGGGAGAATTGGAGGGAAAATGAGGGACAACTGTCTTTAATGAACTGATCCCTAGGGACCTGGAGTGAAAAGGACCATGAAAATGACAATTTTACCCTCATGCTCGAAGCACGTCATGTTATTTAACAGACTGATTGACAGACGTTAGGTCAAAGGACGACCAGTGTTATGAATCATAAGTTCTAGGGAGCATCCGTGTTACTCATAAGTTCTAGGGGAGCAAATATGAAATATTTTAAAACCACAGGGAGCATCCGTGTAATTAACTCACATAATTATGATGTTATTTTACTTAAGCTATTAAATATTTTATATATAATAGTTTATGGGTAAATTATAGGGATGGGTGAACAAAGCTCATGAATAACACCTACATTTGCCAAATTTTGTACTGATTTGTTAATTATGAATGTCCAACAGAAGGTGTTATTGGTGTTATACTTCAGGTCAAATGTTACATTCAAATATCGACTCTTATGGTTTGTTAAATTTTTTAAACAGGTGGATTATCCAGCTTTTTTTTATGAAATCATCATATTGAAGGCTATGGTACAAGCCTGATACAACAGCTTTCACCCTTAAAGCGTATGTTAAGCTAGACTTCCTTTTAACAAATGATAGTGATTTTCATTATAATTTATAATAATATTTATCTCTTCTTGCTTACTCATTACTTGTAAGCTTATGGCCTAAAAACCATTGTCCCTTGGATCATGCGCAAACAAGCTGATCAAAAGAAACATTTGTTTTTCATTTTTATTGATATGTTCATTTTGTTTGAATTACAGATGATGAAGAATCTATAATTAGTGTTACAAAGAAAGGCGGTAAATTCATATAATGCATTGAGACAATCTCGTATCAGTAAACTTGCAGGATCTAAGATTGTTGATCTATGCGGGGATTTTGATTTAGGATTGAGCAAGAGCTTGGAACCAAAATAAAACAAATTCCTACACAAATCCACGGATTTTGATTTGGCGATATTCACCGGAAGTTGAGTATTGGGGCTGTAATCGGACAGATTGAAAGCGAGTTGTGATTGATTTCGTTCAGATTCGAAGCCGGTTGAAAAGCAGTTGTCAATTACTCACCATGGGGGCATAAAAGGTATGTGTCTTGTCTAATTCAGTTCAAGTGATGTCAATTTTAGATAGGGGCTTTTGTGACAGAGGCAGTTCAAGGATCAAGAACAGATTTATTAAGGCCTCTAGCAATCTTTAGAGCTGTTGTGAGAGGGGCAGTTGCATTAACCATTCTTGGGTGGATGCAAATAAGGTGTGTTCTTTTGACCATTTCTTAATTAAAAGGATTTTTTAATTAGGTGAGGCCGGCCACCATGAAGCTCGTGATGTGCAATGCGTGAAGTAGGCACATGTTGTTAAAAGAAAGTAAAAAATTAAATAAAATCTACAAAAAAATAATTTGTAAACATGACAATACCATTGCATTTTGACAGCATATTTCAAACTAAAACTAACTATCAACTTTTATTATGTGATGGTTTGTCATGTTGACTCGCAGTTCACAAACAAAGATGCACAGATAGTTTGCGGGACTCACTTTTTGGAACAAAGATGTACATGTCAAAAATATGGGTTATGGGTTGGTTTTGGAATGAAGATGTGCAGGTAAAAAAGTAGTTAGAGGAAAGATGTTTAAGGCATTCTAAAGTTTCTAAACACATATTATAATTAAGATTATGCCAATATAGTTTTTGTAGTATTATCTTCTCAACTTAGTTTATTAAACGCATTTTGCACAAAAAAATATGTTTCAGGTGAACTCAACCAAAAAGTATCCCTTTTAACCTGAGCCCGACCCACCTCACAAACCCATTTTGCCACCTTTACTATTTAATTATTTATGGTCTGGTTTTTTAATCTACTTGACTCATGTATAAGTAAATGTTTTAACTCCGCGGAATAGATGTGTAAAATTGGACTTTGCGTATAACCATATATATCACATTTTTTTAAGTTTCATTATAACCGTTTAATTTTTTACTAATTTGATTTCGTTAACTTTGCTGACTTTCTCAAAATTCCAGTACAAGTGTTGTTGAATATCAATTATATCTAAAATATGGTATATTTAGTATTGTAAGCTATATCGAGTGTCGTTGCCGTAACGATACAGTGACCAACGACACTTGTACCAACGAAACATTAGTATTGTTATCCATATTATTGGAACTTCTATGATATTCATTTTTTTGTTATCCGATCAATATAAAACACGACTTATTTTTCTTGTCGTATTAGACTACTTTTGTGTAAACAATACCAAGTACAAGCACCATAAAACACATCGATAACGACCTAGACACACCGCTAAAATCATCAACCCAAGTGTTGTATTCCCTGCCACATTGCGCGGACACTCTACTAATGATCCTATATGTGTTACATCACTAGTTACAACACCCATATCATTTACTTCTAAATGATTCTGATATCTTTATCTATCTGTGTGTAACTTCAACTATGGCAGCTATTTAGAATATTATTAGCTCCTACTTGTTTTCACATAATTTCCAAATATAAACTGTTGGTATATATCCTTTTAATCATAGGTCTCTATCTTTGATTATGGGATGATACTCATACCATTCTAATGGGTATTATGTATCACAACTGATGTTATAACCTTTTGGGTTAAATCAGGGGTAGATCTACGGTTCAAAATTGGGTTCCTAGGAACTCGTCCGGTTTATAATTTTTAGTGCTATTACATATAGAAAATAGTATTGGAACCCCTGAGTATATTACAAAAGAAACACTAACCAAATCAACAAAGTGTTCCAATGGTATTTCCCTCCCCTTCTAACCTAGAGATACAAAGTTCGAAACCTGTCCACCCATCTTAGTTTCATTTTCTTTTATTCTGTAAGTTAGTTGTAACATTTCATATTTTTGATCATTCTTGTATTACCTTTTATCTAATAAAAATCATTGGATCTCGACGTTTAGTACGTTTTAAAAATATTTCGTATCATTTTCGTATCATAGTAATTCTTGGAATATAAGTTCGGGTTCCAACGGTACCTCTGGATATTATTTCAGCCTCTATAACACGTTTACCAAGTGATTTAATTTGTAGTCCTGTACCATTGCACAGTCCATTCTGTTGACCAATATTTCTTAATAGCATAACAGGAACACCAACCTTCAACATCAAACGATGATTAGGCAACCCAAATGCTTTCAGTCCATTTAGAACATCCGGAGAGTATATGTCATTATTTATCTCTTCATTTCTCTCCTCATCCGGACAAAGACAATCCGCGCTCAAGTACTCTATTTCTTGACCAGGAAATATAGATAGTAAACGATCATTAATCTCATGGACCACTTCTTTTTTAGGAGCCAAAATTGCACGTTCACGGAAGAATTCAGGATTTTTATAGTTTTGTAGAATATCTAGATAAACAAAATCAATTAGACTTTCAATAGGATTAGACAACGACTTTATTAAGAGATCATCATGAATTTCTATAATTGCTTCGACATCATTATCACCTCCAACCTTCCACTCACCGATGTCCAACAACCATTTTGCAAATTTTGCAGTTTCTTTCAAATCACTCGTATTAGATCCAACGATCAGCCTCATGTTCTTAGTTAACCTTAGCACTTTACATTTGTTCCATAAATAAGAAGAGCTTAAAAATGCATTAACAATTTGCTGCCTACTTCCGTTTGGAACAACATGAAGTATTTGTCTAAAATCACCACCAAAAACAAAAACTTTTCCTCCAAATGGTGTCCCACAAGCTGTCGAATCATCACAATTGAATAAATCTGACATTGACGTATCAAGTGCTTCAATTGCATGCCTATGTATCATTGGAGCTTCATCCCATATAATCAATTTTGTTTCCTTAAATAAATGAGCAATAGGACTGTTTCCGGTCACGTGGCATAGTGAATCTTCATTAACATTAATAGGAATATGAAAGCGGGAATGTGCGGTCCTACCTCCTGACAGTAGCAAAGATGCAATACCACTTGATGCAACATTTAATACAATATCACCTCTACATTGTATTGCAGTTGATAATGTCTTCCATAAATAAGTTTTTCCGGTTTCATCATAACCATACATGAAGAAAATACCTCCTTTCTGACCCTCTACAGCTTTCATAATTTCATCAAAAACTTGTCTCTGTTCATCAGTTAATGAGTTAAAAGTGGGGTCAAATTCATTAACTAATTCCGTACGATCATAATTCAACTCCTCATTGATTAAACGATTCTGAGCGGAAGCTATTGATTGGTCATCAGGATAAGGCATACATGGAAATCTCCTTAAACTTGAGTTATTTTGTAGCAAATATTTTTTAGTCTCACACAAAGTCAAATTCTTTATCTGATCTTCGGTAAGCGATAAACCTAAGCATGGAAAAACCAAATGCAATAGCTTAAAATACATTAAATATGTAAAAGCAAATACATTTACAATACTAATTCTACATAGATACATAACCTACATATTAAAATAATGTAATAGCGAAAAAAGTTTGTAATTTTACCTCGAACATTGGAATTCTTTTTCTCGTGCATAGAGAATTCCATCCGATAAAACTGTCCATGTTTGCTCCCAAACAAAATCTGGTCTGGAAAGAGTATTACACATAAGCATTGTTCCGAACAAAGCACGAGGAATATGACCATCCCCACTTAGATTTGCTTCTCTAAATGCCTCGATGTACTCCTGTCATCATCTAGAATACTACGTGCAAAGCACGCATCTCTTAATGTAAAAAACATTTCACCATTATAACTTCTAATATCCTCAAAGCATTTGGGTCCTTTCACTTAATTAAGAAGAATCCTCAAAAAATAAGCCTCTCCAAGAGCTGGAGAAACTGAATGAACACGACCAATTGTACGACCTGTAATCCTTGATTCCCAACCACGTTTTTTAAGTTCCACGCAAACTTTGTTGGTGATTCCACATAGCTAAGCTTTGTTGCAACTGGATCAGTTTCGTTAAGCTTCATCCAGCCTAAAAACATTGATGAAGCCACATAACTTTTTTTTAGAACATCATCAATATCATCCTCTGCGCCACATACCACATTCTGTTGACCTGGAAGATGAAAAGGAAGTCGAGTAACAGAAGGATATCTATAATGAACATCAAATTTAAAAATTCTCCCCGATGCTTCATATGCAGATATGTATCTAATATCATAATATTCCTTTATCTCATCCTTTGGTAAATCAAGAACATATTGTTTATCATCTTGTACAATAGCCATAGACGCTTTATCAGGTCTTTTGTTTATATACTTGAACAAATATTTGATAGAACCTGCCTGGTTGCACCATTCTACATTGATATGAGCTTGGTATCTCTTTAAAAGATACTTATTATATGGGACAACATATCTATTATCCAGCAGCATGTATATATATGTTAATATGTGCATTGATCAGAGAAACCACATAATACATACATAGATCTTACGGCACACACATATGTGTGTGTGAGTATGATTGAGACGAAACACAACCAATCGTATACATATACATATACATATATATATATACGAACATATACCATCATAGAAGGATTGATAAGGACATTTCATCCAATATTACACACACACACACACACACACATATATATATATATATACATACATACACACTTACAATACAAGCCAAAATCACTCCTATCCATGTATTGCAACAAAGAGACTTCAAGGATAAATCCACACCATCCTCCCAAGCATGTTGACCTTCCAAAAATCCTCTTTGTGCTTCCCCAAAATCGGCTACACTAACACCTAGGCCAAGCATGCTTGATGATGGTCAACACATTATATCTTTGAGGAAACCACTTTTTTCACCTCTACCTCCCATGCACATTGACCATCCCAAAATAAATCACCACTTTCCCAACTCCTTCCCACTCTCGACTCCTCTATAGAAGCCGAACAATATACATTTCACACCCCAAAACACCCAAATACTCTCTAACACGCAAACACAAACCTCTCCTCTCTTTGTTACCTTTAGCCGACACAAACAACCCCATTCCGGACTGTTTTTTATCACGGACCATCACAAACAACCACACAGGAGCCTTACAAGAACCCTAGGGGCTGCATCGAGGGAAGAATCAGATTAGGGACTTCACAACTTGCTTGTTCCTTTGACTTATGTTGAGGTATGACAAAAACAAACCCAAGTTTCTAATGATTTCCCATCTCGATTGACACAAGTTCACCCGACTACACTACACCTTAATACACATCTATACATAATCACGACATGTTGCAATCGACTAATCTTGCGAATGACACTAAAACACATTATGTACACTCACATATAGATACACACACCATACTATATATACACGCACGCATGTATATGTATATACACACATACATACCCTCAAAACATTAGTAAGTGCATGCGAGTATGCATAGGGGTGGATAAGATACATAAAAGTCGTTTTTGAACTCCAAACATAACATATATAAATTGGTAGTTTTCAAGGAACATATGTTAACTATATTTTTAACACAAGAGTTATAAAACATGTGTTAAATCTCTATTTTACATACAAATTCTTAACATGTGTTAACATGAGGTACCGTATGGTAACATGTAGTAACTCGTGAACCTTGTTTTGGCAAGATTGGTTAAATGAATGGATCTAACGAGAGTTTCTAGGACCCACAAGTTAAACTGTATATCTTTTCAAAAGTACAAACAATGATACGTAATAATGATCACGTGTATGAATAATAACACTGTACATATAGTCCAAAGACACACAAATCCGGTGAACAACTTGCATGGTAAATAACCGAGTATACAAACCTAAGTTGTCCTTAACATTATAGGGCACCTTTATACGGACACTAGCACATCAGGCTCAGTAAATCATGTGCATTCAGACACAAGGTGAGTTTTCACAGCCCATTTTCATTGTTTACATTTTCAGGGGAAAAACATGCGTACAAGTTTTAAGTTATATTTTGACTATTATGTGAACATGAGACAATAAGGTTTAGAGTACTCATAAAGTCCTCGTGTCATATATCATTCTATAACCATTAGCTATGGCTTAGCCATGGAACACCGGAATAGATCTATTGGGATGACACCCCCACTCTTGGTTAATGGCTCTAACTGGATTTCAGTTATCAAGAGAGTGCTTGTATTTCACATTTATTCATTGTCTATAGTGTACAATGGGCGAGGCACAACACGTCAAGGTTTGGTTACATGCTCATGTCAGTCCATATTGATCATTGTCTTTGCTGGGCAATGGTTCAGTCTATCATGGTTTACATATCCATTCATCAAAACATGTGAACTAACCAAATTTAGTGTTGACACAGTTTTACTTTAATGTTTTCAGGAAATTAAGCAAGTAGTATGGAATTTGGGGGTCGCACGCTAGCATCATGCAATATTTTGAGCCAGTCTTTTTAGTTGAAAGATTATGACTAATGTCATTTGAAAACTATGGTTTTTGAGACAATTTTATCATCTGGAATGTAACACACCATTGTCCTTTTTTATATCTCTAAATCTATTGAATTTGATCCTTTGCGTGACTCTTGTGCTTGAAAACCTTTCGAAGTCGCATCCCGTGTTTCCGCCTAGGCAGGATGTGACAGATTGGTATCAGAGCACAAGGTTAGAGCAAACTAAGATTCTTTTTTAGTCAAACTATAACTTAAACAAAACATTTTTGAAATGCTTTCATGAGATGGAAAACACCATTTATCCCGATGCGCTATGCATGTTCCATGCCAGACACATCATATACATGAGTAAGAATAGTATTAAGTCACATGATTATTTACACACATGTGTGCTATTTATTTACAGGATCATGGCACCACATACTGACCTCATTGTCATCTCCGACACCAAGGAGGAGATCCACGTTGTGCCCGACAATCCATATGGGGACAACAATCAGCAGGACGGCGAGGCAGATTGTGGACATGCGGAGGTGGAGGGCCGAGTTACAGCTTTGGAGCAGAGGCTGGAGGACATGGACCAGAGGATGAGGGCAACTGTTGTCATTCTAGCTACTGCATTCCCACTCCCACCCAAGTAGGATTATCATTGTTGTACTTTATTTGTAATATTTTGAAAACTTGTAAGGTGAGATGCCTAACTTATTTTATATTCAGACAAACTATGTAGCAAGTATGTCGAATTCAATAAAAAATCTATGACGTTATGATTTCCTATGTTTTGTTATGTATATGCATGCTATTGTGGTTATGATGGTTATTATGGTTGTTTTGTTTGTGCACATGTTGACAATATTATACAGTGATATGTGCCTTATTCTTTTAATCTAATGTATTAGAAGAACATGCCGCCCAAAAGACTAGTCAATTGACCTCAACAGATGAAGCTTTTCCAACCACCTCAGCGGATTTAGCCCGGGTAATTGCCAGGCCATCGCACAACATGAAGTGAACCTACCCGATTCCAGTGGGGGTTTGGGTGCAGCAGGCCGACGCAGGAACCAAAAACCCGAGCTTGGTAAAGCTTTCGTCTTTTCTGTAACACCCCAACCGATGGCGGAATCATCGAGGTGTCACATAGTGACGATTGTTCAAAAGCTCATGGTACTAAAATGTAAATATTTGATTATTGAATATTGTTTTACAACATGTGAAAATAAATACACGACAACAAAAATAGAGATAGTTGATTGATTTAATCTAAGTCCAAAGTTCTATGTGAAGCGTCAAGCAGCTTATCCTGAAACATGCACGAAAATAAATTTTGTCATCATATGATGTTGGTGAGTATTACCTAGCTTTGTACATATAGTATACGTTTGAAAAGTGATACAATTCATGTGTCTAGCATCATCAAGGCATTATGTAAACACATAAGTAACAAAACAAGACAAGATCAAATGTAAAGTTGGTAAGGTAAAATTGATAATGAGCACCCTAACACGTGTCAAGTCTAAAAGAGCACCATAACATAAGTTATGTCTAAATGAGCACCGTAACATACGTTACGTCTATATGTAAAGAGCACCATAACATAAGTTATGTCTAGATGTATGATTTTGTACGTAAGCTACATTCATGTTCAAACATAAAGCACAAAGATAAACAAGACACATATATGAATTGTAAATGAAGAAAAATGTATGTGTAAGTGAATGTGCAAGTTTTGTATACTTGTGCATGAATCACCCCAAAAGTGTAAAAACGAAAAAGGAGATAAGTAATACTCACCTTAGCAAAGTGTTAAGTCTCGTGGAATAGAATAAGTGTGATCCAACGTTGCCAAGTATCACCCTATGTTTAAGGTAATAAATAAGTGTAAGTCTTTCTAGTCTACAAGTATTTCCAGGGTTCCTAATTTGGGGATAAGTAATTGATTAATTATTAATTAGGTAAATTGTTTAATAAATAAAAGGAATTTGGAAAATAAATAAATAAAAGGCTATTTGTAGATTTTTGATTAAGGATGGTCATATTATAAGATTTTAAGTATGAAAATAATGTTTATAAAATTATTTTCTCAAAAATTGAATATTTAGTATATTTATTCCTATTTGTCGAAATATAATTTTAATATCTAAAAATATTAAGATTAATGAAATTTCAAATTAAAATTCGTATTTCTGTTTTAAATGAATAAAAATTATTTATGTAAAATTTTGGTATAAAAATATTGAAAAATGAATTTATTATGATTTTTTTTATGATTAAAATAGCAAAAATTAATTAAAAATATTAAATAATCGTTTTTTTTCTAAAATTAAAAATTTAATTCTGAAAAGTCACTGATTTGTAAGTTCAAAATAATTTTTGTGACATTTTATAAAATTGTTTAGATATTTTTATAGAATTTTCAATTTAAAATTGAATAAACTTGTAATATATTTTATATATATTAAATGAAAGATTCTTGTGAAAATAAAAATTGTATAACAAAGTTTATCATTTATAATACATGAAATTAATTTTGTAGAATTTATATAGTAGTTTTTGTATTTTAAACGTATAATAAAAGTTTATAACTAAAACATGGATTTATATATGTTGAAATAGGTTTTTAAAAAAAGAATGGTGGTTGTGAGGATCGAACCCGCGCCCAAGGCCGGTTTGATGGTTTATGTCACAAGCCATCCACCACCTGAGCTGACCCTGAGAACGAGTTTAGTACAGAAAGAAACTTATTTATACCCTAACAGATTTGAACCTTCTTCCCCAACTAAAACCCTAGCCTACAACCTGATCAATTAAACTCATTTCAAGCTTTGATAATTCAATTAAACAGAGGGCTTTTAACCCTTAAATTATCACGCATCTAATGTAGTAAAAAAAACTTACGATTCATTCCAGGAATCGGAGAAGAGGTAATGGCCGGAATAACTCGGCTCCGGCAAGTGTAGAATCACGACAAGGAGGGTTTGTAAGGTGGTAATTGAGGGTGGCGTAGAATTTGCACGAGTCTACTGGTTGGATACGAGGGTTCAATTTATACTCGATGTGGACTAAACGCGTTTGTTGACCTTTGTCCGGTCAACTGGCGTGATTTAAGGCCGCAATTCATGCTTTTGACGAGAAGATTAACGCGTGAGTTGTGTCGGCATGAGTCAAGGATGCGTAGGATTCATAAATTTTGAATATTGTCTGATTTTCAGTGGGTTTCCATTTTGGCCGGTGATTGGCCGTGATTTCAGGCGTCCAGACGAGGAAGAAAAGGGAAGGTGGGCCGAGGTTTGCGGGTTTGGGCTCAGGGGTGGGATGGAGCAGTCATAAAAAGTAAACTCATTACTATTATTATTATTATTATTATTATTATTATTAATATTATTATTATTATAGAAAAATATAATTGTTTTGAAATAAATGAAAATAATTAGGAAGGTTAGTATATTTGTACAAGAGAAAGTATAATATAGGTAAAGTGGTGAGTTTACTAATCAACAATTGGGGAAAAAATTTGTGATGTTACAGTACGAATAGCCAAAATGATAAAATTTCAAAATAAGAGGACCAGAAATGTAACTACAAGAAAACCGGATGGACTAAAGTTGTACAATAATGTTAGTGAAGGGTGACGGATGTCACATTTTCTCCCTTAGTTATGATCTATTGCCTATAATTTTAGCTAATAACCCTTTCTTTATGATGTCGTAGAAGTAGAAAACACTGTGCATAGGTGTTCCTACAATACTTTCATGGCATGCAAGCCATGGAACTTTCGCGGATGAGAAGGAGCAGTAGGGATTGTTCGCTGGATTGAGAAGATGGAGTCTGTGCTTAATATCAGTGGTTGTCCAGAAGACCAAAAAAGTCAAGTATGTCACTTGTACGTTTCAGGATGAGGCTTTGACATGGTGGAACTTACAAGTGCAAAACTTGGGGAGACTTACAAGTGAAAAACTTTGGGAGAGATGCTGCCTACAATCTCTCTTGGATAAAAGCGAAGGTGTTGCTAATAGAAAAGTAGTGTCCCTATAGTGAGCTACAAAAATTGAAGACCGAAATTTGGAATCTATCCATGAGTAGTGCTGAAGTTACAACTTACACCACCCGTTTCCATGAACTTTCCCGATTGGTTCCATACATGGTTACTCCTTATTACAAACGAGTTGAGAGGTACATCTGGGTCTCTTATTCAAGATCAGAAGCATGGTTACTGCTGCACCGACATCGATTCAGAGTGATGTCACTCTAGCACACAGTCTTACAGATGATGCAGTGCGTATGGGTGCATTGTCACAGAAGGAACCAGAAAAAGGTGGAAGTTCTGGTGATAAAAGGAAGTTTTCAAGTTTCAAGAAGGGTAAAAGTTCAGGAAGTCAGCCCGCCAAGAAGCCAAAAACAGTAAAAGAATTTGTTGCTGTGATAACTGAGGCTCGCAAGCCGTACAATGGACCCCATCCCCTCTTTGATAAACGCAAGTATCGTCACGTGCGGTCCAGCGATAACATCAAGTGCGACAAGTGCAAAAGGATGGGTCTTCCCACTACTCAATGTAGGGAAAAGATTGTGGACAACCCTAGTGGGAAACAAGGATTTTTGAATGCGGTGCTGCTGACCACTACAAGAAGGATTGTCCGAAGCTTAATGGTCAAGCTCGTGGGAGATCTTTTGTCATGGGTGCTAATGGGGCTCGTGAAGATCCGAATATGGTCACCGGTACATTTCTTGTTAACAACCATTATGCTTTTGTGCTTTTCGATACTGGTGCCGATTTAAGTTTCGTGTCGATCAATTTCAAACGATCCCTTGGATTAGAAACCAGTAGGTTGCACACACCTTATACCATAGAGATCGCCAATGGCAAATCAGTTTCGTCTGAAGAAGTTGTTAGGGATTGTGTTTTGAATCTCAGCGATCACGCGTTTCGTATCGATCTACTGCCGATTCAGCTAGGTAGCTTCGATGTCGTTGTTGGTATGGAATGGTTGTTCAGGAATCGCGCTGAGATTGTTTTCCACGAGAAGTTGGTTTGAATCCCCTTGTCCATTGGAGAAACCCTCTCGATCAAAGGAGATCATGGTAGATCTACACTTTGAACCATTTCTTGCATAAAGGCGCAAAAGTGTTTGGGGGAAGGTTGTGTCACGTTTTTTGGCACACACTTTCGAGAAGAAAGCTAAAGATCAGAAACTCGAGGACATTCCATTGGCGCGAGACTATCCAGAAGTATTTCTAGAAGACTTGCATGGGTTGCCGCCGCTAAGACAAGTCGAGTTTCGCATTGAATTAGTCCCAGGAGCTTCTCCAATGGCTCGTACTCCATATCGTTTAGCACCCTCAGAGATGCAGGAATTGTTAGACAACAGTTTCAAGTATCCGAGCTTTTCCAAATTGGGAGCCCCAGTTTTGTTTGTGAAGAAGAAGGACGGTAGTTTTCGGATGTGTATCGACTATCGGGAACTAAATAATCTGCCATCAAGAGCAAGTATCCTCTGCCAAGGATTGATAATCTGTTTGATCAATTGCAAGGTTCCAGTTACTACTCGAAGATTGATCTGAGATCAGGGTACCATCAGGTACATGTTCAAGAGGAGGATATACCCAAGATGGCATTCAGAACTCGTTATGAACATTATGAGTTCCTGGTTATGCCTTTTGGTTTGACCATTGAACCAGGCATTTTTATGGATCTGATGAATTGCGTCTGCAAGCCATATTTGTACAAATTTGTGATCGTCTTCATTGATAACATCTAAATACTCACGAACAAAGGACGAGCACGAACATCATCTCAAGTTGATACTAGAATTGCTCAAGAATGAGAACTTGTTTGCCAAGTTCTTGAAATGCGAGTTTTGGATTCGAGAGGTTCACTTATTTGGTCACCTTGTGAACGAGAAGGGCATACAGGTCGACCCAACCAAGATAGAGGCAATTAAGGATTAGGAAGCGCCCACAACCCCAACTGAAGCGCAACAATTTTTGGGTTTGGCTGGTTACTATCGTTGGTCCATTGAGAATTTCTCGAAGCCCACCCAAGCTCTTACAGTTTTGACACAAAAGGATAAGAAGTTTGATTGGGGAAACAAACAAGAGGAGGCGTTTCAGGTATTGAAACACAAGCTGTGTAGTGCACAAACTCTTTCACTTCTGGAGGGTACGGATGATTTTATGGGTTATTGCAACGCTTCACACCAATGACTTGGATGTGTGTTCATGCAGAGGAATAAGGTTATCACCTACGCTTCTCAACAACTCAAGGTCCATGAGAAGAACTATACGACACATGAATTGGAACTAGGTGCGGTAATCTTTGCCCTCAAGATCTGGAGGCATTGCTTGTATGGTACTAAGTGCACCGTCTTTACGGATCACAAGAGCCTGCAACACATCTTCAACAAGAAGGATCTAAACATGAGGCAATGTAGATGGGTGGAACTGCTGAACGATTACGATTTTGAGATCAAATACCACCCGGGTAAGCAAACGTCGTGCGCACGCCTTAAGCCGGAAGGAACGTGTCAAAAACATGCATGTTAATGCGCTAGGTTTAACAAGTCACACCAATCTTACGACTCGCATTCGTGAAGCTCAACAAGAAGCACTCAAGAGCGAGCACTTAAAGGATGAATCTTTGTTAAAAATGGTCACACTCTTGGAGCCAAGGTCTGACGAAATGCTGTATTTCGTGAATCGTATTTGTGTACCATTTTTTACAGGATTGCGAGAATTGGTTCTTGAGGAGGCCCACAAGTCCAAGTACTCGGTTCACCCTGGAGCCGACAAGATGTACAAGGACATAAAGGAATTCTACTAATAGCCCAACCTCAAGGGTGATATTGCTACATATGTCAGCTGATGTCTCACATGTTCGAAAGTCAAAGCCAGGTATCAGAAGCCATCTAGTATGCTTCAACAACCCGAGATTCCCGTTTGGAAATTGAAACAAATCTCCATGGATTTCATCACCAAGCTACCCAAGACTTCCAATGGTTATGATAGGATTTGGGTACTCGTTGACCGACTGACCAAGTCTGCACACTTCTTGCCAATTAAGGAAACTGACAAGATGGAGAAAGTGGCAAAGTTATATATCAAGGAGATTGTGACTAGGCATGGGGTGCCTGTCTCAATCATTCCTGATCGTGAAAGTCATTTTACTTCAATGTTTGGGTAATCACTTCAAGAATCTTTAGGTACTAGTTTGGACATGAGTACGACCTATCACCCGCAAACGGATGGCTAGAGCGAACGAACGATTCAGACTCGTGAAGACATGCTCCAAGCTTGTGTAATCAATTTCGGTGGAAATTGGGATGCACATATGCCATTGGTTGAGTTATCCTATAACAACAGCTACTACACTAGTACCAAGGCCGCCCTGTTCGAGGCCTTATATGGGCGCAAATGCTGATCTCCTTTATTCTGGGAAAAAGTTGGAGACAAACACCTGACTGGACCCGAGCTGATTCAGGAAATGACTGACAATATTTTCCTGATCCGTGATCGTTTGAAAGCCGCTCGCGACTGAATAAAGAGCTATGCCGACCAAAGACACAAGCCACTTGAATTTCAGGTTAGCGACAAAGTGCTCTTGAAAGTCTCACCTTGGAAAAGTGTACCCCGTTTTGGCAAACGTGGCAATCTCAATCCACGATACATAGGCCTATTCAAAATCCTTGGCAAGATTTGTCCCGTGGCCTACAAGCTCAAGTTACTTGAGGAGCTCAGCGGTGTTCATGACACTTTTCACTTGTCTAATCTCAAGAAGTGCCTATCCGATAAGTCATTACTCATTCCTCCTGAAGAAATTCACATCAATGAACAACTCCATTTCATTAAGGAGCCAATTGAGGAAACGGACTAGAAAGTCCAAAAGTTGAGACAGAGCTAAATCAAACTTGTTAAGGGCACATGGAATTCATAGTGTGGACCTGAATTCACTTGGGAACGCAAAGACTAGATGAAATGCAAGGTGAGACTACACAAATAGCCCCATTCCGGACTGCTTTCAATCGCGGACAACCACAAACAAGCACATACGAGCCTCACAAGAACCGTAGGGGCTGCATCGACGAAAGAATCGGCCTAGGGACTTGACAACTTGCATGTACCTTAAACTTGTGTTGAGGGATGAAAAATACAAACCCAACTTTCTAATTATCACCCATCTTGATCAACACAAGTTCACCCGGCTGCACTACACCTTAAAACACACCTATACTTAATCACGACATGTTACAATCGGCTAATCTTGCTATATTTGACACTAAACCACATTATATACGCTCGCATATATACACATAGCATACTATATATACACGCATGTATATATATGTATATACACACATACATACCCCCCAAAACATTAGTAAGTGCATGCAAGTATGTATACGGGTGAATAGGATACATAAAAGTCGTTTTTGAACTCCAAACATAACATATATAAATTGGTAGTTTTCAAGAAACATATGTTAAAAGCTGTCAAACATGTGTTAACTATGTTTTTAACATAAGAGTTGTAAAAAATGTGTTAAATCTCTATTTTACTTACAAATTCTTAACACATGTTAACATGATGTACCGTATTGTAACATGTGGTAACTTGTGAACCCGGTTTGGGCAAGATTGGTTAAACGAACGGGTCTTACAAGAGTTTCCAGGACCCATAAGTTGAACTGTACATCTTTTCAAAAGTACAAAAATGATACGTAACAATCATCACGTGTATGAACAATAGCACTGTACATATAGTCCAAAGACACACGAATCGGGTGAACAAATTACATGGCAAATAACCGAGTACACAGACTTAACTTGTCCTTAAAATTCTAGGGCACCTCCATACGGACACTAGTACATTAGGCTCAGTACATCATTTTCATTCAAACACAAGGTGAGTTTTCACGGCCCCTTTTCATTGTTTTACATTTTATGGGGGGGGGGGGGGATGGACATGCGAACAAGTTTTCAGTTACATATCGACTATTATGTGAACATGAGATAATAAGGTTCAAAGTACTCATAAAGTCCTCGTTTCATATATCATACTGTAACCATTAGCTACGGACTTAGCCATGGAACACCGGAATAGATCTATTAGGAAGACACCCCACTCTTGGTTAATCGCTCTAACCGGATTGCAGTTATCAAGAGAGTGCTTGTATTTCACATTTATTCATTGTCTTTAGTGTACAATAGGCGAGGCACAACACGTCAAGGTATGATTACGGGCTTATGTCAGTCACATATTGATCATTGTCTTAGCTGGGAAATGGTTCAGTCTATCATGGTTTACATATCCATTCATCAAAACTTGTGAACTCACCAACTTTATTGTTGACACATTTTTACTTGCATGTTTTTGAGGCAATTAAGTAAGTAGCATGGAATTTGGAGGTTGCTCGCTGGCATCATGGGATATTTTGAGCCAGTCTTTTTAGTTGAATAATTCTGAACAATGTCATTTGAAAACTATGGTTTTTGAGACACTTTTATCATCTGGAATGTAACACACTATTCTCCTTTTTGATATCTCTAAATCTATTGAATTTGATGCCTAGGTGGGGTGTGACATAAAGGTTTTAAGTTACTAATATAGCCCGTTTGTCTTGTTTTTTAATGCTATTTTGCAGGATGGATCATCAATTTGTAGAAGAAGGTTGCTATGTTTAACAAGGTTATGACTATTGTGGTGGACCTCCTTTTCCCCACAATTGTGAAGACTACCTACTTTGTGTTCTTCCATGTGACTATTGTGGTGGACCTTTCCTCCATAATTGTGAAGAATACATATCTCTGTGTCTTTCCGCTTTTGACAGTCATCATTCATACCCTTGTGAACCTCCTCCATATTCACCTTCATATGAAACTCCTTCGTATTAACCTTTTTACGAACCACCTCTATATGACTCTTCACCATTTTTATACTCTCAAATACCACCACCTTTTGATTCTTCAACATATTTACCTTATACTTTTGAAGAAATATACCCCCTTGAAAATTCACCACCATTTTTGTCATCTCCATCACCAAACCATTTTCCTGAGTTCGAACCCGAAGCCAAGCCCGAACCCGAGCCTACGCCCAAGTCCGAGCCCCCGCTCATTGACTTGGAAAGGTTTGCTGAAAATCTTGAGTGAAGAAATTTGCAATGGAAGATGAAGCAAAAGCTAGGGCAATAAAGGCACAAAAAAGGAAGCTTGTGAAAAAAGAAGGTGATATTAACGAAAACGTGGGTGGAAGTGAAGTGGTAGACATAGAGGTGCCAGAAGGACGGATTGACCCAACTAGAGTTCCTGCTATAATAAATCCATATGAAGACCCAGACTGCGGCAACTCAGGAAAGTAAGTGCAAGAAAATGAGCTCACCAACAACCAAATTGTGGTGATGTCTCATTTGCCACTTTGCACGAGTGATAACTTCTCAATAAGAAACGACATCATTTCGGCACCATGGGTTAAGGCTTAACACTTTGAGGATCACTTCACTAAGAAGAAGCAACATCATTTCGGCATGCCATTTTTGATATGTCGAGACGATCATCTTCTTCACTACTTGCACATTGTGAAATTTGGTCCAGGGAATTTCAAATGGTGGTGGCGTGACTCATCATCTGTAGCATGCTTCACTATCGATCCCAAGATCTTAAATTGCGGGATTAATGCTGGTTAATGTAGTATTTCTAGGAGTCGTTCGATGGCGAATAAGTTGAGAGGTTGATGCATACAGTAAGAAAAATACTCAAGAACCATCAGGTATGATCGTTCACTCTTGTTATTTTCTAACCACCGTGTATGCCCTCTCGGCATTAGGACCTAGTAGTTTGTCTTTTTTATTATTTTTTTCTTTTATTTCGTTACTAATAAACTATTGTAGATCATGCCAAGCCATACATATTGATAGCCTTGGATCACATTTCTTCTTGGAAATCTTTTTAAAGTCGGTAGGCGATCCTGTTCCGTGTGTTATCCGAAGATATTCACCTATTTTGGAATCCACTTTTCCTACTCAAACATATAGAAAGGGATGGAATGTTTTGTCAAAAGGTCTCTACATGATTGAACCGAGAAAGTTACCTCACTGGTAAGCGCCCATTTCCACTTGTCTAATGAAGTTGTGAGTTTCAAGTCATTTAGCAGCTCTTGACGTCTCTGTAGTTCCTCAAATTCAGCAATGTTTGTGGGATTTCACCTCCATTCTCACATGTTCACCCTGCTTGCCATAGTCGTATTTTTGTTTTTTTAAAATAAACAGATTGGGGAATAGTTCTGCTAAACGACCGTCGCCAAACCACCTGTTAACCCAAAAACGAACATCAAGCCCATTTCCTACTTCACCCACTATTAGTTGATTGATATTGACGTTAAAACCTTTCAGTTCGTTGCCTAATTTATGTATTGCACTCTATGTTCCAGATACCCACATTTTGATGGGGAGATATGACCATGAGCACTCATTCCAGATACCCACATCTTGTGGGGTACCCCACATCCTCCACATTCCCTGGAAACCCATTTATGACATAACTGTATCGATGAAATCTCGGTTGAGAGTATCATAAGCCTTTTCTATGTCGATTTTAAAGAGAAAAGCCTCTTTTTGATTTCTTTTAATCTTGGATAATATTTAATTTACAATCAAAGGACCGTCAAGTATATTTCTCCCATATATGAAATCGAACTGATAATCGGATATTATCGACTCCGTCAGTTTTTTAATCCAGTTAAGTAACACTTTGGTGAGATGATCTTTGAGATGCATCCGATTAAACTAACATGGGAAAATCATTGAAAGAGATTGGATCAATACCTTTTGGTATTAGCTCTAAGAATGATGATCCATAGCCGCGACTAATCTCCCCGTATAAGTGGCAGTTTTCCATTACCTTTACTATATAAGCCTTAAAAACTTCTAGAAATGTTTGATAAACCGAAATTAGAACCAGCCGGCCCTAGTGCCTGATCACTTCCAAAATCCCATATGGTCGCCTTTATTTCTTGAAGTGCAAATGGCGTGACCCGAAGGTTTGCTTCTTCCCCTGATAACCGTTTTCAAATTTGGCTACGTGAAAGTAGGTCAATTTCGTCATGGCTCTTGGAATTTGTAAGCGGAAAATTTCCACGCCTCAGACTTTATTTTTTCAGGGTCCGAGATCAAAGCATCATTGATTTGTATGCCACCCAACCTTCAACTCAAATTATTATGAATTTATGATTAAATACACCAGGGAAAAAACTCATATTCTAATCGATCACCTTCTAAGATCCACTTGATTCTTGCTCTCTGCTGAAGATCCTATGCTGTCTCTTCTTTTATTTCTCCCAACTTTCTTTTACTATCGGCCCACGTATTTATATAGGTCTGTAAATAAACCGAACGTTCATGAACTGTTCGTGAACTGTTCGGCGGGAAGTTCGTTTGTGTTCGTTTATTTAAATAAATGAACGAACACGAACACAATTTTTTGTTCATTTAATTAAACGAACGAACATGAACACACGTTTTGTTCACTCATTTATGTTCATGTGTGTTCGTTTATGTTCGTTCATTTATGTTCGTTAATGTTCGTTCATTTATGTTGGTTTATGTTCGTTCATTTGTGTTTGTTCGTTTATTTTTGTTCGTTTAATTAAACTTAACTTTATTTTTATTATTTATTTCATTTTGTTAAGTATCTTAATTCATATGTTCTAAAATATTAACCCTAACCCTAATATTCTAACCATATCACTTATCAGACACTATCCATACATCGCAACCCCACCTCTCTTCTTCTCGACAGTCCACAACCATACCTTCTTCTATTTCCGGTCGACCACCTTCACAGCCCCACCTCCCACCTCCATAGTCCCGTCTCCACTCTCCAGCCTCAACAACGTCGCCATCCCCGTCTCCACAGACAATAGCACCACCGTCATTTGGTTTTGGTTGCATTATGATGTATTAGACTTGGTTGAATTGTGATGAATCATTATTAACTTGTTTTTGCTTGTGTTCGTTTATGTTCATTAACAATTCGTTTAAGTTTTAAATGAACGAACATAAACGAACACGACAAATTTCTTAATGAACGAACACGAACACAAAAATGTGTCCGTGTTCGTGTTCGTGTTCGTGTTCGTGTTCGGTTAAAGTTAAATGAACAAAAACGAACACACCTGTATTCGTGTTCGTTCGGTTCGTTTACATGCCTATATTTATTTCTTCATCAGTCTACATCCTCTCTTCCAAACAAGCAACTATATTACAATCAAGTAGGGGTGAGCAAAATTAACCACCATAACCAACAACCGAACCGATTTTAACCGATAACCGACATAACCAATGGTTATAGTTATGAAATTTCTTTAACCGACCGAGCGGTTATGGTCATGGTTATGAAACTTTGGTTAACCGATATAACTAAAACCGAACCGAACTTCTAGTTTTAAGTCTATGTAATAGGTTTATGTTTTACATTAACCATGTAGAGGTTTTCTACTAAGATAAAAGTACGCTAGTAACAAAACGATCTTGATGTAGGTGACCTTTGTTTTTAAATAAAGAAATTAACTTAGGCTTAGGTAAGTTTTTTTATTGTCTAGAAATATCTTAACAAGGATCCCCCATTGGCAGTTTAACAAAAAAAAATAAATAAATAATCCTGTTTGTCTTATAAAAAAGCTTAAGCTAAGTCCACCATCGTAGGTTCCATTTTTTATTTTGTAGTCCCATGCGATTTTAATTTTTAAACTTTAGTCGAAAGTTAGTTTTAGTTGAAGTTTGTGATTAATAACTGAAATAACCATAACTGAATTATAATCGAATTCATAACCAATTAACCATAACCGAAGTTTGGCTATGGTTATGGTTAAGGAAATCACATAACCGAAATAACGGTTATGGTTATGGTTAATGGTAAAAACCGAACCAAACCAATCCATGCACACCCTACAATCAAGTCTAGGTACTCAAGATTCAAAAACGTATGATAGTGGTTCATTTATGATAAATTACGGTTGCATGGTCCGTATGATCCAAATGAGGGTTCATACGATGAGGATGATTTTAGATTCAAAAACCAGAATGATGCGAAAAGCCGAATTAAGACACGTGCATATTGAACTTCAGATGAGTTTGACAAACAAACTTCATCCAGATCATTTTTAGCGAAGGAACAGATGATTTACGAGCAAAATAACATCCTTGAAGCTAATCAGTGTACATAATAATCTCCTTATAAAAATTTCACACATGGATTCTTCATCGAGATGTTATCTACGCTTCCTTGTTCATCTCAAATCATT
This sequence comes from Ambrosia trifida, assembly GCA_028751855.1. NCBI lineage: Eukaryota > Viridiplantae > Streptophyta > Magnoliopsida > Asterales > Asteraceae > Ambrosia > Ambrosia trifida. Next base: position 44,178,835 of record CM054125.1, read on the forward strand.
CGTAGTTGTCGAAGGCGCAAGTCACACTCAAGGCGCTAAAGGTAAGCCTTGGGTCACGATGCAAGGCGCTGAAATGGCAAGGGTTTTTTAAAGCTATAAGTATGCTATCAAAATACAATTTTAGGGATGCTAGACATGTTTTAGGCTTCTTTGAGACTAGTTTAGGTTGTTTTAGCTTGATTCCAATTGTTTAAGGTTGATATAGTTGTTTCAAACTTGTTTAGCCAATTTTTGGCCGGAATTTCGACGGAAATTTGTTTGAAAAATGCGCCTGAGTTTCTGAAAGTGGGGCTTCTGAAGCGAGGCGAGTATGCTGCCCTGGGCTTGAAAAGCGGGCCTAGACGAGTGCTGGTGTGAGCCTTGACAAAGAGCACATATCTTATATTTTGCATAAATTGAACCTACTATACCCGTCTGTCTATTCGACAAAATTACACACACCTCTATCTTATAAAGAAGATCACGGGATACAAACAGGTAGAAGTCGATCGATCCTAACAAAATAAGAAGAAAAAAAAGGGAATGTGAAGGATTACTTATTACATAACAAAGTTACAAGTATGAAGATGCAAAGACAACAAAGAACTATTTCAGACGTTGTAAGTTACATAATATGTTCTAGTATCAAGTGTAAGGAAACATACAGACAAGGATGATTTGATTCTATGTCAAGCTGCCAGTGATGACACAGAAAGGTACCACCACCTTTTTTACCATATATCCTTACCATGGTTGGGTTCCCACACGATACCCGTTCTCGAATCCAGCTTCAAATTTATTCTTCATTTCCTTCTCATTATCTGCACCAGTCAAAGTACCCTTTTGTTCCTCCACGTCACCATGATTGTCTGCCGCTGGAATTTCTTCCCTTGCTCCTTCAGCGTTGTCTTGATCTTGTGCAACTGGGGTTTCTGATTTGCTGTTCGTGTTGGCTTCGATGACATCAGCAACCTCGATTACAGGTTTAGCTTCTTCCTCAGGTGGGGGCACTTTTGGAATAATATCAGCAGCTTCGTTTACAGGTTCAGCCTTTTCCTCAGCTGGGGGCAATATCGGAATTTCACACACGCCTTCAGCAGGTGTTTCATCTATCTCGGCTTTTCCTTGAGTTTCATCAGGGACAATTTTGTCCTTGTTTTCTTGTTTCAGGTTATCATCTTTCTCTGTTTTTCCTACAATTTCCTCAGGGACTATGCCGTCCTTTTCTTCGTGTGTCTGATTATCATCTTTTTCGGTTTCCTCAGGGACAATTTTGTCTTTCTCTTCTTGTTTCTGGTTATCTTGCACTATGCTCTGTTCCGCTTCCTGCATGTCAACATCTTCTGCTGCTGCAGGGTCGTTTTCTTTCTCCTTCTCTGCTATTTCCTCTTCGAGTTCATTAACTTCCTTGTCCTTCTTTGAAGAAGGTTTAGCCTTTTTCTTGGCTGGTTCAGTTTCCGGTGATGGTGGTGGAGCTAGCTTCACTTTCTCAACGATTCTTGAAGACCGCCTCGGGGTTTCACCGGTTCCCCAGTCAAATTCTGAGATTTTGGGCCCACCAGGATGTGATTTCAGGTATTGGGCCAGCTGCCTCTTCGTAGTGATCTCTTCCCCGGTTGGTGCAGTGAACACGATCTCATTCTTCTTTGGTGTTCCTGCTTTCTTTGGCAAGAACTACGCGTAAACAAACCCATTGATTAGAAATATAGGTTAACAAAATAGAAAAAAAAATTTAAAAAAATAAAAAGAAAAATAAAAGAGTCAAAAACCGGCCACTACACCGTAAGAGGGAAAACATCAATATAAGAAAATAAATATGATGTTAAATGCATATGCAAACATTCATGAAACTATTAAAGATCCCTTAAGACAAAGCAACCCCCAACGTTTTCCTTGCTAAAAATTGCAGCCGCGCTGGATTATAAACTTAAAATCTATATCTGAGGCATATATGATATATCTACCCGTCACATGTTTTCACACTTGTCAAGTGGACTGGATTATATACTTATACTCTATATCTGAGGCATATATGATATAACATCTACCGTTCACATGTTCACACTTATTGGTAATCCATAGAGATATTTCTATTTCGTTCACAATCTAATAAGCAATAGGTAAATTTCTTGTACTTAAAAAGACTATCCCCCATGTTACTATCCTTACGCATCAATGAACGCCACATGTAAATCCTTTTTCATGTCTTGTATATATCATTCCATGAGTCATCTAAAAAGCAGAATAACCTCAGTCAAAACACCTAGTCGATATAGTGATATACCCAATTCATGCTACCATCAACACCTTTTTCGGAAGTCATGTTCCAAAGATAATCTATGTGTCAACTACTCGGCCAATATAAACTAATGCCTAACATTTTTACAGTATGGTGTAGTGATTTTACAAGGGTAGTCAAAACAAAGTTAAAACTATTAACAAGAAAATAGCATGAATGTTAACCGACTTATACCATAAACATGTGTCAACTATGAAATAGATCAGATGTATTCAATCCTTAACTTCAGGTAGACCTCAAACTTCAGTTATTACCTTAACTCAGGTCATTTAACTGTTTTCCTCCACATAAAGATTCAGCCTTCATAACCCGTCTTTAGGAAGTTATAAGAAATGTCTCAGACTTGAAGCTTTGGCCATAGTCAGATCACTAAGGAAAACTTTACTGTAATGCGAAATGAATATATGCAACATTTGTAAACCAGAGTGACTTCATCAGCACACGTTAAAATAAGAGACATAAAACTATTTATACTTCAGTCTTCAGCAAAGTGCATAAAAAAGCTCCAGACTACAATCAGCGGAGTTTCATTACCTCAAAAATTTTGGAAAAAAAAAAACATCTCTTAATGTAAAATCGAATCTGAGCAGTGAAGCAAAAAATTATCCATCACATACTTTCATCTACTTCAAATATAAAGTATATCTATATTACTTTTTAACAGATACAATTACGGTTTTACAGAAACCATCTTATAAAAACCGTGGTTATCAAAGGCATGAGGCGCACTCAAGGCGCTTTGGCTCGGCATGTGGCCTAGGCGAGAAGCGCAAAAAAGGCGTGGGCCTAAGAAAAAAAAGCAGAAATAAAAAAAATAAAGAATCGCCAAATCATTAAAAATAACAATTAACTCTGTGGTAGACAAAATCAGTTGGTGGTAAATTAATGAGTTGAGGTGTTTATATATTGAAGAATAATTCAATAGAACTGATTTAGGGATCAATATGCAGATTTGATTTTTTTTTTTTTTTTATCTATAAGTGTTTTAGAAATCAAATATATTTATAATAAAATAAAATTTGATTGAGATTTATATATCTCTATAACTGGTAAATATTGATCAGGGGAATAGGTTTTTAAAAATCAGATCGTGGCTTTTTTTTATCTCCGAGGGAAAAGCGAGATCTAGTGGCTTTTAGGAAATTGGTCACCTAGGCGGTCAAGGCGATGGTTTTTGATAACTATGATAAAAACATTTTTGAGTAAGTGGCATGCGGCCAAAGATAATGCTAAGAGTATGTATCTGCATGCATGCTGCCTGAGGAGACCAAAAATAACAAAATTTATGCGTATCAGATTACGGAAAAAAGGATTAACATTGAAAACTACATATATAAAAGAATCTGAACATAGGAACATCAGAGCTCTATAAACAAATCCACCTACCCATGTCTCATTAATAAATTGAATAACTCGTAATCTATTCCCCTCTAAAAAACATTATATATATTTGTGAACACCTTAATTCTTATAACATATTAACCATACAGTCTAAAACTCCTTTTACTTGCAAGAATCTGTTTAGTCCTAGCAGAAAGTCAACTAAAAGAATCCGTTGCTAAAAATAATCCCAAACTCTTAAGAATCCTTTGCTAAAAATCTCCCATCATCATTCATCAGACGCATTAATCTAATCTATAATTCTGTCCATTTATCACAAGAAAAATAATATGCTCCTAAACACTTGAACCATTTTATCCGACTTAAAATTTGAGAAGAAAATGGGGAAAACTTAACTGCGAATTCTTATTGTTAATACGGTCATATCTAGTTTGGAGCCAATAAGTAACTTGAAATGTATAACGCAACAACGAAATGACAAACGAAAGTTCTAGAAAGTGTGTTCAAAAAGACATACAGTCATCTTCAACTTTTGAAATTTGCGGAAACAAAGTCTATGTCAAATTACTGATGATAGAAAGGTAGCTTTGCCATCTGCTTGAAAACCAAACATCTTTTTTATACAAAGTGAGTCTTAGTTTAATTTCATACATTAGTATCAAATACTTAAGGACACCAGATGATACAATCACCCGATATGCAACTGCGTTTTTCTGCACGAATGCTGGCATGCAGAAATAAAATAAATACATAAATAAATAAAACACCCTTAAACAAATGCAAACAACAAGTATCAAAACATATGACCTTAAAAAAACTTCATCTTTACCAAAACCATTAAAACACAGTAAAAAAATCGAACTATGAAACCCATAAAAAAAAAAAAAAAAAAACCGGTAATCAAATAACCAATTAACAAAACTAAACAAAACCTCAAAAAAACCAAAAAAAAAATTCGCACAAATGCGCAAATAAATCCTAAAATTCCCAAAAATCACCAAACAAACCTCAAAAACCCTAATTCCAAAATCCCACAAAAACAAACAAAATCACCCACAAAAAAACACTTAATTCAACAACATAAACCTATACAACAAAAACCCAATTCACAGAACCAATCAATAATTGAAGCAGACACCCTAACAAAACATCACATAAACCTAACCCATATACACACACATGTAGACCGTAACAAAAATAGAGAGAGTACCATCTTCTTCCATCCAGAAGGTGCAGGCAGTTCCAACGAAACAACTTCATCATTTGTTCCAAAGCTGTCCATTTTTCAATAAAAAAACCTGACAAGTAATTATTTCATGTAATTAGTACTCGTGATTTGTGAAAATACATATACAATCACGAAATATGGGTGGTAAAATCTTGTATAATTTGTGAAAAAACAAGAATCATATGTTACAAGAATTTCGGTGTTTTTTTTACCTGGGTGTTTGTCTGTCTTTGACTTGGATATTGGTTCACAAAATTCTGGGCGTTCAGCAACTGAAGTTTTTCAGTATATATTGATAAAGATACATTCGTCACCCTTGTTTTATTAATATAGTCTACCTTTGGCCCCTGTTTTATTGCTGTTATACTATTACGGGTCTTTTACCATTTCGTTGTGGTGACGGCAACAACACTGGAAAAATGTTGTAATAACAATGAAATAAACAATTAAAACCGGATGAAAAAGTAGAGGTAATTACGTTGAATCACGTAAGTGAACGTAAAACATGGAAAATAGTAACTAAGTCGATCTAGGACCAACGCGTTTAGACAAGACGTTATACGGGAAAGGAATAGGGGTAAAAACGTTGAACAACACACGCACATTGTGATGTGTTAACTTGCAAAATTTTGAGATATGTGTAAAATGAAAAATATTTAAAAGATGAAAAGCATAGGGAAAGAGTTGAAAGCGAATAAGTGTTGGGGTTGAATCGTAAATGATGTAAAAGTATTGGGTTAAAATTAAAAAAATAAAGATAAAAAACATAGGTTGTGTATATCCCACTAAAGCCAATGGTACAAATTGTGAATAATAAAAGCCATTCGAAATTTTACAGTAGAATGGTAGATAAACGGGCAACAAGCTGAGCAGCAACCCTCTTTTGAAAAGCAAAATCCATCCTACCGAAAACATAGCTATGGTTTATTGTACACCGATTTCCACCTCTTGCTTAATGGTTTCTTCAACCAATCCTTCGAACCTGTCTAAGATAATGCCGATCTTTGAACCCACCGCTTTAGTTTGGACCGATTCCTCAACCACAGATTGATTAGATGACAAAGGATTAGAGCTTTGCACTCCATCAGCTTCCAGGTCTTCGGTCCATTCATCCTCTTCAGTTTCAAAATCTTCACAAATTCTGTTAACCTGACCATCACGAATGAAGTCGTTGTATTGGGAGAAGTCATCCTCGTCTCTAAGCATCTATCTGCCTTCTAATTCTGTTTTTTGCCGCTTCTTTTCTGGATTTCAGGAAAGGTTTCTTCTTCTTATTAGCTTTCACCACAGAAGCATCTAGGTTGAGATCAAGGATTTTTTTACCCTTCTTCTTATGCACCTTGATTGGCTTAATGGACTCCTTCTTAGTGCGATCCAGGTTCTGAATTACTTTCAATAGGTGGGATAAATGTTTTTTTTAATAACTGGATCATTATTATTCTCATTGGGCTTTGCCTATGGGCCTAGTGGGGTCGGTGGGATGGAACCAAAAAATTGGATGATTTAGGAGGTGAATTAACAGGCTCATGTGGCAAATCATTAATAACGGCGTCGAATGAACATTTATTGTTCTTTGGTTTTCCATGCATTGGTCCCCCTACCTTTTCTTGGTTCTTCAACTTTTGTGGCTCTTGACTTTTTACCCGTGTAGTTCCAATGACCCTCGTTGCCATAAAAGTAGCAAATGTCATCATCATAACTAGAGTTTGTCTTCTTGCTAAGAGTAGTAGTCATGGGAATTTGAACTTTCTTTGACTTGAGTTTACTCTCCTCGGTCACAAGTAAGTCCCTAAGCTCTGCCAATCCACCTTCTCATTAAAGGTTGTTATAAACTATCCATACTCTAGTGGTAGTGATGTAAACGTAGTGTCTACAACCATAGTACCACTCATAGTGTAACACCCCAACCGATGGCGGAAACATCGGGATGTCACGTATTGATGATTGTTCAGTAGCTCATGGTGAATAATAAATTTCATTAAATGATTTAAATAAATTACATACAATTGTTCTACAAGAATTTGTACATCAAAATGAATAATACTATGCACACATCTTCAAGCATTAACTCAATCTTCAAGCAAGTATAACCTGGAACATGTTAAGTTTGAAAATATTTTGGGTCAACAAAAGTTGGTGAGAATACCTAGGTTTTGAATATAACTGATAACAATAGTTTGTACAACAATCATAGTTGTATAATGATAGAGTATGAGTCCGACATGTAACAATGCGTCTTTGTACAATCAAACCTTGTGTCGACTGAGGACTAACTCGCAAGTTAGTTAAATGTTGTTACTGTTATCGATCATCCCTGAATTTATGCGGGGGGATGGGTTTGTCAGACCTATAGCGCTATAATCTAAATAGGCGGCTTGATCAATGTTAATGATTGTACTGTGTCTTTTTGTTACAGTCAAATGATAGAATGAGTAAATGATAGTGTATAAAATGTTTATAATTGAATCATAAGTTTCAACAATGTAAGAATGAGTAAATGATAGTGTAATAAAATGTTTAAACATGTTTCACCCCAAAATGTAAAACAGAAAAAAGGGGGCTATGTAATAATTTATGTGAAATTTTGATGCAAAAATAATAAAAAATGAATTTAATATGATTTATTTATGATTAAAATAACAAAAATCAATTAAAAATAATAAATAAATGATTTTTCAGAAATAAAAATCATTTCTGGAATGTTTATTGTTTTATAAGTTTAGGATAATTTTTGTGGAATTTAATAAAATCGTTTTGATATTTTTATAGAATTTTATAATTATAATTGAATAAACTTGTATTATTTATTATATATATATATATATAAAATAAATATATTTTCGGAAATAAAAATCTGAATAATGATATTTAGGGTATGAACATCATTATGTAAAATTTTAGGAATTTTTGAAGGCTTATAAGTATTTTAAATAATTAAAGTGAATAATTATATAATTTAAACCTATAAAACGAAAACCAAAAAAAAAAAGAATGCATAGGGTGGGGCTCGAACCCTGGCCCAGGGCCGGTTCAACCCCTGACCAACTCCCATAGCACCAACTGGGCTGTAGGTCCTTGTTGTGTTTGTTTTGTTTAACTAAATCTTTTAAACAGAAACCAAAGAGTGTCATCTTCCCCAAATATAAGGATGAACCCTAGGATTTATAATTAATCAAAATCGACAATAATAACGGACTAGACCATGGGGCTTTTGATCCCTACATAATACCGACTCAAATACATATAAACAAGAGAATAGTAATGTACCGAAAGGTGGCGTATTTAGAACATCAAGTCACGGCCCTTCAAGCTTTAAAATCGAGGTTTTTAGTGATTAAGAGGGACTAGTTGCAGAGGGCTTTTGTAATTCGGCAATGTATGAGTGTGTGGGTATATTTAATTCCAATACAACCTCCTATATATACCGATTCGAATTGTGAAAAAAGGAAGACTAATAACGCACGTAATTTACTCTAATTAGTCCACTAAATAAGGCCTAAACGTGTGAACTATCTTAGGAAAGGTTGAGGCTATTTAGTCGATCAAAATACAGTTGTTAATTGAATCAATCATCCGTTAATTGATCCTAATCAATCGATTGAAAACTGGGTGTTGACTTTTGGTTTGACTTGAATGTAATGCAGGTTTCTAATAAATATTTATCAACTCAGTTTTGAATCAATCACTTTACCTAGCCTAGTGGTGTGTGTGTGTGTGTGTGTGTCTGTGATAAAACCGGTCCTGGATCTTGGGTTCGACCCTTGATCCAGACACTCTCTTTTTTTTTTTTTTTGCTGCAGGGAAGGAGGGGACAAGGTGGGTTTGGGCTGGTGATCGCGTGTCGAAGTGCTAATCAAAAACTAAATAAAAACTACTCCTTAGCTACAACTGACTGCAGTATAGGAAGTAGGGTTGTCAAACCTCAGGGAGTTTGTGGAAAGTGCTAATTTATTAATTACTAATTAACTTAAGATTAACTAAACTAATTTTTTTATGAAGTTGAATGTAAAAGTGCTGCAGTGCTGCAAACGAAGTGATAATAGAGTTTTATAAAAGACAATAATATGGAAAAACGGTCACTCCGGGTTTCTGATTCGGTAATTATCAACTGAATTATGTTAATACCCTATCTAGGAAATCACATAGACATGACTTTGTTTAAATTGTTCGACCCAATTCAACTATCATAACATTAATTGCAAAGTTAAATTAATCCTAGTGCAAGAAAACCAAGATACGATAACATAATGCAATAATATTAATCAACCAAACTGTCTAGATCAGTCAAACATACAATTAGACGCAAAGAACCTTAAGGTGTTCGCAAAATCTAATCCAAGTAATAAGTATCAAACATAAAACAATTGATAAAATAACCTAATCGTTCACCCGGAGAAACCGCAAGATGATTAGCCCTGCATCTTCATGATTTTCGCTTCAAGAATTGTTCTTAATCGTACGAGCATTAACCGAGATGAATGGATCTCTTCAAAATAATCAAAACCCTCCTTTGGAGCTCTCAAAATCGTCCCCTTGCTTGCCTCCACGAATTAGGGTTTGTGTTAAGAGTTATCCCCTTGAAAAATACCAAAAATCTAATAAAAAACAATTTTTTCCGTCAGACATGTCCCCCACGCACCCTGGGGAGATCAACCCTTCTCCTCATGGTGCTCGGCACCTTCATCAGCAACATGGGCTTAATCAGCTTTGGGCTTGGCTTGTTTTCTTCATTTGGGCTTCATTTTTCTTGGTCCAATTAGCTTAATTCTTCAACTAATAATTATTGCTGGCCCAATTCTTCATAGCTCTTCAAAATAAACTTCTTTTATCTTCAACTCTCGAGCCCGGATGCTCGGTTCCTGATATTATTTCTTCAATTCACGTCCTTTTTCGCCGAACATCTAAACTCAATAAAAATTGCATAAATAATAACTAAAAATACTAAAAATATATACAACCTATAAATTACCAAATACTCAAAATCATGCTATAAACTCCCTAAAATAATAAATAAATGACTCGAAAAACTATTAAAATGCTAAAGAAAAATGCATGTGTTTTACAACACATCAAACTCCCCACACTTACCTTTTGCTTGCCCTCAAGCAAATCTGCTCAAAACGTTACCACGAACAAGTAACAAATACCTCAAACGCCCCCGCCGTGCACTAGTATGTAATGCGCTAGTATATTCACTCAAAAACAAACATGTAACTCTGTTATCATAGGCTTGTATAACAATCACACCTCAACTATAGACAATGCACATATCTAAAGGACTTACGGGTTTTGGGTTTTGGGTAAAGGTAGGATAGATTTGGCTAACAATTGGTTTAAAAACAAGGGTTTTAACACGCTTGAATGACCATCCTTATTCACTAAACACCATAATACAATAATCACACAACTTTGGGCATGTTTGACCCATACACATACTTCTATTTTTTTTTCTTTTTTTTTCACTTTTTTTTCATATATTTTTTTCTTTTTCTTTTTTTCACAACTTAAACATAACTCAATCACTTGAACAAAAACATAAACACAATGGATGTCATCAATTTATTACACAAAGGTAAACAGGTCAATTTGGGTAATAGGTTTAATCAAATGAAAGGGTATAGGCTCAATATGGGCTACTAAGGGTGATTTAAGGTAAACGGTCAACATATAACAAATAAATGGGTATCAAAAGAAAAAGGGAAAACCTAAATTGCCTTTATCATCTATGTGCATATCTAGTCTACAACCTCGGCATGTATCAAATCACACAAGTTCTGCAAAAGAGAAACATCTGGCCTACACTCAACAAATGAAAATATATATGTATCAATCTATCATCTAGTAGGCTCAAGATCTCACCAAAGTGTGGAAATGGGTTACCGATGTGTGCATGTATTTATTACCGTCAGCTCGTTACACCTAACCAGGCAAATTCTAAACATTTTTTTTCTAAAACACCTACTGAAAACGGTTCATATGTCTGTTCTAAAGAATTAGACCATGATTAAGGACCCACACACCACAAGCAGAGACAGAATGAAAGCATTGAAACAGTCGCTTTCATGCCCGATCAGACCGCTTTTAGGACATTTTTTTTAAATTTTTAATTTTTTTTATATGACTCGACTACAAAATCAAAACTTCTACTAACTTCCCCCCCACTTGAATTTCACATTGTCCTCAATGGGAGAAAATAAAAACTAAGACGCACTTAACGAACACGAGACAACTAAAAAAAATAATAGAACTAAAATAAGAAAAATAACACAAAGTTGGAACAGTCTCCCCTGATAGAATACGCGTAAACTCCTTGAATACTCATGTTCCAAAAGCCTTCCATTCGTCCGTATAGCATTTCATTCGCGGACAAAAGCAGCAAATAACTCACCCAATTCTAACAAACACTCAGCAAACAGATCAAAGCATAGTAATATATAATATCATAATATCAACCACCCAGCCACCCATATGGTTCCCGTACATATGTCATAAAGTATTTAGCTTAGTACAGACCAAATGTTAATGAAAACAAAATAACCAAAAAGTACAACCAGTAATGGGCAGCTACTGGTGCTCCATCTCTCTCAGTCCTCGTCTTCCGCTCCAGCATCCTCCTCCTCATCCTGTTCTCCTGAATCATCGTCAGTTGGCGGGGCAAACCAATCAGGAATTTTGTGTCCCTGACACGTCAGCAAATAATGGATAGCGTCGTTCTGAAGACGAATTGCATCATCCTGGCGGTGAATAGCTGCATCCAGCTGGTCAAATCTCTGCACAATATACTCCAAAGTAACAGGCTCTGTACGAGCTCGAGCCCTATGTCGTGCCGGCCTCTCAACAATTACCGGTCTGACCCTCTGTCTAACAGCCGGTAAAGCACCAAAATCAGCCCATCTAGGCGGATCCCCCTGTGTACAAGTACCCGCCATCCTCAAATCTACCAATTTATATTCTCTGTCTTAGGATCCTCAGTCAAATGATCCCGTGGCCACCTATCAAAAACATCTAACTGCTCTGCCAACCTCCCAATATATGGCCCACAAGGTAACTGCACATCATTTCCTACCCGACGTGTCCTAGTCATCGAAGATAATAACACAGTAGCTATGTTGGCCTCACGACCCTCGATCATGCAGTACGTGCAAAACAAGTCAATCATATTGCACTTATCAACACCTCTGTGGCGACCGACGATAGTCCATGCAAGGATCCTATGTATATACCTCAGAATAGGATCACGAATCTGCGACTCTGAAGGATCCTTATCGTCATAGTCACCCTCTCCTATCATCTCCCAAAAACTCCTAATCTGTGCCTCAGTCATCCCCTGTGGGTGTGCTGATACATACCTGCCTCGTAACATACTGGCAAAAGATGGCATACGTACCTCCTCCTCTGTATAAAAACCTACCTTCACTGCAAACTCTGGCACGTTCATCTCGAATATCTTTCTTCCAAGAGAGAATGAAACCGCGTTAGGCTCTGAAAACTTCTTGTATGAGTACTTCAGTGTGGAATAGAACTCCACTGTCAACTCTCTATACTGTGGCCAGTTGCACTTCAGTGCTGAAATCCACCTCGGTCCCAACAAAATTTCAATCCTGTCCCTCTGCCCTAATATATCTAGCAAATCATCATCCAACGTCCTATGCTGTAACACCCCGAACTGTATCAAATTTTCCCGTGCCTCAAACTCTTTCGTATGGATCGAAAACTGCAATAGATTATGTTGTTTAAGCTGACGCCTCTCTAACGGAGTCGGGTCTGAATCAGGAGATGGGCAGTTCTCTCGAGTTTAAGCTGGTGGCTCAGGTGCTCCCCGTGGCATCTTTGCTGGTCCCCTCTTCCTTTTTCCTGGTGGATCTGCTTCAGACATCTGCACAACCCATGTTAGACAACAAATAAAACAAGTTAGAACCGAAACAACACTTTGTGAGAAAAAATTGAAAAAATATTTCGGCTACTCATTCAAGATTATTAATCGCCAGAACATCCCCGCCCGAATGGAGATTGAGTACGGGCGAGAAGCTCTACACTTGGAAAGCAATTCAGTAAGCAATCCCATTCGACTCCCTAATTAACTCGAACACACCTTCTACCCATGATAATAAATTTAATCTTCTCAATCCTCACTTCCCTTGATTATCCATGCTCGCCTACTATCAAAACCTTCGCACATGCGCCAATTAATTACTTATGACTTTACACCTAAACATCTCATCCTTGCGACTTCAACAAAATGATCTTATTAAGTCCAAAACTTCAAACGACCCCCCATACTTAATCTCATTTGTCCTCAAATGGCCTAGGCAACATCTCGCGAAATTGGGAACAAATTCCCTTCTTATGACATAATGTGTTCCTAAAAACCAAATAGCATCATCAACTTAGCAAGTCGCCACATTTTTCTTATCGGCTTGTATAGCTAAAAGCAAATCAAAATCCTCATCACTATTATATCATCACATCTACATCATAACAAGAAAACGCCTAAAACACAAGCGCCTAACAACTCTACTCGAGATCACTTTAGTGCCATGAATCAACACATTGCAACAACCCTTTTAACAAACGCTTCAAACCTAAACTTGAGACTGACTATACCAATAGCATCCTAACCAACATCACAACTCGCGAGACAACCAAGCACTAAAATCAATTCTATAACATACCCAACTAGTGACAATTAACCTCATGACGCAATAATAACCCAAGACTAAACGAAACCTAGACAATTATGACCCTTAATGAAATTGATAATGAACAGAATACACACAAGACAGACTAAAGAAAATATACCTGCTCGTAACGACCTGACACGATTAGTCGACAACGAGTTTACAGGAGAGTCCAAGGTAGGTGACGCAGGAACTGTGGTTACAGGTTGGTTTGGTTTGGTCGGGGCTGTTCGCAGGGGTCGGGTCTACTGGTGAAGACTGTCGGGTCTATTGCAGGTTGGGGGTGTGAAAAGGGTTCGGGGTGTAGGTTCAAGGTCAGGTCAGCAGAGGGTCGGGTTAGGGTTTGGTTCGGGTGGTGGTTGTGGTTAGCTGCGGCGGCTAGGTTGGCTGCAGCGGCGGGTTGGGTCGGAGATTGAAGGTGGGGCTCGGAAGTGGAGGAGGAGGATGGTGGTGGTAGGAAGGAAGGGGTTAGGGTGTCGGGTTGGTTGTGATGGTTGCAGAGAAGGGTAAGGAGAGCCGGGTCGGGTAGTTAGGGTTCAGGTTGGGTTGGTCTGCAGCGGTGGTTCGGATGGTGGAAGAAGAAGGGGTTGGTGAAGGCGGCGGCGGTCGGGTAGTGGTGGAAGAGGGGTCGGGTGGGTTCAGGTCTGCAAGGGGGTTAGGGTTCCGGGTTGGGCTAGTGGAAGGAAAGAAGACAGTGATGGTGGTCGGGTCTGTGTGGTGGTGGCAGGAGGAAAACGGCGGCGGGGGATGGGTTGTGGAGGAAGAAGGTGAAGATTTTGGGTAGGGTTTGGTTCGGGTGGTGGTTGTGGTTAGCTGCGGCGGCTGGGTTCAGGTCTGCAAGGGGGTTAGGGTTCCGGGTTGGGTTGGTGGAAGGAAAGAAGACGGTGATGGTGGTCGGGTCTGTCTGGTGGTGGCAGGAGGAAAACGGCGGCGGGGTTTGGGTTGTGGAGGAAGAAGGTGAAGATTTTGGGTAGGGTTTGATGTGTTGAGAGGAGATGGGAAGAAGAACAAACCAGGGAATGATCGATTTTTTTTTTTGTTTTTGTTTTTGTTTTTTTTAACCCCTCGAGCACCATGTGGAAATGAGGGTATTCCCCCGCGCACCATGGCGGGTGCAGATGCCTCAAATTTGCTTATTTCCCTTCATACCCCATGAGGAGTGCTCATGGTGCTCGGGCACCCTATTTTGGGCAGAAAGTTTCTCCGTGTGGAGCCTTTTTTGCCTTAGAAAAAAAATTCTAACTCTTGTTTTCCCTTAGTTTTCACCCCATGAAATTTTTCTAAGTATAAAACTACATACTTGGCCACCGAAAATTCATAATTCTTCCTGTAAACGTGTACAAATCTCTGCAAAGTACTAAAAAAACATAAAAATGCAAACAAAAAACAACTAAAATTGAACGAAAAATATACAAACTCTACAATCAAACATACCGGACGTTTTGTTACTTAACCTCATCATCCGGTTCACTCATCAAGAAGCAAACCAGCTCTTCTGTTGTTCCGTGTATGTCAGCTGAATCGAAATACGGTTTAAGCCGATGTCCATTCACCACTTGACGCAAATGATCGTCAAAGTGTTCAATCTCGACATCACCGTAGTTTCCAACCCTCGTGACTAGGTATGGTCCCGTCCACTTGCTTTTCAACTTTCCTGGAAATAATTTTAGACGCGAACTGTATAACCACACCTTGTGACCTACCTCGAAATTCTTCAACCGAATTTTGGCATCGTGCACCTTCTTCATTTTATCTTTATATGCCGATGCACATTCGTATGCTTCATCTCGCAATTCTTCAAGCTCACATAAGTTCAACTTTCTTTCTTTACCTGCAGCATCATAATCAGTGTTAACTTCTTTAACAGCCCATAATGCCCTATGTGCTACTTCCACGGGTAAATGGCAACCTTTCCCATAAACCAACCGGTAAGGTGTGGTGCCAATTGGTGTCTTAAAAGCTGTACGGTAAGCCCATAACGCATCATTTAGTTTGGAGGACCAATCTTTACGATCCGTTCTTACCGTTTTTTGTAAGATTTCTTTGATTTGTCTATTTGACACCTCAACCCGACCACTTGTTTGTGGGTGGTATGGGGTTGCAATTCTATGTTCCACACCATACCGTTTGAGCAATTTTCCAAAGTTGAAATTTTTGAAATGTGATCCCCCGTCACTGATGATCACACGGGGAAGTCCAAATCGTGAAAAAATGTTTAACCGCACAAAATTGCACACAACGGTATGGTCATTTGTCTTGGTGGCTATTGCTTCTACCCATTTAGACACATAGTCCACTGCCACCAAGATGTATAAATAACCACAAGAATTTGGAAATGGTCCCATGAAGTCGATTCCCCACACATCAAAGATATCAATTACGAGAATCGGCCTCATGGGCATCTCATTCCGTTTAGATATGCTGCCCATTTGTTGACACTTGATGCACTTTTTAGCAAACTCAAATGCATCCTTAAAAATCGTAGGCCAAAATGATCCAGACGATAAAACTTTGTGTCCTGTTTTCTGTCCACTGAAATGCCCTCCATAAGCAGATGAGTGCACCAATCCCAATACACATTGGACCTCGGATCTGGAATACATCGTCGGATTATCTGGTCAGCTTCAATCTTGAACAAATCAGGCTCATCCCAAATATACTGTTTTGCCTGACCCTTCAAGTGAGTTCTCTTTTTCTTTGACCAATGCTCTGGGATGATACCTGCAGTCAAATAATTAACAATGTTAGCATACCATGGCGAAGTAGATACTTCGAATAGCTGCTCATCTGGAAAGGTCTCATTGATCTCAGTAGCGACTTCAGCATCCATATGGGGCAATCTGGACAAATGATCTGCCACCACATTTTCACTACCCTTCTTGTCTCTGATTTCCAAGTCGAATTCCTGAAGCAGGAGCACCCAACGGATCAATCTGGGTTTCGCATCCTTTTTCTCCATCAAATAACGCACCGCGCTGTGATCTGAATACACAATCACCTTGCTTCGCCAAATGTAAGACCTGAACTTATCAAGAGCAAACACAGCTACATGTAATTCTTTTTCAGTAGTAGTATAATTCAGTTGTGCCCCATCCAATGTCTTACTTGCATAATAAATGACTATTGGTTTTTTATCTACCCTTTGTCCCAAAACTGCCCCAATTGCAAAGTCACTCACGTCACACATAATTTCAAATGGTCGTGACCAATTGGGTGCTTGCAAAATTGGGGCTTCAACCAGTTTTTCTTTCAAAGTGTTGAAAGCTTTTACACACTCTTCATCAAATACAAAAGGTTCATCTTTTAACAGTAATTTGCAAAGTGGTTTTGTGATTATGCTAAAACCTTTTATGAACCTTCTATAAAAACCAGCATGTCCTAGAAACGACCTAACCCCTTTAACATTTGTGGGAGGAGGTAAAGTTGAAATAGCTTTAATTTTTGCATGATCAACCTCAATCCCACGTTTTGAAATTACATGCCCTAACACCACCCCTTCTTGAACCATAAAATGGCTCTTTTCCCAGCTTAAAACTAAGTTTGTTTCAATACATCGTTTTAACACCTTAGTTAATTGTTCTAAGCATGAGTCAAAGGAGGTTCCAAAAATTGAGAAGTCATCCATAAAGATTTCGAGTGAGTCCCCAACCATATCTGAAAAGATACTCATCATGCACCTTTGAAAGGTGGCTGGGGCATTACACAACCCAAATGGCATTCGCCTGAATGCAAAGGTACCGTAAGGGCAGGTAAATGTAGTCTTTTGTTGGTCTTCAGGGTGGATGGCAATTTGATTATACCCTGAATAACCATCAAGAAAACAATAAAATTTCTGACCTGATAACTTCTCGATGATCTGATCAATGAACGGCAAAGGGAAGTGGTCCTTAGAGGTAGCTGCATTCAGCTTCCTGTAATCAATGCATATTCTCCACCCAGTAACAGGTCGGGTGGCAATTTCTTCCCCTTTTTCGTTCCTGACTATCTGAATCCCTGCTTTCTTGGGAACGGTCTGTGTTGGGCTAACCCAAGTGCTGTCAGAGATGGGATAAATGATACCCGCATCCAGCCACTTCAGAACTTCTTTCTTTACCACTTCTCTCATGTTCGGGTTAAGCCTTCTCTGTGCATCTCTTGCCGGTTTTGCTCCCTCCTCTGTTATGATTTTATGCATCACTATTGAGGGACTTATTCCTTTCAGGTCTGCAATAGTCCACCCAATTGCAGCCCGGTGTGCAACCAAAACTTCCATCAAAGCTTTCTCCTGTTCCTCAGTCAAACCTGCAGAAATAATAACAGGAAGAGTATCATTAGCACCAACAAAAGAATATTTTAGATGTTTAGGTAGTTCTTTAAGTTCTAATTGTGGTGCTGTCTCTAATGATGGTTTCAGCTTTGTGTCAATGTGATCTGGCAAACTCTCCACGTGATGGGACCAAGGTGGTCTTCCTTCTCTCACTACCGTTGCCTCCACCTTTGCATCCTCGTCCTCAAATTCCTTGACTGTCTCAGAATATAACCTGCTAAACAAAGCACATTCTACCATGGACTCGTCCCCCTCATCATTAGGAATGTAAGGAGGAACGCGCCCGTCAATGATGTCTGCCATAAAGCATTCAGCACTAACATTGGGGTTAGAAACATTACCAAAAACACTTAACCGCATCTTGCGGTTACCAAAAGTCATATCCACAGTACCTGTCCTGCAATTAATCTGAGAGTCAGAAGTAGCTAAAAATGGTCTGCCAAGAATCACAGTCGGTTGCTTGGTTTTATCAACAGAAACATAATCAAGGACCAAGAAATCAACCGGATAATAAAACTCATTAACTTTCACAATCACATCTGATAATACTCCCCGGGGTAGCTTAGGAGTCAAATCAGCCAAAACCATAGTGGTATCAGCTTTCTTGAGTGGACCGAACTCATATTGGTCATACAAGCTCCCCGGTAGTATACTCACACTAGCTCCAAGATCCAAGAGGGCTCGTGTCATTTGAAAATCACCAACTTGAATTGAAATAATTGGTGCCCCTGGATCTTGTAACTTTCAGGCAGAGTACCTGAAATTATTGCACTCACATCTGCTGGCATGTCAAGTTTCTTTGGAATTTTATGATTTCTTTTCTGAGTGCACATATCTTTCAGGTACTTTGCATATGCAGGAATTTGTTTAATTGCATCTAAAAGAGGAAGATTGATTTTAACTTGTTTGAAAACTTCCCACATTTCATCCGATTGTGGGCCTCTTTTATTGACTGTCTTTTTCTTACCAGGATCAATGAGAGCTGCAGGAAAAGGGATGGTATTACCCTCCACACCCTTTTCTACAACCTGGTTGGAATTATTGATCAAAACACTTTTATTTTTATTTTTTTTCTTTTTCTAAAGCAGTTTTAGGTGTTTTGTTCAATTCAACAAATTCATGTTCATCTTCACTATCATCACTACCCAAATCCTCCACCACACCCTCAATAAACTGTGGTGGAGTTCCCACTTTATTATCATAAACCTTACCATTGCGCAAAATACTTACCTGGTTGATTTGCACATTCCTCGTATTCCTTGAGCTTGATTGCTGGTGTTGTGGATTAATGGTGGTGTCACTTGGTAGCTTCCCTAGATCTCTCTTAGACACATCTGCTGCCAATTGCCCTACCTGCTTGGACAATGCTTCCACAGTCTTATCCCTCACTTCATTTTCTTTACGCATTCCCTTAACCTCTTCTTGTACAGCTTTAATAGCATCCAAAATGGCACTTAGTTGATCATTACCTCCTCCTGATGTGCCTTGTTGATTTCCTCTCTGCTGCTGACCACTTTGATTATAAGTATTCTTTGAGTAACCCCCTTGATTATATCCATACTGCCTGTTCTGAGACTGTTGTTGATTTCCTCCCTGCACATTAGAACCAGAAAAGTTAGGATTTAATTGATTATTAGGATTACCATACCTGATGTTTGGGTGGTTTTTGAGCCCAGGATGATAGGTGTTGGAATTCATGTCATATTGCTTCCGTTCTCCATAAACTTGATTCACCTCTTCTGTATTCTCCAAAGGCCCCTGGCAGTCTTGGGCTAGATGTCCCAACTCTCCACAATCAGTACATACCGAAAAAGCATTAGCCGCCTTTGCCTCACTACTCTTCCCCAAATTAAGCTGAGCTACCTGTTTTGCCAAGAGTAAATTTTGCTGCTTTAATTTTTCGATTCTTTCTTCAGCCTCGTAGTCTGCTGCCTTGACAGATGATGGTCTCAACTTCCTACATGATTGTGCCTGTCTCTTTGAAGTGGCACTCATCCTTTCCAAGTGTCCCCAATCCACAGCTTCAGTGTTAGTAAAGAATGTGCCATTGCTAATGGCAGTCAACCCCCTAACATCCTCTGGTGTCAGTCCATCATAAAAAGCTTTTATTAGTTCCCATGTCTGAATCCCATGATGAGGACATTTTCTCAATAACTCTTTGAATCTATTAAAATCCTCATGGAATGCTTCCCCTGAATTCTGCTGAAATCCTCTTATTGCATCCCGAGCCTCAGATGTTCTGCTCATGGTGTAGTACTCTTCCAAGAAAATTTGTTGCATATCCTGTCAAGTGTAAATACTACCTGGGGGTAGTGTAGCAAACCATTGCCTTGCCCTGTCCTTCAAGGTGAACTGAAACATCATCAACATTACCTGGTCCTTAGTAAACCCTGATCCTCCAATCATATTGCACACAGACTCAAATGCTGATATATGTAAGTAAGGCTCTACTGATCTTTTTCCATAGAACTTAGGTAGATGACCCAAATATTGGGGTCTCACCTTAAATGCTCTCCCGTTCCTGCCCAGTGGTGTCACTACAGCTGAAGAATTTGGTACAATGACCGGCCTAAAATGACTATCAACCCCCTGAACCGGTGCCCTCTGACGTATCTGTGGGACACCATCTACTAACTGTAACTCATCTCCTATCCCCATATTTCCAACATTAAATTGAGGAACCCCTTGTGGCGTTTGATTATTTCTGTATCCCTGAACACGGTTCCCCTGATTAACCCGCTGTGGTGGCTGCTGCTCATACTCCATGTCATGCCCATAATTACCATATCTCCCATCATACGGTTCCTGTTCGTCCTCTTGATCCCATTCAGAGTCCCAAGTATGCACACTTCCCTCATCATATCTCTGTTGGTTCTGTTGTTGGTTGGGTGGGATAACTGCTAGTTGTGGACGAGGTTGGTTTCTTGGATTTTGTTGGTTTTGTTGTGGACGTGGGTTAGCAGCTTGAAAATGCCCACCAGGTTGGAATTGTTGTTGTGGTGGTGGGTTTGGAATGGGTTGGTTTGGTTGGTTTGGTAGAGCAGGTGGAATAAGATCATTTGGTTGGTTGAGTATTGGTTGATTTTGGTTATCCTGGTCAGGCATCTCAATAGCTGCTTCTTCAACTCTCTGAGCGACTGTTGAAAAACTTGATTGATTCTTTACTGCTGAATGAAAAACAACACGGTTTTGACGTGCTGTCTTCTCAATCTCTGGATCGAATAACAATGGAGATGATTCCTTGGAAAACCTAGTATGCATGCAACACAGAAGTCACCTGCACACACAAAAACAAGAAAACAAATAGAGTAATACTGAATGAAGAAGAGAAATAAAATACGGAAACAAATAACTAAAAAGACAATTTTTTTAAGAAAGAAAATAAACAAACAAACTAAACTAAACTAAACTAATTACTAAGTGCACGAACTCCCCGGCAACGGCGCCATTTTGATCGCGTGTCGAAATGCTAATCAAAAACTAAATAAAAACTACTCCTTAGCTACAACTGACTGCAGTATAGGAAGTAGGGTTGTCGAACCTCAGGGAGTTTGTGGAAAGTGCTAATTTACTAATTACTAATTAACTTAAGATTAACTAAACTAATTTTTTTATGAAGTTGAATGTAAAAGTGCTGCAGTGCTGCAAACGAAGTGATAATAGAGTTTTATAAAAGACAATAATATGGAAAAACGGTCACTCCGGGTTTCTGATTCGGTAATTATCAACTGAATTATGTTAATACCCTATCTAGGAAATCACATAGACATGACTTTGTTTAAATTGTTCGACCCAATTCAACTATCATAACATTAATTGCAAAGTTAAATTAATCCTAGTGCAAGAAAACCAAGATACGATAACATAATGCAATAATATTAATCAACCAAACTGTCTAGATCAGTCAAACATACAATTAGACGCAAAGAACCTTAAGGTGTTCGCAAAATCTAATCCAAGTAATAAGTATCAAACATAAAACAATTGATAAAATAACCTAATCGTTCACCCGGAGAAACCGCAAGATGATTAGCCCTGCATCTTCATGATTTTCGCTTCAAGAATTGTTCTTAATCGTACGAGCATTAACCGGGATGAATGGATCTCTTCAAAATACTCAAAACCCTCCTTTGGAGCTCTCAAAATCGTCCCCTTGCTTGCCTCCACGAATTAGGGTTTGTGTTAAGAGTTATCCCCTTGAAAAATACCAAAAATCTAATAAAAAACAATTTTTTCCGTCAGACATGTCCCCCACGCACCCTGGGGAGATCAACCCTTCTCCTCATGGTGCTCGGCACCTTCATCAGCAACATGGGCTTAATCAGCTTTGGGCTTGGCTTGTTTTCTTCATTTGGGCTTCATTTTTCTTGGTCCAATTAGCTTAATTCTTCAACTAATAATTATTGCTGGCCCAATTCTTCATAGCTCTTCAAAATAAACTTCTTTTATCTTCAACTCTCGAGCCCGGATGCTCGGTTCCTGATATTATTTCTTCAATTCACGTCCTTTTTCGCCGAACATCTAAACTCAATAAAAATTGCATAAATAATAACTAAAAATACTAAAAATATATACAACCTATAAATTACCAAATACTCAAAATCATGCTATAAACTCCCTAAAATAATAAATAAATGACTCGAAAAACTATTAAAATGCTAAAGAAAAATGCATGTGTTTTACAACACATCAAACTCCCCACACTTACCTTTTGCTTGCCCTCAAGCAAATCTGCTCAAAACGTTACCACGAACAAGTAACAAATACCTCAAACGCCCCCGCCATGCACTAGTATGTAATGCGCTAGTATATTCACTCAAAAACAAACATGTAACTCTGTTATCATAGGCTTGTATAACAATCACACCTCAACTATAGACAATGCACATATCTAAAGGACTTACGGGTTTTGGGTTTTGGGTAAAGGTAGGATAGACGCAAAGAACCTTAAGGTGTTCGCAAAATCTAATCCAAGTAATAAGTATCAAACATAAAACAATTGATAAAATAACCTAATCGTTCACCCGGAGAAACCGCAAGATGATTAGCCCTGCATCTTCATGATTTTCGCTTCAAGAATTGTTCTTAATCGTACGAGCATTAACCGGGATGAATGGATCTCTTCAAAATACTCAAAACCCTCCTTTGGAGCTCTCAAAATCGTCCCCTTGCTTGCCTCCACGAATTAGGGTTTTTGTTAAGAGTTATCCTCTTGAAAAATACCAAAAATCTAATAAAAAAACAATTTTTTCCGTCAGACATGTCCCCCACGCACCCTGGGGAGATCAGCCCTTCTCCTCATGGTGCTCGGCGCCTTCATCAACAAAATGGGCTTAATCAGCTTTGGGCTTGGCTTGTTTTCTTCATTTGGGCTTCATTTTTCTTGGTCCAATTAGCTTAATTCTTCAACTAATAATTATTCTTGGCCCAATTCTTCATAGCTCTTCAAAATAAACTTCTTTTATCTTCAACTCTCGAGCCCGGATGCTCGGTTCCTGATATTATTTCTTCAATTTACATCCTTTTTCGCCGAACATCTAAAATCAATAAAAATTGCATAAATAATAGCTAAAAATACTAAAAATATATACAACCTATAAATTACCAAATACTCAAAATCATGCTATAAACTCCCTAAAATAATAAATAAATGACTCGAAAAACTATTAAAATGCTAAGGAAAAATGCATGTGTTTTACAACACATCAGCTGGTTATGTTGGGCCTGCTGAGTTGGGCTTCTGGATGGGTTGGAGTTTGTCTGGGCTCCGAATGGTAGAATTAATAAGGGTGGGTTTGTATGGTTTGTTTTTGTGTTGTAAAAGCCAATCTTTATTTTTATTATTATTGTTATTATTATTATTATTATTATTATTATTATTATTTAAACCAAGTGAAATATATATATATATATATATATATATATATATATATATATACACACACACGTGATGTTACACATAGGATATCCAAGCCTGTTCAGCCTGTCAATGTATCCTATTAATCTGTCAATATTATCTTTGACATAATGTTTGCACTTTCATAGCATGAGCGATTTCTTTGATGATACCGAGACGCCATCGATGTCTCATGTGAAATCGACCCTTGATGAAATCGATCATCTTAGCACCATATAGATAGATTGATCAACTCATCGATGAAGTCATTAGAGGCTTTATTATATAAACTAGATAAGATCAAATAACCGACTTCGTGCGAATTCCTATAACGCACTAACCATTTGTCTATGAACCAGTCCTTGGTGGGGTAAGTGGCAATGCTTCATCAAGCACGTACAAATTTTTCTCATGATCTAGAACCTTTCTCAATTTATGGTACCAAGTGGAGAAGTTATCGAAATTGAGTTTGGATTGTTTTAATTCATCACGAAGGTTTGACATCAACAAAAATATACAAACAAACATTTTTAGTATTCCGTCATTTATAAATTTTCATAATTTATAACACCTAATTAATTATTAATTATGGTAGATATCCCATTTCATAAAGACAAGACGATTGGCTTAGCACTATTCCCCTTGATCTTTTTTACTTGTGTAGGCAGTTTACCAATTGTGTCAACTACATAGCTCTCCCATTTTAGGGCGCTGAACAAATATTATAAATATTGTCCAGCCTAGGTATGATTACCCCAACTATGCCGATGTGAATAATCAAGCGATATTGGTCCTCAATAGTAACATGTAGACCTGGCCTAACTGAGTTAGGAAACATGACTTCCACCTCGTGCCTATCCATTGGCCCAAATGCAGGGTAAATTGCTAACATTGGGATTGTTAGAATAAGCCCGAGTGTTACCATTATGACATTACAATACCAACTTTTCTTTGGATTTCATTTATATTTTATTACCAAATAGTTTTAAAATAGTGGACGACTTGTGGCATGACGCAGTGTTGGGTTTGCTGAACCTAAGAAGAATATATGAAGTGAAAAGACAAAACATGCTAAACATCTGATCATCTATAAAACAGTACTTAAAAGAACAAGATCCTCCCAAAAGACTATTGACTCTGAAAATTGCTGAAGACAAAACAACTGCTCTGCAAACAACTGATGAACAAGGTTTGATGAAGAAACGTCTGTCGACAAAGAAGAAGGTTTGTTGAGCTAAAGGTTTGCTAAGAAGATACAAGATCTGCTGAAGCCAACAACACTTAGGCTTCAACATATGATGAAACAACAGAGGCTATCTAACAGATGTTTATCCAATAGAGTCTGTCAATGTAATAGTGTTTGTAATAGGGCAGATGCTAGTATTGTTAGAAGTTTGTTAGATGTCACTTTCTTAGGTGACGTCAGCTTAGGTCATTAGATTTTGGTTTGTCTATATATAGAACAGTACTTGTACTGTTATAACTCTCCATCATACATTCTTTGTACGAACACAACTGTGTGTGATCAAGCTGAGGGGGAGATCGTAAACTAGTACTGAATCTGTGTTGATTAATATAAGTAATTGTTGAAAACAATTGTCCTATTTTGTTATGAATTAAAGTTTATATTCCGTTTCACTTTCTATATTTGTTTTGGTCTTTATTTACTATTTCATTGATCAAAACTTCATAACAATTCAAACTCAAATCCTAACAATTGATATCAGAGCTTGGTCAATTAAGTTCGATCTAACGAATCAATTTAATATAAACAGATCAGCTCAAATTTATTGATATCGTTTGTTCATTTTATTAAGAACAGAGTAAGAGTTTAATTACATTCAAAGTATTTAAAACGCACTTTGTTTTTGCAAAACAATAAGAGAATGACCTTAATCAATCACGATCCACACAACACTAGCACAAAAAACAAGCCACCGATGCTTGTCAGATCTGAATACAATATCTGGCAATGTCAGATGAGCCATGTTCTAGCTCAACATAACACAGGATGTTGGAAGTCGGTTATCTTCGGACCACATATTTTGATGATGCCGAGTACCGAAGATCCTAAGGTTTAGGAGCCTAAGAAGAATGAAAACAACTCCAACTTAGATTTTCAAAAAATTGAGTTAGATGCTTGAGCCTTCAGTATTGTGGTAACGTCTCTACCAAATGACATCTGTGCTGGACTGTTACACTGTAATAGTGCAACGGAGTTGTGGGATGCTTTGAAGGAACAATTTGGTGGGACTGAGGAAGTATTTGAAAACAATCGTGAAATACTGAATCAACAATATGAAATATTTATTCATGTTAAGGGGGAATCATTAACTCAACAATTTGAGAGGTTTAACTAGTTTAATTACTGAACTAAAACTGGTAGGTCGAACATATCCAAACTCAACTTTGAATCATAGATTCTTAAGGTCTTTACCAGATAAATGGGACACTATTTCTATAGTTATGAGAAACTCAATTGGTTTTAAGGACTTATCTCTGACCCAGCTTTATGGTAATCACTTGAGTTATCAGAGAGAGCTTAACCTGAAAAAGAAGATTCAGGACTCTGGAAAAGTGTCAGGTGACAGTGTGTTTGGTAGTACTGCACTTTTGGGTCAAGATGAGGTGTCTGGTAACAGTAAGGATCAGAGTTGTGATCATTTTATTGACATAACTTCTGGATTTAACTCTGATTCTTACACACCCAACTATGCTTTTGCAGCAAGTGGTGATATTCAGGCATATGATAACATGTCCTTTGAGTATAATGATCTTCAATACTTTGACCCTTTGGACTTGGAAGAAATGAACATTTTGTATCAACTAGCTCTACTTAGTGTTAGAAGTAATAAGTTTTATAAGAAAACTGGTAGAAAATACACTGGGTTGCATGGAGGGTCAAAAGTGAGGTTGGATAAATCAAAGATTAAGTGTTACAAATGTCACAGAATGGGTCACTTTTCTAGAGAATGTAGGAGTCAAAATGGAACACTTATCATTACCTATCCAAATCAAAGACCTCAGACAAACACTTATCAGTATTCCCAAAATACCCTTAGACCAAATGTGCAAAACACTGCTTATTTTGCAGAATCCTCAACCACTGTTCTGGTACACTATGTCTAAACCACCGTTACGAAGATTCAATATACCCAAACCCCTGTTGCTCAGGATCAAATGCCACAAGCTGTTATTCCACCATCTGCTCCAGCAGAAAGCAGCTTGCTAGATGAGAATTTTTCTCTCATGGCCAAATTTGATAATGAACTAGAAAACTTCTGTTTCATGGCACTTGAGACTATTGTTGAAGGGGTTGAGTCTAAAGAGGTGGTGTCTGAAAATGTGACTAATGATTTTGTTGAGACAGTTGTTTTAGATGAGAAGATTGAGAAAGAAGAGGTGAATCTCTCAGATCCATGGAATGCAAGTGATTATGAGTGCAAGTGTGATTGTGCATTGATGGCTGCTGCTAAGGTATCTCCTCAAATCCTTAAGGGTTTATGTTCAAAAAAATGTTTAATAACTTTTGCTAACATTAAATAGGTGAATGAAAACCTTAGGAAAAAAATTTTGGAAGATGAAAATCAGTTTGAAAAACTCACAAAAGAGTGAAAATCAAAATTAACTAAAAAAGTGTCACACCCTCCATTTCCACTACGGGGTTTATACCGCGAGGCGTGTGACATACCAGGATCCCATAACCATAAGTCACATGAACGACTCTAAATACCCAAACCATTTAGTTCGTTATTGTAAAACAAGTTTCATAGATAATCAAATATTTCAATAGTTGCGGAAGCGAAATTTATAGATAATAGTTATTCAAATAGTCAGAGTAGAACAACGTATTCGAAATCGTGATTGATAATTAAACATTCGAAAAATAGATAAGTATTCATATCCCCATGATGCTATATGATGCATGCCCTACTCGTGCTTCGAACAAGTGTCCTGCAAAAAAGTATAATAGTCGTGGGTCCACATAAAGTTGGTGAGTTCACAAAGTTTGGTAAATACGTAGGTCCTCCAGACCATGTTTTGTCGAGTAAATGCTAATTCACATGCCAGGGGTAGCTAGCCCACTCATGATAACTAAAACCGGTAATACCGAACTGCTAAACAACGAGATCCCACAATAGTGAGAAAAGTGCCTTGCATCATTGTCTATCAATAATGATAATATGTTGAGTTATAGTTCACACCCATGCTCTCCAGCATACAATGTGAGGTTTGTGAAACCTAATAGCGCTATCAACTAGTAACCCGCTTGCCCACCTGGCAATTCATTCGGTATTTAGAAGGACTTCAATGATAGAGTTGGTTTAGTTCATCAAGGACATAAAGCATGAATTAGTGTAAACAGATTCACCTAGTGAATCAAAGCTCCCCAAAATCAGGGATGTGTAAAAGTAGTCCCAAACTGAACTACGAAAAAGTTTAGAAAGTTGTCTCCTTCCGAGACGTATGCTTTTGAGAAAAGAGTAGTGAAACTCACCTGGTATTTGTGCGAGATATCTAGTAAAGCAAAGAAAGTAACCATCGTTCCAACAAGGATCTCCCTATGAACATTTAAGACATATTAAACTATGTTCTTGTTTTTCTCACAAGCTCGGCACCTACTTTTGTGAGCCACATCAATTGGTGTAGATCATGTTTCATGTAAAAAATGTTTCATGAATCCATGTGTAATCAAATACTCTAACACTAGATAACATAATTGATTACATAGGTGAAACAATGTGCACATAATAGATGCTTGATTACTAATCACATAATAATCAACCTATCATGGCTAGTTGAGGTCGATCCTAATGATCATAGAGTCTAAACTTGGGTTCACAATAAGGGCCGCATATAATTGACTAGAAGGGGTTGGTACTTACCTCAACACTAATTGACTATATGCAAATCCTTAGAGCTTCTTGGTGGCCTTCCTCGGCTTGGCTATTAGAAGAAAGGAGGGGTGAGTAAGAGTTGAAGCTTAGAGAGAGGTTATGGAGGGGTGTGGTTTGGCCTAAAGAGAGCCGAAAGAGAGAGAGTGAGAGATGTGAGGTGTGGCTTCAAATGTCCAAGGTGTTCCTATTTATAGGGGTCGATCCATGTGGTGACAAAAAGCAATTGCGATAAAGCTTACTACCTAGATGGATGTTCATGTTTATAATTCTTATCATTCTTTGATGCTAAGTCAATTAGAAAGTGGATTTGTCAAAAGAATGGTAAGTTATCCCTTCTTGGTTGTGCTTCATCCTTTGTCCTACTCCCACTTTGGTGAAACTTGATGTTGTCATGAATGATTACCTCATGTCCCATGCTTGTTCTCCTTGGATTATTTCGGCCGAGATATGCATGGAAGGAAAAGGACTTGTCTTGAGGGTGTAGCTTGTCTTATATATAGGATAGTGATGTTTCCTTTTTCCCTTCCTTGGTTTCGATTGGTGTAGGATAGTTTTAGGAAAGTTCCAAATGTGAAAAGGTAGCTATTATTAGTTGTTCATGCTAATTAGGTGTAATCTTAGGTTGGCTATAGGTGAAAGGGACTTGTGTTGGTGTTTGGAAGCTTTCATCTCATGTCCCTATCCTACTATGTGGCCCAAACTTCTGCAAGGTTGACAATGACTTGTCCATGACACACCTTGTTTTTACTTGTTGGATGGTGATAGATAATAGGAGCCTAGTTGCTAGTTGGAAGCTTCTTGGGTTCTTGGAGGTCTACGGCCTCAAAAACAAGAGGAGGGGAGGACAAATGTTCTAGATGATAGTGATAGATCATTGTTTACTCTAGTGTTTGATTGGTGTAGCAAGTTCCAAGAAGGTCTCAACATGTGAGTTAGTGTTTAATTGAAAGTGACATAAGAGGGGTCATGTGTGTGTGTGTGTGGCGGCCGAAACATAGGACAAGGGTAGGTGATTTCTTGTTCTAGGTGATGTTCTTGTAAGACATTGTCATAGCTTAGGTGTTAAGGCCTAATTAGAGTAATGTGTGAATAAGATGATGTTGACATATGAATGCTTCCTAGCCCTATACCTATGGCCGATTGTGGGCTAGCAAAAGAGGAAAGCATGGCTTAGTCAAGTAACTCTAATCTCTTACTTGTTTGTTTCCTCATTTAGTGCAAGTTAGGATAGCTTAGGGTGGCTACTAAAGACAAAAGGAAACTTCCAAGTATGTGGGGGTGTATGTGTGTGTTCGTATATATTTATATATATATATATATGTATGTATGTTTGTTACTTATAGCTTTTCTTGTCAAAGCCTAGTGTATGTACAAAGCTAGTGTGTGTATATATATATATATATATATATATATATATATATATACAAGAACATTTAGAAGTATAAGAGATTCATGTACACACATAAATCTATGATAACTTATAGATACATATATAGCTAGTGTGTGCACGTGTAACTTATCTAGTTAACTCTAGTCAAGTAGAATGTAAGAAATCTAGGTGCAAGTAACTAGAGTTTAGTAAATTTAGGAACCAAAAATTGCGGGGTATCACAAAAAGAGTCTGAAATCAGCAGCTTAAAACATGAAGCTAGCATAACCAAAGATCATCTCGAAACAATGATAACAAAATATCAAAGTTGTAAAGAGGATCTTGAGGCCACCCAGGTCACTTGTGAAAAATGGGTGGAATCATTCCAAGGTTATAAAATGCTTATCAACCAACAGTCCAAAAACAATGTTAAGTTTGGAATTAGTTATCCTGAGTCCAATGACCAAGATTCTCAAAACACCGCGAAAATGGAAACCAAGTTGGTTGAAGTTATCCCCACTAATCTAGAAGGTCAAGTTATTAAAATCACTAAACCAAATGGTAAGAAATTATTCTTGAAAAACCTAAAGGTTCCTCCTCATTTGCTGAAATTGAAAAGTATCAGTTTAAACCAACATGGTCAGATGAATGTGATGTTCTTGATAATTTTAAACCACTAAACTTTGAAACCACTAATGATGTTAAGGTACAAAAAGTGAAAATCATTCCCTTGAAGGATCTTCCAGCAGATGTTCAAACATTTGCTGAAAAGAAGAAAGAGCAGGGGAAGAAGAAAGAAAAGGAGTCAAACTTGTTCTATGATTTTTGTGAAAAGAAGAATCATGTCACCAAAAATTGTTTTCTTCTAAAAGCTTATGACATAAACAAAGGGACAAGTGTGTATGAGTCTAAACCAAACTGTTCTATGTGTGGTAAAAAGAATCACAAAACCCAAGAATGTCTTTATCTAAAAAATGATGTTAAAATACAAGAGTCTATAGCTAAAACTCAAGTTGGTCAAGGTATTAGTACTTTTAAAGGAAAATCCAAACATACCTTTCAACCTGTCCAAACATTTGTTACCAAAACCTTAAGTGAAACCTCTGCTCCCAGAGATGTCCAGATAATAGATGCTCTACCCTCATACAAGTACCCTAGAGGCTATAGACAACCACCATTTCATAAACTGTCACATGTTTATGAAGAGCCCAAAAGGCCTTCTAAACAAAAAGTGAACAGACATCCTCATGGATACTAGCATCTGATAGGAAATGGCCAAACATCTGTTGCACCAAATGTTGATATACAAACACTGGAAAATGGTAAACAACAGTTGTTGAACTTGGTCTTAAAGCATGTTCAAACCACTGACCATTCTCCTAAACTTGAGGTTGAAAAGTCCAAAAACCCATCTAAAGCCAATTTGAATTTGGACACTCACCAAAACTACTTCATTACTAATGTCCATGGACCTTCTGTATGCTTAGACATCTTATGGTATGTAGACAATGGAGGCCCCAGGCACATGACAGGATGTTGAGCCCTTCTCTTAGACTTCTTAGCTCATGGAGAGGGTGATATATCTTTTGGTAATGATTCAAAGGGTAAGGTGTTGGGTTCTGGGACTGTTCAAGCTGGGAGACTCAAGTTTGAAAATGTCAATCTTATTGATAATCTTAAATTTAATCTTCTTAGTGTCTCACAAATGAGTGACAAAGATTATGGGTCATTTTTCACTAAGAAAATAAATAAGATTATTAGGCCAGAAGTGATGAAAAAGATTGAAACTATCATTGCTGAGAGCAAAGCACAACTTGTTGC
This sequence comes from Ambrosia trifida, assembly GCA_028751855.1. Classification (NCBI taxonomy): domain Eukaryota; kingdom Viridiplantae; phylum Streptophyta; class Magnoliopsida; order Asterales; family Asteraceae; genus Ambrosia; species Ambrosia trifida. The sequence goes on from CM054125.1 coordinate 44,210,650, forward strand.
TCATAGGAGTGGTAATGTGTATGTGGTTGATATGTTGAAGGATAATCATATGGCAAATGCTGTCTATTTTATGCTGTCTCATCAAAAGAGACAGAATTGTGGCATACGAGATTGGGTCACACCAACCTTCAAACTATCAACACACTCTCAAAACAATGCCTTGTAAGAGGTCTTCCACCAAAAGAATTTAAATGTGATGACACCGTGTTTCTTGTTTAAAAGGAAAACAACATAAAATCTCTTACAAATCTATTGAAGAGTCCAAAACAAGTCAGTGTCTTCAAATGTTGCACATGGACTTGTTTGGCCTAGTTAAAATCATGAGTTTAAGAAAGAAGAGATTATGTCTTGTCATTGTTGATGATTTTTCTAGGTTTAAATGGACTTATTTTTTACACTCTAAGGATGAGACTACAGGTATTTTAAAGGACTTTGTCACCAAGGTTGAAAAATAACATGACTTGCCAGTAAAAGTCTTTAGAAGTGACAATGGAACAGAGTTCAGAAACAAGGAGTTGGATGACTTTTGTGTGTCAAACGGAATTATGAGGTAGTACAACATTCCTATACCAGCAGAACAAATGGGGCGGTTGAAAGGAAAAACAGAACTATAATTAAGGCTACAAGAACTATGCTAGCATATTATTGTTTATCATTGTCCTTTTGGGCAGAGGCTGTAAACACTGCTTGCTTTGTTCAAAATAGAGTTTTAATTATCCCTAGATATCAAGACTGTTTATGAAATTCTGTTCAAAATCAAAACACTGATATCATTTTTCAAAATCTTTGGCTGCCCTTGTTTTATTCTAAATCAAAAAGATTCTATTTCAAAATTTTGCAGCCAAAATAGATTGTAGATATTTTCTGGGATATTCTTTTATAGCAAAGTCCTAAAAAGTTTTTAACACAAGGACAAGGACTATAGAAGAAACTTTGAATGTTAAGGACTATAGAACTGTTTGATTTAGATAAATTCAAATTTGAAGATATTACTACTAAAACTAACAGTGTGGGTACACCATAGTCTCCACAACAGGATTATAGATTTGATATTGAGATTCCATCTCACTTTAAAGTCTGGTCTGCATTAGGGGAACAAATGTTCAAAACACCTGTCAAAACTCTGCCACTGCTGTGTCAACAACTGTTGACTAGTCTTACCCTCAAACCACTGCCTCAAACAATTTATCCAACCTTGAAACATCTGTTGACAAAAGTCCACTCTCAGTTAACAAAAGTAAGACCTTCACTACTCCACTTGGTCCTATTCCCCACCTCCATTTCAATCATCTATTGGCACTACAAAAGTGCAAACAAATGTTACACCAAATAACACAAACCTATGTCCTTCATCTCAAAATGCCAATATTCCATATCAAGGAGACTTAATCTACCTAGAGCTCATCCACCTAATCAGATTATTGGCAACATCAACAAAGAGGTGCAAACAAGAAGTAAATCCCAAATATTTGTCTTTTTGCAGGTTTTTTTATCTCTCACATAACATGTCAAATACCAAGAGGCACTGAAAGACAACAGTTGGGTAGAAGCCATGCAAGAATTGCTCTTGTAGTTCAAAAGACAACAAGTATGGGAACTTGTATCACTTCCAAAGGATGATTGTCCAATTGGCACAAAGTTGGTCTTTAAAAACAAAACTGATGAAAGGGTATTGTTGTCAAGAATAAAGCTTGGCTTGTGGTTCAAGGCTTCAGACAAGAAGAAGGAATTGATTATGATGAAACTTTTGCTCCTGTAGCTAGGTTGGAAGCCATCAGACTTTTCTTAGCCTTTGTTGTCAACCAAAATATCAAGGTGTTTTAGATGGATATCAAATGTGCTTTCCTATATAGCAAGATTAAGGAGGAGGTATATGTATGCCAACCACCTGGTTTTGAAGACACATTCCATCCTGATTATGTTTACAAGCTAAACAAAGCTTTGTATGGCTTGAACAAGCACCAAAGGCCTGGTTATTTAGACAGTGATTTTGTTGATTGTCAAACCACAAGGAAGTCCACTTCAGGAGGGTGTCAATTCCTAGGCAATGCCTTGGTTTCTTGGCAAAGCAAAAAGCAAGCAGTTGTTTCAACATCAACAACAAAGGCTGAATACATTGCTGCTGCAAGCTGTACAACCCAACTCATGTGGCTTCAAAAGCATTTACTGGATTTTGGTATAACTGCTTTAAAGACCCCACTTATGCTGGACAGTGAAGCAGTTGAAAATATCATCAAAAATCCAGTATCCCACTCAACAACCAAGCATGTTGACATCTAACATCACTTTGTTAGAGACAGCTATGAAAAAGGTTTGATTCTCTGCTTCATGTTCCAACAGAGGATCAGCTGGCAGATATGTTAACAAAAGCTTTAGACATATCTACCTTTAAAAGCTTGATCTCTCGAATTGGCATGTTAAATATGGATTGGAAAGAAAAATTTTGTTTTCAATAAATAAAAACATTAAAATGTTGTCTATAAAAATAAAAAAAATTCATCCTTAAAATAGTTTTGGGTTGAACATCTGCTCAGACTTTTAATCATCTGTTCAGATAAAACAACCATCGTTTTATTACATCAACATCTGTTTGACCAAAGTCTACCACTGTTGAAAGACAACCACTGTTTTCATCATCTGTTGACTGCTCAATAGATCTTTCCGAACAACTGTCATCCACTACCATTATTCAAACAGTGTTTACCATGTGGGACAAACCTTGGCCATCAGATCTTTCCATCAGATGCTTGCCACGTCTGCTCTCAAAAGTAGATCTTTGGCCATGTCAGCATCACTTTTTCATCTATATAAAAACCCCTGTTTCATCCAAACAGAGTTTACACTGTCTACTCGAATTCAAAATTCTTCTAAACAGTTTTCTCTCTCGTTTACAAATTTCTTCCATTATTCGCCGTTCAATCATGGAACTCCAGGTCAAAACCCCTCATAACTACCTTCCATACTTGGTAAAAACCGATGATAACACACCTTTCCATTACATCATCGACGTTCTTGTGAACTCAAAATACTTAACCGTTCTCACTACTGATGCACCAATATACGTCGACACCTTGCAAAGTTTTTGGCTGAATGTTGAAGTCTTACTCACAAGCAAAAAGCCAATCGCCATTGTCTCAAAAATTGGTGACACCAGCATCCAAATTTTACCACAATCCATTTCCCCTTCATTCTCATTAAATGGCCTAGAAAGTAAAACTACTTTCTAAAAAAATGAACTTCACACGGAGTTCATTGAGAGGGGATATGATGGACAATTGACTGGGGCTACAATTTTTAAACCACAATTTTCCTTAGCAATGAAAATTTTCTTCCATACCCTTCTCATTTGTCTCTCAGCCTAGACAACATCTTTTAAGGAGATTCCCTTGAAAGCTCAATATCTAGGATATGCCATTTTGACAAACACTGATTGCAATCTATCCCAGGCATTGTTCATAGACTTGGATGCAAATGTGAAAGGCATTAAAGCAGGGTCAAACAATGTTTTCTTAGTGTATCCTAGACTCTTAATTTCTACTTACAAAAAGTATTACCAGAAAAGGATTTCAAAATTGGTGAAGAGTTTAGGATAGCAATACTTGTACTGTTATTAATCACTCACCGTCATACATTCTCTGTACGAACAAAACTATGAGTGATCAGGCTGAGGGGGAGATTGTAAACTTGTACTGAATCTGTGTTGATTAATATAAGTACTTGTTGTAAACAATTGTCCTGTTTTTGTTATGAATTAAAGTTTATATTTCACTGCACTTTCTATATTTGTTTTAATCTTCATTTACTATTTCATTATCAAAACTTCATAACAATTCAAACTTAGATCCTAACACGCAGGTTGTGCATGTTTAAGTAAAACCCATTTTACTAATTTTTGTGAAAGACTTGAACGCCTTTCAACTCTCAACACGATATATTTTAAGTACCCTATTATAATCTACGTTAGTCGTTAATTGCGAACAATATTTTAAATTAATAAATCAATATTAATTTATGGTTTTGTCTCAAAATAATCGTATCATTTTCAAAACCCCGTTCATCTTTATAATAAAACCCGTGTTAGTATAACATTTAACTTTCCAAAAATTAACTAATTAAAACTCATTTTAATTTAATTCTTGTCGTCTATTATACCTGCGAAAAATATATATTTGGCGGTGTAAATATTTCAAAAAATATAAAACCACAATCACGCAAAATATATAAATAATTGAATTGAGCCACTCGTGGAATTTTGTTCAGTTTTGTTCGAGGCAATGAACGCAAAAACCGAACGGGTCTAAAAGACATCAACAACAATTCCGGACCTAATCCTTTTGATCAAGATCTCCAACTTCGGTCTTCTTGGTTTGTTCCATTTTCGGTCTTCATTCTTGTCTCGATAAATTTTATAATATATACTGAACTATATAATTAAAAATAAAACCTATCTATTACACCGAGCCGGTTCCAAAATAACCCAAATAAAAATACAAGATTACCAAAACCAAAAAAACAAACACAAATCACAAATCATTCCACAATCACAACACAAGGTTTCTAGGGCTTGATCCACAAATAATAATAATCACAACCATATGGTGTTTAGAAAACTACCTTTGACGAAACACCAAATTGATCGCACGACGGATCTATGAACGCCAGGCTAGTTAGCAGATCACCTAGACTTCGAAATCTCCCAAATCACCAAGAACACCCTTGTAGATATCTATCAACATGTACACCCAAGACTACGAACACGGGAAACGAAGCAACCCGAAAAACCCACGTATGAACCGAGGTCACGGTGGTGAACTGAGGCATACGCACGCGCCTCGGTTGTGGTGCGTGTAATGGAGACGATGGGGGTGGCGCGTGGGGTTTGGCTTGATGGCGGCGATGGTGTTGGGAATCGCGTGGCCCGTTCGAGTTCAAATCAACTCAAACCATTTATCCGGTTTAATATAAAATCCTATTTTATAATATATATTTTTTTAACCCAAATTATATTAATATATAATATTTATCAATAAATAAAGCTGAAACATGTTATACAAAAAACAATATATTTTTATCAAACCGAATATGCAATCCCAATCTAGTGATCCAAATACAAATCTAGAACAAATAATATAATCACATCCATATGGTGTTTGGAAAACTATCTTGACGAAACACCAAAAGATTAGACGATGGATATACGAATGCCACACTAGTTAGCAAATCACTAAACTTCAAGAATCAACAAAAACATCTGGTGTAGATCTCTATCAACATGAAACCCAAAGCAACCGAACATAGACCCGAAAACGAGGCACGCGGCTCCTGGAAACCACATGGCCGCACGTGAAAAGTCACGCGGTGCATGGTAATGGGTCAAGGGGTGGACGACGCGTGTGGTTATGGTGGTGTGAAGGTGGGTGGTGGCCGATGGAGGTGGCCGGTGGTGGGTGGTGGCCGATGGAGGTTGTTGCCGACGCAAGTGGTGGTGTTGGTTGTAGGGTTTTGATTAGTATTCACAAATAATAATACGGTGGAGGCAAAGTTTTGTATTAAGAGATTAGGATTTGGATTAAGGATGATTATATAATATTCACAAATAATAATAATAATCATCCTTGCAATCTAGTCCCTATTCTTTTGGCTTGTCCTCCAAGGACTTGCCTTATTGTAACTAGGTGGATTAATAGACGCGCGTTGCGCGGTTTTCTCATGGTGAGCTAATGCCGAAGTTTTCAAACTCATTATTTCAACAAATTTGAATATCATAATTGTGAAAATGCACAAAGCAAACCACAATTTTAAAAGTAACAAAGTAAAAAAAAACAACTAAGAACTTGAATAAGAAGTTCATACTCAGCGTCGTATAGACAACCCAAAATCCATTGCCAAAAAAAAAAATGAATGCGACTAAACATGCAGGTATGCGCCACTATTTGTAGCCTGTACCAGAATAAGTTCACGCAGCAGTATTAATTAACCTATGACTATTCGCAAGTCTTTCTAAAACAAAACAAAATTTCTTAAGTGGAAAATTCAAGAACGGTACTTTTAGAAGATTTTGGTAGGAGGCAACTCAAATCTTTAGAGACCTGAATCACTCTGTGCTATTTATAAAAATTGTAGGTGCTAATTAAAAGTAAAACATAGCATAAGCAATCTTGTTGAACTTTTAAAAAAAACAATATGCTACAAAGCAGGAAACAAAAAACCTAGAAGGTTATCAATCCTAAAAAGGAGTATAATACTTAAAGAGAGTATAAAAACAAAGTTGCTTACACTCTGGAGAGCTTGTTGGAATGGCAACACGTAAAAGTGAGATGCTAGCCTTTAAATCCTTCAACTGAGCAAACAAATCAACATACAATGAAACTCAATTTTTGGTGTAAAAGCTTAAGATGCATTTCACGTAACAGTAGACGAATAATTAAACAAAAAGTAATATGCATCAACATACAATTACGAAAGAATTGGTTAAACCCCTGGCATGTGAGTCATTTATACATTGGAGACCTTCCACAAATGCCAAAAAAAAAAAGGAAAAAAGAACTGTTAGTTCGAGCAGCGTGTTTGACACAAAAAAATAAATAATAACCTGTGTATTAAAGAAACCTACTTTGGTTTTGGCATAAGCAGCAAGTGGCTAATCCAATCAAATACACATAACTAACTACCACAAATCACTCATTCATGCACCAAAAAGACAACCTATAAAAAAATATAGTCGTTAAATTCATGAAGTAATATATAAAAATATAAAGCACCGGAAGAAAATTGTAAAGCTAAAGATGAAAAATAATAAGGCTCACAGTAATAAACTCCTGACATTGTTGAGTGAGCCGAATATACCTTCAAAGCGGAGGATTTTATTCTCCATTTAACTGGTTAAGCAGAGTAACTCGGATCATTGTGATTATGACCTTTCTGACTTGTCAATCATTAGCTGGAAAAGGAAATAGTTTATCAAAATCTTCATTTAAAGCTATGTGTACCATGATCACCTAGATGATGGCCAACTCAAGTATTTAGAGACCTAAACCAACCTAAACAATCTGGCTCTTTACAATTTCATTGCCACCCAAAAAAAGGTAAGCCTGTCTTCAGCTTTTGATCAATGAGACACGCCAAAAAAAACTAAAATAAAATACCATTTATTGTTGGCACATATTCGTAGTAAAAAAGTGAGCATTTTCTGGTGACCAACTAACCTTTTGGCGACCAAGATCCCCAAAGGCAATGCCTTGATTACATTTCCGCCCAATAAAAAGTCAGGCTGTCTTAAGCTTTTGATCAATGAGACACACACAAAAACTCTAATAAATTACCATTTAATGTTGGCACAGGTTCGTAGTAAAAAAGTGAGGATATTCCAGGAACCAACTAACCTTTTAGCGACCAAGATCCCCAAAGGCAATGCCTTGTCACTCCTGAAGAAAACATAGTTTACTGTCAAACAAAGATTATGTAACATCACACAATTTTTTTTATATATATATAGAACTCCCTCGTTTATTCATCCGACTCATGTTTACATTATCTTTCCCATCCATTTTATTAATTTTTTTGTTTAAATAATGACTTATAATCAATATTAAATTGGATTTTATTAAAAATTCTGATTTAGAAACGTTAAAAAAAAATGTTTGCCTGAGCCAGGATTCGAACACGAGTCCCTGGCGGGCTAAACCTTAACCACACCACACAAACAACTACACCATTTGGTGTTTTGTGATGTTAATTAAAACCAATTAAACTTAAACCCTTTCAAGGTCCCTTAGTCAAACCTAAAAAGTAAAACGTAGTCTCCTAGTCAAGTCAAGTCAAAGTGTTAGTAAATATGGTCTCCTAGTCAAGTCAAAGTGTTGGTAAATATGGTCTTCTAGTCAAGTCAAAGTTGTTCCTAAATTCTAGCCTTGTCAAAGTAGTCCCTACTTACAACTCCAAATTATACACTATAAATACTATAGCCTACCATTCAACTCTTTATACCATTCAATAAAAAAAACTTTATTGTCCCATCTCCCATATACTAAAGTTTTCATCCATCATTATCTCCTCTAGCTAGTTCCGAGTTTTCCAAGGCATTATTACTAAGTGTTTGCACGCTCAATAAAACGCACGAACTCATTATGCACCTAAGGTGAGTTTTACATAGCCCCCTTTCTATTTTATTATTTTGGGGTGAAACATGTTACAACATTCAATCTACAATTCAATCATAAGTGTCTATGTGTTATTCTATGTTGCATTATGTCTTAAACATTACTAGAGTAAGCACAATATTATAGCATAATCATTAACATTGATCAGCCGACGGTATACAACGATAGATCTATTGGACTGACAATCCCACCCGGATACGTGTACCTCCTACATAGGTAGCGTGGGTGATTGTTATCGAATTTATAACATAATCGAGTGAACCATGAGCGTATGGGATGGACCACAATATTCTAGTCACAAGGTTTGATTATGCACTCGATTTACCCGATTGTTTTGTTTTCACATATGGACTAGACTTGCCATGACACTCGAATTGTATAAGTTTTTATTCAATTATCAAAACCTATGTAATTCTCACCAACTTTTGTTGACCCAAAATATTTTCAAACTTAACATGTTTCAGGTTATGGCTTATTCGAAGATTAGAGTTAATGCTTGAAGATGCGTAGCTAGTATTTTCAATTTTGATGTACAAATTTTTAGAACAATTGTATGTAGTTCATTTAAATCATTTATTGAAACTTATTATTTACCATGTGCAACTGAACAATCATCAATACGTGACATCCCGATGTTTCCGCCATCGGTTGGGGTGTTACAGATTGGTATCAGAGCCATGGTTATAGGGAATTAGGTTATTAGAAAAAAAATAATCTAGTCTATAACCATAGGATTTTAACCAGTACTTGCTCCTTTTACTTGCAACCTTACTTGTTTCTATTCTCGATCCTACTTCTTATCCTTACTTTAGTCCCTACAAGAAGAGTGCTCTCCATCACAAGATCTACTCTTAGACTAGTAGGACAAATCCTCAGGTTTAGCCTGAACCACCTTGAAGATCTTGTCGAAGTTCTAAATCTTAATAACGAACACGTGCAATCTGGAAGGGTGAACGCCTGTATTACAGCGTTTTCTGTCTAGGACTGGCATTGCGCATAAATCCCAATCAGACGAGGGACCCGGATGCCTACCTGGGAATTCTCGGGATGAGTGTTCACTTATAGGCTAAAGCATGTCTTCACTATGTTATTAGAATCTAGAAGTTTTGATAAGTCAACGTTTTCGTTTATTCGTTTTTAATGAATAAATGATTACACTCACTTTCCTTAAACTAAGCTCTAAAATCTCAAAATTTTACAGCTTAAATCAATCTCATTTCATAACCATCTATGGATTTCACAATCACACTTCACCTTACCATCTTAGCCACTTTTTAAATATTCAACACCCTACCCAAATCATATTATTTCATTTCTCCACATGTTACTTATTTTTTTAAAACTATAACCTCATACCTTAGCACAAACTAAAGATTTCTAAATCTTGTTGTATTTTTATTACCTAGTAACTTTACAAAGTACATATTTTTGTCAAAAGATGTCCTCGAACTTAAATTCAATTGTTTATTTATTGACGTAACAAACAATTTTCTATATAAGGCATTAAACTATTAAAAATCACTTAATAGAACCTTGATCTTCAAAACCTAATGTCATGTTTGAAATCTCCAACAAACGGGAATATTTTAATCAAAGCCCACTTAGCTTGTACTATTTAATAACTTTTGCTTTATGTATAAAACCAATTTTGAAAATAAGATTTTTTTTTATCCATAGGAATAATATCTAGTCTCTAAATTCTCCATCGACACTCACTCATTTTCAACTTGTTCAAATTTTTACAATATTTGGCATATACCACAATCATGTTTTCTTATACACTTGATTATAACCTTTGATCCAAACCCCAAAATTTACACTGCTACATAATCTCCTTACTATAAAATAAACTCTTTATCAACTATCTTCACATTCACTATCTCTCACAACCTTGATTCTGCTTCAAGATTTTTCATCATCATCTCAAGAACTAAATTCATATCCTTCACCTTCTCACACATGAGCTAGTTACCCATGATAACCAAACTATTGAAACTTGATTGTGTGTTGCATCAAACATAATCCTTAGTTATACATGAGGATTCGACTATCTACCATATTTGAACATTTGAAACTAGAATTCATGGAATATAAACTATTTGCTATAGACACACCTAGAGTCATTAACCTTGTCTAGGGCAACTCTATTACAACTCGTATGCTATACTTGATACTTGATTGCTTACATGTACATATTATCAACTTGCAATTCATGTGTGTAATAATTGGTACACTTAATCAAACAACTGATAGAGGGTGAAGTACTTGCTCAACAGTTAGTAGAGTACCAAATAACCTACTCAACGATTGGTAGAGGTCATCATGCCTGCTCAACAGTCGGTAGAGGCCCTACAACCTGCTCAACGACTGGTAGAGGCTATCGCACCTGCTCAACAATCGGTAGAGGTTCTTACTCACTGACTGGTAGAGGTCTTTTTCCTGCTCAACAGTTGGACTTATTTTTGGATACATTGTATAAGATTCAGTCACAAGGTTATTTTGCTTTACTTACATATGTGTTTAGAGTCATAGAAGGACACAAAACCCTAATGTAAGGTAAATTGGTGATTGCGGTCCGGAACGTAATCATGAATTTACAGGTACGTTAAGGTAGTGTGGAATTCTATCAAGGTTTTCGGTAGATAATCAATTATAAACTCTAGTTACCTGGTAGTTCATTTAGTCTTTCTATAGTCAATCAACTCATGCATTTCTTTCCTAACACTTAAGTTTAGTGTTTTGCTAGATTCTTATTCTCCTTGCTTTTTCAGACGAACCTAATCCAACCCTTAAAACTCACACATATCAAACCTTTTATCCAAATTATTCGAAACAGATTATTCTATTACCTATAAATTCATGTCGTGCCTTATCCCAAATTTTCCAAACCCCAGTTGACTTAATTTCTACCTAATCATCCTCAACCCTGTGTTTTTAATAAACTTCGAGACGAAGTTCCTAAAAGTAGGGGAGACTATAACATCACACAATTTTATATATATATATATATATATATATATAGAACTCCCTCGTTTATTCATCCGATTCATGTTTACATTATCTTTCCCATCCATTTTATTAATTTTTTTTGTTTAAATAATGACTTATAATCAATATTAAATTGGATTTTATTAAAAATTCTGATTTAAAAACGTTAAAAAAAATGTTTGCCTGAGCCAGGATTCGAACCCGAGTCCCTGGCGGGCTAAACCTTAACCTCACCACACAAACCACAACACCATTTGGTGTTTTGTGATGTTAATTAAAACCAATTAAACTTAAACCCTTTCAAGGTCCCTTAGTCAAACCTAAAAAGTCAAACGTAGTCTCCTAGTCAAGTCAAGTCAAAGTGTTAGTAAATATGGTCTCCTAGTCAAGTCAAAGTGTTAGTAAATATGGTCTCCTAATCAAGTCAAAGTTGTTCCTAAATTCTAGCCTAGTCAAAGTAGTCCCTAATTACAACTCCAAATTATACACTATAAATACTATAGCCTACCATTCAACTCTTTATACCATTCAATAAAAAAAAACTTTATTATCTCATCTCCCATATACTAAAGTTTTCATCCATCATTATCTCCTCTACCTAGTTCCGAGTTTTCCAAGGCATTATTACTAAGTGTTTGCACGCTCAATAAAACGCACGAACTCATTATGCACCTAAGGTGAGTTTTACATAGCCCCTTTTCTATTTCACTATTTTGGGGTGAAACATGTTACAACATTCAATCTACAATTCAATCATAAGTGTCTATGTGTTATTCTATGTTGCATTATGTCTTAAACATTACTAGGGTAAGCACAATATTCTAGCATAATCATTAACATTGATCAGCCGACGGTATACAACGATAGATCTATTGGACTAACAATCCCACCCGGATACGTGTACCTCCTACATAGGTAGCGTGGGTGATTGATATCGAATTTATAACATAATCGAGTGAACCATGAGCGTATGGGATGGACCACAATATTCTAGTCACAAGGTTTGATTATGCACTCGATTTACCCGATTGTTTTGTTTTCACATATGGACTAGACTTGCCATGACACTCGAATTGTACAAGTTTTTATTCAATTATCAAAACCTATGTAATTCTCACCAACTTTTGTTGACCCAAAATATTTTCAAACTTAACATGTTTCAGGTTATGGCTTATTCGAAGATTAGAGTTAATGCTTGAAGATGCGTAGCTAGTATTTTTCATTTTGATGTACAAATTTTTAGAACAATTGTATGTAGTTCATTTAAATCATTTATTGAAACTTATTATTTACCATGTGCTACTGAACAATCATCAATACGTGACATCCCGATGTTTCCGCCATCGGTTGGGGTGTTACAGATTAGGCTTGTATACATAGCACATCTAAAATAATTAGACATGACTGAGATTCAGATTAAACGCATGTAATATTCGTTTCAAACGAACTTTAGAAAACAAAAACACGCTGTCAACATCCCCTATAACCTAGGAAAATTCATAGTTCTATGTATGGAACCGACACCGATCTAGTAGTTGGTAGGGTGATGTGGTATTTTGTCTATAGGAAAAAAGCGAAAAAACAGAGAAGTGGCCTGCTGAATTTTGCACTCTAAGTGAACCAGGTTTCAAGCAATGTGGCACCATGGATCGCGCCGAGGGCCGATCCCCGGACATGATCCGGGAGATATTCGGTATCTCTCACGAAGAACTCGTGACATAAAAACTCCTGTAAATAATCTATATTTTTGCAGGGCCATTGAAGAGATATGTACCCGCGCGTACGCACAACCTTACACTCATACACACGTCAACATGGCAATGTGACGTGGAGTGCTAGAAGACGGCGCACGCCACCTAAATAGAGGACATGTGTCACCCGACAAGAGCAGGGTCGAGTAGCCAATCAGAGGCGTTTATTCCCTGCTCCATGATCTCCTGCAGGTACAAGGTACAGAAAAGGACAGAAAGGACAACAGCAGGACACGTGGACCAATCACAGAGCGACAACGCGAAGAATGACAACGGCTGTAATCGTACGAGACAGTTGTCATTTTCCATACATCCAATCACAGACCACCTCAGTGGTCTATAAATACCCTCCTTCGTCATTAGAAGAAGGGATCAGATCGACGAGCGAGAATTCATATTATATAGCTGTGAAAGATAAATTATAGTCGAAACTCTGTAATAGTCTAGATAAGTGTCCTGTATTCACCTTGTTGTTAATGAATGAGAATCACGTCCTTTCTTATATTTACATACTAGCACTGCCATATATAGACTGTTAGATTGGTGTTTCTTCATTGGCGCCATCCGTCTTTTGAGCATTCAAGAACAACAAACTTAAACACTTTTATCATTCTAAAAACCATCTATGAGTTCTTTACCGGCGACACCAAACTTCACTGGAGGCACATCAGGCACTGGTATTGCTCAGGCAAACACTAGCCAGCTTGATAACACCACAGATGAACAGTTTCATGGCACAGACGCGGGTCATACTCCATCCTCCGGGACCAGACAGACCCCGTCCTTCCATTTCGCCACAGATAATCTTCAAGCTTCACCTGTTGGTCATACAACGCCGATGGTTAGTCCGGAGGTGTGGTACGCCCAACAAAAGGAAGCCTTGAAACAAACATTCATACAGAAGCTAAAAGAACTACAGCTAAGAGAAGCATCCCGCGCACTGTCCTTCAGCGAAGGAAGGCCTGTCACCATATCGGAAGGGCCATCCAAAGCCGCGGGACACGGCGGCGGGAGAAATTACGTCACCGACCCAACTTGGAGGGAAGACTCTGATGAGTCTCAAAGCCGTTTTCACCGTGACACAAGCCAGTTCTTGACCAACACTGTTGATCGAGCACACTTGATGTCCGGTGAGGACGATCTCACACAACCATACTATCCTCCCTCATTCAGTGAAAAGTCAAAATTCACACCGCGCATCGCACTCACCAAATTACCCGCGAGAACAAAAATACCAAGCACTTTGGGAAAATTTGATGGCACAGGTGACCCTGACGACCATTTGAGAAGCTTTGAAATCGCAGGAAAATGTGCAAGGTGGAGCCTGCCCACGTGGTGTCACATGTTCGCGCAGATGCTCACGGGCGCTGCGCGAGTATGGTTTGACAGCCTGCCAAATGGCAAGATAGACAACTTAAAAGAACTGACCGACAAGTTTTCGGACCACTTCAGTCAAAACAAAAGAATAGAACGCGACTCCACTGACATCTTGCAAGTCAGGAGGCGCGAAAATGAATCCATCGAGGATTACATCACGAGGTTCAATTGTGAAGCCCTTCAAATCTGGCTAATTGGTTTCGAACTCATGAAAGCGGCGTTCACGCAAGGGATGCGATGTGACTCACTGATCCGCACATTGGCTGGATGCACAGGTATGCCAAACACCTGGGAAGAAATCATGCGCGACGCAAAGAATTACGCAAAAACCGAAAGAGAGCTATCTGTCTGGAGCAGAATCCAAGCACCACAATACACAGATACACAAGCACAAGACACGCGCAATAGAAACAACAGGCATGAAAGAAAAGGTAAGGACAACGTCTGGACCAGGCTCCAGGGAGCCACCCCGACAGTAACAAAACCCGCTGAAGTTCAAGAATACCAACACAATGCGTCACTCGTTCACAAGTCAGGAAGAATGAGCAACAACAACTGGACCCCCTTGATGAAAACGCCAGCGCAAGTCCTGGCTACAGAAAATATTGATTTCCCAGAACCAAAGGTCATAAAGAGGAGGGAAGGATTAGATCACAACAAGTTCTGTGCTTATCATCAAGACATAGGCCATGATACCGATAAATGCTACAAGTTGAGGCAAGCCATTGAGGACGCGTTAAAATTTGGCAAACTCGGACATCTGCTACAAAACATGGAGCGCAAGCAAACGGCGGGACCACCGCCAAAAAAGATAAAGAATGTGAGCTTGATGATCCATGGCAGTGGACGCCGGCTCCAGAAGTGGAAACCTGAAACAACCGCAGAGTGGAAAGAGCAACAAGTATGCTTCCCAGTGGTCAAAGGCAGGCCTTCCGCCACACGGGCGATCATTGTCACAGCGATCTTTGACCACTACCGAACCACCAGGGCATTCATGGACACTGACAGCAACTCCGATATCATGTATGGGCAGTGCTTCGACCTACTAGATGATGAGGATAAACAACGACTGCGCCCCATCAATTCCCCAATCATGGGATTTTCAAATGAAGTCGTGACCCCACTCGGGGAGATATCTTTTCCTCTCACTCTGGGAGAACACGGGCGCTCACGAACTGAAGAAGTCACATTCCTTGTCATCCCAAAAAAATCCAAGTACGATATCATCCTAGGGCGGGAGTCCATGGCCTCGTACAACATGGTCACCTCCACAGTCCACGGCGTAATTGGTTTCCCCACCCTGAACGGTGTGGAAATCGTATGGGCCAACAGAGAATATGCCATGACTACAGAATCCCACCCAGCGAAAATGTTAAAACCATGCTTGCGCACGAAACCAGAGAAATGGATCCTGAACCCAAAGTTCCCTGATCAACCCATCACACTGGGACCAGCAATCTCAGAAAACATCTGAGATCACTTGAAATAGCTTCTCCGCAAAAACATGGACGTCTTCGCATGGCAACCATCAGATATTATTGGGGTCCCACGCGAACTCGCCCAACACAAGCTAAACACATATCGCTCAGTCGAACCCATCGCACAAAAGCGACGAAGCATGAGTGCTGAAAAAACACAAGCGATAAATGAACAAGTAAGGGAACTGTTAAAAGCTGGAATCCTGAGAGAAACAAGATACCAAACCTGGGTTGCCAACCCAGTAATGGTCAAGAAAAGCAATGGCGGCTGGAGGATGTGTGTAGATTACACAGACCTCAACAAAGCATGTCCCAAAGACTGCTACCCGCTGCCAGAAATCGATCTGAAGATTGACTCACTAGCGCCTTTCCGATTCAAATACTTCCTGGATGCCTACAAAGGGTACCATCAAATCCAGATGGCGCTAGAGGAGAAGACAAAACAGCTTTCCGCACTGACAAGGGAGTCTACTGTTACACCAAGATGCCATTTGGCCTAAAAAATGCGGGAGCTACATACCAAAGGTTAATGGACCGCACATTCGCCAAACAGATAGGGAAGAACCTGGAAGTCTATGTGGATGACCTGGTCATCAAGAGTAAGGAAGAGGATCAAATGCTGAAGGTTATCGAAGAAACCTTAAAACATTTGAAAGAAATTTGTACGAAGCTGAACCCAAGCAAGTGTGCGTTTGGGATGGAAGATGGAAATTTCCTTGGTGTTGTGGTCACTAAAGACGGTTTCCGGCCAAACCCTGAAAAGATACAAGCCATTGCGCAAATGCCTTACCCATCCACGCTAAAGGAGGTTCAAACATTGAATGGACGTTTGGTTGCAATCAACCGTTTCCTGTCACACCACGCAAGCAAATCAATCCCATTCATCGAAACACAAAAGAATTGCCTAAAAAGAATCATTTCAAGTGGACCGCTGAGGCAGAAAAGGCATTACAAGAGATGAAAGAATGTCTGATGGACTTACCAACACTCACCGCCCCACTCCCAAGGGAGCCACTGACAATGTACCATTGCGCAACAGAGCAGGTGGTGAGCGCGGTACTGATGGTTGACAGAAAACTGGTACAGACGCCCATCTATTACATCAGCAGGGTCTTGACAGATGCAGAAACCAGGTACACCACCATGGAAAAGCTGGTGTTGGCTCTCGTTCACGCGTTGCGAAGATTGCGCTGATACTTCCAGGGCCACCCCATCAATGTGCTGAGCGACTACAAGCTGAACAATGTCATGTCCAAGCCAGAAGTCTCCGGAAGACTGGCAAAATGGGCCATCGAACTGGGCGAGCACACCATTTTTTACAAGACACGCCCAACGATCAAAGGACAGATACTAGCAAATTTCATAGCGGAAGCACCTCAAGAAAAAATCAAGGAATGCAAAGCAGAGCAAGACCCACAACCACCATGTGACGAGAAGGCTATCTGGAATCTGTACACAGATGGAACCTCAAACGAAGATGGCGTAGGCGCAGGAATTCACCTAGTTAGTCCGGATGGAACGGAGTTCACTTATGCAATCAGACTCGAATTCAAGGCCACCAACAACGAGGCCGGATACGAAGCTTTCCTCGCTGGACTACGCAACGCGCAAAAACTAGGCGCTAAACACATCTTCGCGCATGTCGATTCAATGCTGGTGGCCGGTCATATTACAGGAAAGTATGAAGCGAAAGAACCCTCAATGATCATGTATCTCCAACGCGCTAAAGAGCTCATGGCCAACTTTCCTAGCTGCACCATTGACCACATTAAACGCAGTCAAAACAAGCCAGCGGACTCTCTAAGCAAAATGGCTTCTACAAGCTTTAGCCATTTAGCAAAAGAGGTCCGAATTGAAACCCTGAGCGAACCGTCTGTTCCACCCAAAGAGGTCAACCTAATCCAAACGGGTGTTGACAGCTGGATGACCTCGATAGTTTCTTACCTCACCACAGGCACATTTCCTGAGCAACGCGCCGAGGCCAGAAAGATACAGCACAAAGCCCTACAATACCAAATACAAGACGGGGTGCTCTATCGGAATTTATACCTAGGGCCACTACTGCGATGTGTGGATGCAGTCGATGCAGACTACCTAGTGCGAGAGATACACGAAGGGATATGTGGAATACATGCAGGGCCGCGCATGGTGGTCGCCAAAATTATGAACGCAGGATACTACTAGCCGGGCATGCATCTAGATGCGCTAAAGATCATCCGCAAGTGTGATTCTTGCCAACGCCATGCTTCCAACACCTTGCGGCCCAAAAACGACCTTATCCCAGTAACCTCGGCGTGGCCATTTCAGAAGTGGGCTATCGATATTGTTGGGTCTGCTGACCTGGAGAAGAACAGATGATTAGAAAGCCAAAACATGCTATCAGTTTGATCCTTGAATAAACAGTCTTTACAACTTGCTTCTCCCAAAAGACTGTTGACCCTAACTACTGTTCTATCCAAACAACTGCTTAACAACTGCTGATATAAAGAACTGCTGAGGAAACAACTGATGAAGAACAACTGACCAAAGGTCTGATGAAGAACAACTGCTGATACAAGTACTGAAGACCAAAGCACTGCTGGAACCAACAGCACTTAGGCTCCAGCAGTGGATACAAGACCATCAGAGTTTATCTTCAACAGCTGTTTAATATCAGTGCTTTCAATGTAACAGTAGTTTGTAATGGGCAGATGTTTATGTTTGTTATTCTGTTAGAGGTCACTGTCTTAGGTGACGTCAGCCTAGGTCATCAGTGCTTTGAGTCTGTCTATAAATAGAACAGTGCTTGTACTGTTCTATTGCATCACACACAAAACATTCTCTCTGACAAACACTGTGTGATCAGGCTGAGGGGGAGTAATTGTACGATTGTAATCTTTGAGTTAATGAAAGCATTCGATCTAAAAACATTTACTCTCTTGTTTTGATTTACAGTTTATTATTCCGCTGCACTTTCATTCTATTTTCATTTCATTATTTCCATCATTTAGTTAAACAATCAAAACAAACAAACTCAGATCCTAACAATTGGTATCATAGCTTGGTCAATTAAATTTGACCTAACAAATCAATTTAATAATCAGCTCACAATTATTGATATCGTTTGTCAGTTAGATTGAAAACAGAGTAATAGTTTAATTTCGCTTCAACCGTTGTTAAACAGACTTTGTTTTTTAAAAAAAATCAGAGAATGGCTTCTATCAATCACGATCCACATAACACTGGCACGAACAACAAGCCACCGATGCTTGTCAGATCTGAATACAATATCTGGCAACGTCGGATGAGCCATGTTCTAGCTCAACAAAACACTGGGTGTTGGAAGTCGGTTATCTTCGGACCACATGTTCCGACTGTGCCGAGTACTGAAGATCCCAAAGTGTTTGAGCCAAAGAAACTTGAAAACTACTCTGACCAGGATTTTCAGAAAATTGAGCTAGATGCTAAGGCCTTCAGTATTGTGGCCATGGCTCTACCCAATGATATATATGCTGGGTTGTTACACTGTAACAGTGCAAAGGAGTTGTGGGATGCACTGAAAGAACAGTTTGGTGGGACTGAGGAGGTTATTGAAAACAACCGTGAAATACTTAACCAACAATATGAAACATTCAGTCATGTCAAAGGAGAGTCATTAACTCAACAGTTTGAGAGATTTAATTGCTTAATAAGTGAACTAAAATTGGTTGGTCTTACTTACCCTCATTCAACTTTGAACCATAGGTTTTTAAGATCATTACCAGACAAATGGGACACTATTGCTATTGTAATGAGAAACTCAATAGGATTTAAAGACCTATCACTGACCCAGCTTCATGGTAAGCTCTTGACCTATGAAAGAGAGCTTAACCAGAAAAAGAAGCTCCAGGACTCTGGAAAAGTGTCTGATGACTATGTGTTTGGGAATACAGCACTTTTGGGTCATGATGAGGTGCCTGGAAACACAAAGGATCAGAGTTATGATCATTTTATTGACATAACTTCAGGTTTTAACTCTGATTCTTATTCACCAAACTATGCTTTCACAGCAAGTGGTGGTGATATACAGGCATCTGACAATATATCCTTTGAGTATGATGACCTGAAATACTTTGACCCTGATGATTTGGAAGAAATGGACATTATGCACCAATTGGCCCTTCTCAGTGTAAGAACTAATAATTTTTACAAGAAAACTGGGAGAAGGTTTCCAGGGTTAACTGGCAGATCTAAGGTTGGGTTGGATAAATCAAAGATCAAGTGTTATAAATGTCATAGGTTTGGTCATTTTGCTAGGGAATGTAGGGGTCAACATGGTACACCTATGATAACCTATCCAAATCAAAGACCACAAACCAACACTTATCAGAATTCCTATAATACCCCTGGACCTAATGTGCAAAACACTGCCCATTTTGCACAGTCCTCAAACACTGTTCCTGTCCAGTATGTCCAAACCACTGTTCCTCAGATTCATTATGTGCAAACACCTGTTGCTCAAACACCTGTGCAAACGACTGTTGCTCCATCCTCTGCTCCTGCAGAGACCAGTCAACAGAGCTTCTTTACACAAGGCTTTGTTGATTGGAGCAGTCTACCTGATGAGCTAACAGATGAGAATTTTGCACTAGTTGCCAAAGCTGAAAATGAACCAGAAAATTTTTGTTTTATGGCTATGGTAGATGAGACTGAATCTGAGGAAGTGGTAACTGAATCTGATGTTGTGACTGATGATATTGTTAGTGAAGCTGTTACAGGTGAAAAACCTGAAGAAGAGGTTGTGAATCTCTCAGATCCCTGGGGTGCATCTGATGATTGTGAGTGCAAGTGTGATTGTGCTTTGATGGCTGCTGCTAAGGTATCTCCTCAAATTCTTAAAGAGTTGTGTTCTGACAAATGTGTAATAGCATTTGCTAACATCAAAGAGGTGAATGAAAACCTTAGAAAGAAAATTTTGGATGATGAAGTTAAATTTGAAAAACTTACAAAAGATTTGAAAACAAGTTTAACTGCAAAAGAGTCTGAAATTAGCAGTTTAAAACATGAAGCAACTATAACCAAAGACCAGCTCCAAACTATGATAACAAAATATCAAAGTTGTAAAAGTGAGCTTGAGTCCACCCAAGTTGAATGTAAAAAATGGGTGGAATCATGTAGAGGATTTGAGATGCTACTCAACAAACAAACCAAAAGTCATGTGAAGTTTGGCTTTGGTTTTGCAACCACTGCTCCAGCTTTTGAAAACACTGACACAAAGAGTCAAAAGTCTGTTGAGATAGTACCAACAAACCTGCAGGGTCAAGAGATTAAAATCACTGAACCAAATGGTAAGAAAATTGTTCTTGAAAAACCAGAAGGTTCCTCATCTTTTGCTAAACTTGAAAAGTATGAATTTAAACCTACTTGGTCTGATGAGTGTGATACTCTTGAGAATTATAAACCTGTAGATTTTAAAACTTCTGAGGGAAAGACAGCTCCTCAGGCAAGGGTCATTCCCTTTGCAAAAGTCATTCCCCTGAAAGATCCTCCAGCAGATGCTCAAACATCTGCTGAAAAGAAGACTGAAAAGGGGAAGAAGAAAGAAAAGACTGTTAACTTGTTCTGTGATTTCTGTGAAAAGAAGAATCATGTCACCAAAAACTGTTTTCTTCTAAAAGCATATGATATTAACAAAGGAACAAGTGAATGTGATTCCAAAGCCACATGCTCAATATGTGGGAAAAAGAATCACAAGACCAAAGAGTGCTTGTATCTCAAAAATTTTGATGTAAAAATACAAGAATACAAAGCTAAAACTCTTGCAAACCCTGTGGTTAGTACTCTAAAAGGAAAGCCCAAACAGACCTTCACCCCTGTCCAAACATCTGTTACAAAAAGGCTTGAAACATCTGCTTCTAGAGATGTCTAAGTAACAGATGCTCCACCCACAAGCAAATACCCAAGAGGTTATGGTCAACCTCCATGTCACAGTCAGCCACATGTTTATGAGGAGCCAAAAAGACCCTCTAAACCAAGAGTGAACAGAAATCCATATGGGTATTATCATCTGTCAGGAAGTGATCAAACAACTGCTGCCCCAAGTGTTGACATCCAAGCACTGGCAAATGGTCAGCAGCAGTTGTTGACCTTAATTCAGAAATTGGTCCAAACCACTGATCACCTTCCAAAGCTTGAGTCTGAAAGGTCTGAGGACCCATCCAAAGCCAACTTGGCTTTGGACACTCACCAAAACTAATCATTTACTGATGTGCAGGGAGCTTCTGCTTGTTTAGATAGTCTTTGGTATGTAGATAGTGGAGGTTCCAGGCACATGACAGGATGTAGAGCCCTACTTCTGGACTTCTTGGCTCATGGAGGGGGTGATATATCCTTTGGTAATGATTCTAAAGGTAAGGTGTTGGGTTCAGGGACTGTACAGGCTGGAAAACTCAAGTTTGAAAATGTCAATCTTATTGATAATCTCAAGTTTAATCTTCTGAGTGTTTCCCAAATGAGTGACAAAGGTTATGGCTCATTTTTCACAAAGAAAACTTGTAAGATTATTGGGCCAGAAGTGGTGAAAAAGATTGATACCATTATTGCTGAGAGCAAAGCACAGCTTGTTTCTCATAGAAGTGGCAATGTGTATGTTGTTGATATGTGAAAGGACAATCCTATGGCAAATGTCTGTCTGTTTTCTGCTGCCTCCACTAAGGAGACAGAATTGTGGCATAGGAGATTGGGTCACACCAACCTTAATACTATCAACACACTCTCAAAACAAAGCCTTGTCAGAGGTTTACCATCAAAAGAATTTAAATGTGATGAGCATTGTGTTTCTTGCTTAAAAGGAAAACAACATAAAAGCTCTTACAAATCCATTGATGAGTCCAAAACTAGTCAGTGTCTACAACTGTTGCACATGGACTTGTTTGGCCCTGTTAAAATCATGAGTCTAAGAAGAAAGAGATTTTGTCTTGTCATAGTTGATGATTTTTCTAGGTTTACATGGACTTACTTTTTACATTCTAAGGATGAGACTGTAGGTATATTGAAGGACTTTGTCACCAAAGTTGAAAAGCAATATGACTTGCCAGTAAAAGTCTTCAGGAGTGACAATGGAACAGAGTTTAAAAATAAGGAGTTGGATGACTTCTGTGTGTCAAAAGGGATTGTGAGGCAGTTCAGCATCCCAAGAACACCAGAACAAAATGGGGTAGTTGAGAGGAAAAATAGAACTCTTATAGAAGCTGCAAGAACCATGCTAGCAGATTCTGGTTTGCCACTGTCCTTTTGGGCAGAAGCTGTAAACACTGCTTGCTATGTTCAAAACAGAGTTTTGATCAACCCCAGACATCAAAAAACTGCTTATGAAATTTTGTTCAAAATCAAACCACTAATCTCATTTTTCAAAATATTTGGCTGCCCATGTTTCATTTTAAATCTCAAAGATTCCATTTCAAAATTTGCAGCCAAAGTAGACTGTGGTTATTTTCTGGGATATTCTTCTACTGCTAAGGCCTACAAAGTGTTTAACACAAGGACTAAGACAATAGAAGAAACTCTGAATGTAAAGTTCAATGAACTTTCATCTCTAAAAATCCCTGCAAACCCTGCTGAATTATTTGATTTAGATAAATTCAAATTTGAAGATATCACTGTTAAAACTAACAATGCAGGTATTCCACAGTCTCCACAGCAAGATTACAGAACAGATGTTGTGATCCCCAGTCACTACAAAGTCTATTCTGCCTCAGAGGAAGCAGCTGTTCAAAACAATTGTCCAAACTCTGCCACAGCTGTGTCAACCACTGTTGGCCAGTCCTATCCTCAAACCACTGTTTCACCCCTCACAACCACTGACCTATCATCTGTTGACAAAAGTCAATCATCTGTTGACAAAAGTCAGTCAAGTTTCACACCACTTGGACCCATTCCTCCATTACCATTCCAAACATCTGTTGGCACTACATAAGTACCAACAGATGTTACACCAACAGAGTCATCAAACCTCTGTCCATCACCTCAAAATGCCATTGTTCCATATCAAGGAGATCTTATTTACTTAAGAGCTCATCCACCAGACCAGATCATTGGCAACATCAGAGAGGGTGTGCTCACAAGAAGCCAATCCTCAAATATCTGTCTTTTTGCAGGTTTCTTATCCCTCACACAACCTGTCAAGTACCAAGAGGCACTGAAAGACAACAGTTGGGTAGAAGCCATGCAAGAAGAACTCCTTCAATTCAAAAGACAACAAGTATGGGAGCTTGTACCACTTCCTAAGGATGTTTGTCCTATAGGAACAAAGTGGGTCTTCAAAAACAAGACTGATGAAAGGGGTATTGTTGTCAAGAATAAAGCCAGGCTTGTGGTTCAAGGCTTCAGACAAGAAGAAGGAATAGATTATGATGAGACCTTTGCTCCCGTAGCTAGACTAGAGGCCATCAGACTCTTTTTAGCCTTTGCTGTCAACCACAACATATGTAACATTACGCATTTAATTCTTGTACGTTACGCACCGACATTTAATAAAACGTCAAGTTTCATAGTTACCCTCGCAATTATTATTTTCGTCGCATTTATTATTTTTGTCGTTAATATGGAACCCTAATGATATGTATATTATTATATATATGTGTGTGAATGTGAAATAAAATCAAAAAAAATAAACTGCCTTGGCCGGGGTTCGAACCCGCGCCAAGGACCGGTCCAAACCAACACACATGCACAAACCAACTGGGCTGAGCCCGTTTCTTGTTATAACCCAGACAAACAATAATCTTATACGCGCTCTTAAATCCTCACAGTTGACTAGAAAAGTCAACTGTGGGATTCCTTGTTGTGCAATCCATTCTATTAACGCGTAATCAAGCCATATTTGGTATCTTCGTGCATTATCCGGCCCATTATAACATGATTGAACAACAATTACACGGCAATTGTGCCCTAATCATCATTATTGACCGCGTTCTATAATATGGAAAGTCAACTATACAATTAACCCTAACCCTAATCTATTAGTATAAATTGAGGCCTCCTGGACCTTGAAAACTCGCTCATAACTCTCTCTCAATCTTTACATCTCTCTAAATCTCTCTGATTTGATCTATCTGTTCGTGGTTTGACTTTTCCAGTTGACCCGATCATCATCATCATTATCACACTGTGAGTTCAATTGTTTTGTTGGGTTTAGTTCATCGGCATCCAAGCAACAATAGCCCCAACATTAATCGGGCTATTGTTGCCTGGATCATCTAATTGCATAGCTAGGGTTCATCGCGTCCATAATTTGGGGATAAGGCTTCTGGTTCATCGTGTATTTATTAATTTTAAAACAGAAGTCATCACAACCACCGGCCTAGGCCAGGTGGTTGAGACACTGACCTCCCACACGGGTCACCCGGGTTCGAGTCCCGGCTCTGACCGGCTTTTTGCACCTTTTCTTTTCTTTTCTTTTAACAAACATTAATTAATTATATATATATATTAAATCCTTTTAATCTTATAAATTCTTTTTTTTTAATACCAAAACTCTTTTATAAATTCTAAAAAAAATTATTATTAGTTAATCTGATATAAAAGATTTATTTACAATTTTTATTTTCCAGAAATTCTTTTATTTAATAATTATAATAATTAAATCATTTTTATACTATTATATTTATAAAAATCCATTATTATGTCAAAACAGTATTATTAAAATTCCCAAAAATTATCCTAACTTTTTATAAAGTTAAACTTTACTGAAATAATTTTTAATTCAGTAAAAACATTTATTTAGTATTTTTAATCAATTTTTGTAAGATTTAATCATATTTAATTCATAATAAATCCAATTTTCATCATTTTTGCACCAAAATTTTATACAAATTATTTTTAATCATTTAGAACAGAATTATGATTTTTAAAAATAGATTTCTTTAATTTTAGTATTTTTGAATATTAAAGTTAATAATTGGCTATTTATAAATAAATAGATTTAAAAATCTATTTTAAATGAAATAATTTTATAAAAATTATTTTATTGCTTCAAACACTTTATTGTACTCACTCAAAATTCAAACTTTATAAAAAGACTATTTTTCATTTATTATCCAATTTTCTTTATTTAATTAACATTTTTAAATTAAATTTAACAATTGATTATCCCCAAATCGAAACCCTAGGATACACATATTAGTTATTAGACTTAGACTTATTATATATTACCTCATTATAGGGTAATATTTGGAATCACTTTGGGCAACACAATTATCATATCTTTCAAACAAGTTAACATTTGCTAAGGTGAGTTTACATAGCCCCTTTTATCACCACTTTTGGGGTGAAACATGTTATAACACTTTTCATTGCAATTCAATCATCAATGTGTTTGTGTGTTTTCTATGTTGCATATTGTCTTGAACATGATTAGAGTAAGCACATTCTAGCATAATCATTAACATTGATCAGCCGACGGTATACATTGATAGATCTATTGGACTGACAATCCCACCCGGATACGTGCCTCCTACCAAGGTTACGTGGGTGTTTGTTATCGCATAACATTATTCATTGGGACCATAAGTGTATGGTATGTATTATTTTATAACAGTCAGCAGGGTTGATTATGCACTCGATTTATTTCTAATATGTTTCTCACATATGGGCTAGATTAACATGACACATGAATTGCATAACATTTTATTCATTTTATCATCAAAAACCTATGTAATTCTCACCAACTTATGTTGACCCAAAATACTTTCAAAATTAACATGTTTCAGGTAACAACGAAGCTGAGGTTTGAGTTAGCATGAGGATATACCTTGAAGTTTATTTGAAGTTTTTGAAGTTATTATTTGGATGTTATGTATTTGAATTCTTAGACATTATTTCACATTTTGGATATTATGTTTGAATAAATTATTTAAAATTTATATT
Organism: Ambrosia trifida; assembly: GCA_028751855.1. Taxonomy (NCBI): domain Eukaryota; kingdom Viridiplantae; phylum Streptophyta; class Magnoliopsida; order Asterales; family Asteraceae; genus Ambrosia; species Ambrosia trifida. The sequence goes on from CM054125.1 coordinate 44,237,287, forward strand.
ATACCATGTGCTACTGAAAACAATCATCAATACGTGGCACCCCGATGTTTCCGCCATCGGTTGGGGTGTTACAGATTGGTATCAGAGCCTTGGTTATAGGGAATTAGGTTATTAGAAATAATCTAGACTATAACCTTAGGGACTAAAACAGTACTTGCTTCTCCTACTTGTAACCCTAATTGCTTCCCTAATCCTATCCTTATCCTATACCCTAAACCTACATGTGACTATTCTTAATTGTCTGCTGCAATCCTGATCCACCATTAGATTAATAGGACAAAATCCTCAGGTTTAACCTGAACCCCCTTGAGATCTCGTCGAAGTTCTAGATTTTAATAACGAACACGTGCAATCTGGAAGGGTGAACGCCTGTATTCTGAGTCTTCTGTCTAGGCTGGCATTGCGCATATATCCCAATCAGACGAGGGACCCGGATGCCTACCTGGGAATTCTCGGGATGAGTGTTCACTTATAGGCTAAAGCATGTCTTCATATGTTATTAGAATTTAGAATCTTTGATAAGTCAACGTTTTCGTTTATTCGTTTTGATTAATGAATAAATGATTACATTCCTTATATGAACTCTCATTCATTTCATTGTGTCTATTACAGATCATGCCTCCTCGTCGCAGCACTCGCAACAGCAATGGTGAGAACCCCGCAGAAGGTAGTGATAACCATAACCACAACCATGACCAAGTTCCTAACCACAACAACAATGGGGTCGATGCTCAACTGGCTGCGATCATTTCTCAACAAATGGCGCAGCAAATCGCAACTCTGGTTCCCAACTTACTTGCCCAGGTCATCCAATTGAATGGGAATGGTCACAACAACGGGAACGGGAATGGCAATGGCAATGGCAATGGACCCCAAGCTTGCACCCTCAAGCATTTCAACTCTTGCAACCCTCCAAAGTTCAGCGGTGAAGAGGGAGCTACTGGACTTCTCCAATGGTTTGAGGGTATTGAAAATACCTTCATCAACAGTGAATGCCCCAATAATTTCAAGGTTCGTTACGCCATGAGTGTTCTCCATAAACGAGCACTCACATGGTGGAATGAAGAAAAGCGTACTCGTGGGGCCGAAGTTGCTCTTGCTATGACTTGGGACCAGGTCAAAGAGATCATGAAAGAGGAGTTCTGTCCTCGAAATGAAGTCAAAAAGCTTGAGGATGAGTTTCACACCTTGGCTCAAGATAGTGGGGAAAATCTTGCCTACAACACCCGCTTTCATGAGCTTAGCTTACTGTTGCCACACAAGGTTACTCCTCTGCCGGTAGCCATCGAGAAGTATATCGGTGGTCTGCCCATGCAAATCCAGGACACTGTCTGGGGTAGAAATCCTGCAACTCTGGAAGAGGCCAAACGTCTAGCGGCCACTCTTACTGATAATCATGTGAAGAATGGTACTCTGGTTCGCAAGGGCTCTAAGAAGACTGTTGCCAAAGATACTCCACAGCCTGCTATTGAAGTCAAGCCTGAGACCTCAAGCAACAAGAAGCGCAAGGCTAGAAACTATATGGTTGCTGCTAACCCACCTGCTGCCCAAAACCCAGCCAAGAAACCATACACCGGACCTCACCCTCTGTGCAACACCTGCAAGTATCACCATCCCACACAGGTGCCATGTCGATTCTGTACTAAGTGTCAAAGGTATGGTCACCTGGTGAACGTCTGTCGATCTCCTGCTGCCCAAGACAACAACAACAACCCAGCTCCCAACCAAAACCAACAAAACAACAGGCCTACTCGTGGTCAATGCTACGAGTGTGGTAACCCTAATCACTACATCAACAACTGCCCTAACCGTAACCGTAACCAAAACCAGAACCAGAACCAAAACCAAAACCAGAACCGCAATCAGAACCAAGGTGCTCGAGGTCGCGCCTACAATCTCAACGCTAATCAGGCTCGTGACAACAATGAAGTGGTGAATGGTACGTTTCTCATTAATAATCACTATGCATCCATATTATTTGATTCAGGAGCTGATAAGTCATTCGTGTCACTGAAGTTTGAACCTTTACTTAACTTACCCCACACTAATCTAGAAGACCCTTTTGTGGTAGAGGTAGCTAACGGGAAGTCTATTTCGATCGGTTCTATTATTCGTAACTGCTTGTTGAATCTCGATGATCATACCTTCCCTATCGATCTTATTCCCATGCATCTTGGTAGTTTTGATGTTATAGTAGGCATGGACTGGTTGTCAACTCATCGTGCCGAAATTCTGTGCTTCGAGAAAGTCATACGCATTCCTCTCGAATCTGGTGAGATTTTGAAGATCTATGGTGAGAAACCCTGTGGTGAGCTTAAGCTTATGTCTTGTACTACTGCCCAAAAGTACTTACGAAAGGGGTATACAGCCTTCTTAGCTAATGTGATAGAGAAGAAGGACAAAGGCAAGAGTATCCAAGACATTCCTATTATTCGTGACTATCCTGAAGTTTTTCCAGAGGATTTACCTGGTTTGCCTCCTGCTCGACAAGTGGAGTTTCGTATTGATCTTGTTCCTGGTGCTAATCCTATTGCTAAAGCTCCTTATCGTCTTGCACCCTCTGAGATGCAAGAACTTGCTAGTCAATTACAGGAACTTTCTGATAAAGGGTTCATTCGCCCTAGTTCTTCTCCATGGGGAGCCCCTGTCTTATTTGTTAAAAAGAAGGATGGTTCTCTTCGGATGTGTATTGACTACCGTGAACTCAACAAACTCACCATCAAGAATCGTTATCCGCTTCCTAGGATTGACGATCTCTTCGATCAACTTCAAGGAGCAACCCACTTCTCGAAGATTGATCTCCGTTCTGGTTATCATCAGCTTAGAGTCCACGATGAAGATATTCCCAAGACGGCCTTTCGCACTCGCTACGGTCACTATGAATTCATGGTTATGCCTTTCGGTTTGACCAATGCTCCCGCGGTATTTATGGATCTGATGAATCGGGTTTGTAGACCCTATCTCGACAAATTCGTGATCGTTTTCATCGATGATATTTTGATTTACTCTAAGTCAAAATCCGATCACGAGCAACATCTTCACTCTATCTTGAGTCTCCTAAAGAAAGAACAACTGTACGCCAAGTTCTCCAAATGTGAATTTTGGCTTAAGGAAGTTCAATTTTTGGGACACGTCATTGATATGAACGGGATTCATGTTGATCCTGCGAAAATCGAAGCTGTGAAGAATTGGAGTGTTCCTACCACTCCCACAGAAGTCCGTTCTTTTCTTGGGTTGGCTGGTTATTATCGTCGATTCATCGCCAATTTCTCCAAGATCGCTGTTCCTCTCACTACCTTAACTCACAAGGGTAAACCCTATGAGTGGGGACCTAAGCAAGAGGAAGCGTTTGAAACTCTTAAGCTGAAACTTTGTGAAGCTCCTGTCTTATCTCTACCTGATGGTAATGATGATTTCGTGGTCTACTGTGATGCATCGAACCAAGGACTCGGTTGTGTTCTTATGCAACGAGGAAAGGTTATTGCTTATGCGTCTCGACAACTCAAGATTCACGAGAAAAATTATACCACCCATGATCTTGAATTGGGTGCTGTTGTCTTTGCGCTCAAGATTTGGAGACATTATCTCTATGGGACCAAATGTGTGGTGTTCACGGACCACAAAAGTCTCCAACATGTCTTCGACCAAAAGAATCTTAACATGAGGCAACGACGTTGGGTTGAATTACTTAACGACTATGATTGCGAAATTCGCTACCATCCTGGCAAAGCGAATGTTGTGGCTGACGCACTTAGTCGTAAAGAGCGTGTCAAACTCCAATGTGCTAGAGTTCGTACCGATCTCCAAGATCGCATTCTCCAGGCTCAACACACCTCAGTCACCCAAGGTAACATGTACGATGAAATGTCTTGTGGTGCTGAGACTCAACTTGAAACCAAACCCGATGGTCTCCTTTATTTTCTTAATCGACTGTGGATTCCCGACCGTGATGATCTTCGTACTTTTCTCATGAACGAGGCTCATAAGTCTCGTTATTCTATTCATCCTGGAGCTGACAAGATGTACCAAGATCTTCGTTATTCTTATTGGTGGCCTGGTATGAAGAAAGACATTGCTCTTTTCGTTGCAAAATGCCTCACTTGTTCCAAGGTTAAGGCTGAACATCAACGACCATCTGGTGTGCTTGAACAACCAGAGATTCCTGTCTGGAAATGGGAGAGCATAGCTATGGATTTCATCACCAAACTCCCTCGCACACCCAAAGGTTTTGACAGTATTTGGGTAATCGTCGATCGTTTGACCAAGTCCGCTCACTTCCTACCTATTCGTGAGAAGTATTCTGTGGAAAGGTTGGCAAGGATGTACGTAAGTGAAATCGTATGTCGACACGGTATACCTTTGGACATTATTTCTGATCGCGACGGTCGTTTCACCTCTCACTTTTGGGAATCTCTACAAAAAGCTTTGGGTACTAAGTTGAACCTGAGCACTGCTTATCACCCTCAAACGGATGGTCAGACTGAACGAACCATCCAGACACTTGAGGACATGCTCAGGGCGTGTGTCATCGATTTTGGTGGCGCATGGGATTCTCATCTTCCTTTGGTTGAGTTTTCGTACAACAACAGTTATCACGCCAGCATTAACATGGCTCCTTTTGAGGCACTCTATGGTCGGAAATGTCGTTCTCCTGTCTGTTGGACCGAGGTTGGTGAAGCTCGTATTACTGGACCCGAACTAATCCAGGAAACCACAGACAAAATCCAGCTTATTCAGGATAATCTTCTCAAGGCTCGTAGTCGCCAAAAGAGTTATGCTGATAAACGTCGTAAACCCTTGGAATTTCAAGTTGGGGACCTTGTGCTACTTAAGGTATCCCCTTGGAAAGGAGTTATTCGTTTCGGTAGAAAGGGAAAACTAGCTCCTCGATACGTAGGCCCCTTCAAGATTCTTGACAGAGTTGGGAAAGTGGCTTACAGACTTGAGCTTCCACCTGAGCTAAGCAATGTTCATCCGACCTTCCATGTTTCGAATCTCAAGAAATGCTTAGCAGATGAGAACCTTCATGTTCCTCTTGAGGATGTGCAAATCGATGAAAGCATGCACATTATCGAGAAACCCGTCGAGATTGTTGACACTGGAGTCAAGAAACTCAAGCGCAGTCGTATTCCGATCGTTAAGGTTCGTTGGGAATCTAAACGAGGCCCAGAGTTCACTTGGGAGCGTAAAGACCAGATGAAGTCAAAGTATCCGCATCTTTTTCCACCAGACTCTCCAACTCCAACTTCGGGACGAAGTTCCTAAAAGTAGGGGAGACTGTAACATTACGCATTTAATTCTTGTACGTTACGCACCGACATTTAATAAAACGTCAAGTTTCATAGTTACCCTCGCAATTATTATTTTCGTCGCATTTATTATTTTTGTCGTTAATATGGAACCCTAATGATATGTATATTATTATATATATGTGTGTGAATGTGAAATAAAATCAAAAAAAATAAACTGCCTTGGCCGGGGTTCGAACCCGCGCCAAGGACCGGTCCAAACCAACACACATGCACAAACCAACTGGGCTGAGCCCGTTTCTTGTTATAACCCAGACAAACAATAATCTTATACGCGCTCTTAAATCCTCACAGTTGACTAGAAAAGTCAACTGTGGGATTCCTTGTTGTGCAATCCATTCTATTAACGCGTAATCAAGCCATATTTGGTATCTTCGTGCATTATCCGGCCCATTATAACATGATTGAACAACAATTACACGGCAATTGTGCCCTAATCATCATTATTGACCGCGTTCTATAATATGGAAAGTCAACTATACAATTAACCCTAACCCTAATCTATTAGTATAAATTGAGGCCTCCTGGACCTTGAAAACTCGCTCATAACTCTCTCTCAATCTTTACATCTCTCTAAATCTCTCTGATTTGATCTATCTGTTCGTGGTTTGACTTTTCCAGTTGACCCGATCATCATCATCATTATCACACTGTGAGTTCAATTGTTTTGTTGGGTTTAGTTCATCGGCATCCAAGCAACAATAGCCCCAACATTAATCGGGCTATTGTTGCCTGGATCATCTAATTGCATAGCTAGGGTTCATCGCGTCCATAATTTGGGGATAAGGCTTCTGGTTCATCGTGTATTTATTAATTTTAAAACAGAAGTCATCACAACCACCGGCCTAGGCCAGGTGGTTGAGACACTGACCTCCCACACGGGTCACCCGGGTTCGAGTCCCGGCTCTGACCGGCTTTTTGCACCTTTTCTTTTCTTTTCTTTTAACAAACATTAATTAATTATATATATATATTAAATCCTTTTAATCTTATAAATTCTTTTTTTTTAATACCAAAACTCTTTTATAAATTCTAAAAAAAATTATTATTAGTTAATCTGATATAAAAGATTTATTTACAATTTTTATTTTCCAGAAATTCTTTTATTTAATAATTATAATAATTAAATCATTTTTATACTATTATATTTATAAAAATCCATTATTATGTCAAAACAGTATTATTAAAATTCCCAAAAATTATCCTAACTTTTTATAAAGTTAAACTTTACTGAAATAATTTTTAATTCAGTAAAAACATTTATTTAGTATTTTTAATCAATTTTTGTAAGATTTAATCATATTTAATTCATAATAAATCCAATTTTCATCATTTTTGCACCAAAATTTTATACAAATTATTTTTAATCATTTAGAACAGAATTATGATTTTTAAAAATAGATTTCTTTAATTTTAGTATTTTTGAATATTAAAGTTAATAATTGGCTATTTATAAATAAATAGATTTAAAAATCTATTTTAAATGAAATAATTTTATAAAAATTATTTTATTGCTTCAAACACTTTATTGTACTCACTCAAAATTCAAACTTTATAAAAAGACTATTTTTCATTTATTATCCAATTTTCTTTATTTAATTAACATTTTTAAATTAAATTTAACAATTGATTATCCCCAAATCGAAACCCTAGGATACACATATTAGTTATTAGACTTAGACTTATTATATATTACCTCATTATAGGGTAATATTTGGAATCACTTTGGGCAACACAATTATCATATCTTTCAAACAAGTTAACATTTGCTAAGGTGAGTTTACATAGCCCCTTTTATCACCACTTTTGGGGTGAAACATGTTATAACACTTTTCATTGCAATTCAATCATCAATGTGTTTGTGTGTTTTCTATGTTGCATATTGTCTTGAACATGATTAGAGTAAGCACATTCTAGCATAATCATTAACATTGATCAGCCGACGGTATACATTGATAGATCTATTGGACTGACAATCCCACCCGGATACGTGCCTCCTACCAAGGTTACGTGGGTGTTTGTTATCGCATAACATTATTCATTGGGACCATAAGTGTATGGTATGTATTATTTTATAACAGTCAGCAGGGTTGATTATGCACTCGATTTATTTCTAATATGTTTCTCACATATGGGCTAGATTAACATGACACATGAATTGCATAACATTTTATTCATTTTATCATCAAAAACCTATGTAATTCTCACCAACTTATGTTGACCCAAAATACTTTCAAAATTAACATGTTTCAGGTAACAACGAAGCTGAGGTTTGAGTTAGCATGAGGATATACCTTGAAGTTTATTTGAAGTTTTTGAAGTTATTATTTGGATGTTATGTATTTGAATTCTTAGACATTATTTCACATTTTGGATATTATGTTTGAATAAATTATTTAAAATTTATATTATACCATGTGCTACTGAAAACAATCATCAATACGTGGCACCCCGATGTTTCCGCCATCGGTTGGGGTGTTACAACATAAAGGTGTATCAGATGGACATCAAATGTGCATTCCTTTATGGCAAAATTCAGGAGGAAGTCTATGTATGTCAGCCACCTGGTTTTGAAGACACATTCCATCCTGACTTTGTCTACAAGCTCAACAAAGCTTTGTATGGACTCAAACAAGCACCAAGGGCCTGGTATGAAACTCTTTCCACATTTCTCTTATCCATTGGATTCACAAGAGGTAAAATTGACAAAACTTTATTTCTTAAATGGAAAGGGAAACACTTAATGATTGTTCAAATATATGTGGATGACATCATTTTTGGATCCACATGTAACCAAATGTGTGAAGAGTTCAGAAAACTCATGACAGCAGAGTTTGAGATTAGTGCCATGGGTGAGCTTCAGTGTTTCCTTGGTCTTCAAGTGAAACAACTGCAAAATGGCACATTCATTCACCAAAACAAATATGTAAAGAACTTATTAACCAGATTTGAGATGAATGATTGTAAGCCATGTAGCACACCCATGAGTACAGTCAAGCTGCTCACTATTGATGACAAGGATGAACTGGTTGATCAAACACATTATAGATGTATGATTGGGTCTTTATTGTACCTAACTGCATCTAGGCCAGACATTATGTTTGCTACCTGTGTCTGTGCTAGATCCCAGGCTTCACCCAGAAAGTCAAACCTTATTGCTGTGAAAAGGATATTCAGATACCTCAAAGGTGCTCCCACACTTGGTATCTGGTATCCTGCTAATGGAAACATTGAGCTTTCAGGTTATTCAGATAGTGACATTGCTGGCTGTCACACCACAAGAAAATCCACTTCAGGAGGGTGCCAATTTCTAGGGAATGCCTTAGTTTCATGGCAAAGCAAAAAGCAGGCAGCTGTTTCAACTTCAACAGCCGAAGCTGAATACATTGCTGCTGCAAGCTGTACAGCCCAACTCATGTGGCTTCAAAATCAACTACTGGATTTTGCGATAACTGCACTTAGGACTCCACTCATGTTGGACAGCCAAGCTGCTGAAAATATCATCAAGAATCCAGTTTCTCATTCCACTACCAAGCACAGTGACATAAGACATCATTTTGTCAGAGACAGCTATGAAAAAGGTTTGATTTCTTTACACCATGTTCCAACAGAGGATCAGTTGGCAGATGTGTTAACAAAAGCTTTAGACACATCTACCTTTACAAATCTGATTTCCAGAATTGGTATGTTAAACATGGATTAAACTAAAAAATTTTCTATAAATCATAATAAAATGTTTCAGAAAATCAATTTTTAAATAGCTGTTTGGTTGAAAAATCTGTCTATAACATCTGCTCAGATAAAACAACCACTGTTTCATTCATATCCACTGTTGGTTGAAAAGTCTGTTTCAAAACATCTGATCAGATAAAAACAACTGTTAGTTGAAAAATCTGTTTCAGAACATCTGTTCAGATAAAGCAACTGTCTGCCTATATATATATATATATATATATATATATATATATTATTAAAAAAAAAAAAAACACAACAGTTGGATCCATCAGCTGTTTGTATCAGTTGTTTACCAAAAACAGCTGTTCTCCACCAGATGTTACATCCATCAGATGATTGCCACGTCTGCTCATATAAGCAGAGTTTTGGCTACATCAGCGGTTTCATTGAGCCTATAAAAACCCTGTTTTACCACAACAGACGTTACACTGTCTCATTGTATTCAAAATACTGATAACCGCCTTCTTCATTCTCAAACCCTTCATCAATTTTCAATCATTTTCACCTTCGAAATCCATTACAATGGATCTTCAAGCCAAAGCTACACATAACTGTCTTCCCTATCTGATCAAAACAGATGACAACACTCCATTTCATTCCACCATCGACATTTTCCTTAACTCCAAATACTTACCCATCCTAACCGCTAACGCCCCCATTTATCTTGATACACTCCAAGAATTTTGGTTGAATGCTGAGTTTCTACTACAAGACAAAAAGCCTACCTCCATTATTTCCAAAATTGGAGACACCAGTATCGTCATTACTCCTGAAATCATATCCACAACCTTCACACTGAATGACCTGGCAGGTAAGGATTCCTTTACTAAAACAGAGCTTCACACTGAGTTCCAAGAAAGAGGGTATGATGGTCAGATGACTGGATCAACTCTTTTCAAAAAGTTTTTCCCTCCAGTCATGAAATTTTTCTTCCATACTCTTCTTCTTTGTGTCTCTGCTAAGTCCACATCCTTTAATGAAATTCCATTGAGGATGCAATATCTGGGTTATGCTATGTTGTCAAACTCTGACTTCAATCATTCCCAGGGATTGTTCATGGACTTGGTATCAAATGTGAAAGCAGTCAAGTCTGGGTCAAACAATGCTTTTCTTATTTACCCAAGAATTCTTAGTGTAATCTTACAAAAAGTCTTACCAGAAAAAGTTTTCAAAAAGGGTGCTACTATGCAAATGAAAAGCTTAACTGATGAAACTTTCACAAGAATGCTGGGTGGAAGCACCCAAGAAAAAGTGTCTAAAGTGTCAAAAGTTTCTAAAACACAAACAAAGAGGACAAAGGCAACAACTGTTGTCAAAACCTCTGTTGTTGAGCCCACTGCTCCTGGTGATCATGGCACTACATCCAGTGCTGTGAAACCCACACCAGCCACTTCCAAAATGAAACATCCATCCACAAAAACCTCCACTCAACCACAAATGAGGCTTCTGGATGATGAGGTACCAGAAGAAACCTCTGTTGCACAACAAAAGCAACCTGAAACCACTGTTGTTACTTCCTCCCAACAGTTGGACATACCTCCACCTGACCAAACTCCTCATGAATCCTCTCAAAAGGATCATGTTGTAAGCCAAGGGGACACACATCATGATACATTTGAGTCACTTGACCATATGTTCACAAGCCCCTCTCCCAGGGCTAATTCTCTTGTTACTCCTCCACTCTCACCATCACATGTCCCACAAACAATGCAACCCCTGTTTGAAGCAATTGACAAATCTCAGGAAGATCCCAATTCCTCTCTTCCACCTGTCACTGAGAGTATACTCCAACAAGTGACTGGCCCTGAGAATATTCAATCTGCTATCCCACAAACAGAAGAGGAGGTTACACCACCTGAGTTCAATGAAACTCTAGGTGAGTTTTCAAGTGGAGCAGCCACTACTGATGTAGAGACCACTATCTCACATCAGGACAGTGATTACATAGCTAAGACTCCCTTGAAGGCAACAACTGTTGAAGCCACTATAGTGTCTCCAAAAACAGTTGGAAGTCCCCAGTACCAAGACAAAGGGGCATCTGATTCACCTATTAGGCCTGAATCAGGTAGAACTACCACTGGTAGGGACTCAGATGATCCTATTAATTTAGGAGATGGGTCAAAATACCAAGAATTGACGGACAGAGTTTCTGTCATTGAAACCTCTATTGCTGACATCAAATCTGATGTCAAGCTTCTACTGAGCTCAATTGCAGATCTTTCCAAGAGTCAACCATCCACAGCTGATATAGCCAATGAGTTATGGAAATCAGTTTCCCCCATCATCATAGCTCACAGAAAATTGGCTGATCAGACACATGAAACTTACATGGCTGAGATCAGGAATATGGTAGATGCAAGGTACAAAGATACCCATGCTGATATCAAAGCCATCAAGGATCACCTGCTGAAGACTACTGGCTCTGCCCCTACCACCATCCTCAGGGATGAAAATGATGATGCTTTCACGGCTGATGATGCCAAAAAGGCGGAGAGTGGCAGAGATAGGCTACCAAAACTAGATCCTTTTGGTTGTCCTCCTTCTCAAAAAGGCCAAGCCAAGTCTGCCAAGAAACCAGAGTCTACCAAATCAGCTCCACAACAACAACAAGCAACACCAACAGCACCACCACAACAAACCACTGAGAAGAATAAAGCAGTAGATGACTCTGCAAACATAGAAGCTGAAAAGGCAGCTCAGGCCAAACAAAAGAGGGCTGACACCTTGGAAGCTAAAGCAGAGTTACTGGTGAATCTCAAAAGAGAACAACAGCAGGAGAAAGAAGATGTGGGATCCTCTAAAAGGATGAAAAGACCTGCTAAGCATGTTAGAAAACCACCATCTAAATTAAACACCACCTCTGTTGACAAAACCACTGCTACTGAAACCACTGCCACCCAAAACACTGAAACTACCCAAAACACTGAAACCACTGTACCCAAACCAACACACACACCTGAACAAACAACCACCAAACCTACATCACCAGCCAAAACCCCAACATCTGCTGGTTCTACTAAAAGGCCAACAGAGGTTAATCCAACCACTGCTACCAAATCACCTTCACCAAAAATCATGTACACAAGGAAGAGAAAATCAACCTTTGTTGTGCATGATGAAAATATACACACATCACCAACCACCATTTCAACTGCCCAATCCACTCCTCCCATCACAGCTATTCCAATCACATCATTCTCACCACATACATCCAAGTTCAAATCCCATAGACCACCACCAACCATTACACCATTGGTTGTTCAGTATCCCTTTGAACTTGATCTACTCAAGGGGGAATTACAATCCTTCTACAATACTGAACAGCCATCTAAAAGATCCTTCCCATCTCTCCCAAACTTCCCTGTTCCCCTCAATATTGATACTTATCTGAAATACAAGGGTGAGCAGGTGGATGCCATCATCAGGGAGAAATGCAAAGGGAAGGATGACAGGACTGCTCAGGGCATCCATTCAGCAGAGCTTAGCAAACTCAGAAGGATTGAAGATTTTGCTAAGACCCTGAGCAATTCCATGTCCTCCATGCCTCTCAGTGTTGATTTGGAAAAGGAGGTAAGGGAATCTCTTCTTGAACAGATAATGGCAACCAAGCCTTACAAAGCAAACAAAAAGCAGTTCAATGGTTGGACTACTCATGCTTTGAGGGAAGAACTACTCAGGATTGAAGAAATGGCCAAAGACCCCAAAGCTAAAGTCTCCACTCCTAATTTTGGCAAAGGCAGAGACCCAGTCAGAGCCTTGAAATTCAAAAGGATGAGGCAGGAGATTGTAGCTGCCAACTATGGGGAGATGAGGTCTGTTTCTAGATGGTCTGAGTTAAGGCTGGTTGAAACCTACAAAAGTCTGGAAGAAAATAGAAAGAAGGATCCCAGCCTTCCAAGAAAACCAATTTACACTGATGAGCCAATGATGAAGAGACCCCAACAGACTTTTAATCTGGACAGCTTACTTGAAACCTCTGATCTCACAGCTGCTGCAAGTAGACAGTTCAAAAGGCAGAAGGAGATGTCAGAGGAAGATCAAAGAAAGTTTGCTGATACATTCATCAAGGAAGGGCTCTTCAATCAAATACATTATTTCTCTGATCCTACAACAGAGAAACTCAGAGAACTCATTGGAAGACCTCCTTCACCCAACTCATCAAGAATAAAAGTTCATCTCAGCAAATCCACTGACTCAAAAATTCTAAAGTGGAAGGTCAACAAAGACAACCACGAATTGACATTGCTCAGGTCAGATGGAAGGGTTCAGAAGATCAGCATGGATGATGCTTACAGCCTATGTGCAGAAGATCACCAAGCATTGCTAAATCTGGATCTAGAAAGAGATGAAGAAGACTTATTTGCTCTGAACTTTGAACTACAATTCAAAGGTCAAATCAGAGAGAGTCTGATGAGGAATAAAGATCAATAAATAAAGCTGAGTTTTGGCATCATCTGTTCTAGGGGGAGATTGTTGGGTCTGCTGACCTGGAGAAGAACAGATGATTAGAAAGCCAAAACATGCTATCAGTTTGATCCTTGAATAAACAGTCTTTACAACTTGCTTCTCCCAAAAGACTGCTGACCCTAACTACTGTTCTATCCAAACAACTGCTTAACAACTGCTGATATAAAGAACTGCTGAGGAAACAACTGATGAAGAACAACTGACCAAAGGTCTGATGAAGAGCAACTGCTGATACAAGTACTGAAGACCAAAGCACTGCTGGAACCAACAGCACTTAGGCTCCAGCAGTGGATACAAGACCATCAGAGTTTATCTTCAACAGCTGTTTAATATCAGTGCTTTCAATGTAACAGTAGTTTGTAATGGGCAGATGTTTATGTTTGTTATTCTGTTAGAGGTCACTGTCTTAGGTGACGTCAGCCTAGGTCATCAGTGCTTTGAGTCTGTCTATAAATAGAACAGTGCTTGTACTGTTCTATTGCATCACACACAAAACATTCTCTCTGACAAACACTGTGTGATCAGGCTGAGGGGGAGTAATTGTACGATTGTAATCTTTGAGTTAATGAAAGCATTCGATCTAAACACATTTACTCTCTTGTTTTGATTTACAGTTTATTATTCCGCTGCACTTTCATTCTATTTTCATTTCATTATTTCCATCATTTAGTTAAACAATCAAAACAAACAAACTCAGATCCTAACAGATATCGTGGGACCATTCCCAATGATGACGGGGAAGAGACGATATCTGATAGTCGTAATTGATTACTTCACGAAATGGGTCGAAGCTAAACCACTCGCTGAGATCATGGCCAATCATGTTAAAACGTTCGTTTGGGAGTTCATCATTTGTCGTTTTGGGTTACCCATGACAATCGTCACAGACAACGGGACCCAATTTGCAGACAAAGGATTACTGAAATGGTACGCGGACCCGCACATCCAACCCACATTCACCTCGGTGGCACACCCGCAAGGCAATGGCCAAGTGGAACGCGCGAACCGAAGTATAGTGGAAGGCATCAAATCAAGACTGGGCACTAAAGGGAAGGCCTGGGTGGAAGAACTGCCGAGCGTGCTATGGGCTAATCGCACGTTAACAAAAACAAGCACCGGCGAGACTCCGTTCAACCTAACATATGGCTCTGAGGCTATGATACCCGCAGAGATTGGATGCCCGTCCGCAAGAGTTCTCTCAGCAACCCAGATGAACAATGATGTAGAACTGCACATCAACTTGGATTTGGCAGAAACGCGCCGTGAAAGAGCAGCGGCAAGAGAAGCAAACTACAAAAAACAGCTGGAAAAGTACTACAATGCCAAAGTCAAACCTCACGCCTTTCGCATGGGGAACTTCGTCTTTAGAAACAATGAAGCTAGCGGCGCAATACCCAAAGGCAAACTGGCCCCCACCTGGGAGGGACCATACCGCGTCACAGAAGTTCTTGGCAAGGGAGCATACAAGCTATCAACCTTAGACGACAAGCCCGTTCCCCGAACATGGAACACCGCTCAATTAAGAAAATGCTACATGTAAAAGAATTCCAACTTGTAATGAAGGCCGTCGCGCCATTTAATAGAATGAGATCTGGAAATTTCCTTGCTTTACACGCACTTCGTCCTATAAACACTCATTCAAGATATCACATGACAGATAAAGCGAACGTAGCATACTTAAAAAGCGACAATCAAAATGTCTAAACTAAAAATGCATTGATAATCTGCAATTTCCTAAACTGCGTGTTGTAAGGTTAAGATACAACGCGCAACCCAAACATTGTATGGTTAAGATACAATGTCTAAACTAAAATTGCATTGATAATCTGCAATTTCATAAACTGCGCGTTGTATGGTAAGATACAACGCGCAACCCAAACATTGTCTGGTTAAGATACAATGTCTAAACTAAAATTGCATTGATAATCTGCAATTTTCTAAACTGCGCGTTGTATGGTTAAGATACAACGCGCAACCCAAACATTGTATGGTTAGGATACAATGTCTAAACTAAAATTGCATTGATAATCTGCAATTTCCTAAACTGCGCGTTGTATGGTTAAGATACAATGTCTAAACTAAAATTGCATTGATAATCTGCAATTTCCTAAACTGCGCGTTGTATGGTTAAGATAAACCGCGCAACCCAAACATTGTATGGTTAAGATACAATGTCTAAACTAAATTTGCATTGATAATCTGCAACTTCCTAAAATGCGCGTTGTATGGTTAAGATACAACACGCAACCCAAACATTGTATGGTTAGGATACAATGTCTAAACTAAAATTGCATTGATAATCTGCAATTTCCTAAACTGCGCGTTGTATGGTTAAGATACAACGCGCAACCCAAACATTGTATGGTTAAGATACAATGTCTAAACTAAAATTGCATTGACAATCTGCAATCTCCTAAATTGCGCGTTGTATGGTTAAGATACCACGCGCAACCCAAACATTGTATGGTTAAGATACAATGTCTAAACTAAAATTGCATTGATAATCTGCAATTTCCTAAACTGCGCGTTGTATGGTTAAGATACAACGCGCAACCCAAACATTGTATGGTTAAGATATAATGTCTAAACTAAAATTGCATTGACAATCTATAATTTCCTAAACCGCGCGTTGTATAGTTAAGATACAACACGCAACCCAAACATTGTATGGTTAAGATACAATGTCTAAACTAAAATTGCAATGATAATCTGCAATTTCCTAAACTGCGCGTTGTATGGTTAAGATACAACGCGCAACTCAAACATTGTATGGTTAAGATACAATGTCTAAACTAAAATTGCATTGACAATCTGCAATTTCCTAAACTGCGCGTTGTATGGTTAAGATACAACACGCAACCCAAACATTGTATGGCTAAAATACAATGCCTAAAACTAAAATTGCCCTATTAAGTGGCAATTCCTAAAGCTAAGCGTTGTGTGATTAAGATACAACGCGCAAAACAAGCAAGTCGCGTGCATGTAATATAAACCTATGCTAGGCCATATACTTAAAACTGGCGCGAAACAATAAACTTGAGAAAGAAATATTAAACAAACACGTTTTCACGAAAAGAAGGGTTTCAATTACACGCATAAGACATTAAAGATGTTCAAATCATTTATAGATAAAAAGTAAAATAGAGCAGCAACAGGCTTCAATCTTTAAACTCGGAGGATGCGTCGCTATATTCATCATCTTCTTCGGACCCAGACAAGTCCAGCTTTTCACTAGCCTCGGGCTGCTCACCCGAAACCACATCTGCCGCCTTGGCCCTTCTAAGGGCATATTCGCGCCGCGTGTGCACAAGACCTTGCTTGTCGAAGGATTTCTTCAACTCATAGCAGGATGGGCGGTCTCGGTGGCCAACAATGAAATCAACCAGCTCATACTTCAATCCATCAAAGTCGGCAGCCTTCTTCGCAAAAACAGCATCAAGATCCTGCCCATGTAACGCGAATTGCTCCAGGGCTTTTCCGTCCTTAGCATGCTCGTAACCCTCCAGAAACCCAGCTTTACGCCCCACAAGCTTCGCGGCAGCGTTCACTGCCGCCACAGCCTGGCGCGTCTGGTCTCAGTTCTTCACATAATAAGCCACCTGTACAAACATCAGGAAGAAACATTTAGTACAAATATCAAAGGCCGTTAAAAGAAAAGACACAAAGGTAAGAGATAAAAACAGACCTCGGGGACACAGCTGGTGAGCAACCACTCACGATCCCCCTACGCCGAGCGCACTTATTCGTAGGTATCCAACAGCTCCCCTTCGAGGTCGACGTTCTGCTGCTGCAACACCAGATTCTCTTTATCCGTCTCCTCCTTCGCCGCCTTCAACTGAGCAATCTCCTCATCCTTCCCCCTCAACAAATCACGAGACTCAAGCAACTTGTTGTAATGTTGCTTCGCGAGCCTCTCCATACGAGCCAACTCTTTAGAGGTCTCTTCATTCGGCGCGTCAGCCTCACTGATTTGCTTTGCGGACGCCTCCATCTTCGCATTTGTCTTGGCACAAGCAACCTTCCACTGTTGCTCCCTCTCAAACAACTGCCCCTGAAGCTTATCTCGCTCCTCGCGGAAGGTAACATCATCCCACTTCACACGCTTTAACTCGTTGTGCATCTGGTCGCGCTCATCAGTCACGCGCTTCAAATCCTGGTGGAATCTGTTATGGTCGTGAGCCATAGACCCCCACTCGCGTACAATCTTAGCGGAGGTGGACAACATGTTTGCCATACTTATAATATGGTCATCCATGAGCTCACTCCGCGGACGAGTGGCCTGATGCTCACGCTCCCCGGGAGGGACAAGATTAGCCAAAAACTGGCGACAATCCTCCACATCAAGAAATCGGGTGGCTGGTGTCAACATCCAGTTTGGCACGAATATACCAGCGGATGACTCACCACCTCCATGGGGAGGGGCATTCGAAAGGCTACCCCCGGCTCGGTAGTCACCCTCTTCTCATTCTCGTCGTCATCATCCATAGTCATGTCAATATCCTGCCCATAACCCTCGCTCACGTCAGTGGGCGACACCCGCCCAGAGCCAGCCTCTAACATATCATGAGGAGGGGTAGACAGACGCGCGGGTGTCAGCTGGCGCGGAGGTGTCAGCTGGCGCGGAGGCGTCGGCTGACGCACAGGCGTAGGCTGACGAGTAGGTGATGACTGACGCGCCGGAGAAGATATTACCAAAACTTCATCCTGAGCCTCAGTGCGTACAGGCTCCTGAATCTCTCGGCTTGGAGATTTCTCTTCCGAAGAACCAAGGTTAAACCCTTCAGCAAATGGAGCCACTGATACATCCTCCGGCACACCAACATTTACCAAATCCGCTGCAAAAATAGAATGACGAGCAGTAAATAACAACAATCATAACACATAAAGATAGGAAAAGAAATACAGGTACTTACCGAACAAGCTATCTTCTGCGGAGTGCACAAGGGCATCTAATTTCACCCTCTTTTCAACAGGGGGTGTCAACTCTCCCGCAATCTTCTTGCCTTTAGATCCAACACGCCTGGACCATTTTTTCTGGCGGGGCACATCGGCAGTAACAGGCCCAGTCTCCGCCGCCTCAGTTGAAACATGCTTCGTCACCATCACGCCCTGCACCTCCTCAGTCAGCTTCACCACCGACTCTCCTTGAACGAACGCATCTGAAAGTTCAACGTAGCTTTGTTCAAAAGGTTGGTAATTTTCAAAATATTTATTAACCACTTCGTGGTTCAGAACGAAATAACAATCTTCACCTCCGACTGCCCCTGACTACGGCTTGGCGATACGATGGATAAGAAATTCATCATCCTCAGTATCCTCATCACTATCGTTCACGGCATGCGCAGCGGCGGCTGAGGTTCATGAGTGCCTGCGGACGACGGACGCGGAGAGAAGGATCCCGATGAGTCAGAAGAATCATCACTGGATATAACAATTACAGGAAAGCTCGTCCGCATGAACATGTTGACGGGCGAAGGATTATCAAAAAATGGCGAGGACTCACCTGCTTCAGTTATTAACAGCTGCGACGGGGCCTGCCCTTGCACCGCCACATCCAGCTGGGGACGAATCAACGTGTCCCACTCCCTCTCCAAGATGTACAATTCATCCTCCGCCAGCTCCCTAAATGAAAAGCCCATGTTGTCACCGCCCAACAACATGTCATACAAATTCTTGACATCTGAAAGCAAAACATACCAAAGGGCGAATTAACGACAATAAATAAATGGTGCGCAAAGAGCGACAACAACAAGAACACCAACTAACCTTTCCCATCCTGAGTGAGATGCGGATTACGGCCCTTCACATCATACTTAATGCTCATCCCAGCCATCACCAACCCAGTCTCCGGGATCTCACAAAGGTCCACAGGATGACTGGTCAGAGTTTTGAACCACTCCTGCTTCTTGTAATCAATCAGCACAACCTTCCCTATCCCCTCAGCCGGGTCCAACCGACCCATCTCTATGGAGATAACCCCTTGGTTGGTCCAGAAAAATTTGGGCTTCCACTCCCGAAAACTTTTCATACCTGCCCCAGCACATGCAGGCACCCCAGCGCGCGGCCTGCAGAAGAGCCAACTCTCCACAAAACTTAAACTATAGAATACATAAAACATGTCCACTAAAGGTTCAATCTTGTGGGCATGGCAACAAAACTCAAAGAACACGAGCCTAGACATCAAACCAGGGTGGATCTGGTTAATATGAACACCCACCGCCCGCACAAAGGTGCCAAGAAACTGGGTTATAGGGACCCTAAAGTTGCAGTCCCGAAAATATGCAGCATACAACCCAACTTTCCCAGTAGGGGGTTCAAGGATCATCTTATCAGGAGCGGGTATCTCCACACCATACGAAGAGGGGAACCCATACTCCCTTCGGAACTTCCTAAACTCATCCCTTCCCCAAACTGTCGTGACCTCGTTGGTATGAGGCGGCCCCTTCTTTGATCCATCATCCCCTCTCCTAGAGCCTCTACGTTTCTTCTTCGGGATATTCGTAATATGTTCCATCTGTAAGAGTGAAATCACCCTTCGAATGCTAATAAATAGTAAAAAGATGAAAAAACCGATGAACAATGGAGAAAAAATTAGAGAGAGTATTTGACAAGAGAATGGGAGAAAACGGATGAAAAAGGGGGATTAAATAGGGGGATTACACGTGGATCTGACGGTTTTTGAATATGAAAGGGCCAACCAACCAAAAAATTACACATCACTAGAAGAAAGAGAAAAAGCACTGAAACGGCTGGGCGGGCCCACCACGTCTCTGACACTGTACAACCGTCGGGGACGTTACGGCTACCAATCTGTCGTTTCATACGCGCGGTCTGACAATATTGATGTGGGCATTAGTTACAGACGTCCGCAACTTCACCACTTGCATGACATCGCGCATGAATACCAGATGCCAGTAAATGCACAAAAATCACCCGCATCGACACTTCCACTTTACTAAGTCCAGCGTCTCGCATGCTACGCATACAACACGCTAGACTAGGGGGACTTGAAGAGATATGTACCCGCGCGTGCGCACAACCTTACACTCATACACACGTCAACACGACAATGTGACGTGGAGTTCTAGAAGACGGCGCACGCCACCTAAATAGAGGACACGTGTCACCCGACAAGAGCAGGGTCGAGTAGCCAATCAGAGGCGTTTATTCCCTGCTCCATGATCTCCTGCAGGTACGAGGTACAAAAAAGGACAGAAAGGACAACAGCAGGACACGTGGACCATCACAGAGCGACAACGCGAAGAATGACAACGGCTGTAATCGTACGAGACAGCTGTCATTCTCCCTACAGCCAATCACAGACCACCTCAGTGGTCTATAAATACCCTCCTTCGTCATTAGAAGAAGGGATCAGATCGGCGAGCGAGAATTCATATTATATAGTTGTGAAAGATAAATTATAGTCGAAACTCTGTAATAGTCTAGATAAGTGTCCTGTATTCACCTTGTTGTTTATGAATGAGAATCACGTCCTTTCTTATATTTACATACTAGCACCGTCATATATCGACTGTTAGATTGGTGTTTCTTCAGCCATGATCTCAACATACACATGAGGCAAACAAACGTTAATGAAAATAGTCAAAATACAATTATAAAACAAATTGCTACCCAATGAGACGAATAACCTTAAATTCTGTTGGCTGACTTCTTCAATCCATTGATATTGGTAGTAAGGAGTGAACTGAAACCCATAATCGGCAACAAAATAAAATATAAAAATTCCACAATTAAAAAAAAAGCGAGCAAATAAATTTATCATAAACAAACTAAATTGAACAATTAGTTCAATACCTTCCAGAAACCCCAAAAGCAACGGGTAATACGGATGCAAATAAGCAAGCAGCGCCACCATCCACCACCGACCGAGCGGAACTCCAGATGAGGAGAAGAAACAGAGACAAAGCAACGCGACAAAGAGATAAAAGAGGGTGTGGGAGGAAGGTCGAATAAAGAGTTGGCAAGCACCAGCCAAATATCTTCTTAGATAAGGTATTTATCCATTATCATGTGCATACCTATTTTTCCTCTATCTTTTATGGCCTGTATATCAAGACCTCTGCGGGTTGCGAATCTAAAATACTCATCTTGTATTTATGTATTCCAAGTCGCATCATCGTTGGTTGTGACATGGTGTTGAACTTGTCCGCTCCCATACATGAGCATCTCTGAATCTTGTAGCATGAATGTACATATAACCTTGGTTTACCGCTTTTACGATCATCACCTTTTACCACAACTTGAATACCGCTTCCCTGAAACAATTGATTTGAGAAAGGGGTATTTTTTCATGATTATGTATGGTGTATGGTAAAGTTAAACTGGTTACTTTGCATTGGTAGCACTATAGGTCTATAGCCAATTGATAATCAATAATTTTGTTTTAAAAGGGTAAAAAAATTAATATTTTTCTTTAATCAGATCTGACTATAGAAGTGTTGAAATGACTAAATATAACATAAAGATGAAAATATATATTTATTACTTTCTCTATCTTGTACAGATCATGAAATTGGATGCATAGTGCATTCTAAGTAGAAAATATGGGTCATTCTTAGTTTTCCCCAAATTTGTTTTGTTAAGTTGACAAGAAGCAAAATGTAGTGAGTATGTAACATAGCATAATTAAAGGTGGAACGAATTAAAGTTTGAATAACATTTAATAATTTGTCTGAGCAAGTTTCAAGCTCAATCAATAAATTATTAGGCTTCTATAGAAAACCCTTGGCAACCAAGAGACGTTCATCACCTCTGCATACAAAATTTCCATCAGCAAGCCCTAAATTAACATTTAGAAACTAAGAACTAAAATAAAATCAAGAAACAAATTAAATAACATCGTAATAGGAAGATAAAGAGTTAGACCTTCAGGTCCACTATCGGGCTTTCGGTGGTCGTAGCGGTGGTTCTTATGACGACGGAGTCGGCGGAGCCGGGGACTGAGGTGCGGCCACGGTATATTATCAGTACAGCCATCACGTCCCACCACCCGTGAAAGACATTACTGACTTCATCACCATCATCTCTGTCACACCCTCAAATGCAACGTGCGGGGTTTTACCGCGAGGCGCGTGACAAACCAGGATCTAAGTCAACGGTCACAATAAACGACACTATATGATACGTAAAAATGACACAAACAAACCAACAAGTTTTCATAAATAATCCATCGCTACAGAAGCGTAAAACTTTAATACAACCCAAAATGCAAAAGTACGTAAGTCTGAAAAGCTAAGTAAGATGCATACGAATCCTAGACGCCGTGAGACTCCGTGCGCCTATGATAAGCTGCTACCTCAACGACCTGAGACAAACATGCTAAAAACGTCAGCAAATAATGCCGGTGAGTTAACAGGTTTTATGTTAAATGTTTAAGTAATAAAAGCCATCATGTTATCACTATGTTAGAAATGATAGCGTTAGCTAGACGCATGAATAATACTACTACGACCGGAAACCATTACAGACAACGATATATGATTTTTGCCCGAAACGATTATGCACTACCATTCCCCGGTAGCGTTATGACCTAGACAATATGCACCCGCCCGGCTTCCAGCCGACGGGTGGGGTCTGTCAGTCCCAATAGATCTATCCACACTTCCCCCGTTGTGCCCCGCACATTCATGGTTTCCCCGGGAATTTACGTATCGTATAGTATGTAAATGAATTAACACTAGTATAACATGATAAGTTATGAAATAAGTATAAAGCATGTGTCTCCCCCGAAATGTAAAAACGTAAAGTGGGGCCGTGAAACTCACCTGATGCTGCTCCTCACACTAAGATAAGTAAACCTGCTTAATAGACGGCACCAAATACCGGTGACCTATCATGACGAGCGTATAAGGTGTTAGACTAACAACCTGTAGGTTGATTAGTCCCTAGCAGTCCAGACCATAACCGTGTACATATGAAATGACGTTTAAACGTTTAACCGACCACACTAGACAAGACCCGACATCCCACTGGTGACCCGACATCCCACGTGTTAGCCACATACAAGATATCAAGAAACTTATGCAATTAAACACTTAGCACGCGCAAACATTCACCCTATCTAGCATAACGTCCAATTAATGCATAAACAAGTCCTAACACGTGTTACTAAGTCATTAGACATGTTACGGGGTTCCTAACATGTTCATAGGTGTCGATTCATGTTTCGGGATGTTAAAATATACATATTGAAGCATTACACGCGATTAGGAATCAAACATGTGATTAGGAAAAGTCAACTGGTGATTAGGAGAGTCAAACTAGTGAATAGAATTGTAATCACTAGTAAAATGGGGAATAGAATTGTAATCACTAGTAAAAATGAGGAATAGAATTGTAATTACTAGTAAAATGGGGAATAGAATTGTAATCACTAGTAAAATGGGGAATAGAGCTGTAATTGCTAGTAAAGTGGCGAATAGAGTTTCTATTCGCCTATATTTCAGGCGATTAGGAGCTAATCGCCTATAATAATGGCGATTAGAACTCCTACTCGCTAGTACTGATTTGTTCCGTCCTTTTTGCGCGTTTAACCCTCCAAATCAGATCTGAAACATGTGTAAACACCCATTACCCAACCCAAAACATTAACCCAACTATTTCAAGTAAAAACCCCTAATTTATCATCACCCTAGCCGTCCCGAATGCATGCGGTTTCCCAAAATAGCATAACTTGCATGTAAGTATCACATCAACATGCAAAAACTTACCTTAATTAGCAAATATTCAGATTTCATCACATAACGACGTTATCTGACATTATCCTACTTTTCTAGCATCATCCTAGAGTAAACCCTAACCTCAAACAATCAACAAAACACAACATATCATCATCAATCCACCATAACCACTCAAACGGGTCAAAACGCCTAATATCAATATTACACATCTATGAACCTTCAAACTCCTAGGTTATCATCATATTAACTTATTTAGATCAAAAACACAATGATAATACAAGAACAATCATGTTTAAATGATAAAAATCCTATCTTGCATGAATACATCACATATAGCAAGTATAGATGTTTGGGTTTGTTTTGAAACTGATTTTAATAAGTTTTCAAAGACACAAATGTTTATAAATCAGGTATGGACCTCTAGGGATCAAAACAATATCATTATAAATGTTTGGGATGAAGAACACACCTTGAAATCGTGAGATTATGGGGTGTAAGGCTTGGAAATATGATTTCTTGCTCAAAAACGTGTTGCAGAGGTTGGATAAGGCGTGGGGTGACTTTGGGGTGTATTAGGGTTTCACAAATGATGTTTTGAAACATAAGGGTGGTATTTATAGGCGTTTTTAGTCGCCACCTACAGTTCAGGCGAGTACGGGGACATTGCAGGCGATTAGGGCTCTATTCGCTAGTACAACTAGCGAATAGACCCCTATTCGCCCCTAACCTCCTTCTATTCGCTATTATTACTGGCGATTAGGGCTATCCACATGTCCTAATCGCCCCTAGCCTATGCATCCTAGTTTTTGGCGCGTTAAACCCTATTTTAACATATATAAACACGTATTCACATACCGGCAAGTCATATAATGATTGTAAGCACATAATGCATGATAACTAACACGTTCCCATCCGTTCACCAATTCCCAGGACTTGAGATTTACGTGTGTGCGTTAAACCCGGCGATTCCACGAATCACCGATCCTTGTACACATGGTTATGGACCGACACCCAATGGTCCCTCGGACCATTGTAACGACTCCCGATGATTCCCGAATCATCGATACGACTCAACCGACCCGGTCAAGTATGATATTAAGTAGTTGTTTTCAATGTTTTCGTTGAGGTAGACCTGTATGTATGCAAAGTATGAAACGTATTAACCTGAATATGCCGGGTGTCACAATCTCTAACCTTTTTTCAGATAATCCCCATTTTGTCAGAGAATTCATGGTGGTGGTATCAGAGGCATGGATACAGATGAGTACATATCCATGAAGAAGAATAAGGATTGAGATGGAGGGTTGAGCGTCGTGTTTTCTCTCTCTCTCTCTCTCTCTCTCTCTCTCTCTTCTCTACTGTCTGTATTTCATAGAAAAAAAGTGAGAATGCGTGGGAAAAGAGGAAGAAGACGCGTGTAAGGAAACGGTCCAATAGTTAGCATCCATGTATCTAAGTACTGTTTAATCCAAATTATGAAAAAATAAAACAAAGCCTAAATGATTCGAACCCAGGTACCACACCGAACACAACATCAATCCCACCATCTGTGCTACACCATCTTTCATTAATATAACTAAAATCATAGGTATTTAAAATAACAAAAAGAATAAAAAAAACAATATAATTACTGTTCAAATGCTAAGGATTATTAATATAGTATATAATTAACTAACTAAAAAAAACTAACTAATTACAATAAGGCTAGTCCATCAAGTTTCATAATTAACACTTTAATTAATAAATTATATATATATATATATATATATATATATATATATATATATTATGTATTAGGTTAAGACTTGTGAAGAAAGTGGGATTTATCTAAGAAGTGTAAGAAGCCATAAATAATGCAAGTGGCATCAATAAGTTTAATGGAAAAGGCTATATTGGTAATTAACAAATTGTGTTTTATCCTTTAATATAAAACAATTATTATAATATTAATTAGTATTTATGTTTAGTTATTAATCATTCCTAATATCATGGGATTTCAAAATTGAATTCATATATAAATTTTCAACTTTCTAGCCATCATCAAATATTTTTCATTCCATCAATCACGATTTCACTAAATATAATCACGTCAAGACCCAGATTCATACTCATAGTGTTTTATCAAAATAGCATATGATGTCGCATTCCATTATATAACAATAGTGTTTTACTGATAGTGTTATAAATGATGCTATTAATACGTTTTACTGATAGTGTTATAGATCTGTTAGTTTACTAATAGTGTTTTAAATGATGATGTAAATGATGCTGTTAATACGTTTTACTAATTATGTTATAATGTTGTTAAGTTTGCTGATAGTGTTTTAAATGATTGCTTTATTCTTTTTTGTTTTTGTAACAATAGTGTTTTTGCTGGAATGTGTTCCTTTTTGCTTGTAAATATCGTTTGACACATATGTTTCCTTTGATAAATGGGAGAGAAGGTATTTGTAATTGAGGAATGTTTGCGTAAATTAAGGTGTTTACAAACGGTTTTGTTTTTTTTTTCTTTTTTCTTTTTATAACACGAGTAGATTACTATTATACCCCTGTAATTATTAATAACACAATAATTACATAACACTAATTACAATCATGCTACTCATTTAATCTAGACCATCAATAATCTAATCCAAAGGCCTAAAACACTTCCTACACTTCTTAGAAAAACACCACTTTCTACACGAACCACACCCTTATGTATTAATTAATGTATTAATATTATTTTCAACTAATAATAATATTATTATTATTATCATTTAACTCTTTAAATAATGTTCACCATAATATTAACCTGTCTATAATTGTCATGCCTCGACAATTATCTATTACCATCAATTAATATCGCACAACAATTATTTGATAACGCCGAAATAATAACTATTCTCTAATAATTATTATATCATTCAACGCTTTAAACAATCCAATTGATGAATCCGTTTAATCAATCAGCTTCCAATCTAATGTTTCACTAAACAATTAATACCGATTATTCGTAATAATCTATTCAATAAATATTTCACTAAATATTTATTACTCAATCGAAATTCTTTGTGATTAATAATATTTAAAAATTAAATATTATTTATATGTTTGCAGTCCAAAATTGTAACTCTTTGGATCGTACTTTGATAGTTTTATTATTAATCAATATTTGGATACCATTTTCAACAGGTGGTAGGGTGTGTCGGTTAAGATGTGGTGGCTGAATAGTGGTGATGGTGGTGGAGTGGTGGTGGTGGCGCTAGTGGTGGTGATGGTTGTAGGTTTTTTGTTATTATTCACAATAATAATGTTATGGTAGCTAAAACATGCATTAGTCTCTAGGTTTTAGGTTTAAGGATGATTATATAATAATCATCCTCACACAAAAGTCCATAGACTTTCAGGCTTGTTCCCCGAGTACTTGTTTAATAAACAATTAACTACTAATTACAAGTCCACCAAGTTTCAGTAATTAACACTTTAATTATAAACCTTTATATATTATGTAGTAATATTATTATCAAATAATAATACTATTATTATTTAACTCTATAAATAATATTCACCGTAATATTAACCCATCTATAATTGTCATGTCCCAACAATTATCTATCACCTTTAATTAATATCGAATAACGATTATTCGATAACGCCTTAATAATTATTTTTTAATAATTATTATATCATTCAACGCTTTAAACAATTCAATTGAACAACTCATTTAATCAATTCACTTCCA
Source organism: Ambrosia trifida (assembly GCA_028751855.1). Lineage (NCBI taxonomy): Eukaryota > Viridiplantae > Streptophyta > Magnoliopsida > Asterales > Asteraceae > Ambrosia > Ambrosia trifida. The sequence continues at coordinate 44,265,222 of CM054125.1, forward strand.
ATCTAATGTTTCTCTAAACAATCAATACCGATTATTTGTAATAATCTATTCGATAAATATTTCGCTAAATATTTATTTCTCAATATAAGTTTGTTTGTGATTAATAATATTTAACAGTTAAATATTAGTTCTATGTTCGTAGTCCAAAGTATAACTCTTTATATCGTATTTTGGTAGTCGCATTATTATTCAATATTTGGACACCATTTCTAACATAAAATTCAAATGGAATAAAAAAACATAATTAAAATCTAAATATCGTTTTCGCCTTCTTGGTCTTTGTCTTGGTTGTTTAGTTGTTGTGCCTCTTCATCGAAGTAAGCTAAATCTTGAGTTGCAATATGTGCCACATGATCAAATCGAAATTGAAAATGCGTATCTCGACCCATCAACTCCATAAGGGCGTCATGATAAAAAAAAGGGTTGCATAACGGGATCCGGATGTGCACTAGTGAGAAAGGTTTTCTCTCGTCCTTTATGGTCATTTGTGCAGTTCATGCACGTGTATGACAAGCTTATAATCTTATCTACATTCATAGCTCACATGGGTCACCTAAGTATGTCCCATTTCCCCTTTAGAGCACCAAAAGATCGTTCCACATCCTTTATTGCCCCTTCTTATAATCTCTTAAACCTTTTCTCAACCGAATCGGTTGGGTATGGAAACGTTTTCACAAACGTTGATCAAGTAGGGTAGATCCCGTCGATTAGATGGTATCCACGTATGTATGTCCATTCACTTGAAATGGACATTTAGGTGCGATTCCATTCCATTCTGCAAAAAAAAAAAAAATAAATAAATAAAAAAATAAAAAAAAATATTGGAGATGTCATGAGCACATTGATATCTTTGAGTGAACCGGGCAGACTATAATAACCATGCCAAAACCATAAATCTTGTGAGGCAACCACTTCGAGCATCACCGTTAGATATTTGTGATTACCTCTCATAAATTGGTCTCTTAAATGTTTCGGACACATCTTCCAAACCAAATGTGTACAATCGATACTACCTAACACCCCGGGAATGTGATGTTTTTCCTCGTGTTTTTTGGTACAAAATCGCTACTGGCTTGTCGGCCTATGCAAGAACTCATTACCGTACAGTTGACTTACGGCGTTGCTAAAAAATTGTAGGCATTCCCGCGAAGTCTTTCAAACATTTGTAAATACTCGTTGTGCTCATCAAGAGTATTATCGAGCGTGAGTTGTTTCATGGCGGAGACTACTTTTTAATTGCTGTAAAAGTATTTTATACCTCTCATCATACCTCTCCTGTAAAACTCTTTTTATACCCCTATTGAGACCAACGATTTGTGCCTTCACATCACCATCAATTTTTAAAAAGAACATATTCGACGTACGAAAGCAGTAACAAAAAATGTTCCTCATTGTACTTTGGTTCAAAACAAAATAATCATTCACAAGAGTTTCGTTACCTTTTATGCGGTCGCTTTTGACGATCTTTTAGAAACGCGTGAGGATATAGTTGTGTCTTCCTCTTCGGCTTGCTCGATGTGATATCTTAAAAAAGTGTATACTACTATCGTTTGTAAAAATGTCATCTTTAGAGTTATCGCCCGGCAAAAAAAATCGCAAGATCATCATCCAAAACATTGATAAAAGCCATTGTATACATCAGTTTGAGTGAATGATGAAGATTTGGATGAAATGGTGAAGATTTGAATGAAATTTTAAATATTTGATTTGTATATATTTTTTTTAAAAAATAAAAAAATAAATTAAACAAATAGAACTGTTAGAATTTATTTGACCATAGCCAACGGTCAAATAAGCATCAATTTCAACAATTTCAACACGGTAACACCTTGCCGAGCTAAATTCGTTTGGACCGCTGCCAAGTGGGTGGCGGCAGTGTTGCCATTCGACAACTGTAACCGAATTGGGGTTGCGGAGGAGTGGCTCGTGGTCCATCAGATACGCCATCATGTCCCTGCAATTTCGGGAAAGACAAAGCAGTTCACCAAGACATGAGGCTCTGTCTCTCAAAAGCACCACCCCATGCTTCATCCTAGAGAGAAGACAAAGAAAAATATGTTGTCAAGGGAATGGAGGTTTGTGACCCATCTTTTCATAGTTTGCTTGTTACACGGACAATATGCGAATGGAATCCAATCATTTTCTTGACAATATTTTCAATAGGGAGTTAAAAAGGGTACACCCAAGTTTTATTTTGACACCCTCTGTACGTAGAGGTGATCAAAAACACCGGTTTGAGGACCGAAACCGGTGGAACCGAACCGAATCGGTTCCTACAGGAACCGGTTTTTACCCAAACCGGTGTTAGGACCGAAAAAACCGTAGGTTCCCCGACCGGTTCGCCTTCTCCACAAGAAAAACCGAACCGAACCGGTTTTAAACCAAACCGGTTTGAGAACCGGTTCAAAAAAACCGTTTTGAAACCGGTATGAAAAACCGGTATTTTTATTAAAAAAAACTGAATTTTATATTTTAAAAAAATATATATATAATAAAATTATACAAAAATGTTTCCACACATACAAATTTATACACATACACCTTAAAAAATTATAAAAATCAATAAAAGTTGAAATTTATGTAAAAAAATAATATTTTGTGTTGGCCTTTTTAAAAAAAAGTGTGTGAAAAAACCGATTAAGAACTGAAACCGAAACCGGTCTTACGAATCGACAAAACCGGTCCAAAACCGAACCGGTTTGGAACCGAACCGGTTTGGCTAAAAAAACTGATTTGATCACCTCTATCTGTACGGCCATATAACCTTAGAAGGCCCGTGTAATCAAATCACGAGAAAGTCTACTGAGCATCGTTTATTGTGTGATATGATTCTATACGAGCCGTATAAGTCTACACGACCCGTATAGATTTATAAGAGCCACATATAACTATACGACCAATATACATCTAAACAAGCAAAAACAAAACATAACATATATACGACTTGTATAGACTGATACGACCCATGTAAACCAGACCAAAAACATTCTCTGACATTCTCTTGTGGGTCTGGAGGTCTCTACGACTCATATACCTTTATACGGGTAGTATAAATGACAGGGTGTGGATCTAAGATTAGGGGTGTTTGAATAGATCGAATGGGCCTTTTCACTACGAGGAGTGCAAATGTTCAGACGTACAAAAATGAAAGATAGGCTCTCTGCAGTACATTGGCTTGGCGCAAAAAAACTTGTCTTTATGCTGCCTCTATAACATTACATACAAACAAACTAAAATAGCGCGATAAAGACTTGATAATTGACTCAAAACGTGACATTGATACCCTCCACGCTGTTTTCACCAAACGTGACCGGTTTGGAGCTTATATTTATCTTGATGAATATGCCATACATCGCTTGAAAGATGAACATAAAAAAAATCCTAAACATATCTAGCTCCTCTCACACAATGGTAGACCCTCCGATATTTAAAAAAAAATAATACCCCTCTCGGGGCGTGCAATACATGGTGGGTGCGTTTAGCTAGGGCTTGCTACACGAGTCAAACACAACAAGATAAGACTCGATGATATGAGGTGCTAGACACGAACACTACACAATAACTAATCAATTCATTCTTTTCCAAACCACGGACATGAACCCGTATAGAAACAAGTTAATACTACACGACCAAAATTATTTTGGGACACCAAAAATGTCACATATGTAGTGATACAAATATTGCTAAAACACAACCTGAGGTCGGTAGAGCTCGACCTTCACTCAAGATTGTCGTCGTTGTTCGCAAGTATGGATAATTGGAGGATGACAGACAAAAATAAAACAAAGGTTTTGTTTAGGAATAAGAACGTAATTGGAAGGAGGGTGTAAACCATAAGGAAGGTAACTAAGGTAGTAACTAGTAAGGTATATACATTGATTTTTATTTTTTAATAAAACTAAAAATCTAAACAGGACTAAACATGTCATTAACAAGTTAATAGGTGTTTAACCTTACTAGACAAGAATTTAAACAAGTCGTTAAAAAATTGACATATTTAAGACATGAAACTTGTTAAACTCAATCCCTGTTTAACTCCTTTTCATTTTGTGTCATGTTTTTTTTGAACGGTCAACTAAATATCACCTGAACTGCCAGTTGGTTAACATGGGACAAAAGGTTGCCCACTGGACAACCCAAGTCCACCAAGCCACCAATTCAGAGACTCGTCGCCCGAATACCCACTGCTGTAAAACCCCTCTAGATCGGATTCGAACTTGAGACCAAATGACTTCCAGCTATAATTTTCATTTCCCCATACCACTCTACCAAATGGTGGGTCATTTTTGTGTCATGCTAACGGCCCGTATTATAAATTGTCAGCTCTACATTTAGCCACCAATAAAAGGTAACATGTTAGTGATACAGATTATGTGTTAATCGTAGAAAAAAAAAATGAGACATCATGCTTACCAAAGTAGTAGACTTGAGAGTCTAAAAAAAACGTGGGTGGCATCAAAACATATTACACTATTTTTAATAGGAGTAATGAACATTTATAATTAATAGCTAAAACCAATATATTGATGTATTTTGATGTCTATAACCCGTAGGTCATTGGGTCTTAGGTGATATAATGTCTAGAATAGCTTGGTTTTGTTTGTATGTTAGTCAAGTGATAGTGATTGAAACTCAATTTTGAGGATGCAAACAATTCAGTCATGGTTTAGTCATTGAGCTCAATCATTAAGGGCATCCCTTTGTGATTGAGTCCAACACCTATATAGACCTAATCACTTGCCAACTCTTAAATACTTCTTGGAAATCTCTCCGGTGTGTGTTAGATCCAAACAATTGTAACAGTGTTAACTTAAATATTTGTTTAGACGCGTGTTTGATTGATGTATGTGTTGATTTGGATTCCGCACTCCTCTATACATAGTAGTTTCATATATACGATTCGATTCATGGATCTTCACGATACTAACATAAACACTTCAATGCAACATGCAGAAGAAGATCACACGACCAATAACAAGTAAATAGTCTAAACCCCGGAAACAATATCAAGAACTTCTGTATCAAACAACATGTAATTCTGTCGATCTAATAAAACACCCAAATGAAAATAAGAAACTGTTGTAGCACCAACAAAACTACATTCACTCATGAAATACTGAAGTCAATATATCTGCGCAAAAGTTCACATCAATTAATATATATTCTTCAAGTCACTGAAGAAGGCACATACAAACATGCAATATCATCCAAGGCTATGCATAATGGGTTGACATAATGCCACGCCACATCACTGCCACATATAGATAATTAATGAGCTTCTTTAAGTAACCCATCATTTAACTATCACGTGGTGATTTATCTAAAAATTAAAATAACAATAAAAAAAAAGTTTGATTGGTGCATTCGGGGTTGACCCAACCTAATTTAGCTCTCAAGCTTGTAACCATGGTTTATGAGAAAGCTGACCGTTTGGTGGTAAAACCGTGTGAATTAAAAAAACAAAAATTAAGATTTGAATTTAAATAAAAATAAATAAAAGAATAAGTGGAGTGTTGCCTCAAAAAAGTTATCAGTTAAGTGATGTGGCAGTGCATGATTGGTTGAAATCAGTTAAGTGAAAAGTGAATTTTATAAGCGCCCATTCCCCCCTAATGGACTAAATAGTGGAGTGGCCTTGTAAAAGGTTATATTTTTATCTACTTAAAAATTAGAGTTGAGCAATTGAGTTGGGTCTAATGTAGTCACCATAAAAAAAACATTAATGTCACTCAGAAAACTATATATACATGTATATATACAACTGAAAAGAGACTGCTATCCTGGGACTACGTCCCGAATATCATACCTCCGCCCATGGGAAGAATAGGAATGGAGTTGGTGCTCACTGGATTAACATGCGTTATGGAGGTGGGGTGCTAGTGGATAGTGCCCCACAATGCGATGCCTATCCAACAAAACTATCATTATATTGAGTTAGAACACGTACCGGCTGGAGAAATAGATATTCATTTGTTCTTGAGTGACCCAACCGTTGACATCAATTGCTTATTAGACTCTTGCATACAACTCGGATTTATATCAATTTTCTCCTGGAAAATAAATTAAACGCATGATTTTGTGATGATTATTTAACATAAAGAAACAAAAGTATGGCTATCCCTATTCTAATAAAGCACTAAAAGAATGTCCCTGTTAGCACCAAATCTCTTCTTTCATTTTTCTTATATTTAACTTTATTTATCTCTATCTAAACTATACCATTGAATAATAACTTTTTAGGTTCTTTCTCCTCTTAAATATTATATTACATCATAATTTTTTCAGTTCTCTCTTGTTTATATAACAATTTTTTCTCAACTATTTCTTTTATTTTCTAAACTTATTAATAACCATTTAATTTGTTTATCAAACTCCGTGTAATACACAAGTCCTAACCAAATAATAAATAAATCTATACTATATTATAATGCATGAGTGAGGGGTAGTTTAAGATACCGAAAAGTTAAGAACTTATTTTTCATCAATAACCCTGAAATGAGGGTAAAATAGTAATTGTTACATTATTTACATTTGAATACCATGTCTTAGTTACATTTTAATCCCTTAAACTTTACTTAACTTTTGCTTATTTAAATTATAGTTAAACTTTTTTTCCTTATTTTAAGAAAACTATCCCCATAATTTTTAAATAGCCATATTTTTTTTGCATATGTTTATACTTTTATAAAAAAAATTACATCATAATAATGAGCATTTTATTATCTTTAATTTGAGTATAGTATTGCTAATTTTTATTTTAAAAATCTTTACGTGACGTGATTAATGATATCTAGAAGTGAGCAATAACTAAACCGTTCACCGAAGACAAACCAAAAACCTAACAAAACTGAACCAAAATCTATTGAAAACTGAAAACATCCGGTTTAACTTAAAATTGGTTATCGTTTTCTTTTTGTACCCTTAGTTAACCCAATATAGTTAAACTAGAACAGGCCCGTTAATATATATTTATAAGAGCATGCCCGCACAATGTGGTAGGGAACACAGACACTTCTAATGGTTCATAGTTGGGTTAGGTTAGGTTAAGTTCGGTAATAAGCCTCAATTGAAACAAAAATCGACATTATCGGTTTATCCATCTTGTTAACCAACCAGTTAATTGGTTCAGTCTATTTGGTTATATCTCGTTTTTAGTTCGGTTTAGTTAATTTTGGTTAATAACCAAATCCAAACTTTGGTTAATAATTTGCTTAGAAACACATGAAATGAAGGTATAAATTCATGTAATGGATGTATGAAAGATATAAATTTAGGAATGGTTCAGTTTTGGTTTGTTAATTTTGGTTAACTTAGGGGACAAAAAAGACGATATTAGGTTAACTCGGTTTTGGTTAATTTTCAGTTCGGTTTGTATGTTTTTGTTCGATTTCGGTCGAGTTTCAATTATTGTTCATCTCTGGATATTGTTAATCACGTAAAAAAAATCAAATTTTTAATTAAAAGTATATAGCGAATTATATTCTAATATGGTTTGAAGCTGAGTAGATAGGTTTATGAATTGTAGTGGCATTATAAATAGAATGGGTTTTGAAATTTTTAGCTTTTATACCTAGGCCTGTAAATGAACTGAATGTTCATTTTGTTTTAACTAAACACGAATACATACTCTAACACATTTTTGTGTTCATGTTCGTTCATTAAGAAATTTTTCATGTTCCTGTTCGTTTATGTTCATTCGTTTAAACCTAAACGAACAGTTCACCAACAAACATAAACAGACTTTCACGAACATAATAGACGTGCAAGATTTTGCATTACTGAAAAAAACCCAATTACTAATTGGTTATGTATTTATACAAGTAGCTAAAGCCAAATTTATGTTTGTATTTATATAAATATAACTACGTATGCAATTAATAAACTTAAACGGACATAAATAAACGAACCTAAACGGACGTTCACGAACATAAATGAACTGACTCAACATTTGTTCATGTTCGTTCATTTAACTAAATGAACAAATTTTTTGTTCGTGTTTTTTCGTTTATTAAATAAACGACATAAACGCACTTTCCGTCAAACCAGTTCACGAACAGCTCTTGAACATTCGGTTCGTTTACAGGCCTATTTTTTACCTCTATTTCGTGTATATATAACTCCATTTCATGTGTTTCTAGGAAAAAAAAATTTAGCCAAAGTTTGTTTTTGTTATTCACCAAAATTAACTAAACCGAACTAAACCCGATAATCTAACAATACTAACCGAACCAAGGAATCAATTGTTTAAAAAGATTGATTAATTGATGACATTTGATTTTAGTTTCAGTTGAGGCTAATAATCAAACTTAACCGAACCATACACACCCTTAGAAGTGTTTGTGTCCCCGCTGCATCGCGCGGGCACTCTACTAGTAAATAAACAAAGTACAATATTATAATAAGTAAATAATAAATCAAAGGTAAATTTTAAACAAATCTATTGATAAATGTATATGTTAATCGATTCAATTATATTTACTCAATCTACTGTAATAAACGGGTTTATTCATCGCATGCAACAAACAAGTTTTCAAAGATGCAATTATTTTATTACTTTAGCATATATTACATTTATTCAAACTATGTAATACACTGGTTTTAAAGATATAACTATTTTATTACTTAATATATAAAATTGCATTTAATAAACCATGTATTATGCAAGGTTCTCATCTAATTAAATAACGATGGTAATATATAACAAAGCAAAAGCAGTTTGCATAATAAAAACATAATAAGTTTGTAAAAATAATTAACATATTTTTTCCTTAACCATTTTGATTTCTTTTTAATTAATCTTGTTATTGCAAAACAAGTTTAAATCATATGTTAAATGGCATTCTAAAACAAGTTTGGATCGTATGTTAAATGGCATTGCGAAACAAGTTTAAATCATATATTAAAGGGAATCATAAGCTTTAATTTGAGCCTTGATAAATATTTCAAATGTAGATTTTCCTACAAGCTTTATTCTTAACATATCATGATATTTTATTTCTTTGAATTCACACTTTCCTATAATTTATATGAAATAAAATATGGACATAATAACCGGTCAGATAAATAAGTGTAACTAGTATATTACAAGTTTCTAAAATTTAATAAGCCCTTATAAATCTGCTTTGGAATTCGAAACTAATTTGAAGGTGAAATGCTTGAAGTCAGACAACTGTGGTGAATATATCAACAAGGAGTTTATAAATTACTGTGCTGATAGAAGGATCTAATAAAGACAGTTCCAGGAACTCCGCAATAGAATGGAGTTGCAGAGAGGATGGAACGAACATTATGTAGAAGAGCCATAAGTATGAGATTGCATGTCTCCCAAATATCTTCTAGGCTGATGCAATTAACACAACAACCTATCTTATCGATCGTGGGCCTTCTTCCCAGGAAGAAGGGAAAGGTAAAGCTGTTGAGTACAACCACTTGAGAATTTTTGGGCATAGTGCTTATGATATCCATCTTAAAGGTGAAAACTTAAATGTAAAAGCAAATAATTACACATTCATTGGATATTGGGGGGTGATAAAATTGGCTATAGGCTTTAGGATTTTGAAAATAAGAAGGTCGTCAAAATCAAGCATGTTGAATTCAATGAAGTAGAGTTCTATAGAGACAGAAAAGTGGGAAGCTCAAAGATTCAGAAAGTAATGATTGAGTTTAGTACTGAGAATTAGTGGAACATGTCTATTACAATCCTATAACAGATTCTGATGATGACACAAAAACATAGATTAAAAATGGTGGAAACAAAGAGCCAGTGGGAGTTTTGTAGTGGAAGCACGGAGTTTGAAGACAAACAACCTCCACAAAAACATGACCAGACTGAAATTTAGGTTAGGAGATCTACCAGAGTTTCTAAACAATCAGATAGGTAAAGTCCTAGTCGTACCGACCCTTCGATCAATTATATTCTCTTAAAAGAAAATGGTGAACAAGAAAGCTACTTTGAAGTAGTCAAGATGAAGGACTCGTTCTAGTGGGAGCGAATAATGAAAGAAGAGGAAATGGGTTCTCTAGAAAAGAACAAGACTCGGGTTCTTGTAAACCGTCCGCCAAACAAGAAAGCTCTTCAGAATAAATGGTCCTTAGGGTCCAAGAGGAACATAATGGGCCCAAATGGTAAAAAGCCCATTTAATGTTCAAGGTAGGGCTGTAAACAAACCGTTCACGAACACACTAACGAACATAATTATATGTTTGTTTTTGTTTGTTAAGAAATTCAGTTGTTTGCGAACTGTTCGTGAACACGGGTCTTGAACACAAACAAACATTTAATATGCAACTAACAGAAAAAACATTGTTAATATTAACCGTTAGACAAAGTACATCTACTAAACAATATCGATAGGTCAAATTGTACTAACTTAGACATAACTATCTAAAATTACTTAAGCATAGGCATGAATACATGATATTCCTAATTCAAAAGTTCATAATTATCCTAAGTTTTAACTAGTGATCGAACATAAACAAACATACACGAACGGATATAAATAAATGAACGTAAAAAAACACATTGCCGAACGTTCACGAACGCAATCGAACGAACGAGACATTTGTTCATGTTTGTTTGTTTAGTTAATCAAACAGATTTTTTTGATCGTGTTCGTTTATTTATTAAACAAACGGACACAAACGAACTTCCCGCTGAACGGTTTACGAACTGTTCACCGAACGTTTGGTTTGTTTACAGCCCTAGTTCAAGGGGTTTCAACATAAGTAAGTGGCTGATTATGATGAGATATTCTCTCCATTGGTAAAGATGACCACCATCAGATTAGTTTTGAGAATTGTAGCTGTAGAAAGTTTGCACCTAGAGCAACTAGATGTGAAAACGACATTCCTACATAGTGACTTTGATGTGTGTGTGTGTATATATATATATATATCTACTGCTATATATAAATAAAAGCAAAGTTGGACACATGTCAACATATGGGAGCATAGTTTTTGTTTTTCCTGCTCATTTCAATTTTATTCATCCTCTCATTAAGCCACATATCATAGATGGGCCATGGATACTCCATTTACTATTAAATTAATTTTTCTCTCTCATGTGCATAGTACATGCACTTTCCCCCATGATTTTTAAACGTTAATAACTTTTTTAAAACGACATCTTTTTTTCAAAACAAATTACACCAAATTAACAAGCATTTTATTATCATTCCAATGAGTACTATAATGTAATACAAAAAACGGAAAAAAAACCGAGCGCTTTATTATCTTTCCAAATCAAGAAGTAAAGCATCTGTTGCAACCAAAGTCAGTTTACTAAAGTCTATTTCAGAGCAGTGGGTCTGTTAAAGAGATGTGTCTGAAACATTTATTGCTTCAAACAAATGAGGCTTCAACAGTTTGCTTGCAACAACTGTTTGAAGCAAACTGTTGAAGCAACACCTGTTTCAGACAAATCTTCTTAACAGACCCACTGCTCTTGAACATACCTTAGTAAACAGACTTTGCTTGCAATAAATGCTTGACTTCTTGATTTGGTATTTAGTAAACAGACTTTAAAAAATGATACAGTCTTCCCGTGCATCGCACGGGATTTCAACTAGTGTATATATATATATATATATATATATGTGTGTGTGTGTGTGTGTGGCACAACCTAAAAGGTTTCAAGTTATCAGGAAAGAAATTTGGGTTTGCAAACTCAAGAAAAGTCTTTATCGTCTAAAATAAGCTCCTAGGTAGTGGTACTTCAAGTTTTATGATTTTATGGAGAGAGCTGGCTAAAAGAGATGTTAAGCTAACCATTGCTGCTATCTAAAGAAATTTAGAAATTCATACATCATTCTACATATGTATGTGGATGATATATTGATTGCAGACTTAGATATGAATGAAATCAACAAATTGAAGAATTTAATACCTAAATAATTCAAAATGAATGTTTTGGATATTGCAACGAGATAGATACTTAGGATGAGTATAACCAAAAGCAAGAAGGATGGTTTTTGAGCACTGTCCTAAGACAAATATATTGGGAAAGTGTTAGAAAATTTAGTATACACGGTGAGATGACGAAGCCTAGAAACACACCCTTGGAAAGTCACCTCAGGCTTACCAAAGACTAGTCTCTCGGAACAGAAGAAAAAAAAGGCTGGCATGGCTAGAGTCCCTTATTGAACTGCTATAGGAAGTCTAATGTACACTATGGTGTGCACGAGGCCTGACATAGCACACGCAGTTAGAGTTGTCAGTTGCTTTATGTTGAATTTTAGAAAAGAACATGGGAAACATTTAAGTACGTGGGTGCTTTATTGTTTGAAGGGTACATCAAAGATGATGTTATTTTTCAATGGAAAGGACTCGGTTCTTAGGGGTTATGTAGATGTAGACCTAGGTGGCTGCAAAGAGACATTTATAATTACCACAGGATTTGTTTTCACTATGCAAGAAACACAGTTAGCTGGATGCCCAGTCTTCAAAAAAGTGTGGCTTTACCTACAAAAGAAGCCGAGTATATGGATATAGTTGAAGCTAGTAAGAGCTAGTTTGGTTGAAAGCTTTTCTGGAGGGAAGAAGTGGGCTGAATACTTACTACATTGTGACAATGAAAGTGCAGTGAAACTTGCAATGAATCCTGTCTATCACGGAAAAACGAAGTACATCGGGATAAGGTATCACTTCATGTGAGAATTGGTCAATGATGGAATAATCAACATGAAGAATATCTCATGTGCTAAAAATCTAGCATATTTGTTTACTAAATCTTTAACTCTGGATAAGCTGAAGCTTTGCATAGCTTGAGCTGGTCTCCAAGAATAATGTTGAGGTGACCGGGGTAATTGAATGTGATTTGAAGATCATGGAGGATTTTCAATTACAAAAGTGTAGAAGATATGGTGCAGTTCGTGGTTCGAAGACACCAAATGGTAGATTGTTGGAGATGTTGCCGTCATCTCTCTCTTAGGGCCAACAAAATTTTAGGAGAGGGTGAAAAAGGGATTGGTCAGCCCTAAGCGCAGCATAGTGTTTTTTCTTAGAGATTAAGTTTAGGCAGGGTTAAACCCTAATTAGTTAGGTCTATAAATACATTTCTTGTACTTCTATGTTATGATCACTCAATAGAAAGAAAACACTAGTTGCTCATCTCGACTAAATCACGTAAATCTTGTGTCTTGTTTTTCGTTTATTGTTCATGTACGTTCGTGTTCTTAATCCTTAGAGTTTGAGTTGTAACAAAATCAATCTTGTTTTCCGAAAAAATAACTGGCATTGCAGACCAATTTTAATTATTTGGGAAAGGGAAATGATCACTAGCTTTCAAGCCTTAATAAATATTTCAAATGTGGTTTTTCCTACAAATCCTGTAATTTATATGATATAAATTATACACGAACTAGTTAGATAAACGTTCCTTGTAGTGATAAACCTAAGGCATTGTTAATATGGAAAGTAGTATACTATAAACTTCTGAAAACATAATGAACTTACCTCGTCAAGTTTTTGTTGATGTTTGTTGGCTTCTAGCATCTGAATATGTGGAAAATGTGCCCACTGTAATATTATCCATTAAACACTTTAGTTAGAATGAAACAATTAATGTATCCAAAATATATGATTTCATATCTAAAAAAAAATCTAAATTCCGTACATACGTTTTTTGCAGCAGCACTAAAAGCTTCCCGGTGACTAATATTCGGGTTACTGGCCTTAACCCTTTGAATCTCCTGTCTACGTATTCAGAAGTATTTAGGAATAAAAACAATAAATAATTATGTATTAAATTAATTATGGAAATTAGGGTGATCTAGTCTCATTACTTGATGAATTGATTATATGCTGATGGAACGCGTTTCCTTTTTAGAGCAGCTGAGAAAAGAGAAAAAGAGAAGTTTATTAATTATTGCTATGAAATAACAAGTTCAAAATTGGTGTAAAAACTAAAAAGTAATTCTTCATTTAAGATATTGAATTTGGTGTAAAATTTGATAAACACTAGATATTAATGCATTTTAGATTAAAGATTTCAAATATTTATTTAACCATGTTTATTATTGTTTGTTTTTTATTGTGTGCCTATTAAGTGTTTAGATTAATTAGTTTATGTAGATATTGTTTAAAAACAGTGTTACAATTATTAAGTTTATCTTTTTATTCATTTTTGTTAAGTTAAATATTGAGGGTTTTTTTTTTTTTTTTTTTTTTTTTTTTAAATACAAAATGTGTGTAAATGTAAAAGTCAATCAAACTAGAATTTCAAGTATTGCGTGAGATAAAATTTGTTTAATATTCAATGTATAGTTTCTATTTCTTGTTGCGAGCTTTATGATTATATATTAATCAATATATGAATCTATAGTACAATAAACTAAAATTTTAAACCGTACTCTCATGTAAATACAAATTTATGATTGTTATAAAAGTTGGTGAGTAAAGTTACACTAAAATTATGATGCACACATTGGAGTTGACCAAAATTGATGCATATTTTTCTACATCAAATTTGGTTTAGTGTATGGTGCAAACGTTGATTATGTCACAAGACCTTCTAACCTTATTAAGAGTGACTGCAGTGTAAACCCACAAACTTACCATGATTAACGGTTTTATTACAGTCGGTGACTGAAAGAGGTGGTTTGATGGGGGTGCATCTTGAAGATGACATCAAATCAATCCTAGAATTTGTGGAAGTGTTCTTCAGAACCTGTACGTTGGATTACAAATGACTTTAACATGTGTGCATATAAGAAATAGCTGTGGTAATTTGAAATTTAAAACAGATTTAAGTTATCTAATATTTAGCATGCATGATTGTCCTTGGATTAATTACTCATGTATTTAGTATTCAATTATTAATTATTTATTAAAAAAGTATTGGCATGCTCACCTTTTTGAACATTTAGAAGGAGTATAAAGTATAAACTGTATAGATATGTTTTGGCTCCGGATATTCACACAACCCTATACAGGTCGTAGAGGGCTCTACGGCCTGTAGGGATCATTTTTTACCATTCTACGAGCCGTAGAGCCCCTATACAGCTTGTAGGTAATGATTGCCAAAATGATTGTATGATTGCCAATGATTGTAATCATTAACGTTTGATTAATTTGGACATCAATGAGGACACCCTCTACGACCCGTAGAGGCCATACTAAAAAAACAGCACATTTAGGGTTATGTTTGATTTTTACATCAAATATTTTAAGTTGAAATAAACAAACATTCACGTGAAAGAAAAAGAATTACTTTGTGAAACTACGCAAATTTATATGTATAAAACAACAATTATATATACTTTATTCCAGTTTGTCAGAAAATTTGCAAAACTAAAGAACTTCTGATAATTTTAATGATTGAAAAACATATGATATGCAATCTTCTAACAACATAATAAGTAACCAAGTACGGAAAAGCTTATAACTTTATATGATTAAAATAAAGCTTCAAAAGTCATGTATGTAAAGAAAAACACCTAGGAATATGGTGATGATCAGAAGAAGAAGAAGAATCTTGGTAGGTGTAAAAAAGCTAATCATTTATATATAATTTAAATTAAATCTTTAAAAGTATGGACGTAAGAAGAACACCTGGTCATCAAGACTAGAAGAAGAAGAAGAATGGTGAAAGCCAGCAACCATGCCCATATTCATAGTCAACAAATTTGTGCAGTGTTCACATCTCACCTTTATGGTATCAAATAATTTGCTGCATGGTACACTCACCTGATAATCCATCTTCTAAATGTCAATTATCAATTCCAAATTAAGATTTACTAGTTTTAGAAAAAGATTAAAGAACAATCATCATACAAATTTAGAAAATATTTGTTCAACTCTTGGTAGAAGATCATGAAATAGCCATGTTGACCATCGTTTACCTTTCCTTAACTGGGAATATAATCTCTAAAACGGAAATCTTTTATTAATTTTTTTAATCATATGATCTTTATTTAGATGCACAAGACCCTAGACTTTAATTACTGTGTGTTAATTTGTATTAAGAAATTCCCAATAAGAAAATAGAACCTTTAAATTGCTTTTCTTTATATGTGTTTGTGTATATGTGTGAGAGATAGAGAACTAAAATGGTTCAAGAAAACTGAAAAAACGTTATAGTTTCCTACATTTAATCTTGATTGCAAACTCATATATTAAGTTGTAAAAATATAATTTAAACTATGGGAGAGAGACTATACCGCAAGAACAATATTACAAAAGTTGCAAGGGATGTAAAACAGTTGCTCAGCTAATGCTGCTACTTCTATATTGTTGAAGCGTGTGCTTGCCATCTCTCTCTCTCTCTCTCTCTCTCTAGGTTTTTTCTCTCTGAATTGTGTTAAAAGGTGGAGTAGGCATTATGTTAAATAAAGTGACTTGAGCTTTAGTCTTTTGTGGGTTAATATGTCATAAATTCTGGTCCACAGTTTTAGACTACCAGTAGTTGCTTTGTATAAACGAGATAAGTAGCCACCATTTAGATCTACCATTCTAGATGATATCTATATGATCTATCTTTTGATTAGCTATATATACTGTAAACTTTTAGGGTTTCAACTTTAACAACAATAATCAGCAACACAGGAGCCAGCATAAACTCACAACCATAACAAAGAGATATAGGCGACAAAACAAGGTGACAAAGCTCTTATTAACCCAAACCAAAAAGTACCCCCCAATACCCAATAGATCTCAGTAAAATACTGAGATCAGAAATAAATGTTTGATACAAGAAGATCTACTGATATATTAGATCAGCAGATCATAACCAGACTGAAATACAAATGAATGAACAGACTTACAAACAATATGAAACCCTAGATGAAAACCCTAGACGACTGAACAAGAGAGAGATAACAAAAGATCAAAACTGGAGCTTGTACGTCTGAGCTCTCTTTATATAGAGAGATAGAAATGATCCAACGGATGAGATAGCAACAATCCAACGAACCTCACAATGCCATGTCATCAATCTGTGTGAACAAACACACAAACAAACACAAACAATAACAATGAACCGGACCAGAGATAATTAAGACCCGGGTCACATATGTATAAACCTGAACGCCCAATCAATGGGCTAATAAGTTATAATAAGCCCAATAAGGAGCCCAACAAGACATATCCAATAACAAGCCCAAGAAGTAATTGAATTATTTAACAGAGGAGCCTAATGACATCTTTTAACACCCCCCCCCCCCCTTAATTCAATTACTAAATAAGTTTGACAACCCCAGTTTTTTACATAAATACTCATGTTGTCCACTGAGTAAACCTTTGGTAAAAATATCAGCTACCTGCTGATCTGATTTTACTTTCAAGGCTTTAACAAAACCACAACTTATTTTCTCTCTTAGAAAATGCCAATCCAACTCAAAGTGTTTGGTCCTGTCATGAAATACAGGATTTTCTGTTATAGAAATAGCAGATTTTCTATCACAAAACATATTTATAGGTAACTCACTATCAACACCTAATTCTTTCAAAAGATTAGATATCCAAACAAGTTCACAAACTGTAGAGCACATAGCTCTATGTTCTGCTTCGGCTGTAGACCGAGCAACAGTGTTTTGTTTCTTGCTTTTCCAGGAAACAAGACAATCACCCATAAAGACACAGAAACCAGTAACAGACCGTCGAGTAACAGGGCATTTAGCCCAGTCAGCATCTGAGAAAGCTGACAAGGTTAAATCCTTACCCTTTTTAAACACTATACCCTTACCTGGAGACTGCTTAAGATACCTAAGCAGTCTAAAAGCTATTTCCTGCACTTTGTGAGTCGGCTTATGCATGTATTGACTCAAAAATTGCACAGAATAGCTTATATCAGGTCGTGTAAGGGACAAGTATATTAATTTACCTATAAGTTTCTGGTAACCTGTAACATCCTCTAAAAACTTTTGATCCTTGTCATTTTTAAGAACAAGGTTATAATTCTGCTCAATTGGCACAGATACAGGTTTACACCCAAGATATCCATACTCACTTAAAAGATCTAAACAATATTTTCTTTGATTAAGGCAAATTCCTTGATCAGAATATAACACCTCAATGCCAAGAAAATATTTCAATTTACCTAGATCTTTTATTTGAAAATTTTCTTTTAATAATGTTTTAACATTATCAATCTCAGATTTACAGTTACCAGTGATAACTATATCATCTACATACACTAGTAATACAACAAAAACTTTATCAACACTTTTAACAAACATGGAATAATCACACACACTACGAACAAAACCTATATCTTTTAAAACATCCACAAGTTTTTCATTCCATTTTCTTGGTGCCTGTTTTAGACCATACAATGATTTTACTAACTTACAGACCTTTGACCCATTTCCAGAAGTATATCCTTCTGGCAAATGCATATAAACATCCTCAGTTTTTGACCCATATAGGAAAGCATTGTTTATATCAAGCTGATATAATGTCCAATTATTTTGGACAGCCAAACTAATAACACTCCTTACAGTTACCATTTTAACTACAGGAGAGAAGGTTTCTCCAAAGTCTAATCCTTCTCTTTGATTATACCCTTTAGCCACTAATCTGGCTTTATATCTATCAATCTGACCATCAGACTTATATTTCACTTTATAGACCCATTTACATCCAATTGCCTTTCTACCAGGTGGTAGGTCAGTGACAATCCATGTATTGTTTCTATAAAGTGCCTCCATCTCATCATTCATAGCCTCAATCCAATGTGGATCTTTAGAGGCTTGAATATAGGATGAAGGTTCAACAACTTTATTCATAGCAGATACAAGACTCATATTATCAACAGATAGATTTGAATAATTAACAACTTTCTCAATGAGATACTTAACTTTCCCTTCTAACACATAGTCACCAAATTTCTTAGGCAAAACAGACTCTCTACTTGACTGCCTAACTGGTCTACTTCCCTCAGGAGTCCTTGTCTCTTCATCTGATCCCTCTAACCCAGTACAGCTAGTCCCTCCTCCTAAAGGACTACTAGGTTGCTGATCATGCCCACCATCATGATCTACCTCACTAGATTGCCTAGGTAAGTCATCTAACTGTACACTAGGTGAGTGATCATGAGACCCATTAGGTTCCCCTTCATCATTGGGAAGGTTTTGAAAAAAATGTTTTGTTTGGTCACTATTAGAAATTTCAGTTTCAAGATTGTCAAAAAAATTTAAATGATTCACTTTTTCAAGAACAGCCTGTTTGTGTTCAGTTTTATAGGGATATATGTTTTCATAAAATTTTACATCCCTAGAAAAATCCTCCTTTTTTGTTTCTAAATCTAACAATTTATAACCCTTTTTTACAAAAGAATAACCTAACAAAACACATTTATCAGCCCTGCTACACAGTTTATCAGGGTCATCCAAAACAGTTTTAAAGCATAAACAACCAAAATTTCTTAAGTGACTAAGTTCGGGGGGGAACCCATAAACTAACTCATAGGGACTCTTACCATTTAAAACAGACGAAGGAATCCTGTTAATCAAATAAGCAGCAGTAAGCACACAATCAGACCAGAAGCTTAAAGGTACACTACTTTGAAATAAAAGAGCTCTAGCTGTGTTTAAAAGGTGTCTGTGCTTCCTCTCCAGAACACCATTCTGTTGTGGAGTGTAAGCACAAGAAGTTTGATGAAGTATACCTCTTTTATTACAAAACTCAATAACCTGTTTGTTTATAAATTCAGTTCCATTATCACTTCTGAACATCTTAATGTTTTTAGAAAACTGAGTTTTAACTAACTCATAAAAACAAACAAGGTTTTCAAAAACTTCAACTTTAGATTTTAACAAGTAAACCCACACAGATCTAGAGTAATCATCAACAATTGTAAGAAAATACCTAAATCCCTCTTTGCTTGTCACTCTATAGGGACCCCATACATCTAAGTGTACAAGATCTCCTACAGACTTAGATTTGTGATCAGTAAGAGGGAAGGAGACCCTGACCTGCTTTGCCTTGTGACAGATATCACATGGCATAGAGTCAGGATCTCCAGCATTTAACCTATCCTTCAACACAGCTAGAACTTGACTTGAGGGGTGTCCTAACCTACTATGCCAAAGACTATGGTCAGTTACACTATTAAAACATACACCACTAAAACTCACATCTTTACCAACAAAGTATAGACCATCTTGTTGTCTACCAGTCACCAGGACTCTCCTTGACTTGGAATCCTGGACAAGACATTCATGTTCATTAAACAGAACATCTAACTTGTTATCCTTGGCCAGTTTATGTATGGACACAAGGTTAACACAGTAATCAGGTATGTAAAAGACATCAGTTAAGACAACACCATCAGCAAGTTTTATATCACCAATTTTAGTAACTTTAGCATTTGTGCTATTAGGGTGTTTAACTTCTAAGTTATATTTAGACACATCAACACAGTTGATCATGTACTTATCACTACCAACCATATGTTGGTTGGCACCAGAGTCCATGATCCAACCAACAAGTAAAGCAAACTTAACCAAGTTGGAACAACTTGAAAAGTTTTTGAAAATTTTAGACAACTTGGACAGAACAGATATGCTAGAAAACCCAATAACTACAACAGACTCACCTCCAACATTGGAGCTCTGAGGATCTCCGGTAGACTTGTCATTTATAAGATTCATTAACCTAGAGATCTGCTCAGGAGTAAAAGGTGAGCTAGAAGTAACATTGCTGCTCACATTGTTGCTAGTATTGGTCATACCACCTTTCCAATTACCTTGAGTTCTATTAGGATTACTGTTATTATTATTATTTGACCAATTTGTATTGTTTCCAGTTTTCCTTTGAACCCCATTTGGATAACCAACAATTTCAAAACATCTTTCTTTGGTATGACCAATTCTGTTACAATGTGTGCATTTCAGATTAGGATTCGGTCCCCTATTGAAACCTTTCCTATTATCTGAACCTTGATTAGACTTAGCAACAAAAGAGACATTTGTTGCTTTTGATCCACTGCTGGTTCCTCTATGAGATTCCTCTCTAGAGACAATAGCAAAAGCAGTTTTCACTGTAGGCAGTGGATCACTAGTCAGAAGAGTGGTCCTAACAGGTTGATATATCTCATCAAGCCCCATCAAGAATTGCATGAGTTTAATAAGGCAATTAAAGTCATTAAACTCTTTAGAGGCCTGACAAGTACAAGCAGACAACTGAACTATGGAATCAAACTGTTTCCACATTGTGTTCAGTTTATTATAATATTCAGACACAGAACTACCACTCTGAGTTATACCATTTATTTTTTGATGTAGATTAAACGTAACACACCCATCAATTCTATCATAGGTTTCCCTAAGATCTAACCAGACATCTCTAGCATTTTCAGAAAACACTTGTCCAAAATACAATTCTTCACTTACAGAATTAATCAACCAAGAAAGAACAACAGAGTTACATCTATCCCATTGTCTGCCTAAAACATCATTATCAGCAGACTTAACACAACTTCCATCAATAAAACCTAACTTGTTTTTAGTTTGCAAAGCAAGTTTCATAGATTTAGACCAGACAGAATAGTTTTCTGTACCCTTTAGTTTTATTGTTATAATAGACAAACTAGATGTATCACTAGGATGTAAAAACAATGGATCACTAATATCCAATTTACTCACAAGAGTTGCTTCACCAGTACCAAGGCTAAGGTTACTACCACCAGAGGTGGCAGTCCCACCTCCCACTGGAACAACAATATCATCCATGACTCACAACAGAACACACAAATACAACCAAACAACAAGAGAAAAGAGCAGAAAACAACCTAGAAGGACGAAGCTGAGTCAGTGTACAGATAGTGGGTTCATCACTCAAGGGTGCCCACCCAGCTCTTAACTCAGGAGTCCTTTATAACTACTATATGTAATAAATGAATACTAAGAATTTAACCAAGCAATACAAGTAGTCACAGAACACAACCAGACAAGACACCAAGTAGTTTGGCCAATACCGGTCCACCTAACCCAGTCAGTGCCACTAGACACAACAGACAAAATAAAGAAAGAGGAAAGATCTCACAGAGAGGGGGAACCCAAGTTAGGGTTTCTCCAACCTACAACCAACACCTTCACTTAGGGTGCTGAGTTGTAGGGGCAATTGAAGCTATATTTTTCCAATCCAAGAGCTCCACAGATCCGTAGCCAACAATGGTTGACTTCAACAACCTGATAACAACAATATACCAGACACAAGCAATAATAGACCAGATCTATAGTATGAAGATCAGATCTACTATTTTAAACAAACCCCAAGAACCAGATCTATAACACAGATCAGATCCTTGTTACAGAAAAACAAAAGACAGCGGAAAACACAAAGAATATCCAAGATCAAGAACCTGGCTCTGATACCATGTAAACTTTTAGGGTTTCAACTTTAACAACAATAATCAGCAACACAGGAGCCAACATAAACTCACAACCATAACAAAGAGATATAGGCGACAAAACAAGGTGACAAAGCTCTTATTAACCCAAACCAAAAAGTACCCCCCAATACCCAATAGATCTCAGTAAAATACTGAGATCAGAAATAAATGTTTGATACAAGAAGATCTGCTGATATATTAGATCAGCAGATCATAACCAGACTGAAATACAAATGAATGAACAGACTTACAAACAATATGAAACCCTAGATGAAAACCCTAGACGACTGAACAAGAGAGAGATAACAAAAGATCAAAACTGGAGCTTGTACGTCTGAGCTCTCTTTATATAGAGAAATAGAAATGATCCAACGGATGAGATAGCAACAATCCAACGAACCTCACAATGCCATGTCATCAATCTGTGTGAACAAACACACAAACAAACACAAACAATAACAATGAACCGGACCAGAGATAATTAAGACCCGGGTCACATATGTATAAACCTGAACGCCCAACCAATGGGCTAATAAGTTATAATAAGCCCAATAAGGAGCCCAACAAGACATATCCAATAACAAGCCCAAGAAGTAATTGAATTATTTAACAGAGGAGCCTAATGACATCTTTTAACATATACCGATCGGATTAGTAAGCTCCGGTATAAATATTGCTCTCTAAAGTCATTTTGTTTGTGTTGAACAGATTAATTCATTCACAAACTGAGAATTTTTTTTTAGATAGAATTGGTGCTAATTGTGGAACACATCCTCTAAATTTGATTTTTAATTAGGAAATACCATGATTAGTTTACTTTTCACAAAAGTAGTCGGGTCTCATTAGAGATGGCAATCAAACCCGAACCCAATAGGTAAACCTGAAACCCGATATATTTGGGACGTGTTTAGGGTTAGGCAATTGGGTATGAGATTAGTTTTTATTTTTTTCGCTAGTTTGAGATTTGATGATATACCCGGTTACCCGACCCGATAACCTGATAAAGTATACCCGTTTACCCAATTAAATGCCCAATATAATTTCCTATATATCTTTTTAAATGTGTATGCATAATATATTTAATTGTCCATCTAGATTGTCATCTTTTGTTAAAAACAGTAATAATTAGTGTATAATATCTGTTATCTATGTTGATAGAATAGAACCCTTGATCTTTTCCATTCATTCCTCAAATATTTATAATTACAAACGAAATCTCTATAATTATGGATACAGATCATAATACAAATATAATAACAATCTATGCTATATTTGCGAATACAATTATCTATTATCTATTACACCCCCGCAGTCGAAGCGGGAGGAGGCCGGATGCTGAGACTGTCCCGAAAATCTTCAAAAAGAATGCGCGGTAAACCTTTAGTAAAGATATCTGCAACCTACTCACGAACAAAATGAATGTCCAACTCGATATGTTTGGTTCGTTGATGTTGAACCGGGTTACCAGACAAGTAAATAGCACTTACGTTATCACAGTAAACAAGATTCGCACAGGACAATGGGCGATGAAGTTCTAGAAGTTAATTCACGTTGTGTCTTTCATGTTTTGATCAAATTAACGTGTAATTGAGTTTTGATTATTAATGAGAAAAGCTTTGAATGATGATTTGTTTGTTTTGATCTGATTGATTATCATTTTGTGATTGGTTTAGGGTTTCCGCACTTAAATCAAACTTGTTTGATCATTTCGTTGTTGATTTGTCGATCCTTTAAGCACATACAAAGTGGTATCAGAGCCATTCTGGATCAAACAACCACAAATTGATAGTTTCTCAGTTGATTTGGACCCAATTTTGGTCAAAAAGTTTCTGTTTTCATAGAACAAACTGATTTGATGAGTTTTTGATTGATTACAACTTGTTTTCATGGTTAAAATGGATAATTCTCTTTGATAAAATTGTTCCAAATCAATTCCGATTCAAAACCTGA
Source organism: Ambrosia trifida (assembly GCA_028751855.1). Classification (NCBI taxonomy): domain Eukaryota; kingdom Viridiplantae; phylum Streptophyta; class Magnoliopsida; order Asterales; family Asteraceae; genus Ambrosia; species Ambrosia trifida. The sequence goes on from CM054125.1 coordinate 44,289,502, forward strand.
TTAAGATCATCAAAATCTATCAACATTTGATAAACATGATCAAAATTAACTGATTTTCAAAGAATAACCGTTTTTGAAATAGCAGGGGTCGAACCTAGAGAGACGGTCGAAGGTGTGAGTTAATTTGGTCGAACGAGTGATTCTCTGGTCGAAGGTGTTGATTTTGTGGTCGAACGTAGAGTTTCATAGCTTATTGTTGTACATTCGACCATCAGAGTTTCATTCGACTGATCGAACGGTCGAAGGAGGGAATAAACGGTTGAAAGAGAGAACAAACGGTCGAAAGAGTTTGTGTGTTGTCATAGTCCACATTCGTACCTTTCAAAACGGTCGAAGGAGAAGAATTTTCCTCATTCGACCATACGATAGTGCGAAGGAAAAACCTGTTTTAAAAATTTTCTAAACTTTTCGTGTTTGAACATTTACAGGTTAAGATGTGGAACTTTCCAACTACGCCAAGACCTAATCAAGCACCACAGCAGCAGACAACCAGAGATCCATGGACAGTTGCAGCCCAGAAGACTAGTTCACCATCTCAGCCAATTAACTACATGGCTATGACTACTTCTACTCCTCAGCAAGTTGTGCAACCGTTACAGCAACCAATTAGCAACTATTGGGGAGTAGCAGCAGCTGCAGTTCACTCACAGACGACCAATGCCATATCTACACTCATTCATGATCTATCATCAGGCAGTGGAAATCGTCCTCCAAAGCTCATGGATATGATTGACTATAACACATGGAAGACAAAGTTCAAGATACATGTGGAGGGATAAGGCTTAGAGGGAGCCGAGGCATGGCAGATGATAGTGAAAGGTTATGTTGCTCCTATTCTGGAGAACACTGGTGAACCTATACCATTAGAGAACTTGAGTGATGATGAGAAGAAGAAGTTCGCGATTGAGAAAAAGGTGTTTTCTCAATTATCTCAGGCGATCAACACTGACTTGTTGCATCAGTTCAGATCGTGTACTACTTCAAAACAGTTGTGGGATATGCTGAGAAACAGACATGATGGTAACGAGAAGACTAGGAAGCTGAGAATGAAAGAGCTTCGTAAAGAGTTCGAGAACTTTAGTTACATGGGTAACGAGACTTTAAAAGAATTGGTTCCAAGGTATTGCCACTTGCTCACAGAGCTCTCAAGCTACGAGATTTGCATACCTATGTCAGGACTGGTGGATAAATTTGCTGATGCTTTACCACCATATTGGAACCAACACATTGAAGTGTTGAAAGAAAAATATGCATACCAGTATTGGACTATCAATGAGTTCATACAAAAACTGGAGAACAAAGAAATGGAGGAGAAGAGGAAAGCAAAGAGAGCACAGATTCCACAGAACCCAGAGTTGTATGTGAGTGGTACATCTACTTCTCTTTCTACTTCTAGCTCTACTTCAAGTGTTGCACCTCATATTGCTTGTGTATCTAATGTTGTTGAACCCACCAAAGCACCAATCAACTATCTTGCCCAAACTTCATCATATATACCACAATCTTATCAAACACCTAATTTCATTCCACCTTTTTCACCTATACAACAAGCTGCCTGTTACACCGCCAGCCAACCTCAACAACAACCATATAATCCTCACCTGAACCAAATGCAGATCACTCAAACACAATCAAATCAAAGTCCTATTGTGTTAGAGACTTCTAACCTTAACAATGTTACTGTTGAGATTGCTCAGCAGCATGTAGCATTAGTATCTGCTATGGTTGCATCATACAACGGTTTAGTTGCTAGTCATATTGGAAACAACAATCTAACCAATGAGGACTATGCACAAATCGATAAAGAGGAAATGGAGCTTATGGATATACAGTGGGCGTTTGCTAGCATCATGAGAAGAGCCACTGATTTTATCCAGAAAACAGGGAGAACTGACCTTTCGACTTCTCCAAACACCACTTATGGCTTTAACAAAGCCAAGGTCACATGTTTTAATTGTGGTGAGAAGGGTCATTTCAAGAGAGAGTGTACACAGCCGGCTCAGCAAGGTAATCGAAACCCGTTCAATTCAAGCTACCAAAATCGACAAAACCAAAACCAGAATCAGGTATCATATAACAGTCCCAACATTTCTAGCTTTCAACCTCAAAACAACTACCAGAACCGTCAAAACACACAACAAAATACCAATACTAGACAATCCACATCTCAAAACCAGCCACAACAGAATCCAAACCGAACCATTGTTCCCATCTCTACACCTAACACTCAAACTCAAACCCAAACTGAAAACCAAAACCAAACACTTGTGATTCAAAAAGATGAAGGTTTTGATTGGACGGGTATGCAATTAGGAGTGGAAGAGATTACTGCAGGAAATGTGGCTTGTGTGGCACAAAAGATGAGTTTGGATGAACATGTGGAGATTGAAGATGATGTTGTGACAGAAAAATTGACTGAGTTGAAAATAGAAGAGTTGAATGAGGACGTGAATGATGAGTGTGAAGACAAGAAGTCTGGAATGATTCTTGATTCTGTCACAGATGTTGGAGAGCAATATGATTCAGCTTACTCGGACATGGAAAGTGATTCTGACTCGGAAGCTAGTGTGAACTCACTAGACGATGACATCGATCAGTTGCTAGCTGAAGCAGATTTCCTTATGTAACAACCGGCAAAAATGAGGTAATTCCGTACTAATTAACTAATATGCGATTAACGTAATTAAATGTAATTATGTGTTGATTTATTTATCAAGGCCTTAGAAAGATAGTAATTCCCAAATAATGCATAGGAATGCATACGTTTAGTGACAAAACATGATAGGATCATGTGCGAGTAAACTTATCCGGTATGGACACTGGCGATTACCCGGTAAAAATTAAATAAACGAAAAGGATCCCGGACACCCGGGATATAAAATAAAGGGTAATTTCAAAAAATATAATGGGTTTTGGAACTCCAAAGCCATAAGTGAGAGCTTTTCATACAAATCTCCCGGTAACGAATAAAGTGCGCGTACCGCACCCGATACGCGTATAACTTATAATTTCACCCGGCAAAAGCCTAAATAACTAATCAACGCTTAAACTAGGCTATGTTTAAGGGTTATTAAAGTTATTTTTAATATCCGGATAACGCGCAGTTAAAACCCGAAAAATACCCAGACGACACCCGAACGAGGAGGGATTTAACATAACAAATAATGGGTAAATATTTAGTGTTGTGGACCCCACCCAAACACCCCAAGGGGCCGGCCTAAACCCCACCCCCATGATTAATCTCCTTCTTTTTATTAATTAACCCACCTATTATTAAGAGTAATCATGAGATAAGAATGCATGGATGAGCATTGGGCAAAATTTAACTAATCCCCTTCTCTCTCTCTCTAACTCACGGCCAAACACCCTCTTAACTAATCCCCCAAAGATTTTTCATATCCCACATAATCTCCATTAGATCTTACCCAATCCATGGAAGATGCATATAATCTTTGAAGATATGGAGAGGATATTATAAAGATACATATAAGCACACTTGAACCAACAAAGCAAAAATCTTCCTTCTTCTTCTCCCTTGTGGCCGTAGCATATACCACCCCACATACATTCTCTTTTCAAGTTTAACACTTCCAAATCACCTCTAAATATCCATCTTTCAAAACCCCATTGTGTGTTTCAAGAGCTTTGAAGCTTAACCACTTGGAAGAACACACTAAACCCCATTCAAATCCAAGGTTTTTGTCTTCCCTAGCCTTGAGCTAGTAGTAAGCTTTTTAACCTTGCTTTGATCATTAATATTCATGTTATGTGTTCTTAGAAGGAAGTTGTACATGAAGGGTTAAAATGTGGTTTTGAAACATAAGCTTTAATATATTTTAGAAGAGTAAAATGGTTGAGTAAAAATATGTAGATGGATCATGGATTTGATGCTAGTAATGTAGTATTTCTAAAAATTATAAAACATACACATACACTTATGAAGGATGATGATTTGAACATGAATTATGAAAGTAACTTGAATATGCTAAAAGATAGTTTTAAGCATCATAAAATGACCATCTAAAGTCTAAAATAAGTTGGAATATGTTGGAAGTTCATAAATGTAGAAGTTACATATTTAAAGTCTACTCACTTGGATGAGTGAAATTTGGATATGTTGGATAAAAACACTAAACACACATGTTAGTAGCCTTAATGATGGAATATAAGATTATAAAAGTGGTATGATGTAAAACTAATCTAACATTAAGAAGATGATTCTTCAAAGTACACTAATTTGGGAGAAAAATGCTAACTTTGGAAGTTAGGATGGAAAAATGCAACATTTATAAGTTAAGGGACTAATTGTGTAACTTTGAAAGTTGAGGGACTAAAATAAATATTTTAGAAACTTTGGTCCAAAAATGCAATGACGAAAAGTTTGGTGTCAAAAGCATAAATAATGATTTTCCAAGGATGGTTTTGGTAAACATTAGTAAACTACTTGTGTATTTTGTATAAAAAGCGTATTTTTATAAAAATGGAAGTTTATAAAAATATGGACTTGTAATAACATAAGCATTTTATAAAAATAGAAATAATCATAAAAATGTTGAACAAGATTAAACTTGAGGAAAACTTATACAAAAATGGATACTTTTATATAAATGTGAATATAAAAGTATCAGAAACATTTTTGGTATATAAGTTAACAAGTTGGGTTAAAAATACAAAAGTATATTTTTGAACCTTTCAAGTAATATGTGTTGAGGAATTGGAAGTATAAATAATATTTCTATAAGACGCATATTGGAAGAAACTTGGAAAATTAACTGTCAGACTTAGTTACATAAACTAACTATAGCGGATAAACGGACAAACAAGAGAAAAAATGCCATTGCGGCAAGACGAGAAAATATATATTTTAGGAAGTAAAATATATATAACATGGGTGAAAATTATATAACACTTTCCTAAGTGTTAGAGAAAACATTCGTGGGAGAAAACATAACGTAAAAGATTAAAACGTTAAACAACGTATGGACTTAACAAGAAAAATTACACGTTTATATATGTATATATGTGCTCGTCTCGACGAAATTTTAGTATATCTATTTGAATTGGAAAGTAGATATGCGGGAGGGAAAACCGAGACGAGTAGACAAAATATACATATATATATGTGTATACCGACGAGATCCTAGTATATTTGTTTGAATGGGAAAATAAATATACGGCGTGGTAAGTCGAGTCGGGCGTTAAGAATATACTACCGAACGACAAGACCTTAGCATATTTATTTGAATGGGAAAATAAACATGCGGCAAAGTGAGTCGGGTCGGGTGTTAAGAATATATTATATCGAACGATACGATCTTAAGTATAATTATTTGAATGGTAAAATAATTATACGTTAGGTGAAGTCGCATCGAGGATAATAATAAACAAGTTAAAACAATATTATCAAGAATAATATATAACTTGTAAGAAAAGGGTAAACCATCGCCAACGAACCTAGGATACGCGTTTAATTAAACGGGAATTGGAATAACACGTGGTCGGGGAGTTGGGTGTACAACTTGCCAAGGCACATACACTATAGGTGTAGTGACTTATACGTTTAGGACGTTTGTAGGTGCGAGACCACAAATTTGCTATCTTCCTTTTTGAGCCGAGCACAGTTTCAGGTGAGTCTCACGGCCCCATTTTGAACTATTTTTACGTTTTTCGGGGGAAAGATATGTTAGGGAAATGTTTGACGGGATAATTACTTGAGTTGTGATCGCCACTCGAGGTTGAGACCTCTCTACTATAATCATTAATTCAGGGAAATGAAACCGAAGGAATATTTGAATAGTACTATTGGTGCCTGACAAGGCCCACCCTAATCGATAGCGTCGATTATGCATCGACGTATGCCTGGGGTGCACGTATTCTGAAATTAAGTCGTAGGATACCGAGTAACGACTTGGAGCGGGGCATTATTATTATTTGTCTTGGTTTGGTTATAGGCTCAAGTAGAATTGTAGGAACTTGCAACTCCTATAAATTGTCATAACATGGTAATTCCCAAGAGATAAAGTTTTGGAAAACTAAAACCTGTGAACTCACCAATATTTATATATTGACGAATTTTTAAACATATCTTTCAGGTAATTGATTGATGATGGACAACATGGCAAGTTGGGTCAGGGGAATCTCTCAACTGGGCGTCGGGTGTTTTGAAGGGGTTTCACCTTTATTTCCCCAGGATTTGGGATATATTTGAGGAGCCTCCTTATTTGTATTAAAAACAACTTCGTTTATGTGTGAACATGAAACATGGATTTTGACGTCTTAATAAATGACCCATTTTCTTAATTACTTATGATTTGCGTTAACCTTGACTTTATACGCTTGAACCGTCGCGCCACGTGTTTCCGCCATTGGCGTGGTGTGACACTTATGACCCGCAAGTCGTGTATGGTGGATGATGCTTGCACAAAGATTGACTACTCAAAATTCTTTGCAGGGAAGGAAGCTCATTTCGCACTGATGGCAATGACAGAACCACCTAAACAGGTAAGTACTGAATCTCAATCTAAATCTCATGTTTGTGATAAATGTTCTGCTTTTGATAGTTTGACTGAAGAAAATAAGCAACTCAAGGTACAACTTGAGAGTGCTAAAATAAACTGTCAAACTTATCAAAAGGAAGCAAAAGAATTCAACAAAGTACTTGATGGTTACAAAAAGGATGTTTCTGAACTGAAAAAGACTTTGTCTTTAAAGCAACTTGCCATTAACAACTATATAAATGAAATGGAAAACACAAAGTTAGAAATAGCAACCATAAAGTGCTTCGCAGAAAAAGTGAATAAAAAGTTAGAGAGTTATAAGCACATTGCTTATGTAGTTGACCACATCATCGAAGAACCTTCACAGTCGAGTAGTGCAAACTACAAAGCTGTCCCATCTCCGGTGTTGTTCGAAAATCATAATTTACATGCGATAGCACCAGAGAACCTAGTCAAATCTGACTCCACATCAGATAACGAGTCCAACACATCCAGTGTCGGAAACCCGTATTCTGATGTGAGACCTTTTTTGGGAAACAATGAAGGTGTGGTAGCTGCAGATGATTCTGATGAAGAAGATGAACAGTCTGAGACGGTTGTTGAGAAAGAGAGTGATATTCCTGATGAAAATCATATAATCACTACTGAACCAGTCTCACCATCTCAGATTGTTCATCCCATGGCTAATGCTCACCGAAAGAATCAATCAGCAAAGAATGTTGCTAAGAAGGTTGAGCAGTCTGTTGATAAAAATGTTGAAAAGAAAGTGGTTAAGAAAGTTGAGAAAAATGTGGTTAAATCTGTTGAAAAGAAAATTGAAACTAAAACTGAGAAATCAAATGAAAAAAACAACGAATCGTGTGATAAACCTGTAAAAGTTTTCTATCGGATGCAAGGCTCCGATAAGATTATGTCTAATGACGAATATCCGATTCAATTTGTAAACTACTCTAAAATTGAAAAGATCTGGCAGGAAAGTACAATTTGGTTTCCAAAACATGAACGAACCAATGATTTTCCTTCAGCCATTTTAAAGAAAATTTATTCGGATAATTCTAAAGACGCAAAGGTCAATGTCACACAATTCGTTAAGCCAACAGACAAGTCAAATAGTTTTATTGAACCGACTTACTCAAAGGACCCAGCTCCTGAGAGTTTACGAAAACAGTGCATGGTTGATCAATATCCCATTGTGAGTTTTTCAAAGTCGAACATCAAGGAAAACTATGAAGAATATCGTGCGTGTTTTAAGTGCGGGGAAAGGGGACATTTACTTGCCACCTGCCCGTATGTACGACACAAGAGGCACGAGGTGGAGATGAAGCAAAGATATGATTATCCGGTTGATAATTACAGTTATCCACAAAGACGGTTTTTCCCTCAGCCAGCACCTTATTATAACTAAAACAATTTTTTCAAAAAGAGGGAAAATCGTCTGATGACTTATGACAAACGCAACCGGATAGCCACTGAGAAACCAGTAAAGAAACCATTGGTTAACACAACTGCTGAAAACAAAAAGGTTCCTGCTAAACCTAATGCCAAATCAGCAGTTGGACCTGTATCTGTTAAATCAGAGAAGGTAACCAAGAAGGTAGCATTCAAAGACGAAGTAAAGAAACCGGCTGAGACCTCAAAATCTCAGATCCGGATCTTGAAACGGTCTGAACAGTCTTGGTCATCAAAGGGGTCTGAGGGTGCTTCAACTTCACAGAATGTGAAATCTGAGAAATCAAAAGTTGAGTGTGAAAAGAAAGAGGTTGTCAAAACCCAAGATGTTTGTGAATCTAATGAATCTTTGAAACAACCAGTTCAAAGACCCAAGACCAAACAGGCTTGGGTCCCCCGAAAGATCTAATTGCTTTACTTGATATGTGCAGGGAGCTCCAGCTGGCCCTGTTAGCAGCCTCTGGATTGTTGACAGTGGAGCTTCTGGCCATATGACAGGGGATCTCACGCTACTTTTTGACATCAAGAACATAAATGGAGGTTATGTAGCGTTTGCAAGAAATAAAGGAGGCTACATTACGATGGAGGGTAGTGTTAGCAATGGGGTAGTGACATTTGAGCGGATATCGTATGTGAAGCAGATAGATTACAATCTACTCAGTGTCAGCCAAATCTGTGATAAACAATTCTCTGTTTATTTTGACGACAAATCTTGTTACATCCTGAAACCGGGTTTTGAACTTCCAAAAGAGTGGGTAATGCTAAAGGCACCGAGAGTAAACAACTTGTATATTCTTGATATGTCCAAAGCTATGACCACCCATGGCCAAGTCACGTGTTTCCTCTCTAAGGCTACAGAAAAAGAATCTATCATGTGGCATAGGAGAATGGGACACATTCATTTGAGAAAGATGAACCAGTTGGTGAAAAATAAACTTGTCACTGGAGTTAATGTAAAACATTTTCATTTGAATGACAAGTGTATTAGTTGTAAAAAGGGTAAGCAACACAAACAGACCCATAGACCAAAGAAAGTCAATTCCGTTGAACTACCACTTGAGCGTTTGCACATGGATTTATTTGGTCCAGTCAAGCGTAAAAGTCATGCTGGGGAATTATACTGTCTTGTGGTGACTGACGATTACTCAATATTCTCATGGGTTATGTGCTTACACGAGAAAAGCAACACGTTTGACAACCTGAAAGTTCTGTTCACTCGTCTGGAGAATATCTATGGTCTAAAGATCAAAAGAATCAGGAGTGATAATGGGACGGAGTTCAAGAATGCTTAGATGGATGATCTTTTTGAAAACAAGGGAATTCATCACGAATACAGCGCTCCGTACACACCCCAGCAGAACGGTGTCGCAGAACATAAAAACAGGACTCTAATCGAAACGGCGAGAACAATGCTTGCGGACTCAAATCTTCCAGTTATGTTCTGGAATGAAGCAATTTACGCAGCATGTTACACTCTAAATCGTGTTTTAACAGTGAAGAAGTTTGGCAAAACTTCTTATGAGCTGTTGAACCGACGCAAGCCGAATCTAGAGTAACTAGAACCGTTTGGAGCCCCGTGTACAATGCTTAATCCTTCGGAGAAGTTCGCACCAAAGGCTAAAGAAGGCTATTTTGTTGGATATGCAACCCCACTCAAAAAGGTATTCAACAAAAGAACTAGAAAAGACGAGGAGTGGGCTAATGTCGAAGTACAAAGATACACTCAGAATGTACAGGGAGGCGGTCCAGACTAGATGTTTGATTACAAAGACTTCTTTGAATCATTCAATCTAGATAGCATGGTTGAAGAAGCTGTATTACGTTTATATTACGAGGTCGAAAACGCAGTGACTTCACCGTTAGTGCGTCTGATCACTGTAAATCCTCAAGCGGCTTCTAATGATACCACTGCTCCTGTGATGGAAGAAGAAGTGTTCCAAGAAGCTTCAACAACGCTTAACTCATCGGAATCAGAAGATGAAGACGATGATGCTACAAGTGAAGCTATTCTGGACAATGCTACAGTGACACCACCAGTGAACCCAACTACAAATGATGCTTCAACATCGAATGTGGGTAATGATCTGGTTTCTACAGAGAATTTGACGACTCAAACGGGAGTGCAAGTACCTGATTATCTGGAATCTCGGATACATCGAATACACCCGCTTGAACAGGATATTGGTGATCCTGGTAGCAGCGTTATGACAAGAGGGCAATTGAGGAATGCTCAAGCACCGGAGAATATTGGCAATCTTGCTTTATATGCCAAAATACAAAAATCTGGTTTTCAAAATGACTGGTCTTTCGCTTGTTATGTTTCGCAGGTCGAGTCGCGGACGTACAAGGAAGCTCTTTTGGATGATGCCTGGGTGGAAGCGATGCAAGAAGAGTTGTTACAATTTCAGAAACTTGGAGTTTGGACGCTGACAGATTTTCCCCGAGGAAGAAAGAAGATAGGAACCAAATGGGTTTTTAAGTGTTAGAAGGATGATAGAGGAGTTATAGTGAGAAACAAAGCTCGTTTGGTTGTCCAAGGTTTTCATCAAGTAGAAGGCATCGACTACAATGAAATCTATGCACCTGTTGCACGCTTGGAAGCTATACGAATGTTTCTGGCGTTTGCATCCTGGAAGAAATTCAAGGTGTATCAGATGGACGTAAAGAGCGCATTTCTTTACGGTGTGGTCAAAGAGGAAGTTTACGTAGGTCAACCACCACGCTTTGAGGACCCTATTCACCAAGATAAGGTCTACGTTTTAAACAAAGCACTCTACGGGTTGCACCAAGCTCCGAGACAATGGTATGAGGAGTTGAGCACGTATCTTCTCTCGAAAGGATTCAAACGCGGATTGGTAGACTGCACACTGTTCACAAAACGAGCAGGAGATGACTTGCTTCTTGTGCAAATTTATGTTGATAATATTATTTTCGGGCCTATGAACGAACTTTTGTGCAGGGAATTTGAAAAAGTTATGCAAGAAAAGTTTGAAATGAGCGCAATGGGTGAAATGCAGTTTTTCCTAGGCTTGCAGGTGGAGCAAAGACCAACGGGGATCTTTATTCACCAAACCAAATACGTTTCTGAAGTCTTGAGCCGATTCCAGATGGATGATTCAAAGCCGATGGATACCCCAATACAACCTAATCACGGGATTGGAGTTGACGTTAAGGGGGAGCTGACTGATCCATTTACATACAGAGCAATCGTCGGATCTCTGATGTATCTCACAGCGTCTAGACCGGATATAATGTTTGCAACATGTCTTTGTGCACGATATCAGTCGAAGCCGAAACAAAGTCATCTTGCAGCTGTCAAGCGTATCCTTAGATATCTGAAGGGTTGTCCATCGAAAGGACTTTGGTACCCTCATGATAATAATTTTGACCTAATCGCTTTTAGTGATGCAGATTGGGGCGGCTGTGACAAAGACAGCAAATCCACCCCGGCTGGATGTCAGTTTATGGGGAGCAGGCTCGTGACCTGGCAATGCAAGAAACAGACCGCAGTTGTACTATCCACATGTGAAGCAGAATACGTTTCAGCATCGAGCTGCTGCTTACAGGTTCTTTGGATCCAACAACAGATGGTGGATTACGGTTTGCAATTTCTTAAAACCCCTATTTACTGTGATAATGAAGCCGCAATCGCATTAACAAAAGATTTAGTAAATCACTCAAAGGCTAAACATATCCGGATTAAATATCATTTTATCCGTGATTGTTATGCTAAAGAGTTGATCGATATGGTCAAAATCCACACTGATTACCAACGCGCAGATCTTTTTACCAAAGCTTTTGACAAATCCAGATTTGATTATCTTTTAAAAGCTAATGGTATTAAATAAAATCAAGACTGATCACCACCTCAGTCTATCGATTTTTAGTTTAATTTTTACTGTTTTTCAGAAAAATTTCGAAAATCCAAAAACATTGAAAAATTTCAAAAATCCATAAAAATTAGAAAATTTCTTTGCTGACTGCTATATCTTCTTCCCTTAGATTAATGCCGTCAGATTTTTGTGAACAAACGATATCTGGGCAGTCACATATTTGAAATGCTCCAGCTTATCATTGGGAACAGTAAATTCAAAAATTTATAAAAATCAGAATAACCAAAAATGATTTCCTGGAGTAAAAAGGGGAAATGATAGTACATCAGTGGGGATCTCACATTCTATGTAATGTACTGCTTTATAGGGCGTGTGTCTGAGTCTGTGCGAAGTGCTGATAGGCTTCGTAGACCTAATACTGCGTGCCTGATACATACATATCAAACGAATTGATGTGTGGATGCACTCCTCATGGGCATATGGTCTTATTACCGAAATTTCGTTTGATAGGGTATTTGTACAAAACTCGGAGGTTTAGGGTCGTTATGTTATTAGTTGTCTGGGGATAGCCTCTCTGATCTTCTGCTGTAAGTCATTACGGACCTAGATCAGATAGGGTGTCTTTATAAAAGAGCTTTATTGTAACACCCCAACCGATGGCGGAAACATCGGGATGTCACGTAGTGATGATTGTTCAGTAGCTCATGGTGAATAATAAATTTCATTAAATGATTTAAATAATTTACATACAATTGTTCTACAAGAATTTGTACATCAAATTGAGTAAAACTATGCAAATATCCTCAAGCATCAAGTCAAATCTTCAAGCAAGTAGAACCTGAAACATGTTAAGTTGAAAATATTTTGGGTCAACAAAAGTTGGTGAGAATTACATAGGTTTTGATAATCGAATAAAATTGTTGTGCAATTCATGTGTCATGGCAAATCTAGTCCATATGTGAAAACATACTAGAAGTAAATCGAGTGCATAATCAACCCTTGTGACTGTTGTATTGTGGTACATCCCATACGCTCATGGTTCACTCGTTTATATTGCAGTAACAAACACCCACGCTACCTTTGTAGGAGGCACGTATCCGAGTGGGATTGTCAGTCCAATAGATCTATCAATGTATACCGTCGGCTGATCAATGTTAATGATTATGCTAGAATTGTGCTTACCCTAGTCATGTTCAAGACATAATGCAACATAGAAAAACACATAGACACATTGATGATTGAATTGCATAAATGATGTTGTAACATGTTTCACCCCAAAAATGGTGATAAATAGAAAAGGGGCTATGTAAAACTCACCTTAGCAAAATGTTATGTCTCGTAAAAAAATAGAATAATGTGTTGTGAATGTATGCGAGGCGAATCCCAAAGACTCAACAACGTAGCTAGTCCAAATTGAAGAAAACGAAAAAGAAAGAATATCAAGCTTCCAATTCGCCAATTACAAGAGCTTATAATCAAAGCTTCAATTGTAGAAGTAATAGACTATAGAAGAAAGGTATGAGGGAAAGTTTAATCGGATTGAAACAATCGATTTAGAGGTGCAAAGTATAATGGGTCATAGGTGGGTTTTTATACTAGTTTTGGAGTCAATTAGCCATTAAAATTGGTCAACACCATAAAGTAAGGTTTTATGATGAATTGACTATTTGACTAAGACTTTGACTGTTTGACTAAGACTTTGACTAGGACTTTGACTATTTGACTCAAGGCTTTAAAAAAAAAAAAAAATCTTGTATGTGAAAAGAAAAAAAAAAGAATTTAGAATCATATTATTATTATTATTTATATACATTTATGTATGTATATAAGTTGTGAGTTAGGATAAATAAAGACTTAGGCACATTTGTATAATATTAATGATAAAGGCGTAATAAAAAAATATATATATATAAGGGCTTTTTATGTATTAAAATTTTGGGGAAAATTTTGCGATGTTACATTTATGCCAAATCCTAAAGTTACCGAATTGATGAACTTTCAATGTTTTATGATGATCAAAGATTATCTATTACATCGTATTAATCACTGATGCAAATCATGATTAATATCAGTCCTCAACCTGGTAAAGTGCACATGTTACTTTGCTGCATTAATTTGCTGACCTGTATACCTCTGTGCATTATACCTTGTAAATTACAGACGACGAAAGCATAATCACGCTTTACAATGAGTCTTTGTGCATTTACTTCTTGATACGGGAGTGTGTCGTGTGCGTGGGAACCACAGACAATTTTGTTTATACTATACATATTAGTATCAGTCTAAAGCACTACATAAAAGTCTGCATGTGAGTTTATGTGGATCACAATATCAGCCGTTGCCAGATCACACATTGTCTTTAATGATAATAATTCAAAAGATCAACGGTGTGATCAGATTTCTCAATAACTGATATGATCCCTTTACCGAAAATCCCAAAACATTTACTGTTTTTCATTTACATTTTTGCATCTTATTTTCTCATCAAAAATTACAAAACTCAAAAAGATTTTAGGTGTGTTTTAGCATAAACTTTAGAAAATCCAAAAAGATTTTTCATTTCCATCTTATTTTTGATAGCTGATGGTGGTTGATGCCGATTTTCTAAACCTTGATGAACCATTTGAGCTTTGTAATCTTTTAAATGTGAAAATATGAATGTTGGATGCTTAAACGTTGAAAAATAATTGGAACGGGACTCGTTTTTGAGATTTGGAAAATTTATCAAAATTCCAGTTTTCGTTCGCCCATTCGTTTGGTCGAACGTGGAATTTTTGTTGTTCCTTCGTACAGTATGTTTGGGCGAATGAGAGTGTTCTTGAATAATTTCCACATTCGAACCCTTTTGTCTCCTTCGAACCTTTAAATAGGGTCGAAGGAACCAAAAGTTTCTCATTCGACCAGTGTATGTGGGCGAAGGAGCATGCCTATATATAACTATTCAGTCTCATTCGAACCCTCACAAAAATTTTTTAAAAATTCTGAAGTGAAGTCCACTTGTTGCCCTGTTGTTTTGCCATATATCATTGTGTTCGTCTTGTTCTTCTAATCATTTTGCACTACTTTTTACAGGTTAATACCTCATTTTCACGGATTAATCGCTGTTTTTCAGTTTGGAGCCCTAGACATCAAAACCTGATATAATCATTGTTCATTGTTGAAATTGTTGATTTAGATTCATTCTATCAGTGTTTTACGGGGAGAATATACTAAAATTAAGGATTCTAATCCATCATTTTGATCAGTTGATCATCATTTTATTTCAAACCCTAGTTTTAAGTAGAAAACACTGATATAATGATTAATTGATGAAACTGTTGTTTTAAAAACCTTAATCGATGTTGTTATTTGTCAAATGAATCAAAATAACTAGTTAAAATCAACTGATGATCAAAATTGGAAATTTGAATTGATGAACAGCTTCCTTCGCACGTTTCGAACGGGCGAATGTACAAAAACGGGCGAAGGAGTAAAATGTGTCTGGGCGAATGAAATTAAAACGGTCGAATGAAACATTTTATCAAAAACTTTTCACATTCGTACCTTTATAATTTCTCATTCGCACCAATAAATTCTCATTCGCACCTCCGTATGGGCGAATGAGAAGTTAAAATACCAAATTTTCAATTTTGAATATTTTGTCGATTTTTAACATGTTTATTTGTTTTGTTTTGCAGATTGAATCATGTCTGAACAAAAGAAGCCTACTGAACAAGCCAGATCGTCCTCACAGCCTGCAAAGAAAGTTACTGATGAGCTTTTAACATTCGAGAATGCGCATAATTGCTGTGCGTATCTTGGAGAGGTTAAAAAGCCTACTGAGTTCATTGAGATCATAGAATTCTTGAAAAGAAGTTGGGTGATAGACGCAATTGCTACACCTACCATTATCTACAGAGACATGATACAAGAATTGTGGACTGAAGCAAAGTTGGATTTCTGGAATTGCGAATCGTCTGTGAGTAGCAAGATCCAAGGAAAGATGATTATTGTTTCTGAGCAGGATATTAGAGAAGCCTTGAATCTGCAAGATGAAAAGACTGATCCTAGAGAGCTTAGCTATATGGAACAACGAAAGTGCTTTCTGAGGATGAAGTACAATGGGCCGATTACTGATGGTTCATTGCACAAGGGAAAGTTGTGTCCACAGTTCAAATACATGGCACATGTGTTGATACACGTTTTTGGTTCAGCTGCTGGAGGATATGATTTGATGCGAAAGAGTATTAGCTCGATGATGGTAGCACTGGTATTGAACAAACCGTTCAATGTATCAGGGATGCTGATGGAACATTTGTTGGAGCCTGTGAATGGCACGAGGAATCTGAAGTTTTTGTTGTATCCTCGATTCCTCCAGATGGTGTTTGATTATAAATACAAAGAATTGAAGAGGGATCCTAAGCATATTATCGTTCAAGAACATATGTCAATCAATACACTGGCTAGGATGAAAGCTTATAAAGGCCTGTCAGTGAATGAACGTCCACCTGTTAGACGTTTATTTGGACATTTGGCAAGGATTGACTATACAGATCCGGGTGAAGGTTTAGTGAGACATGCTAACAGTGATTCAGATCAAGATAATCCATTACATCCTGTTGATCCAGATGCGAAGCGTAAGCGACAGGTTGTTAATGTTGGAGCAAAGAGTGGAAAGGGAAAGGAGAAAGAGATCAGGTTAGAGGTTGTTCCTGAACCTGCTAAGAAGAAGAGTACACCGAGAAGAAACAAGACAATGGCTAAAAAGGGATTGCACATAGTGGATGAGGCGTCGATTGATTCCGAAGAGACGCAAGAAGATGAACACTGGGATTCTGAAACTGAAACGCTGAAGACTACCACGCCCAAGGCCACTGTGGCTGGTGAGTCTGTTAGTTTGAACAGATCGGTTGAAGAGCAGAGAATGAAGAGTCCTATTCGGTTGGACGAAGAGGATGAAGATTTAGGTCTGGGAGCAGGAGACTTTCCTGGTTCGCCAGTTCAGGGGGAGAAACCGAAGAAGCCCCAATACAAGAAGAAGGAAAAGGTTGTGAAACCTGCAGAAAAGAGAGCTAGAGAGATAGAGACACTGATAGCAGGAAAGAAGTTACCACCTGCTACTAGCTCAAAATCTCCAGTTGCTGCTCTAGCATCAAAGAAGCAGAAAACCACATCTACTTCAGGTACAGAACAGGAAGCTGATTTACCTGTTGATGCATTCAATGAAGCATTACATAATGTTCTGAAGAAGATTAAGAAGGGTAAACTGCCAGAGGTTGCTGAAGTCCCCAAGAAAAAGGTTACAGTTGATAGTGATGTGATGGATACTGTGAACCGGAGACTTACTGAAATGATGAATCTGATAAACAAGCAGCAGACTGAGATTGCCCAACTTAGACAAAACGACTCAAAGATGCTTGATGTAGTTGTTTCAACACATGAGAATAATGAAGAGTTGAAACAGAAGATCAAAAAGTTGCAGAAGGACAATAAAAGTTGTTGAAACATGAGCATAGAAACACCAGACGTATTATAGCTTTGAAAGATGAAAACAAGAAGCTGAAAGAGAGTAACAAAAACATGGATAATTTAATCAAGGATTTATACTCTCGAGCTCCTCAACTGAAAGAAGGTGAAGAAGATAAAGAGCTTGAAGAGGAGCAAGTTGATTTTGAACTATCTGATGAGGATGAGGAGGATGATGCAGATCTTGATGAAGATTCTGGTAAAGCTCCTAAAAAGAAGAAAGATGATGGTGATGATGGTTCAAATGATGGTTCTGGTGAAGATAACAGCTCTGCATTTGATGATGATGATGACAATGATGAAGATGATACAGACAAATACAAGTATGAGAAGAGAGAATCTGGTAAAGGTGAAGAATCTAGTTCGAAAGCCCCTGGAGGATCAGTAGATGATGATACGATCTTTTGGAACGAAAAGCTGAAGTCTATGTCAGAAGAAGACAAACAGATGTATCGCCAGATGCTCACTGATCGAGTCTGGACGATTGACATGACTAGCAGATTTTCTGAGATCTTTAAATCTTGTGACAGGGTATTTGAATTGGAGTATGATGATCCAGATTTGAAAGACGGTGAAGTCTCGGCGGCGATGGAAAAAGAGATTTTTGAAGGTCTGGCGAAACAGGTTGGCAAAACTGTTGAAGAATTATTAGTTGATAACCAGATTCCTGATCTAACTGAAAAGGAAGCTGGAGATCATTCTGATGATCGTGATATATCTGGTTTCGAGGACATAGAAGTTGAGGATGTGACGAGTGAAGAGTATCCAGAATATTTCAAAAGAGACAAGAATTCTGGATTTACTGCTTTCACTGATGAATTGTTAAAGGAAGCCGAGAGACGAGCAAGAGAGAAAAGTGATATGTTTGTTGATGAGATTTTCAGAGGGCATGAGAAACCGTTTATCAGACAATCCGATAGCTTGAATGAGTTATTGAGGGAGTTAAAAGAGAAAGAGGCCAATCGTCCTAAACCTGAGATTCAGGGTAGCTTTTATAAATTCCACAACGACATGTTCAAAGGAAAAGCGTTGGGATGGAAGTTTATAAAGCAACTGAAGTGTGTGGCAGTGAAGTGGGAGAAGGGGATCCTATACTTTGATAGATTCCATGATTTGAAGACTCTCCCATATTGGGCAATTCGTGACATTTGTCGACACAAGATGACAGGTACGACAAATGGTCAGATTGCTTACTTTGCTGAAAAGATGACTTGGGAGAGCAGGACGAAGTGGAACCTCTTTGAACCTCAATATCCAAAAAGGATTGTACACAAGAAGACTATTGATGATATTACTGGTTTGCCCAAAGTGATCTTAAAGTATAAACCACCAAAAGTGTTGAGGCACATTCCATTGCTGCAGATTCCTCAATATTTCACCAAAGACTTTATCTGGTGGTACTACGACTGGAAGATTGCAGAAGCTGTTATAGTTCTGAAGGATGGTGATAAGAGTTTCAAGAAAATACACATTTTTGATCCCATGTGGTTAGTGAATTGCTCACATGAGGATATCATAATGTTGTATTACAATCCTATTTTTAGTGATGTTAAGGATGCTGAACTAGCTAGTAAATACCAGCGAGTGGTATTTCTGTGTTTTGCTCATGATATCAATGCCGGATGCGACTATGACAAAAAGCTCGGCAAGTTTGTTAAAGTTCAAGAGATTCCTGAAGAGAAAAAGAAAAAGCCGAAGCAAGTGTTTGAGAAGGTGATGACGTTAGAAGAAAAGAAACTTTTGAGGATCAAGCTGATGAACAAAAGAATGGATGAGGAACGAAGAGTTAAACAATCCAAGCAATAGTCGAGGGGGAGTTTGTAGATGCATTTATGCGACTAATGCTTTGGATTTACAATAAACACATGTTAATTATGTTTTGTCGAATGGGCGAAGAAGTCTTATTGTGGGCGAAAGAAGAAAATCAAAGGTGCGAAGGAAGATAATTCATACGAAGGAGAGACAGGAGGCGAAGGAAGATTTTGTTTGTTATGTATTGCTTCATTCGACCAGACTGTTTGGTCGAATGTGCACGTTCATACCTTCATGGTCGGCGAACGTGCAGCCTATAAATAGGTTAAGCTGATTTTTGAATGTAGTTTTAGTCATTATTATTCCCTCCAAGTCCAGTGTGTCTCTCTAGTGTTGTGTTAAACTTAATTCACATTGTGTCTTTCATGTTTTGAACAAATTAACGTGTAATTGAGTTTTGATTATTAATGAGAAAATCTTTGAATGATGATTTGTTTGTTTTGATCTGATTGATTATCATTTTGTGATTGATTTAGGGTTTCCGCACCTAAATCAAACTTGTTTGATCATTTCTTTGTTGATTTGTCGATCCTTTAAGCACATACAATAATCTCAGTCGCATAGGACTACTGTGAGAGAAACATGGTGTCATGTGTTCAGGAAACAGAGATGCCCAGAAAATAGCTGAGAGGACCTAAGTCCTTCATTGCAAACTCACTAGTTAACTTCGTCATGAGAGAGTGTCAAAGTTTGTCAGACGATGTAACTAGAAGAATATCGTCGACATATAAAAGAAGATATGCTGTGTGAGTACCCTGATGCAGGGTGAATAGCGATGCATCTGATCGGCTATGCAAAAAACCAATGGATAACACAGAACCCGTAAACCTTTGGTACCAAGCCCGGGGTGCTTGTTTGAGCCCATATAAAGATTTTTTAAGTAAGCAAACGTGGTCCGGATACTGTTTATTTCGAAATCCCATGGGCTGGTACATGTATATTATTTCATTAAGATTCCCATGAAGGAACGCATTGGTGACATCCAATTGATGAATAGACCAATGCTTTGAGAGGGCAATAGAAAGAACGGTCCGGATGGTGGCAGGTTTGACCACCGGACTGAAAGTCTCACCACAATCGACACCAACCTGTTGTAAACGCCCATCACAAACCAATCGAGGCTTGTATCGTTCTAAGGACCCATCCGACCTGTATTTGTGTTTAAGAAGCCACATACTACGAATAATATTCATATCAGCATGTCTAGGTACTAATTCCCAAGTTCCATTTCTAACTAATTCATTATACTCAGTGGTCATGGCAGAATACCATTCCGGTATAGTCAAGGCATCGGTAGGGTTTTTAGGAAGGGGAACAATGGTCATAGTGGTGGTGGCTAGGTTAAAGGGTTGTTTGGGTTTGTAAATACCTCTCATTGAGCGAGTATGAAAGGTCCGGTCGGTGGGGGTGGTGTGGTAGTTGGGTTTTGGACTGGGTGGGCTGCTGTGGTTTGGGCCGTGAGCTGGTCAGGTGAGGGAGAGGGGATGTGTTGGGCGGTGGGGTTCAATGTGTTGGGCCGAGGGGAGTTTGAGGGGTGAGGATGGATAGGTGAGTCTGGATGGGCCAAGGGTGAAGTGGTTGGGCCTGTAAAGGTGGGTACGGTTTGGTTGGGAGATACAGGTGAGGGTTGGTTTTGGTGAATGTGAGGGGCGATGTGTTGAGGAAAAGGATCATCTAAAAATTGGTAGGATGGGGTGGGGTCTATGGATTTTTTAAATGGGAATGTCGTTTCATCAAAGGCTACGTGTCATGAAATGTAAATCTGTTTGGTTTGCAAGTCGAGGCATCGATACCCCCTGTGAATAGGAGGGTAGCCTAGGAAGACGCACGGGTGGGAGCGATTTTCAAGTTTATCGATGGTGGTGGAGGGTTGAAGTGGGTAGCAAAGGCAACCAAAGACACGAAGATGGTCGTAGGACGGTGTGGAATGGTATAAGAGTTCGGTGGGAGTTTTATTTTGGGTGGTTTTATTAGGGAGGATGTTAAGTAGGTAGGTTGCGGTTTTAAGGGCAAAGTGCCAAAGATGGGTGGGTAGGTTGGCGTGAGCTAAAAGTGTACGAATGAAATTATTAATGGTGCGTATTTTTCGCTTAGCCTTGCCATTCTGTGAGGAGGTGTATGGACATGATAGACGATATAGTATGCCATTGGTCGTAAAGAAATTGTAAAATGACGAATTAACATATTCACGATCATTGTCACACTGAAAGCTTTTTATAGTTCGTTCAAATTGGGTTTTGATGGTGGAGGAGAATTGGGTGAATGCTTGAAAAACATTTGATTTATTGGTTAGGGGGTAGGTACATAAAAAAATTGTGTAATCATCTAAAAACATAACATAATATTTATGACCAGATGAGCTAACAATAGGGGATGTCCATACATCACTGTGAATAATATCAAATGGTTGAAACACACAAGAAGTACAAGCAAAAAAAGGAAGTCTAATACTTTTACCAAAAACACACGAGTCACAAACAGTATTAAAAGAGTTATTAAAAGCCATAGAAGTTTTTAAAGATTGTAAAGACTGTCGTCCTAGATGTCCAATACGTTGGTGCCATAGATCAGTAGAGATGGCAGCAAGGGCAGTGGGTGATGTTGAGGAGGACCCTAGCACCAGAGGGTAGAGATCACCGCTGCTGTTGCATCACAGGAGCGGGGCCCGTGTCTTGAGGTCATTCACAAGAAAACCAAACGGGTCAAATTCAAAAGACACAGAATTATACCTAGTGAAACAATGAACGGAAATAAGGTTCTTAGCTAGTTTGGGTGAGTACAGGACATTTTTAAGGACAAAGGGTGGGAAAGGTCTGGGTAAGTATTTGGTGCCTTGTCCTAAAACCGGGATAGTATTGCCATTACCTACAATAATGTGTTGAGGAATGCAAGAGTTAGAAAAAGAAAGGAAATCACCTTGTTCATGTGACATAGTAGATGAAGCGCCAGTATGATTGTGTCGGGTCAGGCTGCTGCAAAGACATGGTGTACATCGCCTGCTCAATATCATTGGGGCTGTAGGCATATTTGTTTTGAGTAGGTCGTGGGCCTAACAGACCCAGTTGCTGGGCCGATTTATTACTGTTAGGCCGAGGTGCGGTTAGGTAGGGGCAAGGGGGATTGGGCCAGGGTGAGGAAAACTGGGCTGGGGAAAACTGAGTGTGGGCCGATGGGTTAAAAGGTTGATTGGCCAAGGAAAATATGGGTAGTAGGAGGGCTGCCAGTAGTTGTTTTGCGGGTAAGAGGACCGGCCGATGTAACCACGACCACGGCGGTTTCCACGGCCATACGAACAGTCAGGGTTACGGGTGGGGTCATTGTTGTTCGGGCGGGTGGGTTCCGGTTGGCGAGAGGTAGTGGCAGTGAGAGTGGATGAGGCGTTTTTGGAAGCGTGCAATGCTTGTTCAGCTTTAGTAGTTTCAGTTTGTAGGAGTTTTGGCCGGGCTTCATATAAGGAGGGGATTGGTTTCTGGTTTTGTAGGATAGTGGAGATGCTCTCGTATTGTTCATTCAATCCGGCAAGCAGTTGAAGAACAAAACGATCGTTGTCCACGGGTACGTCAACGTTCGCAAGTTGGTCTGCCAAAACCTTGAGGGCTTGACAATAGGAGGTCATGTTGGGAAACCCGTCTAAGCGAGTGTTGGAGCATTTTTGTGTAAGGTAAATAGCCCGGGCACATTTATTGTCGTGAAACAGGTTTTCAATGGCGACCCAGGCTTCATGGGCATTAGAGACGTTATTGATTATGGTGTGTAGGAGATCATTGGAGATCGTACTGTACATGCATTATAGAACAATGGCGTCAATACAGTCCCAATCATCTCCGGTGGTAGAAGATTCGGCAGCAGCGGGTTCGGGTTTAGGTTTGAGATGGTCATCGACCATGAAGACTTTATAGTGTAGTTTGAATAGGGTGGCCCAGGAGGAGTATTGAGAGGATTCAATTTCTAGGGTGATGGGTATGAAATGTTAATGTTGGATACTGTGGCGGCTGGGTGGATCTTAGATTCCACCGTGATGGGAGGTATAATAGCAAAGGAAGTAGCTAAAGGATGTCATGGTGGGGTAGCAGGGAAGAAACGATGAAGCAGAGGAAGTATTGAAGGGGTCGAACATCAGACAGTGGGTCTGTGTTTTGGCTGAGGGTTCGTCGGCAGCTGGAAAGAGGAAGGACAGGAGGATCGATGAAGAAGGTTAGGGTTAATGGTCTCTTGATACCATGATAGAATAGAACCCTTGATCTTTTCCATTCATTCCTCAAATATTTATAATTACAAACGTAATCTCTATAATTATGGATAGAGATCATAATACAAATATAATAACAATCTATGCTATATTTACGAATACAATTATCTATTATCTATTATATGTCTTTTAGTGTTTTTTATATGATTGAAGTATTTTATATTTATACACTAGATTATATCCCGGGAGCGTCCCGGGTTGAGAAATTTAATATGATACATCAATTTTACATATGAAATAGACTGATGTATAACTCTAATATTAATATCTAACCTAAAACAAATTAACAATGTACAACTCCAATGCTAACACCTAACCTAAAAGAATGTAAAACTTTAATGTAACTCTAATATTAACACCTATCCTAAAGACTAAAAAAATGTACAACTCTACCATACTAATATTGATACCTAACTTAAAATAACGTATAACTCTATTAACCTATTCGGCTCTGGTTGAAAAAAAATCATATTTACTGATTTAAACATAATTAGTGACTTGTCTATACATGATTAATGATTTACCTGAACACTTTGTGTTTTTTTTCTTGTATTAACAAAACCCCAAAAAAAAATTCTCCGTTTTTTATATAGCACTATGGTACTCGTTGGAAAGATAATAAAACGCTCGTTTTTCTTTAAAAAATCTCGTATATTAAAGATATTAACGTGTAAAAATTATGGGAGAAAACATGATGGTTAAAAATCCAAATTTGTATTTAAGTTATTTTTTTCCTAAATTATCTCAATACCACAAGGGATGACACATGGCACACTCAAGGAAGAGAATGCCTCTTTGAGTGCCATGTCATTAAAATGGATTTGGTTTATTATATGTATAGATTGTAATCATTTACAAACACATTTAATAATGCTAAATGTATTGGTTAATTAGTAATTACGCAATAGATACCCGACAGGTTTTTAGTCAAATATACCCAATGGGTATGTTTTAAAAATTAACGGGTATACCCGAAACCCATGGGTATACCAGATACCCGACGGGTATTTACCCGATACAAACCTGATGGGTTTTGGGACGGGTTTGGGACAAGCATACCTAATCGGGTATGGGGTTGGGATTACCTAAACCCGTCCCAAACCCGACCCATTGTCATCCCTAGGTCTCATTTCTTATATCTAACACTACATTAGCTCATTAGCTCTGCCGGTAAAGACGGCTATGATTTAGCCGATAATTTCAGCTAAGACGACAAGAAAAGAGACCGTTAAGCATGCGCCTTTGGCAAAAAGCACAAGTTAATTCAATTCCATTTGATGTCAGCTAAAGGCTTAGGCTGCGCTTTTGGAAACGATTAAAAGTCGGTGTCTAGCTATGTAAGTTTTGTCTGTAGGACTGTTGGAATGATCCGGATATCACGGGTTTGCGTAAAACACGATTGGGAAATCCTTGGGTTTCGGTTTGTAACAAGTATATAATCAAATGCACAAAAACACACATATGGATATGTTGTCAAACGATTATCTTATTCATAAACAGGGCTCGGGTGTCTACAAATACGATCTGATCATCAAACACACAAAAATCACTCAAACTTGACAATTAATGGAGTTAATAGCAAAAATCATTCCTGAGGTTTGAGAAAATTTATTTGTTCCATCTAGAGGAGTTTATTTATTTATCTATTTTTAACCCTTGAGGTTTGGCATTTCTTGTTACTCCGTCCAATTCACTAACTTCGTTTAACTTGAACATTAAGTCATGGGTATTTTAGACATTTTCACTATTATTTTTGTTTTTTTTAAATCATTCTATTTATACAAAATTCATTTAAACTATTTATAGCAGCCTAACCCCCCCCCCCCACACACACACACAAACTATATCTCTCTCTTTCTCCCCTTTTTCTCTCTCACACACAAACACCGCCACAACCACTGCTTCCATGAGACCACCCACCACCACCAATCACAATCAACAATTACTTTGTAAAGATAGGCGATTATCTCCAAGCTCCGGTTAACACGCTATTTTTGCTTTGATGGTTTCCCATAAGTCCAAACCTATAATGCGCCAGATGATAATTACCAATAACATACAAATTATACTATCATAACTAAGGGTAGCAATTGTTGACACGACCCGAACCCGATACATAAAAAAACAGGTTTGGGTCGACTAACACAACCCGTCACTACTAGAAAAAAAGGCCTACCATGACACGCGTTTTAAAAAAAAGCGGGTCAGTTCGGGTCAACCCGTATTAAAAACAGGTCCTCGAGTTGACACAAATAAAAACGGGTTGAGCCATTAACCTATTTAAGTATGTATAAAAAAATATTATATTTTTATTTTGTTTTTTCCATTTTCATTTTACATGGTTAGTTATACTTGTGTTAATTTTTACACATCATTGTATAATTCATCAAAATGTATGACTCCTTAAAAATATGGGTTAAATAAGTCGTGTTCTGGTTGACCCGAATTTATCTATGTGCGGGTTAGGGTTGGAATATTTGACATGAATAATAATATGGGTCGGGTTCGGGTTGCAAATTTCAATCCACCAACCCATTAACCCGACACGATTGACACCTCTAATCATAACTTACGAGACAAAACCTATGAGGTGTATAAAGTGAAACAAGATATCTAAGCTCGTATGCTAGGCAGAGAGAGAGCGCCTTACAACACTGTACAGATCAATGCAAATAAGCACATAGATAGTCCAGCTGATACCTGGCATCAAGAACTAAAACAAAGACAGAAAAAAGGCATATACTCCAGTTTTTTAGTCATGATCACACATTTTTACATCACAAACAAACACCAATATTCACTGTTGACTATGATGACAAGTAAGTTGTGAGGGTGCACCAATGGAAGCCCATAAAGCACCCATATACCGCAGTTCACAAATGTTGTTGGGTTACCTACTAGCCAAGCAGACTCCTTTAACAAATGACACCAATAAATTCGTGATCACTATTCCAACCAGATGGGACAAAAATTGGGCCCCTCTTCCGCACACACCATGATTGAACTGTAACGAGGAAAGCATAACCAAATATCCCCTACGGGAAAAATATAAAGATGTATTTTCAAACCAAGAAAGATTAACCTTAGCATTGAGAATGAGACATGACTACTCAATACTCACCAAGAAAAGGACAACAAATAGTCTCGAATTAGGCTGTAAACTAAAGCTACTTAGGTCAGTATCCACAAGTAAAGAAACTACACCAAAAACTGATCTGAAACCCCAACATATATACTAAGTGTGACTCATAGGAGGTAAGTTTTGCTCAGCAATCGAGTAGTCTTACATTTTTAACCACCAAAAATGCTTAAGGTTCGGTTTGCTTGAGGACAAGCAAAAGATCAAGTGTGAGGTATTGTGATGTGCCAAGATTTACACATGTTTTACATGTGCATTTCTTGGGGCATCTTTGTGACATATTCTCTAACAGTTAAACAAATGCTTAGGATTATTGACAGAAGATTATTTATTGTTTGTGTCGTTAGAAGAACTTGTCTAAGTTAGTTCGTGAATATGTTATTAAGCTGGTATTGTAAAAGCACAGTGAAGCCCAGATGAAAGCCCATACTGATGCATGTATATAAGCATATGAAGCATGGAGTTTTAGGGTTAGAGGTTTCATTGTGTTGGTTAGTATTTTCAAAAGAGATAGAGAGGTTGAGATTGAGAGTGGGAGCCGTGAGGTTTATACAATCGGTTCATAGCTCATAGGTGCTAGTAGGATTACATGTTCGGTTTAGGTCTTATTGTATGTTATCTGTGATTCATGCAATAAGATAAAACATTAAAAGTAATCTTGTGTTCGTTCTTGTTTGATATCCGTGTATGCAAGATATTTCGTATCTTGTATTCGTGTTAGCTTGATTGTTCATTGTGTGAAGATCTCAAGGTCAGGGACCTACAAGTGTATCAAAGCTTTCGGGCTAGGTATCATTCAAGGAACGTGTTCAAGGCTCTTTGGATAATCGATTTGCTTATTAAATTTTTATTTATTTTTGTTTTTTATATTTTTTATGGCTGTTTTCTATTTTTCAGGATTAAAGTTTATTTCCGGTATTGAAGAATTGGTCAGGAAATTGAAGAACTCGATTTGATTTTAAGTAATTTTGGTGTTTTGATCTTTTTTTTTTTTTTTTTTTGAAATTGTTTGTGTTTTTGTAGATTAGGAAAGGATTTCGGAGATAATCAAGAAGATTTGAATTTAGAACCAATATCTTCTCCTTAATCTATGGGATTTCTGGTGGGATCTTAGCGAACAAGTTCAAGGTTTCGAAAACCATAGACCATCTGGAAACGTTTATATTTGGAAACTATATACAGTGTTTGGAAACCAAATTCTTCCTTCGGAAACATCTAAGTTATATGGAAACCAAGACCCTAATCCGGAAACTCATTAGTTCTCAAAAACTATCTTGGATCTCAGAAACAAATTGGTACTCGGAAACACGGATCAAGGTCGGAAACTATAAGGGAACTCGGAAACCCATACACCATACGGAAACCATAGTTCCACTTGGAATTTCCCATTAGCGTTCGGAAACCAAAATCACTCGGAAACACCATATTAGTCCGAAAACAAAAGTCACATTCGGAAACCTCAACCTAATCAGAAACAAAGCTTTAAACCGGAAACCCACTATAACTCGAAAACCTTGTTAGTTCTCGGACACAAGATTTAGTTCTCGAAAACATCATTCGGGTTTTGATTTGATTTGGACGGGGACGGTTGTTTGGACTTAATTAATTGACTAATTAACTGAATCTAAAAACTATTAAACAATGGCACTTCTAAATAAAATGGTATAGATGGACCATGAGGTGCGTAAAGCTAATTCCTCACTCAAGATGATTAGTGTTGATAATTATTTTTAGTGGAGAGGTCGGTTGGAAGAATGGGCTCGGTTTTATCAACTGAGGATGTGGATATATATCACTGATGGATACATTCAACCTATAACGGAAGGAGAAGGTGTTAGTGGACAAAGACTGCTTAGGTTGAGAGAGATGGACGAAGAATAGAAGATGATGCACCAAGCAGAGAATAAGGCTCGTGCTACAATTACCATGTGCTTACCACAAGAAATTCTTCATACGTTCAGTAGAAACAGAACCTCTAAAGATTTGTGAGAGGCAGTTTGCAGTGTTTACGCAGAAAAACAAGAAAGAGCTACTAAAGAAACAGTTTGTAGTGTTTACGCACTTTAAAGATGAGAGCTTAGAAGAAATTATTACCAGATACTCCAATCTACCGACAGAGTTAGGAAATCACGAGATTGAATTTTCTGACAGTGAGCCGAATGAGAAGCTACTGGATGCCGTCCCTACTAAATGGGATGTTTATTCGTTGATGATCAGAAATGGAAGTGATTATGGTACCATGTCTATGGATACTATAGTAGGGAAGCTGAGGGCATATAGCTTCAACATGATGAGACGGGAATCAGGTTCTGAACAGGTACAGGATCCAGGGATATATCATGGAAAGCCTACAACAAAGACCTCATCAAGCAGCAGTAGCATGTGGCGTATCAACATTCTTCTCAGGTGAAACATCGGGTAATATTATTCTTGATTCTGACGGTGAGTGTTATTTTCTGTCAACCTTAGGTGAATCTATAAAAGTCAAAGGATATTCCATCTGGTGGAAATGGAAAGAGTACAGGTGGATCTTCAACTGGAGCAGGCAAGTCTACACTGGAGCAGGAAAGTCTATGCCGATGAGTGTAAAATCGGCCGAACTACAACTTGCAGTGCTATCTTCCTTCATTGCTTCATACGAGAACTAAATTCAAGGGAAGATCAATGTTCCAGCTTTATTTAATGAAGACTATGACCAGATTGACCCAGATGATTTAGAGGAGATGGATTTACAACTTGGCAATGCTTTCACGAAAGGCAAAGGGATATATGGAAAGGACTGGAAGGAAGCTCGTTGGGGGTAGAGTTGGGTTCGACAAAAGTAAGGTGAAGAGCTACAACTACCATACCTTTGGCCACTTCGCCAGGGAATGTGCAGGATAACAGTCGACCAACAACACCAAGACCACATGACAAAGTTCATCTGTTGCTCCACTTTCAAGTTCTAACAATTCAAGTTCCAAGGCACTCATGGTTGCCAAACCTAATGGTAGATATGACTAGATTTCAATGATAGACTTCGATCAATCTCTTGTGGCTGAAATAACTAAACAAAATGTGAAATCAAAGGCATCGGATTCTGAAAGTGAAACCGTGTCTGATACGGTTAAGTATCAAGAACCTGTGACAATAGCTGAATCAGTCAAAGCTGAAGATGTCAAAGTTGATGGAAGTGCAGCGAAGTCTGATGTAGTTGTTATTGAAAAGTCTGAAAAGGAAGTCGAGGAAATCATCAGAGAGAAGAAATCAACTGAAGAAAGTCTGGATCTGACAACAACTACTCAAGGGATGACAACTGCTGAGTTCATTGCTTTCATGACTGGACTGGACTCTGACGCCAAAAAGGTATACATCCCTTATCTCAGGTAGTTGATGCTTGTAAAAAAGTGTTTTGATTTTGTTGAAAAACTGGATTTCATAAATAAGGAACATGATAAACATGTAAGCCGGAACAAAGAACTCGTAGTGCTTTTAGAAGAGAAAAGGAGTTAAATTTCGGTAACTCACATAAGGAGTCTAGCCTTAAGAAAAAGTTAGAAAACACTCAAAAGGATCTTAAGGAAGTTAAAAGGCTCCTCTGTATTAAAACTGGTGATTGTGAATTCCAATACAAGGGGTCGAGTGGAGAAATTAAAATGCAGCTAGAAATCATAGAGAATAGAAAACTATTACTGAGCTGCATACGAAACTAGATCAATGTAGAAGCACAAAATATATGTATAATCAGATTGCGACTTCCAGAACTGAAGCAACTGAAAAGCATGAGAACTTAGGCTTAGGTACAATGATGTAGCACCTTCGTTTAACGGTAATTACTCGGCTTTACCAACTGAAAAGGAGCTATCACAAGTTGTCTATAGCCCACGGCCAGTAGACACCAAAGAAAGTAACAAAGCATCTGAAAATGCTAGTAAGAAGGTTAAGTAGGAAGTAGTTAATAAACCAAAGGACCTCAAGCCTACTATAGAGGTCAAAGTGACGCCTCAAACAAGTGATGGGTTGGGGTAAAACAAAGAAGGTAAATGATAAAATCATAAAGTTTTACATGCTTAAGGGATTTGACAAAGTTTATTTTGACTTAGATTTCCCTATTTCTCAAGTCAACCCTGATTCCATTGAATCTGTTTTTACGGAGATCGAATCTCCCAAAGTTTCAAATGATAAATCTGATGATAAAACTGATGGTTGTTCTGAGTCAGCATCTACCAAATCTGAAATTGGTGTAGGATCTAACTCGAAGGGGCCACACAAAAAACCCTTAGAGAAAAGACCGTGCTTCAAATGTCACAACAAAGGTCATGTGGCTAGCTGTTATCCCACTAAAAAGATAGGAGCACCTACAGACTCAGATCGGGAAAAGAATAAGTCGTCTATTAAATCAGACGATAAGAATAAGATGAGCAACTTGCTAAAGAAAAATTTACACACAAAATGCTCAGGGTAGTGGAATAGGGATGGACCGAGCAACACTGAAAATGATCGTTTTCAAAGAAATCAACCTAAATTTGTCCCTAGGCAGATAAATACTATGAACCCTGACACATCTGGTGCTCCAACTATTAGACAAGCAAATGCAACTCCTGGTAAGTACCAGCCGCCACACATGCAAAATCGTCACCAATCTCCAAACGGTGATATGTTTTTTTCAAAACTCAATAATCAAAGTTTTCATAATTATAACGACTATAGGGGTAGACAATATTCGAATGGTCAACAGTTTTCAAGAAACAATAATTCCAATGGATACTCCAACCGAGGGATGTATCCTCAAAGGTTTTCTCAATCTCCAAATAGAAGAGGATTTAACCAACAGAACCATTTTGAACAACAACAATGTGTTAGTCCACAACGATTCAACACACTTAAACAGTGGGATGGATACTTAAAGGAATTTACGTTTGTAGAAAATGGTTTACCCAAGACTGTGATAGCTTGGGTTCCCTTAACTAATTCCCTTTATTTGTGAGTGCAGGAGCTGCTAATGAGGATTATTAACTGGTAGTATGATGATAGTGTCTACTCTAGGCACATGACATGGGAATTAAAGTTGTTGATAGAATTTATGAAATATGATGGCTGCTATGTTAACTTTGCAGGAGCCAATGGTGGTTGTATAACCGGAAAAGGAAAGGTGAGCAATGGCAAGATAACTTTGGACGGTGTGAATTATGTGGAGAAGTTGAAGCACAACTTGATGAGTGTTTCTCAAATCTGTGACAAAGGACATTCTATGCATTTTACAAAGTCCAAAGCATTAGTGTTGAATTCTGGAGTAAAGATTCCTGAAGAATGGATAATTAGGAGGGCTCCAAAAAGAAACGATACGTACATCGTGGACATGAGTGTCCAAGATGATGCAAAAGAAGAGCCAACATGTTTATTATCTAAAGCATTAGAGTCTAAGTCGATGATCTGGCACAGGAGAATGGCACACTTGCATTTCATGAAGATGAACTACATCACAAAGCATGACCTGGTGCAGGGTGTTCCATTGAAAAGCTTTGGCATGGAGGATAAGTATCTGTTGTGTAAAAAGGGCAAGTAGCACAAGAAGCCTCATAAACCAAAGACTAAGAATTCCCTTAACTCTCCTATTGATCTATTGCATATGGATTTATTCGGTCCAGTAAATGTTAGCAGTTCAGTTGAAAAATATTACTGTCTTGTGATCACAGATGATTATTCACATTTTTCATGGATGTTTTTCCTAGGTTCGAAGGATGAACCAGGGGAGACTTTGATGAACTTCTTCAACAAAGCGGAAAACATCTTTGGAACATCAATAAAGCGAATCAGAAGTGACATGGTATATAGTTCAAGAATAGTAGCTTTTCGATTTTCTGCATAAGAAAAGGGATTGAGCATCAATTCAGTGCTGCTTATGACCCACAACAAAATGAAGTTGCTGAAAGGAAGAACATGACACTGATTGAAGCAGCTACTTGTCATACTTTCGGCATACGCTATGAATACACGATGTTATGTTTTGAATAATGTGTTGACCGTCAAGAAGCACAATAAAACGTGCTATGAACTCTTGAAGGGCAACAGGCCTAATCTTCATGGTTTTGAACCATTTAGGATGTCGTGCACTATTTTGAAAAATAAAAACCAACCAAAATTCGGTGAAGTGGCTGCTGAAGGATTTTTCCTTGGTTATGTGCCTAGTGCACCAAACAAAAGGGTTTTTACTAAAACAATGGGTCGCATAGAAGTCGTTTTTAATGTTCACATAACAAGTTATACACCATAAGATACTGCATAGGCTACTAATCCCGGCTGGCTCTTTGGCTATGATTCTTTCTTTAAATCATTTAATGTTTTAAACACCTTTAATGCAGATCCTAATGAGACAGATGAAGAATTGATAATTGGAATGCTAGATGAGGATGATAAGGTCTCACCAAGATTGATCATTCCAATCTCTTCAGATAAAAACAAGAAAGATGTTGAATCAAGAACCTCCGGTTCTAAGGAAAATCTCCTATTGTCAATGAAACTGAAGAGGAAGAGTTTGTTAATCCATTTGGGACTGTAGACACTTCGGGGGAGATAGTTTCAAATTTGGAGGATGAGATATCGGTTGATGCTATTGGCCAGACTCACACAAATAAAGATCATTTAGTGGAGAACATCCTAGGATATCCTAATGCGGGTGTCAGGATAAGAAGCAATATTTCTGAGTCGACATGTCGGTATGCCAGTATTAAGGATTCGGGCATCACCAACAAATGCCTAAATTTCTTCATTTCATAAGTTAAACCGAAGAATCCTCAAATAGCTCTTCGTGATAGTGTGTGGGTGGAAGATATTCAAAAAGAACTGGCACAATTCAGGAAGCTCAAAGTTTGGGAGATAGTCGATTTACCCAAGGGTGCTTAAGAAATCGATACCAAATGGGTGTTCAAAAATAAAACTGATGATAATGGAGTAGTAGTGAGAAACAAGGCTCACTTGGTACTCAAAGGGTTCAACCAGTAAGAAGGGATTAATTTTAATGAAGTGTTAGCACCCATGGCAAGGCTCGAAGAAATTCGACTTTTTCTAGCCTTCGCTTCAGACTAAGTATGTACATGACATTTTGTCTCGTTTCAAAATGAATGACTGTTCTACTTATGCCACTTCTCTACAGTCAATCATGGACTTCATCCAAATGCTGAAAGTGACAATAATGTCGATCTGACTAAGTATCGCGCCATAATAGGTTCGCTGATGTATCTTATAGCTTCTAGACCTGATATCATGTTTGTAGTATGTCTTTGTGCCAGGTTTCAGACTAATCCAAAGGAGTCGCATATGATCGCTGTGAAACGGAATCTTAGATACCTAAAGGGGAAACCCAAATTGGGGATTTGGTATCCAGCTGATGGCGAGATGGACCTCAATGTTTGTACGTATTCAGAATATGGAGGATGTAACCCGAATTGGAAATCTACAACATGTGGATGTCAATTTTTCAGAGGAAGACTTGTTTCCTCGCAGTGCGAAAAGCAGACTTCAGTGGCTGTTTCCATATGTGAAGCAGAATATGTTGCTGTTGGTAGCTGTTGTTCACAGGTTTTGTGGATACAACAACAGTTGCGGGATTACGGTTTGAATTTCACTCATACTCCTATACTTATTGATAATCAAGCCACCATTTCAATCACAGAAAATCCCTAAAACTTTTCCAAAACGAAACACATTGCTATAAGGAATCATTTTATAAGGGATTGTTTTGAGAAAAAAAAGATGTTTTATCTGAAAAGGCTAATACTTTGGATAACCCAACTGATTTGTTCACCAAAGCTTTTGATAGAGCTCGGTTTAAACTGTTAGTGCAGCTAAAAATACTATAGTGGCACTGGTAACTAATTAGAAATGATAGTACATTAGCTTTTGATTATGTTACACTTAATAAAATTGAGCAGAAAAATTAAAGTTAT
The DNA here is from genome assembly GCA_028751855.1 of Ambrosia trifida. Taxonomy (NCBI): domain Eukaryota; kingdom Viridiplantae; phylum Streptophyta; class Magnoliopsida; order Asterales; family Asteraceae; genus Ambrosia; species Ambrosia trifida. Next base: position 44,323,911 of record CM054125.1, read on the forward strand.
GTGTGTGACTGCATCTTCATTATATGATGTACTGATAGGCAATTGACACACGAATCCGGGTTATCTGTACTATATTGTAATGCATATAGGATGGATAAGATAGTCATTTTACTTAATTTTCAAAATTTACAAACCTCTAAAGCTATTATACAAGCACTTGAAGCTCACCAAATGTTGAAACTTGGAAGCACATAAAAATCATCTATATCCTCTGCCCTCTTCAAAACAAGGATGGCCGAAAAAACAAAACCCTAATCAAATTTCAAATTTCAAACCCGCCTCTTCTTTTCTTTCCCTCTCTCTCCTATCATCTCGATCTGCTTTCTCTCTCTCTCTCTCTCTCTCTCTCTCTCTCTCTCTCTCTCTCTCTCTCTCTCTCTCTCTCTCTCTTAACACGATTTACCCTTAAATCAAAGAAAAAGTACAAAATCAATCTGTTTGCTGATGCCACTTCAAGCTTGAACCATGGTGAGAAGGCAATTCAGTTCAGACAATCTTTGGGTTCGATTCAAAGGTACGATTCTCACTTTCACTGTCTATTTTCTCAATATATTATCCTCTCTGCTGTCATTTCCACTGTTGTACTTGAATCGTTGCTAATATGTATATTTTGAATCTGCGAGGCAATTTTCTTCTTATGGATGCTGTTTATCTTTGCAAGGTAACGATGTCTTAGATAAATGATTAAATGTTTTGTTGTTGCTTGTATTTAAGGTTTTTTAACTTAGGCAACAAATCTTTTCACGAATGAATTTGTGTTTAGTTTCTGTGTGTAAGAAGACCAAAATACCCTTTACGACAAGATACCATCGCGGGATGTTGATCTTGTGTAGGTACTTGGATCAGCTAGGAATGTCATTTTTTATGACACAAAAACATGGTATGTAATGTTTTACTCTTTCAATAATTGTTTTTTGATCAATTGAGGTTGTAAATGGGATTAGAATGTGTGATTCAATATGTTGGTAACATTTTTTTTTCCAAAGTTCCTAAAATTTTTCTTGGTGTGTAGGATGAACAAGACATTTTGAAGTTCATATGGTGGGTTAATGGTTACTTCCAAGTGGCTCGGTGCTTTTGGGGAGCCTAATTGGGCGGCTTGTATTATCTAGGTGATCCATGATATGGAAGTTTGCTTTTTTCTATATTTTTATTTGTCGATAATATACAGGACCCATATAACTAAAAAATAGAGGAAACAAGACCATAATAATTAAGTGTTGTGATTAATATCTTCTCATAGGACAAGACTATTTAATTTAAAGTTTAAACTAACACAAAATTTGGTTTTGGGAGTTGCAGAAATTTTTGACATTATTTTCAACTTATTCTGATAAATGTTTGCATCTGCTCACCTGAATAATTGCAAATTGATGGTTGAATATGTTGTTAATGAGTCGCATGCTACATGTTCGATAAATTGCCTCAGAGGAAAAGTTTTTTTTAATCACAACGCTTTAGTCATTACGTTTGGTTGCATTAGGTTTATATACCATGATTAAAGTTGTAAAAGAATAGCAGCTTGAAATGTTTACTCTGTGGTAAAAGCAGCATGAATTAAGTGTAAGCTTGCTGTCATTATGAGAATTATGTGCTGATTGAGCTTTTAATATGTTCATGATTCAGCAAATGCATCTCAAGCTAATTTACACAATTACACTTTTATTTCTTAGCTGATTTTTTTTTCTGTTTTACAAGGGTTAATTTTCAAGATGTAGAGATGTCCATGTTAGGTACGTATACGTAAGCATACCATGTATTTCAACCTTGCTGAGTGGGCTACTTATTGGGAAGGTAATGCAAAGCCATTGATATCGAAGGTAATCTCACTTTCACTGTGTGCAATGGGTCATTTTAGAGGTGGCAAGATGGGCAGGTCAGTTAACGGGTCAAAACAAGTTCAAGTCATAACATTTCATTTTTGCTACGTGTAAATAAATAGGCGACATTTGATATAGTAAATCTTTTTTATCAGTATTGAAATAAGGTGTCCTCTTTGTCATTATAATACTAAATCAGTGTTCTTAAGTTTTATTATATTCTATACACACTGTTCTTTGTTTATATGTTCTTGAATTGCAATTTGGTGAATTTGTCTATCAAAATTCATTATTTTGGGTAGTTTTAATGTGTAGCCTTGTGGTGAAGTCCGATAATGTTGTTTTGGGAGTTTGATGCTACACGAGTGTCTTCTAATTAAAGAATATAAAATTTCAATGTTCAATACTGTTGATACTGATTTAAGGTTATGGCTGGTCATGTGAATCAATTTAGTATGAGAAAACATGGGCTTCATGATACTTGAATTAATATGATTCTATGGTCTTAGGACAAAAGATCATATCATTTCAAAGCTTTTCTATTAGTATGATCCATGAAGACAGCTTTGAAGCGAGGTGCGTCTAGTATTTATTCCATAATGAACACCTATGAATCTTAGATCTTAACTGAAGCGACCACTGACTGTCAAGGGCTGGGTCACCCTCTCGAACTAATCTTTGACTGAGTGTGCAGGGTGTTCCAAGAGGAACTATCAGCAGTCCTTGGATTGTTGGCAGTGGAGAATACTAACAAAAAATAGGTGACATATCGCTCCGGTTAATTGGTTAGAAATCTTTGAAGGATATATGACCTTTGCTGATAAAAGGATAAGGTGTGATAGCAAGAAAGAAGAAGAAAAGAAGGGAAGAAATATAAGAAAAGAAAGATAGAAAAATGTCTGATGATATTTGTCTCATGACCTAGTGTTTCGAGTTTGAATAACCGGTGTCACTAGTGCAATAAAAGTGGATCGTGTGGTTGCTGTGAACAGTTCTTTCATTATCTAAAGGGTTTCCGACCAAAGCTCAATGGTACCCTAATGACGATAAGATAGATCTTGTTACCTTTAGTGATTATGTCTATGGTGTTTGCAAAATCAACATGAAACAACAGGTGGATGTCAATTTCTTGGGATAAGATGTTTATTGCCATCTCAACTTGCAAAGCTAATTATATAGCTGCATTGAGCTGCTGCTTCCAAGTTCCTTAAATATTACAACAAATGAGTAACTACGATTTGTAATTTTGTAACACCCCCATTTTTGTTGAAAATGAGACTGTCATAGTGATCACTAAAGAGTCGATGATCACTATAGTCCACACTGGTTACCAATGCGAAGTTTTTACCAAATTTGACAAACTTTTAGTGGTAAAAGGCATGTTGAAAAATCTGATTAAACCTCATCAACAAATTAGTTTTTTTTTCTTGTGAATATTGTTGGGTCTGCTGACCTGGAGAAGAACAGATGATTGGAAAGCCAAAATATGCTATCTATTTGATCCTTAAATAAACAGTCCTTACAACTTGCTTCTCCCAAAAGACTGCTGACCCTAACTACTGTTCTATCCAAACAACTGCTCAACAACTGCTGATACAAAGAACTGCTAAGGAAACAACTGATGAAGAACAACTGCTGACCAAAGGTCTGATGAAGAGCAACAGCTGATACAAGTACTGAAGACTAAAGCACTGCTGGAACCAACAACACTTAGGCTCCAGCAGTGGATACAAGACCATCAGAGTTTATCTTTAACAGCTGTTTACTATCAGTGCTTTCAATGTAACAGTAGTTTGTATAGCAGATGTTTAAGTTTGTTATTCTGTTAGAGGTCACTGTCTTAGGTGACGTCAGCCTAGGTCATCAGTGGTTTGAGTCAGTCTATAAATAGAACAGTGCATGTACTGTTCTATTGCATCACACACAAAACATTCTCTCTGACAAACAACTGTGTGATCAGGCTGAGGGGGAGTAACTTGTACGATTGTAATCTTTGAATTAATGAAAGCATTCGATCGAAAAACATTTACTCTCTTGTTTTGATTTACAGTTTATTATTCCGCTGCACTTTCATTCTATTTTCATTCCATTATTATCATCATTTAGTTAAACAATCAAAACAAACAAACTCAGATCCTAACAATTGGTATCAGAGCTTGGTCAATTAAATTCGATCTAACAAATCAATTTAATAATCAGCTCACAATTATTGATATCGTTTGTCAGTTTGATTGAAAACAGAGTAATAGTTTAATTTCGATTCAACCGTTGTTAAACAGACTTTGTTTTTTGAAAAATCAGAGAATGGCTTCTATCAATCACGATCCACATAACACTGGCACGAACAACAAGCCACCGATGCTTGTCAGATCTGAATACAATATCTGGCAACGTCGGATGAGCCATGTTCTAGCTCAACAAAACACTGGGTGTTGGAAGTCGGTTATCTTCGGACCACATGTTCCGACTGTGCCGAGTACTGAAGATCCCAAAGTGTTTGAGCCAAAGAAACTTGAAAACTACTCCGACCAGGATTTTCAGAAAATTGAGCTAGATGCTAAGGCCTTCAGTATTGTCGCCATGGCTCTACCCAATGATATATATGCTGGGTTGTTACACTGTAACAGTGCAAAGGAGTTGTGGGATGCACTGAAAGAGCAGTTTGGTGGGACAGAGGAGGTTATTGAAAACAACCGTGAAATACTTAACCAACAATATGAAACATTCAGTCATGTCAAAGGAGAGTCATTAACTCAACAGTTTGAGAGATTTAACTGCTTAATTAGTGAACTAAAATTGGTTGGTCTTACTTACCCTCATTCAACTTTGAACCATAGGTTTCTAAGATCATTACCAGACAAATGGGACACTATTGCTATTGTTATGAGAAACTCAATAGGATTTAAAGACCTATCACTGACCCAGCTTCATGGTAAGCTCTTGACCTATGAGAGAGAGCTTAACCAGAAAAAGAAGCTCCAGGACTCTGGAAAAGTGTCTGATGACTATGTGTTTGGGAATACAGCACTTTTGGGTCATGATGAGGTGCCTGGAAACACAAAGGATCAGAGTTATGATCATTTCATTGACATAACTTCAGGTTTTAACTCAGGTTTTAACTCTGATTCTTATTCACCAAACTATGCTTTCACAGCAAGTGGTGGTGATATACAGGCATCTGACAACATATCCTTTGAGTATGATGACCTGAAATACTTTGACCCTGATGATTTGGAAGAAATGGACATTATGCACCAATTGGCCCTTCTCAGTGTAAGAACTAATAATTTTTACAAGAAAACAGGGAGAAGGTTTCCAGGGTTGACTGGCAGATCTAAGGTGGGGTTGGATAAATCAAAGATCAAGTGTTATAAATGTCATAGGTTTGGTCATTTTGCTAGGGAATGTAGGGGTCAACATGGTACACCTATGATAACCTATCCAAATCAAAGACCACAGACCAACACTTATCAGAATTCCTATAATACCCCTGGACCAAATGTGCAAAACACTGCTCATTTTGCACAGTCCTCAAACACTGTTCCTGTCCAGTATGTCCAAACCACTGTTCCTCAGATCCATTATGTGCAAACACCTGTTGCTCAACCACCTGTACAAACGACTGCTGCTCCATCCTCTGCTCCTGCAGAGACCAGTCAACAGAGCTTCTTTACACAAGGCTTTGTTGATTGGAGCAGTCTACCTGATGAGCTAACAGATGAGAATTTTGCACTAGTTGCCAAAGCTGAAAATGAACCAGAAAACTTTTGTTTCATGGCTATGGTTGATGAGATTGAATCTGAGGAAGTGGTAACTGAATCTGATGTTGTGACTGATGATATTGTTAGTGAAGTTGTTGCAGGTGAAAAACCTGAAGAAGAGGTTGTGAATCTCTCAGATCCCTGGGGTGCATCTGATGAATGTGAGTGCAAGTGTGATTGTGCATTGATGGCTGCTGCTAAGGTATCTCCTCAAATTCTTAAAGAATTGTGTTCTTACAAATGTGTAATAGCATTTGCTAACATCAAAGAGGTGAATGAAAACCTTAGAAAGAAAATTTTGGATGATGAAGTTAAATTTGAAAAACTCACAAAAGATTTGAAAACAAGTTTAACTGCAAAAGAATCTGAAATTAGCAGTCTAAAACATGAAGCAACTATTACCAAAGACCAGCTCCAAACTATGATAACAAAATATCAAAGTTGTAAAAGTGAGCTTGAGTCCACCCAAGTTGAATGTAAAAAATGGGTGGAATCATGTAGAGGTTTTGAGATGCTACTCAACAAACAAACCAAAAGTCATGTGAAGTTTGGCTTTGGTTTTGCAACCACTGCTCCAGCTTTTGAAAACACTGACACAAAGAGTCAAAAGTCTGTTGAGATAGTACCAACAAACCTGCAGGGTCAAGAGATTAAAATCACTGAACCAAATGGTAAGAAAATCGTTCTTGAAAAACCAGAAGGTTCCTCATCTTTTGCTGAACTTGAAAAGTATGAATTTAAACCTACTTGGTCTGATGAGTGTGATACTCTTGAGAATTATAAACCTGTTGATTTTAAAACTCCTGAGGGAAAAACAGCTCCTCAGGCAAGGGTCATTCCCTTGGCAAAAGTCATTCCCCTGAAAGATTCTCCAGCAGATGCTCAAACATCTGCTGAAAAGAAGTCTGAAAAGGGGAAGAAGAAAGAAAAGACTGTTAACTTGTTTTGTGATTTCTGTGAAAAGAAGAATCATGTCACTAAAAACTGTTTTCTTCTAAAAGCATATGACATCAACAAAGGAACAAGTGAATGTGATTCAAAAGCCACATGCTCAATATGTGGGAAAAAGAATCATAAGACTAAAGAGTGCTTGTATCTCAAAAACTTTGATGTAAAAATACAAGAATACAAAGCAAAAACTCTTGCAAATCCTGTGGTTAGTACCCCAAAAGGAAAGCCCAAACAGACCTTCACACCTGCCCAAACATCTGTTACAAAAAGGCTTGAAACATCTGCTTCTAGAGATGTCCAAGTAACAGATGCTCCACCCACAAGCAAATACCCAAGAGGTTATGGTCAACCTCCATGTCACAGTCTGCCACATGTTTATGAGGAGCCAAAAAGACCCTCTAAACCAAGAGTGAACAGAAATCCATATGGGTATTATCATCTGTCAGGAAGTGATCAAACAACTGCTGCCCCAAGTGCTGACATACAAGCACTGGCAAATGGTCAGCAGCAGTTGTTGACCTTAATTCAAAAATTGGTCCAAACCACTGATCACCTTCCAAAACTTGAGTCTGAAAGGTCTGAGGATCCATCCAAAGCCAATTTGGCTTTGGACACTCACCAAAACTAATCATTTACTGATGTGCAGGGAGCTTCTGCTTGTTTAGATAGTCTTTGGTATTTAGATAGTGGAGGTTCCAGGCACATGACAGGATGTAGAGCCCTACTTCTGGACTTCTTGGCTCATGGAGGGGGTGATATATCCTTTGGTAATGATTCTAAAGGTAAGGTGTTGGGTTCAGGGACTGTACAGGCAGGAAAACTCAAGTTTGAAAATGTCAATCTTATTGATAATCTCAAGTTTAATCTTCTGAGTGTTTCACAAATGAGTGACAAAGGTTATGGCTCATTTTTCACAAAGAAAACTTGTAAAATTATTGGGCCAGAAGTGGTGAAAAAGATTGATACCATTATTGCTGAGAGCAAAGCACAGCTTGTTGCTCATAGAAGTGGCAATGTGTATGTTGTTGATATGTTAAAGGACAATCCTATGGCAAATGTCTGTCTGTTTTCTGCTGCCTCCACTAAGGAGACAGAATTGTGGCATAGGAGACTGGGTCATACCAACCTTAATACTATCAACACACTCTCAAAACAAAGCCTTGTCAGAGGTCTACCATCAAAAGAATTTAAATGTGATGAGCATTGTGTTTCTTGTTTAAAAGGGAAACAACATAAAAGCTCTTACAAATCCATTGATGAGTCCAAAACTAGTCAGTGCTTACAACTGTTGCATATGGACTTGTTTGGCCCTGTTAAAATCATGAGTCTAAGAAGAAAAAGATTTTGTCTTGTCATAGTTGATGATTTTTCTAGGTTTACATGGACTTACTTTTTACACTCTAAAGATGACACTGCAGGTATATTGAAGGACTTTGTCACCAAGGTTGAAAAGCAGTATGACTTGCCAGTAAAAGTCTTCAGGAGTGACAATGGAACAGAGTTTAAAAATAAGGAGTTAGATGACTTCTGTGTGTCAAAAGGGATTGTGAGGCAGTTCAGCATCCCAAGAACACCAGAACAAAATGGGGTAGTTGAGAGGAAAAATAGAACTCTTATAGAAGCTGCAAGAACCATGCTAGCAGATTCTGGTTTGCCACTGTCCTTTTGGGCAGAAGCTGTAAACACTGCTTGCTATGTTCAAAACAGAGTTTTGATCAACCCCAGACATCAAAAAACTGCTTATGAAATTTTGTTCAAAATCAAACCATTAATCTCATTCTTCAAAATCTTTGGCTGCCCATGTTTCATTTTAAATCTTAAAGATTCCATTTCAAAATTTGCAGCCAAAGTAGACTGTGGTTATTTTCTGGGATATTCTTCTACTGCTAAGGCCTACAAAGTGTTTAACACAAGGACTAAGACAATAGAAGAAACCTTGAATGTTAAGTTCAATGAACTTTCATCTCTGAAAATCCCTGCAAACCCTGCTGAATTATTTGATTTAGATAAATTCAAATTTGAAGATATCACTGTTAAAACTAACAATGCAGGTATTCCACAGTCTCCACAGCAAGATTACAGAACAGATATTGTGATTCCCAGTCACTACAAAGTCTATTCTGCATCAGAGGAAGCAGCTGTTCAAAACAATTGTCAAAACTCTGCCACAGCTGTGTCAACCACTGTTGGCCAGTCCTATCCTCAAACCTCTGCTTCACCCCTCACTACCACTGACCTATCATCTGTTGACAAAAGTCAATCATCTGTTGACAAAAGTCAGTCAAGTTTCACACCACTTGGACCCATTCCTCCACTACCATTTCAAACATCTGTTGGCACTACAGAAGTACCAACAGATGTTACACCAACAGAGTCACCAAACCTCTGTCCATCACCTCAAAATGCCATTGTTCCATATCAAGGAGATCTTATTTACTTAAGAGCTCATCCACCAGACCAGATCATTGGCAACATCAGAGAGGGTGTGCTCACAAGAAGCCAATCCTCAAATATCTGTCTTTTTGCAGGTTTCCTATCCCTCACACAACCTGTCAAGTACCAAGAGGCACTGAAAGACAACAGTTGGGTAGAAGCCATGCAAGAAGAACTCCTTCAGTTCAAAAGACAACAAGTATGGGAGCTTGTACCACTTCCTAAGGATGTTTGTCCTATAGGAACAAAGTGGGTCTTCAAAAACAAGACTGATGAAAGGGGTATTGTTGTCAAGAATAAAGCCAGGCTTGTGGTTCAAGGCTTCAGACAAGAAGAAGGAATAGATTATGATGAGACCTTTGCTCCTGTAGCTAGACTAGAGGCCATCAGACTCTTTCTAGCCTTTGCTGTCAACCACAATATAAAGGTGTATCAGATGGACATCAAATGTGCTTTCCTTTATGGCAAAATTCAGGAGGAGGTCTATGTATGTCAGCCACCTGGTTTTGAAGACACATTCCATCCTGACTATGTCTACAAGCTCAACAAAGCTTTGTATGGACTCAAACAAGCACCAAGGGCCTGGTATGAAACTCTTTCCACATTTCTCTTATCCATTGGCTTCACAAGAGGTAAAATTGACAAAACTTTATTTCTTAAATGGAAAGGGAAACACTTAATGATTGTTCAAATATATGTGGATGACATCATCTTTGGATCCACATGTAAACAAATGTGTGAAGAGTTCAGAAAACTCATGACAGCAGAGTTTGAGATGAGTGCCATGGGTGAGCTTCAGTGTTTCCTTGGTCTTCAAGTGAAACAACTGCAAAATGGCACATTCATTCACCAAAACAAATATGTAAAGAATTTATTAACCAGATTTGAGATGAATGATTGTAAGCCATGTAGCACACCCATGAGTACAGTCAAGCTGCTCACTATTGATGACAAGGATGAACTGGTTGATCAAACACATTATAGATTTATGATTGGGTCTTTATTGTACCTAACTGCATCTAGGCCAGACATTATGTTTGCTACCTGTGTCTGTGCCACAAGAAAATCCACTTCAGGAGGGTGCCAATTTCTAGGGAATGCCTTAGTTTCATGGCAAAGCAAAAAGCAGGCAGCTGTTTCAACTTCAACAGCTGAAGCTGAATACATTGCTTCTGCAAGCTGTACAGCCCAACTGATGTGGCTTCAAAATCAATTACTGGATTTTGGGATAACTGCACTTAGGACTCCACTCATGTTGGACAGCCAAGCTGCTGAAAATATCATCAAGAATCCAGTCTCTCATTCCACTACCAAGCACATTGACATAAGACATCATTTTGTCAGGGACAGCTATGAAAAAGGTTTGATTTCTTTACACCATGTTCCAACAGAGGATCAGTTGGCAGATGTATTAACAAAAGCTTTAGACACATCTACCTTTACAAATCTGATTTCCAGAATTGGCATGTTAAACATGGATTAACCAAATAAATTTTTAAAATAAAATTGTTCAGAAATTAAATATTTTCTTAAAATAGCTGTTTGGTTGAAAAATCTGTTTATAACATCTGATCAGATAAAACAACCACTGTTTCATTCATTTCCACTGTTGGTTGAAAAGTCTGTTTCCAAACCTCTGATCAGATAAAACAACTGTTAGTTGAAAAATCTGTTTCAGAACATCTGTTCAGATAAAACAACTGTCCACATATATATATATATATATATACTATATTAAAAAAAAAAAAAAAAAAAAAAAAAAAAAAAAAACCCCAACGGTTGGATCCATCAGCTGTTTGTATCAGTTGTTTACCAAAACAGCTGTTCTCCACCAGATGTTACATCCATCAGATGATTGCCACGTCTGCTCATATAAGCAGATGTTTGGCCACATCAGCGGTTTCATTGAGCCTATAAAAACCCTGTTTTACCACAACAGATGTTACACTGTCTCATTGTATTCAAAATACTGTAAACCGCCTTCTTCACTCTCAAACCCTTCATCAATCTTCAGTCATTTTCACCTTCGAAATCCATTACAATGGATCTTCAAGCCAAAGCTACACACAATTGTCTCCCCTATCTGATTAAAACAGATGACAACACTCCATTTCATTCCACCATCGACATTTTCCTTAATTCCAAATACTTACCCATCCTAACCGCCAACGCCCCCATTTATCTGGATACACTCCAAGAATTTTGGTTGAATGCTGAGTTTCTATTACAAGACAAAAAGCCTACATCCATTATTTCCAAAATTGGAGAAACCAGCATCGTCATTACCCCTGATATCATATCCACAACCTTCACACTGAATGACCTGGCAGGTAAGGATTCCTTCACTAAAACAGAGCTTCACACTGAGTTCCAAGAAAGAGGGTATGATGGTCAGATGACTGGATCAACTCTTTTCAAAAAGTTTTTCCCTCCAGTCATGAAATTTTTCTTCCATACTCTTCTTCTTTGTGTCTCTGCTAAGTCCACATCCTTTAATGAAATTCCATTAAGGATGCAATATCTGGGATATGCTATGTTGTCAAACTCTGACTTCAATCTTTCCCAGGGATTGTTCATGGACTTGGTATCAAATGTGAAAGCAGTCAAGTCTGGGTCAAACAATGCTTTTCTTATTTACCCACGAATTCTTAGTGTAATTTTACAAAAATTATTACCTGAAAAAGTTTTCAAAAAGGGTGCTGCTATGCAAATGAAAAGCTTAACTGATGAAACTTTCACAAGAATGCTGGGTGGAAGCACCCAAGAAAAAGTGTCAAAAGTGTCAAAAGTTTCTAAAACACAAACAAAGAGGACAAAGGCAACAACTGTTGTCAAAACCTCTGTTGTTGAGCCCACTGCTCCTGGTGATCATGGCACTACATCCAGTGCTGTGAAACCCACACCAGCCACTTCCAAAAAGAAACATTCATCCACAAAAAGCACCACTCAACCACAAATGAGGCTTCTGGATGTTGAGGTACCAGAAGAAACCTCTGTTGCACAACAAAAGCAACCTGAAACCACTGTTGTTACTTCCTCACAACAGTTGGACATACCTCCACCTGACCAACCTCCTCATGAATCCTCTCAAAAGGATCATGTTGTAAGCCAAGGGGACACACATCCTGATGCATATGAGTCACTTGACCATATGTTCACAAGCCCCTCTCCCAGGGCTAATTCTCTTCTTACTCCACCACTCACACCATCACATGTCCCACAAACAATGCAACCTCTGTTTGAAGCAATTGAAAAATCTCAGGAAGATCCCAGTTCCTCTCTTCCACCTGTCACTGAGAGTATACTCCAACAAGTGACTGAGCCTGAGAATATTCAATCTGCTATCCCCCAAACAGATGAGGAGGTTACACCACCTGGGTTTAATGAAACTCTAGGTGAGTTTTCAAGTGGAGCAGCCACTACTGATGTAGAGACCACTGTCTCACATCAGGACAGTGATTTCATAGCTAAGACTCCCTTGAAGGCAACAACTGTTGAAGCCACTATAGTGTCTCCAAAAACAGTTGGAAGTCCCCAGTACCAAGACAAAGGGGCATCTGATTCACCTATTAGGCCTGAATCAGATAAAACTACCACTGGTAGGGACTCAGATGATCCTATTAATTTAGGAGATGAGTCAAAATACCAAGAATTGACGGCCAGAGTTTCTGTTATTGAAACATCTGTTGCTGACATCAAATCTGATGTCAAGCTTCTCCTAAGCTCAATTGCAGATCTCTCCAAGAGTCAACCATCCACCACAGATATAGCCAATGAGTTATGGAAATCAGTTTCCCCCATCATCATAGCTCACAGAAAATTGGCTGATCAGACACATGAAACCTACATGGCTGAGATCAGAAATATGGTTGATGCAAGGTACAAAGATACCCGTGCTGACATCAAAGCCATCAAGGACCATCTGCTGAAGACTACTGGCTCTGCCCCTACCACCATCCTCAGGGATGAAACTGATGATGCTTTCACGGCTGATGATGCCAAAAAGGGGGAGAGTGGCAGAGATAGGCTACCAAAATTAGATCCTTTTGGTTGCCCACCTTCTCAAAAAGGTCAAGCCAAGTCTGCCAAGAAACCAGAGTCTACCAAATCAGCTCCACAACAACAACATCAAGCACCACCACCACAAACCACTGAAAAGAATAAGGCAGTAGATGACTCTGCAAACATAGAAGCTGAAAAGGCTGCTCAGTCCAAACAACAAAGGGCTGACACCTTGGAAGTAAAAGCAGAGTCATTGATTGAACTCAAGAAGAAACAACAAAGGGAAACTGAAGATGTGGGATCCTCTAAAAGGATGAAAAGACCTGCCAAGCATGTTAGAAAACCACCATCTAAGTTACAAACCTCTGTTGATAAAACCACTGCTGCTGAAACCACTGCCACCCAAAACACTGAAACCACTGCCACCCAAACCACTGAAACCACTATACCCAAACCAACACACACTCCTGAACAAACAACCACCAAACCTACATCACCAACCAAAACCCCAACATCTGCTGGTTCTTCTAAAAGGCCAACAGATGTTAATCCAACCACTGCTACCAAATCACCTTCACCAAAAATCATGTACACAAGGAAGAGAAAATCAACCTTTGTTGTGCATGATGAAAACATACACACATCACCAACCACTATTTCAACTGCCCAATCCACTCCTCCCATCACAGCCATTCCACTCACATCATTCTCACCACATACATCCAAATTCAAAACCCATAGACCACCACCAACCATTACACCATTGGTTGTTCAGTATCCCCTTGAACTTGATCTACTCAAGGGGGAATTACAATCCTTCTACAATACTGAACAGCCATCTGAAAGATCCTTCCCATCTCTCCCAAATTTCCCTGTTCCCCTCAACATTGATACCTATCTAAAATACAAGGGTGAACAGGTGGATGCCATCATCAGGGAGAAATGCAAAGGGAAGGATGACAGGACTGCTCAGGGCATCCATTCAGCAGAGCTTAGCAAACTCAGAAGGATTGAAGACTTTGCTAAGACCCTGAGCAATTCCATGTCCACCATGCCTCTCAGTGTAGATTTGGAGAAGGAGGTAAGGGAATCCCTTCTTGAACAGATAATGGCAACCAAGCCTTACAAAGCAAACAAAAAGCAGTTCAATGGCTGGACTACTCATGCTTTGAGGGAAGAACTGATCAGAATTGAAGAAATGGCCAAAAATCCCAAAGCTAAAGTCTCCATTCCCAATTTTGGCAAAGGCAGAGACCCAGTCAGAGCCTTGAAGTTCAAAAGAATGAGGCAGGAGATTGTAGCTGCCAATTATGGGGAGATGAGGTCTGTTTCCAGATGGTCAGAGCTTAGATTGGTTGAAACCTATAAAAGTCTGGAAGAGAATAGAAAGAAGGATCCCAGCCTTCCAAGAAAACCAGTCTACAATGATGAGCCAATGATGAAGAGACCCCAACAGACTTTTAATCTAGACAGCTTACTTGAAACCTCTGATCTCACAGCTGCTGCAAGTAGACAGTTCAAAAAGCAGAAGGAGATGTCAGAGGAAGACCAAAGAAAGTTTGCTGACACATTTATAAAGGAAGGGCTCTTCAATCAAATCCATTATTTCTCTGATCCCACAACAGAGAAACTCAGAGAACTCATAGGAAGACCACCTTCACCCAACTCATCAAGAATAAAGGTTCATCTCAGCAAATCCACTGACTCAAAAATTCTAAAGTGGAAGGTCAACAAAGACAACCACGAATTGACACTGCTCAGGTCAGATGGAAAGGTTCAGAAGATCAGTATGGATGATGCTTACAGCCTTTGTGCAGAAGATCACCAAGCACTGCTAAATCTGGATCTGGAAAGAGATGAAGAAGACCTATTTGCTTTGAACTTTGAATTACAATTCAAAGGTCAAATCAGAGAAAGTCTGATGAGAAATAAAGATCAATGAATAAAGCTGAGTTTTGGCATCATCTGTTCTAGGGGGAGATTGTTGGGTCTGCTGACCTGGAGAAGAACAGATGATTGGAAAGCCAAAATATGCTATCTATTTGATCCTTAAATAAACAGTCCTTACAACTTGCTTCTCCCAAAAGACTGCTGACCCTAACTACTGTTCTATCCAAACAACTGCTCAACAACTGCTGATACAAAGAACTGCTAAGGAAACAACTGATGAAGAACAACTGCTGACCAAAGGTCTGATGAAGAGCAACAGCTGATACAAGTACTGAAGACTAAAGCACTGCTGGAACCAACAGCACTTAGGCTCCAGCAGTGGATACAAGACCATCAGAGTTTATCTTTAACAGCTGTTTACTATCAGTGCTTTCAATGTTACAGTAGTTTGTATAGCAGATGTTTAAGTTTGTTATTCTGTTAGAGGTCACTGTCTTAGGTGACGTCAGCCTAGGTCATCAGTGGTTTGAGTCAGTCTATAAATAGAACAGTGCATGTACTGTTCTATTGCATCACACACAAAACATTCTCTCTGACAAACAACTGTGTGATCAGGCTGAGGGGGAGTAACTTGTACGATTGTAATCTTTGAATTAATGAAAGCATTCGATCGAAAAACATTTACTCTCTTGTTTTGATTTACAGTTTATTATTCCGCTGCACTTTCATTCTATTTTCATTCCATTATTATCATCATTTAGTTAAACAATCAAAACAAACAAACTCAGATCCTAACAAATATTTTTGTTCTTTCTTTGAGAAATCCAAAAAGATTGTCTTTTTGTAACTTATCAGATTTTTAGGAGGAAAATTCCACCCAAAAAAAACAAAGAAAAGAAAAAACAATAGAAAATAGAAAATGAGTTTTCACTTTCAGAAAAGAGGGAAATGAGCTATAAAGATTTCTTATAACCTAAATTTTGAAAACGATAAACAGCCTTATAAATGATGCATCGATAGGCCCCAAAATCATCTCAATGTTGGCACGGTGATATAAACATCAACGGCTCAAAATTTTGTGGATTTCCACCTCATTGCATATGTGTTAGTACCGAAATTTCATTTGATAGGCTGCCAAAATCCGAGGTCACAGGTCTTTATATTGTTAAGCTACCCGGGGATAGACCAGTTGACTCTCATATATGAGTAAAGGCTTATGTGGCAAAAATTTGGTTCACCGAGCAAGTCACCTCTAAGTCATCGTACACTGATTGAGGCATCCGGGACTCCTAGAAATACCAAAACGATATGTAATGCCAAACCCTAATTCTGATTAAGAATTCTGCTCTAACACAACAAATCAAATGCCTAAAGTTTCGTATTGACAAATCAAAAACGGTATTTGCCCTAATTGTGGTCGGAATCGCACTGGTCTCTTTGTTGCATTGTGTATGTAGACCTGATCATTAATGAACTAATACCTTATAGAAAACGGATAACAGCAATACTCACATGTTACGAGGATGCTTTGTGCATAACTTGTACGGGAATGTGTCATGTGTGTAGGAACCACAGATCTAGAGTATAAATCGTATCTGAAGTGTCCAAAGAGTAAATTTTATTTTAGGGTTTAAGTGCATAACAATATTGTAGTTATCTGTTTAATGTTTATCATAAATGGTAACTAATTGAACAAAAAGTTATCTTTGCAGGTTCAAATATTGATATGATTCTCTTACCATTGATGCTCACAAAAATATTGCATGTGAACATCAATATGTTCCATTAACAGCAACAAAAAAAAGGAAAAAAAAACTTTAATTTTTTTAAAATTTTATTTTTGTTTAACTGATTTTGGAATACACAAATTCTTCAATTGGAATCTTAGATCCAAGGCGAAAAATAAATAAAATTAAATTTAATAAATATTCAAGCGTCAAAAAGTAACTTTCATGAGTTAAAGGCCTAAAATGGATAACTTTGATAGTTCAAGCAGAAAATTGAAATATTCAAATGTTTAGGGGAAGAATGAGTCATCCGGCCAAAGTTTAAAGGCAAACGAGTCATTATTTCTCCAAGTGGTCACAGTTTACAATTCTTGGTACTATAAGAGTTATCGAAGATCCATTGACTTTAAGTAGTTCAAAATTTGAGAATTCTGATTAAGTCCAATTTTGTTGTTTTGACGCAAGTTATAGTTCAAGCAGTTTTTAGTAAATTTGTCTACACGATCAAACCCAATGAGTATGCTTATCATGTTTCAACAACAAAGTATGAAGCTGAACAAGACCTGAACCTGAGTACAAAGATCATTCAAAACAACAAGAACCCAGTATTCCATCTTCAGAGTAACCAGATCATGGTAAAGCTCCAGCAACTGAAGCTGAAGAAGATGTGAATCGAGAAATGAAAGTGAAGCTATTGAAACAAAAGATTATTTTGAAATTGATCTTCGCCTTCATCAAAGAACGTTCAATTAATACAACAGATATTTCCTAATTCCTCCCAAGTTATCAAAGCTAATCGAAGACCAAGACGAGATCTCATGAAGCCACGACAATAGCTCAAATCAGAAAGTGTTCAGGTCTTCAGGGGGAGTCTGTATGTACACTTTGGTGTACATCCCCAAGTTGAAGAATCCCGAATTTGAAGACTTGAAGACCGTAGATTACTACCTAAGTCTAAGGGGGAGTCTGTAAGTACAATCCGTGTATGTTCCTAGCTAGGTGATGGGTTAAGGCGGTAGATCACTAGCTAGGTCGACGGGGAAAATTGCTACTACACTTTTTATGTGTCCCCGGCTAGTGATGGGTTACCATAGGTCGTTGGCTAAGTTAAACGATTGTTTTATGCCATAAGAGCATTTTGGTAATTAGTTAGGGCGAGAATAGGTTTGATTCACCAAATGGATGACTCATTCGTGTATATGTAAAGGCGAATAGGTATATGCTATAAACCTATTCGCCCTGTAGCCATTCTTATGAAATGTCACCCGTTTGTGTAATCTTATGGGCAAAAGAGTTTGCACTATGAATACCCATTTTATGATTTGCCCTAACTAGCTCTCATTAGCCCTTGACAGATCTGGAGAGAGTTTTGGTCATTTGGTACATCAGATCTTGGTATAAGCACTCGAGTTCTGTTATATAATCGATTAATCATTTGACAACGATCCATGTGTGTTTTTGTGTACATATTGATTTATATATTATTGTAAAGCTTCGAGATAAGGATTCCGTACTTATCTAGGAGAGATCCTGTGATATCCGGATTCATTCTATGGGTCCTACATTTGCTAAACCCAGGCTCAAAATATTTAGCGTGGTTTAAAATTCTAGTTGAGCTTGCTCGGTTAGACATAGAAGCGAACCCAATCGGGCCTTGGCCCGGCACCTTTCAACTCATGAACAGCTTTATTAAAATCAATTATTAATGTACTAATGAACTTTGTTTGCACACACACATGTATTGATATACGTTAAAATATACCTATATAAATCCCCGATTAAACTCCCAAATTACGCGTTTTCGACCATAATTGCACGAATTCGGTACTTAAGCGATTCATATGTTTATTGCAGGTCTTAAACAACGCCCCAAAGACAAAGTCGAAGAAATCAGACAAAATCTGGACTGAACGGACAGTTGGTGCACAATCAGGCAAATCTGGAAGATGTGCACGGCAATGCAGCTGCTAGTGCACATCAGATTCCCGGGCACCTTGATCAGCACTCCCGTGCACATGCCCGTGTGACCCAGTTCCACGGCTGCACTGCTAGTGCACCAGCCAGTGCACACCTCGTACCCGGACACCACCAGACCCGCACGCCCGTGCACCCAAGGTGCACGGCCCTGCGCAACCCAAGATATTTTTAGGAACCAATTGCCCACTTGCCTGTCACATCAAAAGTTAAAGTGCACGGCCGTGCACTTTTTGTGCACGGCCGTGCACAAAATCAAAACTTGTATAAAAACAGAGCAAAACTTACTGATCAAATATTGGGTATTCTGTGGGCGATTTGGGCGATTTCTGGACCAAACAAGCAGCCGGATGGCCGTCTAACAAGCTCGGGATTCAAGCCGGATCATATAGCGTCATCCAATCCATCACGTTCAAGATTTATGGTTTGATCTATTAAACTTTAAGTTGATTCAAATCTGAATATTTTGGCTTGAATGTGTTGTTTATGTATTACATTATAGTCTAGGGATAATATCTAGTAATCGTTAGTAGTAACAACAATCGTTTGTATGTAATCTTGTTTTGTATAAATTTGGCGTTTTTCATGTTTAGATCTTGATGATTATAGCGCAACCTTGTTTCGTTGTTGTTGGATTTATAGTTGTATTCGGATGACTTTGGCAATTGTTGAATGTGTTAGGCGGATAAATGTTGAAAAACCGTCCGTTTAATCGTCCGGTAGTAGACTAGCTAACTTGTTAAATAGTTTACACCATAAAACTGTAACCGGGTATTGGTTTGGTTAAAGTCAGTCGAATAATAGTTAAAAATGTTTACCGGCACGTAAAAGGGTTTTAAAAGCCTAATGGTGTCGTTACTGGTCTTTGACACTGTTAATGATCTTTGGTAGTTATTTTGGTAAAAATAGCGATCTTAGTAGATCTGGGTTCAAAGTTGGTAAAATGGAATAGGTTGTGAAATGCTCTACTTTATGCTAGTTTAGGTGGCTGTATTGTGTATTCGGTATCGCTTTCCTGAATTAGTGAGGTTAGAATACTCTTAACAGATGACTAACTTATCTTTAGAAGATCTGCATGAGATCATATCAGCTGCTCGCTAATAAATGACTTGAGGTGGTTAACGTGTGTATTTGTGTTAGCTTTCCGTATAGTTGTCATGTTAGGACGCCCGAAAGGGACACTAACTGTCGGAAAATGGGAATGTTGATCACACGCATTTATTTCATATGATACGTAGATGACATGCTTGAATTGATATATTATAGTCTATATAGTTATATTTTGTATTTGGAGTTCTATATATATTAGTTAGATATTTTAGAATTAATTTAGTTTAAAACAAACTTTCACTGTCTTTTCCTACTGGTAAATTGAGGACAGAGTTTAACTACAATTGCTCTGTGCGCGTCCATGGATCGATATCTGGTTCTTATCTGTACATTACTACATATATGACTGGGTACACTTGCCCTATTGTGTGTGTTTTAATATTAAGGTCTAAACCATTTTTATAAATATTAAAGCAGAAACGTATGTTAAAATCCATTAAAAAATATGTATAGTATCGCACACGTCAAGTTTTTGGCGCCGTTGCCGGGGACGCGACGAGCTTTAGGAACGGACCGAGTCAACTTTTTACCAGTGTACATGCTTGTGAATACTTGTTTATACTTCGTTGATTCATTATTTCATTAATTTAATTGCATATATGATTCATTGATTTTTTATTAGATTTATCTGTCTGTTGATGTATTGGATTGATTTTAGATTGGTTCATAGGTTTGCATATGTATTTGTTCATTTTTTTTTTTGCTTATTGGATTGAATTAATTATTATTCATTCATTAGGATGTTGATAGATTTAATTTGTTAAATATTGGATTTATTGGTTTGTATATGAATTTGATTGATTCATTATTTGATTTATTTGTCCGGATTCGGACTAATTGTTAATTTTTAGATTTGAAAAGTTAAATTCTTTATTTATTGACCATGTGTTCATATGTTTATCTGTTTATATAATTTTAATTTTTATGTATTTATAGTTTTTATGTAAATATATAATGGAAGTCTGGGTATGTTACGTTTGAATTTGATAGTACAGATGCTTTTATAAAAGGTTTGGGTTAAGAAAAACTGGGAAATTTATTTAATATAGAAGTGGTTTTAATAAAAATAATTTTCTGTGAAAAATGCTCCCTTGCGATTCTCAAAGAAGTTGGGCTTATGGTTCCGCCTTTAGCGAGTTCCTAATTACCCCGGGTTTTTATCTTTTATTTTTCACGATACGCGAACAGGATCACCAGAGTCTTTCGCGTAACGTGAATAGCCGCTATCTTCCGTTTTTAACTCATTTCATTAGCATCCATCATGGTTTCTATCCATCAACTTCCGTTATATTATTTTTCGGTGAAAAAGGGTTGTTTTCGCGCAAGCAAAAAGACGGTCTTTATCTTGTTGCGAAGCGCGAGCGCCTTGAGTCATTGTAGTCACTTGCGCCACGCGAGAAGCGGTCTATACTTCTTCGCGATGCCCGAGTGACTCAGATTTCCCTGAAAATATTGTATATTTTCATATTTTATATATTATTATAATTTAAGTTTATTGTATAGTTTTTGGTATATTAATTTGTGTATATCTCTTCCATTTTTCTTAAATCGAGTCTGTAATTATTTCTTCTGTAATTATTTCATACATTGCGTCAGTTTAAGTGTGGGGATGACCGATGTTTCTTCATTGCTCGATCGATCTTCTCGCCCGTACTCAATCTCCATTCGGGCGAAAGCGATCTTAAAGAAAGTCTTTTATGAAAACGGCCATTCCAAGAAATTTAAAGTCCATATGGACAAGTCCATAAATCAAAATGGACTAAGTTTAAAAGTCAACGGTCATCGCTTAAAAGCTTACATTGATGGACCGGTTGGCCCAGCTATGGAGGTACTTGAACTCCACGCTCCGCGCGCCTAAACAAGCGTGGGGAAGTGAGTCTAGCTAGCGACTCGTTAATAAAATTAGCGCGGCGTGTATGGGCGCGCCAAAGGGTAAATATGTAAATAGTGTTAATATTTCTTTGTTTATTTTAAATTTCGTAGTTTAACGTTTTTCGAGACTTGTGCAGGTTCGTATCGGTTTTGAGCGGAGCGTGAATGAGCAATGGAGCGAAAAGGGTCTACAAATAGGTTATATTTACTTAAAATGATGTTTTCGAACAAAACAGGGTCGCTGCGCTGAAAAGTGCAGCTGCAGGCTGCATTTTTGCAAGTCTGCAGGTTGTGCACGGCCGTGCGGGCCGAGCTGATCATGCCTGATCAGCACTGGGGTGCAAGGGGTAGTGCAGAGCTTGTGCACGGCCGTGCGACCTTTGTGCACAACCGTGCGGGCCAAAAAGTCCAGCCCAGAAATGGGCCTATATAATCATCTTTAACTTCTAAAACATAACCCTAACCCTTGCACACCCGGCTACACCCTCATTCCACCTCTTTTTGGCCAAGAACATCATCTTTTGGTCTAGATTCCCCACTCCTCACTTGCTAATTCTTCAAGGTATGTTCCCTTTCATAATTTGCACATCTTTTACATATTTTTAGTTTAGATCCGTGTGTTTTGTGTTCTCTAGGTTAAAGATTTGGGGTTTCTTCATAAACCTTTAATAAACCCACTAATCTTGTTAGTTTTTGTTTAAAGTATGTTAGATTTTTGTTAATATTGTTGAACCCGTGCACTTCCCTACCTAAATCTGTTGTTTTATAAGTTTTATTGATAAATGTAGAAGATTTGGGTGATTTTGGTTGAAAATTTTTGAAAATCTGCAGGGCGTGCACGGGAGTGCACCTAAACTACACGACCGTGCGGATTGAGGTGCACCAGACCAGGCACTGGCAGTGCAGCTCGGAATCACCGAGCTGAACTGACCTTCACGGCCGTGCGACTTAGGTGCATGACTGTGCGTGCCGAGAAACTAAGGTTGCACTGCCAGTGCACAAGGCAGTGCAGCCTCTGACCTGCAAACCAAACAGACCCGCACGACCGTGCACCTTAGGTGCACGGCCGTGCATGTTAACTAGAATCAGGTCTTAACTTACGCAGGTCCGTTTTGCGCAACCAGGACCTCATTTTTTATATTACTAACAGCTGGAACATTGTTTTTTGTATGCAGATGGCCCACGACTTTGTTTTTGTACCTTTTTGCCGGCTTAGAGTCGGTTCATCCGGGTTCCTACAGGAACCCGCCCTCGTTCCCATATGGAGCACCACGTGGCGACCAGCCAGGCATTTCCAGTAGCCGATTCCACTGCATTTCCAGCGTTTGTTAGTATTTTATTTTTATCTGCTTTCAGTACTTTTATTCTGAACATTTCGGTTTGTATTGTACTTTGATTTCAGTATTTAAATTTTTAATTTAGTTTGTTTATGTTTGTGATGATGATGAGTGGGTTTGATGTGTTTGCTGTGTCAAGAATGTTGACTTTGCAGGTAACTGGCGAGCACCGTTGTCGATGCTCTTGCCGTTCATTACTCCACTGTTTCTTCGACACGAGGGGAATATTATTCTCCTTTTTCACATTATAGATAGCTAATTCATAAACGCTTTCTATTGTCACATTGGGGACAATGTGAGTTTCAAGTGTGGGGAGGGATTATATCTTGTTTGTCCTCTTGTATATATATATATATATATGTATATATTTACTCTAAAAAAAGCCTTTTAAGTACATATATGTATATATTTTCTTATAAACATCAAGCCTAACTAACTTTTGATAAAGATAACTTGAGGCGCGACAAACAGATGAGATACGAGCGTGTTAGATTCGTACACTTGCACCCATTTCCTTCCGGTTATGTGAGCATTTGAGCCTTAGAATAGATTTTCATTTCTTTGACATGCTTTCGAGTGAGCCGGATGTTTTGTGTAATTTAGAACTTGTTATTAGCATACTTGTTTAGATCAGAAACGTGTGAGACTGTATGAATATGATTGAGGCATTTAGGATACCCTTTTATTTTAGCCTTTCTTTTCGTTTTATCTGTTTCCCGCACCCAAATGTTATCCACTAGTTAACCATGTTGAGCCTATATCTGTGTTTTTTCTTACTTAACCCACCATTTCACCACTAAACCAAATTTAGCCTTTTTCTTTTAAACCTTTTGTGTTGGAACTCGGTTTAGGTTATTGTTTGACTCGTTTTGTATTATAGTTCATGTTCGGGCTTTTAGATCCCGTGTTTTGTGTATATCTTGTCTTTGTTGCCACTTGGCGAGTTTTTCGTTTATTTCTGTTTAGTTGTTTGCTTGAGGACAAGCAAAGTTCAAGTGTGGGGAGGTTTGATATACGTTAAAATATACATATATAAATCCCCGATTAAACTCCCAAATTACGCGTTTTCGACCATAATTGCACGAATTTGGTACTTAACCGATTCATATGTTTATTGCAGGTCTTAAATGACGCCCCAAAGACAAAGTCGAAGAAATCAGACAAAATCTGGACTGAACGGACAGTTGCTGCACAATCAGGCAAATCTGGAAGATGTGCACGGCCGTGCACCGCCAAGCGCACGGCAGTGCGGGCTCATGTGGCACGGCAGTGCAGCTGCTAGTGCATATCAGATTCCCAGGCACCTTGATCAGCACTCCCGTGCACCAGCCAGTGCATACCTAGTACCCGGACACCACCAGACCCGCACGCCCGTGCACCCAAGGTGCACAGCCGTCGCAACCCAAGATATTTTTAGGAACCAATTGCCCACTTGCCTGTCACATCAAAAGTTAAAGTGCACGGCCGTGCACAAAATCAAAACTTGTATAAAAACAGAGCAAAACTTACTGATCAAATATTAGGTATTCTTTGGGCGATTTGGGGCGATTTCTGGACCAAACAAGCAGCCGGAAGGCCGTCTAACAAGCTCGGGATTCAAGCCGGATCATATAGCGTCATCCAATCCATCACGTTCTAGATTTATGGTTTGATCTATTAAACTTTAAGTTGATTCAAATCTGATTATTTTGGCTTGAATGTGTTGTTTATGTATTACATTATAGTCTAGGGATAATATCTAGTAATCGTTAGTAGTAAAAACAATCGTTTGTATGTAATCTTGTTTTGTATAATTTTGGCATTTTTCATGTTTAGATCTTGATGATCATAGCGCAACCTTGTTTCGTTGTTGTTGGATTTATAGTTGTATTCGGATGACTTTGGCAATTGTCGAATGTGTTAGGCGGATAAATGTTGAAAAACCGTCCGTTTAATCGTCCGGTAGTAGACTAGTTAACTTGTTAAATAGTTTACACCATGAAACTGTAACCGGGTATTGGTTTGGTTAAAGTCAGTCGAATAACAGTTAAAAATGCTTACCGGCACGTAAAAGGGTTTTAAAAGCCTAATGGTGTCGTTACTGGTCTTTGACACGGTTAATGAACTTTGGTAGTTATTTTGGTAAAAATAGCGATCTTAGTAGATCTGGGTTCAAAGTTGGTAAATGGAATAGGTTGTGAAATGCTCTACTTTATGCTAGTTTAGGTGGCTGTATTGTGTATTCGGTATCGCTTTCCTGAATTAGTGAGGTTAGAATACTCTTAACAGATGACTAACTTATCTTTAGAAGATCTGCATGAGATCATATCAGCTGCTCGCTAATAAACGACTTGAGGTGGTTAACGTGTGTATTCGTGTTAGCTTTCCGTATAGTTGTCATGTTAGGATGCCCGAAAAAGGACACTAACTGTCGGAAAATGGGAATGTTGATCACACGCATTTATTTCATATGATACGTAGTTGACATGCTAGAATTGATATATTATAGTCTATATAGTTATATTTTGTATTTGGAGTCTTTTATATATATATATATATATATATATATATATATATATATATATATATATTAGTTAGATATTTTAGAATTAATTTAGTTTAAAACAAACTTTCACTGTCTTTTCCTACTGGTAAATTGAGGACAGAGTTTAAGTACAATTGCTTTGCGCGCGTCCATGGATCGATATCTGGTTCTTATCTGTACATTACTACAAATATGACAGGGTACACTTGCCCTATTGTGTGTGTTTTAATATTAAGGTCTAAACCATTTTTATAAATATTAAAGCAGAAACGTGTGTTAAAATCCATTGAAAAATGTGTATAGTATCGCACACGTCATGTATATAAGTTTCTATCTTGATGATCAATTTTTAATAGTTTTGCATGGACTCCCAAAACTAAAGAATGTCCAACCTGGGGTTCTCTATGCTTAAAGAATTAGCATGAAGTGAATATTGTAAAAGTTTTTTTTAAGGCAAATGTCACTCTATTCTACTTTACACCATATGTGTTTATCAAGGGGCTTAGCCCCACATTGATGAATATTGGTTAACTAGTTGATTATCCCGGGAGTGTCCCGAAGTAGAAAAATCTAATATGACTTAATAAAAAAGGATAAAAGAAGTAAACAGTCTCAACCACTTTTGATGCTAAAGAAAGTTCTTCTAATGTGTATACTACGAAAAGGGACTCTCATGCTGCGTTCCCAGCAGATTAAAAAAAATCTCAACCTCTTTTAATGTTAAGCATATCGCTATAGCACATGAACATGGGCAATTCATATATGTAATAGTAGGTTTAAAAACATATATACTATCATAACACGATTAGCACTTGCCTATATATGATTAATAAATCACCTAAACACATGTTTTTTTTTCTGCATAAACAAAAACTCACTAAAAAAACATTTTTTTCGTTTTTTGTATAACACTATGGTGCTCGTTGAAAAGATAATAAAGCGATCGTTAATTTGGTGTAAAAAAAAAATTTTCAAAAAAAAATGTCATACGTAAAAGTTACTAACGTTTAAAAATTGTGAGTGAAAAATAAGAAAAAAATAAATATAAAAATATTAATTAAAATATTTGAAATTTAAAAATAATAATTAACATTTAAAAATGTGAGAGGAAAATAAAGAAAAGATATTAATTAACATATTTGAAATTTTATGATAATATAGATATAGATTTTATTTAAAAAAAAGAAAATAAAAATTTTAAAAATTTATCTTTTATTTAAAATAATAAATTCAATACTATCACCTCAAAGTATCACATGGCACCCTCCATTGAATGTCACCTCATAGAAATTCAATTCTTTTATTATAAGCTAGATTATACCCCGGGAGCATCCTGGGTTAAAAAATTTAATATGATACATTAATTTTACATATGAAATAGACTGATGTATAACTCTAATATTAATATCTAACATAAAACAAATTAACAATGTACAACTTCAACGATAACACCTAACCTAAAAGAATGTAGAACTTTAATGTAACTCTAATATTAACACATATCCTAAAAACTAAACAAATGTACAACTCTAACATATTAATATTGATACCTAACTTAAAACAACGTATAACTCTATTAACCTATTCGGCTCTGGTTGAAAAAAAAAATTCATATTTACTGATTTAAACATAATTAGTGACTTGTCTATACATGATTAATGATTTACCTGAACACTTTGTGTTTTTATTCCTGTATGAACAAAACTCCACAAAAAAATTTCTCCGTTTTTTATATTGCACTATGGTACTCGTTTGAAAGATAATAAAACGCTCATTAATTTGTTGTAAATTTTTTCTTTAAAAAATCTCGTATATTAAAGATATAAATGTTTAAAAATTATGGAAGGAAACATGAGGGTGAAAAATCCAATTTTGTTTTTAAATTATTTTTTTCCTAAAATATCTCAATGCCACATGGGATGACATATGGCACACTCATAGAAGAGAATGCATATTTGAATGTCATGTCATTAAAATGGCTTTGGTTTATTACATGTATAGATATAATAAACCAAAGCCATTTTAATGACATGGCAATCAAAGAGGGTATTCTCTTTATTGAGTGTGCCATGTGTCATCACATGTGGCAAGGCCTTTATTTTAGGAAAAATAATAATTTAAAATTTAAAAACAAAATTAGATTTTTATCTCTAATGTTTCCTCCCATAACTTTTAAATGTTAATATCTTTTATACACGAGATTTTTTAAAGAAAAAAATTACACCAAATTAATGAGCGTTTTATTATCTTTCCAACGAGTACCATAGTGCTATATAAAAAACGGAGAAAAAAAACAACTATTTTTTGTAACCCGGTAAGTATTGTGTCAGGTTTGGAATTTGTTTAAAAAAAATTGTGGGTTTGGGTCGGGCCTGGGATTAGGTGATACCCGACTCAATTACCCTTTTTTTATATTAGAATATGATAATTTATGACAGAGATTTGTTTAAAATAATAATAATAATAATAATAATAATAATAATAATAATAATATTTATTAATCATATATTGGCAAGTCATTAATTATGTTGTCACATTAGATATTTTATTATGTCATATTATATATTTCAACCCGGGACGCTCTTCAACTGGTAATTGCTATGTTTTCTTTTTCTATCATATTTTGAAATAGCTCAAATCTTATTGTATGCAGTTAAAGACCTTTGACTGAATGTATTGGTGCTAAACAATCTATGTCCCCTTGAAGTGCTTGGGATCTTAATATTCTGTTTTAGGTGTTGATGTTGTAAGGTGAAATGGATATTTTGGTATTTTTTTGTTAAAGTATCTAATGTAAGTTGATACATAGATGCCATTTTTATAGTTTAGATACTTTAATTTTATTCACTTACTTAGATTTCTCAACCCGGGACGCTCCCGGGGTATAAGCTAGTGTATAGATATAGATTATAGATAGATATGTGACAAAATATATTTTTGGATATAAGGTTCTTTTAGAGCCTAAATTAAACACCTTGTTTTACGGATCTATGGTCACCACTTTAGTTTTCTGAAATAATAAAGATAACTCTAACTAACCAACTTATCATATCTAGAATCT
This sequence comes from Ambrosia trifida, assembly GCA_028751855.1. NCBI lineage: Eukaryota > Viridiplantae > Streptophyta > Magnoliopsida > Asterales > Asteraceae > Ambrosia > Ambrosia trifida. Next base: position 44,352,373 of record CM054125.1, read on the forward strand.
GATGTTAATATTCTATTTAACATGATAAATATTTCACATAGATACATAAAACATTATATTTGCTAACATAAAAATAGTATAAATTTATGTAACATATTAATAAGATTTTTTTTTTTTAATTACTTTGCATTTCAACAAAAGAGGCAAATTACATAAGAATAGCAGGTAGGCGGGCAACAAGCTACGCCGCCACCCCCTTCTGGATAGAGAAAACAATCTTATTAGTTAGGTGATCCACACGTATGATCAACGACTTATGAGTGTGGGGTTTTATCAAGAGTACCGGGGCCCTGGACATTGTTTTCCTTTCATGGCTTTTTTGCATCTTTATTCACTAGAAAAGGTAAAATTTATTCTCGTACCAAATTTCGTATTTTTAGTACATTGATTAAAAACAAAGCCAAGACATTTTTGTTAATCTAACTTTTGACGAGTTTGATACAACCATTTTTTTTGAACTTCCAACAAATCCAGGTCATCCATGTACACCCATAGGTAAAAGGTCATACACGTCCGTGATCGCAAACCATGTTGATGACTCGGCCCGTCACAAATTCCGGAGATAATTCATTTCCGAAAGGCCCACTAAAGTAAAACCTGTTGCTTACACATGACATTTTTGTCACTATCAAAACTCGAACTAACAACCACCCTTGGAGAAACTCACCATATACTAACTTAAAAAGTTATTTTAGAGAGAATTGCTCAGATGGTCCATGTGGTTTTCATAAATTTAAAGTTTGTCCCTTTGCTTTTCAAAAGTACACTAATGAGATATGAAGTTTGGATTTTATTGCATCGGTAGTTCTTGACTTAGATAAATTAAGTTCATCTAAATTTACATATTTACCGTTTTTTTTTTATAAAAACTAAAAAGACAAATATTTTAAACCTCAATTCTCTTGGGGACTATTAGAGATACATGTGGGCATCTGTAAAAAAATTGCAAATCATGGAACCATTCGGGCAGTTCTCTCGTTATTTTATTTTATTGAGTATTAGATGACGGAAAAAAAATTCCAATTTTCATCGAAATCAGTATTCTTCAAATTCTTTTTTTTTTAACGGCAAATTTTTATTACACCTTTATTCCACCTTACCTTGTATTTGCAAGGATTTAAACCCACAACCTTACATTTGTAGGGGGGGGGGGGGAACACTATACCACTAGACCAAAAAATCATGGGTCAGTATTCTTCAATTGATGGGTTGGATTTTCTTATAATTTCACCTAAATTTTAGGCATGCCTGGCATTATGCTCGTCCTTTTTACTATTTTTCACTTTAATATATGGTGTTTTACTATTTTTGCTCGTCCTTCATTAAACGAAATAATTAAAGGCCTGACTGGCAGTATGCTATTCTTTGTTACACAGATAGCACCAACAATACCAAACCACTCTAAAACGTCACGTCACCATGTCATATCATTTCAAACCATTTCAAACAATAACCTACTTTTTTCCTCCAACCCAAAGTCATTCCAGACGTCCACCTCATATGTACCTCATCATTCATTTTCCTCTTTTATTTAACCTTTATTAATTTTTTCATCCCAAGTCAAATGCCTTCAATGTTGTTTTCATCCCCTTTGGTCCGTCTAACCCTACCGGATGGTCTGGTAAGGAAGCATTGTGGATGCTATGACACAAACTATCAGCGGAGTGGCATATTATATTAAATTATCCATTTTAGGGACATAATTTTATACTATAATTTTCTTATTGACTAACATTTTTTAAAGTCTATCTTGATCCAAATGAATTTTCCTTTGCGTTGGGTTAATTGGGTTATGGAGATAGTTTCTTCCGCAAGGGCGTCGGTTCTTGTTAATGGTTCGCCTACGAGTGAGTTTGTTTGTAGTCGTGGTCTTAGGCAAGGGGATCCAATATCCCCTTTCCTTTTCGTGATTGCAATGGAGGCGTTGACCGGCTTAATGAAACGGGCGGGTGAGGTTGGTTTATTTCGGGGGTTGGAGTGTGGTTCCGGTGGTTTGATGTTGTCCCATCTATTGTATGCGGATGATGTGGTATTCTTAGGCGAATGGTCCGAGTCTAACGCTTCGAATCTTAAACGACTCATGAGGTGTTTTTATCTTGTATCGGGCTTGAAGATGAACCTTAGGAAATGCACGGTATATGGCTTAGGGGTTGAGGAACAAGCTGTTAACTCGATGGCTTTGGTGCTGAATTGCAGACCTGGTTCCATTCCGTTTAAATATTTGGGACTACAAGTTGGTGCAAACATGAACCTAAGCAAGAACTGGAAGCCGGTTGTAGATGCGTTTAGACATAAATTGTCAATTTGGAAGGCTAAGTCTCTTTCTTACGGTGGCCGTATAACTCTCATAAAATCGGTGCTAAGCGCTCTTCCCACGTATTATTTTTCACTGTATAAGGCGCCAATTAAAGTACTTGAGGACCTTGACAAATTGAGACGGATATTTTTTTGGGGCGGGTCGGAAGAGAAGGCGAATATGAATTGGGTTGCTTGGCAAAAGGTTATCGCTCCAACTAAGTATGGGGGTCTTGGTTTTGGCTCCTTAAGAGATGCTAATCTTTCCATGTTGGCGAAGTGGTGGTGGCGGTTCAAGGTGGAGCCTAATGCTCTTTGGAGACGGGTTATATGGGCAATCCACCATTCGTCTAGGAATTGGAATGCGGTTCCGGTAAAGCTTTCTGTTGCTGCTCCCTGGAATCATGTGGCGAATTCGTTCGAAGTCATCAAACGGGTCGGGGTGGATTTGGGCAGGGTCATCAAAGGGGTGGTTGGGAACGGGCTGGGCATTCTCTTTTGGCTGGACTGTTGGTCGGGGGATCGTCCTTTGGCTGCGGGTTTTCTAGCTTTATTTGCTTTGTAGAAGGATAAGTTCGCTGCCATTGCGGATCGGGTTCATCATTCGGGTTCGGGTTGGGTTTGGGATTGGTATCGGCCTCCGGCTCTGGGGGCAGAATGGTCAGAATTCTGTTCACTGCTGCTGCAGGTTCCTGTACCTGCTCTCTCTGGTTCATCGGATGGCTGGGTGACCCATTTGGACGTTGCTTCAGGTTTTGCTGTTCGTGACCTCAAGGCAAGGCTGTAGAAGCTAATCTACTCTCCTGTCCCCTTTGTTTTAAGGCGTAATTCTTGGGTTCCAATGAAAGTACAGATGGTAAGCTGGCGGGCCGACTTGAACAGACTCCCGACTAGAGATGCACTTGTCCGTAGGAATATAAATGTGGATTCTGTGATCTGTCCGTTGTGTGGGGAGTATCCTGAGTCCGTGGAACATCTTTTTACGGCCTGCGGCTTTGCGCAAGCGGTGTGGACACTTGTCTCCCAATGGTGTAAAGTGGATGCTGTTTTCGCTTTTCATTTCAGAGATCTGTTGCAGCTCCAGACGACGTTCGGTGGTTCTTTGAAGAGTAATAAGGCCTTTTACGCGGTATGTTTAACTACTATTTGGTGCATTTGGAGGGCCCGTAACGAAGCGGTATTTGATCATAAGCAATGCTCTCTTCGAATGGTGTTTGGCGATGTTAAAGCCTTTAGTTATTTATGGGTTAGGAATAGGGCGAAGTGCCAATCTCTTGATTGGGACTCTTGGTGTTCTTTTGCTCTATCTCATATAGGTTGGTAGTTTTCTGTTATAGTCGTGTTAATTGGTGTATGTAAGGTGTATTGCTAGTACCCCGCTAGCGTTGGTGGAATAATAAATTTTGTTGACCGTTCAAAAAAAAAAACTAACAATAGAATGTTACAAAATAGAAAAAAAAAAGTAAAAGATGAGTAGACTCTGTTCTCTTATTTCTACCCTTTTACCGTATAAATCTTCATTCACAAAATGCATTAATGGCATTGGTTTTGTGTAAGGATCAAATCACAAGAAACTTCATAATGGTTAAACATTAATAGTTTAACTATTCTTACATTAATTATCATCTATTTAATTAAATAGTTATTAACATTTTATCTTTCACATTATCAAAATTTGTGCTACACATATAAAAATTTATCCTACATATAATGAAATTATAATATGTTTATCGTACACATATCAAGATTATCATACGTTTATCTTACACATATAAAAATTCATCTTACACATATCGAAATTATCATTCACTCTAAATAAGGGTTGCTTTAGAAGAATATATTTTAAAAATGAATTATAAGTTTCATTTATTTAACTAGTATAGAGGGGGTTACAAAAAAATAATAATCAATTTAACATTCAATACAATTATTAAATAAAATCTTCCTATTGGTTAGAATTTCTTCTTTTTCTTCTTACAAAACATTCTCTTCTCATTTGAATTCTTCAATATATGTATATATGTATATATATGTATGTATATATATATATATGGTATGGATCATACGAGAACCAACTTTACTGTGAGAATCATGAGAACCAATGTAAAAATGGGGCATTTTAGTAAATAGGTAGTATAATTAACTAAAAACCCAATGGTCATTTGGGTTAATAGGTCGGGTCATATTTGATCTAGTATATGATCATTTGTCCCTCCATTACAAACAGATACAATAAAAAACCCTAGATCCACACAATAAACTAATTGCCACCATCCACCATCGTGTATACCGTCCAAATCTAAACAACCGTACACCGTCCATAGGTTCTTACCTTCTACCCATCTAAACAACCGTCCACCATCCACAGGTTCTTACCAAATCATTGTTTTCTACTGTTTATACATCGTTTTCTACTGCCATTGAGTGAAATCTGTTTGATTTTGATTGAACGTTTTATTAATGGACAGACAAATGATCATAAATGGTCCACATTGTTGATGCATCGTTTTCTGCTGTTATTGATTGAGATATGTTTGGTTTTGATTGAACGTGTTAGTAATGGTTAAAATTTAGGGAAAGAATGGAGTGTCGAAGGTTATTGTTTTGCTTCTGAATTTTACCATCAAATGTTTGTTATTTAGATGTGTAGAAGGTTATTGTTTTGATTCTGAATTTCCAATATTGAATGTTTATTTGTTTTGTATTATAATGCATATTTACTAAAAGTGTGATTCTGTTTATCACTTGGAAAGAAACATATTGTTGTTTGATTAAATTAGTTTACACAATACGCTTGTGTTATGTGGTGTCCTTGGGAATTAGAGAAGATAAGAACAAGGTAGGAAGTCTGATAAAGTTAACACCTTTTAGCTAGATTTATGATTGTTGCTATTTACCTGATTACTGTTGGTTTAAATCTTATCGGTACTATTTGGTGTTCTCGATTGTTTTAATGTGTAATACAAGGTATCAGTTAATTAAGGTGTGGAATACATGATTATATTGTATGTTTATTGATATATCAATTTTTGTGTATTGCTTTGTGTTTTGGATGAGTTGCCATTTTCTGGTATGCACATGTGCATTAAGATTGTTAATGCACATGTGCAAAACGTAGATTATAATCTCATTAGAGGCATTTTAGGCGATCGGTCTTCTGTTCGTTTTTGGCTAGATGTTTGGGTTGAGAATGTGGCGTTTAAAGATAAATGGCCTGATCTGTTCAGATTGGAGTCTAATAAAGCTTGTTTGGTCAGGGACAGAATCGGGTCAAATGATTTTATTTAGGGTTGGGTTCAGCAACCAGCTTCTTTGGTTGAAAACATGGGTGTCGTTAAAATGTAATATCCACGCATGGAGGGCCGCGATGGATAGGATTCCTACACGCGAAGCGTTGCTTGGAAGACACGTTGACATCGGGGATCCGATCTGCGTTTTATGCAGATTCGCAACAGAGTCGGCTGCACACATATACACAAGCTGCAGCTTCATGGACGGAGTGTGGTCGCGGATAGGGAACTGGGTCAGAATTGAAACTATCTATGCATTTCAGGTGCGAGATCTCTTACTGTTGCACAAGAAAGCGAACGACGAAAAAGAAGGGAAAGACTATTATTAAAGGTATCATTTTGGTTACCTTATGGTTAATATGGAAGGCACGGGATGACAAAGTTTTCAACCAAAGACAAGTGAAAGTTATTGACAATGTGGCGAATGTGAAATCTTTTTCTTTTTTGTGGTTGAAGAACCGCTCTAGATTTAACGATTTAGAGTGGAAGGATTGGGTTTTAAATCCCTTGTATATGTTGTAATGGTTTTGAGCCGTCTTCAATTCGAAGTCGCGCTCATCGTTTGAATGAAAGTTAATGTTAAAAAAACATATTGTTATAATTAAGTTAGTAACAATAATGCACACTTGCATGTGTTTTATTGTAATTAACAAAGTAATGGTGTTGCACATGTGCATTCAAGTCGAAATATTGGTTTCCTTATGCGTTTTTATTGTTTGTAGCTAAGAGATGGGGAAAAAAGAAAGTAACATTTGTATTACAATCGCAGGATAAAGGAACAAAAAGGTTACCAGATACAAGTGAAGATAATGACACGATTGTTGATCAGAAATTTGAATCAGGTTGGCATTATTTATTTAGTCTGGATGTACTTGGTATTTCCCTTCTTCCTTTTCTTAGTTATGTTCTTTATTTATTGTATAGCAGAAACTAATCGAGCTCCGTTTGATCTCCCAGAAGCGGAAGCTGATAATGTAATGGATGTTTATCAAGAAATTGAATCAGGTTGTTATTATTTATTAAGTACATTTATATAGAAATGCACATGTGCATATGTGTAATTTTATCTTTTGAAATATTAAATGTTGGATGTTTACTCACACAACATATCCTATGTGCAGATTTGAAATTAAAAAGAAAGGTTCAAACGAGATCAAACAAACGGAATCATATTGAAGCGGTGAATAATGATGGTATGTTGTTTTGCGTAATATTTAACATATATAGTTGATTATGCACATGTGCATAATTATTGATGAACATGATATAATGTGTTTTATGACAAATGTGTGTGCAGATGCAATTACAAAAAAGAAAAAAAAACATCAAAGAGTGTTAAAACAGTGGTAATGAAGTTAAATCAAAAGAAGGTTATGAAAAAGGCAACTTGGCGTTCGAAACAAACACGCGTTACACCACATCAACTTTGGTTGGGGATAAGGAAATTGTCAAACAAACAAAGAAGTTTGTATAACATTTTGTGTAATGTATGTTTGGTTTAACATTTTGTTACTTTGGTGAACGTGAGGTTGTGAGATAATTAGAAATTTGTATGTAGGTGGTTAACATAGTTGGTTTGTAATATGGATATTTTTTGTTATCGTTTGTTTTATTGAGTTAATACGTTTGGTAGAAACTACATGTAGTTGTATGATAAAAACAAATTGATATAAAAACTTTGTTATTTGAAGGATGATTCATGCATATATGTATGCCCGAAGGTTAAACCACTAAAAAAATATAACTGTATTAGTGAAATGCATATGTGCATGCAGTACACGTTTCTTATTTTATAATTCTTATATAGAGGTGTTTTAAGTTTATTCATGTTTATTGTCATTCACGTGTGTTATTTTCAATTTATGTTATAATATGCATAACTAAACACTTGACGAGTTCGAGTGTATTTTATATCTCACTTTTCGTCCATTTAATGATCATTGAATAAAATTTGTGACTCTTTATTTACTTGTATCACGTCCATTTAATAATCATTTAATTATGGTAATCGACAATTCATTCAAAGTGTGATTTAATAGTGAAATGCACATGTGCATAAGGTATATTTCTGCATATACAACAGTGAATTGCACATGTGCATAGGGATGACGTCATATGACGTCATATCAGCCATTTTTTTTTATTTTTTTTTGAATTGTTACTGCAAAATAATCATTTTTGGTGTTTTTACTTTTTTTATTTTTTTATTTATTTAGGTTATATAATTTTTTTATTATTTTTTTATTTTTTGATGGAGGGGTTTTTGTAGACACCCGTTATATTTACAAAAATGTCTCGTGTTTACACTGGTTCCTTGGTTCTCTCCCTAAATGGTAGTTCTCAAATGATCCAAATCCTATATATATATATATATATATATATATATATATATATATATATATATATATATATATATATATAGGATTTGGATCATTTGAGAACCAACATTTAGGGAGAGAACTAAAGAACCAAGTGTGAACACGAAAACCCCTCCACCAAAAAATAAAAAAAATAATAAAAAAATTATATAACCTAAAAAAATAAAAATAAAAAGTAAAAACACCAAAATGTTTTTTTAGTGTTAATCTTTCTGAAAAAAATAAAAAAATACAAAAAAAAATAAAAAAAAACAAAAAAATGGCCTTTTTTACGTCATATTTACGTCAGGTCTGATGCACATATGCATTTTGCTGTTATATATATACATACATATACCGTATGCACATGTGCATTTCACTATTAGAGGACACTTTTGAATAAATTATCAATTACTATAATGAAATGATCATTAAATGGACGTGATATGATATATAAGGTGGAAAAAAAATTATTCAATGATAATTAAATAAACGCGAAGTGCATTTCGCTATTATAGTTGTAACACCCCGCCTCTCTCACCACTAATATTGTCCGCTTTGCCCATCCAGAACTCACGGATTTGTTTTTGGTTGCCCAAGTGGAGACTTCCCAAGAGGTCACCCATCCTGGAATTTCTCCCACCTGAGCACGCTTAACTGTGGGGTTCTCCCCTCATCCACTAACATTAAGCCCCAAAACGCGTTGGTGAGTTAAGAGGCAAGACATTACTTATGAACCAAGGATCTCTCCTGGCCACGGCCGATGTGGGATTTTCCTGGGGTATCACATTCACCCCCTTTTAGAGTCTCATCGTCCCTGATGAGGTGTGTTCCTGGGGTGTCACATTCACCACCTGTTAGAGTCTCATCGTCCCTGATGAGGTGTGCACCCACCATCCCGAACGGCACAGGAGTGGCTCTGATACCATCTGTAACACCCCGCCTCTCTCACCACCAATATTGTCCGCTTTGCCCATCCAGAGCTCACGGATTTGTTTTTGGTTGCCCAAGTGGAGACTTCCCAGGAGGTCACCCATCCTGAAATTTCTCCCACCTGAGCACGCTTAACTGTGGAGTTCTCCTCTTATCCACTAACATTAAGCCCCAAAACGCGTTGGTGATTTAAGATGCAAGGCATTACTTATGAACCAAGGATCTCTCCCGGCCACCGCCGATGTGGGATTTTCTTGGGGTGTCACAATAGTTAGGTTTTTTTTCATGGGTTTAGCTTTAGGGTTTAGTTTTTAGGTATGATGGGAATGGGGTTAGGTTTTTTGGGGTTGTTAGTGAATAAACATAAAAAAACCTTTATATAAAACTATAAAATAAGATAATTGTACTACATGCACATGTGCATTTCACTGTTATAGTTAAGTTTTTTAATGGGTTTAGCTTTAAGGTTTAGTTTTTGGGTATGGTGGAAGAGGGGGTATCTTTTTGGGGGGATGGGATGGAGCGTTTTGTTTTTTTTTTTTTTTGTTTTTTTTTTTTTTGGGTGTGGGGTTAGCTGCACATGTGCATTTCACAAGGGGGGGGGGGGGGGGTTAGGCGGTGTGGGGGATGGGGGGTTTAGGTTTTTAGGGAATGAGGTGGGTGGGTTTAGATTTTTAGGGGGTGGAGGTGGGGTTTTTAGGTTTTTTTGTTTGTGTTGACACTGGGTTTTTGGTTATCTCCCTAAAGTTGGTTCTCGTATGATCCCTACCATATATATATATATATATATATATATATATATATATATATGATCCGGATCATTTGAGAACTCCTCTGAGTTGTGAGAACTCTGGAACTCACTTTATAACCCACACACTTATTTTAATCAAAATGAATATGTGGTTCAGAATTAAATAACAATAAAATAATGAATAAAATATTAATATATTTACACAGAGGTAAAAAACTCTTACACCGGTGTAATTTGGGGTAAATTAATATATTTTTTAAAAAAAAATTTACAGCAGGGTTTACGTGTTTTTACACCAGTGTGCGAAAAAAATCGCATTTTACGTCGAGTTCTCGCGAGTTCTCAACGGATCCTAACCATATATATATATATATATATAATATATATATTAATTGAAAGTTAGAAACAATTTAGATTTAGTATAAACAAAATTATAAGCTACTCACACATGACCAATGACATCCAGCCCAGCTGGGGAGAGGTGGGAGGGTTTACCTCTTTGGAGGGTTCCCGCCCGGGTTTGGTCTTGAGTTCGAATCCTGCACATCACGAAAAAATTCCCTGTAACGGTTTGAGATAACTTCAAAGTGGACACCGGTGCGTGGGTAGTGATTCAAACTCGGGTTGAGGAATTGTCTGTCGATTGGTTTCACCGCTGAATGACACCTTAAAAAAAAAAGCTACTCACACATGAATACGAACATACATATCCAATAAACATCAATGATTGCTGGCCCTTTATGAACGTCAGCGTGTAGCCACCTTCTAACGTCAAAAATATATATAAATTTTAATATGCTTAATACAATGACGTTTCACCGAGTTTGTTGAATAAATAAGCATTGATGATGTCACAATATGGAATAAAACCAACGTCCTCTCGTGGTTAATGAATTGACGGAATGGCTTAAACGAAGAAAGAAAAGCGTTTTTGTTAAAAATAGATTTCGAGAAAGCGTATAATGATGTTAATTGGAATTTTTTAATCTCAAATATGTTGCATATGGGTTTTCCTCATATTTAGTACGATTGGATTAGAGGGATTCTTGTATCAGCTCGTGCAGCGGTCCTCATGAATGACTCTCTAACTTTTGAATTTAATTGTCAGAAGGGTTTTCGACAAGACGATCCTCTTTCACCATTCTTATTCTTGATTGTTATGGAGGCTCTTTTGTGGATTTTGGATAAGGCAAAGAGATTGACGAATTTAAGGGGATAAACTTCAAGGATAATGGGGAGGATGTTACTCATCTTTTTTACGCGGATGATGCACTTATTTTGGGTGATTGGTCCCGCGAAAACCTTGAGAACACGGCAAGGATTCTGCGGTTTTTTATTTATTCTCGGATTTGCGTATTAACCTCCATAAATCTAATTTATTTGGGGCCGGGACTGAAGACATAGAAGTGGATAGTATGATGGATATTTTGGGATGTAAAAACGACGCCTTTCCTTTTGTTTATTTAGGCATTCAGGTGGGAGTAAACATGTCTCGGATTAATAATTGGATTCGAAGATTGAAGTGGTAAAGTCTAGACTTGCTTCGTGGAAAGCAAAGACGTTGTCGATAGGAGGAAGGCTGATTCTTATTAAAGCGGTACTCGAAAGCTTACCAATTTATTATTTTTCGCTTTACAAGGCTCCTATGGTGGTAATTGAATGTATTGAAGCTATTATGAGGCGTTTCTTGTGGGCGGGGTCTTCTGAAGAGAAAAAAATTTCCTTGGGTAGCGTGGGATGTTATAACAAAATCAAAGGCCGAGGGTGGTTTAGGAGTGAATCGTTTGCAGGATACTAATGAAGCTCTTCTCCTCAAATAGACGTGACGATTCAAAATAGAAGATAATAGTTTATAGAAAAAGGTTGTGGTAGGGTGCCATGGTTCGAGTCGAGCGTGGACTATGTTACGATGTAGCCCATCGGCTAGTAGTTTTTGGAAACGGATAGTAAAAGTCGGTGAAAAAAAGTTGTATAACGGTAGAGACCTAAATAGCTATTTCGTGGGCGTTGTTAGAGTTGGGTCTTCCATTGATTTTTGGGTGTATAAATGGCTTGGTAGTGAGTCGCTGAGAATAAAGTATCAACATTTATTTCGGCTGGAAAAAACAAAATGGGCGTTGATTGCTTCTAGACTGCAGACTGTTAATGATGTCAAGGTTTTAACTTGGGATTGGCGAAGGAATCCAGCTACGTTTGAAGAAGTTCAGGAGCTGTTTGCTCTCCTTTTGGATTTGCATGACTTTACAGGGAAGGGAGGTGTAGATTGCTGGAAATGGGTAGAAGATGAGGATGGTATTTATACTGTTAATAAGGCAAAAAAGCGGATATCTCCCGGTTTATGTTCGGCTTCTGTTAATCATATCTTCCGAGTTATGTTCGGCTTCGTTAATCATATGAAGCGGAAAGGATGGGCTCCTTTGAAATGCAAAACAATGGCGTGGCGCCAATACCTCAATAGACTTCCAACAAAGGAAGAGTTATGCAAACGTGGGATCCATTTAGACGATTTGTCATGTCCGCTTTGTGAATTTGATACAGAAACTTCGATCCATCTCTTCACTGGATGTTCGTACGCTTATGAGATTTGATCAAGAGTTGGAAGTTGGTGTAATCTTAATCCGTTTTTTGCTTTCGAGGTGAAGGATCTACTGATGTTGGCGGACGCTCATATGATAACTAAACAAGAGAAGCAAATCTTAAGGGCCATTATTTACACGACTATGTGGTCTATTTGGATCAAAAGGAATGCTAGAATTTTCAATAATAAGTCCCAAAGACCAATCGAAGTGATGGAAAACATTAAGTCCTTGTCGTTTTGTTGATTAGACATAGGTCTATATTGAAAGGTATCGATTGGAATGTTTAGTGTAATTATCCATTGAACTCGATGTAATTTCGTTTTCGCTCGCCGGTCCTTTCTTTGACCGTGTGCGGTGGTGTTTTTGAATGAAATTTACCTTTCAAAAAAATACAAAGAAACTAAAGACAGTTTAAAAACTAGTGAGTTTAAATATATATATATATATATATATATATATTATCTATATCTATATCTATATCTATACTATCTATATCTATATCTATATCTATATCTATACAATATTGTAAAATATTTCCCAAGTACTTCTTAAAAGTTAAGAGGTACAAATTTAGTTGCATAAAGTACAAAACACAATGCATATGTTAATTAATTTTTAGGGACAAATTTGTCTTTTAACCAACCTCATTTAATATACTTCACTTAATCAATACATTATTTAATTCACTACATTAATAACTGTTTAAATTAAATATATTTATATTACTTTAAATTCATATCTACTATTAATATTATTTATAGCGAGACTTCGTTACTTTCATTATATTTTCTGATTGGGGTTGTGATGGTGGCATTAGGTTTTCTGACTCCGACAAGGCAATACTGGAGTGATTGTAGCATACGGTGACTTTGAGGTACACTTGTATTTTACCAATTTCAGTTTACATATATCATGAATATAATGTTTATCTCTTGACTTCTAAAACTGAATAATGTAAAGTTACTTACCACATTTATAGGATATGGACAACGTGGAGTCATGGACCAATGGTTATGAAATGACCATAGAAAACATTATAGGTTAAAAGAATAAGAATTAGTGCTTACTCAAAAATATGTAGCCATTACAACAACCTGGTAATTGTATTAGGTTGTACAAGAAACCACCTGATTGTCTGATCTGTATCATGTTCCCGCTGCAATGTGCGAGTTCGCCACTAGTAAAGTATTTATGAGAGACTTCTTGAAATTTAAGAAGACAATATGTGCATATCTATATCTATATTTTATTACTAGATTATTTTCTGTGTTACACATAGTTAAACAAATTAAAATCACTTAACGTTTTATATTATAATTAACTGAAATAAAATTTAATGTAAGTAGCAGAAAAGTTAAATATACGTATGATAACTAACAAAAATACATAAATAGTTGAAATTTCTCTAAATATTGTCTTCTACACAACATTGTATGCTTTGTCATCGCTATCTAATATTAATTATAATGGAAAATTGGCATCGTTGAAACTTGAATGGAATCTTCTTATCAGAATGAGTTAATTGTCAATTTAGTCCCTGTGGTTTGGTCAAAAATGCCTCTTTAGTCCAAATAGTTTTTTTTTTCTCATATGTGTCCCCAGGGTTTCTCATTTTTTGTCATGTTCATCCAATCTCCTAACTCCGTCAAGAAAAGTCACTTAAGTCAGGGATATTTTGGTCATTTTACATATATATTTCTATTTTGGCTATTTTCATCCAAAACTCTAAATTTATATCTCTCTCTTTATCTCTCTCTTTCATTCCAAAACCACCTATCATTATCTACATGGTTTTTTGATGCAAAGATCCTATCTTTTGGGGTTTTCGATGAATAAAGATCGTATCTTCTTCAACAACACAACTATCATTATCTACATGGTTTTTTGGTGCAAAATCTTTTTCACGTCCATTTGGACTATAAACCATCATTTTAGACAAAGATTTATCAACAACACTAGAAACAAGAAAATCCCCAAACCCTAATTGGATATCTTGAACAACAGAGTCCCATCCATCATAAAGACAAAAACTTTCACCTATCCTTTTAATCTTTAACTTCCATGAACGCCCCTCCTTTTGCAGATCGGACGGTCAAATCTTTGAGGGCTTTGTTTTCCATGTTCCTAGTGACGAAATCTGGTGGTAATCGTAGGTGAGGGGCAGATGGGTCGAGCAAAATCTTAAAGAAAGAAGGAGACCGACGGTGAGCCATTCGAAGTTTGCACAGATTCTTTAGAATTAAGAGAGAGAGAGAGAGAGAGAGAGAGAGAGAGAGAGAGAGAGAGAGAGTAAATATTTTTAAGAGTTAATTGCCAATTTACATATATAAATTTAGGGTTTTGGATGAAAATGGAAAAAATAGAAATATATATGTAAAATGACCAAAATACCACTGACTTAACTGACTTTTCTTGATGGAGTTAGGGGATTAGATAAAAATGACAAAAAATGAGAAACACTAGAGACATAGATGAGAAAAAAAAAACTTAGGGGATTGAACTAAAATTGGCAATTAAATCTATTAGAATGTATCAAACTTAGGGGATAAAAATGACAAAAAAATGAGCAAAATCTTAGGGGATTGAACTAAAGAGGCATTTTAACCAAATCATAGGGACTAAATTGGCAATTAACTCTATTAGAATGTATCAAACTTATTCGTGGAACACACATGTTTTTGTATCTATATTTTCTTTGGATATTATTTCAGCTTCAATAGTGTGCCCGACATGTTTAGTAATTTGTAGACTTATATGTTGGACAACCCATTTTTTTTTATAAATGTTACGTAATAGCAATAATGGGACACCCATCTTTAGTACTAATATATGATTAGGCAATCATGATATTTTAAGACCATTAAAAATGTCAGGTGAGTTCGAATTTCTTAGAAATGATTATGCAACTTAGCGAAACCAATACAATTTTAATAAAAACTTCAATAATATAAGGATGTCTGTAATTAAATGGCGCAAATAGTTAAACATTAAGTTTCGTGATAATTTAAATTTTAAAAAAAATGCAAAGTATATACCTTAATAAAATTTTAATTTTTGTTATTTGGATTAATATTTTTTTGTTAAACATTAGGATTTTGGAAAAAAATGTTATATGAGATGATTATGTTAATTTAGCAGGAACTAATAATCAAAATGAAGTAATATTAAATATAAAATTTACACAAAATAGAATATTATTAAATAGATCCATGTATTTTATATGTTTGGTTATGTACATGTTAAAGAATTTTACATGTAAAGCTCTACACATTAATGACATAAAAATAAAATTTCATCTTTAATATTCAAATGCAATTACATAATAAAACATATGTCATATAAAAAAATACATATACTTTGTTGGCTACATATTGATATTCTATAACATCTATATCATACAATATAATATGTTGATACTTATCATTCAATATAAATGTTGATACTTATCATTGACAGTTTTGTTTAAATACTTAATGCTAGTCAACATTTAAGATTCAACTTGTTAGATAATTTATATTCAGGACAACGTCGAAAGTCAAAATAAGAAAATTTTTTAATTATATAGCTAATGTTTGAAAAACTTGGAAAAATATTATAGTTAATTTTAAATATGGTATGTTTTTTGGCAGATAGATAATTGTACGATCTATGTTTTAAATACCATCAATTCATTAAAAAACTATAAATAGAAAAGTCATTATACTATGTATTAATTCAGGATTAGATGAATAGTGCTAGCCCCTCTCCCATTGTGACATCCGTCACCCTCATTTTTATCATGATTGTCAATTATAGTCCTTCATGTATTCAAATGTTAATATTTTAGTCCCTGCAAGTTTTGTCATTTTCAAAGTTAATAAAAGATTGAACTCAATGTTTATCGTTTGCATTTATTATGGATCGTATCTATGTTTTAATTAAATACGTAAAATGGTCAAAAGTTATCAAAAATGAAACTTTATTACGTTAATTAATGTACTAAGTTAAAAGTTTAAGTTAAAATTTGTTAAAACTTTGTTAGTTTAGTTGGATTTTATTAAGGAAATTTAACCAAGTTATCAATATAAACTAACCTAGTTAGACTTAAAGGGACTAAATTTGCCAAAGTGTGAAAGTTCAAAATGTGATACCCTGCAAATTCAGGTTCTCACTTTAACTAAACTCTAGTTACGTTCCTTGCATTATACTTAACTAGGGTTAACTAGATAGGATATATGTGCATTGTTGTGAGTTAATATCGGGTACATGATTAGTGAACCTCAGACGTTGGTGAATAACGAACTTATGTGTCTCTGTGATATTTGATGAACTTATGTGAAAACCATACGTGATTATGTGAACCTAAATCGAATACGTTAATAAAAAATCACTAAAAGTGGAGTATGAGGTTGATTAGGGTCTTAACGCATGGGGTTGCACTTGTTACGGTCCGAAATAACGAAAACATCAAAGGATAAAGCGTCGGGTGACGAAATGAGACACGAACGAGGGCCTCGGGCCTGTGAGCGGCCGCTCACAGGGCCCGAGCGGCCGCTCGCTCGTGTCTGACGGGTTTAAACCGCCTTAAACTCCTATTTAAGCATCCTTAACCCCCATGCAACCCCTAAACTCAACCCTAATCGCCCCCTTACTGCCCCACACGAAATATTAACCCTAAAGCTCCTGCTAAGGCTCAAGATCATCAATTGGGAAGCTCCAAAGGCGCACAGTTGATCGAATCGAAGAGCCAAGGGTATAATCTTTGATTCCTTACGCTTTTATCTTGTGTTTTTGTTATAAAAATCATGTAACAAAGTTTGTCCAGGTCTGAAAGTTTTTAACAATCATTAAAACATGAAGTTTTTGAAGATTAAACGGATCAAACATAATAATAAATGATTAGTAACATCATAGGATACTTGTTGCGCAAGTTATTGATGTTTTGGTCATTAAAGTTGTGATCTTTGCATGTTTAGTAGTAGAATCTGATCATAATAAGTATTAGGGATGTTTGGTAATGATGATTGATGTTTGTTGATTGTTTTTATGCATACGGTAGTCGATTAAAGTATGATTTAGGCGAAACTACAATCTGGACAGAATGATTAGACGAACTTGTCGGAGCTGTAACACGGCCTTAACATAATGATTTTGGTATTTTCTTCGCATGGTTGAGTCACACTTGGTCTTAGCGTTTCATAATGGGTAAAATCAAGCGTTTTGGACGTCGGTTGAGTCGTTTTTGGAATTTTCATTGAAAATAGGTCAGGTCAGAATTTCGGGTATCAAACTGAGTCAACTTTGAAACATCATAACTCAAGTTTTATAAAGAGTTGGATTGTGAAATTTTTACAGAAGGTTAATATTAGAGTAATATGAGTTTTCCAAGTGGATTCATCCCGTTTGGATGAATACACAATATTTGGGAATTTATCTACCAAACTGACCTGTTAGGAAGGTTTTCTGAACATAGCTGAATTAGACGAATTTTAATTATTTTTGTGTTTGGATTTAAGACAAAAAAAAATAGGTATTGTTGAGTGAATCCCAAAGAAAATTCATTAAAAATTTGGGAGGATAACTCACTGATTTACTATTTAAATAAATTCGTTTTGATGGCGCACGATCTGTCCTGAAAACACAGATTGTGTATTATGTGCTTATGTGATTAATTGAGGTCTTAAGTTGTATGAAATTGATGCGTAACTGAACGTATACTTGTATAAGACACATATGGGACTTGAAGACTAATTTTAATCAACACATTCACCAACGAGTCCGTAGGGTTTACTATTGCATGTAGAATCACTAGGCGTCACATACACACTTTTGGACGTTTAAAACACCTTGGACAAACGAGTTATATGGTGTAATGATATTACGCCTATACTCACTTAGTGACACTGTTATTAGGGTGTCGGTAGCATACTTTACTTGCGGTTCGGATTTCTTTTGCTTGCACGTTAAGGTGAGTTTCACTACTCTTTTTCTCAAAAGCATGCGTCTCAGGTTGAGACAACTTACTTAACTTTTCTAGTCCAGTTTGGGACTACTCAGGTTTTGACTCCTTGTGTGGGTCGGGTTTTGACTCCTTGTGTGGGTCGGGTTTTGACTCCTTGTGTGGGTCGGTTTTACGATTCCTTGTGTTTATCGGGTTTTCGGTCAGTTTAAAACTTATTGGTCCTTTGCAATCTAAACACTCTATCATTGAAAGTCCTTGCATATTATTGGGTTAATCGCTGGAGGCAAACGGGGTATTAGTTGATAGCGCTATTAGGTTGATGCAGCAACCTCATGTCTGAGGTGCTTGAGGCACGGGCATGAACTTCTGACCACAATTTCCGACTGGTGTTGATAGACGCCAGTCATTGAGGCAAATAACTATTTTTCTGAAGGTTTCCCAATAATCTTGTTTAGTTACATTGAGTGGGCTAGCTACCCCTGACACACTTAAACTGACGACTCTTTATCTTTTTGGTCTGGAGGACCTACGTTATTACTTTACTTACGTGGTTTTTGGAAAACCAGCGCATTTGCATATTAATTTACTTTACTTTGTGAACTCACCAGCTTTATGTTGACATACGATTTACATGCTTTTGCAGGTAGTTAGCTTCCGGTGCCAGGATTAGAAAGCACTGTACACTTCACTGCATTTGGGGTCTTGGGCATACACATAAATTACATATTATGCTTTTACATTTTCTTCCATATGGCTTTAATTTGGGCACGTTGTTTTGCGCATGGTTTTCAAAATGTTATAAATTTGGTTTACGCTTCCGCAGCATAACTAAACTTGGTTTTTGAAAACGAACTAAATGGTTTGGGCATTTAGAGTTCGTTCATGTGACTTATGGCTATGGGATCCTGGTTTGTCATGCGTCTCGCGGTATAAACCCCTCAGTGGAAATTTGAGGGTGTGACAGATTGGTATCAGAGCCAGGTTATAGTGAACTAGGACTGCATGTTGAGTCTAGTCTATAATCATCATAGCATAAGTACACTTACAATTTAAGTGCACAACTAGCTTTTAGCCACATATATCTACAACATATGATTTCGAGAGATTTGTTATCTTCTAATTCTAGACTTAATTCTGAACACGTCAATGGTGGGAACCTAGGGTTACACCATGTGGCGCATTACTGGGAGTAATATCCTAACTAACCTCATGGACGAGGAGACAACAATAGTACAAGGGAGGGAGGCCTTGCGAGCGTTGTGACGCACGTACACAGGAAGCTGCACGATGCGCATGACGTGGTACCATTAAATCAACTATGAAGGAATTTGAATGCTGAGACTTATCTTTTGTCACTTAGCAAGGAGACAATTAGTTTCTGTTCCTTGTTACTTGATCCTTCTTACTCCCATTCGAAACACAGACGGGACTGGGTTACGCATATAGAACTTATCTCTTACCTTAGTATCTTAAGCCTAGTATGAGCGGGCGAACGTATGACTGCATATCCTTGTTTCTCATGAGTCTATGGTAGGTTCATGGGAACACATTAGATCGGGGCTTGTTACACACACTCTTGGGGAGTTATGTAAAGCCAGCGACGTAGTGCAACATCACAAGGGAAGATGAAACCTACTAATGGTTGATAGCCACGATTGGAGGAACGAGTGGTACAGCTTACCACTAAACAGGTTTACATAGGACTAGAGAAGGAGATTGTACGTAATGAGGACCATATAACACTGACACCCAGAAAGAGGAGGAAGAAGGGGAACCTGAGCAGGACGAGCATATGGAAGTGAAGTTGAAGGCTCTACTACCTAGACAGAGCATGGCGACGATTGGCTCTTACCTTTTCTTACCTGTATTTTCTTTTCTTTTTCCCTTGTTAACTTAGATAAGACTGAGTTTTTATGATCAACGATAGGGTGGTGGAGGCCCTCGCATCTTCCAAGCTAGTAAAGATCTATTTTGCTAAATCGTTCTTTTCCTCTGACTTCCACATTTAAACTTTCCTATTCCTTTAACGCACATGTCACAACAACAACCTGCCATTATATCTTCAAGCCTTTTATTTATCGTAATCCTCGACAACTCCAACGGAACTGAAGGCGACCGTCTGATTTCTTCGATAGTGTAAGTCTCTGCCATGTGCATTCGCCCTAGGCTGGATGGGGTAATGTATGCTATATGCACACTCGATGAGTTACAAATACCTGGAAGGAGAACGTAACACCCTGTGGTGAAATCTAGAAATTTGGTTATATAAAGACGGATGGGTCTGAGATCGACGCCTACACTACCAAGCTACAGGAGATAGCCACTATAGGCTCAAATCTATTTAACATACCTTACAAATGGATCGAACTTTATACCGAAAGGGTGGGCCCCTCAGATTCATGGCTTGGACACTGCAGCTCACCTACAAATCTTTCACTTGACTCGCAAACTCACTGATGAGGCTGCCGACCATGGTACTTTTCCGAAGCATGGTGCTTCATTTTCTACTTTTGGTGATAACAAGAGGACGTGGGATAGTGCGAGGTATAAGTCCTGCAACAACAACAATCATAATGGTAGCAACAACAACGGGAGCTCGGGGAAGAGCAATTGTGATTGGCCTCGGGTAAGCTAGGACTGATAACAGTGTCGTGACGGATACGTGTTCCTTGAATGACACTCTTGCTTCAATCTTATATAATGCGGTGCGGACTATAGTTTTGTTCCATCAAAACCTAGTAAACAATTAGGGATGGTTCCTACTCTTCTAGATACCCCATACTCTATTGAACTGGCTGATGGGAAGCCTGTCAAGGTAACCCATATACATCGTGACTGTAAGCTCGAGTTGAACAGGCAATTGTTTGCCATCAACCTCTTACCTATCACCCTAGGTAGCTTTGATCTCGTGGTTGGCATGGACTGGTTGTCCATACAGGGTGATCGAGGTGGTGCCATGGTGGGCATCATCTCCTATCTGAAGGCCCTGAAGTGTATTCGCAAGGGCTGTCCGGCCATTTTGGCTAACATATCTGACACTCGAGCTGAAACTGAAACTAAGATTGTGGAACACCCCAGTGGTCCGAAATTTCCCAGATATATCCCCAGAGGAACCATCTAGACTTCCACCTGTTTGTCAAGGGAGTTTCAAAACGATCTTGTACCTGGAGCAGCTCCAGTTGCACGTGCTCCATATCGCCTAGCACCAGGCGAACCTCAAGAACTGTCTACCCAACTCCAAGAGCTATTGACGGTTAGGAACCGCTACGCTTTGCCTCGTAGCGATGAGTTGTTCGACCAACTGTAAGGGTCGAGTTTCTATTCTATGATTGAATTGAGGTTAGGATACAATCAGCTAAGAGTCGGAGAGGAGGAGGTGGCAAGGACAACCTTTCGAACTCGTTATGGACATTATGAGTTTTTAGTGATACCATTTGGATGCACCGGCTGTGTTCATTGTTCCGATGAACCATGTGTGCAAACCCTATTTGGAAAAAATTCGTCATAGTGTTCATAGATGACATATTGATTTATTCCAAGAGCAGGGAAGAGCACGAGCAGCACCAGTGGTTAACCTTGGAACTACTGAGGAATGAGCAGTTGTATGAAAAGTTTTTCTAAATGTGATTTTGGATTCGAGAAGTCCAATTCCTTGGGCATGTGGTCAACGAGGAAGGAATACATGTGGACCCAGCCAAGATTGACGCCATGAAAAAGTGGGAGGCTCCTAGGACCCCTACTGAAATGCGCCAATTTCTTGGTCTCACAGGATACTATCGCAGATTTATTGAGGGATTTTCAAAGATCGCTCAACCTCTCACCGCCCTAACACGGAAAGGTATTACTTACAAGTGGGGAGATGCCCAAGAAACTGCCTTTCAGCTACTAAAGTCAAAACTTTGCAGTGCACCGATACTATCGTTGCCTGAGGGTATAGAGGACTTTGTAGTATACTATGATGCGTCTATCCAAGGCTTAGGGTGTGTACTGATGCAACGTGATAAGGTAATCGCATATGCATCACGGCAATTGAAGGTCCATGAGAAAAATTACCCCACTCACGATTTGGAACTGGGAGCGGTGGTTTTCACTCTCCAAAAATCTGGAGACACTACCTCTATGGAACAAAGTGCACAATTTTCACTGATCGCAAGAGCCTTCAGCATATAATTGATCAGAAGGTGCTGATCATACGACAACCTCGCTGGGTTGAACTTTTGAATGATTATGACTGTGCCATCAAATTTCATCCAGGGAAAGCTAATGTAGTAGCTGATGCCCTCAACCGAAAGGAAACGGAACCTAAACGGGTGCGAGCTTTACAACCCACTATAAATTCTAACCTTCCTGATAAGGTAAACCCAGGGCGAGGCTTGAAAGAAGAAAACATCGGGCTTGAAACTTTACATGGTGCTGATAAGCACTCGGAACGGAAGACGGGTGGTCTTCAGTACTTCATGGATCGAGTCTGGATACCACGATTTGGGGATCTCAGACAACTGGTGCTTGATGAAGCACATACCTCCCGCTATTCGGTACATCCTGGTTCGGACAAGATGTACCAAGATCTAAAGACTCCTTACTGGTGGCCAAACATGAAAGCTGAGATAGCCACTTATGTTAGTAAGTGCTTGACTTGTGCGAAGGTTAAGATCGAATATCAAAAACCTTCAGGCCTACTCAAACAACCAGAAATTCCTATGTGGAAATGGGATGAAATTTCCATGGATTCTATTACAAAGTTTCCCAGAACGCCAACGGGCCATAACACGATTTGGGTTATCGTGGATCGTTTAACCAAATCGGCCCGCTTTCTGGAAATAAAGGAAACGGACTCATTGGAGAAACTAGCAAACCTTTACATCAAGGAGATAGTCTCTAGGCATGGGGTGCCTACTTCTATTATATCTGATAGCGATGCGCGATTCACTTCTCATTTTTGGACTACTCTCCTAAAACGCTTTGGGGACTCGCTTAGATATGAGCACAGCCTATCACCCTCAGACGGATGGACAGAGTGAACGTACCATCCAAACATTAGAGGATCTGCTACGAGCATGCGTGGTGGACTTTGGCAATAATTGGGATAAGCACTTGCCCTTGATCGAATTCTCTTACAACAACAGTTACCACACTTCGATACAGTGTGCGCCTTTTGAGGCACTTTATGGGCGCAAGTGTAGGTCTCCCATCTGTTGGACTGAGGTTGGGGATAGCCAACTAACAGGTCCCGAACTCGTGCACGAAACTTCTGAGAAGATAGTCCAAATTAGAAACCGGATGGCTGCTGCTCGGGATCGACAGAAAAGTTATGCTGATAAACGTAGAAAACCCTTGGAGTTCCAGGTTGGGGACAAGGTTTTGTTAAAGGTGTCACCTTGGAAAGGAGTGATACGCTTTGGGAAACGTGGGAAGTTGAACCCACGATACGTTAGACCTTTCTAGATTGTTAAAAGGATTGGTCCGGTAGCTTACGAGTTAAATCTACCAGATGAACTCAGTGGAGTGCACAATGTGTTCCACGTCTCGAACTTGAAGAAATGCTTATCAGATATGACACTGGTAGTGCCACTGGAGGAGATCCAGGTGGATGATCAGCTACGGTTCGTGGAAGAACAAGTGGAGATTCTTGAGCAGGGCGTTAAGAAACTCAGGCAAAGCACTATACCTATTGTTAAGGTACGGTGGAATTCCCGTCTAGGACCGGAATACACGTGGGAGCGCAGAGATCAGATGCGGCTCAAATACCCACACCTCTTTACTGAACCTGAACCTGTACATAGATCAAATGCCGAACATAAAGCAGCTCGCTCGAAGTGAATTTCGGGGCGAAATTCCTTTCAACTTGGGGATGATGTGACATCCGGGAACCAAGTGTACACTTTTCTAGCTGGCTTTACTGTTTACTTGCTGAATTTCGGGACGAAATTCTTTTCAACTTGGGGATGATGTGATACCCCGCAAATTCAGGTTCTCACTTTAACTAAACTCTAGTTACGTTCCTTGCATTATACTTAACTAGGGTTAACTAGATAGGATATATGTGCATTGTTGTGAGTTAATATCGGGTACATGATTAGTGAACCTCGGACGTTGGTGAATAACGAACTTATGTGTCTCTGTGATATTTGATGAACTTATGTGAAAACCATACGTGATTATGTGAACCTAAACCGAATACGTTAATAAAAAATCACTAAAAGTGGAGTATGAGGTTGATTAGGGTCTTAACGCATGGGGTTGCACTTGTTACGGTCCGAAATAACAAAAACGTCAAAGGATAACGCGTCGGGTGACGAAACGAGACACGAACGAAGGCCTCGGGCTTGTGAGCGGCCGCTCACAGGGCCCGAGCGGCCGCTCGCTCGTGTCTGACGGGTTTAAACCGCCTTAAACTCCTATTTAAGCATCCTTAACCCCCATTCAACCCCTAAACTCAACTCTAATCGCCCCCTTACTGCCCCACACGAAATATTAACCCTAAAGCTCCTGCTAAGGCTCAAGATCATCAATTGGGAAGCTCCAAAGGCGCACGGTTGATCGAATCGAAGAGCCAAGGGTATAATCTTTGATTCCTTAAGCTTTTATCTTGTGTTTTTGTTATAAAAATCATGTAACAAAGTTTGTCCAGGTCTGAAAGTTTTTAACAATCATTAAAACATGAAGTTTTTGAAGATTAAACGGATCAAACATAATAATAAATGATTAGTAACATCATAGGATACTTGTTGCGCAAGTTATTGATGTTTTGGTCATTAAAGTTGTGATCTTTGCATGTTTAGTAGTAGAATCTGATCATAATAAGTATTAGGGATGTTTGGTAATGATGATTGATGTTTGTTGATTGTTTTTATGCATACGGTAGTCGATTAAGGTATGATTTAGGCGAAACTAAAATCTGGACATAATGGGTAAAATCAAGCGTTTTGGACGTCGGTTGAGTCGTTTTTGGAATTTTCATTGAAAATAGGTCAGGTCAGAATTTCGGGTATCAAACTGAGTCAACTTTGAAACATTATAACTCAAGTTTAATAAAGAGTTGGATTGTGAAATTTTTACAGAAGGTTAATATTAGAGTAATATGAGTTTTCCAAGTAGATTCATCCCGTTTGGATGAATACACAATGTTTGGGAATTTATCTACCAAACTGACCTGTTAGGAAGGTTTTCTGAACATAGCTGAATTAGACGAATTTTAATTATTTTTGTGTTTGGATTTAAGACAAAAAAAATAGGTATTGTTGAGTGAATCCCAAAGAAAATTCATTAAAAATTTGGGAGGATAATTCACTGATTTACTATTTTAAATAAATTCGTTTTGATGGCGCACGATCTGTCCTGAAAACACAGATTGTGTATTATGTGCTTATGTGATTAATTGAGGTCTTAAGTTGTATGAAATTGATGCGTAGCTGAACGTATACTTGTATAAGACACATATGGGACTTGAAGACTAATTTTAATCAACACATTCACCAACTAGTCCGTAGGGTTTACTATTGCATGTAGAATCACTAGGCGTCACATGCACACATTTGGACGTTTAAAACACCTTGGACAAACGAGTTATATGGTGTAATGATATTATGCCTATACTCACTTAGTGACACTGTTATTAGGGTGTCGGTAGCATACTTTACTTGCGGTTCGGATTTCTTTTGCTTGCACGTTAAGGTGAGTTTCACTACTCTTTTTCTCAAAAGCATGCGTCTTAGGTTGAGATAACTTACTTAACTTTTCTAGTCCAGTTTGGGACTACTCAGGTTTTGACTCCTTGTGTGGGTCGGGTTTTGACTCCTTGTGTGGGTCGGGTTTTGACTCCTTGTGTGGGTCGGGTTTTGAATCCTTGTGTGGGTCGGTTTTACGATTCCTTGTGTGGATCGGGTTTTCGGTCTGTTTAAAACTTATTGGTCCTTTGCAATCTAAACACTCTATCATTGAAAGTCCTTGCATATTATTGGGTTAATCGCTGGAGGCGAACGGGATATTAGTTGATAGCGCTATTATGTTGATGCAGCAACCTCATGTCTGAGGTGCTTGAGGCACGGGCATGAACTTCTGACCACAATTTCCGACTGGTGTTGATAGACGCCAGTCATTGAGGCAAATAACTATTTTTCTGAAGGTTTCCCAATAATCTTGTTTAGTTACATTGAGTGGGCTAGCTACCCCTGACACACTTAAACTGACGACTCTTTATCTTTTTGGTCTGGAGGACCTACGTTATTACTTTACTTACGTGGTTTTTGGAAAACCAGCGCATTTGCATATTAATTTACTTTACTTTGTGAACTCACCAGCTTTATGTTGACATACGATTTACATGCTTTTGCAGGTAGTTAGCTTCTGGTGCCAGGATTAGAAAGCACTGTACACTTCACTGCATTTGGGGTCTTGGGCATACACATAAATTACATATTATGCTTTTACATTTTCTTCCATATGGCTTTAATTTGGGCACGTTGTTTTGCGCATGGTTTTCAAAAGGTTTTAAATTTGGTTTACGCTTCCGCAACATAACTAAACTTGGTTTTTGAAAACGAACTAAATGGTTTGGGCATTTAGAGTTCGTTCATGTGACTTATGGCTATGGGATCCTGGTTTGTCATGCGCCTCGCGGTATAAACCCCGCAGTGGAAATTTGAGGGTGTGACACAAAATTTTCTCCTTCCCACCTTCTTTCACCATGTTTCCGGCCACCGGAATTTATTCCGGCGACCTCATTTCCGGCAAGGTGTAAAGAACCCCACTTTATTTTCTTTTAGTCAATTTTAATCACTCAAATACGTTTCTTCGTCAATGGTTAACTGATTTCAATAACCATAAACGAGCATTAAACGTTTTAAACGGACTTTAATCGAGTTTCAAGTTTTGTAACCGCCGGAATGTTAATGAATAATCAAACATTTGAAATTTGTGTTTAACTCTATATAATGATCATTTCTCTTCATTTTCCGACCTTTGAACATCACAAAACCACATTTAAATTGTGCAAAACGCATCGAGAAAGCTCTGCAATTCGGCCCTAATATTTCGACTGTATCTTCTCAATTTTGGCCAATATCGATCGTGTGAGTTGAATTTTATTATGCCGTTTTGTTTTTTTTGTTGTTTTAGATCAAAAGCCCCATGAATTAGACATCTAATCTTGAGTTATTCGGGTTGATTAGATTTGGGGTTAGGGTTTATAGGAGATATTTGGGGAAAAAGATGAACTTTGGGTTATATGTTAAATAAAATTTGTTTTCAACTTGTTTAACATAAAGGTCCTTTGGTAAAGTGGTGTTGGGAAAGTTTTGCTTCAGCCAGACCCGGGTTCGAATCCCCTGAACCCCGGGTCAGATCATTTTTTTATTATTCTATTTATATATAATTGATATCCTTGAACCAATCATGTGTAAAATTCTCTTTAAACAAACATTTGGACTGTCGACACTTGATACATTAAATGACATTGAGAATCGACGAACTAAACTAGTGTTCATGATAGAGTTGTGTGAATTATTGCATTCACTCATGACATAATGAACCAAGTTAGTGTTCTTACTCGTGTTGACGTGTTAAGTATTCTTTTAACATGGAAGATTACAAGGAAAACTAGTTCTCAGGTTGAAATGTGTTTTCAACTTGAGGGAAAATATGCATATGCTTACTCTGTCACAGTGTGTGTCTAGTGTCTTGTAGTCTAACGCAATGAATAGGTTCGCTTAGTAGGTGAACCTGGCGAAGGGAAGGACCTCATCATACCTTAACTGTGCGTAAAAACTGACACCCCTTGTTTTGCATAGTCTTCAAACTTTCAGTCGTTTTAATGTCTTGAGTTAGTGTCGTAGAAGGACATAACACCCCAACGTAAGGTAAATTGGCGATTACGATCCGGAACGTAATCATGAATTTACAGGTACATTGAGGTGGTGTGGAATTCTTTTAGGGTTTTAGGAGAGATTTCCAGTACGTTTTCGACGTATCAAAGGTGAGGTGGGTTAGCTGTGGTACACCCTATATATATGCACTGATAGTGCATCGGGAATGCAACTGGGAATCAAACAAAGAACAAACCCTAGTTAGCCCTTAGTTTAGAATATTTGTTTCAAACCTAAACTTATACATTGTGTTTGACTTGAAGCTCTATTCTTTAAGTATGGTGATAATCTCTACAAAATTCTTACCATTCTTTCTAAATCTTGAGTAATCTTAGTCAGTCACAGTCATTCTTTCTATGATCCAACCTTATGCAACACGCTCATGTTAACTATTATCAGTAGGATTTAGTGCTGCCAAGATCCTGGGAAACTCTTAGTATCTCTTGAATTTCGATCGTCCCGGTAGATGTAAAAAAAACAACTTTCTATCACCTTTCAAATCCATCATATAACGCATGATACTTTCGTATTTCAAGCCTTTTGTTCTTCCTAAACCTAACCTCATAATACGTAACATTATTCCTATTTTAACATATACCAACAAACCCATTTAATCGTTTCCTGGTGTGTTTGGGTAAGTCTAATTAAAACTTTTACTTTTTAAAACGCTTGCCAAACAAATTTTAATTTTCTCAAGCTTTGCGTTTTCCAAACCACATTTTTTAAAAATATTTTAACCGTCCCTTCAAACCATATTTGATAGTTTTCCCGTAAATAAATTTCGAGACGAAATTTTCTAAAGTATGGAAGATTGTGACATCCGTCACCCTAATTTTAATCATGATTGTCAATTATAGTCCTTCATGTATTCAAATGTTTATACTTTAGTCCCTGCAAGTTTTGTCGTTTTCAAAGTTAATAAAAGATTGAACTCAATGTTTATCGTTAGCATTTATTATGGATCATATCTATGTTTTAATTAAATATGTAAAATTTCAAATCGAAAGTTATAAAAAATGCAACCTTAGTACGTTAATTAATGTACTAAGTTAAAAGTTTAAGTTAAAATATTTATAAACTTTGTTAGTTTAGTTAGATTTTATTAAGGAAATTTAACCAAGTTATCAATATAAACTAACCTAGTTAGACTTAAAGGGACTAAATTTGCCAAAGTGTGAAAGTTCAAAATTTTCTCCTTCCCACCTTCTTTCACCATGTTTCTGGTGTAACACCCCAACCGATGGCGGAAACATCGAGGTGTCACGTAGTGACGATTGTTCAATAGCACATGGACTAAATTATAAATATTAATAGCAAATAACTTCCATTGTTCAAAACGAAATACAAAGAGTCTTAATATAAATCTCAAACATAATTAATAAACGTTCAACTTTTATTTAAGCACTAGGTCCAGCCTAAGCGTGAAAAGCATGCAAGATCAAACTTCACCTGAAACATGTACAAAATAATTTGTCAACACATATAATGCATTGGTGAGTATATCCATTTTCGTTCAACCAGTAATTTGCAATTTATGTGCTATGATACTGTAATATGTAAAAGGGTCAAAATCAAGCCTCCCATCGTTCAATATTCGTTCACCCATCGTTCAAGAAAACCATAACAATGACCAAGGACTTAACTCGTTCACGTAAGTAACCAAGGGATATAATTCGTAGTACTACTCATTGTTAGGTGCGGCCCAAAGGTTAATGACTTTGACAAATCGTTCATACAATTCACACAAAACATATCAATGAGCACATTGCTTTGTAATTAATACACAAAAGTTTAGTAATAATTGTACATGAGTCACCCCAAAAGAGTAAATAGTAAAAAGGGGAAATATATACTCACAGTTTCGCTAAATATAAATTCCGAGAAAGTTCGTCGTAAAGGCTTAAGAATTCCGAGGAACTCAACCTATATATACAACACTAAATGAGGACAATGTCTAAAAAAATCTAAGACGACGAATCATCTAAGGCATTTAGGGCTTGCTAGACTCGTATTAGGGAAGATGAAATTTCTAGTAATAATTTGAACGATAGTTTTTGAAATAAATATATTTACGATTTAATAATGACTAAAACTCTTATGTGTTTCACAGATAGATATAAATCCCATTTTATAGAAAAATAACCTTGAAATAAAGTTAATGATTTATATTTAGTTAAACAATTTATTATTATATCTAATTTAATTATAAATAGCATGAATAATACAGGGTATGATCCCAAAATGATATTATTATGAGAAATAATTATTTTATGTGTGAAATACTAAAATAAAATTTCCATAATTTCCTTTAATTTATTTGCATTTAAAACATTTTTAATGAATTTAAATGATGTTTTAATGATTAAAATTAGTAAAAATAACAAAAATAATCATTTTATAAGAAATTATATTTTATTACAGTTTATTATTCATAGAAATAAATCTCCAGAAAATTTGAGGTTAAAATCTCTTAAAATGAATTTTTAATCATTTAATTATGATTACAACGATTAAATTCAATAAAAATATAAAATTGATACATTTTCCGGAAAATAAAAGTGTGGAAATCTTATTTTAGATGTCAAGATGTTATGTCTAAATTTTCATAATTTTTGGAGCAATAATGGAATTTCTATGATTAATATAAGATTTTTATACATGAATATATAAGTAATAAAAAAATAAACAAACAAAATAATTGTAAACAAAAAAAATATCCAAAACCCGGTTTTTAAGGGACTCGAACCCGGGTTTGCTGGTTTCCAAGGATCAGACCCAACCACTAGGCCAAGTCTCATTTTGTTGATTTAATCTAACCCAATTTTTATTTATAATATAACCCAACATCTTCTTCTTCCCCAATTATCTAGCCATGAACCCTAACCCTAACACAAAATCTAATAGCCCGATTCTAGTATGGTTAAGCCACGAGACCTTAGGGCTTTTAAAGATAATGGACACAAGATCAAAATGGCATTATAAAATCGGACTTACAAGGTGCTCTTCGAGGGCCGCGAGGGGAATACAAAAACCGGTAAAAGAACCAGATCGAGCAGCGTGTTAGATGATGGTTTTGATTGTTTCCAGGTCGTTTAGAAGGGTATTGAGTGCAGATATCAAATGGAGAGTCTAATTTATATAGAAAACGAGTAGAAACGCACGTTATCATGCTTAATGATTTCCGACCGGTTACATACATAATAGGCCATTAAAAGCCCCTTAAAACAGCGTTTAAACGCATAATTATAAGTCAAAACATTCGATTAATGATGGAGAAAACCTTTGGGATGATAAAAGTGCTGAAAACGGACGGATATTAATGGTTTTATGGCCTTGCCGGAACCGAATTCCGGCGGCCGGAATTGTCCTTGGCCGGAATAGCGAGCAACAGCAAATGTGAGGATTTTTTTTTTTTTTTAAACTTTGGTGAAATGACAGAAATGGCCCCTCACAATTAACTTTAGTTAGTTTTAAGGTTTCCTAGTTAGTTTTTCCTTTATAACAACTAACCAAGTTAACTAATCACACTTAAAACTTTTATAAACTTAAATTTTTTATGATATATTTTTTTTTCCCGAATAACGTTGCAACATACGCGTTAGATTAAATCGAGATCAAGACCCAAAATACATGCAAATATTATAATTTGAGTTTCGCTCATTTATTAAATTTGAAAACGACAACAATTATAGGAAATGTTTGAGGACTAAAATTGAAAATATTTAGGGGACTATTTTTGTAAATTAATTGAAATTCGAAGGTGACGGATGTCACATCTGGCCATCGGAATTTATTCCGGTGACGTCATTTCCGGCAAGGTGTAAAGAACCCTACTTTATTTTCTTTTAATCAATTTTAATCACTCAAATACGTTTCTCCGTCAATGGTTAACTGATTTCAATGACCATAAATGAGCATTAAACGTTTTAAACGGACTTTAATCGAGTTTCATGTTTTGTAACCGCCGGAATGTTAATGAATAATCAAACATTTGAAATTTGTGTTTAACTCTATATAATGATCATTTCTCTTCATTTTCTGACCTTTGAACATCACAAAACAACATTTAAATTGTGCAAAACGCATCGAGAAAGCTCTGCAATTCGGCCCTAATATTTCGACTGTATCTTCTCAGTTTCGGCCAATATCGACCATGTGAGTTGAATTTTATTATGCCGTTTTGTTTTTCGTTTTTTTAGATCAAAAGCCCAATGAATTCGACATCTAATGTTGAGTTATTCGGGTTGATTGGATTTGGGGTTAGGGTTTATAGGAGCTATTTGGGGAAGAAGGTAAACTTTGGGTTATTTGTTAAATAGAATTTGTTTTCAACTTGTTTAATGTAAAGGTCCTTTTGTAAAGTGGTGTTGGTAATGTTTTGCTTCTGGCGAGACCCGGGTTCAAATCCCCTGAACCCCGGGTCAGATCGTTTTTTTTGTTTTTTTTTTTCTATTTATATATAAATGATTCATTATTTATCCAAAAAAATCTTAGAAATTTAGGTGTAGCATCTTGACACCATAAACTTAATTTCCACACTTTTATTTTCCACATTTATGTCCTTAAAAAGTCATAACTAATTCATTATTTATCCAAAAATCTTAAAAATTTAGGTGCAGCATCTTGACACCATAAACTTAATTTCCACACTTTTACTTTCTAGAAAATAATTTATTTTCATTTTTTTATTAATTTAAATTCTTTCAAGCATAATTAATTGATTAAAAATTCATTTTACATGATTTTAACCCCAACATTTTTGGAAAATATTTTATAATCATTTGAAACTTAGATAAAAATTATTGGTTTAGAAAACATTTATTTTTATTGATTTTTCTATTTTTAACCATTTAAACATGATTTAAATTCATTAGATTAGTTATAAATACAATTAAATTGAGAAAAATTAAAAAATAAATTATTTTGACTATTTTGCATTAGAAAGTCATTATTCTTCAAAAAAAATATTATTTTTGGACCAAATCTTATATTCTTTGTTTTATTTGTGCTTAATTAGACATAACAAATAATTTATTTATATATAAATTATAAAATCTATTTTATGAATATTTTTCTTATAAAACAGTAATAATCTTTAGTTGGTTGGTGGTGTTGTCGCGGCGGCGGTCCCACCTTGACACATCCCTCTGTCTCCCTCTTTCTCTCTCTATATATATATGCACACCTGCATATGATAGCCTAATAGGTGAGTTTGAATGTAAATGGTAAATGATTTTGATTTTTGAACCGTGGTTTTGACTATTGGGAATATGGTTTTCTATGAAGGGTACAATATTTTTTAAAAACAATAATAGGGGTAGATGTAAACAAATACTCCTAAAATGCTAAAGGTATTAAGTTATTATTATTTTTTAAATTGTTTTATTACTTACTAGCTGATTACCCCGGAAGGGTTTCGGGGTTGAAAAATCTAATTTTACGTGATAACTTATTGCAAATGGCTCAAGTTAACTAACCACAAAATCTCTCAATCATTGCATGTTCATAGTATTCTAAGCAGTAATAACTCATATTCCCTAATCTAAAACCTAATCAGTAATCATGTAAAGAATCACTTATGTAAGCTGCAACTATTCAAAAACTCATCACATCTTTCTAATTTCTCACATTCTAATGACTCTTATAATTCCTAACCTAATAAACTAAACAAACACTTAAGTTGGAAGTTGTAACCATTGCATTTCATTATGCCACGTTGCATAATCAAGAGATGGTTGAGACCACCATTGAACACCACGTCAGCAACTATCAATTCTTTCCGGGAGCGTCCCAGAGTTGAAAAATATAACCATTCTAATAATACTAATATCAATAGTAATAATTATTACTCTTGTAATTAAATAAATAAAAAAATAACCTTGCTATAAGGTGACACCATGTGTTGCAGTGTTGCGCGATTTGTTCTCCTACCTTCTCTTGATGAAGTATATCTAGTAAAATTCCAATGATAACATGGCGATTGGGCTGATTTTCAACATCGTAGATAAGAACCTAGTTTAAAAGAAAAAACATGATTAATGAATAACATGAATACTTTGTGTGTTTTTTTTCTGTATGAACGAAACCCCACAAAAAATAGTCGATTTTTTCTCCATTTTTTATATAGCACTATGGTACTCGTTGGAAAGATAATAAAACGCTCGTTAATTTGGTGTAATTTTTTTCTTTAAAAAATCCCGTATATAAAATATATAAACATTTAAAAATTATAGGAGAAAACATGAGAGATAAAATTTTAAATTTATTTTTAAATTCTTTTTTTCCTAAAATAACTCAATTTAATTAAAAAAGAAAATAATTCAAAAACATTAAAATCTTTCAATTATGATGCCATGTGGCGGTTTCATGGAGAAGTTGAAGGCACCATTGCACGCCACGTCAGCAATGTTCAATTCTTTTATATATATTAATAGATAATAGATAATAGATTACAAATTACAAATATTCGTTTTATAGTGCAAGATTATGGAACAACAAAAAGGGGTAAAAATTATACAAAAGTTTTTTTTTCGTACTCATGTTTCCTGGAACAACAAAAATGAAATTGGGATTTGTTTTATTATTTTAAATATATCCTAAAACTATTCACCATAACTTTTGATAGAATTTTTAATTATTTGCCTAATTTATGATATTAAAAATAACGTAAAGGTGTTACTATGATATTCACGTCAATTTTTATAAAATATTTTTTGTCATGTATCACAGCTATAGGTTTCATATTACTATGATTTATGTACAGCGGCGTTTCTGAATATTTAAGCGTTCTATTCAAGCCGTTAAAAAAAATAAAACCCTTAACCTCAAGTTTTGAGTTTTAAATAAGTATTGAACTTATAAATGGGTTAATAAACTTTTTGTTTTAAATGAGTTTTCAATGGGTTAAAAGGAAAACGTGGTTAAGTTGTGAGAACCATAGATACTCACTTATTAGCAACACATTTAATTAATTTTAAAATGGATTTATGGTTTTGATTAAACCATAATAAAATATTACATTAACATAAGACATTTACGTCACTTTTGTTACACCGGTGTAAGGACGACATAAATGTTTTTTCTCATTTTTTTGTATATTTCTTAGTTAACCATTTTTATATCCTTAGGTATTTTTTTTCAAAAAAAATAAAATTCGCATGTTACGTCGTAGTTTTCACAATTGAAGTTGGTTCTCAACCGAAGTTCTCACAATTAAAGTTAAAAAAATTAAAAAAACTATATGAAAATGTAACCAATTTCAAATTATAATTCTTGATGGCAATGCAGAAGTTTTGTAGACAAAACAAAACCCCACGTATTTTAGTAATTTTTATAAACACACAACGCTTAGCTTTTTCCATGTTAATTACTTAAAAAAGACAATTTTTATACCGTTAATAATAACTTATAATAACTTAAAAATAGATAATTTTTATAAACACACACAACAATTTTTAAAATAAAATATTACATATAATAATAACTTATTCCAAAACTAAATTTTTTTTGCATCTTATACAGTGATTCTAATGACATTAACAATCAATGTTCCGCATGAACGTGTGGGGTAACGTAAACTTGTTCATACACATTTGGGAACCTAGTGAAAAGTACCTAAGCACGTGGGAAAGGTAAGTACCAATGCGAGAGGGAAGTCCTAGGTCCCACCTAGTGGAAAAACATATTCATAAACATAAACATATTCATATACATTTGGAAACCTAGTGGAAAGTACCTAAGTATGTGGGAAAGGTAAGTACCAATGCGAGAGGGAAGTCCTAGGTCCCGCCTAGTGGAAAAACATATTCATAAACCTAAACATATTCATATACATTTGGAAACCTAGTGGAAATTACCTAAGTATGTGGGAAAGGTAAGTACCAATGCGAGAGGGAAGTCCTAGGTCCCGCCTAGTGGAAAGTAGGTATGCATGTGGGAAGGAAAGTACCTATGCGTGTGGGAAGTCATAGTTTATTCTTAGACTTTGTCATCATAGAAGTTAGATTTTGATTCGCATTGTGTGCTTAAGTGTTTACCATATTGCCTTGAATGAAACATGACACTTGAATTTAAAACATTTTTATACCTATATTATACGTACACAAACGAAGTGTACTCACCAACATTATTGTTGACGTTTTATTTTTGTACATGTTTCAGGGTACGTTTGATGAATGTCACTTAGGCTTGGAATTAGGCATAATAAACAATTTTGTTGTATTATTTTGCTTTGAAACTTGATGTATTGGTTTGACTTTGATGTAAGACTTTAATCATGAATTTAAATAATATTTACACTTTAGTACCTTGAGCTTTTGAACAATCGTCATTACGTGATACCTTAGGGTTTCCACCATCGGTTGGGGTGTTACACCCATTGGTTAAGAGGGGTGGTGGCAATTATAGGGTAAGGCTAAGGACTGTAGGGTTAATCTTCAGTCAAATCAGACTGTTGTTCCTACTCTCGCTTCTCGGGGAAGTCAGGGAAAGCAGGGTTGTTATAACTGTGGGGAAACAAGGCATTTCAGGCGTGAATGCCCGAAGTTGAAGTAGGGTAATGTTAGGAAGAATGGGACGGATAAGAGTAACGATAGTGGTGGCAAGAGTACTCGTGCTTTCGTGATTGGTTCGGTCGAGGCTCGATAGGATCCTGACACTATTACCTGTACGTTTCTTCTTAATGATCGCTATGCTTCGGTTTTATATGATACTGGTGCTGACAAGAGTTTCATATCTTTCTCATTTAGTCAGTTACTAGATATAGTGCCTACACATCTAGGGGCTAAGTACTTGATAGAATTGGCTAATGGTAAACGAATTGAGGCTACGCATGTCCTTAGGGAGTGTCACCTTGAGTTGTCGGGTTTGTCTTTCCCCATTGATCACATGCCGGTTGACTTGGGTAGTTTTGATGTCGTTGTGGGTATGGATTGGTTATCTTTGTATCATGCTGAGATTATCTGTTCTGACAAGATCGTTCGACTTCCTCTCCCTGATTATGAGATACTTTCAGTTTTTGGTGAAAAGGGCGGTGTTCCCTTGAGTATCATCTCTTGCATGAAGGCCTATTAGTATCTACGAAAGGGTTATACCGCTATTTTGGCACTCGTTTCAGTTTATTCGACTGAAGAGAAGAAGATTGAAGATATTTGTCACACCCCGCCTAAGCGGAAATACGGGGTGTAACCACGAAAGGTTTTCAAGCACAGGATATGAGCAAACATTCATATTTATTTATTTATAAAGTACCAAACGTGTTCGATAACAACAAGTTTCAAAAGATATGTTTTAAAACCCTTAGCGTGGTCAACAGTTTTAATGACACGATACGTGGTGGTTGTGAATGATTGCCCAATCGTAACCCAAGTTCCATCCATGCTTTAGTTACCTGAAAAACATGCATAAAAACTTTGTCAACAAAACGTTGGTGAGTTCATGGGTTTTGTAAACCAATGTAAAGTTTAATGAAATTCTTGAATGGCCCATCGTTGTCTAGCCAAGAACAACGATGATAAACCATCATGAGTCCATAACCAAACCTCGACGAGTGGTTCCTCGCACAAGGCACAACATTGCAATGAATCATCATAAAAGAAATGCAAGCACTCTCATATCATATAAACCGGTTAGAGCGACTAACCGAGAGTGGGGGTGTCAACCCAATAGATCTATTCAAGCGTTTCTAGGCTATATCCATAGCTAATGGTTACGATAAACTAATAAACGAGGGCTTTAGTGAGTACTCTAAACATATCGTCTCTTGTATACCGGTCGGCTAGGATTTCATGTTAAAACTAGTAAACAATGCATGTTTTTCCCCAAAATAGAAAACAGTAAAAAGGGGTCGTGAGAACTCACCTCAAGTCTGTGCGTAGTCTAGCAAAAGCGTATGTTCGACAACTAGGTATCTCGTCCTATATACATACATGGGTACCTTAGATTTATACAAATAGGTAATCCATGATACTCGTGGTTCAGCCGATCCTTAGCGGTATGTTAGTTTAGCTTTTCTTAGTGACAACTATATATTACTTGAAAGTAATAGTTTGGATAAGAAAATAGATCTTATTTCCTATCAATGTTCCTTTTTATAAAGTATATGTTCATTTTTGAAAAAGAGTTGTTTAGTTCACAAACACACTTGATCTTTACTATACACAAGTGTCATATTGATGTATTGTAAAATACATCTATTTACAGTGTAAAGTTTGTACAGTTTTCAAGTTGGTTAGATAGTGTTTTTATTAGTTTTAGGCTTGTACTGGTCTATTTTATTTTGTATAGGTTTTTATATATTTTTATTAGTTTTGTGTCATTTTTATCACTTATGTATTTATTTTATATTTTGTAGGTGTTCATGGACGTTGAAGCGTAAACGAGTAACATCGGTCGAGTCACGAACACCCGAGTCTAGAGCACCGAGTCATAATACTATATGTATTATAATACTATATATATATATATATATATTATAACACTATATACATAATAATAATAATAATAATAATAATAATAATAATAATAATAAAAAAAAACTAATCATAATTGTATTGTAATATGTTTTATATAAAAAAAAAAAAGTGTCGTGACCTTGAGCCAAAGCCCAAGGCCCAAGATGTGAGGGAAACATTATTAATTGTGAGGAGCAGCAGATAATTCTGGGAGGGAGGACATGAGTTGATCGAAAAAAAAAGACGAGGAAGGACAACACAGTAGCGGCATTAAGAGGAGGTGTTGGTCAAGGGTTAAAGCATTGGTGACCACGGGTCGGTTCTAATTCAACTCTTTATTATTTATTCTCACTACAACAAAAAGGGCTTTTAAGGACCTTTTGTGTGGGACGCTTGTAAAATGGGGTCCTAAAAAACTATTTAATAGGACGAATGAACTTTTGGGGTCCTTTTATAATATACGCTACTAAACCAGTGTCCTAAAAAGTTATTTAATAGGATGGATGATTCTTTGGGGTCCTATTATCATATAACTTAATAAGACCCTTAAAATGTAGATCCTAATAAAGTAATTTATAAGACATTTAGTTGTGGGTGTCCTATTATGTGGTAATGTAATAGGACACTTGATCACTGGGGGTCCTATTATAACATAACTTAATACGACACTTTGTAGTTAAGTCATAAATGTTTGATGTTATAGGACCGTTTCTAGTAGAAGTCATATAAGAACATAACTTAATACGACACTTGACACATGGGTCTTATAACTTTAACCTTTATAGGACGCTTAATCATTGTGATGTTATTATAATACACCATAATAGGACACATGATATTTGAGTCATAAAACATCAGTTTTATAGGACGCTTTTTCACTAGAGTTTTATTATAACATAACTGATGTGTTGCAAAACACATCTAATTTCCTTTGTAGTTTGTAGTCATTTTCGAGTCCTTTTATTAGTGTTTTTATTAGTTTTAGGCTTGTACCTGTCTATTTTATTTTATTTTAGCGTTTAATTAGATTTTTATTAGTCTTGAGTCGTTTTTATTATTTATCTATTTATTTTATTATTCTATAGGTGTTTGGAGAAAATGAGCTCAAAATGAAAGAACTTTAATCGAGACACCGACACTTGGGAGCAGTGTTCATGGACATTGGAGCGTAGACGAGAAACTTTGGTCGAGCCAAGAACACCCGAGTCTAGAGCACCGAGTATAATACTATACTATCTATAATAATAATAATAATAATAATAATAATAATAATAATAATAATAATAATAATAATAATAATAATAATAATAATAATAATAATAATAATTAATAATAATAATAATAAAAGTCAAATGGACTTTTAGTCCATATCTTGTTTTGGATCTACGGGAGTAAAAGAAAAAAACACAAAAAAAAAAAAGAAAGTGGAAGCCCAAAAAAAATAATCAAAAACCCTACTATCACATTATTTAATGGAGGACTAGAATCGGTGAAAAGGGACTGCCACAAATTATATACTATTAATGTACAAAGTTATTGAACAGTAACTCTAAAATGAACAGTATATTGATGGCATAAGAATAAGTATTATTAGTTACAAAATATGTTAAGATGTTATAGCAGTGGCATGGTGGTCAGATGGTTTGTTTAGTATAGAAATGATCCGGGTTCGAATCCCAGTTTGTACGCTTATTTGCTAAATTTTTTTTCCCAATTCTGCCTTTGTTTAATTTTTTTATATATATAGCCCACTGAAAGAAATAGTCCATTTTTCAAGTTCATCAACGCACCACCAAACTTTTCTTCTTTCAATCTACCAACGCCGCCGCCGACCTTCCCTACGCTGTCCAATCCATCTTTCAGATCTATTAACATCCCTCTTTCCCCTTCTCCTCTCTTACAAACCGTAACAAACACCACTATACCTCCTCCATCGTGGCCCTGCTCCATCAACGATACCACCACAACTCTCAAACCCAACAGACACGTGTTGTTAACTCAAGCCCACCTTTCTCTCTCTTACCAGAGTTTCGCCTGTATGGCGAAAGATTGTGGCGGCTCAACATGGAGAAAACGGTAGCAGCTCGAAGACGACGACCATTGGTGTTTCGGTATACCAGCGACGGTTAGGGTTTCGAAAACCAAAATTTGATTCCTTGGTCCCTTAACGGGGTAACAACGGGGCCTCATTAACAAACCTACTTCACAACGGTGCCAACCCAGCGAACCCAAGGTGTCGTGCCGCATCTTTCAAAGTTAGTAACTTTCACACTTTTCCTCAGTTGGATGATTGGGTATGTTGTTCTCATGCCCAGGTCGTTTTTAAAACAAAACCGGGTTTACAACAGCCGGTTGCCTGGTGAGCCATCTTTTTTCTCTACCTTTCCAATGTAACTCCACTTATCTCCATTTTTGTTAAATGAATATGACCGAATCAACGGCAAACACTTTATTGAAATATTTGAGAGTATGTGTGGAATGTGGTGGGGAATGGGCAAGTTGTGTTTAACTAGGGGTGATAATGTTACTGTCTTTGGGTAGGTATGTACTAATTGTGTATTTATCTATTTATTAAAAACTTCAACTTGGAATTACTTGTATATGTAGCCTTATAGATAATGAGTTTGATGAAATGTTATTGATTACTAAGTGAAAGAAACTGTCTCAACAAGACCAAAGCTTTTTACCCGCTACAATGATCTACTCAGTCATTTAGCTTTGTAAATTTAGGTTGATTTAATTTCCACACAAATTATAAAAACTTATAAGTACTTTAATAGAAAACAGATTTTAATTAATTCTAAGTGTGCTTTTCAGGAATATAAGTTAAAGACCGCTTTTATGTCCGCGTTTACGTTATGCACTTCGTGATGGTAGGATAGGCTTATGTGAATTTTGCGCTAACAGAAGGCGTTGACTATTACGCTTAGGTAACCAGACAATTTTTGGGGACGGCACATCAAGGTCATCGAAGAAATACATCAACAGCAAAGCATTACTTCATTCGACAGCAACTTCAATATTATTATTGGAGGCTTGGGTTTGTTTATCTAAAACACTAGTTATAGTTTTTGATTACTTTGTGTTTTCAATCACTAGATACTATGTTTTATTATTTGTTTGAACCTATGTTTTTATTGATTTCCTTGACTATGAGTGGCTAAACTTTTAGTGCTACCTAGGTATTGATGATGGGTGACAATTGAATAATAATTTTCGGGTTGGATTTATATAATGTTTTGGATAATGTTTTGGTAAAGGTTTTCTAATAAGGTTTCTTTTGTATATGCGTGCTTAATATCTGAATATTAATTTTTGTTTCGCTTAATTCTAGTTTAATTGATTTTGTATCTTTAAATCTAGGATTTTGTTAGTATCTTAGACTTTGTGTTTTTGATATATTTTGAGGTTGCTAGACGTAGTAAACCCTAGAAACAATTTAATTAATTATTCGGTAATTTAGCATTCTACCACCTTTGAGACCGAGAGGAGATTAGGTGTCAGTGTGTCTAGCTTGGTAGGTATTCGGGACCTTGGTCTGCACGAGAGTATTGGAATAAAACAAAGTCTAAGGTATGAAATAACCTTACACTTCAAATATAAATCCTCAAAATTTGGGATGTTACAATTAGTTTATTTCTCATTATGATATTTTATTTTCTATTGAAGATGGTAAGTGAAAAAAACAAGGTGAATCGGTCAAAAAAGAAGATGGTGCAAGTTACGGGTAAAAAAAGTTATGCTCGAGTCCGTGAAGAGTTAAAGGTGATTGTATGAAATAGTGCAATTCTTAATGTAGCATGTCGATATCCGTTGTTACTACTTATTTTCTTTTTATTCAAACAGGCATCTGTGGGACAAGACCCAAGTCGATTGGAAATGTTTCGTGCATGTTTCTCCAAACATGGAACTACAAAAAATGTGGAAGCTGCAAATGCAATTGTAAGTAATTTCTTATATATTCATATACATATCTTTTCTTTATGTTCTTGATGTTGTTAAAAATACATATCTTATTTTTGTTACTATATCTAATACATGCACAGATGCAACAACTTAGTTCTAATCTTCCTGATGGTTCGATGGATAAGCCTGGACCAGATGATGTTTTTTCTAAAGTAATGGGGAAAGATCGAAATGGTGATGCAGTCATGTATGGTCTGGGTGTTCGTGCTTCTGATGTTTGGGGTGTAACATCAAGTCGTTCAACATGTCGTAGAGAAAACATCCAATTGAAGTCTAAATGTGAAGAACTTACTAGTACTGTGGCTCGGTTACAAGCCCAAGTATCGGAGATTAAAGGGAGTACGGATGGTCCTAGTGTTCCACCTCTTACATCACCACATTTTCCCATTGCAACCAATGGACCTCCACGTTTACGGGTATTTTTCTATATAAATCTTTATTTTTTTTTTTGTGAAACGTTACTTGTACTATTGTGACTAGAGTTTGATATGTTTGTTGAAAACTAAAATCTAGGTCGGAGATGAAGTTGTCCTCAAAAGCATTCTAAACTCTGCCGAGATTGTAGCAAGAGGATGGGTGGAGAGCTTGGACCCAAATGAGCTAGTTGGTGGTACAGAGATTGGACAAGAATGGTGTGAGGTAAACGTTGAAGTAGCAATAAAAATAGATGAAAAGTTGGTGAGACCATATGGGTTATTTTCCACAATTCAAGATTGTATTGGTGCCTCCATTGCATGGCCTTGTCCTTTCATCTCGGTATGTAATTATTAATTTTGTGATACGAATAATTTTAATAATCTGGAACTTAATGCTTATACACGGATGGTTTATTTGTAGGTAGTCCGTGAGGATTGAGGACACATGATGACTCAGGATTCTATGCTGCTTATCTCTTTCGTTGCTTTTAGTTTCTTTGTTAAATGTTACAAAACTTTATGTTGGATGATGCTATAACTTATTCATGTTTAGTGTTTTTGTTATGAATATGTTTATTTGAAATATAATAAAGTTTTATTTCTTTCGTTAGTTGATGTTATATACAGTATATCATAAAATTGTGTGTGTATATGTTTAAAAAACCGTTGTATCATGACTTGTTAGGACTTTCAAATTTGGTCCTATTAAAGTGTACGAATATGCTTTTCTTAGGACGCTATATTGTTTGTTCATTGACATCTTATGCGACCATAAAACTGGTTTCATAATCTTATTTGAGATATTAGGACCCTTTTTTTGGTACTAATGCTTCTATAATGTTACATCATAAGGGTCCTATAACTTAATTTTTTAGGACTCTTGTATGTGTATTAAAAGATTAAAACTAGGTAAGCATATGTTAAAACCTTGTAAAAGTGTCCTAATATGTTTTATTAGGAGTTTTTTTTGGGACATATTATGCGACCATAAAATTGGTTTCATAATCTCATTTGAGATATTAGGACGCTTTTTAAGTTTCGTGACTTATTACGACCCCCTTACATGAAACGCTTTTACCGTTGGTCCTATTAAATAAAAGGTCCTATAAAATAACATTTTAGGACACTTTTGAGCGTACTAAAAACCCATTTTTGTTGTAGTGTCTATTTGAAACCCGTAGTGAACACCATTAATATGTTTAGTTTTTATTGTTTTGATTTTGTCATGACAATTATTGGCTAGATCATAGAACTACCTAGACGATGATGATTGCACATGTTTGATTAATTATTTTCTTTGGTTTTGGAACTTTTGGTTGTGGGTGAATTATAAAGTAAAGAACTTTTTATTTTCTGGTTTGGTGTGTATGCATATTTAGTTTTATTTAACTAACTTTTATAAACTCCACTTGCGTTTTTGTGAATGTCTTTCATGTATGAATGCGAGTTAGGTTGCGGACTGGGTGTTAGCAACTAGTTTATGGTTAATTTCTGTAGGTTATCCATAGGAGTTGTAATTGTTAGTTAGATGATTCTAAGTATTCTACCAATTCTCAGTAGCTGTGAGGTGTGAGATTGTTGGTCTGTCTAGGGTGTTAAATTGCTAGTTCTAGAGGCTTTGTGAGGAGATCTTCCTAGTTTCCCTAGCATTCCTTGTAGGCCAAGTCTTATCAGAAATATTGTAGTTACCCCTTGCACTTTAGGGTGTATTGTGACTTTCGCGCTGTGAGGTAGACTGTCTAGCGGGTACTTTAAGATTCGAGTAGGTAAGCCTGTGAGGGTAACCTCTCAACCGGTGGTTTAACGGCACAACAGTATTCTAGGGTTTCCCCTTGAGAAGGGTCGTGTAACATTTCGCATTTAATTATTTGTACGTTACGGATTAAAACGACAAGTCTTAATATTTTTATAATTTTTGGAGATATTTTGAACCCCTATACAATGATAATTATTCATACATATATTTATATATATATATATATATATATATATATATAGTGGTTTATAATAATAATAATAATAATAATAATAATAATAATA
The DNA here is from genome assembly GCA_028751855.1 of Ambrosia trifida. Taxonomy (NCBI): domain Eukaryota; kingdom Viridiplantae; phylum Streptophyta; class Magnoliopsida; order Asterales; family Asteraceae; genus Ambrosia; species Ambrosia trifida. The sequence goes on from CM054125.1 coordinate 44,397,255, forward strand.
ATAATAATAATAATAAAAATAATAAACCTTGGATAAACAAAGTGTTTCAATAAACCAAGTCTGGCCCAATTGCACCTCTTGCTATCTTTGTTATCCAGCCCAAGCCCAATAGCCCATCACCCCTCCCTTGATCCGGCCCACTGCCCCCCTCCACTCTCTAATCAGTTATTAAAAAAAAAAATGGTGTTCCCCGCCGAGGTTCGAACCGGAGACCTCCCACACACAGCACACGCGCACTAGCCGTCTGCTCCACACCTTTGTTTTGATTTAAACCCAGCATTTATTATATATAAGGCGACTTTGAATTCACCTTTTTCTTCTCTGTGGACGCGCAGCAGCAGGTTTATGCCATGGATTTCCATTTTTCTTTTTTTTGACCAGCCTAATTTAATTGATTAACGCGGGTTGACTTGGTGTACGTGATTTCCGGCCATCTATGACCAGAATACACGTCTATTAACAATCAATTGATACCAATTAAACCCATATACGCGAATTACATTAAAACCTTGGTCAACCTTACCATTTCTTCAATCCATCGATCAACACTATAAATTGAACGTTGTAGAACAATCACAACTCGCCAATAATCATTTCTCAACCACCAATTCTTCACAATTAACACTCTGTTCTTATTCACGATCGTACGTTTGACCTTTTGATTGACCATTCAATCAAACACGAAACAACATTGTAAGTTTAATTATTTTTGTGGGTTATGTTCATCGGCATCCACACATCAATAGCCCTATGATTAATTAGGCTATTGATGTGTGAATCAATGTATTGCAGAATCTAGGGTTCGAAGGTATGGAATTGGGGATAAAACTGTTTTGGAATTGCGTATTTATTTTATTAAAACTGAGTTAAATCACAACCACTGGCCTAGGCCAAGTGGTTGTGACTGATGCCTATAACCTCAGCCACCCGAGTTCGAGTCCCGGCTGTGGCGCTTCTTTTCCTTCTTTTTATTTTTTAAACAACCAACCAATTATATATATATATATATATTATACCTTTAATCTTGTAAATTCATTTTTAATTATTAAAACCTTTTTATAAATTCTAAAAAAATTATTTTTAACAAATCTGATGTTAAAGTTTTATCTACAATTTTTATTTTTCTGAAATTCATTTATTTAATATTTATAATAATTAAATCAATTTTATACTATTATATTTATAAAAATCCATTAAAATATCAAAACAATTTTTTAAATTTCCACAAAAATTATCCTGAGTTTGTATAAAGATAAACTTTACTGAAATGATTTTTAATTCTGAAAAATAATTTATTTTATATTTTTAATCAATTTTTGTTAGTTTTAATCATAATTAAATCATAATAAATCCAAATTTTGGTATTTTTGCACCAAAATTTTATACAAATTATTTCTGAATATTTAGAACGGAAATATGAATTTTAAACTAATAATTCTTTAACTTTTGTATTTTTAAATATTAAAGTTAAATTTTGACAAATTGTTATAAATAGAATTAATATTCTATTTTAAAGAAAATAATTTTATAAAAATTATTTTTATACTTTAAACACATTATTGTGACCATCTTAAATTAAAATTCTTATAAAAGATTTTTGGTTATTTATTTACTAAAATTCTCTCATTTATCAAACAATTTTCATATTAATCAAACAAGCATTTATCCCCAATTTGAAGCCCTAGAAACTTATACATTTGTAGACTTGATAGACTTAGACATATTTATTACCTTATTATAGGGTGATACTTGACATATTTGGGCAACACACTATTCTATTTATCAACAAATACAACATTTTGCTAAGGTGAGTTTTACATAGCCCCTTTTCTATTTATCACCATTTTTAGGGTGAAACATGTTACAACAATATTTATGCAATTCAATCATCAATGTGTCTATGTGTATTTCTATGTTGCACTATGTCTTGAACATGACTAGGGTAAGCACAATTCTAGCATAAACATTCATCAGCCAAACGGTATACATTGATAGATCTATTGGACTGACAATCCCACCCGGATACGTGCCTCCTACAAAGGTTACGTGGGTGTTTGTTACTGCAATATAAACGAGTGAACCATGAGCGTATGGGATGTACCACAATTACAACAGTCAACAAGGTTGATTATGCACTCGATTTACTTCTAGTATATTTTCGCATATGGACTAGATTGCCATGACACATGAATTGCACAACAATTTTATTCAATTATCAAAACCTATGTAATTCTCACCAACTTTTGTTGACCCAAAATATTTTCAACTTAACATGTTTCAGGTTCTACTTGCTTGAAGATTTGCTTGAAGATATGTGCATAGTTTTATTCAATTTGGTGTACAAATTCTTAGAACAATTGTATGTAACTTATTTAAATTATTTATTTCCATGAGCTACTGAACAATCATCAATACGTGACATCCCGATGTTTCCGCCATCGGTTGGGGTGTTACAGGTCGAGGGTGTCTAGTCTATTCTTGATGTTTAGTATTTTAAGATCCCGGTTCCACACCAGTTCCATAGCCATTAGAAGCTTTATCATTCATGTGTAGGATTCTAGCCTAGGTAGTGCCTTCCCATCCATCCGATCTCAGTTGCAGTCTCCAGTTTGTGTCCTCAATTATTTAAGTTTTATTTATTTATTTGCAATTAGTTTGTTAGAAAACCCCCCTTTAAGCAATAGAACATTATTAAGTCAGTATTTAGGATAAGTAATCGAGTCTAGTTTTCGTTTTCCATTAGAGTCTCGTGGGTTCGATATCCGGACTTACTTTAGCTATACTAGAGTCGATAGGTTCACTTGCCTGACAGTAGTTTAGTTTTAGAGAGTCTAGAGTATTACTAGGTGTCTAGTTTTAGGTTTAATTTAGTTATTTTTATTAAACTACTTTGAGCACATCAAGTTTTTGGCGCCGTTGCCGGGGACTCTTGGCGATTGCGTTTACTAGCTTTGATTACACTTATCTGCTACATCTGTGCTACTTATGTTTTGTGTTAAGTCTGTCTTTTTGTATAGTGAGTCGTAGGAGTATAATTGTTTGTGTATTTTAATTTCTGTCGAGTCTGTAAATATGTTTGAAATTTGTGGAGGACCCTATTTTACCGTTAGATTTCCACAAAATGCGGGGTCCTCTGCACATTATTGTGCTAATTCCTTTGTGCAGCCGCAGCCATACTATTCACAGGGGTGTCCTACATATTATTATGATGACTCGTATCAGCAGTCACATTTTAATCAGTATCCTGATCAATTTTCTGGAAGCAATTCTTGTGAGAATAGTGGTAATGATTGGAGTAAAATAGAGAGTCTGTTGACATTATTAGTTGCTAAAGATGAAAATACTCAGAAAATGTTAGCAGAGCACGACACCATCCTTAAAAACCGACAGGCTGCTATTTTAGATCTTCAACGAACACTAGAAGATATATCTAGGAGATTAGAAAAAGAAAAAGAAAAGGTTCAGCAAGAGCAGCCGCCGAAAGTCGGTTATACATATGATGAGGAGGGCAACTACCTCGGGTACATGAACGCTCGAGGGGAGTTGTTCCCAACGTTTCCAGAAGAAGGGAAAGAGCCGATCATGGAATACGCGGATGAGTCAGATGAAGAGATCATCCCAATCATGGAGACGAAAATGGACATTGAAGTCCCACCTCCGGTGCCACAGGTTACTATATATGATTTTGGGAGTGACTCTGACGAAGAGGACGACGAAGAAAAATGGGCGGCGTATCAGAGGTCGTTAGTGAAGAGAGAAGTGATTGAAGAAGAAGTGGAATTGGGAGATTCCGTTGATATGATGTTTGGTGCAGAGGAAGACAACGAGGTGAGTGAGAAGTCGTTGTCTGAAGAGGATGAGTTTTTAGATCTAGAGTTAGAGGGTTTGCCTATTTATGAAGAAGTGGGGGAGTCTGATCCCGATGGGGATATAGCATACCTAGATGCCTTACTCGAAGGTGAACCGACAGACATGACTGAACCTGCACCAGATGAAAGAAATAAGTGTGGGGATCATCCCATGGAAATGGTGGTAGAAGAAGCGCACCATAGCCGGCCGGTGGTATTAGTGATAGATGGAATTTCAACAGCACCACGGGAGAGGGCAAAGAAGAGAAAAAGAAAAGATCGGAACCGGAAGAGGATCAATGGCTGGCACGATTTGGAGAAGAGGAAGGTAGTGGAAGTCAAGCACGATCAGTCTTCTTGCTACATGTCACGCATCCGGTTTAATCCAGGTAAGTTTAAATTTTGGTGGTTTGACCCGTTGAGAATGGTTAAATTATTTTTCAATTCCACAAATAAAATTTCAATTGTTAACGAGAACCGGGTGGAATTGAATGGGTTAGATCGGGTCCAGATAAAAGAGAAACCCCCTGATTAAGTTTAAGTGTGGGGAGCCTCTGTAGAGTTTGTAAATTTATATTTATACTTATTTTTTTTTCTAGCTTTTCATTTTTTTTAATTTTATTTGTCGTCCGTCGTTTGGTAGTGGTTCATAGGTTTTAATCTTTGTTTTTGTGTCTTGAGTCTGTTTGCGTGTTTGCTTGGGTAGAGGAAATTTCACATGAGCGGATCCCATGTATTGTCTTTATATAAATTTTATGAGTGGGAGTTTTGGTAAAGGTTTGGGTAATAAAAGGAGAATTTTTCAAAAAAAAATAAATAAATAAAATAAAAGAAAATAAAATTAATTAACTTTCTGTGAAAAAAGACTTTTCACGTAATGAGAGGGGTCTGGGCTGACCTGTTCGCCTCATGCGACCAGCTATTACCCCGGAAAGTTATATTTTTTTATTTTTTTTCGCTTGCAACGCGTGTTGTGATCACCAGTGTCCTTCACGTTGAGCGAGAACTTTTTTTTTTCTTTATACCCATTTGGTTCTACCACCTTTCACCGCCATTTTGCCAAGCAGGTACGTCTTCTTGTTTGTTGTTATGTTATGATTCTTTTTATTTTTTTTTATTTTTTTTTATTTTTTTTTGTGGTTCGGTACTATGCTCGGGTTTTGTATGTTTCGTTTTGCGCAGGTTTGGATTGCATCACCCGTACTCAATCTCCATTCGGGTGATTCCGAAGCTGTTTATCATTTATCAAGGCAAGCTCAGTGTTTACCATTGTGTCAGAGCCGATCGCGAATGAAATGCTATACGATCGAGCTGGATTGGACTAGAGTTTTTGGAGCTTACGCGTTATTTAACCAGCTAAGTCCTTTCCAATTTGCCCTTGTTTTTTTTTATTTATGTTTATAATTTTTGTATTCAGAATTTATTTTGTTTTGAGTCGTTTTCTATTCCTACATTGAGGGCAATGTAGAGTTTAAGTGTGGGGATGGGAAACTGTCGTCTAGTCTGTATATAGGGTCGTTTTGAGTCCAAAAAAAAAATAAATAAATAAAAAAAAAGTCCCTGATTTTGAAGTTTGCATTATATAAAATATGGAAAATGATAGGTGAAGTTAGGTGTCCGGTTTTCAAATAGTATGTATAATAAGAGATTAAAATTGATTGAAAACGTGTCTGATTTGGGATATGTGGGTAGGCTCGGCCGGTAGAAAGGTTTCCTTTGAAAAGTAATAAATTAATTATGTTAGGCTATTTTGTGGGTTCTCATCTAGGAGAAACGGGGAGACCGAAACCGCCAAAAATAGTATAAGAAGTACCGTTATAAGTTTAAAGCCGTTAGAATTTCTAATCACTTAAAAAAAATTAGAAATCAAAGCAAAAAAATGCTGAAGCTTAAGGTGCCTGGCCACTGGGATAGCGACTTGGATTGGTTACACCCTCTGAGTTAAGTATGCTGAGATGAAAAAAAATGTTGAAGCTTAAGGTGCCTGGCCACTGGGATAGCGACTTGGATTGGTCACACCCTCTGAGTTAAGTATGCCGAAAAAAAAGTGATTTTAAATTCTCTTGGTTTTCTACATAAGACGGTTGGGAAATGGTCAATTGGTCGTTCCTTTAGCTTCATAAGCTTGAGGCGGGATTAGGAGGAACTGTGGCTTCCTTGGAGTGAGACCCTAAATAGATTAATCAACATGAACTTAACATAAATAAAAAGGGGCTTGGAAACCGGTATGGGTTTAAGAGGATCAATATATCTGCAATCGCAATCAACACGTTAGTAGATTATTAATTAAGTAACCTATGTTTTGAAACTGGATGTAAACCTAACTGTGATTCCATAGCATAATTCTTTTTCAGGGACGAAAAAGAGATAAGTGTGGGGATATTTGATGTATTGTAAAATACATCTATTTACAGTGTAAAGTTTGTACAGTTTTCGAGTTGGTTAGATAGTGTTTTTATTAGTTTTAGGCTTGTACTGGTCTATTTTATTTTGTATAGGTTTCTATATATTTTTATTAGTTTTGTGTCATTTTTATTACTTATGTATTTATTTTATATTTTGTAGGTGTTCATGGACGTTGAAGCGTAAACGAGTAACATCGGTCGAGTCACGAACACCCGAGTCTAGAGCACCGAGTCATAATACTATATGTATTATAATACTATATATATATTATAACACTATATACATAATAATAATAATAATAATAATAATAATAATAATAATAATAATAATAATAAAACTAATCATAATTGTATTGTAATATGTTTTATAAAAAAAAAAAGTGTCGTGACCTTGAGCCAAAGCCCAAGGCCCAAGATGTGAGGGAAACATTATTAATTGTGAGGAGCAGCAGATAATTCTGGGAGGGAGGACAGGAGTTGATCGAAAAAAAAAAGACGAGGAAGGACAACACAGTAGCGGCATTAAGAGGAGGTGTTGGTCAAGGGTTAAAGCATTGGTGACCACGGGTCGGTTCTAATTCAACTCTTTATTATTTATTCTATTTGAAACCCGTAGTGAACACCATTAATATGTTTAGTTTTTATTGTTTTGATTTTGTCATGACAATTATTGGCTAGATCATAGAACTACCTAGGCGATGATGATTGCACATGTTTGATTAATTATTTTCTTTGGTTTTGGAACTTTTGGTTGTGGGTGAATTATAAAGTAAAGAACTTTTTATTTTCTGGTTTGGTGTGTATGCATATTTAGTTTTATTAAATAACTTTTATAAACTCCACTTGCGTTTTTGTGAATGTCTTTCATGTATGAATGCGAGTTAGGTTGCGGACTGGGTGTTAGCAACTAGTTTATGGTTAATTTCTGCAGGTTATCCATAGGAGTTGGAATTGTTAGTTAGATGATTCTAAGTATTCTACCAATTCTCAATAGCTGTGAGGTGCGAGATTGTTGGTCTGTCTAGGGTGTTAAATTGCTAGTTCTAGAGGCTTTGTGAGAAGATCTTCCTAGTTTCCCTAGCATTCCTTGTAGGCCAAGTCTTATCAGAAATATTGTAGTTACCCCTTGCACTTTAGGGTGTATTGTGACTTTCGCGCTGTGAGGTAGACTGTCTAGCGGGTATCTTAAGATTCGAGTAGGTAAGCCTGTGAGGGTAACCTCTCAACCGGTGGTTTAACGGCACAACAGTATTCTAGGGTTTCCCCTTGAGAAGGGTCGAGGGTGTCTAGTCTATTCTTGATGTTTAGTATTTTAAGATCCCGGTTCCACACCAGTTCCATAGCCATTAGAAGCTTTATCATTCATGTGTAGGATTCTAGCCTAGGTAGTGCCTTCCCATCCATCCGATCTCAGTTGCAGTCTCCAGTTTGTGTCCTCAATTATTTAAGTTTTATTTATTTATTTGCAATTAGTTTGTTAGAAAACCCCCCCTTTAAGCAATAGAACATTATTAAGTCAGTATTTAGGATAAGTAATCGAGTCTAGTTTTCGTTTTCCATTAGAGTCTCGTGGGTTCGATATCCGGACTTACTTTAGCTATACTAGAGTCGATAGGTTCACTTGCCTGTCAGTAGTTTAGTTTTAGAGAGTCTAGAGTATTACTAGGTGTCTAGTTTTAGGTTTAATTTAGTTATTTTTATTAAACTACTTTGAGCACATCACATATACACATGTATTCCCACCTACATATGCGTGCATCTATACTTATATCTATATATGTGTATTGCCACTCATAACCATAGGTAGGGATATCTATGGATCTACACTTGTACATACATACCCATATACATATGTATCTTGGTAGTTCATACACATTACTATCTATACTTATGAGTTTGCTTTACACATACACATACACTATGTATATGCACGCACACATATGTATGTATGCACACACTTGGGTTCTTACGTGTCTATACATACACGCATACACACGTGCACCTATATATATGTCACGCATACACATATATGCGTATGTATATTCACGCACGCATATATATATATATATATATATATATCACGCACACATACATACATACTTACATTACTATCTATGGTGATGTTTTGTTATGAATGATAACTATGAACTAAGGTGAACCATGTGCTAAATAAACAAGGTAAAGAAGTAAAATTGTTAAGGTTTTATACCTCCTAGTAGATCCAAGATAGAAGGCAAGATGCTAGATCTCCTTGGTTGCTCCTAGAACTTTGTTGGATGTGTGTGTGTGTGTGTTTCGAAATAGGAGAGGGGGCAAGAGAGGTTGTGGTGTGGTGAATGTCTTACCCAATGCCTCCTTATATAGAGTTGGAGATGAGAAGGTTTTAGGAAAGTGCTTAACACTTTGGGTAAGTCAACTCTTATGGATTAGGGTGATTAAGAGAATCCTTCCTTATATGGTTAGTAATCTACTCATGTTCCATATCTTCCTAGCATATCCAAGGTCCAAATCATGCTTTAAGAGGTCACTAATCTTATGATTATGTTGGATGGATTCTAAGCATGAATGACACTACATAAGATCTTCTTGGATTACTAATTCCCACATGTGTAATTAGTAGTGGACTTTGATTGAAAAAAAAAAAAGAAACTAGTAAGGTATGGGGGGGGGGGCGACGGTTTAGGATCTTCAAGGAAGGGGTCACCAAGTCTTGCTTAGGCAAGTATCTAAGCATGGATTTAAGGTGTATGAGAAGATCTATCTATTTTAGTTTTAAGGTTAAATCACTTTAGGTTTTCTAATCAAAGGCTTTCTTGGTTTAAACAAGATACATGATGGTGACACTATATTAGATTATGATGGATCAATATCTCATAATGTGACTAATCCAAGAGCTTATGGTTCTACACCTTTTCATAATGTGACAATTCAAATGTTTGTAGGTGGCAAGAGGTGTGGTGATGTTTCAATAAAAGATTTGGCGTGGGGTGCAAGGATGGCGACGGCTAGAGGGGTTCCAAGAAAACAAGTGTTAGCTACTTTGGGCTAATGATCTTCTATGGTTCCATGTGATTAAGGGATCTTTCCATATATGGGTAAAGCCTTAGAGTTGACTAAGAGTGTCTGGAAATCAAGGGACATAATCATGTCTTATGATCTCTATACTTAGTCATGTTAACTAGTCAAGTGAAGTGATCACTCATAGATTATGTTGGAACATAATCTTCCAAGCCTTGACCACCCATAAGATCACTTTAGACCCTAAATCAACATGTGTTTAAACATAGTTGACTTTGAAAAAATAATATATATATATAGGGGTGGGGTTGAGGCTGAAAAGAGAGGAAAAGGGAGGAAAAGAAGCTTTAACAATAGTGGTAATCCAACATCCTTGATCCTAGGTGTTTAAGGAATATTGCTAATAATAGTTAAGTAATCAAGTCTTTAAGAATACCAAGACATGACACTCCATTTATAATGGAACAAAATGGATGTAAAGACTTGTATTAATTGTGTCTTATGTTCCATAGCACATGTGATATTCATGCATATATGCAAGTATGTCGTGTGTATATATATATATATATACATGTACATGTGATTTTGTATGTTAGAAAAATGCTAGTTTTTATAAACAAATTCCATAGTGCTTCCCATTGTATTATTAAATAAATAGGCATCTATACATGTTTTTGGAACATAGCTCATAATTGTTTAAGTTCATGTTACTAAGATTCGTTGACATGGGTGAAGTTATACTCGTTCGGACATTGCTAGACTATCTCGAGGGACTTATGCATATAAAATGTTATGAATAATGCATGGAAAATTAAACGTTAACTAGAAAGTGTATGTATTTTGACCTGGCTAAGTGGCAGGTGTCACAATATTCCTATCTTACGCGATTTTCCCGATGTGTTTCCTGATGATTTATCTGGTCATCCGCCTCAACGTCAGGTTGAGTTTTGTATCGATCTTGCGCCTGGAGCAACCCCTATCGCTCAAGCCCCTTATCGTCTTGCACCTCTCGAGATGCAGGAGTTATCTAGCCAGTTACAGGAGTTGTTGGAGAAGGGTTTTATTCACCTTAGTTCGTCCTCGTGGGGAGCCCCTATTATATTTGTTAAGTAGAAAGATGGAAGCCTTCGGATGTGTATTGATTTCCGTGAGCTGAACAAAGTGACGATCAAGAACCGCTATCCTCTCCCACACATTGATGACTTGTTTGACAAGCTTTAGGGTTCTAGTTTCTACTCGAAGATCAACTTGAGATTCGGATATCACCAGCTGAGAGTGCACGAGGACGATGGGCCGAAGACTACTTTTCATACTCGTTATGGCCGCTTTGAGTTCTTGGTCATGCCTTTTGGTCTTACCAACGCACCTGCAGTGTTCATGGACTTGATGAACCATGTTTGCAAACCTTATCTCGATAGATTTGTCATTGTCTTCACTGACGACATTTTGATCTATTCCATGAGGAGGGTGGACCATGAGGAACACATGCGGCTTGTCTTGGAATTTTTGCGGAGAGAACAGCTTTACGCTAAGCTCTCGAAGTGTGACTTCTTGTTTCTTGAAGTCCAGATCCTTGGTCATGTGGTTAATGAACAAGGAATAGATGTTGATCCAGCTAAGATAGAAGCCATCAAGGGCTAGGAAGCACTAAGGATGCCATCTGAGGTGCGATAGTTCGTAGCTCTTGCGGGTTACTATTGATGTTTTATTGAGGTATTTTCGAAGATTGCTCAACCCCTCAGGTCTCTTACCCAGAAGGACCGCAAGTTCGACTGCGGTGATCCTTAGGAGTCGGTGTTTCATGTAACACCCCAACCGATGGCGGAAACATCGAGGTGTCACATAGTGACGATTGCTCAATAGCTCATGGTACTAAAGTGTAAATTGGAATATATTGTATTGAATAGTTTGTTACATTGAAAGAAATTACAAGATACAAAATTCGAAAGCGAAAACTAAAACTGAAATCCAATAAACTCAACATCTAAGTAAAAAATTTCAAAAGCTAAAAAGTCGTCTCATAAATAACCTGAAACATGTACGAAAATAATTTTGTCAATACAAAATGTATTGGTGAGCATACCCTGTTTTGAATACATATAGTAGATAAAGAGTTTCGAAATTCATGTGTTGTATACTGTTTGCAATTATGTTATAAGCAATATCCGTTCAAAATCAACCCTATGAAATGAAAGGAAATATATATAGTATGCGCTAGTAGTAATGAAATACATAGCAATGACAAGGACTCTCAACAAAGTCACAAGGATATATACCATAGTACTATTCATTGAAATGCCAGGCCCTCAAAGGTTAATGATTTTGACAAGTCATAGACACACAAATTAACACAAGCAAACACACATGAGAATTCCTATTTTAGTAACAGGAAATAGAAACTTGATAGTAGGTACATGAGTCACCCCAAAATAGTAAAACAGTAAAAAAGGGAAAAGATATACTCACTTTCGCCAAATAACTAGATGACTAAGCGAGCGTGAAAATGCGAGCAATCCAAACTCTCAACAACGAAACTAGTCTAATTTAGAAGAAAAGAAACCGAATAAGAAAAAATATCCAGCTTCTAATTCGCCAATTACAAGAGCTTATAATCAAAGCTTCAAATGTAGAAGTAATATACTATAGAAGTAAGGTATGAGGGAGAGTTTAATCGAATTGAAACAATCGATTTAGAGGTGCAAAGTGTAATGGGTCATAGGTGGGTTTTTATACTAGTTTTGGATTCAATTAGGCTTTAAAATTGGTCAACACAATAAAGTAAGGTTTTAAGATGAATTGACTATTTGACTAGGACTTTGACTAGGATTTTGACTGAGACTTTGACTGTTTAACTGTCTCAGCAGACCGCGAGAGCTAAAAAAATCAATTTTTCTAATTTAATCAATTTTAAGTTCTGGACTTGTTTCCTTCGGTTTCTAAGTTGTTTTAGGACCGAAAATTAAGGCCTTTGAGTATCAAGGTCTGAAACATACGTGCACGGGTGTAGATGTGAGTATAAAACGTGCATACTTTACTTATAAAAATTATAAGTTTTATTAAATTGTGAATTTTTGTCCTATTAAAATACGAGGGTTAAAAATGAAAATTTTGAAATAGTTGAGGAACCAATTATGCACATTTATGAAAAGTGAAGGGTGCAGGTTGTCACATTTCAGTTGTTGAAGCGTAAACTCTGTTCTGCGCCTATCTTGTCTCTGCCTGAGGGCACTGATGATTTTGTTGTCTACTGCGATGCTTCTATTCGGGGTCTCAGCTGTGTTCTGATGCAGCGCGAGAAAGTTATCGCATATGCTTCTCGTCAGCTTTAGGTTCACCAGAAGAACTATATTACCCACGATTTGGAGTTGGGTGCGGTCGTTTTTGCTTTAATGGTCTGGAGACAGTACTTGTAGGGTACCAAGTGCACCATCTATACCGATCACAAGAGTCTTCAGCATATCTTTGATCAGAAGGAGCTGAACATGCGGCAGCGTCGATGGGTCGAGCTTCTGAATGACTATGATTGTGCTATCAAGTACCATCATGGTAAGGCGAATGTTGTGGCAGACGCCTTAAGTAGGAAGGAATCTGCAAAGCCCCGTCGTGTTCGAGCCTTGCAGCTCACTATTCATTCTGGCCTGCATGACCAGATATGTTCTGCTCATCAAGACGCCTAGAAGGTGGAGAACCTTAAGGCTGAAACTATGCACGGTGCCGACAGGCATCTGGAACTTAGGCCCGATGGCCTACACTATTTTGTTGAGCGTATTTAGGTTCCGTTATTTGGGGGATTGCGTGAGCTCATCCTAGACGAGGCTCATAAGTCCCTGTATTCGATTCACCCGGGCTCCGATAAGATGTATCAGGATCTAAAGATACTTTATTGGTGGCCCAACATGAAGGCTAACATAGCGGCGTATGTGAGCAAATGCTTGACCTGTGCAAAGGTCAAGGTGGAATATCAGAAGTCGTCTGGTCTTCTGCAATAGCCTGACGTTCCAGAGTGGAAGTGGGAACATCACGATGGATTTTGTCACCAAGCTTCCGAGATCACCAAGTGGTTGCGACATGATTTTGGTGATCGTTGATCGGTTGACAAAATCGGCACACTTCCTTTCTATGAAAGAAACTGACGGACTTGAGCGGTTAGCTCGCATCTATCTTAAGGAAGTGGTCTCTCGGCACGGGGTGCCTGTTTCTATCATTTCGGATCGTGATTCTCGTTTCGCTTCACGCTTCTGGAAGGCCTTGCATAAGGCGCTGGGTACTCAGTTGGATATGAGTATGACGTATCATCCGCAAACCGATGGTCAGAGTGAGCGGACGATACAAACGTTAGAAGACATGCTTCAGGAATGTGTGATCGATTTTGGCAAGAGTTGGGAGACTCACCTACCGCTGGTGGAGTTCTCTTACAACAATAGCTACCATTCTAGCATCAAGGCAGGTCCGTTCGAGGCTCCTTACGGACGGAAATGTTGGTCTCCTCTTTGTTGGGCTGAAGTGGGTGAGAGCCAACTCATAGGCCCGGAACTCGTATATGAGACTTCTGAGAAGATTGTATAGATTCAGAATCATATGGCAGCAGCTCGGGATCGTTAGAAGAGCTATGCCGATCGACATCGCAAACTGCTTGAGTTTCAGGTTGGCGACAAGGTCCTTTTGAAAGTCTCTCCTTGGAAGGGCGTTATCCGTTTTGGGAAACAGGGTAAACTGAATCCGCGGTATGTCGGACCGTTCGCAATTCTGGAACAAATTAGACCGGTGGCATACAAACTTGACTTACCCGCCGAGCTCAGTAACGTGCATAACGTCTTCCACATTTCAAACCTTAAGATGTGCTTAGCAGACGAATCTCTCATTGTTAATTTTGAAGAGATCAAGGTTGATGATCATCTTCGTATCATGGATGAACCCGTGGAAATGTTGGACTACACAATTCGTAGCCTTCGCCATAGCAAGATCCGTATTGTTAAGGTTCGCTGGTACTCCAATCATGGACCGGAGTTCACTTGGGAACATGAGGATCAGATGAAGTCTAAGTATCCTCATTTGTTTCTAAAGCGTGTACTGGAACAAATGTATGATACTGTTGAAGACGAATGAATTTAGTGGTCGAAATTCCTTTTAACAGGGGGATGATGTAACTACCAGGAAATTTTTCTTCCTTTTCGTCACTTTCCTTTCGGCTTAAAGCAATTTTCGGGACGAAAGTTCTTTTAACAAGGGATGATGTGACACCCGGCAAACTCAGGTTAGTAACTTTTGATTAACTAGTTAGCCTACATTAGCAAGTCAAGCATACGTTACATTTAACTGAGTTAGTTTAGTTGATTTGATGATTCGGGGAACCAACGGGAGTTGAATTGCATTACGTATTGTCTAGGGTTCAATGATTTGGAGGATCATTGTTGTTATTACATGCACACACGAGTCTTGAGTCCCGTTCTTGGTGAATTACATGAGTTAAATTAGTGACATACATATATTGATCCATATATGTTAGATAATGTGGAAATACGTGTTTTAATGGTGTTTATATGATTATACATGATTATACTTTCTTAACATATGTTAGAATTGCATGTTCATGTGTTAGGATGTGTGAAAATGCGTTAAAACGACAGAACAACAGAACAAGGATTTTGGGAAACTGGTTTGACCAAGCGTGGGGTCGAAACAGAATATTGAAACCCATTCGACCTATTTTAAAAACTCGTTCGACCCTTGCAGGGTGCGAACGAACATGTAGTATAAATACCATACTTAGCAATTTTTTATCATTTCACAAACCCTAAACGCCTCTAAGTGCTCTCTCTCAACCTTAAACACCTAGTGAGGAGTTTTTGACCTTGTTTTTCAGAATCTAACCTACAAACACCTTCTATATCATAAACAAGAGAAGATCTAAGGTATGTTCTTGATCTAAAATCCTTTTCAAGCATTTTCATTCGTTTTTATTAAACTCCAAAGGTCCAGATCTGTTCTAAGATGGTTTTCATGAATAAAAACCTTTCTAACACCTTTCAAAACAAAACCTCATCATTTATAATGAGTTTTCATACAAAATAACATGTGTTAATAGTGTTTTAAGATGTGGCATGTGTTGTTTGATGATTGAATGATGTATAGATGTTATAACAATGATCTAGGGCTGTTTTAGATGATGGTTTATGATGATCTTAGGTTACAAGTTGTTGAATGATGATGTTTTGCTCATTTTGGGGGGTTTTGTGTTAGATCTAGGGTTTGTTCATGATGTTATTGTTGATGACATGATTAGGGGTTTTCATATACATGATAATCTGAGCATATTGAGTTGATTGTTTGATGATTTTGATAAGTTTCCATTTTGGGTAAAGTTTACATGCATTGATGTGGCATTTCCATAATTTACCATTTTGGGTAAGTTGTAAAACGGACTGATTTCGGGATAAAAACGGTAGGGTTTTGTGGGGATAGGTTAATGATAGTTGACTGCTGTGATTCGTGGTGTTTCGTGACGTTTTCAGACTGTTTAGATGCGATTTGGTGCATTGTATGTGAAATGTGTTGTTAAGGTTGAACCTGGAAACTCATTCGACCCATTGTGGGGTCAAATGAACTTCCATGGGTTCTAACCACCTTTCATTTAGGTTGAATGAACTTAAAACATGTCGAACGAACATTATTTAGGTCGAATTAACATGTGTTAGGGTCGAATAAACATGTGTTAGGTCGAATGAACTTGTATATAGATCGAATGTACATAATGGGGGTCGAACCAACCTATGTATGGGTCGAACCAACTTGTAATTAGGTCGAACCAGTCTGGTAACTCATTGATTCGACCCTACGACTTCATACGTTCCATTATTGATGCAAACAAAGTGTTTTATGCATGATTCTTGTGTGTTAACCTTATATACTTGATTAATAGATGTAATGGGTCACCAACGGGATGTCAGGTCTATCTGGTGTGTCGGGTTAACAATCAAACACGTTTTAAACATACTTAGTCATGATCTGGACAATCGGGGACTAGTTAACCTACGGGTTAGTAGTCACAACACTTATACAAACTTTATGATAGGTCACCATTAGTTGGGACTATCAGCTGTGTTGATATTCTTGTCATTGAAGTACGCAAACTAAGGTGAGTGTCACAACCCCACTTGTTACTGGTTTTACTTTTAAGGGAGAAACATACTACATACTTGGATTTATAAAGATCATGTTATACTATGGTTACTTTAGATTACTATACGGCGTTGCACTAAGTACCAGGGGAAATCATGAATGTGAGGGTTGCACAACGAGGGAAATATGGATAGATCTATTGGGCCTCTCAAACCCCACTCGACGGCTGGGAGCCGGGCATATTGTCTCTAGTCTTGGGTTAACCGTCGATTGCGGTAGCCCAAACATTCTGGGCAGTTTGGTATTGGTACGTTTAGTAATGGGTTCCCAAATATGTGACCTAGGACATGGACTATACTGCGACCAAATTTAGTAACATGAGCCTATTTTGCGGCAAAATTTGTGAATATTGTTTGTTGTCTCTAATCTTTTGACCGGTATTTTCGATTTTGACCATAATCTTTTAACCGATTGGGAACATTTTTAGCAACTTCTCTGCAATCAATTTGCAAAAAAAAAAAAAAAAAAAAAAAAATAAAAAATTATCGCAAAGTGTGCACTTCATTGTGGGCTAGGTATGTTCCGCAAAACTAGTAATTTTTTTGGCATGATAATCTTGGTAGAGTGGAACTCCCTCTATATATGATCTTTCATAATCGTATGAAACATATAAACCTGACTCGTTTCCTTTTCATAAAAGTTGTCGAATCACATATCCCTATCCACAATCAAATAGTCGATGTCTTCACCTTCTTCCACCTACTATGCAATCTCTCTTTCTACAATCCATGTTTTAAGTTGACTTGACATGAAGGTGCACTAAACTACGGTTTATACTTTATGCAATATCAATAATAGACGGTACTCAATTACTTACCACCCTTTTAATGATCATTTTAATATCCGCATTCACTAATGGAAATCGTTTACCAAGTTGTGGTTTTATACTTCAAATGTGTTTATTAATTATTATCAAAATAATAAGATGGCTTCTGAAATAACATTACTCCTGAAGTTGAAACGTTTAGAGCGAGACATTCTACGTAGTTTTTAAAGAAAAATATGAGAACCAGACTTCTCTTATCTCATTTTTAGCTAGGTCATTGAGTTTCATATATCACCAAGTTTTAGTATAGTTATATAACAAATTAATCCCAAAGTTTATATCTATATTATGTCTACACTACTATAAATTATATATTAAAGAGGGCATCGTTGTAATTTACCTCAAAGTTTAAGACGTATAAGCCAAATTTTGTTGCTTAATGTACAAATGTTGTACCCAATACTTCTTAATATGCTTAATCTCCTAATTAATGCATAATTTAATGCAAATATGATTATTTAGTTTACAACATCAAATATTATCTTATTAGTCATTAGGGTTGGTGGTCTAGTGGTAAGGCAAAGCCTTTTAATACAATAAAAAGTGTGAGGTCTTGAGTTCAAGTCTCACAAGGAACAAGAAATTCGCCTTTCAAAAAAAATATATTATCTTATTAATAATTAGGTTAGATATTGTGTAATAAAAAGGCTGAACATTTAATTTATATGTCATAAGCCTATACGTAAAGGATGTAACAGAAAAATGAACATGCGTCTACATCACATGTTGGCAAAAGAATATGTGTTTTGCAAAAACTAAAAGGTCCAAGTACCTAGAAACACTGGTACAAAAGCGAGCTAAAGACGGAGTTTAAAAAAATAAAGACGGGGTTTTTTGTTTGAACCCCGTGTCTTTTGCTCAATACAATAACACTATCCTTGTGACTGTAAAGCTGACATAATAAAATATTAAAAAAAATTCAACACAACCCCGTCTTTTGATTCTAAACCCCGTCTAATAGTCTAAACCCATGAAACCCCGTCTTTTGCTATCCTTGTGACCGTTAAGCCTCTTTTGATTCTAAACCCCATCTATTAGTCTAAACCCCGTCTTTAAAGAAAACACCGTCTTTTGCTATTTGAATTTTATATATAAACTCCCAAAAACTCAACAACTACATCACCCCTCTCCATCATCACCACCGTCGACCACCACACCACCCATATTGGGCCTTAATAGATTACAATGGACAATAGTAGATCTTAAATGCCTGTCTTAATGGACTATAATGGACAATAATAGATCATGCATGCCTTAATTGATGATATAAGGCCTTAATGGATCACAACGAACAACGGTAGATAATATATATATATATATATATATATAGTATAACGTTATATTGGAAACCCTTGTTATATCGTAAACTTTGGAAAGTCTAACTTTCTGACTTTTTTTTTTATATGAAAATTTTAGGGTATGTAATATACATGATTTTAAGCATTTTGGGCCAAAAAATGGAAAAAGCGCCGAGCCATTTTTTTTTTTAAAATAAAAAACCGTCTTCGGGTAACAAATGGTTAACACGTGTTAGTTTCGCTTAACATGTGTTAGTCAAAACTTTATTTATTTTTTTTTAAAAAAAACTACTCGGCGCTTTTTTGATTTTTTTGGCTCAAAATGCTTAAAATCACGTATATTACATGCCCTATTTTTTTCAAAATTAAAAAAAATTGGGAAGTCAGAGTTTCCAGAGTTTACCATATAACAAGGGTTTTCACATTATCCTTTCCCTATATATATATATATATATATATATATATATATATATATATATATATATATATTAAGAGAAAGTGTAGGGTACAAAGTACCTTAATATACAAAGTGTAAGAAGCTACTACAATTTGACACGTGGAATCTGGCGGTTACACCCTCAATATTCGTTGTGAAGGCTTAGGATGATATTATAGACTTTTACACCTCCATTAATCACATTCTATTTTTTTTTATCAAAAATATCAATCCCTGGCGTTTTGTATGTTATAACTAAACTTTGTGTATTTACTCTTATTTAAATATGGAACGACACCAAATTCGTCATGAACCAAGAGATTGATATTCTAGCAAAAAAATGTTGATCCCGATGATTTCACTTAGTGAGATATATATATATTTCTATTTAGGTTAGCTTTAGACATTGATTTTAGCTTCATGAAAACTCGTGTGATTAGCATTGTGGGATGAATGTGTATTTGGATATTAGATTAACTTTGTATTCTCGGATTGAATGAGTTTTGGATCGTTTTGAACAAGTTTGGAATGATGTATTGGGCCGATTGAATTATTGTGCACGTTTTGATTTGGTATCACTACTAGAAAAAACACCTTTCTTGACGCGCATTGCGCGTCATAAAAGGGGTTTATGACACGCAAAAGAAAGTCATTATAGGCATGGTCATAAAATTAATATGACACGCTTTTGCGTGTCATCCTTTTATGACGCGCATTAATGACACTCTTTCATGACACGCATTTATGACACGCCTTAATGACACACGCTTACGACACGCTATGCGTGTCATCTTTTTTGACAAAAAAATAAAAAAAAATCTATAAATTACTAATTTACCTGGATTCATATATATACACACACTAACAAAATCAATATAGCAAAACAATTTCATTTAATAATATATATATATATATATATATATATATACCAAAACAATCTATTTTATAATCATAAGTCAAATATACTTAAAAATTTTAAAGTTAACAAAAAATATTGCGTCGCTACAAAATATAACCTATAAATCAAGGTTGCCCGAAACTCAACCATCTTTCGCGAATTACCCGAGTATTCGTCTTTGTCTTCCCCAACCTAAGAAAAAAATATAAATAACACATTAAAATAATCAAAGGCATCCTCAAATAGAAACATCGAAACATGCTACCAAAATAATCAAAGGCATCCTCAAATGACAAGATACCCAATAACAAACAATCAGCAAAGTTCTTGAAATCAAGCACACATAGGGACAGTATGAAACTCACTAACACTAAAATGTATTCTAAAAACTAACAATCACAAAGCAAACATGAAAACTGGGAATCTATATCAAACGGTAGTTACTATTTTACTAATGATCAAATACCACTAGAAAGCATGTAACCTGTTAATCTCTCTCTAATAATGACTTACTTAGAAAGAAAAAAAATAAGTAATTAGGGTCAAAAATGAAGGGAAGAAAAGTCACCCTTGAGCAAAGATCCTTCCAGCACCAAGAGCATTATGTCCAACTTCATTGTTTCCCATGTCATCCTCAATAGGAAGCCCAACTGTAACCATGAGCCCTCACCAACCTCCATTTATCAGGGGCGCCCTATAGCAAAATAAAACACACGCACATCAAATATTATTCACCTTATCTGGTTGCTAACAGATCATAATATCCACAAAAATGGCATGCAACAAGTTCATTTTTAGCTTGGATAAAGATAACTTTCTTGAGTAAAAAACTAGGTGTAATATCTTTTCCAAAAGGTTTGGAATTTGTTTTAAAACATCTTCTACACACACACACACATATATATATATATATATATATATATATAATAAAACATAAATACAAAATTATCATCTAGCTTCAATTAAACACGCTTGTATCACCTAAGCTAGAAACGATTAACTATTACAAGTTGTTATGGAATCCAAACTTTTGTCATGCCTTGCCTTTGTCCGCCGATCACTGTCTTGTCTGGTACCATTGCTGGTCGTTTTTCCATGGACCATAACTGCCTCACTCTTCGTTTTGTTTCCTTTATTTGGATTTTGTGTGTATCGAATTAGATGAATAAATGGTTGGTTTCTACTTATCAACTTATGTCATAATCAATGGCTTAAATTTGAAACGAAATCACTGAATCACTTTTGAATTTCAAATTCTAAAATCAAGTATTTGAATTACAAATACAACTACCAAAGGAGAACAACATAAACCAACGCATGATAATACATAAATGCACTCCAAGTTATGGTAAATGTTATCTACTACATTTAGTTGTTTAGCAAGGTGTATTCTTATGAAACACTGAGTAAAAAATTGGTTAATTATGTTTTTATTATGGAGTCAATGGCTGCAAAGGTGTTCTTATCATAAGTCAAATCCTTTACCATGTAATCAAATATGAAAGAATTTGAATCCAGTTACTAAAGTTGTGAAATCGAATCAATGTGTAGGATTCAAATTGTTCGTGTTCTGTTTCACAATCTGTAGATTGACTATACGTAAAACAGTTGGAGATTGTGAATGGAAGTTGTCTCTAGATAAGCATGGCAGCACATATTTTACAATAACAAGAGGATAAAAACAATTTACAATACGCTTAGTCACATTTTATCCAAATCATACCGCCTTGTGTACATGAAGGCGCTCAGGCCAAATTCCTATCCGAAGTTCTGAACAGCTAAAACTGCTCGGAAACATCCAAAAGTGATCTGGAAACAGCCTAAACTAGCCCTAAGCCAACCTAAAATGTATCTAGAACCCCTAAAAATGGTCTGTTTATGTTGTGCACATTGCTTAAAAAACCGCGCTTTTTAAGGGCCTTGCACCTAGGACCCAAAGCTCACCCTTTGCAGCTTCAACTAACTAGATCCAAACAACTAGAAGACACACAAACTTATGTGCATAATAACAAAAGCAATGTAGTCTCTTTGATTAGAAAAAAAAAACTTACTATTGGGAGAAACATTCGACAAATGAATCGCACAGTCGGAGGCTTATTAGGATAATGTTCCGAAAACTGAAGCGTCAACTTGAACGTACCTAATAACCATTACATATCGTTAGTTTACAGAATCCCGTAACGCATCGACACACATAAACAAACACGTTTCAACAAAAAGACAAAACGATACTCACCACCATCCCAAGGAGTGTCATTCGGACTGCAACACAAAAAAAACTAATCAATAACTCATCAACTCTTTCCAATCAAATCACCATATTAGATAACTAGGTTAGAGACCCGCGCGTTGCCGCGAAATACATTTTCTACCTTACAAAGTATTGAATACAAATGGATACATCTAAAGTATTCAACAAAAGCTATATCCAAGTTATGTTTATAATAAAAGTTGTCTTTCCGGAACTAAAGATATTTGGGGGCAGAGGTTACTTGCTGTTGCAGATCTCTTGAGATTTTTATATTTATTTCATACCAAAAGCTACAAACTGCAGGGATGATAAATGTTAAATCTAGTCATATGACTATCTTACAGGTGAGTGTAGCCACCCCATATAACAATCTTCACTCTGATTCAAATAGGATTGTAGTTCCTAATCAGTTGTAGGCATTGTTTGAATTTTTATTGGGTGACAACTTCAAAGAGCAACATCTCCAACCATTATTGTGCGAGTTTTCCTCCTGATGGTTTTATGTGTGGATTCACAATACTTCTGCACTGGGACTCCTGAAACAATGATATTAGCATAAAAAATTCATTTCTAGTTGTGATGCAACCACAAAATGCATAATTAATGTTATAATGTAGATAGTAATGATTAGTAAATTAGCATTAATGGGATCAGCAAGCTAGAAAATAGCTTGAGCCTAGCAAAAGACTATATAAATTGTATAAGTCGTCATTTTAATAAGCGTCAATTACATTGATACTGGATATTCAGAAACCCAAAGACAAATTTAGATCTGAAGCAGTTCACAACTTCAAAAGTGAACAATTACAACAAAAAACACAATGAAATCAATGGATAAATGAAGCCATTTTAATAAGCGTCAATTACATAGTGAGGTTTTATTCATCAAAATTTGGTTTAAATATAACATGTTACTTTGCTAGCAACTGAACCGCACACATCAACTCACATAATGGATAAATGAAGCCAAGAGATTGGTGAACATATCTGTTGGGTCCATATAAAAGTTGCAAAGCATGGTTTATGAATTGGATGTAAACATAAACATTGACAAAAAAAAAGGCTATTCATTAACAAAGGTGGCAACCCATTCATACCGAATGGTCAGTTCAAGTTTTAGAATATTCATAAGGATCCATATTATATAAAACATAGTATCAGCCTATTAGCACTATATATATTTATTGTTGAGTTGTAATGCCAATGTACCAAAATTGCAAGTTGTGATCATGGCTTGTTCAATAACCGGAATCAAGAAAGCATGCTTAACTTCACAAAAAAATATCAAACTAACAGCAAATCATATTCTTCTTTTTCAAACCAAAAACTACACTGTTTAGTACAAAACAACAGAGCTTCAATTCCTTTTTATTTAAACTTGATTCTATCTAAAAGTCCAACATAAGAAGGTTTCAAGTCTCAATAAAAGATAAAAATATGAAATTTCGAGACATCCAAAATTTCAGTTATCATTTAATAGCAAAACAATTAAGAGATTAGTTTAAAAAGGTTGAGGCGCTTCGAAGCGTTTTGATTCCAAAAGGTGAGGTGCGAGGCAAGAGCTTAATGTATGTGAGGCGTCCAAATTATAAATTTCTACACATACTTGAATATAACTATATTCCAGACCATTGTATTGTTATCCACAGGAGCACCACGAATACCTGCAGGAGGATCTTGCTGCAACCTCTTGAAATCCCTCATTAACCTCTTCCTTGCAGTAGTTGACATCCTCCTCCCCTGTTACACCCAATTCAATAAACATAATAAAAGAAATAATAATAATAACAATTAGCCCCAATCTATCAGCCATACATCCGTCTTTTTTTTAACGTCTAACATAGTGAGTAGAAGATTTGGAAATCAATAATCAAAACGAAATTGTTCGGTTGCCATCAATCATGTACATGTAAAAACTTTTGATCCAAAGACAGGGGTTCCCCAAACTATAAAGCTAGTGTGATATTATCTACATGAGCTACTGTGCTCTAGACAAAGAAAATGTGCTTTTTTTTACTTTGAAAACAAGTCCTTCAATGATCATGGATCATTAAACTCGTGAATTCATCTTTTTTTCCCCTCACTTTATACAACTATACAAGAACACAAGATTAGAACAAGAGAGCATCCACAATTTGTCTTCCTTGCAAAAAAAAAAAATGAATTTTTTGTGATGTAACATAAAATTAAAGACAAGATAAGATTTAATCAGATCTTTATAAACTTTAGCATCAAATCCTCATCAAACACAACCTACTTCAATAGTCACATAGAGACGAATATAAATCATAAAAATAACGTCATATATATTATCATAACCTAATTGAAACTCATAAAAACAAACAACACATGGAACAATAACAACTACATAACTTCAAGATCATCAAAAACCTACATTATAACCCAAAACAAATACCTGCTTGGCAAGCATTGAGGCATGAGCACAGCTACCCTTAACATCATGTTTATAAAGCGCCTTATCAAACGAAATCAACCCCGTGAACCGTTCAACGGCGTCCGTCACTCCTTCCTCGAACCGTCCGCCCCATAGCTTCGCCTCCTTCACCATGTTCAGATGCTGCAAAACGTACATCTTCCAAACCAAAATTAATTTTGGTCTCTTCTTTGTCAATTGCTCCATGGTTAAAAGAGGCGGGTTTTATTTTGGATTGGAAGGATGATGGAGTGTGGTTAGGTTAGGGTTACGATTGAGTGAATGGCTGGGAGAATGAATGTTGAAGGGTTACAATGGGAATGTTGAAGAAATTGGGCGATTGTTTGGGGGATGAATATTAAAAATTCTGAGGGTTTGTAATCCAAAGGGTTTAATATTGTGAATGATATTATGTGGAGTTTTTTTAGAGGTGAGGGTTAGGGCGGGATTGAGATTGGGATTGAGAGGGAAATAAAAATTCTAAAATTATGTTACGACAGAAAACGATGACATGCAAAAAAGCATGTCATTACTTGACATTGTATTCTTGACATACAAAAAAGCATGTCATTAATTGACTAAAATTTTCAAATCATGACAATTTTTTTATGACATACACTTTTGAGTGTCATAAATAAGCGCGTGTCATAAAATGCGCGTCAAGAAATGTCATTTTTCTAGTAGTGTATGAAAAACAATTTGGTTGATTTAATAAGCAGGTTTAGTATGTTATGTAATAAATATTTTTTTTTTAAATTGTGGTAAAGACGGGATTATTTTTAATTAATATAATATTGTAAAAGGTAAAAAAGACGGGGTCAAGAGTAATCTAACGCGGTTTGTTATTTTGGACATAGTATATGTATAGCCTAAAAGACGGGGTTCGGTGCAAAAGACGGGGTTTGTGGGACCCCGTCTCTTGTTAAGTGACCAAAAGACGCGATGGCATAAGACGGGGTTGTAAACCCCGTCTTAAAAGCGTATTTACCCCGTCTTAAGCCTATGATTTGTATTTGTACTAGTGAATATGCATGCAGAAAAACCATCCACAAAATGATACTTCTCACTTGCGTACATATTCACTAGTACAAATACAAATTTTGGTTCATGCTGCCTATGTAGATAACTTACACGAATAGCTACTCAAAAGGGATAAGCAAATCGCCTAAACAATGTTCAATCATATAGGTCTCTCTAGTGCTATTATGAGTCTCATACGCATAAAAAATCTTAAGTTAATGGAGTCTAACAACTAAAAAATATATGGACGCTGTGTATCTTAGTGTGCCGTATGATATACAATACGAATGTGTCCTGGTTTGTGAATGTAACCAAGCAAAATTCCAATTCTGTATCTTCCAGAGTTATTGTACATTAATATACATGTAGAAATATACGGTACTAGCTGATTATCCCGGGAGGGTCCCGGGGTTGAAAAATCTAATTTTACGTGATAATATATTGCAAATGGCTCAAGTTAACTAACCACACTCTCAATCATTGCATGTTCATAGTATTCTAATCAGTAATAACTCTGAAGAAACATGAGTCTAAGATCGTCCAACGAAGGGCGATCCGAGAGGTGATTCTACTGTATTTTATGAAGAGAGTGTGATTATAAAATACGTGAGGGTCTAAGAGCAAGACCAAGGAATTAAGAGACTACCAATTAGAAGAGCCGAGCCTCTAACTGTTAGTATAATAAACAAGGGGTTGAAGAAGGTACGAGAGTGTTCGTATTCCTCTTGAGTGAAAGTATGTGGGATATTAGATGCCAATAAAAGGAGAAGGGAGTCCTCCTTTTATAGTACCAAGATATCCTACTTTCTTAGCTTATCCTCTACCCTTAATGGGGCCCGACCCAGGTAGAGGTGTCTCTATAATCCGGCCCAAGCCCTTAAGCCCATTTGGTGCAAGTGGGTTTTAGTAAAGTAGGAAAAAGTAGAATGCTAGGGGGGGATGTTACCGTCCTGACGCATATACACGTTGTGACACCCGGCAAACTCAGGTTAGTAACGTTGACTAAACTAGTAAGTCTACCTTAGCGAGTCATGCATATTACGTACTTAACGGGGTCAGTTGAGTCGGTATGATGATTCTGGGAATCATCGGGAGTCGTTACGATGATCCGCGGGGTCATCGGGAGTCAGTCCATAACCATGTGTACAAGGATTGGCGATTCGTGGAATCGCCGGGTTTAATGCACACACGAGTCTCGAGTCCCGGGAATTGGTGAACGGATGTAAACGTGTTAGTTATCATGCATCATATGTTTGGAATCATTATGTGACTTATCGGTATGTGAATACGTGTTTATATGTGTTAAAATAGCGTTTAACGCGCCGAAAACCCAGCTTGGAGGGTTTCAGGCGATTAGGATCTGGAAAAGGGCCTAATCGCCTATATATAGGCGAGTAGGAGACTGATAGCAGGCGATTGGGACCTAATCGCCTGATGTAGCATGCGATTAGGCCCCCAATCGCATGAAATGGGCTGCTAATCGCCTATACAGCAGAGTCCGGGTCAAAACACCTATAAATAGAACCCTTAACTCCCCAAACACCTCTAGAACAACCCTAGCTGATCCCAAGCCACCCACACACCTTGAAACACCTCTGGAACTCATTTTGCTACAAAAATCACCATCTCCAAGCCCACACACCTTTCTTTAACAAAATCCAAGGTGTGCTCTTCATCTCTAACCTTTGTAAAGTTGTTATTTTGGTTCCCCAAAGGTCCAGACCTTGTTTTACTAAGTTTGTGTCTTTAAAAACCTTTCGAAAGAGTTCTAAACCAAGTCTACACCTTAATGCTTGTTATATGTGAAGTTTACATGCACATGTTGGTCTTCTTGGTGATTATAACATGATTGTTTTCATGATATGATTGTACTTCTGTTATGGAGAGATTATTAGGATGGTTATCTTAGAGTTTGAGCCATTGTTATTGTGTTTTGATGAAAATGTGTATTTTGACCCATTTGGATGTTCTTGAAGATTTAGGATGATTATGGTATAATTGTTGATGCAATGTTGTTAGAATTCATACTAGGAAGATGTTAGATCAGAGGTTTGATGATTTGCAAGTTTGTAGAGATTGAAATCTGATTGTTTCCATTTAATGAAAGATAAGGTTGGTTGGTGAAATCTAGTACTTTGCCATTTTAGGAAATAATAGCTTAGAACATGTTAGATCAGTGATATGTCGGAGGGTTTTGCTTGGAATGGGTTGGTAAATGATTTAGGTTTGATATTGGGTGTTGTTGCATGTTTCGGATCTGATTTGGAGGGTTAAACGCGCGAAAATCCGACACACAGCAGCAGCAGGCGATTAGGAATCCTAATCGCCTGATGCTGAAGGCGATTATGCATATGTGAAGGCGATTAGGACCCTAATCGCCTGATACATCAGGCGATTGGGCCCCTAATCGCCAATAAGCTGAAGCTACTCGCGTATTGACTTTCCTAATCGTGTGTGCTGCTGTCGTAAACGCGTTTTGACATCCCGAAACATGATTTGACACCTAGGAACATGATAGGAACCCCGGGATGCACCCAATGACTTAGTAAGACGCGTTCGGACCTGATTATGCGTTAATCGGACATTATGCTAGACTAGGTGAACTATTGCGCGTATTAAGTGTTTAATTGCATATGTTGCATGATGTCTTGTATTTACCTAACACGTGGGACGTCGGGTCACCAATGGGACGTCGGGTCTTGTCTGGCACGGTCGGTTTAACAGTTAAAGATGTTTTCAAACGTTATGGTCACGGTCTGGACATTCGGGGACTAGTTAACCTGTGGGTTATTAGTCCGGATACTTATACACATCTTATGATAGGTCGCTGCTATTTGGGGCTATCATAGCTTAATTTCTTAACTATTTTCAAGTAACGCGAACCGAGGTGAGTGTCACAGCCCCACTTTTACCGTTTTGCTTTCGGGGGAGAAACATGCTACTTATTTTGATTACTCATCATAGATCATGTTATACTATGGTTATTTCACGTACTATGTGGCTTTTACAGAAAGTCCCGGGGGGAATCATGAATGTGCGGGAATGCACAACGAGGGAAATGTGGATAGATCTATTGGGCCTTACAAACCCCACCCGACGGCTGGGAGCCGGGCGGGTGCATATTGTCTCTAACACTTTGGGGGTTACCGAGGCATCGGTAATCCCGTCCGTCTGGGCTGGCTTCAACACTTATACCGGTTTAGTAATGGATTCCCAACCGCAGTAGTAGCAACACTTAACGTCTAGCTAACGTTTTCAATACATAGTAGTAACGGAAATGATCTTACCGAACTTATAGCAACACTTTATAAAAGAAAACCTGTGAACTCACCAGCATTATATGTTGACATTTTTGGCATGCTTTCTCAGGTCGCTAAGGTAGCAGTCAATGGGCTAGGCGCACGGAGTCATGCACAGCGTCTAATATTTTGAAGCATATTAAACAATGTTTTGTAAACAATGATATGTCTTTTGGTTGTAAACAAGAATGCTTCCGCTGCTGGTTTACGGCTCAAAGCATGATATTTTGGTTTTAAATATATTTATGAATGCATGTTTGTTGTATGTTTATTGTGATCGTTGACTGAGATCCTGGTGTGTCACGAGCCTCGCGGTAAAACCCCGCACGTGGAATTTGAGGGTGTGACAGATTGGTATCAGAGCCAACGGTTATAGTGAACTAGGACTGCATGTAGAGTCTAGTCTATAACTGAGTCGCACACACTAGACGATCACAATTAGTCGAGTCTTAACAAGTGGGTAACAATATGACTTGTCGGGGTGTCGGTGTCGTCATCTTCTACGCTACATCATCTATTCACTCTTTATCATCCTATTTCTTGACTCATCCTTACTATGATTCGATGGCGAACGATATACTATTGAACTTTCTTAACGGCGGTGTACATTGGGGTAGCTTCGGCGTACTCTTGAGATCTGTCCAGGGATTTGGACATCTCCCTTCTATGCCCTAATGAACATGCTCGTTCTTATGCATACTGTCTTGTACTTATACTTATGATAATACCATGATTGGGCGCTAGTGTTCGGTGACTTGAACTTCAAACTTAAAGCGCGCCTGGAGGACCATGTAGAACAGTTTATCATATCGGGTGCACACGAGATCATAAACTGTGATGCATGGGATCCCTGGCGGACTTTGGGCTTGAACGGATGGACCCGAACTGGGCTCGGTCTAGTTTCTTGAAATTCCTAATGGGTTATACCACGGACAAGCCTAAATCTTTTGTTTCATGTTGTGACAGAAGATGTCGGGAGCTCGTGGAGGTCGCAGAGGCGTCCGTGCGGGCGGTCGTGCTGGCGGCCGCGGCGGTGGCTGTGGGAACATTAATATGACCCAAGCGGAGTTGGATAACCTGATGCAACATCATGTGAATATTGCTTTGGCTGCATTCCAAGCCGCTCATAACGCTATGGGTGGTACGTCGGTTCTCACCTATTCTAACTTGTTCTGGGGTACTGTATCTTTTCTTGATTCTCACCTGTGTGTCTGTCCCAGGTGGTGCTGTCAATCCCCCTCCACCCCAGTGCTCTTACAAAAAGTTTATGGATTGCAAGCCCCACAACTTTAGTGGCACTGAAGGGGCAGTGGGACTGCTCCGTTGGTTGGAGAAAATTGAGTCGGTTTTCTCGATGTGCAACTGCCCGGAAGGCGACCGGGTGAAATATGCCTCTGTGACCCTGGAGGGTCAAGCTCTGACTTGGTGGAACTCCACCACCCAGACTATGGGTATTGGGGAAGCCCACGCTATGCCCTGGGCGGAGTTCATTCAGTTACTGAAAAACGAGTACTGCCCGAGGGATGAAATCCAGAAACTTGAGCACGAAGTCTGGAATCATAAGATGGTGGGGTCCAAGATTGAAGCTTACACTACGAGGCACAATGAGTTGGCGGTGTTGTGCCCTGATCTGCACGCACCCGAATACCGAAGGATTGAACACTATGTCGCTGGGTTGGTACCGGAGATCGCAGGGTTGGTTGCTGCGGGTAATCTCACTATTTATTCTGAAGTGGTTCGGTCGGCTCACAGGCTGACCAACATGAAGGTGGCTGAAGGGGTCTTGCCTCCTCGAGGCGCTACTGTGAAGGCTCCTGATAGTAACAAGCGGAAGTGGGAAGCTGTAGGGAAAGGCTCGAGCTCGGCTCAGCCTCAGCAGGTGAGGAAGACTGATACTGGGGGATCGTCGTCTGAACGACAACCGGGGGTTTATGCTGGGAAGTTGCCGAAGTGTGATCGATGCAACTATCATCATACCGGTCCTTGCGATGATAAGGACTGTTGTCGTCGGTGCCATAAGATTGGGCACCAAGCCAAGGATTGTAGGTCCAAACCTCTGGGGAACCGAAACCCGTCGGTCACGCCAGCCCCAGCCCCCCAAGTCGCTGCTCCCCAGGGAAATCAGGGGAAACAAGGGTGCTATAACTGTGGTGAGCTTGGTCACTACAAGCGTAACTGCCCCAAGTTGAAACAGGGTGAAGCCGGGAAGAACGGGTCGGGTAATGGAAACAATGGGGGCGGAGGCAGGAATGCTCGCGCCTTCGTGATTGGTTCGAGCGGTGCTCGACAGGATCCTGACACTGTTACTGGTACGTTCCTTCTCGATAATCGCTATGCTACGGTTTTATTCGATTCCGGTGCCGATAAGAGTTTTATATCTCTTGGGTTTAGTCAATTGCTTGATAGGGTACCTACACCTTTAGAGGCTAAATACTTGATAGAATTGGCTGATGGTAAGAAAGTCGAGGCGACGCACGTCCTTAGGGAGTGTCACCTTGAGTTGTCGGGTTATTCCTTTCCTATTGATCTTATGCCGGTGTCCTTGGGTAGTTTCGATGTTGTCGTGGGTATGGATTGGTTGTCTCTGTATCATGCTGAGATCATTTGTTTTGATAAAGTCATTCGACTACCTCTCCCTGATGGAGAAATTCTGTTGGTGCACGGTGAGAAGAGTGGGGTCCCATTGAGTATCATTTCGTGTATGAAAGCCTATAAGTATCTTCGGAAGGGATATTCTGCCATTCTGGCACTTGTTTCGGTTTCGTCTGAAGAAGAGAAGAAGATTGAAGATAATCCTGTTGTCCGTGACTTTCCCGATGTATTTCCTGAAGACTTACCTGGTCTTCCGCCTTATCGTTAGGTCGAATTTGGTATTGAACTTGCCCCAGGTGCGGCCCCTATTGCCCGAGCCCCATATCGGCTTGCACCTCCCGAGATGCAGGAGTTGTCAAACCAGTTGCAGGAGCTGTTAGAGAAGGGTTTCATTCGACCTAGTTCGTCCCCGTGGGGAGCCCCAATTTTGTTTGTCAAGAAGAAGGACGGAAGCCTACGGATGTGTATCGACTACCGGGAATTGAACAAGGTTACCATCAAGAATCGTTATCCTCTTCCTCGCATCGATGACTTATTTGACCAGCTTCAGGGTTCTAGTTTCTATTCGAAGATCGATTTGAGGTCGGGGTACCATCAGTTGAGGGTTCAAGAAGCTGACATTCCGAAGACCGCCTTTCGAACTCGCTATGGCCATTTTGAATTCCTGGTCATGCCTTTTGGTCTCACCAATGCACCGGCCATTTTTATGGATCTGATGAACCGTGTTTGTAAGCCTTATCTTGATAAGTTCGTGATTGTCTTCATTGATGATATTCTAGTCTATTCCAAGAACGAGGTGGACCACCAGGAACACTTGCGTCTTGTTTTGGAACTCCTGAGGCGGGAACAGTTGTACGCCAAGTTTTCTAAGTGTAGCTTCTGGTTGCGTGAAGTCCAGTTCCTTGGTCATGTAGTTAATGAGAAAGGAATTCACGTTGACCCAGCTAAGATTGAAGCCATTAAAGACTATGAAGCACCAAAGACGCCATCTGAGGTGCGGCAATTCCTGGGCCTTGCAGGTTATTATCGTCGTTTTATCGAGGGATTTTCGAAGATCGCTCAACCCCTCACCTCGCTTACTCAGAAGGACAGGAAGTTCGACTGGGGTGATTCGCAGGAGTCGGCCTTCCAGATGTTAAAGGCTAAACTCTGTTCTGCTCCTATCTTGTCCTTGCCTGAGGGCACGGACGACTTTGTGGTTTATTGTGACGCTTCTATCCGGGGTCTCGGTTGTGTACTGATGCAGCACGAGAAGGTCATCGCCTATGCTTCTCGTCAGCTCAAAGTTCATGAGAAAAACTACCCCACCCATGATCTGGAATTGGGTGCGGTAGTCTTTGCTTTAAAGATTGGGAGGCATTACTTGTACGGTACCAAATGCACTATTTACACCGATCACAAGAGCCTCCAGCATATCTTTGATCAGAAGGTGTTGAATATAAGACAGCGTCGCTGGGTCGAGCTTCTTAATGATTACGAGTGCGCTATTAAATACCATCCTGGCAAGGCGAATGTGGTCGCAGACGCCTTGAGCAGGAAGGAAACGGCTAAACCTCGTCATGTTCGAGCTCTTCAGCTCACCATCCATTCCGGCTTACCTGATCGAATCCGTTCAGCGCAGCAAGAAGCTTTGAAGGAGGAAAACCTTAAAGCTGAAACCATGCATGGTGCTGATAGCCACCTTGAGCTCAGGTCCGATGGGTTACACTATTTCGCTGAACGTATTTGGGTTCCTTTATTTGGGGGCTTACGGGAGCTCGTTCTTGATGAAGCTCACAAGTCCCGGTACTCTATTCACCCTGGCTCCGATAAGATGTATCAAGACCTAAAGATACTTTATTGGTGGCCGAACATGAAGGCGGACGTGGCTTCATACGTGAGCAAGTGCTTGACCTGTGCCAAGGTCAAGGTTGAGTATCAAAAGCCATCCGGCCTTCTGCAACAGCCTGAAATTCCCGAGTGGAAGTGGGAGCGGATTACGATGGACTTTGTGACCAAACTCCCGAAATCGCCCAGTGGTTGTAACATGATCTGGGTAATTGTCGATAGGTTGACAAAGTCTGCGCACTTCCTCGCTATCAAAGATACCGATGGCCTCGAGCGTCTGGCACGGTTATATCTCAAGGAAGTGGTCTCTCGGCACGGGGTGCCTGTCTCTATTATTTCTGATCGTGATCCTCGGTTCGCCTCTAACTTCTGGAAATCCTTGCATAAGGCTCTGGGTACTCAGTTAGACATGAGCACAGCGTATCATCCGCAAACTGACGGTCAAAGTGAGCGGACGATCCAAACGCTAGAAGACATGCTTCGGGCTAGGGGTGTTCAACGAATCGAATAACGAATTTTCGAATTATTCGAATCGAATTATTCGAATTTTTAATATTTTTAACTGAATTCGTATTCGATTCGTATTCGTTTAAAATTCAATTTATTCGATTCGTATTCGACTCGAATAAGAAACTCGAATTCGAATCGAATTCGAATAAATTCGATTTAGTTCAAATTCACCTTAAATAACAAATTGTTTTACTTTTAGTTTTAAAACTAATACAAACTCATTATTTTTACATATAAAATACAAATCTACAAAATTGATAAACAACAATATGTCAAATACGAGAATAGTAAAAATAGTAGAGAGTATAGTTTTATAGAGTTTTGTGATATATAAGGTAAATATATAAAACATGGTTATGCTAAAAGTTATAGACACTATTGGTTCTTAGAGTTTGACCAAAATTTAGAAGTTTTTTTTTCCAATGTGTATACTTGTGTATATAATAATGTGTATATGTGTATATATATTTAAAAAAATATACATGTACAATTTTTTATTCGAATTTCGAATCGAATCGAATTTAAAATCATAAATTCGTATTCGATTCGTATTCGATTTACTGGACTCGAATTCGAATCGAATCGAATTCGAATTCTTAATAATCGAATCGAATTCTTGGTAATCGAATCGAACTAAATCGAATTTCGAATTTTTCGAATTCGAATCGAATTCTGAACACCCCTACTTCGGGCATGTGTGATCGACTTTGGCAAGGGGTGGGAGAGTCATCTACCGTTGGTGGAATTCTCCTACAACAACAGTTACCATTCTAGCATCAAGGCAGCTCCGTTCGAGGCTCTTTACAGGCGGAAATGCCGGTCTCCTCTTTGTTGGGCCGAGGTGGGTGAGAGTCAACTCACCGGCCCGGAACTTGTGTACGAGACTTCCGAGAAGATCGTACAAATCCGTAACCGCTTGGCAGCAGCTCGGGATCGTCAAAAGAGCTATGCCGATCGTCGTCGCAAGCCTTTGGAGTTTGAGGTTGGCGACAGAGTTTTGTTGAAGGTATCTCCGTGGAAGGGCGTTATACGTTTTGGGAAGCGGGCAAATTGAATCCTCGGTATGTAGGACCGTTCGCGATTCTGGAACGGATTGGACCGGTAGCATACAGGCTTGATCTGCCAGCTGAACTCAGTAATGTTCATAATGTCTTCCATGTCTATAATCTGAAGAAGTGTTTGGCGGATGAATCTTTGGTTGTTCCTCTTGAGGAGATCAAGGTGGACGATCGTCTGCGTATAGTGGAGGAACCGGTTGAAATTTTCGACTATAAAATCCGTAGCCTTCGCCGGAGTAAAATCCGCATTGTTAAAGTCCGTTGGAACTCAGATCGTGGACCGGAGTTCACGTTGGAAAGGGAAGATCAAATGAAGGCTAAGTATCCCCATTTATTTCCTAAACGCACGTTCGAATCAAGGCATGTCTCTGCTGAAGCTGAATGAATCTCGGGTCGAGATTCCTTTCAACAGGGGGATGATGTGGCAACCAGAAAATTTTTCCTCTCTTTCGTCCCTTCCTTTTTGGGCCTTGGGCAATTTTCGGGACGAAAATTCTTTCAACAGGGGGATGATGTGACACCCGACAAACTCAGGTTAGTAACGTTGACTAAACTAGTAAGTCTACCTTAGCGAGTCATGCATATTACGTACTTAACAGGGTCAGTTGAGTCGGTATGATGATTCTGGGAATCATCGGGAGTCGTTACGATGATCCGCGGGGTCATCGGGAGTCGGTCCATAACCATGTGTACAAGGATTGGCGATTCGTGGAATCGCCGGGTTTAATGCACACACGAGTCTCGAGTCCCGGGAATTGGTGAACGGATGTAAACGTGTTAGTTATCATGCATCATATGTTTGGAATCATTATGTGACTTATCGGTATGTGAATACGTGTTTATATGTGTTAAAATAGCGTTTAACGCGCCGAAAACCCAGCTTGGAGGGTTTCAGGCGATTAGGATCTGGAAAAGGACCTAATCGCCTATATATAGGCGAGTAGGAGACTGATAGCAGGCGATTGGGACCTAATCGTCTGATGTAGCATGCGATTAGGCCCCCAATCGCATGAAATGGGCTGCTAATCGCCTATACAGCAGAGTCCGGGTCAAAACACCTATAAATAGAACCCTTAACTCCCCAAACACCTCTAGAACAACCCTAGCTGATCCTAAGCCACCCACACACCTTGAAACACCTCTGGAACTCATTTTGCTAGAAAAATCACCATCTCCAAGCCCACACACCTTTCTTTAACAAAATCCAAGGTGTGCTCTTCATCTCTAACCTTTGTAAAGTTGTTATTTTGGTTCCCCAAAGGTCCAGACCTTGTTTTACTAAGTTTGTGTCTTTAAAAACCTTTCAAAAGAGTTCTAAACCAAGTCTACACCTTAATGCTTGTTATATGTGAAGTTTACATGCACATGTTGGTCTTCTTGGTGATTATAACATGATTGTTTCCATGATATGATTGTACTTCTGTAATGGAGAGATTATTAGGATGGTTATCATAGAGTTTGAGCCATTGTTATTGTGTTTTGATGAAAATGTGTATTTTGACCCATTTGGATGTTCTTGAAGATTTAGGATGATTATGGTATAATTGTTGATGCAATGTTGTTAGAATTCATACTAGGAAGATGTTAGATCAGAGGTTTGATGATTTGCAAGTTTGTAGAGATTGAAATCTGATTGTTTCCATTTAAGGAAAGATAAGGTTGGTTGGTGAAATCTAGTACTTTGCCATTTTAGGAAATAATTGCTTAGAACATGTTAGATCAGTGATATGTCGGGGGGTTTTGCTTGGAATGGGTTGGTAAATGATTTAGGTTTGATATTGGGTGTTGTTGCATGTTTCGGATCTGATTTGGAGGGTTAAACGCGCGAAAATCCGACACACAGCAGCAGCAGGCGATTAGGAATCCTAATCGCCTGATGCTGAAGGCGATTATGCATATGTGAAGGCGATTAGGACCCTAATCGCCTGATACATCAGGCGATTGGGCCCCTAATCGCCAATAAGCTGAAGCTACTCGCGTATTGACTTTCCTAATCGCGTGTGCTGCTGTCGTAAACGCGTTTTGACATCCCGAAACATGATTTGACACCTAGGAACATGATAGGAACCCCGGGATGCACCCAATGACTTAGTAAGACGCGTTCGGACCTGATTATGCGTTAATCGGACATTATGCTAGACTAGGTGAACTATTGCGCGTATTAAGTGTTTAATTGCATATGTTGCATGATGTCTTGTATTTACCTAACACGTGGGACGTCGGGTCACCAATGGGACGTCGGGTCTTGTCTGGCACGGTCGGTTTAACAGTTAAAGATGTTTTCAAACGTTATGGTCACGGTCTGGACATTCGGGGACTAGTTAACCTGTGGGTTATTAGTCCGGATACTTATACACATCTTATGATAGGTCGCCGCTATTTGGGGCTATCATAGCTTAATTTCTTAACTATTTTCAAGTAACGCGAACCGAGGTGAGTGTCACAGCCCCACTTTTACCGTTTTGCTTTCGGGGGAGAAACATGCTACTTATTTTGATTACTCATCATAGATCATGTTATACTATGGTTATTTCACGTACTATGTGGCTTTTACAGAAAGTCCCGGGGGGAATCATGAATGTGCGGGAATGCACAACGAGGGAAATGTGGATAGATCTATTGGGCCTTACAAACCCCACCCGACGGCTGGGAGCCGGGCGGGTGCATATTGTCTCTAACACTTTGGGGGTTACCGAGGCATCGGTAATCCCGTCCGTCTGGGCTGGCTTCAACACTTATACCGGTTTAGTAATGGATTCCCAACCGCAGTAGTAGCAACACTTAACGTCTAGCTAACGTTTTCAATACATAGTAGTAACGGAAATGATCTTACCGAACTTATAGCAACACTTTATAAAAGAAAACCTGTGAACTCACCAGCATTATATGTTGACATTTTTGGCATGCTTTCTCAGGTCGCTAAGGTAGCAGTCAATGGGCTAGGCGCACGGAGTCATGCACAGCGTCTAATATTTTGAAGCATATTAAACAATGTTTTGTAAACAATGATATGTCTTTTGGTTGTAAACAAGAATGCTTCCGCTGCTGGTTTACGGCTCAAAGCATGATATTTTGGTTTTAAATATATTTATGAATGCATGTTTGTTGTATGTTTATTGTGATCGTTGACTGAGATCCTGGTGTG
Organism: Ambrosia trifida; assembly: GCA_028751855.1. Lineage (NCBI taxonomy): Eukaryota > Viridiplantae > Streptophyta > Magnoliopsida > Asterales > Asteraceae > Ambrosia > Ambrosia trifida. The sequence continues at coordinate 44,435,299 of CM054125.1, forward strand.
TCACGAGCCTCGCGGTAAAACCCCGCACGTGGAATTTGAGGGTGTGACACACGTGGCGCCCAGTAAGTAGACGCTGATGGGCGGTGGACACGTGGTGCTCGCCTATTGGTAGATCAAAGGCGGTGGACAGTTTTATGCTTTCCAGGACTTCGAGATGGGTAGAGAAAGTCTGCTTTGTCATAAAGATATCTTTGCTGGGAGGCTGCCACGTCGTCGTCCTTTCTGCTCGTCAGACTGGGAACAGTCTTTGATTGGAGGGGAACTCTGACGGGCCGCCTGTCATGTCAGAGATATTTTGTTTGGGGCAGGGGTGAGTTCCAAAGCTGCCCCAAAAGGTATCTTCCACTTGTGGTGAAGCTTGCCAAGGAAGCTTTGATGTACATTTGGCCCGCCGATGTGAAAGGGGCGGGCGTTCATGCGCCTGGCGTTGAATGTACCGCTGACGTAAAACGGGCGGGTGACGCTAGGTGTTCCGTCGACGTAGAACGAGAGTATTAATGCTCGCGTCAGACGGCAGATGCTTCGCTGACGTAGAACGGGCTTGTGGACGCCAGACGTTCCGCTGACGTAAAACGGGCGGATGGGCGCGAGACATCCGCTAACGTAGAACGGGCGGATGAGCGTCTGGCGGGGCCTGTTCTAAGTGGGCGATGGTATGGTATTTGTAATGCTTTAATACCATATCCCTTCAAGTCCCCCCAGTCCAGTGCTGGCCTGTATCTTTGGGGAGTGCTGGACTTGATTTCACAAGTGTACTATGAGTATCATCCGGTCGTCACTGGGTTTTCATGTACCAAAGTGGACGTGTGTTTTTTGTTTATTCTTCGTCAACTGGTGCGCGCACAGAGATCAAGTTGTGGGCGTATGACGGGATGCGCCTTAGTTGCGTTCTGGCGCGCAGCCGTTGAGCCAAGACAGGCATTGGGCCTGTTTGCGCGGCCAGAAGTTGTGAAAATAAATTTTTTCAAAATTTTCAGTCTGAGGCGCAGGCGTTGAGCCAAGATAGGCGTTAGGCCTGTTTGCACAGCCAGAAGTTGTGAAAATTAATTTTTTTCAAAATTTTCAGTCTGGCTCGCAGGCGTTGAGCCAAGATAGGCGTTGGGCCTGTTTGCGCGATCAGAAGTTGTGAAAAGTCGTTTTTTGTCGCTGTCTGCGCCTTCATTTACTCCGCATTGAATTTGTCTCTTTGGAATTTGTGTGAATTAAAGGCGGGAATGTTTTGAATTTGAAAAGACGTGTCTGACGGTTGGGACACCTGCCTTAGAGATCGTGTCTGACAGTTAGTACGACTGTTGAGCTGCTAGACCGCCACGTGTCGTACATCTGGTGAATGAGGACAGTTGTTCATGGTGGTTTTGAACGTGGGCGTGCACGTGTCGATCAACGGCATCGATTGCCAGCTGGGGTAGAACAACCGTCTCGTGAGTGACCCACGCGCGGCGCGTGGGCCGTTTTAGTCACGTGGGTTGTGCGACGTGTCCGTCTGTCATTGGACCTTTGCGCGGAAAGCCTGCCTATCATGATTACCTGCATTAAATGCGATGGGTATAAATACTCGTCTCCAACCTTTGATTCCTTTCATTCTTTCTTCTCTTTGAAATATCTTCAAGCTAACACCGGTGTTCTTTATTTTTTCCGATCAAAAGAAAAAAATTTTGTCAGTTTCTTTTACTCGAAGATGTCGTCTGAAGACAAGAAGGCTGAGTTGGCGATGAGGGATGCCCAAATATCTTGGTCCAAAGACAAGTTCCGGTTTTTGGTGAAGAAATATGCTATTTCCCGGGAGTGGGAACCGGAGTTGCCGGAAAAAGGGCAGACTCCGTTGGACTGCCCAGAAGGGAAGATATGCCTGTATGAGGCATATTTTCTGAAAGGACTTTTTCGACTCCCTGTGTCGAAGTTCTTGATTTCTGTTTTACAGAAATATGGAGTGCATGTTTCTCAAATGAGCCCCTTTGGGGTAATGAGGATTATGCACTTTGAAGCCACCTGCCGATCTTTGAGGAGGGAGCCGGAGTTTGAACACTTTAATGTGTTCTACAAGATTGAGGTGAAAGACTCCGGCTGGGTGTCGTTTGTGGAGAGGTCGAAGTCGGTGACTTTGATTGTGCCGAAGAGTTCTCCGAAGACTCTTCACGAGTGGAAGAAATGTTTTTTCTTCCTGAAGAAGGAGGTGATACCAGCGGAGATGGGCAAGCTGGAGTTACGTGCGGGGCAGAAGCCGCCGTCTTTCAAGGTGATGAAAGATTTCCAGGAGGAGGCCTGGTTTCAGGAATTATGTGCGCACGCCACCCGCCTAGATGATCTGGATAGGTTGGATGAGGGTATACTTCGGTTGCTGGGATTGAGTCGTCTGTGGGTGAAGCCGGGCCGCTGTCTATTGAAGGTACGTATAATGTTTGTTTGATGTTGGTATATATATATATATATATATATATATATATATATATATATATATATATATTAATACCTTCTGCGTTTTGTGGCAAGCGAGCTTTTATTTGAAGTTTTCGCCGCACGCGGTACGAAGACTGCGTTTGTGGCGATGCCCGAGGGAGGGGTGTCTCAAGTGGAGCTGAAGGTGGACAATTTCCTATTCCCTGCGCCGATGGAAGGTGCACCCTCTAACCTTGAAGTAGGTTTCTTGATCAATCCCGACTGGTTGTCTGCGAAGACGGCGGAGTGGATTGATTGTGTGTTTTTATCCGACGATGAGTCGAGTGGCTCGTCGTCTGGTTTAATACATCGTACGCGTCGATCTGCAGGTGGCGCTGGAGGGGGATCGTCTTCGGCCGGGGCGCAAGGCGGAGGTGCGACGGCTGAAGGTCGCGTGCCCGAGGATCTGGCTACTGACAGTAAGTCTCTTTTATCTTCTTTGTTATTTTCTTCTTTGTTTTGTTTGCTTAAAGAATTTTTACCTTGTTTGTAGGTCACAAGCGCAAGCAGTCGGAAACTGTTGAAGAAAATCTGGCCGGTGGTTCGTCTCCGAAGCGGGCGGCTCATGGTGGTGATAGGCCGCATGATTTGGAGCTTGAACCGCCACCGGTTCGTGAGCCCTTTTATAAGAAGGCTCTGAAGAAGCTGAGCAGTAAGTAGCTTTTGAGTCTTTGTTTTTCTTTCTTGAATTTTCTATCAAGTTATTTATCCGCTTTTGTTTTCTTTGTAGGCTCTATTCCTCCTTCTGTGAATCAATATCAGGAGGAACGGAAGAAGAAGCTGGAGGAAGAGCGTGTCCAGGCTGAAGCTGCGCGCCAAGCAGAGGTTGTTCGTAAGGAGGAGGACCGGCGCGCTGCTGAGGCCACCTTGAAGAAGAAAGAGGAGGAGGAGGCGGCCGCTCGTCAAGCTGAGCTGGAGCGCAAGCGAGCTGAGGATGCTCGCTTGGCTGAGCTAGAGCGCAAGCGAGGTGAGGATGCTCGCTTGGCTGAGGTGGCCGCCAAGGAGGAGGAGGAGCGCCGCCTGGTGCTGTTGAAACAGCACGAGGACCTGTTGCGCATTAAGAAGGAGCAGGCCCAAGGGATGGGTGCTCAGGGTGGTGAGGGTTCGCGGGGCGGGCCTTCTTTTATAGATTTAAGTGAGAAGGACGTCCTGGAGGCGTCTTCTCCGGGTGGTGGGGTTGAAGACCCTAAATCGAAGAAAGCTGAAGGCACTTTGGCGTCTTTGAGCGGTCCGGCCTTCCGGCTGGACGCTCCGGTTTATACGCCTGGGTGGCGTATAACCGAAAGTTGCCGATTCCTCAACTCCTTTGTGGCTGAGGAATTTGTTAGCTATGCGTTACCGCCTGCCGAGCGCGCGCATCATCGGGCCCAAGATCGCAGTACCCTCTTCTCAGAGATGTGCATGAATTTGACGCAGACTCTGGGCAACCTATATGCTCTGCACAGAGGAGAGGGTAACTTTCAGGATGAGCGGACGTCGGTTTCGGGTGAAGCCGAGCGTCTGGGTAGGGAGAAGGAGGTATACGAGTCCGTTCGTATACGCCTTTTGGAGCAGGTTCGGAAGCTGGAGTCCGACCTGCGTCAGAAGGATGCTGACGCCGGCGAGAAGCAGAAAGCTTGGGCAAAGTCGACGGCGGTGGTAAATACTGAGTTGGATCGTCGCCGTCAGCTTGTTCAGAAGGCTGAACTTGCTCTTGCTGAGGAGAAGAAGGTGGCGGCAGCGAAGACGAAGGAGTTAGAGGAGATTTCCTCTAAGTATACCACTGCGATTGGCGATCTGAAGGCGAAGGACGCCGACGTGGTTAAGATGACCAGTCGGGTGTCTGAGCTGGAGGGTCAGATTGATGTCCTCGTGAAGGAGCGGGAGGCTTGGGAGTTGGAGAGGACGCTCCTGTTGGATCGTCAGAGGGCCTACTGTGAGAAATCGCTCTGGATCTCTGCGGTAAGTTTTCCCTTTTGTTTTTCTAACTCTTTTTTTCGTCCTTTGTTTTTGACTTGGTGTAGTTTTGGGTTGATGTGCAGGTGTTCGATCGCTGCTAGAATGAGCCCAAGATGGGCGAGCAGGTTGCTGAGGTTGTGGATGCTGCGCGCACGACGTGGGTTCACAGTGGGTGGCTGGAGGGTTATCTGGCGGCCAAGGATGGGGCGCCCGCCGAAGGGCAGCCTTTTCAGGATGTGAATACTGACGAAGCGTTGATGGATTAGCTTCGGAAGCTTGAGAAGATGGAGTTTCCCGTGCTGCAGGTTGTGCGGCAGTGTTTGGCCGACCCTGACCCTATCGCTAAGTTCAAGCATTGGGTGGAGGAGTCTGACCGCGTTGGACGGGAGCAGACAGAGAAGGAGAGGTCGGGGGCGGGTAGTTCGGGGACGGCCCATGAGCCTCCCCAGTAGCTTGTATTTTTCCTTCTTTAGTGTTTGTAAACATTTTGACGATATGAAATGAAAACTTTCTTCTTCTATCTGTTGATCTGTCTGATGTGTCTGCGCGTTGTCTTTTGCTTATGAAGAGTAGATTAACTGATAAGTAATTTTGGCGTCTGTTGAGTAGAATAAATTGACTACTTTAATTTTTTCTAAGTTTATGAAGGGTAAATTAACTTCATAAATTAGGAGTGCATAGGGTCATTTATGAAGAGTGAATTAACATCATAAGTGAGGAGTACGTCGAATCGTTTATGAAGAGTGAATTAACTTCATAAGTTAGAAGGAGAGTGCAAAACTGAGATGTTTTTATAAGTAGTTTGGGCGCAACTGAGCTACATTCTATGATCTGGGTATGGGTGTTCCGTCAAGTTTTTCCAGCGCGTATGCCCCTTTCCCTAGTACTTGTTGAACTTTGTAAGGCCCTTCCCAATTTGGCGCGAGCTTTCCAGGCCGCTCTACGTGAGAGGCATAGTTATCTCTTAGGACGTAGTCGCCGATGTCGAATGCGCAAGCTTTGACTTTGGAGTTATAGTAGCGCTCCAATTGTTTTTTGTAGTTTGATTCGCGTATGGCGATGATGTCACGTCTTTCGTCTAAGAGATCCAGGTTAAGGCGCAGTTCTTTGTCGTTGTCGGTGTGGGCGGTGTTTAGGACCCTTGGTGATGGAAATGTTATTTCCGCGGGTATTACGGCCTCGGAACCATAGGTTAGGCTGAAAGGGGTTTCGCCGGTGCTGGTCTTGGTGAGGGTGCGGTGTGCCCATAGCACGTGTGGGAGCTCGTCTACCCAGCCCGTGCGCTTAGACCCTAGGCGAGTCTTGATGCCTTCGACTAAGGATCTGTTGATGCGTTCTACTTGGCCATTACCTTGTGCGTGAGCAAAGGATGTGAAGATCTGGCTGACGCCTAGTTGTGTTAGCCAGGTTTGGAGCTTTTTGTCTGTGAACTGTGTTCCGTTGTCCGTAACGATTTCCATGGGTAAGCCGAAGCGGCAGATGATAAATTCCCAGATAAATTTTTTTTGTTTGCTCGGTGCTGATTGAAGCAAGTGGCTTGGCTTCTACCCATTTTGTGAAGTAGTCGACGGCGACAATGAGGTATTGTATCTTTCCAAGGGCCATTGGGAATGGGCCGACCAGATCGATAGCCCATTTCTGAAATGGCCAGACGGCCGTGACTGGGACCAAATCGTTTTTGGGGCGCAGGGTATTTGGCGCATGTTGCTGACAGTTGAAACAGGTGCGTAGAATTTTGACGGCGTCTTGATGCATGCCTGGCCAGTAGTATCCTGCGTTCATGATTTTGGCGAAGACCATCCTTGGGCCCGCGTGGATCCCGCATATGCCTTCGTGAATTTCTTTTATGAGCAAGGTGGCTGTTGCGGTATCTACGCATTTTAGCAGTGGACCCAGGTAGGAGAGTCGGTACAGGATCCCATTCATGAGTTGATAATGTTGGGATTTATATTGGATTTTTCGGGCTTCCGCTTTTTGAGGCGGCAGGGTGCCTGTTGCTAGATATGCTTGAATAGGGGTCATCCATGACCTGGCGCCTGTTTGTGTTATATTAACCTGTCTAAGCGGTACCAATGGTTGGGGCAAGGTTTCGATGCGTACCTCTTTGGCCATGTGCGGCCAAGCTGTGGAGGCCATTTTGCTGAGTGCGTCAGCTTCTTTGTTGCCGCTGCGATTTATGTGGACAATTGTGCAGGTAATGAATTTCTTGGTGAGGAGCTTGGCATGGTCGACATATTGGGCCATGAATGGATCTTTGGCGTCGTAGACGCCGTTCATGTGACCCGCTATTAGCATAGAGTCCACGTGGGCGTTGAGGTGTCTTGCACCCATTTTGTCTGCCAGGCGCAGTCCTGCCATGAATGCTTCGTATTCTGCTTCGTTGTTTGTGCTTGGGAACTCAAGGCGCACGGCGTATGTGAATTCCGTTTTGTCGGGGCTAACAAGGCGAAGGCCTGCGCCTGAGCCCTGGTCATTCGAGGCTCCGTCCGTGTACAATGACCAGGTTACTCGATCGTCGGGGATGGGCTTGGGGTCTTGTTCGTCTTTGCAGTCTTGGATTTTGTCTATCGGAATTTCTGCAATGAAGTCTACCAGGACCTGCCCTTTGATTGCGGGTCTTGGTTTGTAAACAATGGTGTGCACACCTAGCTCGATCGCCCATTTAGCCAGGAGGCCAGAGAGTTCTGGCTTGGAGAGTACGGTGTTGATTCTATAATCTGTGAGGACGTTGATTGGGTGTCCTTGAAAGTACCGTCTCAGCCGTCGTGACGCATGGACTAGCGCTAGAACGAGTTTTTCCATTGTTGAGTATCTGGTTTCTGCGTCTGCTAGGGTGCGGCTGATGTAGTAGATTGGTGTTTGTACTTTGTTGCGTTATACTAATAGCACTGCGCCTATCGCTGTTTCTGACGCATATAGGTATAGTGTGAGTGGTTCCTTTGGAAGGGGTGCTGTTAGAGTTGGCAAGTAAGTTAAACATTGCTTCATTTCACGAAAGGCCACTTCCGCCTCTGGTGTCCAGCGGTACTGTGTTTTCTTCAGTACATTTCGTAGAGTATGGACAAAAGGAAAAGACTTAGAGGCATAGTTTGATAGGAAGCGGTTGAGAGCGACTAGGCGTCCCATCAGTGTCTGTACGTCTTTTATCGAGTTTGGTGATGCCATGCGTTGGATTGCTTGGAATTTTTCCGGGTTTGGTTTGAAGCCTCCATTGGTGACAATGACGCCTAGGAATTTTCCTTCTTCAGCTCCGAAGGAGCATTTCCCCGGGTTGAGTTTCATTTTAATGCTGCGCAACTGTTCTAAGGTGCGCTGGATGTCCATGAGCATGGTATCCTCTTGGGTGCTTTTGATGACCAGGTCGTCAACGTAGACTTCAAGGTTGACGCCGATCTGATTGATGAATGCCTGGTCCATGTGGCGTTGGAAAGTTGCGCCGGCGTTTTTGAGTCCGAAGGGCATTTTGGTGTAGCAGTACACCCCTCGGTCCGTTCTGAACGGCGTTCGATCTTCATCTTCGTAAGCCATTTGGATTTGATGATATCCTCGATATGCATCGAGGAATCATTTGTATTTGAATGGCGCAAATGAGTCTACCTTCAAGTCGATCTCTGGGAGGGGGTAGTGATCCTTAGGATATGCTTTGTTTAGGTCCATGTAGTCGACGCACATGCGCCAGGACCCGTTTTTCTTCAGGACCATGACTGGGTTGGCTACCTAGGTTTGGTGGTTGCATTTTCTGATGATGCCCGCGTCGAGCAGATCGTCGACTTGTTCATTCATGGCTTTGACTCTGTCGGGGCCAAGTGGCCGCTTTTTCTGGGCCACCGGGCGCGCGTCTTTGTATGCGTTGAGGCGGTGCTCGGCGATGTGTCTTGGGTCGCCAATCATCTCTGATGATTTCCACGCGAAGATGTCTTTTTTTGCCACCAACAGCTGCTTTAGATGTACTTTTACTTGGGGGGAAAGGATCCGACCCAAAGTAATGGTTTGTTCGGGGAAGGCCGGGTTGAGGACCCAGTTTTCATCAGTCGGTGGGATTGGTGCACGCGCCGCTGGGTCGTCTACCGGGTCAGTTGTCATGAGGCACTCTTGGTTACCTCGGATGTATGCGACCCCGGTGGGTGTTGGGAAACCCATGGTTTGGTGGGGAGTTGATGCGGTGGAATTGAAGTTTGCCAAGCCTTGTCTGCCCAGCAGTATGTCATATGAGGAGATGGCTGGGATGACGTGGAAGGTGCAGACTTCTGAGCGGCTATGTATGCCGTCATCAAGTGTGACTGTGAAGTCAAACATGCCAATGGGGTGTATTACCGCGTTGAAGAAGCCGGCGATGGGTGTATCTGGTTGCAGGCGTGCCTTATCTTCTTCGTCAAGTTGGTCAAAGCACTGTTGGTACATGATGTCAAAGCTGCTGCCGCCGTCGCACATCATTTTGTAAGTTCGGTAGTGTCCGAACAGTGTTGTGATAGTGAGTGGGGTCGTCGATTGTGCGCCCCCTGGTATTATAGGGAGGAGGACTTGGGCCTCCCGCCAGTTTGTGGCTTGTGATGTGGTTGCTATGTTTGGGAAGTTTGTTATCCGTTTGGTGTTGCGCGTCATGTTGCACTATCTGTTGTGTGCGGCACGGATATAGTGTGTTCTAATGTCTTTGATGGCTTTGTCATGATCGTCTTGCCTGCGTCCGCCGGCGCGGACATTTTTGACCAAGTTGGAGAGCTTCCCGGAACGTAGGGCCGCCTCAATCTCCATTTTGAGGCTATAGCAGTTGTCAGTGTCGTGGCCCACGTCTTTGTGGAAGTCACAAAATCTGGTGGTGTCGACATTTTTACGTTTTGCTCCCATGGGTTTTGGGATCTTGAAAGTTACATCTCCAGTCGAGAGGACTTGTGACAGCACCTGGGACGGTGTTTTGGTGAGAGGGGTCCAGTCCTGATTCCGGCGTCCGCTGTTGCGCTGGCCGCGGCTTTGCTTGTTGCCGATAATGTTTCGGGCGTCGCCGGAGGTTGAGTAACGTCCTTCATCGGTGGAACCTGAGATGCGGTTCCAGACGGATGCTCGGTTGTTGCCGCGATTGCGGTTGTTGCTGGAGCTCCCTCGCTGGTTCTGGCGCATCGTTTTTTGGTTGCCCGCATATAGTTTTGAGATGCGAATGACCTCTTCCCAGGCATCTGGGACGCCGTCTTTCCCCTAGAGGGTGTGTTGTAGGCCCTCGTCGTTGACGTTGGATAAGAAGGAGGTTCGGGTTGCCTCATCCCCCGTTCCCAGTTGGAGAGCCTCTTTGTTGAACCGTACGATGAAGTACTCGAGAGGTTCAGTATCTCTGCGTTTGCAGAGAGAGATTTGGCTTTTGTCGCGCTTATGGCGACGTTGTTGACTAAAATGGAGTGAAAATTTTTCGATCAGCTGCTCGTAGCTGTCGATGCTTCCTGTGGGGAGTTTGTCAAACCAGACCCTGGCGGCTCCAGTGAGCGTCTGGGCGAACATGTGACACCAGATGGGTAAAGTCCATCCGATGACGGCCCCGGCTTGGTTGAATATGCCGATGTGGTCATCTGGGTCGGTGAGATCGTCGTAGATTTTGACATTAGCCGGTAGGCGTTGTCTTGGTGGGATTGGTGCCTAAGAGATGCGCCTGGTAAATTTGGACTTGTCCGCAAAGGCGGTCGGTCTGTAGGGGAGTGACAAGTTTGTGGTAGCGTCGTCGTTGTAGCGGTTGAGTCGCTCCCACCTGTAGTATGGGCTATGACGATAGTCCCTGAAGGCATCGTCCTCCCATGAACTCTAGTCATAGTCTTCTGCGTCGAACCGGTAGCGCTCTGCACGGGCCTGGTCCTCAGGGGGTTGCCCTGGACCTTCCCGGTGATGGGCGGGCACCGGCGTTCTTGTGGGTTGCCTTGAAGAGGAACCCATGATTGCTTTGCCGGTGAGTCGGCGTCGTTCCAGCTGTGCGTCCAGGATTTGTCTCTGGCATTCGTACCAGTCGTTGTTGAGTGCCTCGACTTCCTCTTCGGTTGGAGGGGTTGGATCTGTGAGCTGGGACTCTAAGTTTCTGGGGGTTACAACGGGATGTTGTTGGTTGTTGTTGTGATCCCCTGATGTTGGGTGAGAACCTGGGGTGGCGTCGGTAACGTCTTCGACGACCCCAGATGGGGTGAACACTGGTGGGGATGAAGTCATTTTTGTGATTTGGGTTTAATGGATATGACTGTAAAAGTTGTTTTGTTTAGAGTGTTTGTGGTAAGGCCACGGATGGCGCCAATGAAGAAACACGAGTCTAAGATCGTCCAACGAAGGGCGATCCGAGAGGTGATTCTACTGTATTTTATGAAGAGAGTGTGATTATAAAATACGTGAGGGTCTAAGAGCAAGACCAAGGAATTAAGAGACTACCAATTAGAAGAGCCGAGCCTCTAACTGTTAGTATAATAAACAAGGGGTTGAAGAAGGTACGAGAGTGTTCGTATTCCTCTTGAGTGAAAGTATGTGGGATATTAGATGCCAATAAAAGGAGAAGGGAGTCCTCCTTTTATAGTACCAAGATATCCTACTTTCTCAGCCCATCCTCTACCGTTAATGGGGCCCGACCCAGGTAGAGGTGTCTCCATAATCCGGCCCAAGCCCTTAAGCCCATTTGGTGCAAGTGGGTTTTAGTAAAGTAGGAAAAAGTAGAATGCTAGGGGGGATGTTACCGTCCTGACGCATATACACGTGGCGCCTAGTAAGTGGACGCTGATGGGTGGTGGACACGTGGTGCTCGCCTATTGGTAGATCAAAGGCGGTGGACAGTTTTATGCTTTCCAGGACTTTGAGATGGGTAGAGAAAGTCTGCTTTGTCAGAAAGATATCTTGGCTGGGAGGCTGCCACGTCGTCGTCCTTTCTGCTTGTCAGACTGGGAACAGTCTTTGATTGGAGGGGAACTCTGACGGGCCGCCTGTCATGTCAGAGATATTTTGTTTGGGGCAGGGGTGAGTTCCAAAGCTGCCCCAAAAGGTATCTTCCACTTGTGGTGAAGCTTGCCAAGGAAGCTTTGATGTACATTTGGCCCGCCGATGTGAAAGGGGCGGGCGTTCTTGCGCCTGGCGTTGAATGTACCGCTGACGTAAAACGGGCGGGTGACGCCAGGTGTTCCGTCGACGTAGAACGAGAGTATTAATGCTCGCGTCGGACGGCAGATGCATCGCTGACGTAGAACGGGCTTGTGGACGCCAGACGTTCCGCTAACGTAAAACGGGCGGATGGGCGCGAGACATCCGCTGACGTAGAACGGGCAGATGAGCGTCTGGCGGGGCCTGTTCTATGTGGTCGATTGTATGGTATTTGTAATGCTTTAATACCATATCCCTTCAAACTCATATTCCCTAATCTAAAACCTAATCAGTATTCATCTAAACAATCACTTATGTAAGCTGCAACTATTAAAAAACTCATCACATCTTTCTAATTTCTCACATTCTAATGGCTCTTATAATTCCTAACCTATTCAACTAAACAAACATTTAAGTTGGAAGTTGTAATCATTGCATCTCATTATGCCACGTGGCATAATCAAGAGATGGTTGAGGCCACCATTGAACGCCACGTCAGCAACTATCAATTCTTTCCAGGAGCGTCCCGGGGTTGAAAAATATAACCATTCTAATAATACTAATACTAATAGTAATAATTATTACTCTTGTAATTAAATAAATAAAAAATAACTTTGCTATAAGGTGACACCATGTGTTGCAGTGTTGCGCGATTCTTTCTCCTAACTTCTCTTGATGAAGTATACCTAGTAAAATTCCAATGATAACATGGCGATTGGGTTGATTTTCAACATCGTAGATAAGAACCTAGTTTAAAAGAAAAAACATGATTAATGAATAACATGAACACTTTGTGTGTTTTTTTCCTGTATGAACGAAACCCCACAAAAAATAGTCGATTTTTCTCCGTTTTTTATATAGGACTATGGTACTCGTTGGTAAGATAATAAAACGCTTGTTAATTTGGTGTAATTTTTTTCTTTAAAAAATCCCATGTATAAAAGATATAAACGTTTAAAAATTATGGGAGGAAACATGAGAGAGAAAATTTTAAATTTATTTTTAAGTTTATTTTTTTTCCTAAACTAACTCAATTTAATTTAGGGTTTTATGTTTATCTTTTTTTTTTTTAATTAAAAAAAGGAAATAGTTCAAAAACACTAAAATCTTTCAATTATGATGCCACGTGGCACTCTCAAGGGGAGGTTGAGGCCTCCATTGCACGCCACGTCAGCATATATGTTTTCTTTTATATATATAGATAGATAGATACGTGTGTCTAATGAAAGCACAACAGTTCGTTACCAAATCACATCTCTGAAAATTTCTTAGTGTTAACAAACTAAAATTATGATAATAAAAGCACAACAAATCATTAGATCAAACTAACACAATCATAAAACCACCTACGGCCCAATTAGGAACCGACTCTGAGAGACTAGACCAGAGTCGACACTGAAAAAACACCGATATAAATATACTCAAATAATTAAGTAGGAGATTGAAGAGATGTTTATTATAAATGATCTAGGCTATTACAAGATGATTAAACAAGAATAAATAGACAAGGATTCAACTACAATGTTTATGCCAATACCACAAGCAACCTAAATGTGTTATTTAAGAATGACCAACACCCTCTCACTAGGAAGAAGGGGTATTTTAGTGATGATTGCCTCGTGCTCATTAGCTCCTTGTAGAATGACAGCTCATTCCTATGGGCCCCACGGCCGACGATCGTTAGGAATTTTAGGGGAATCATGTGTTTTCCTTCTCTCATTGGTTGACTGTCCCTTTTACTCGTCTTTGCTGCCTGGTAAGAAATCATGGAGCAGGGAAATCTCTCATTTGATTGGCTAGATATCTATTTCATTATGTCCTTGCGGCCGGCAGATCCTAGGTGGTGCGTGGGGCTATAAAAGCTTCATGTGATTGTTCTTTTGATTTATGTGTATTTGTGTGGGCCTCTGGGCGCGCGGGTATATATCTCTTTAAGTCCCCGCCCCTCCAAGTCCAGTGTGATGCACGTTTTGCAGGTGAGATGCTGGAATTCGGTAATTTTTTTTGCCTTTTTTATTTATTTAGCGCATCGCGATGTATTTTTGGGCGGGTGGCGCGTGTGTGCTGACATGCCTTTAATGCTTCTTCACGTTTCTTGAGGTCAGGGAGTCGAAGTGATGCGGTAGGGTGGCACAACGTCTGTTGTCAAATGCTTTTCTGAAAAGGGGGTGGCCCGCTATGTCCTTTCAACCATCGTTCTCGTGGCGCTTTCTAGGGCATTTATTGCCTAACGTATATAGGAGGGAGATCTTGCTTGTTTCATATTCACAAGATTGAAACTTCTTCACTGAGGATCTCTGTGACTTCCTTTTTTTTTGTTCTTCACTTTACATCGCACTCCTTCCTTTTCTTAGCAAATTCTGGCGTCTTCCTCTGATGTTCAACATAAAAAGAAGTCCATGAAGGCTCCCCCCTCCACTTGCAGGGGAGGAAAGGTATAAATGTCATGAAGACGACTTTAAAGCTCTCTGTGAAGAGTATGGCATCCTGCCAAAGATTGAGCCAGAGTTTCCACAGGCTGGTGATGTTATCACTAAACCACCCGAGAGAAAGATTGGGCTTTACTCGACCTACTTCACTCACTGCAACTTTAAGTTGCCCATTACCAAATTTCTCTGGCTTTTGCGATGGATTACTACGAGATTCATATTAGCCAACTGCATCCTGGGTAGTGATGGCAATGGGTCGGGTTTGGGACGGGTTTAGGTTGTAACAACACGTATGTTTTTTAGTTATATAATAATAATAATAATAATAATATTAATAATAATAAAGCATATATATGTGTTGGACCTTAAACCACAAACTTATACCATTCTTCTAAAAATTCGGCCCATCCAAGCCCAAACCCTCAAAAAATACTCGGCCCACATGTTGCAACCAATTCTTCCTCCTTGTTTCAATTATTCGCTACAGACTTGACCAAGAGTCAAGGTATTTGACTTCCAAACTCAATTTTGGCAACCTCAATCAAGGTAATTAAGGTAGTCTTGACCAAATATTCCTCCTCTGTTAATTACAAACCATAAAACACACTTAAAACCCATTAAATTCCAGCTAAATGATTTGATTTTGGTCAACCCGTGATTAACGCTTAACCAATTAGGCATCATGCGATTTAATGAGATGATTTGTATAAACCGAGCCCATTCACACATTCAAACACTGATTTCGGCACCTTCTGTCACAAAACCACCTATCAATTTCGAAGATTGAAGCTTTAATCCACGAATCCCTCCTTCAGATCATCATTACCTTTCCACATCGATTGTGCTTCTAATTCGCATGGTATGTATCAATTAGTTTATGATTCTTGGTCGATTATATATGTAGGACAAAAGCCCCAAACTTTCGTTTAGGATCTGCAACGTTTCGTAGGTTAATTTGTTGTTTAGAAGGTTAGGATTTATGTTCTAATTTGGGGAAGATGATACCCATTCAAACCTGTTTAAAAATATTTCAGAAACAAGCTTGAGCAACCATCTGATCTAGATCAGATGGTTATGTTGTTTGTTATTCAATCAGTGGCTTGGGGTTCGATCCTTGTACCCACCGTTTTATTTTTGGTAATTATGAATTGATTCAACAAACTTATATAATTAATTTAAATGAATAAATCTCGTTCTCAAGGTCTAGACCAATTGGTCAGGCTTGTGAATTTAAATCATTGAACCGGCCAGTGGCCCGGGTTCGATTCCTAGCATATGCAAACCTTTTTTTTAAACTCTTTATACTTATATATTTATTATTACTTTTAAAAATAGTTTTAAAATACTAAAAATGCTTTATAAATTCTACAAAAATTATTTTATGATGTTCCAATAGAAAAGTTTATCATACAATTTTTAGTTTTTCAAAAATCTTTTATTTATTATATATAATAAATATTACATGTTTATTATATTATATTATAATTATAAAATTCTATAAAAATATCAAAACGATTTTATAAAATTCCACAAAAATTATCCTAAACTTATAAAATAATAAACATTCCAGAAATGATTTTTATTTCTGAAAAATAATTTATTTAATATTTTTAATCGATTTTTGTTATTTTAATCATAAATAAATCATAATAAATTCATTTTACATTATTTTTGCGTCAAAATTTCACATAAACTATTATTAATCATTTAGATCAGAAATATAAATTTTTGATTTGAAATTTATAAATTTTAATATATTTTTTTAATACTAAGTCTATATTTTGTCAAATAAGTAATAATATATATATATATATATATATTCATTAATTAAGGAAATAATTTTATAAAAATTATTTTCACGTCTATTACATTATAATTCAACTACCTTTTGTTAATGTTGGTCAGAAATATTTTTTTTATTAATTATTTCTTTATTTATTAAATTATTAACAATTATTCAAAGTTAATCATAAATCAAGTATTTATCCCCAAATTAGGAACCCTAGCACATTTTAGACTAGAAAACTTAGACTTATTAAGTTTTCCCCAACACTTATTTATTACCTTGAAATAGGGTGATATTTGGATACACACGAGCCACATTTACTTGTAACAAGGGTCTCCATTCTAACACTAAGGTGAGTTTACATAGCCCCTTTTTCTGCTTTACATTTTGGGGTGAAACATGTTTAAACATTTTATACACTATCATTTACACATTCTTACATTGTTGAAACTTGTGATTCAATTACACTATCATTTACTCATTCTATCGTTTGACTGTAACAAAAAGACACAGTACAATCATTAACATTGATCAAGCCGCCTGTTTAGATTATAGCGCTATAGGTCTGACAAACCCATCCCCCCGCATAAATTCAGGGATGATCGATAACAGTAACAACATTTAACTAACTTGCGAGTTAGTCCTCAGTCGACACAAGGTTTGATTGTACAAAGACGCATTGTTACATGTCGGACTCATACTCTATCATTATACAACTGTGGTTGTTGTACAAACTATTATTATCTATCATTTCCCAAAAACCTATGTAATACTCACCAACTTTTGTTGACCCAAAAATATTTTCAAACTTAACATGTTTCAGGTTATAGCTTGCTTGAAGATTAGAGTTAACGCTTAAAGATGTGTATTTAGTATTTTTCATTTTTGATGTACGAATTCTTGTAGAGCAATTGTATGTAATGAAATTAAATCGATTATTGGAATTTATTATTTACCATGAACTACTGAACAATCATCAAATACGTGACATCCTGATGTTTCTGCCATCGGTTGGGATGTTACAGATCGGTATCAAAGCCATGGTTATAGGGAATTAGGTTATTAGAAAAATAATCTAGTCTATAACCATAGGATTATAATCAGTACTTGTTCAACAGTTAGTTGAGTACCAAATAACCTACTAAACGATTGGTAGAGGTCATCATGCCTTTTCAACATTCGGGAGAGGCCCTACAACCTGCTCAACGACTGGTGGAGGCTATCGAACCTGCTCAACAATCGGTAGAGTCATAGAAAGACACAAAACCCTAATGTAAGGTAAATTTGTAACATTTATACTTTTCGTATTTTCTGTTCTAGTCCTTGTATTCTTGTATCTTTCTATTTTGTACCCTTGTAATCCCGAGCTTATGATCAATGGAAAAATATTTTTCAATTGCATTTAACCTTAATCTATTTTATTTATTCTATATATTCTACGTGACACAAACTGTATGTAACGTCGCGTGATTTTTAATTTTCTTGTATTTTAAATTCTATATTTAACAAATTTCAAGTTCGCCTTTATTCGCTTCTTGTATGTTACTCCTACCAATCCTTGACGAGTCGTCAATATAATTCATCCTAATCAATTTGAAACTCATTTAGTTAAAATCTTAATATATATTTATTTTTAAAATAAAACACATATATTTTTATAATAACACTTCTAGTTAAAACATAAAAAAAAAAAAGAAAAAAAAAGAAAACTAAAACATGAATGAATTCATGTTAAAACAACAATATTCAAATTTAACCTTACGTTCTTTTTATTTTTTTTAACTTTTAATATTATTTTTTTTTCTTTTAAAGATATAATTACCATTTAATTAACTTCTAACCACCCTAATTAATTCATTAAATACCCACCCCCTTCAACCCAACTATAAATACACCATTCCTACCCATTCTAACACTTGCTCATTTCTAAATCCTCTCTAAACCTTCCAATTCTTCAAAGAAATCCCAAGCGTGGAAGTCCACTTCTAAGTGAGTTCTCTCATAAACTCCAACTTTATTCTTCTTTCTTCACTTCTTTTATTCTTCTAACCCCTTAGAGAAACCTCTAGGATCTTCCCCATATTTATCCACAAAAGTGTGATAAGAGTAGAGCACCTAAAAGAGGTTCCAAAGGTGGTTGTTTTTTGAATTATATTATACTATATAATAATATAAACATATACTTTCAAGTTTCTATCTTACTAGTTTATTATTAATCTTTTGAAGGTTTGTGGTTACACCCTACCTTACCAACTCTCTTGACCCTTCTTGTGCTACGGATTTATCCACACTAGAAAGGGGAAATCCCATGTCCAAAACCCACGTTTATTCCATAAGCGAAGTGATTATGACATGAACCTATCAAATGGATTCACATTTCTAACTTTATACCATCCGAATCATCTATGATGGTTTTGTGCTTGGTCTAACTTAATCTCATGACCATCCGGATTGCCCAAAAGGCAATTTGTGCTTGGTTTGCCTAAAAGGCTTGCATGACTCTCGTGAATCTATATTCTAAACTCGAACCTAAGACCCTTTATTCTCTAATCCTAGTTAACCAAGGCTAAGGAACTAACCATCCAAGACTCGTCTTTGGAGCCCTACTAAACGCACCTAAAGGTGAGTTCATACTTGTCCCCTTTTTACTCTTTATCACTTTTGGGGTGTAAACATGTATCATATGCAAAACACACTAATGCTTTCATAAACACACATGCTCAATCTATTAAACATACTTATATGCTACTTGCCATGCTTATGATTCTTAGATACTTAGACATAAATCATTAACTATTATTAGCCCACTTAACATGTATAGCGCTATAGGACTAGCACACCGCCCCCTTTATGGGTCATTGTTAAGATTTAAAGGGCCTAACATGAATATGTTAGGTATACGCTGTGGTATTCGCGGGTTTGAGTTATGTCTTTTGTATGATATGTATGTGCAATGCTATAGTATGAGATTTGAGTAAACCATTCTAAAATACTATGTATGTAAACTAAAACTAGTATGCTCACCAATGCTTTATGTGTTGACGGATATTTTATACATGTTGTAGGAAATGTTTGATGCAAGATATTCAAGAAATCTACTTAGGATTGGACTAGAAACTCACGCTAGTTTAAGTTCTATACTTTGATGTCGTATTTCTCTTTTCATGAAAACAATTTGTATTATGTTATCTTTTTAGACGATAATTATGCTATGAATGAAATTTTATTTTTAAATCATATTGTCACGAATTCTAGTGTCATGAAGTCTTTGAACAATCTATCCCAAGTCTCGCCCCGATGTATTCCGCCATCGGTTGGGGTGTGACAGATTGGTATCAGAGCCATGACTATAGGGATCTAGGAAAAATTGTCATGTTTGACCTAGACTATAGTTAAGAACCCTTTTGACCATTCCTTTTATCATGCATAATATACTTGTTCTCCCTGTCTTTCTTTTACTCAATTCTTTTGGTCCTTAAAATTTACCTTCCTATTTGTGGATTACTCTACACTCGAAGACGTTCGTATAACACAAACGAAAGGAAGTCACCGAAATAGGCGTGAAACCCTCACTTTGGTGGTAACTTTCAATCCGCGTAAAATCTTTGTGTTTTTGAAACTACACCAAGATAGGAGTGATATCCTCACCTTGGTGGAAATTTCACAATTCTCGTTCTAGTGGACAATTATCAATTGAAGGTTAGAATTAAGTTTCTTACCACGTTGGACAAAGTGTACAAACCACACTCAAAGAAATGACATCGCTAAGATAGGAGTGAAATCCGCAACTTAGCGGCTAGTTTCAATCCTTGATATTTTTTTTTAAATCTCGCCAAAGTCTCAAATTTACTAATGACAAGAAACATGTAGTAACTGGAAGAGTGAATACCTTTAACCGAAAGTTTCGGCGAGAGTATTCCACTTATTAGGCCAAAGCATGTTTTCAAACTCAAAGGTAAATTCGAACCACTTTGGTTAGTCTTAGTTCCGTTCCGGAACACTCCAATGGCTTGCTTAAAACAAGCCCCTCATTTTATGTTAATATTATTTTCAATTATGTTTTCATGCTATGTTTTCATTATATATTCGATTTATTTCACTCACATACAATCTCAAGACTCGCATTACAAGCTACTCTCGCAATCTCCAAACAATACTAATAATCGCAAACCAACATAAATCAAAACTCCTTTATGTTAACTAAGTGCACCATACTTGCTTATACATACGTGTTATGCTATTTGAATAATGTGAAACTTGCATACTATGCGTGTAACTTGAACTTACATACTAAGTCTATGAGAACAACCTGAGCTTATGTATTTTGCTTATCTAAATCTGCATCAATTTCACCAATCTAATCTTACCCACAAGCTTTTCATTGTTAACCAAAATTCTAGTAACTTATTTCCTAAATTCAAAAGTCACTTTGTTTAAAAACGCTTATACAAATCTTCTTATGTATGATTCTCGTAGATGTCTTCCCGTCTCAACAACATCGATCTCAACCAACTGGCGAGTCTTATTGCCCAAAAATTAATCAAGATTCTCCTTAACCTAGAGACCTCAACAAACCCAATTCCAAACTCTGGCGATATCATCCAGGACAACCCAAACCATCTAGATACTAAACCATCCACCCATACCCCTACCAAGCAAACGAAAAAGGGTAACCGAAAATGCAAAACCCTCAAACGAAACCACACTTCGACAACTCCTGAGACTTTGAATTCCAACAAAAAGCAGTACTGTGGAACCTTTTCGCTATGTGACAGTTGTAAATATCACCATCCCACTCACACACAATGCCGCATATTCGCCAACTTTGATGCACATGCTCATTTAGCCAAAACCTGTTGCCACACCACTAAACCACGACCCAAAAAAAAAAAAAAAACACCTACTAGCACTACCTCATTCACTAAAAACAATGGATGGATATGCTCCGAGTGCAATGACCCAACCCATGAACACAACAAATGCCCAAGACTTGCCATGGTGATCTACGATGCTGGAAGACCCACTCACCACACTAAAGAAGATTGATTTTTCTTTTCTTAAAAAAAATTAAGAATTTCTTTATGTAATGTTTTCAAGAAATTGTTCGGATGTGAAATTTCCTTTTATGAATTACGAAATACCGTCGTTATCTTAGGTTACAATCATAATTTATCGGCAAAACTCACACATCGCAAAACCCTTTTCTCCTCGCGTACAATCTTTTTCAAATTTTTGAACAAAATTTTTCCTACTATTCCTAAGAGGATGCCTATTCTTTTATAAAATCCTCACCTTCAAACCACTAACAAATGTATGCGTCGAGTCTGTATGACAAACAAGATTCTAAATGGTAAAAGTGTTAAAAAAAAAATTCTTTTGCAAATAGGACTTGTGAGCAAAGACACACTAAATCAAATAACCTACTTCTTTATAATCCCAAAACCTTTTCTCTTGAAATCGTATCACGAGTCAAAATATTCATCAACGCCAAACTAAAATTCTCAATAAACTATTTCCCTCTCTTAATAAAATGGATTTTTCATAAATCAAACGTCCATTTTCGGTAATACTTTTACACTAAATTTTCCCCACTTCAATTAAATATGTTTTTCTTTAAACGGACTAAATTTTTCTACCATCAAACCTAACCTGTAATCTTAAAAAGCTAAAATTGCTCGCGTACCATAAACTCAAATTGTAATAAACTCGAATGCTATGTTGCCCTTAGTCAAAACATTTTACGCGTGAATGTTTTTATTAGAAATCCAATTGTCCATTCTTTTGTTTGATTTTATACATCTAAACGTAACCACATATACACAAGTCTACACCACTATGTCATGAAACCATATATCTACGCCAAAAAAAAATAAACGCATACGGTTAACAACATAAAGAAAAAAAAGAGCTTGCTTAAATGCCTTTTTCACATTACATCTTTGCATGTCACGTTACTTGCTATGTTTATAACATCAAAACTGTTTAATGTCTTAGTTTAATGTCGTTTCCTTTGTATAAATGTTTTGCGTCAACCCACACATAACTAAGACAAATTATGTGGACCATACGACAATTGGATTAATTACGGGTGCACACGTAATTACAAAAAATGGGCGCATGGAAAACATAACAAGTCCCAGTGTGTGTAACCTATCATGACTTGAATAACAACACAGATGAGGTATGATAACGGCATGGTGGATACGCCGCCGGTACATCCTATACATAAATGTCCTGTCATACTACCAAAAGTAGAGTTATTCGTGCCATGAGAAGTTTTGGGTGTCGAGTTAAAATTTTGACCAACACTTGTGCTATTTATCTTTTGCGATACCATTCATGTTATAGTTTACTAGTCTAATTACGCTTGCATCATTCGTCTTTTATGCATATCATAACCTTGTTTTGAACCACACTCTCTACTATGCAACATTATCCTTACCATGAATAATCTATATTTGTAATCTCTATCAACTTCGCTTCCTTCATCGTACCTTTCCTTGCTTAATCAACAATCCTATCATTATCAAAAATCTCGTTCTAAGTCCCGTAAATCTTGTCCTTAACCCTAAGCATTCATGCATTTAAAACAAGATTTGTCCCTCACTTTTATTTATTTTCTTGACTACTTATATACTGGATGTCAAAACTAAATAAATACTATTTATATCACCAAAAAGTTGTTTTCAAATAGTCCAATTTCTCATTTATTTTAGTCGCCTTGTAAAAAAAAATTGGTAAAATTTTCGACCTTGTGCAAACCAAATACCTATTACTAAATACTACTCATACCCGCATCTAGTCACTCATTATACTCACATATTTACTATTCCACCCAACTGCCCAAGAACATTTTTTTTACAAGCCAAAATTTCTACTACTTTTGTATGTCATACAATATATTTACTTATCTTCCCAAATTTTTGCTACTTCATATATGTTATACCGTATATTTACTTATCTATCCGAAATTAGTTACATTAACCAATACTCAAACCTACTTATGTGTACCATTTTTCTTTCACTAATCACCAAAAATGCTTTAGTCGGTTAAACTCTCAGATTTCTACGTATGACATAGGGTTAAAATTTTAAAATTACTTCTCTTACGAGCATAATTACCGGACAGTGACTAGATACCGTATTCGATTTAAACATAATAAACTAACAAGTTTGTTCTTATTAAACCCATATCAAACCACTTACCTATTTTTTAAAAGGTTGACTCTTAATGAAATTTCGAGACGAAATTTCCTAAAGTAGGGGAGACTGTAACATTTGTACTTTTCGTATTTTCTGTTCTAGTCCTTGTATTCTTGTATCTTTCTATTTTGTACCCTTGTAATCCCGAGCTTATGATCAATGGAAAAATATTTTATCAATTGCATTTAACCTTAATCTATTTTATATATTCTATAAATTCTACGTGACACAAACTGTATGTAACGTCGCGTGATTTTTAATTTTCTTGTATTTTAAATTCTATATTTAACAAATTTCAAGTTCGCCTTTATTCGCTTCTTGTATGTTACTCCTACCAATCCTTGACGAGTCGTCAATATAATTCATCCTAATCAATTTGAAACTCATTTAGTTAAAATCTTAATATATATTTATTTTTAAAATAAAACACATATATTTTTATAATAACACTTCTAGTTAAAACATAAAAAAAAAAAAAAAAAACTAAAACATGAATGAATTCATGTTAAAACAACAACATTCAAATTTAACCATACGTTCTTTTTTTTTAACTTTTAATATTATTTTTTTTCTTTTAAAGATATAATTACCATTTAATTAACTTCTAACCACCCTAATTAATTCATTAAATACCCACCCCCTTCACCCCAACTATAAATACACCACTCCTACCCATTCTAACACTTGCTCATTTCTAAATCCTCTCTAAACCTCCCAATTCTTCAAAGAAATCCCAAGAGTGGAAGTCCACTTCTAAGTGAGTTCTCTCATAAACTCCAACTTTATTCTTCTTTCTTCACTTCTTTTCTTCTTCTAACCCCTTAGAGAAACCTCTAGGATCTTCCCCATATTTATCCACAAAAGTGTGATAAGGGTAGAGCACCTAAAAGAGGTTCCAAAGGTGGTTGTTTTCTGAATTATACTATATAATAATATAAACATATACTTTCAAGTTTCTATCTTACTAGTTTATTATTAATCTTTGGAAGGTTTGTGGTTACACCCTACCATACCAACTCTCTTGACCCTTCTTGTGCTACGGATTTATCCACACTAGAAAGGGGAAATCCCGTGTCCAAAACCCACGTTCATTCCATAAGCGAAGTGGTTATGACATGAACCTATCAAATGGATTCACATTTCTAACTTTATACCATCCGAATCATCTATGATGGTTTTGTGCTTGGTCTAACTTAATCTCATGACCATCCGGATTGCCCAAAAGGCAATTTGTGCTTGGTTTGCCTAAAAGGCTTGCATGACTCTCGTGAATCTATAATCTAAACTCGAACCTAAGACCCTTTATTCTCTAATCCTAGTTAACCAAGGCTAAGGAACTAACCATCCAAGACTCGTCTTTGGAGCCCTACTAAATGCACCCAAAGGTGAGTTCATACTTGTCCCCTTTTTACTCTTTATCACTTTTGGGGTGTAAACATGTATTATATGCAAAACACACTAATGCTTTCATAAACACACATGCTCAATCTATTAGACATACTTATATGCTACTTGCCATGCTTATGATTCTTAGATACTTAGACATAAATCATTAACTATTATTAGCCCACTTAACATGTATAGCGCTATAGGACTAGCACACCGCCCCCTTTATGGGTCATTGTTAAGATTTAAACGGCCTAACATGTGTAGATGCAAAAGTGCGACTAAAGCTTTGGATTGTAAAACATAATATGTTTTGGTAATGTTGAAGGTGCGAAGGAGTGAAGTAGAAGGTGCGAAGGAAGCTTGAAAGGTGCGAAGGAGAGGATATGTACGAATGAAGACTTAGATTATAGTAGAACTTGGTTCGACCAGTTGATTTGGGCGAACCTGCAAATTCGCATGAACAGTTTGGGCGAATGTGCAGTCTATAAATTGACAAGTTTGATTTTTGAATGTAACTTTTGATCATTATTATTCCCTCCACTTTCAAAAACTCTCTCTAGTGTTTTGTTAAACCTGTTTATCGTTCATACCTTGATTGTATCTATATTTCAACGTGTAAACAAGTGTTTTATTAATGAAAACGTTTGAAAATGATGATCTGTGTGTTTGAATCTGTTTGATTATTATTTTGTGATAGTTTTAGGGTTTCCGCACCTGAAACTAACTTGTTTGATCAATCTTTGTTTGTTATCGATCCTTTCACGCACATACAAAGTGGTATCAGAGCCATTTCGGATCAAACAACCACAAATTAATAATCTCTCAGTTCATTTGGACCCAATTTTGGTCAAAAAGTTTCTGTTTTCAATGAACAAACTGATGTGATAAGATTTTGATCAATTACACCTTGATTTCGAGTTTAAATTGGATAATTCTCTTTATTAAAGTTGTTCCAAATCAAATCCGATTCAAAACCTGATTAAGATCATCAAAATCCATCAACATTTGAAAAACATGATCAAAATTAACTGATTTTCAAAGAATAACCGTTTTTGAAATTACAGGGGTCGAACGAGAGAGTTTGGTCGAAAGTGGAAATCATTTGGGTCGAAAGAGTGAATTTGTGTACGAAGGAGGTGTTTTAGTGGTCGAAGGAAGACTTTGATTGCTTATTTTTCACATTCGTCCATTTGTTTCACCTTCGTCTGATCGAACGGTCGAAGGAGCCAGAAAAACGGTCGAAAGAGAGACTAAAGTGGTCGAAGGAGATTTTGTTGTTTTAGATCACATTCGTATTCATTAAAAACGGTCGAAGGAGAACTATATTTCTCATTCGCACGTCCGTTTATACGAAGGAGCATCCTGTTTAAAACATTTTTAATCTTTTCGTGTTTAATCGTTTGCAGGACAAGATGTGGAACTTTCCAACAACGCCTAGACCTACTAAAGCACCACAACAGCAGACAACACAAGATCCGTGGTCCATTGCAGCTCAGAAGACTAGTCAACCATCACAGCCAATTAATTATATGGCAATGACTAGTTCGGCTCCACAACAAGTTGTTCAACCATTACCACAACCGATTGACAACTATTGGGGAGTCGCAGCAGCAGCAGTCCATTCACAGACGACCAACGCTATATCCACTCTTATTCATGATCTATCTTTTGGAAGCGGCAATCGTCCACCAAAGCTAACGGACATGAAGGAGTATAATACTTGGAAGACTAAGTTCAAGATCCATGTTGAGGGACAAGGACTTGAGGGAGCCGGGGCATGGCAAATGATTGTGAAGGGTTACGTTGCTCCTATTCTGGAGAATACTGGAGAACCGATCCCGTTGGAGAATTTGGCGGATGATGAGAAGAAAAGGTTTGCGATAGAGAAGAAGGCATTCTCTCAGCTATCCCAAGCGATCAACACTGATCTATTGCATCAGTTTGGATCGTGCACAACATCCAAACAACTATGGGATATGCTGAGAAATCGACATGATGGAAATGAAAAGACCAGGAAGCTAAGGATGGAAGAGCTTCGGAAGGAGTTTGAAAACTTCAGTTACATGGGTAATGAGACCCTAAAAGAGTTGGTTCCAAGGTACTGCCATTTGCTCACAGAATTGTCGAGCTATGAGATCAGCATTCCAATGTCGGAATTAGTAGATAAATTTGCTGATGCTTTACCACCCTACTGGAACCAACACATCGAAGTGTTAAAGGAGAAGGATGCTTACCAGTATTGGACTATTAACGAGTTCATTCAAAAGCTGGAAAACAAAGAGATAGAGGAAAAGAGAAAAGCTAAGAGAGCTCAGATTCCACAGAATCCTGATTTATATGTGAGTGGTACATCTAACTCTCTTTCTGCTTCAAGCACCACCTCTAATGTTGCACCTCACATAGCATGTGTGTCTAACGTTGTTGAACCAACAAAAGCACCCATTAACTACCTTGCTCAAACTTCATCCTACACACCATCATACACACAACAACCTTATCAAACACCAAACTTTATTCCACCATTTTCACCATTACAACAAGCCGCATGCTACACATCAAGTCAACCTCAACAACAACAACAATATCCTCCTCAAATGAATCAGATGCAGATTACTCAAGCACAGTCATGTCAAAACCCGATTGTGTTAGAGACCTCAAACCTTAAAATGTGACTGTTGAAATTGCTCAACAGCATGTTGCTCTTGTATCTGCTATGGTTGCTTCTTACAACGGTTTAGTAGCGAGTCAAATTGGTAACAACAATCTCGCCAATGAGGACTACGCTCAAATTGACAAAGAGGAGATGGAGTTGATGGACATTCAGTGGGCTTTTGCAAGCATTATGAGAAGAGCCACTGACTTTATTCAGAAGACTGGCAGAACTGATCTCTCAACCTCTCCCAACACCACATACGGATTCAACAAAGCAAAAGTTACATGCTTCAACTGTGGTGAGAAGGGACACTTTAAAAGGGAGTGCACACAGCCAGCACAACAAGGTAACCGAAACCCTTTCAATTCAACATACCAAAATAGACAAAACCAAAACCAAAATCAAGTGTCTTACAACAGTCCAAACATCTCAATCTTTCAACCACAAAACACTTATCAGAACCGTCAACAAAACAACAACACCAGACAATCCACAACTCAAAACCAACCTCAACAAAATCCAAACCGAACTATTGTTCCTATCACTACACCCAACACACAAAACCAAAACCAAACTGACAATCAAAACCAAGCACTTGTGATCCAAAAGGATGAAGGTTTTGATTGGACTGGAATGCAATTGGGGGTGGAGGAGATCACTGCTGGGAATGTAGCTTGTGTAGCACAGCAGATGAGTTTGGATGAGAATGAGGAGATTGTAGAAGAGGTTGTGATTGAAAAAGTGTCGGAGTTGAAGATTGAAGAAGTGAATGAGGAAGTGATTGCTGAGAGTGAAGACAAGAGATCGGGGATGATTCTTGATTCTGTCACTGATGTTGGAGACCAAGACGATTTAGCTTACTCGGATATGGAGAGTGAATCTGATTCAGAGACTAGTGTGAATTCACTAGATGATGACATTGACCAACTGCTAGCTGAAGCTGACTTCCTGATGACCCGCAAGTCATGTATGGTGGATGATGCGTGCACCAAGATTGACTACTCCAAATTCTTCGCAGGGAAGGAAGCTCACTTTGCTTTGATGGCCATGACAGAACCTCCTAAGCCGGTAAGTTCTGAAACTCAAACTCAAGCGTTTGTTAAATGTGATAAATGTGCTGATTTTGAAAAACTGACTGATGAAAACAAGCTTCTCAAGGTCCAACTTGAGAGTGCAAAAATCAACTGTCAGATTTATCAAAAGGACTTAAAAGATTTCAACAAAGTTCTTGATGGTTATAAAAAGGATGTGTCTGAACTTAAAAAGACCTTATCAATCAAACAACTTGCCATTAATAATTACATCAATGAAATGGAAAACACTAAATTGGAAATGGCAACCATCAAGTGCTTTGCGGAAAAAGTTAACAAGAAATTAGAAAGTTACAAGCACATAGCATACGTAGTCGACCATATCATTGAAGAACCCTCCCAGTCAAATAGTGCAAACTATAAGTCAGTCCCATCTCCGGTATTGTTTGAGAATAACACTTTACATCCAATTCCACCGGAGACTTTAATCAATCCTGATTCCACACCAGAAAATGAGCCTAACACTTCTAGTGTCGGGGATCCATATTCTGATGTGAGACCAGTACTGGGAAATAGTGAGGGTGTGGTCGCTACTGATGATTCAGATGAAGAAGATGAACCATCTGAGACGGTTGAAAGTGATAGTGATATCCCTGATGAAAATCATATAATCACTACTGAGCCAGTCTCACCGTCTCGGATCATTCATCCAATGGCAAATGCTCATCGTAAAAATGAGGTTAAGAAAAATGAAAAGTCTGTTGGTAAGAGTTTTGAAAAGAAAGAGGTAAAGAAGGTTGAGAAAAATGTGAGAAAACCGGTTGAAAAGAAAGTTGAAACTAAAACTGAGAAAAATGTGGTTAAACCGGTGGAAAAGAAAAATGAGCTTAAATCTGAGAAAACCAATGATGTGAAAAACGAATCGTGTGACAAACCTGTCAAAATCTTCTATCGGATACAAGGCTCCGATAAGATTTTATCCGATGATGAATATCCGATTAAGTTTGTCAATTATTCAAAAATTGAAAAGATCTGGCAGGAAAATACGATTTGGTTTCCAAAATTTGAAAGGAACAATGACATTCCTCAAGAGATTTTAGATAAAATTTATTCAGATAAAGATGCAAAGGTCAATGTCACACAATTTGTTTTGCCTGTTCATAAAGAAAACAGTTTTATTGAACCGACTTACTCGAAGGACCCAGCTCCTGAGAGTTTAAGGAAACAATGCATGGTCGATCGATATCCCATTGCTAGCTTTTCCAAGTCGCCGATCAAGGAAAACTATGAGGAATACCGTGCGTGTTATAAGTGCGGGGAACAAGGACATTTACTTGCCACCTGCCCGTACGTTCGACACAAAAGGCACGAGGTGGAGATGAGGAAACATCATGATTATCCGGTTGATAACTACGGCTATCAACAGAGACGGTATTACCCTCAGCAAGAACCATATTTTAATCAAAACAATTTTTACAACAAGAGGGAAAACCGTTCAATGACGTATGATAAACGTAACGGGATGACCACTGATAAATCTGCTAAGAAACCTATGATGAACTCAACTGCTGATAACAAAAAGGTTGCTCCTAAACCTAATGGAAAACAAGCAGTTGGACCTGTCTCTGTTAAATCAGAGAAGGTAACCAAGAAGGTCGCTTTTAAAGATGAAGTAAAGAAACCGACTGAGACTTCAAAATCTCAGATTCGGATCTTGAAAAGATCTGAGCAATCTTGGTCATCTAAGGAATCTGAAGGAGCCTCTACTTCACAGAATGAGAAGGGTGAGAAAAAGAAAATTGTGAGTGAGAAGAAAGGGGTTGAAGTAACTCAAGATGTTTGTGAGTTGAAAGATTCTTTGAAATAACCCGTTCAAAGACCCAAGACCAAACAGGCTTGGGTCCCCCGAAAGAACTAACTGCTTTACCTTAAATGTGCAGGGAGCTCCAGCTGGCCCTGTTAGCAGCCTATGGATTGTTGACAGTGGAGCTTCTGGTTACATGACAGGGGACCTCACGCTACTCTTTGACATCAAAAACATTAACGGAGGTTATGTGGCATTTGCTGGTAATAAGGGAGGCTACATTACTATGGAGGGTAGTGTAAGCAATGGGGTCGTAACATTTGAGCGGATTTCTTATGTGAAACAGATAGACTATAATTTGCTCAGTGTTAGTCAAATTTGTGATAAACAATTTTCTGTGTATTTTGATGACAAATCCTGCTACATCTTGAAACCTGGGTTTGAGCTACCGAAAGAGTGGGTGATGCTGAAGGCACCGAGAGTAAACAACTTGTATATTCTCGACATGTCTAAAGCAATGACCACCCATGGCCAAGTCACGTGTTTCCTTTCCAAGGCTACAGAAAAAGAATCGATTATGTGGCACAGGAGAATGGGACACATCCATTTGCGAAAGATGAACCAGCTTGTGAAAAATGAACTTGTCACGGGAGTTAATGTGAAACACTTCCATCTGAATGACAAGTGTATCAGTTGCAAAAAGGGAAAGCAGCACAAACAATCCCAGAGACCAAAGAAAGTCAATTCCGTTGAGCTGCCACTTGAACGTAAAAGTCATGCCGGGGAGTTATACTGTCTTGTGGTGACAGATGATTATTCAAGATTTTCGTGGGTAATGTGCTTGCATCAGAAAAGCGACACTTTTGACAACTTGAAGGTTCTGTTTACACGTCTGGAGAATATATATGGTCTGAAGATCAAAAGAATCCGGAGTGACAATGGGACGGAGTTTAAAAACGCTCAGATGGAGGATCTTTGTGCAAACAAAGGAATTCATCATGAATATAGTGCTCCGTATACACCCCAACAGAACGGTGTCGCAGAGAGAAAGAACAGGACTCTAATAGAGACGGCGAGAACTATGCTTGCGGATTCAAATCTTCCAGTAATGTTCTGGAACGAAGCTATTTACGCGGCATGTTATACTCTTAACCGTGTTTTGACAGTGAAGAAGTTTGGCAAGACTTCTTATGAGCTTTTGAACCGACGCAAGCCGAATCTGGAGTATCTAGAACCATTTGGTGCCCTGTGTACAATGCTGAATCCTTCGGAGAAGTTTGCACCAAAGGCTGAAGAAGGTTATTTTGTTGGATATGCAACCCCATTAAAACGGGTATTCAACAAAAGAACTAGAAAAGTCAAGGAGTGGACTAACGTCGAAGTTCAAGGATACACACAAAATGTACAGGGTGGTGGACCAGATTGGATGTTTGATTACAAAGACTTCTTTGAGTCATTCAATCTAGATAGCATGGTTGAAGAAGTTGTACTTCGCTTATATTACGAGGTCGAAAACGCCGTGACATCACCGTTAGTGCGTCCGATCACGGTAAACCCCCAAACAGCTTCTAATGATACCACTACTCATGTATTGGAAGAAGAGGTGTTCCAAGAGGCTTCTACATCGCTTAATTCATCCGAATCAGAATACGAAGACGATGATGCAACAAGTGAAGCTATTCTGGATAACGCTACAGTGACACCACCAGTGAACCCATCTAATACTGATGCTTCAACATCGAATGTGGGTAATGATCTGGTTTCTACAGAGAATTTGACAACTCAAACGGGAGTACAAGTACCTGATTATCCGGAATCTCAGATACATCGGATACACCCGCTTGAACAGGTTATTGGTGATCCTGGTAGCAGTGTAATGACAAGAGGGCAGCTGAGAAATGCTCAAGCACCAGAAAACATTGGCAACCTAGCTTTATATGCCAAAATTCAGAAATCTGGTTTTCAAAATGACTGGTCATTTGCTTGTTATGTTTCGCAGGTCGAGCCGCGGACATACAAGGATGCTCTTTTGGATGACGCCTGGGTGGAAGCAATGCAGGAGGAGTTATTACAATTCCAGAAACTTGGTGTATGGACCCTGACAGATTTGCCCCCTGAAGAAAGAAAATTGGAACCAAATGGGTGTTTAAATGCAAGAAGGATGACAGAGGAGTCATAGTGCGAAACAAAGCTCGTTTGGTCGTTCAAGGTTCATCATGTTGAAGGAATCGACTACAATGAAATCTATGCACCGGTTGCACGCTTGGAAGCTATCAGAATGTTCCTAGCGTTTGCATCATGGAAGAAATTTAAGGTGTATCAGATGGATGTAAAGAGCGCTTTTCTTTACGGTGTGGTCAAAGAGGAAGTTTACGTAGGTCAACCGCCGAGCTTTGAGGACCCTATTCACCGGGATAAGGTTTATGTGTTAAACAAAGCTCTCTACGGGTTGCACCAGGCTCCGAGACAATGGTATGAGGAGCTGAGCACGTATCTTCTCTCGAAAGGATTCAAACGCGAACTGGTAGACTGCACACTGTTCACGAAACGAGCAGGAGATGATTTGCTTCCTGTACAAATTTATGTTGATGATATTATATTCGGGTCAACTAACGAACTTCTGTGCAGGGAATTTGAACAAGTTATGCAAGAAAAGTTCGAGATGAGTGCTATGGGAGAAATGCAGTTTTTCCTCGGCTTGCAGGTGGAGCAAAGACCAACGGGGATCTTTATTCACCAGACGAAATACGTTTCTGAAGTCTTGAGCCGATTCCAGATGGATGATTCGAAGCCGATGGATACCCCGATACAGCCCAATCACGGGATTGGTGTTGACCTTAAGGGGGAGCTGACTGATCCATTTACATACAGAGCAATCGTCGGATCTCTGATGTATCTCACAGCGTCAAGACCTGATATAATGTTTGCGACATGTCTTTGTGCGCGATATCAATCGAAGCCGAAACAGAGTCATCTTGCAGCTGTCAAGCGTATCCTTAGATATCTGAAGGGTTGTCCATCGAAAGGACTTTGGTACCCTCATGATGATAATTTTGACCTAATCGCTTTTAGTGATGCAGATTGGGGCGGCTGTGACAAAGACAGCAAATCCAAAACGGCTGGATGTCAGTTTATGGGGAGCAGGCTCGTGACCTGGCAATGCAAGAAACAAACCGCAGTTGCACTATCCACATGTGAAGCAGAATACGTTTCAGCATCGAGCTGCTGTTCACAGGTTCTTTGGATCCAACAGCAGATGGTGGATTACGGTTTGCAATTTCTTAAAACCCCTATTTACTGTGATAATGAGGCCGCAATCGCATTAACAAAAGACTTAGTAAATCACTCAAAGGCTAAACATATCCGGATTAAATATCATTTTATCCGTGATTGTTATGCTAAAGAGTTGATCGATATGGTCAAAATCCACACTGATTATCAACGCGCAGATCTTTTTACCAAAGCTTTTGACAAATCCAAATTTGATTATCTTTTAAAAGCTAATGGTATTAAAGAAAAACAGGTCTGATCACCACCTCAGTCTATCACTTTTTAGTTTAAATTTTTACTGTTTTTCAGAAAAATTTCGAAAATCCAAAAACATTGAAAAATTTCAAAAACCATAAAAATTGAAAAATTTCTTTGCTGACTGCTATATCTTCTTCCCTTAGATTAATGCCGTCAGATTTCTGTGAACAAACGATATCTGGGCCGTCACATATTTGAAATGCTCCAGCTTATCCTTGGGAACAGTAAATTCGAAAATCTATAAAAATCAAAAAATTCTAAAATGATTTCCTGGAGTATAAAGGGAAATGATAGTACATCAGTGGGGATCTGACACATTCTAAATAATGTAATGCTATATAGGGCGTGTGTCTGAGTCTGTGCGATGTGTTGATTGGCTTCGTAGACCTATTACTACGTGCCTGATACATACATATCAAACGATTTGTTGTGTGGATGAACTCCTCATGGGCATATGGTCTTAGTACCGTAATTTCGTTTGATAGGGTATCTGTACAAAACTCGGAGGTTTTGGGTCGTTATGTTATTAAGTTGTCTGGGGATAGCCTCTCTGATCTTCTGCTGTAAGTCATTACGGACCTAGATCAGACATGGTGTCTTTATAAAAGAGCTATATGCCAAATCCTAAAGTTACCGAATTGAGGAAATTTCCATGTTATA
The DNA here is from genome assembly GCA_028751855.1 of Ambrosia trifida. Classification (NCBI taxonomy): domain Eukaryota; kingdom Viridiplantae; phylum Streptophyta; class Magnoliopsida; order Asterales; family Asteraceae; genus Ambrosia; species Ambrosia trifida. Next base: position 44,469,245 of record CM054125.1, read on the forward strand.
TGATGATCAAAGATTATCTATTACATCGTATTGATCATTGATGCAAATCATGATTAATATCAGTCCTCAACCTGGTATAGTGCATATATTGCTCTGCTGCATTGATTTGCTGACCTGTATACCTCTATGCATTATATCTTGTACAATTACAGACGACGAAAGCATAATCACGCTTTACAATGAGTCTTTGTGCATTTATTTCTTGATACGGGAGTATGTCGTGTGCGTGGGAACCACAGACAATTGCGTTTATACTATAAATATCAGTATCAGTATAAAGCACTGCACAAAAGTCTGCATGTGAGTTTATGTGGATCACAATATCAGCAATTGCCAGATCACACATTGTCTTTAATGATAATAATTTCAAAAAGATCAACGGTGTGATCAGATTTCTCAATAACTGATATGATCCCTTTACCGGAAATCCCAAAATATTTCCAGTTTTTCATTTACATTTCTGCATTTTGTTTTATCGTCAAAAATTACAAAACTCAAAAAGATTTTAGGTGTGTTTTAGCATAAACTTTAGAAAATCCAAAAAGATTTTTCTTTTTCATCTTATTTTTGATAACTGATGGTGGTTGATGTCGATTTTCTAAACCTGGATACACCATTTGAGCTTTGTAACTTTTAAAATGTGAAAACATGAATGTTGGATGCTTAAAAGTTGGAAAATAATTGGACCGGGACTCGTTTTTGAGATTTGGAAAATTTTCAAAAATCCCAATTCTCATTCGCCCATTCGGTTGGTCGAATGTGGGATTTTATTTGTTCATTCGTATGTTTGGTTGGGCGAAGGAGAGTGTTCATGAATTTTTCTCTTTCGAACCCTTTTGCCTCATTCGAACCCTTTCAATAGGGTCGAAGGAGACAAAAGTTTCTCCTTCGTATGACAAAAACGGGCGAAGGAACAACCCTATATATACCCAACATCTCATTCGAACCTCATTCATAATTTTTCAAGATGTTTAAACCTAAACTCACCTTATTGCTCGTTTGTTTAAAATCATTCCATTGTGTTCCTCACATCTTGCTGATCATGTTGCTATAAATTTTACAGGTTATCAACTTGGATTTCAAGATCTAATCTCTGTTTTAGTTTACGAGCCCTAACTGTCCAAACTAGTTTAAAAACAACATAATAATAACATTTGATGTTCAGGGTTGATTGTGTGTGTGTTTTAGGGGGAGATAGAACTAAAAACATGGTTTAAAACAGTTCTGATTGTTCAATCATTGTTTAAACCCTAGTTTTTGGGTAAAAACACAAACACAATCAATAATTGTTGAAACTATTGGTTTAGAAATGATTATCGGCATTATTAGGCCTTATTTCAATCAAATGGACATGTTCAGAATCATTAGATTTCAAAATTGAAATTTAAAAAAACATGAACTGTTTCCTTCGACCAGATCGAATGGGCGAAGGAAGAATTCAAAACGGGCGAAAGAGGACTGTTTGGGCGAATGAAATATTTTATCAAAACAATTACATTCGTACCTTGTATTTCTCATTCGTACCTTTATAAAAGCTCCTTCATACCCCCGTTTGGGCGAAAGAGGAGTTTTTGACCAAAAAATTTTCAATTTGATATTTTGTCGATTTTTTTAACGTGTGTTTTTGTTTGTTTTGCAGATCTAACAATGTCTGAACAACAGAAGACGACGGAACAAGCAGGATCCTCATCACAGCCTGCTAAGCAACTACATTTTGAAAACGCGCACAACTGTTGTGCGTATCTTGGAGATGTGAAGAAGCACACAGAATTCATCGGAATTATTGACTTTCTGAAAAGAAGCAGGGTGATTGATGCCATTGCTACGCCGACAGTAATCTATAGAGATATGATTCAGGAGTTTTGGTCAAATGCTAAACTTGATTTCTGGAAGTGTGAATCTTGTTTGACAAGCAAAATTCAGGGTCAACGAGTCATTGTGTGCGAAGAGGATTTGAGGGAAGCATTGAATCTGAATGATGATCCAAAAGATCCAAAGGAGTTTACATTCATGGATCAACGAAAGTGCTTTCTCAGGATGAAGTACAACGGACCAATCACTGACGGTTCGTTGCATAAAGGAAAACTGTGCCCACAATTCAAGTATCTGGCATACGTTTTGATTCACGTTTTCGGATCTGCGGCAGGAGGTTATGATTTAATGAGGAAGAGCATCAGTTCGATGATGGTTGCTTTAGTATTGAACAAACCGTTCAATGTCTCTGGCATGCTGATGTCTCACTTACTGGAGCCTGTTAACGGCACGAGGAATCTCAAATTTCTATTGTATCCTCGTTTTCTTCAAATGATATTCGATCACAAGTACAAAGAGCTGAAGAGAGATCCTAAACACATTGTTGTTCAGGAACATATGTCATTAAACACACTCGCTAGGATGAAAGCTTATAAAGGTTTGTCTGTTGAAGAACGTCCTCCAGTTAGACGTTTGTTTGGACACCTAGCTAGAGTGGATTACATAGATCCGGGTGAGGGGCTTGTAAGAAATGTTAACAGTTATTCTGATCAGGATAATCCTTTACATCATGTTGATCCTGACGCTAAGCGCAAGAGACAAGTTGTGAATGTAGGCGCGAAGAGTGGTAAGACAAAGAAACCAGAGATAAGGATTGAGGTTTCTGAACTAGAGAAGAAGAAAAATACTCAGAGAAGAAATAAGAGAATGGCGAAAAAGGGATTGAATTTAGTTGATGAAGCGTCCATTGATTCAGAAGAGACGATAGAGGAAGAACAATGGAATTCTGATGCTGAGACGGTAGAGACGACCATGCCCAAGGCCACTGAGGCTGGTGCGTCTGCTAGCCAAAACATTGAGAATCAAGGGAACAAAAGCCCTATTCCTGTTGATGTGGAAGAACTGGGTTTTAATGTTGAAGAGACATTTGTTGGATCTCCTGTGCAAGCTGCTAGAAAAGAGAAGAAGAAACAGGAGAAGCCAAGCATTAAGAGGAAGAAAGAGATAGAATCTTTGATAGCTGGTAAGAAACTGCCACCAGCTACAAGTTCTAAATCACCGGTTACAGCACCAGTTCATAAGAAACAGAAGACTGCAACAACATCTAGTACATCACAGACTGAAGAGATACCGATGGATGATGTTAATGAAGCATTGGATAATGTGCTAAAGAAAATCAGAAAAGGTAAATTACCTGATGCTGTTGAACCACCAAAGAAGACAAAAGTATCGGTGGACAGTGATATTATGACTGCTGTGAATCAGAGACTTTCTGAGATGATGAATCTGATTAACAAACAACAGACGGAGATTGAGCAGCTAAAGTCGAATGACAAGAAGATGTTGGAAGTCGTAGTCACATCGGCAGATGATAATGAGACCTTGAAGAAGACAATCAAGAGATTGAAGAGAGAAAACAAGAAGTTGCTGAAGCATGAGCAACGTAACACCAGAAGGATTATAGTTTTGAAGGAGGAGAATAAACAACTGAAAAAGAGTAACAAGCATATGGATGATCTGATCAAGAACTTGTACTCTCAAGCTCCTCAACTTCAAGCTGGTGAAGTAGACAAAGAAAGAGAAGAAGAGCAAGTTGACTTTGAACTATCTGATGAAGAAGAAGATGATGAACTTGATGAAGATGCTGGTAACGATACAAAGAAGAAGAAGAAGGATGATAAGGATGATGGAGGATCGGATGATGGTTCGAGTGATGGAGACGGCTCTGCATTTGATGATAGTAGTGATGATGATGATGACGTTGATAAGTTTACGTATGAGAAACGTGACTCAGATAAGGGTGGTGAATCGAGCTCTAAGGCTCCTGGTGAGAATGTTGACGATGAAGATATTTTCTGGAATGAGAAATTGCAGTCACTGTCTGAAGAGGATAAGAATAAGTATCGCCAGATGCTCACTGATCGGGTCTGGACGATCGACATGACTAGCAGGTTTCCGGAAATATTTGAATCAAACAATAAACTATTTGAATTGGAGTATGATGACCCTGATCTTGAGGATGGAGAAGTTTTGGCAGCTATTTCGAAAGAGATACTTGAAGGTTTAGCAAAGCAAGTAGGAAAGACTTTAGAAGAATTACTTGCTGACAACTTCATTCCTAAAATACCTGAGAAGGAAGCCGGGAATCATTCTGATGACCGTGACGTCCCTGCATTCGAAGAAGTTGAAATGGAAGACATTACGAGCGAAGAATACCCACAATATTTCAGGACAAATCAAGTTTGTGGATTTTCTTTCTCAGATGAACTGCTAAACCATGCCGAGAAGCTAGCAAAAGAAAAGAGCAAAGTCTTTGAAGATGAAATCTTTAAAGGGCATAACAAGCCAAGGTTCGAACAGTCAGAAAGCTTGAAAGAGTTGTTGAAGAAGTTGAAAGAAAAGGAAAATAATCGTCCAAAACCTGATATTCAAGGAAGCTTTTACAAACTTCACAATAGGATTTTCAAAGGTCGTGCATTGGCCTGGAAGTTTGTTAAAGAGTTGAGGTGTTTCGCAGTAAAGTGGGAGAAGGGGATCTTGTATTTCGACAAGTTTCATCACTTGAAGACCCTTTCTTATTGGGCAATCAGAGATATTTGTCGTCACCGTCTAACGGGAGCGTCAAATAGTCAGATTACTTATTTTGCTGAGAAGATGACTCGAGAAAGCCGAACCAAGTGGGACTTGTTTACACCACAATATCCAAAGCGAATTGTTCATAAGAAGGATATTGATTTGATAACTGGTATGCCCAAGGTGACTTTAAAATACAAACCACCGCAAGTGTTGAAAAGGATTCCTTTGATGCCTATTCCGCAACACTTTGCCAAAGACTTCATCTGGTGGTATTATGATTGGAAGATTGCAGAGGCCGTGATTGTGTTGAAGGATGGAGAGATGAATTATAAGAAAGTGCATATCTTTGATCCCATGTGGTTGATAAACTGTTCACATGAGGATATTATCATGCTGTTCTATAATCCGATCTATTCAGATGCAAAAGATGCTGAGCAAGCAGGAAAGTACCAACGTGTGGTATTTCTATGCTTTGCGTTTGATCTCAATGTTGGATGTGACTATGATGAAAAGTTGGGAAAGTTTGTGGAAAAGCAAAAGGTGCCCGAGCTGAAAACGAAGAAGCAAAAGCAATTTCATGAACCGGTGTTGACAAGAGAACAGCAGATTCAAAGACATATCAGACTGATGAACAAAAGGATGGACGAAGAACGACGAACACAATCCAAGCAATAGTCGAGGGGAAGTTTGTAGATGCAAAAGTGCGACTAAAGCTTTGGATTGTAAAACATAATATGTTTTGGTAATGTCGAAGGTGCGAAGGAGTGAAGTAGAAGGTGCGAAGGAAGCTTGAAAGGTGCGAAGGAGAGGATATGTACGAATGAAGACTTAGATTATAGTAGAACTTGGTTCGACCAGTTGATTTGGGCGAACCTGCACAATCGCATGAATAGTTTGGGCGAATGTGCAGTCTATAAATAGACAAGTTTGATTTTTGAATGTAACTTTTGATCATTATTATTCCCTCCACTTTCAGAAACTCTCTCTAGTGTTTTGTTAAACCTGTTTATCGTTCATACCTTGATTGTATCTATATTTCAACGTGTAAACAAGTGTTTTATTAATGAAAACGTTTGAAAATGATTATCTGTGTGTTTGAATCTGTTTGATTATTATTTTGTGATAGTTTTAGGGTTTCCGCACCTGAAACTAACTTGTTTGATCAATCTTTGTTTGTTATCGATCCTTTCACGCACATACAACATGAATATGTTAGGTATACGCTGTGGTACTCGCGGGTTTGAGTTATGTCTTTTGTATGATATGTATGTGCAATGCTATAGTATGAGATTTGAGTAAACCATTCTAAAATACTATGTATGTAAACTAAAACTAGTATGCTCACCAATGCTTTATGTGTTGACGGATATTTTATACATGTTGCAGGAAATGTTTGATGCAAGATATTCAAGAAATCTACTTAGGATTGGACTAGAAACTCACGCTAGTTTAAGTTCTATACTTTGATGTCGTATTTCTCTTTTCATGAAAACAATTTGTATTATGTTATCCTTTTAGACGATAATTATGCTATGAATGAAATTTTATTTTTAAATCATATTGTCACGAATTCTAGTGTCATGAAGTCTTTGAACAATCTATCCCAAGTCTCGCCCCGATGTATTCCGCCATCGGTTGGGGTGTGACAAAATTGGCGATTGCGGTCCAGAACGTAATCACGAATTTACGGTACGTTAAGGTGGTGTGAAATTCTATCAAGGTTTTCGGTAAATAACCAATTCTAAACCCTAGTTACCTAGTAGTTCATTTAGTCTTTCTTTAGTCAGTAATCTCATGCTTTTCCCAAACCTTAGGATTGGTATTATTTATTTATTTTATTACACAGACCCGTACTTTACTAGGTAGTTTAGACTCACGTAATTCAACTCATATTTCCATCCACCCACAACTTAAAATTCCTTCGTGTAGTTACTCGTATCCATAATAAACAGTTTACTTTTGCCATTCGTTAAACCTAAACCACAGTCGTACCAACACTTACCTAACCACCCTCAACCCTGCGTCTTTTATAACTTCGGGACGAAGTTCCCAAAAGTAGGGGAGACTGTAACAACACGTATTTTTTTTAGTTATATAATAATAATAATAATAATAATAATAATAATAATAATAATAATAATAAAGCATATATATGTGTTGGACCTTAAACCACAAACTTATACCATTCTTCTAAAAATTCAGCCCATCCAAGCCCAAACCCTCCAAAAATACTCGGCCCACATGTTGCAACCAATTCTTCCTCCTTGTTTCAATTATTCGCTGCAGACTTGACCAAGAGTCAAGGTATTTGACTTCCAAACTCAATTTTGGCAACCTCAATCAAGGTAATTAAGGTAGTCTTGACCAAATATTCCTCCTCTGTTAATTACAAACCATAAAACACGCTTAAAACCCATTAAATTCCAGCTAAATGATTTGATTTTGGTCAACCCGTGATTAACGCTTAACCAATTAGGCATCATGCGATTTAATGAGATGATTTGTATAAACCGAGCCCATTCACACATTCAAACACTGATTTCGGCACCTTCTGTCACAAAACCACCTATCAATTTCGAAGATTGAAGCTTTAATCCACGAATCCCTCCTTCAGATCATCATTACCTTTCCACATCGATTGTGCTTCTAATTCGCATGGTATGTATCAATTAGTTTATGATTCTTGGTCGATTATATATGTAGGACAAAAGCCCCAAACTTTCGTTTAGGATCTGCAACGTTTCGTAGGTTAATTTGTTGTTTAGAAGGTTAGGGTTTATGTTCTAATTTGGGGAAGATGATACCCATTCAAACCTGTTTAAAAATATTTCAGAAACAAGCTTGAGCAACCATCTGATCTAGATCAGATGGTTATGTTGTTTGTTATTCAATCAGTGGCTTGGGGTTCGATCCTTGTACCCACCGTTTTATTTTTGGTAATTATGAATTGATTCAACAAACTTATATAATTAATTTAAACGAATAAATCTCGTTCTCAGGGTCTAGACCAATTGGTCAGGCTTGTGAATTTAAATCATTGAACCGGCCAGTGGCCCGGGTTCGATTCCTAGCATATGCAAACCTTTTTTTTAAACTCTTTATACTTATATATTTATTATTACTTTTAAAAATAGTTTTAAAATACTAAAAATGATTTATAAATTCTACAAAAATTATTTTATGATGTTCGAATTGAAAAGTTTATCATACAATTTTTAGTTTTTCAAAAATCTTTTATTTATTATATATAATAAATATACAAGTTTATTCTATTATAATTATAAAATTCTATAAAAATATCAAAACGATTTTATAAAATTCCAAAAAAATTATCCTAAACTTATAAAACAATAAACATTCCAGAAATGATTTTTATTTCTGAAAAATCATTTATTTAATATTTTTAATCGATTTTTGTTATTTTAATCATAAATAAATCATAATAAATTCATTTTTCATTATTTTTGCATCAAAATTTCACAAAAATTTTTATTAATCATTTAGATCAGAAATATAAATTTTTGATTTGAAATTTATAAATTTTAATATATTTTTTTAATACTAAGTCTATATTTTGTCAAATAAGTAATAATATATATATATATTCATTAATTAAGATAATTATTTTATAAAAATTATTTTCACGTCTATTACATTATAATTCAACTACCTATTGTTAATGTTGGTCAGAAATATTTTTTTTATTAATTATTTCTTTATTTATTAAATTATTAACAATTATTCAAAGTTAATCATAAATCAAGTATTTATCCCCAAATTAGGAACCCTAGCACATTTTAGACTAGAAAACTTAGACTTATTAAGTTTTCCCCAACACTTATTTATTACCTTGAAATAGGGTGATATTTGGATACACACGAGCCACATTTACTTATAACAAGGGTCTCCATTCTAACACTAAGGTGAGTTTACATAGCCCCTTTTTCTGCTTTACATTTTGGGGTGAAACATGTTTAAACATTTTATACACTATCATTTACACATTCTTACATTGTTGAAACTTGTGATTCAATTACACTATCATTTACTCATTCTATCGTTTGACTGTAACAAAAAGACACAGTACAATCATTAACATTGATCAAGCCGCCTGTTTAGATTATAGCGCTATAGGTCTGACAAACCCATCCCCCCGCATAAATTTAGGGATGATTGATAACAGTAACAACATTTAACTAACTTGCGAGTTAGTCCTCAGTCGACACAAGGTTTGATTGTACAAAGACGCATTGTTACATGTCGGACTCATACTCTATCATTATACAACTGTGGTTGTTGTACAAACTATTATTATCTATCATTTCCCAAAAACCTATGTAATACTCACCAACTTTTGTTGACCCAAAAATATTTTCAAACTTAACATGTTTCAGGTTATAGCTTGCTTGAAGATTAGAGTTAACGCTTGAAGATGTGTATTTAGTATTTTTCATTTTTGATGTACGAATTCTTGTAGAACAATTGTATGTAATGAAATTAAATCGATTATTGAATTTATTATTTACCATGAGCTACTGAACAATCATCAAATACGTGACATCCCGATGTTTCCGCCATCGGTTGGGGTGTTACATAGGTAATCCCAACCCCATACCCAGTTAGATATGCTTGTCCCAAACCCGGCCCAAAACCCGTCGGGTTTGTGTCGGGTAATTACCCATCGGGTATCGGGTATACCCGCGGGTTTCGGGTAAACCCATTAATTTTTAAAACTTACCCATTGAGTATATCCGACCGAAAACCCGACGGATATGTATTAGGTAACTATTAACCAATTACATTTAACATTATTAAATATATATGTAAATGATTACAATGTATAAATATAAAATAATTAAATCATATAAAAACACTCAAAGACATAGATAACAAATAGTATACAGTATTTGTTTTTATAATTTTTAGCACAAGATGGAAATCTAGATGAACAATTAGATATATTATGCATACATATTTAAAAAGTTATATTAGAAATTATATTGGGTATCTACTCGGGTAAATGGGTATACGTTATCGGGTAATCGGGTCGGGTAAACGGGTATATCATCAAATCCCAAACCCACGAAAAAATAAAAACTAATCCCATATCCTGACCTATACCCGATTACCCGACCCCAAACCCGTCCCAAATGTGTCGGGTTTCGGGTTTACCCATTGGGTTCGGGTTTGATTGCAATCCCTAATCCTGGGGGTATGTGCCGGTTGACCTTTCTCAAATTTTGTTGCAGGGACCAAGGCTTAGATCCTCACATGGATATGTTCCATGTTTTCTATTCCTTGAAAGGCGCTGAGAGCTGGTTCTCTTTCCTCCAGCGTAGGGGTCCCATTGCACATGCAAAGATTCATCTCGTGTATACGTTTAAATGTCTCCTCAATATCTTTCAATATCTGGTCTTTTTCTTGGCTTTTGATGAGCAAGTCATCGACATAAACTTCCAAATTCTTACCAATTTGGAGGTCGAATGCGTGGTCCATGAGTCATTGGAGTGTGGTGTCTGCATTCTTCAATCTGAAAGGCATCTTTGTATAACAATAGACCCTTCTGTCAGTTCTGAACGCAGTGTTGTCTTCGTCCTTTACCGCCATTTTAATCTCATGATAGCCGTTTTAGGTTTCAAGGAAGCACTTGAACCTGAATAACACAAAAGAGTCGACTTTAAGGTCGATATCTGGTATAGGGTAACAATCCTTGGGACAAGCTTTGTTTAAATCTATGTAATTGACACACATCCTCCAGCCGACGGTGCTCTTGGTGACCATGACAGGGTTCGCAACCCATGTCTGTTATCGTGTTTCGTGCAAAATCCCATCTTTCAATAGCTCATCAACATGCTCTTTCATGGCTTTAGTTTTTCAGCTCCCATGCTTCTGCGCTTTTATGCAACGGGCTCTACAGATATCATCATCACCACCATCATCATTACTCAGTTAATCCCGCCAATAGCAAAGCTAAGGTAGGGTTTGAGGAGGGTAAGATGTAGACAACCTTACCTCTACCTCGTGTGAATAGAGAGGCTGCTTCCAATGAGACCCCGGCTCGATAGTGGTTTTGAATCAAGCCTTGGACATGAGGCACATAACACTTAGCAATCGGTACAAGCACGATTGGCGCATGTGCCCCCTTATCTTTTGGCTATCAACGCCACGACATGATGCATGATTAACCGTCCAGCGTTTTTAACGTTATTTTCACGAAATTAGTAAAATAACGTCAAAATTAGTGCAATTTTACTTTTGCCCCCCGAGGGCCCACACATATATACATAATACATTATATATGAATACCGCAAGTGGGGCTTGGCTCTACATATATGTACATGTTTAACTTGTGTTGAGCTATGTCTCGCGGGACTCCCACCATGTCTGATGGTTTTCAGGCGAAGACGTTGCAATTTTAAATGAGCAGTTGCTTCAGATGGTTGCAAATGTTTTCAGAAATAATTGGACCTAAAGTGACGGGTTGTTCAGTGAGTTTCGGGTTTAAAACCCACTTTTCGGCTTTTGTTCGGACTGTTAGCTTGAATGCTTTCGTCGGATGAGATTGATCCTCAACTTCGCATTCCCTGTTAGCCTAGACTATGGCTACACCATTTGGAGTGGGAAAACCAATTGTACAATTTGGTGCTGACGCGACCATGCTCTAAGTTGCCATGGAGTCGGCCCCAGGAAGATATCATGTTTTGATCTTGCAAAAACAATTAAGAACTCGATTTCCTCAGTCCATGAATGTTTACCATCACTAATGGTCAGAAGAAATGTAATTTCACCGATCGAATGCACCACTTCATTTGAAAATCCCATGATGCGCGAGTTCACTGTCATGAGCATGCCTTGTCTTCATCATCGAGTTAGTTAAAGCATTGTTCATACATATTGTTTGAATTGCTCCCTATGTCCATTAAGGCCTTAGTTATTCTATAGTGCCTAAAGATGGCAGTGATGTTTAGTGCGTGAGTTGATGAATGCCTACCTTTGACAATAGGGAAGCACACTTATTGCTTTGCTCCCTCCATTCGCAAGATTGATCATTCTTTCTCTTGTTATTGCGGCATTTGCGGTGTCCGCCTTGAACCATCGTACTAGTATTCTTGATTTTCTTTGAGGGAGGTCCAGCTTCCCTCTGCGGCTCGCGCTGCACATTTTTCGAAAGGTGTGACAACTTTCTCAACTTTAGAGTCACCTCGATTTCAGGCTTCAACCTGAAACATGCATTGGTGTCATGTACGATATCTTTGTGGAAGGCGCATAACTTAGCAGGATTTAAACCCTCCCTGTTTCGGATTCTTTTTGGCTCAGGGAACTTAATGTTTCAAATGCCAGGACTTGCAGTCGTGATTTTGTCAATGGGATCCAAGATTTGTGACTCCATCGTCCTGAGTGATTGTCATTTTGCTGCTTGTTTGTGTTTCGCCGCCTCCATGGGTTTTAGCTCCACGTAGGTGTGTGCTTGGATTCTGTTCCACATCGAACCTTTTTCTTTTTATCATTCCTATTAGAATTTCTATTCTTGGAGCTCTGTCCTTGCGACTTAGTGTAGGTTAGCGCTTGAATTATATTCCACACTGATAACTTTATTTCAGTTTGCGCATACACTTTGGCTGCGATCTTGATCTTATCCTAAGTGTTTGGCATCCCAGTGCGGCCCTTGATAGTGCAGATGAGCTCGTTGCACGGTACGCCCTGCTTAAATGCGGCTCTCATAAGTTGGAAACCAATTTGGCCAATATGTAATTCCTTATTTTTGAACCTAGTGATGTAGTCTACAATGGATTCTCCATCATTACGGCGCACTTCTAGAATGCTAGTGGAGTCACGCTCCATTTTGCGCAGTTGACTGAAGTGCACAGTGAATTGGCTAACGAGATCCGTAAGGTTATCGATTTGTCCTGATGGCAAACTATCAAACTAGACTCACGCTACACCTGTTTTGGTTTGTGCAAACATGTGACACCAGACTTTTAAGGGTCAGCCTTCTATTCTTCCCGCCGACTCAAAGCATTGTAGGTGGTCGCTAGGGTCTAACGCCCCATCATATTTTTCTGTGATGGTAGGCATTTTTGTTTTGGGCGGGAAACCTGCCAACGCAATGCACGGACTAAACTTTGTCATTTTATTCAACGTGGGAGGGTAATATGGTTTGGTGAAGTCAATTTTGGTGGACGAATAGTGTCCGTGCACATCAGTGTTGGCGCGAGACTGGCTATTGTCACGCCTAAAATAACTATTTGATACCTCACTACTAACCTCCCTCCATGTTGGACCTTGTTGTTTCCTTCGGCTGTGATATCCCCCACCTCTAGTGTTCGTGCGCTTGGTCCCTTCGCGGACAGTAGTATTGCGCGAAGGTTTGTGAGACATCGACTGCATGCGCGCGTCCTCTGGTGGTAATTTTTTAGCAACGTCTTCAAGACACTGTTCACAGAGCATTTGTTTATAACGGCGCTTCACGGCTGCATGTTCTTGAATCAACCACATCTCCGGACTAACCATCGACACGGCCTTTTCAATAAGCGAACCCTGTTGTGACTGAACATTTTCTGTAGTAAAATGGAATGTAGTGCTTAAAGTTGTGACATTGTAAAGGGAGATATGACGTGCGAAGCATCATTCCCTTGATTTCCTCCTCCATGTTGGTTATCCTGTGGTCCGGCGTTAAATGAGTTAGCATTTGTAGCCGCGGATGTAGCACCAGGGAAGGAAGGCATTTAGTTACTCATGATTTTGGTATAAAAAACTAGAACTGTTGGTGTTATATATACTCTATACGGATTACGCCAATGAAGAACCACTAATCTAAATATACTCAAATAAGTAGGAGAATGAATAGATGTTTATTATAAATGATCTAGGCTATTACAAGATGAGTAAACGAGTATAAATAGACAAGGAGTCAACTACAATGTTTCCGCCAATACCACGAGTAACGTAAGTGTGTGTTTTAATCTAAGAATGACCGACCCTCTCTCGCTAGGATGAAGGGGCATTTATTAGTGATGATTACCTCGTTCTCATTGGCTCCTCATGGAATGATAACTCATCTTTGCGGGCCCCACGCCTGACGACCATCAGGAATTTTAGAGGAATCATGCGTTGTCCTTCTCTAGTTGTCCCTTTCACTCGTCCTTGTTGTCCTTGCTGCTTGGCAGGAAATCATGGAGCAGTGAATTCTCTCTTTTAATTGGCTAGATGTCCCTTTCATTGTCTCTTTACAGCTTGCAGATGCTAGCTGGCGCGCAGGCCCCATAGAAATTTCCTTTGATTATTCTTAGGGCTGATATGTATCTGTGTGACTCTCTGCGCGCGCGATGGTACATATCTCAAACACCAACATGTCCTCACGCTGTCCCAGCAAGAAGAGCATGACACCACTATTTGCAATCCCAACAAAAATAAGTAAAACTAAAAAAAATAAAGAAACACTTACCATGTCAAAAATTTATATTACGATAAAAGTTCTAAAATCTTAGGTTTTTTTACTTGTAAATAAATGTGTTTATGGCAAGAAGATGACAAAGGAATTACGTTTTTTTTTTATATTTTTCACATTTATACACATTCAATAGGATGAATTAAGTAGTGGGTTGTACACATGTACTATATCTAGGTGACAAATATTACTTTTTTAAATCATAAAAGCTCTAGCTACTGTATGACTTGTTTACTTATGTTCCAAACTTCATGAGTAAGGTAGGCCCTCTCAGCTCCACTTGCAAAACCAAACTTGAGTAGATACATTTTAGAAGTTTCCTTTTTTTTTTATCTCATTAAGGGCCTAAGGGGGGCCTTCCCCGTGTTTCTCTATTCTCACCTGATTCGGAATAACTTTTATTTGGTGAACAGATATAAAGTTCCAAGAAAGTAGATTGCCAATTTTCCTAATTAGTTTTTTTTTTTTTTTTCTCCATAGAAGAATTATTGATTTGGGTTATTAGATTAGTCAGTAACAAATGAATAATGATAACCAAAGTAGTAACAATAAATCACATATACATCCATTTTAATATAGGAGGTCAATATCAGACTAAAATACCAAACATCATCCCAATGGCGGAGCCTAAACACATATAGCTAAGGGCGCGAAAGCCACGGGACCCTTAAATTAGGGGACTGGAAAGTCGTTGAACTCAATACATATTCAAAGTTCGCACGAATACGCGTAAATTTACACTGCTGAGCAAAAAAACAGGTGGGGCACCCCTGTAACAATCGGTGGATATTTGTTGGGTGTAATTATAACAAGAACCATTATGATCCATTTTTATTTCTCAGTTAGCTATTGCATGTCGAATGTTCCAAAAATAGACTCATTTAGCAAGTTTTTGTGTTAAAATACTTAACAGCTTCGGTTTTAAAATAATTCGACCAATTTGTTAAAGGATTTAGGAAGTTTTTGTAATGTTATTAAACAAAAAATACTTTCAACAAACTAACAAAGCTTCTATGTTTACTAACGTTCAAGAAAATATTAACTGAACATCAACACTTCAGACCACATCAATCTGACACGAAGAAAGATAATATAAACAACACTTGCTAGACTCTCTACGACGAAAATGGTTATATGATAATAATGGTGTCACTTCCTATCGAACCAAAAGATACCCTCTTCTTATCCGACCCAAAGTTAAACTTAAGATGAGACGCGCCAACATCAATAGGAGCACTGCTCCTAGAAGGGAAACTGAAAATGATATGTTTACTAGATTTCTTTGTTCATGTTGCTACAACAAATAATAGACCAACGTTAGTTCTGAGTCACAAAAAGGGGTTCATAGGTTCAAGGGTTTCGACCTGCCAAACGCAGGTCGTGGTGTCCTCCTATGTTGCAAAACGTAGAAGGAGGTTCAAGATGATATGATTTTTGTTAAAGTTGGAATTCTGGTCTGAGTGTAACTCAATACCAGAATTGTGGAGACTTATGGGTCGTGTGCATGTGATGGAGAAAGACTCCTCACGTGTGTGGAATAAAGGAATAAAAGATTGAGTGTAAGAAGAATAATCAGGATGGATCAGATGTGTGGATCTGTTCTTGATTATATAGAGGAGGTATCTTCTAATTCAGGAAGAGATATCATCTTGGACCGAGTTGCAATAAGAGGACAGGCCACTTTAGGTTGGTGGTGGCTTTGGACCTGCGGTCCGAGTTGTGCGGCAACTGTCTTGACCTGGCCGAGGAAAAGATGACAAGACAAGTCATCTTTTGGTCTGTGGTTATTCGTCATGTAAACCTTCCAAGGCTTCAACGCTTTAAGCATGTATTCATAACAGCTTTCAGGCTTTTTGCCTTGGGCTACCTACATCATCAGCCCCCCAAGTCAGAAGGTTTTGTAGCGTAGGTAGGAAGCTTCTGACTTCCTGCTATTTTTGCTTTATCGTTGAAAGGTTCGAAGGTTTGTAGGTATTTGGGCGGTTAATTTTCTCGATTTAAGTTTTGATTTGACTGACTGATGTGACAGATGTCAGCCGCTCAGCCTTTGTATTAATTTGTTTTCATCATTATTTTGTGATAACTACCCCTTATATATTTTTATCACAAAATTTTTTTCACTTTTTATCTCCTTTTTCTTCAACCGTTCTTCTTCATCTTTCCTTAGGGTTTTGCCTTTCTTCATCAGGTCAGTCTTTTTTCCTTTACGTTTCTTTGTTTTTGATCATCTTTCACGGCGTTATGGGTGCTAAGAAGGATATGTCGATTACTTTCTCATCTCTGACTCAAGAGGAAGTTGAAGCATTCTGCTTTGAGTGGGGTATTGATTTCTCCTTCAAGCCTACTGCTCCTGGTTTGACGGATCCCATTTCCAGTTGCCCGGATGGTTTTATTGCACTTTATTGTCGTCATTTTGAGTTTTCCAATGTTCGTTATCCCTTTTCTATTTTCTTACTCAACGTTCTTGAGTATTATAGGGTTTCTTTAGGTCAAATCCATCCTCACGGGGTTGGCCGTGTTTTGCACTTTGAGGTCCTTTGTAGGGCTCTTGGTTATGATCCTAACCTTCTTATTTCGCCTTGCTAAGAATGGTGATTGGTTTACCTTTGAAGGATCCTCAGTTGAAACAAACTTGATTTCTTCGCATGTAACAACCGTTGGTCAGTGGAAAACTAGATTCTTCTGGGTTTCTGAGTCTATTTTTCCTTTTAAGCCTGTTTGGAGGCACCCCGATGCTGTTCTTAACGAAGCAGAGCTGTTGGAGTCTGCTTTGGATGGGATCTTTCTTAAAGCTATTCGGGCATGCCCTTCCAGGCTTCGTCCCTTTGCCGAACCCTTTCTCATTTTATCTGGTATTAGTACTTGTTGGGAGAAACAGGGTAGAGACCCTGCGTTGATGAAGGGTGATCGGGGTATGCTTGCTTTTATTGCTTGCATTTTGTTTCTTCTTTCAAAGTACTTATATTTTTCTATAAGTATAAATGGGCTAAGGTACCAAGCATGATGTCGACTAGGCGCAGAGCCAAACGGTCAAAAACCTCTTCTTCGATTGATCCAGAGACGCCCACTTTCGGTTCAAAACCGATTCACTACAGTACCAGTTTCTGGCCGAACCGCTTTCGGTTCCAAACCGGTTCGGTTTTGGACCGGCTTTGTCGATTCGTAAGATCGATTTCGGAGACCGGTTCTGGTTCGGTTTCAGTTTCGGCTTTTTTCGGTTTCGGTTCTTATTCAGTTTTTTCGCGCACTTTTTTTAAAAAAAAGGCCAACACAAAATATTATTTTTTTTACATAAATTTGAACTTTTATTGATTTTTATAATTTTTTAAGGTGTATGGGTATAAATTTGTATGTGTGGAAACATTTTTTGTATAATTTTATTATATATATATATATTTTTTAAAATATAAAATTCATTTTTTTAATAAAAATACCGGTTTTTCATACCGGTTTTTTTAACCGGTTCCCAAACCGGTTTGGTTTAAAACCAGTTCGGTTCGGTTTTTCTCTTAGAAAAGGGGAACCGGTCAGGGAACCTACAGTTTTTTTCGGTCCTAGCACCAGTTTGGGTAAAAACCGATTCCTGTAGGAACCGGTTCGGTTCAGTTCCACCGGTTTTGGTCCTCAAACCGGTTTTTTTGATCACCTCTACTTTGGATGCTCGGAACGTGGATTTAAATGAGGAGGTTGAAGCAGAAGAAGAAAAGTTGCTTCGACCGCCTGGTAGAAAAAGCGTGCGAAAGGGTGGACGTGCGGAGTCGTCTTTGACGGCTGTCGAGTACAAACACGACTTCGAAGAAATGAATCGACGTTTTCAAGATATACGCGACCTTGGAGCTAGGTGGTTGGAGACTATGCAACAGAGAGCCGCCGAAAACAAGAAGTTCGTTGAGATCCGAGAGGCGCGTCAAATAGAGAAGGACATCGAGATTTTGTCGAGGTCGCCCAATAGACTAACATGAGATGCCTTAATATTATTTAACCTTCGTACGCAACAAATTCCTACTAAATATAGTCTTTAGATTGTACGTTTTTTAGTATGTTCGTATTTTTTTAAGTATTTCTGTAGATTTTTTAAGTATTTTCATGGGTTTTATTTATGTTATTGTAATTTTTTAATGTTTGTTAATGAAGTATTTAAATGAAATATTATTTGTTTTATAAAATTTCAAAAAAAAAAAATAGTAATAAAAATAAATATCAAGTGGATCCCACTAGGAGCTTGAAATGGATTGAAATCATTACACCCCTTTTTTTATTTCAAATCCTTTCAAGCCACTAGTGGGACCCACATGCTATATGTCAAAAAATGCCTAAGGGGCTTGAAATTTTAACACCACTACACATGGTCTAAGATATATACACAACAAACTCATTTTTTAGTATTAATGTTTATACATGTGTTATGACAATGAATAAAACATGTTTGGTATATGGGTGTAGAGAAAGTTTACGGTAAAAAAGACTATAAGTACAAAGTGTAAGAAACAATAATTTTACTCCACATGGACGACAGATTTTTTGGGAACCTTTCATTTAATTCTGCAGTCAATGGGTAGAATAGACTTTTTGGACATCCCTGTAATCACGTTACAATCTGTAAGCGAAAGATTTTGACTAAAACAGGATTATTTGATCATACAAGTTACAAAACCAGGTGCGGAAACCCTAGCTTTGAACAAACTGATAGAAACTCAAATCAAAACACAATCAATATCATTTTCAAAGCTTTTCATAGATTAACTTTTGCATAAACTTGATTACAATCACAATTCAGTTAATCTAGATCAAATACAGACACTTTCAATCTAACCTGGAACCTGACCTCAAAACACACACAACTAATAACTCTCTTACATTCACAAAAACACAAAAACTATATATAGAGTCTGCACATTCGCCCAGTTGATGTGATCGAATGTGGACTTCTTCCACATTCGCCCACTCCAAGGTACGAATGTGATCTTGATCAGCTTCCATTCTTCCTTCGCCCAAAAGTCTTCTACCTTCGCCCACATATGTCTACCTTCGCCCACTTATATTTACATTCTACCAATCAGCACTATTTAACACATGTTAACATCCAATCACTAGTCGCAAAACGCATCTACAAACTCCCCCTCGACTATTGATTGGATTGTCTTCTCTTTTCGTCCATGGCTTTGTTCATCAGCTTAATTCTGAGCTGTTTCTTCTGCTCATTGGTCATTACAGGCTCAAACTTTCTCTTCACTGGTTTTGACACATTAGCCATCTTCACTGTCTTGCCAAGTTTATTCTCCAAATTACTCCCTGCATTAATATCATAAGCAAAGCAAACTCCAACCACTTGAGTATACTTCCTTGCTTGATCAGCGTCTTTCGGTTCAAAGTAAATCGGATTATAGAAAAGCATGATGATGTCTTCAAAAGTACAGTTAATCAACCACATAGGATCAAATACATGAACATGCTTGTATTTATCCTTCCCGTCTCTCAACACTATCACCGCTTCAGCTTTCCTCCAATCATAATACCAGAAAATAAAATCAGCACTGAAATGTTGTGGCATAGGCATCAAAGGTATTTTTCTCATCACTTCAGGTGCCTTGTATATCAAAGTAACCCGCTTCAGCTTGGTTTGAGGATCAATATCCCTATGAACTTTCCTTCGGGGATATTGAGGCTTGAATCGATTCCATCTTGTTCTACTTTCCCAAACCAGCTTATCTGCACACCAACCAACATGTGTACCATTCACTGAAGCACCAGACATAGGGAATCTGCATAGATCTCTGACCGCCCAGTACGGTAGAGTTAGCAAATCAATGAATCTGTTAAAATACAAGATCCCTGTTTCCCATTTAGCAGCTATGCACTTCAGCCTGCCCAAATATGTCCACCCGAGAGCTCTGCCTTTGAACTTGGCATTGTGAAATCTATAAAAGTTTCCTTGAGCTTCAGGCTTCGGTCGGTTCTCATCCATTTCTCTCAATTTCTTCAAATAACTCTTCAATTCATCAGATTGATTTGAAGATTGTTGCTTATCAGCACCAAACACCTTCTCCACAAACTCTGCACTTCTTTGCTGTGCCTTCTTCTTAGCCGAATTGTTTGGTGTCTCAGTGAAATCAGGAAATATCTCATCTTTATCTGTTTCTCTGAAATACTGAGGAAATTCTTCATGAGTTATATCTTCAACCTCCACTTCATCAAGCTCAGGAGTATTCTTATCATCTGAGTGACTTCCAATATCCTTTTCAGAAATATCTGGAATCGACTCATCTACTATAAACTCCTCAAATGTTTTCCCTACTCTCTGTGCAAGTCCATCCAGAATTTCCTTTGCCACGGAAGCAGGTACTTCACCTTCTTCAAGATCAGGATCGTCGTATTCCAATTCATATCTCAAGTCATCAGTTTGGAATATCTCAGCAAAACATCCTGTGAACTCAATAGTCCATTCTCTTCTTTCCAACATATCTTTATACACTTGTTTAGCATCATCTGATAAAGATCTCACCTTCTCATTCCAGAAGATACTTTCATCTGAATCAACGTTCTCACCTTTCTTCTTCTTTGAACTTGATTCTCCAGTACTCTTCTTTTTGGATGTTCTCTCTTCAAATGTAAACTTTGAAGTATCATCTCCTCCATCATCATCATCACTCTCACTATCATCCTCTTTCTGTCTCTCAGACCCTTCTGCATCATCATTATCATCATTATCATCCTCATCATCACTCTTCTCTGACTCTTCATCATCCTCATCATCATCTTTTTCTTCATCCGATTCAGACTCTTCATAGTCAACTTTCTCTTCTTCTTCTTCTTTATCTTCTTCACCCTCCTTCAACTTGGGTGCAACATTATACAAATCATCAATCAAATCACTAAGGCGTTTGTTCTCAGCCCTTAGTTCTTTGTTGTCTTCTTTAATCAACTTTATCCTGTTCTTGTTTCTTGAACATTTACCCTCAAGCTTCTTATTCTTTGCTTCAAACTTCTTAACCTTCTCATTAATCTCATCTTGATTTGATTTAGAAGCAACCACAATCTGAAGCATTTTCTCTTCATTTTGCTTAAACTTGGCTATTTCAGCTTGTTGAGCCACAATCATCTTCATCATATCATCCATTTTCTTGTTCACCTGCTTCATTACATCATTATCCACAGTGACCTTCTTGGATTTGGATCTAGATGGCTCAACTTCCTTTTCTTTCTGAGGCTTTCTGAACATGTCAAGTACATTGTCCAGTGCAACATTTAGTTGATCAGCTGATATAGTCTCTGTCTCTTTAGATTTCTTTTGCTTTTTGGTGACCGGTGAAGATAGCTTTGATGATGTACCAGCATCGGGCACTCTTTTTCCCTTCAACAGTTGTGCTAACTCTTTCTCTCTCAACTGTTTAGTGCTTGTCTTCTTAGACATGGTCTTGTGCTTTGGCTTAGGCAAGTTTACTACCACAGTCTCTCCAGTATTCAACTCATCAAAATCAATGCCTAAACCTTCATCTTCAACATTCAATGACTTCTTTCTTTTCTCAGCTTCCTCAATTGATTTGTTTAAAGATTCAGACTCACCAACCATAGTGGCCTTACGTTTGGTAGTCCTAACATTCTCAGTATCAGAATCCCGTCGTTCTTCTACCTCAGTTTCCTCTGAATCTACTGATTCTTCATCCACCAAACCAGTACCTTTCTTAGCAGTTGATTTCTTCCTCACCACCTGTTGCTTAGAACTTCCTTGATCAGTCTTTCCCTTACCCTTCCCTTTGGCTCCGGGATTAACTACCTGTCTCTTCCTCTTAGTGCTTGCATCAACATACACCAAGGGATCATCATTATCAGAATCACTGTCATCATGTCTTGCTCTGTTCTTGCCAGGATCAGTGTAATCCTGACTAGCCAAAGCTCCAAAGAGTCTCCTGTGAGGTGGCTTTTCATTGTCTGGCACACCCTTATATCCTTTCATTCTTACCAAAGTACGAATGTTCATGTGATCTTGACCTAGGATCATAGTTGGATCCTTCTTCAATTCTGGATACTTGTGGTCAAAGATCATCATGAGAAACCTCGGATATAGCATGAATTGCTTCTTCTTCAATCCCTTTAACATCTCAAGCATGTGATCTAAAATCATACCAGATACGTTGAATGGTTTGTTGAGAGTCAACGCAACCATCATCGAACTTAGGCTACTTCTCATCACATCATAACCACCGCTCACACATCCAAATACGTGGATAATGACATGTGCAAAGTACTTGAACTGCACACTCAGCTTCCCTTTATATATAGATCCATCAGTGATCGGACCTTTGTACTTCATTCTTAAGAAACAAGCCTTCTGTTCAGTCCACGACAATTCTCTGGGATCCTCACTGACCTCGAACTTTATCTGGAGTGCTTCTCTAATATCAGACTCTGTAATAAACATCTCTAAGTCTTGTATCTTGCTTCTAATGATTGTCTGATTATCCCAGAAGTCATACTTCGCATTCTTGTAGAAGTCTTCAATGATATCTTTGTAAATGATAGTCGGAGTAGCTAAAGCATAGACAACTCTGCTCCTCCTCAAGAATTCAATGATTCTAGTAAACTCTACATTCTTTTCCACATCGCCAAGATAAGCACAACAGTTATGTGTTTTCTCAAACAACCAACTGCTTGTACTTGACGATTCTCCTTCCTGAACGTTCTCTGGAACTGGTTCTGAAACGATATTCTCCACTGGAGTCTCAACATTCTCAGTCTGGTCAGCCATCTGCCCATCAAAAACAGAAACAAGCGTCAAAATACAAAAATGACAAAAATTCAAAATTTTAAGGTTTTAAAGTTCCACATTCGCCCATTTTGATCTGGACGAATGTGAATTTTTCTAATACGAAGGTGAAATTTTCTGGTCGAATGTGAATAATTTTTGAATTAAAAATACATTCGCCCAGTTTAATTATACATTCGCCCAAAACGTTCCACATTCGCCCGTTTGAATGGACGAATGTAAAACTGTTCATCCCCAAAATTTGAAAATTTTACAACTTTGTTTTTAACATGTGATTTTGATTAGGATGTGTTCTAATATGGCCGATCAACACTCGTCCACAACCAATTGTTCCTAAATTTCAATTATCATCAGTTTTTCATAAGGAATTAGGTCACGTCTGTTTTAAACCATCAATTATCCCTCTATTGTTGTTGTTATCCTAATTCCTGGATTATTCTCCCCCTAAAACTGATGAGGATTGAAATGCAATCAAAAACAAACACTAAGAAACACTCAAAGACCCTAAACTGTAAAACCCTAGGTCCGGTTACAAAAACGATGATTCTGATCTCAATATAGCACCATTACCTGTGAAATAAGGTTTAAAATGATCAGTAATTGACTAGGAATCAAATGCACAAGAACAAGGAATCAAAACAACAAGGTGTTGGGATCGAAAGAAAATTTTGAAGAACAGATACTGAGGGTTCGAATCTGGAACTTGTATATATAGACAAGCCACCTTCGCCCGTTTATAGTGGGCGAATGAGAGACTATTCCACCTTCGCCCCAACTTAATGGCCCGAAGGTGAAATTGTTACCCGAAGGTGAAATTTTATTATAAAATGCCCACATTCGTCCAAATTGTAACGGCCGAAGGTAAAGATTTTTCCACATTCGACCCAATTAAGGGGCGAATGTGAAATGGAAAAATCTGAAAATTTTACCAAATCACGAATTCGAATCCCGTTCAACATTTTTCAATCTGTTAAACTTCCAAAACTCAAATTTTCATTTTTTGAATGATACAAAGCCCAGATGGTGTTATCAAATCTCAGAAATTGACCATCAAGCATCCCCGGTTATCAAAAATA
This sequence comes from Ambrosia trifida, assembly GCA_028751855.1. NCBI lineage: Eukaryota > Viridiplantae > Streptophyta > Magnoliopsida > Asterales > Asteraceae > Ambrosia > Ambrosia trifida. Next base: position 44,493,081 of record CM054125.1, read on the forward strand.
AAGCAGAAATGCAAAAATTTTGAGTTTTTCGAAATTTTATCAAAACACACCTAAAATCTTTTTGGATTTTGTATCTTTTTGACAATAAAAGTAAAATGCAACAAAGTAAAATGCATCAAAGTAAATGAAAGCAGTAAACATTTTGTGATATCCGGTAAGAGGATCATATCAGTTTTCTGAGAAATCTGATCACAGCGTTGATCTGTTTGTTTAATATTATCATTAGAAACAATATGTGTCACGGCAATTGCTGATATTGTGGTCCACGTAAGCTCACATGCAGACAATTACGCAATGCTTTAAAATGATACGAGTTAGGTGTATTAGACTAACACATTGTGGTGCCCACACACACGACATACTCCCGTATCAAGTAATTGCACAAAGCGTCGTCGTAACGCGTAATTATGCCAGAGTTATCCGTAAAATTTACAAAGTATATAGCACAGAGGTGTACAGGTCAGCAAATGAATGCAGCAAAGTAACATGTGCGTATACACTAGGTTGAGGCTGATATTAACCACTGATTTGCATCAGAAAGTCAATACGATGTAATAATGATCTTTGATCAATAAAACATAAAGTTCCTCAATTCGGTAACTTTCGGTTTTGGCAATTAAGCTCTTTTTGCAAATATTCTGATGAAACTAGGTCCGTAAATCAATACGACAGAAGTTTAATCAGAATATCCCGGATAACCATAACATAACGACCCGAAACCTCAGATTTTGGCAATCCTATCAAACGAAATTACGGTACTAAGACCATATGCCCATGAGGTGTTCAGCCACGAACGCGTAGTTTGTTATGTTTGTATCACTAATGCATGCAATATTTAGTCTACGAAGCCTATCAGCATATCACACGTAATCAACATACGCCTCATTATACTATACAATTCTTTAGCCTGTGTCAGATCCCCACTGATGTACTATCATTTCCTCTTTTTATCCAGGAAATCATTTTGGTTTTTCTAATTTTTAGGTCTTTTGAAATTTTTCAATGTTTTTGGTTTTTCTGATAAAATGACTCCCCCTAAAATAAAAAACATATTTTTGGGTTTTTAATTTTTCTGAAAAACAAAACAAAAATTTGAAAGAAACAATCCACTTGAAAGCATCAACTTCTTTGAGGATTAAACAATCCCCTCGAAAGCATCAACTTCTTTGAGGATTATGATAGAAAAGAGAAATTCCCAATTAGCAAAGAGAAATTCCCAATTAGCAAAATATTAAAAACTAAAACTAAAACTAAAAAGCGATAAACCGAGGTGCCGATTAGTCCTGTTTTTCTTTTATATTGTTTACTTTTAAAAGATATTCAAAGCGGGATCTGTCAAAAGCTTTTGTAAACAAATCTGCACGTTGGTAGTCAGTATGGATTTTGACCATATCTATCAATTCCTTAGCGTAACAATCACGGATAAAATGATATTTGATCCGGATATGTTTCGCTTTAGAATGATTTTCGGTATTTTTAGTTAATGCAATTGCGGCTTCGTTGTCACAGTGTATAGGGGTTTTAAGAAACTGCAAACCGTAATCCACCATTTGTTGTTGGATCCAGAGTACTTGCGAACAGCAACTTGAGGCTGCAATGTACTCAGCTTCACAGGTAGACAGCGCCACGGAAGTCTGTTTCTTGCATTGCCAGGTAATTAACCTGCTCCCTAAAAACTGGCAACCAGCTGTAGTAGATTTGCTATCCTTATCACAGCCGCCCCAATCTGCATCACTAAAAGCAATAAAATCAAAATCATCATCATTAGGGTACCAAAGTCCTTTTGAGGGACAACCCTTCAGATATCGAAGGATACGCTTGACCGCCGTCAGATGACTTTGTTTCGGCTTCGACTAATAGCGAGCACAGAGACACGTTGCATACATAATATCTGGTCGAGACGCTGTCAAATACATCAGAGATCCGATGATTGCTCTGTATGTATATGGGTCCGTCAGCTCCCCCTTAGCGTCCACTCCAATCCCGTGATTGGGTTGAATCGGGGTATCCATCGGCTTAGAGTCCTCCATCTGGAACCGGCTCAAGATGTCGGATACGTATTTCGTCTGGTGAATGAAGATCCCGTCGGGTCTTTGGTCCACCTGCAAGCCGAGGAAAAACTGCATCTCCCCCATTGCGCTCATTTCGAACTTTTCTTGCATGACAGTTTCGAATTCCCTGCATAAAAGTTCGTTAGTTGAACCAAATATTATATCATCAACGTAAATCTGTACTAGAAGCAAATCATCTCCCGTCTTCTTCGTGAATAGGGTGCAATCGACGAGACCGCGCTTGAATCCTTTGGAAATGAGGTATGTACTTAGCTCCTCGTACCACTGTCTTGGAGCCTGGTGCAAACCATATAAAGCTTTGTTCAGCACGTAGACCTTATCCCGGTGGATTGGGTCCTCAAAGCCTGGTGGTTGCCCAACATAAACCTCTTCCTTGACTTTCCCGTACAAAAATGCGCTCTTGACGTCCATTTGATAAACTTTGAATTTCTTGTATGAAGCAAACGCAAGGAACATTCGAATAGCTTCAATCCGTGCTACTGGTGCATAGATTTCGTTATAATCAATCCCTTCGATTTGATGGAAACCCTGCACGACCAATCTGGCTTTGTTACGAACAATAACCCCACGATCATCCTTTTTGCACTTAAACACCCATTTAATGCCTATTTTCTTCCTTCCCGGCGGCAAATCCGTGAGCGTCCAAACTCCCAATTTCTGGAATTGTAATAACTCCTCCTGCATGGCTTCAACCCAGGCATCTTCATTCAAAGCGTCCTTGTATGTCCTTGGCTCTACCTGCGACACATAACACGCAAACGACCAATCATTTTGACTACCAGATTTTTGAATTTTGGCATATAATGCTAAAGCACCAAAACTCTCTGGCGAGTTAACACTTCTCAGCTGCCCTCTGGTCATAACACCACTTCCAGGATCACCGATAACTTGCTCCAGCGGGTGAATACGATGAATCCGAGATTCCGGATAATCAGGTACAGCAACTCCCGTCTGAGCAGTCAAGTTTTCTACAGCATCCAGATCATGACCCGTGTTTGATGATGAAGCAACATCTATAGTTGGAGTTGGGTTCACTGGCATTGCCTCTGGTTCTTCTACATGTTCAAGAATGACTTCTTCAAATTGTTCAATTTCAGATTCTGAAGAGTCTAATGAAGTTGAAGCCTCTTGAAACACATCTTCCTCTTGTATAGGAGCATTGGTATCATTAGAAGCTGGTAGGGGGTTCACGGTGATTGGTCGCACCAACGATGAAGTCGTTGCGTTTTCACACTCGTAAAGTAATCTGATAACAGCTTCTTCAACCAAGCTATCTAGGTTGAATGATTCAAAGAAGTCTTTGTGATCAAACATCCAATCAGGACCCGTGCCTTGCAAATTTTGAGTATATCGTTGAACTTCCACGTTAGCCCAATCCTCCACTTGACGAGTTCGCTTGTTGAATATCCGTTTGAGTGGCGTTGCATATCCAACAAAATATCCCTCCTCAGCTTTAGGACTAAACTTCTCACCTGGATTCAACATCGTGCATGGCGCCCCAAAAGGTTCTAGATACTCTAAGTTGGGCTTTCGTCGGTGTAACAGTTCATAAGATGTTTTTCCAAACTTCTTCACTGTTAGAACCCGATTTAGTGTATAATTTGCTGCATAAATCGCCTCGTTCCAGAACATTACCAGAAGATTTGAATCAGCAAGCATTGTTCTAGCTGCTTCAATTAGAGTCCTATTCTTTCGTTCAGCAACACCGTTCTGTTGTGGGGTGTACGGAGCCGAATATTCATGATGTATCCCTTTGCTTTCACAAAGTTCAACCATCTTAGCATTTTTGAACTCCGTCCCATTGTCACTCCGGATTCTCTTTATCTTCACATTGTAGAGATTCTCCAATCGAGTGAACAGAACTTTCAAGTTGTTAAAGGTGTCACTTTTGTTTTGCAGACACATCACCCATGAAAATCTTGAGTAGTCATCAGTGACAACTAAACAATAAAGCTCTCCAAGATGACTTTTGCGCTTGACTGGTCCCAATAGATCCATGTGTAGTCGCTCAAGTGGCATCTCAACAGAGTTGACTTTCTTCACTTTGTGGGCCTGTTTGTGTTACTTCCCCTTCTTACAGCTTACACACTTGTCATTCAGATGGAAATGTTTCACGTTGACTCCATCGACAAGCCCATTTTTCACAAGTTGATTCATTTTTCTCAGATGAATGTGCCCCATTCTTCGGTGCCACATTATCGATTCTTTCTCAGTCGCTTTGGATAGAAAACATGTTATTTGCCCCTGTGATGTCATCGCCTTGGACATATCAAGAATATAGAGATTGTTGACGCGAGGTGCCATCAACATTATCCACTCCTTTGGAATTTTGAAGCCCGGTTTGAGAATATAGCAGGATTTGTCATCAAAATGCATAGAAAATTGTTTATCACATATTTGACTGACACTCAGCAGATTATAATCTATCTGCTTCACATAAGATATCCGCTCAAAGCTCACTATCCCATTACTCACGCTTCCCTCCATTGTGATATATCCACCTTTATTACCAGCGAATGCGACATACCCTCCATTGATGTTTTTCACGTCGAACAGCAATGCGAGATCCCCTGTCATGTGGCCTGAAGCTCCACTATCAACAATCCAAAGACTGCTAATAGGGCCAGCTGAAGCTCCCTGCACACAAAAAGTAAATCATTTAGTTCTTTCGGGGGACCCAAGCCTGAGTCTTGGGCCTTTGAACATCAGCTTTCAAAAAAAACATTCTCATTCACATTTTCAACAACTTTTTGTTTTGGATCAATCTTTTTCTGATTATTCAAAACAGTTTCCTTTTTCTCATTGACCTTAGAAGTAGAAGCTCCTGGAGTACCATTGGGTGACCAAGATTGTTCAGATCTTTTAAGAATGCGAATCTGAGATTTTGGTTTCTCAGTCGGTTTCTGAACATTGTTAACAAACGTAACTTTCTTGGTTACCTTATCTGAGTTAACAGACTTAGGTCCAACATTTGATTTGACAATCGGTTTTTGTGGAACCTTTTGCTTATCAATTGTTGCGTTCACCACAGGCTTCCTCCATGATTGTTCCATAGCAATCTGATTTCTTTGATCATATTGAATTGGACGATTGTTCCTCATTTGATGAAAATTGTTTTGATTATAAAACTGTTGTTGTTGAGGAACAACTCGTCTGTGTGGTGGAACATAATGATCAATCGGTTTTCTCATGGAATTTCTCACTTCAACCTCATGCCTTTTATGCCTTACATATGGACACTGAGCAAGTAAATGCCCACGTTCCCCACATTTAAAGCATTTTCGATACTCTTCAAAAACATATTGAGCATTTGGTTGAGCAAATGATCTAACAGGATATTGATCATTGTACTGTTGATTCCTCAAACTCTCAGGAAGTGGCCCTTTTGAGTAAGTGGGCTCTTGAAAACCATTAGCTCTGTTATTGGGTCGAATGAACTCTGTGACATGGACCTTTGGTTCTTGAGGAACATCCAAATACAATTTCTTTAAAATTGCTGGTGGAATCTCATTTGTTCTCTCATGTTTTGGGAACCAAATAGTGCTTTCTTGCCAAATCTTTTCTATTTTAGCATAGTTAGCATTTTTGATTGGAAATTCCTCATCAGAGATGATTTTATCGGATCCTTCCATCCGATAAAACACCTTGACAGGTTTGTCACATGGTTCATTCTCAAGGTCTTTTTTAAACACATTCTTTTCAGACTTTTTCTCACGATGAGCATTTGCCATCGGATGCACATGTTGAGATGGTGAAACTGGTTCAGTAGTAATGATGTGATTTTCTTTTGGAATTTCACATGCATTAACAGTTTGGTCATTACCAGTATCATCACTCTCTGAGTCTGAATCCACACTTTCAGCATAAACACCCTCATCATTCAAGCCTAAAATCGGTCTCACATCGGAATGAGGATCACCAATACTCGAGGTGTTAGATTCAATTTCCGATGATGAGTCTGATTTTACCGAGCTCTCCGGTACAACTTGGTGATAATTATGATTTTCAAAAAGCACCGGAGATGGCACAGACTTGTAATTAGTGCTGTTATCATCTATAATGTGGTCTACCACGTAAGCAATGTGCTTATAACTTTCCAACTTTTTGTTTACTTTCTCAGCAAAGCATTTTATGGCTGCCATTTCCAACTTGGTATTTTCAATTTCATTGATATAGTTGTTAATTGCCAATTGTTTTAATGATAAAGTGTTTTTCAAGTCGGAAATGTCCTTTTTGTAGCCATCTAATACCTTGTTGAAAGCATTCAACTCTTTGCGTGTAGATTGACTGTTTATGATAGCACTATCACGTTGAACTCGGAGTTGTTTATTCTCCTCAGTCAATCTATCACATGTGCCACAATATTTATCACTTTTTTAATATCAGTACTAGACTCAGAACTTACAGGTTTTGGCGGATCAGTCATGGCCATCAATGCGAAATGAGCTTCCTTTCCAGTAAAGAATTTGGAATAGTCAATCTTGGTGAAAGCATCATCAGCAATGCACGACTTCCTTGTCATCAGAAAATCCGCTTCTGCTAGCAACTGATCTATGTCATCATCTAGTGATGTAACACTTGCTTCCGTATCCGATTCACTGTCTGAATCAGAATAAACCGATTCACACTCCTCAGGAACATCAGAATCAGTATCAATCACCATTCCAGAATTAGCTTTCTCAACCTTAACCTCAACAGATTCAGTCTCCACATCCATTTCAGCCTCAGAGTCATCACTTTCACACTCAGTTTCTTTCTTTTCATCCACCGTCACCGACTCTTCAATATCAACCTTGCAAGCAACGCAAGCCACATTGCCACCAGTAGTAATTTCCTCCACTCCTATTTGCAATCCCGACCAATCAAACCTTTCATCTTGTTGAGTCATCAATGCTTGATTCTGACTCGTGTTCTGTTGTGTCTCATTCGGTGTAGTGATCGGTATAACTGTTCGGTTAGTGTTGTTAGGAGATTGGTTTTGGATCTGGTTTGATGTGTTAGGTTGTCTGTTTTGGTTGTTGTTAGAGTTATTTTGACGGTTTTGGTAATTGTTGTTGTTTTGGTAAGAAACTCGGTTTTGGTTTTGTTGTTGACGATTCTGGTAGCTTGCATTGAATGGGTTTCTATTACCTTGTTTTGGTGGCTGGGTGCATTCACGTTTAAAGTGACCTTTTTCTCCACAGTTAAAACAAGTAACTTTCTCCTTGTTGAACCCGTAGGTTGTGTTAGGAGAAGTTCCCAAATCTGTTCTACCTGTCTTTTCAATAAACTCCGTTGCTCTTCTCATGATGCTTGCAAAAGCCCATTGGATATCAATGAGTTCCATCTCTTCCTTGTCGATCTGTGCATAGTCCTCATTGGTTAAGTTGTTATTCCCAATTTGACTAGCAACAAGTCCATTGTAAGATGAAACCATTGCTGAGACTAGTGCAATATGTTGTTGAGCAATTTCCACTGTCACATTGCCCAAGTTAGAAGTCTCCAAAACCACTTGTTGTTGATTAGGTTGAGTAACTTGGTTCATTGGTTGTTGAGATTGGCTAGCAGTATAGAAACCTGCTTGTTGCATTGGGGAGAATGGTGAAATGTAGGAATTGTTGTATTGTTGTTGTGGTGGTGGTTGTGTGAATGATGGTTGTGAGTAGGATGAAGTTTGTGCCATGTAGTTAATGGTAGGTTTTGGTGATTCCATAACATTGGAAATGCAAGCAACATGTGGTGCAACTATCCCTCCTGAACTTGAGTTACTCACAGGAACTGAAGTGCCTCCAAAGTATAAGCTAGGATTCTGAGGAACCTGTGCTCTTCTGGCTTTCCTCTTCTCTTCCATTTCCTTGTTTTCCAGCTTCTATATAAACTCTTGAATAGTCCAGTATTGATATGCATCCTTTTCCCTGAGAACTTCCACATGCTGATCCCAGTAAGGTGGTAGAGCATCTGCAAACTTATCCACCAAATTCTTCATAGGAATCTGTATACCATAACTTGACAATTCAGTTAGCAAATGACTATATCTAGGAGTTAATTCTTTTAAAGTTTCATTTCCAATATAAGAAAAATTCTCAAACTCCTTTCTCAATTCATCCATCCTCAAACTTCTTGTTTTCTCATTTCCATCACGCCTCCTTTTAAGCACATCCCACAATTGCTTAGACGTTGTACAAGTCCCAAATTGATGCAGTAGATCATTTGTGATTGCCTGAGTCAATTGGGAAAAGGCTTTCTTTTCCACCACATATTTCTTTTTCTCATCCTCAGTTAAGCTTTCCAACGGAATTGGTTCACCTGTGTTCTCCAAAATCGGTGCTGTGTAACCTTTAGCAATCATACTCCATGCCTCTGCTCCCTCTACTCCCATGCCTTCCAAGTGAATCTTGAACTTGTTCTGCCACTGATTGTATTCTTGTATCTCCATGAGCTTCGGTGGCCGATTCCCGCTACCTGAAGACAAATCGTTAATCAATGTAGAAATAGCATTTGTAGTTTGAGTGTTTACCACCGCTGCTGCTACTCCCCAGTAGTCAGGTTGTGGTGCTGGAGGTGCTACACTTTGAGGCATCGAGCTCGTCATCGCCATGTAGTTAATCGGTTGCGAAGACTGTGTGCTCGTCTTTTGTGCTGCCACCATCCATGGGTCCATCACTTGCTGTTGTGGTTGTGTCGTTGCTGGTCTCGGAGTAGTCGGAAAATTCCACATGATCACGAACTTCGAAAACTTCAACACTTAGAAAATTTTCCAAAAACTAAGCCTAGGTTCGCCCAGAAAAACTTCACTTTCGTCCCTTCTGATGTAGATTCGCCCAAACAGTGTCACCCGAATGTAAAAACTCACCAGAATGTAAAAACACACTAATACAAATCCACGTTCGCCCAAAAAGTTCTAGGTTAAATCAGTAATTTTCCACGTTCGCCCGTTTTATCAACCGAAGGTGAAAAATTATACCTGAAAGTGAAAAAGTTCAAACAAAATTTTCAGATTCGCCCAAAATAACCTAGGTTCGACCAAACACAACTCACCTTCGCCCACTAGGTTCCAGGTTCGCCCATTTTCAGAAATTTTCAGATTTGAAAAACGGTTACACTTTGAAAAACGGTTATTTTGATCTCTGATTTTCAAAAGTTTGTAGATTTGAATGATCTTAATCAGGTTATGATTCGGAATTGATTTGGAGCAACTTTAATACTTGGAATTTTAGATTTTAACCACAAAATCAACTTCAAATCAATCAAAAACACTCAAAAACCATTTTCATGCAAAAACAGATGTATTTTGATCAAAAAATGTCCAAATCAGCTCTGAGTTTATCAAATTTGTTGTTGTATGATCCGTATGGCTCTGATACCACTTTGTAAGCGAAAGATTTTGACTAAAACAGGATTATTTGATCATAAATATGTCCAAATCAGCTCTGAGTTTATCAAATTTGTTGTTGTATGATCCGTATGGCTCTGATACCACTTTGTAAGCGAAAGATTTTGACTAAAACAGGATTATTTGATCATACAAGTTACAAAACCAGGTGCGGAAACCCTAGCTTTGAACAAACTGATAGAAACTCAAATCAAAACACAATCAATATCATTTTCAAAGCTTTTCATAGATTAACTTTTGCATAAACTTGATTACAATCACAATTCAGTTAATCTAGATCAAATACAGACACTTTCAATCTAACCTGGAACCTGACCTCAAAACACACACAACTAATAACTCTCTTACATTCACAAAAACACAAAAACTATATATAGAGTCTGCACATTCGCCCAGTTGATGTGGTCGAATGTGGACTTCTTCCACATTCGCCCACTCCAAGGTACGAATGTGATCTTGATCAGCTTCCATTCTTCCTTCGCCCAAAAGTCTTCTACCTTCGCCCACATATGTCTACCTTCGCCCACTTATATTTACATTCTACCAATCAGCACTATTTAACACATGTTAACATCCAATCACTAGTCGCAAAACGCATCTACACAATCGTTTATAAAAAAATAACTGCATGATCAATTTCAAATTTAAATAGATAACAAACCGACTAATATGTTTTAATCCTTCTTCGAATTCAAAATTCATGCCACATTTCGTAATTCTGCGGTAGAAACCGAAAACTCAACTGACATGTTTGGTAATTAACATTGCGGTACATATATGTTTTTTTTTTTTGTAATTAGTACTATCAGTTTGTTAACACTGAATCGAATTATATCAATTTTGTATATCTAAATGAAACTCCCGCTGTTAAAATTAATGTTGATGAAGAATTCGAAGGTGGTATGTTAATTTTGTGTATTTAATTACGTCGATTTTGGATATATAATTCAATGTTGTTTTGATTTTAGATATTGTTCCTGAGGAATCAAATCCTGGGGACGAATTGAATTCGAATTTTAATTTTAACTTCATTGAAGAAAACAAAAGAGTTCAAGGTTAGTTTAATCGAGTTTTACAACCATACAACTTGCGTTTTTATAACCATACAACTTACGTAGATAACCATACAACTTGCGTTTTTATAGCATATGTAGATGTATCATGTTTTACAACTTGCGTAGCTATTTGTGGTTAATTTGCGTACTATTTTATAATCAATTTTAACATGTAATCAGTTGTTTAACCATTTTATGTACTTGCGTATTATGTACATGTAATCAGTTGTTTAACCATTTATCTACTTGTGTATTATATGTTCATGTAATTAGTGTTTTACATGTAATCAGTTGTTTTCAACCATTTTATGTTATTGCATAACTTGCGTTTAATTTTCAAATATGTAGATTTATGCAATCAAGAGGTTGTTGTTGAAGGAGAAAAAAATTTTAATCCAAAAGTTGAATCATTAGTAAAGTCAGAAGTTGGAATGACCTTCCATAGTTTAGATCATGCATATGAGTTTTACCAAGAGTATGCAAAGAAGTCAGGTTTTCCTTGCAGGAAAAGCACTCAATATGTTAGTAATAATATTCTTCGTATTAAGTATATTACATGCTATAAAGAGGGACAAAAGCCAGAAAGGATGAATGATTCAGCTGTTGGCGTTGAAAGTTCAAAAAAGATGAGAAAAAGATCGTATATTTGTATGGGATACAAAGCACATATTAATTTAGGTTCGGATGATGGGAAGTCATTTAAGATTTATGAATTGTTGAGGGCCACAATCATCCATTTGTGTCCCAGTCAGATATGTATTCGTTAGCAGACAATAGGCACCTATCATACATTAAAGAAGAAATGATTTGTGAGCTATCTTCATTGAATCTTGGTTCTGTCAAAGCATTCAATGTTATGCATACTAAGTATGTTGGATTCGAGAATGTTGGGGCAACTGTGGTTGACTTTAAGAACTTTAAAAGTGGGTTAAATAGTTTTGTAGGTGAGTATGATACGGACATGATAGTTTCTATGTTGAAAGATAAGAAAAAAAAAAGTACTTGCCAGACTATTCATTTGAGTATTCCACTGATGCTAAAATGCTCTTTCTGGGTTTTTTTGGGCTGATGCTTTATGTAAGAAGATTTATATGAACTTTGGAGATGTTATTTCATTTTATGAGACATTTAACACCAACAAGTATGCACATTTCTACTTTATATATGTCACACCCCGCCAAGGCGGAAACACGAGATGTAACTTCTAAAGGTTTTCAAGTACACAAGTCACGTAGGTATCAATTTCACAAAATAAGAGATATATTAAAAGACGTCATTGTTTAGCAAAAACAATCAAAACATTGTCTTAAGAACCATAGTTAAAATGACATTGTGTAAAATCATTTAATCAAAACAAGGTTCATGATATCCCCGAGATGCTCGTGCGCAACTCCAAGTTCCATGATGCTCAATTAATTACCTGAAAAACATGCAAATTAAATATCTCAACAATTAAGTTGGTGAGGTCATGGGTTTGAGTTCTATGTAAACCATGGATGATTGGATCATTACCTAGCTAAGACAATAATCATTATGTGACTGTCATGAGCAATGTTTTCAAGACCGGATTGGACATCGATTCGGACACCCTGACGATTCCCGATTCAACCGATCGGACCGGTCCACCCGGGTCAACGAACCGGTCAAAAAAGTCAACAAAAATTCAAAAATTCTATCAAATTCCGGTTCAACCTTGTCAAAATCCGGTCCAACCGAATCGATTTCCGGTTCAACCGGCCGGTTCATTGAACAAACCCGGTTCAAGCGCACTCCGATCGAATCATGCGACTCGGATCAGCCGGGTCCGATTCCTGGTTCAACCGGTCAGACCGGCCGGTCCGATCCGGTCTCCAAAACATTGGTCATGAGCCCGTAACCAAACCTTGACGAATATTATGCCTCACCTATTGTACACTAAAGACAATGAATGTAATGTGAAATACAAGCACTCTTTTGATATCTGTCATCCGGTTAGAGCGACTAATCTAGAGTGGGGGTGTCAACCCAATAGATCTATTCTGGTGTTTCATGGCTAAGTTATAGCTAATGGTTACAGTATAATGTATGACACGAGGGCTTATGAGTACTCTGAACCTTTTTGTCTCATGATCACATAATAGTAAAAAATGTAGTTGAACCTCTATGCATGTTTTCCCCCAAAAGCATGAAAACAGTAAAATGGGGTCTTCAGAACTCATCTGATGTCTGAATGAAAGTGCCCTAGATCAAGTAAGGACAACTTAGGTCTAAGTGTTGTACTATATACCATGCAACTGTTCACCCGACTTGTACATTCATGGATTGTGCTCTGGGTTGTTGCCACACACTGTATGTGTTGAAAAGCTCCTTTTTTGTCATTTTTTGTGTCTAGGATTAACCATTTGTGGCAAAACCGGTGTCTTGGTTTTCTATATGTTACCATGTGGTATGTTTGTTAAATAATTGCACAATTTATGGCATATTATCATATGTTTTGGCCCTTTTCATGCAAAAAATGTCATTTACACATGTTTTACTCTTGTTAACACATGTTCCTTGGTTGTTAACACACGTGTTTCCAAAAACTTTGTATTTAAGTCTATTTAACATATGTTTTCGGGTTTTTAACACATGTTTACAAAAAACCACTTTGTATGTGTTTATATTTTGAGTCTAAAAACGAAATGTATGGGCAATGATCGGCTCCCAACATGCTCGCATACACTCCTAGGTGTGTCAATGGAAGTGTACGAGTGTCTATTCATGCAATTATGTGTGTGATCACGTGTGTGGTATGTGTGTATATAAGTGTATATTCACAAGTATTTTTGACACATTATTCAAGTTTTTAGCCGATTGTGTTCCTTGTGGTTAATGTATGTGTGTGTGGTCGGATGTCTTGGGTTCGGGTGACCATGTTCTAGCCGATAATAATGAGCAATAGGTAAAGGTAATCAAGATGTCTTACCACGAAATGAATGTTGAGAAACCGAGGGAACTGTGACTTGTTCCAGCCGAATATCTCCACTCCAAGGCTTCTAGTGCTCGATCAAGGTTCCATGGATATTTGTAGAGGTGTGGTGTGATCGAAACAAGTGGAATAGGGTGTTATGGATTTGGCCGAGGGGTGGGATCCAATTGGGCCATACAGGGTTCCAACAAGTCCATCTCAATGATTACAGTCTAGCATTACGCCCATTAGTCAATAAAATTTCATAGTTAGTCGAATAGTCTATCATGTGCCATAGAGATAAGCATGCAAAACCTAGTTTTAGGAATCAATACAGTAGAACATAAGGTCCCAATCTGTGTTTCAATCAAGGAAAAAACAAACAATGTTTGAAAACAATATATAACTCGACATGTTATCCATGACAAACTAGTAAAAACACGAGCAATGTGCCCACATGCATTCCCAAAGAAGCGATCCATATAGACTTGTATGAGTATTAGAATCAAACTAATACATTACCACTCACACATACATACAATCGGCCCACATATCTACACACACACACGGCTACGTATACACACACATGGTTACATACATACATACACACTCACATACAAGTCATTATTCTTATTCTCACAATACACCAATATAAAGACCTTACACAAGAATGACATCTACAAGATTTCCACAACTTCCAAGACATGTTGACTAGCCACAAAAATCATATTTTCCTTCCCCATAAATCGGCTATAAGCCACCCTACACAACCAAACACATCACCACAATCCAACAACCTCTAAAACCTAAGTGTTTCACCAACTAGAAACCTTGTTATCCATCCCATGGACCTAGACAACTTGGACTTCCTAAATTATCCACCAATGACCATATATTTCAGCTCATGTGTTCCCAAGGCAAAAACAAGTGTGACTATGGACCTACAACTAGCTTACACTATCCACACTACATATGCATACATACACATATATACATCCATAAACAACTCCACATTCCAAGTTCCTAGGCATTTATACTAACATGGTAACAACATAATTCCCATGATCATCTAACCTTTGTCAACTTAACAAAACAACCATGCCCATTCCCCATGTGTTTTTTGGCTCTACACCCCCTACATGAACAAACAAGAGCCTAAAGTCAACCTATTATACTAACAAGGTTATTACCTTTATGCACAACATGAAATGTGAGGTTTGACTTACCTTAATTATAAACCAATGATACAAGGCCCCTTCCTCAAAGCTCTCAGCTATATATAGAGCATAAGAACACAAGAGAATCACACCATAACACTCACGATACTCATTAACGCTTGAACACACTTTTCCTCTCTTTGTTAACCTTCGGCCAAGACCCAACACCTCCCAAAGGGTCTTGTTCAATCATTCACCATCATCATTTGGGAATCAAAAGCCACTAGCAAGCACCTAGGAGTCACATTATGGGGAAAACCATCTCGATTTCTTTGTTCACCTTCGGCTACACACGTGAGGTACAAAAACCGATTCATTATCTTTCTTCGCATAAATTTTGAACACATGAATAGTTCACCCGAAGGCACCCGCTCGAACACATCACCAAGCCACTAGTTGTCGAGTAAAAATAACTTAAACACCTAAGTTTTATGATTAAAGTTCAAAGTTTTCACTTAAATATGCACACACCTATGTATGCGAATACACATATGCTAGAACACATATATGGACATCTACGTACACCCACACATACATATGAGTGTATGCGTGAGTGTATAGGGTCGAGGCCCGGCCCAAGACAAGCCAGTCTCGCTTAGTTTTATAACATATACCATGGCTTGTTTCATAAACATGTGTTAAAGACATTAAAAACATGTGTTAACAAGCTTAACACAAGAGTTTTCTTGAAAACCTATGTTAGACACCAATATGTGTGTATGTACAAGGAAAAAATACATAAATATATAGTTTTTAGTATTTGCGTCTTTTATTTATTAAAGTAACCAATTCAAATTTTTCCAACCGTTATATATCCCCAACGGTAATATTACCGTTTTATAACGTCTAGAAATTGTTAACCTATAAAAACCCCATAATTTCTAGTAAAAAAACCAAAATCATCTCGTAAAAATGGCCCCGTGGAATGTAAATAATGAGATCGCGTTAGTGCATACGTGGATATATGTTAAAAACAACAATCTTCCTTACATTTTAAGGAGGTATTTGTATTGGAGCAACATGTTAGATGAATTCAATTGACTAACCGGTACAGATGACTGCATCGTGCATTCATTCAAATGTAAATGGAAAGATCTCTTTGCCAAGTGTAACCGATGGAGCGCCCCATTTGAAGACACGATGGCTGAGAACCCTAATCTAGACTATGATATGGCAATAAAACTCACACAAGTCAACTATCTAGCTATGCACGACATGAATTTCAACCATTCTAGGGCATGGCAATTGTTGCATTTTCATCACCGTTAATGGACTTACTTGCGTATTACAATCAAATTAGTTACATTTAAAATATAAACAAACCTAATAGATCTAGCATTTCATCATCGTTAATGGATGTACTTGCAATTATAATGAATTTTATTGCGTTTAAAATATAAACAAACACAATAGATGTTATATCCCTGCTTGCTTTTTACTTAATTTGGTGTACAAATTTGTCATCATTGTTTTCTTGTATGGCACCTTCTCAAACCGGTTTCCTTCGGGAACTACTTCATCTCGTATCAAATTGTGGAAAAAAGTATTATCTTTGCTACATACCTCACCCTTAACGTAGTTAACTGCTTTTTTTTAATTCTTTTTTTGTTTGCAAACTCACATATCCAATTCATTTGTGCTTTGTATGGTTCCATGTGGCGCATTGTAAAGACACCGCAGTCTACTGCGTTTTATGTTGTCCGCCAACTCATTTCTCTTCTTTTTATTGGCACAATGTCCAGTTGCTCTATGTTATTGCTTCTTTTGCAAGTAGTCTTAAAACAAAGGAATAATGTATGGCGCTATAATCATAGTATAAGTTAAGAATGTTAATATTTAAATTGATACTAGGTGAAATCCCATGTGAAAACACGGGAAGAGTATATCTTTTTTTTTAACAATTACTCCCCAAAATATAAAAAACATAAACAAACCAACTGCTATGGTCTGTTTACTAAACACCAAATTAAAATGCCAATCATCTGTTGCAAGAAAAATTATATTTGGTAACGTTTGTTCAAAGTTAGTGCGTCAGCTAAGGAGATCTTTCTAAAACAGTTGTTACTAAAAATAGTTGTTGATTTAAACAGATGATCCTTCAATGGTTTCCTTCAAATAGATGTTGCCTTAAACAGTTGTTACTAATAATGACATCACATTTACATTTTTAACTTATGTTTACTAAAGACCAAATAAAGAAGCCAATCATCTGTTGTAAGCAAAATCTATTTAGTAAGATCTGTTCCTTTGACGCTGCCAGTTGATAGATACTGATCATGTGTTTTAATACTGAAGGGTGTTACAACCACAGAGAGATAAATAAACAGGCGCATGGAAACCTGTGTTGGGATAACATATATTAAAAAGAAACAGACAATCTTAATTTCAATGAAATATCTGAGTTAAGAAATCTACATACAAAATGGAAGACTTGTAAAAGAATCTTAAAAAACTGCTTTAATTCGAATTAACACATTTACAATATCCAAGTTTAAAAAAGCTACATACAAAATACAAGGAAACATAAAAGAAGGCTTCTAACAAACAAACCCTAGAGAATGATCTTCCTTGCCATTGTTATCGAAACAAAAACACGAACAAACGAAGTATGGTATTCAACTTCTGCCGCACTTGCATTAAATATAATCACAACAAACGTCGATAACCCTTCCTAGTTAAACATCATTGTTGGATCAGATTTGCTATCACAGTTTCTTCTTCGAACAGTTTATCAAAGTAAATGCACAGCGGAATAATATTAAGTGTTCTAAGTTAACAGTTCACTTTTATGAGAAGTAAATGCTTTCCCTCAAATGTATGACTAAAGCAGTATAAGAGTTAATATGAGAATCAAATAGTAAATGATAAAATAGTTGTAAGTGCTCAAATGGTTCTCATATATTAAAAATTCTAAGTTAACAGTTCACTTTTATGAGAAGTAAATGCTTTCCCTCAAATGTATGACTAAAGCAGTATAAGAGTTAATATGAGAATCAAATAGTAAATGATAAAATAGTTGTAAGTGCTCAAATGGTTCTCATAGATTAAAAATCATATTCTGCAAAGGATATCTAAAATAGATGGTCTGAACCCATCTATTTATATACAGAACTAAACGTACATTGGAAATATTAAAACTAATACTATAATACTATAACAGGTTGTAGTATTGGAACTTGTACATAAAGTAAACAAAAACTAATATAATACAGAACTACTGAAGTTTAAGGGCGGTGGGAAGCTTCTATTGCAACTGCTGAAGAACAAACAACTTCTGATGAGTATCTGATCAAAGTTGTTCTTCAGGTGTTTGTCTGGTTCATCTTTAGCACTTGTATCAGCTACTTTAGTAGTTCCCTTCTTCTTCTTCTTCTTCAGTACTTTCTTATACTTAGCAAAATATGCAGAGGGGAATTAGACTAAGGATCAAACTGGCTTGTCAATCTTCTTTGACCCAACAATCTCCCCCTGGATTGATGAAGCCAACACCTTATCTAGTCTTTATTTAATACTACATCTTCTTCTGCAGTCAAGAATTCTCCATATTTCTTTCACCGTGGATATCTTGAGTTGGTTGACTTGCTGTCCAGTGAGAAATGGTGCCCATTCTGGTTCAAGATACTGAGTAGTTAGAAGATCTTCTGTAGAAAGGTTGTTTAGCTCATTCTTGTTATGTATAACCTTGTAAGAATAGTCTTCTCTTTCCAGAACAATGACATTTTTTTATGGTGAAGGACCATTTCACTATCTTGGACATGGACTTATGAAAGTCCATTTTGTAGGGTATGATACCCTATTCTTGGTTTATAACTGATGATTGAGGTTCTTCAATTTCAGTGAGTATTAGGTTGGATCTCCTTCTATGTTCAACTTGTACAACACCAGGTGTATCACTAGGAATGGAAATGTGATGTTCAGTGATCACCTTGGTTTGTTTTTGTTCTGTGATGGTTTGGGTCAGTTGATAGGCAAATGTAGCAGGATCCTTGTGTTGTGTAATCAAAGGCTTTTCTTCCCAAGATATGTCTTTTGTCAACTATTTGATTACCTTCAAGTCGTATCATCTTGAAATCTATCTTTACTTGTTCCTCTGATTTCTTTTGCTTCTTGGCAGCAGCAAGCTTTGATGATGGTTTGAATTTTTCTGGATTAGACTTATGCAAGGCTTTGAATCTTTTGTAAGTGTCATGGAGAACAGCTTCTTTCCACATGGATAATTAAGCCTTTGTGCCATAGTCATTGGCTGCCAATTCTTCAATGATTTGGGTTCTCTTCAACTTCATTTCTTTTTCAATAGATAGCCTATCTGAGATAAGCCTAGCCCTATGTTCAAGTTCTGAAGTTGAAAGACCCCTGAGAGAATGCTTCTTAGCTTTGCTATTTTCACTGATATAATTCATCAGTTGTTGTCTCTTGTCTTCTTCAGCATTTTGAATTTGTTCTTCTTCTATTCGCTCTAGCTCATTCAGCTCTTCTTCCCACATTTTAAGCTTGGCTTCATAGCTCAAATGTTCCCTTGCATCTATTTTATTCCACAGCTCAACCTCTTTTGCCTTCTTATTTACCTCCTTTAGTTTCTTTTCCAATTCTTCTGAACTGAAGGCAAGGGGTTCAAGGTTTAAAACTGTTGAAGGTTCAGATGGGGCAGTTAGAATTGGAACAGTTGGAGTTATGGTTTCAGCAGATGTTGGTTTTTTAGTTTGAGTTGCAACTACTGAAGGTTGTTTCTTCTCAGCAACTACTGAAGGATTGCCTTCCGGACTTTTAAGTTGCTCATCAGTAGTTGTATCCTTTCCTTGGGAAGCATTCTCAGCTTTTTCTCTAAGGAGTTTTTCTTGGGCTTCTTGATATAAATGTCTTTATTTTAAAGCCTCAACCTTTTTAGTCTCTTGTGATCTCTTGTTGGCCTCCTTGAGTCTTTGATCTTCACGAGCCTTTTTGCTCTATTCAAGGTCAAACTTTACATGTACCATGACTTTCTCCCTCTTTTTGGCTTCATCTATTTCAGGAAACCATGGGGCAGGAGGGGCAACACCAGAAAGATGTTCAAGTTGTCTTCTATTGTCTTCAACATTTCTTGACAACTTTCCCAGTTTGTGGTCCATGGCATTGTTTATCATCTCTATTTGGGTTTTATTCTTGAGTTCTATGGTAGTGGTGAATGTTTGGAGATGAGATGAAAGGAGTTGGTGTACCAGTTGATATAAGGCACCTTCTGGGCTGCATAGTTGGTAAATATCTATGCTTGTAGCACCAGATGAAGATGTTTGGGCAGGCTGTTTTGTTTGTGGAGGGGGAGTTTTTGGGTGATCCTCAGTGAAAACTAGGGATGCCACTCTTGGAGAATAAGGGTGTGAGTGGTCTTTAACCTGGTCCTCTGTGACAAACTCTTTGAGTATTGATACATTAATTCATGACCTTCACAATCAGCCGTCAAATCCTTGAAATTTGATTCATCATCCAAACTAATGGAATCGTCTGAATCCCTGATTTGAGCATCATTAGTTTTATTATGAGCTAGGCCCAACCTAGTAGTCTCATGAACCCCTTTTTCTTGGTTCTGGGGATTTCCTAACTCAGGCTCAGAGCCTTCATCGGCAGTTGCCACATATGAGGTCTTAATTATGTTACCACTGGCCTCTATTCCACCAAGGGGTGGTAAAAGAGTATTGGCAACCTCATATGTGCCTAAAGTTTCAAAAAATTGGGCTTAGAGACTTTGGTCTTTCCTCATCTCTTGGGTTAGGACTAATAATATCCACATCAATGGCCATATCAGTAGTTTCTTCCCATGAGTAGTCATCAATGATGACCAAGTGATACTTCTTCTTACCAAGGCTCATGATTTTGATTGGACCAAATAAGTCCATATGGTGTAATTGAAGACATGCAATTGTTTTTTATTCTTCAATAGACTTATAAGAGAACTTATGTTGTTTTCCCTTAAGACAGGAAACACAGTGTTCATTACACTGATATTCCTTCAAGGCTAGACCTCTTACCAAGCCCATTTTTGTGACTTTGTTTATGGTTATAAAGTTCACATGGCCAAGTCTCCTATGCCAAAGGTTTGTTTTAGAAGTTGATCCCTTTGAGAGGAAACAGGCAGTGTTGTTCAACACTTGTTTTTCAATGTCCACTGCATAGACATTGCCACATCTTTTGGAAATTATCAAATTATGATTTTCAATAATCTTCTCTATCAACTTTTGGCCTTCTGGTGAGATAATCTAGCAATCAGTTTTGGTGAAAAAGGAAGAATATCCTTTATCACACGTTTGAGAGACACTCAACAAGTTGTATTCTAAGTTTTCAACCAGATTGACCTTATCAAACTATACCTTACCAGAGGATACATTGTCATATCTAAGAACATATCCCTAAGCATTGTTCCCAAAGGACATAGTTTCTTCTCTTTGACTTATGAAATTGTTGATCAGGTACCTGCATCCTGTCATGTGCATTGAGCCTCCACTGTCAATGTACTAAATGTTGTTTAGACCTCTAGAGACCCTCTGCATTAAGAGTAAATTAGTCACTTTTAGGAACCCAAGCCATTTTGGCTTTTGATTTACTCTTGAGAACAGGAAGAGTAACAGTTTGTTTAGGACCATTTTTAGAAATCCATGTTATTTTAGCCATGAATTTGCCTTTAGAAGCAATGGTGGTAACCTGTTGAGGTTCACCATCAACTTTGATCATCAGAAGTTTGACCATTTCTACCAAATTGTTAACCTCGGCAGTTTGTGAAACCACAAACTGCTGATGGTTTGGATCTAACTTCTGACGTAGAACTTTGAGAAAAAGGCTGATGTTGAGATTTAGTCTTTTTCTGAGGAACGGTTTTGCTTGGTTGTTGTTTGTTGGGATAAAAGGTGTTTTCAAAATCCTGTTTAATTTGTTTTCCCACAACTAGTTGTAAAATTTTCTTGTTGTACTGATTTCCTTTCGTATATCTACAAAATTCTGTTATGTGGTTAAACAGACCACATACTTCACATGGTTTTGCCTTTCCTTTCGTTTTAACTATTTTAGGAGTTTTGGAAGGTAAATCACTTACATTTTCAGTATTTTGAATTTTGTCATCAGTAGGTTTCAGGGTCTCAACTCCTAATGTAGATGAAACTACTGAGGACTTGATGTCAGCGGATTTAACTTCTGTAGAACTTTCATTTGCATTTTTGAGAAAGTTCTGATGAAAAGATGTGCATTCTTTCATTTCAGAAGTTTGTTTTTGAACTATTTCACTACCATCATCAGCGGTTTTGGGAGTGAAATCAGTTGGTAATTCTGTGTGGTTATAACCAATGCCAAACTTAACATTTGATGCAGTTTGTTTGTCAAGTAGTATTTAATAACCTCTACATGACTCCACCTAATTTTCACAATCAACCTTGGTGTCAGCAAGCTCTTTTCTGACATTTCCTAGGTTTTCTATCATAATTTTTATTTGTGCTTGGGTTTCAATAGCATTATTAGTCAACTTAGAAATTTCTTTTGATTTTGAAGCAAGTTTTCTTTCTAAATCACATTTCATTTGTGTAAATTTTCTTTAAGAGTCATTGGCTTTGCCCTGTATATGCACATTGGTCTCTCTTATCAAAGCAAAAACTTCTTTGCATGAATGTGAGCATAGTTTTAAAAGAGATTCTTTTGAAACCTGTGATAATGCAGAATAGAGGAACATCCCTCAAAAGCCATCAAGGCAAAGTTTTTTCTGCCATTATCAGGTTCTCCCCAGTTGATATCAAAGACTTTGCAGTCTGTATCTGGATTACATTCATATGTATCATAAGGAAGGCTGCTCCAGTCAACATACCCTGATGTGAACAAACTTTGTTGGTTGGGTTGTTGAGGTTGTGGAGGCTGAGCAGCAGCAGTGGATGGCATATGTTGTTAGGCCTATTATTTAGCAGGCATCTGGACATATTGTATTTGTTGCATGTATTGTATTTGTGGAGCTTGTGCCTGTACAAAATGTGCACTTCCCTGTGATCCTAGATTTCTATTATAACTAGAGTTAGTTTGATTTCCAGACTGTGGTTGGTTATAGCTAGAGTTTCTACACTCTCTAGCAAAGTGTCCCAACTTCAGACACTTGTGACATCTAAGTTTAGATTTGTCAAAACCAACTTTTGTTTGATTATTCAGTCCTAGAAATTTTCTACCTGGCCTTTTGTAAAATTTATTCGTTTTAATGCTTAACATGGCCAGTTGATGTAGTATATCCATTTCTTCTAAATCATCAGTACTAGAAATATCAAATCATAAAGAAGGAAACAAATATTATCAGTAGGTTGATTCATTTCTTCATTGTCATAAGCTGTGACACCCTAGGAAAATCCCACATCGGCCGTTGCCAGGAGAGATCCTTGGTTCATATGTAATCCAATGCCTCTTAAATCACCAACGTGTTTTGGGGCTTAATGTTAGTGGAGGAGGAGAACTCCAGAGATAAGCGTGCTTAGGTGGGAGCAGTACCATGATGGGTGACCTCCTGGGAAGTTTCCACCTGGGCAACCAAAAACAAATCCGTGAGCTCGGGATGGGCAACTCATCGGGGCAAAGCGGACAATATTGGTGGTGAGAGGGGTCGGATGTTACATATATGATCATTGGTAACTTGCAAACATGTGTTTACGTGAACTTATATAATAACATGTGTTTCGTATGCAAAATGGGGTATTGATAGTGAAGGGCTATGGTTGGGGAAATGGGAGTGGATCCAGGGCAAAGGGGCTTGAATCAAGGGGACCCCTTCGCCTTTGTTTAGAGGCGAAGGGCCAACCCCTTTGCCTGGAAGCTGGCCTCTTCGCCAAGAACAGTAGGGACGAAAGGCAACAGGTATATATATACCATACTTAACATGTTTTCATCATTTGTGTAACCCTAACTCGCCCCCAAGTGCTCTCTCTCCACCCCCCAACCTCTGAAAACGAGTTTTTGCCCTCAAATAATTGATTCTAGCCAAAAACACTCACAAACCCATTATTAAGCTAAGATTTAAGGTGTGTAACTCATCCAAAACCTTTTTCCTTTCATTTTGATATTATTTTCATAAACCCTTGATGTCCAGATCTGAGTTTGAAATATTTTCATCAATAAAACCTTTTCTAATCTTGATCTAATCATTCTAATGTGTTTTCTTCTAAAAAAAATGTTTTCAAAGATGATAATGATCTAATAATTGGGGCTTTTGTGTTATTTGATGTTAGGATAGTAGTATGTTGTTGATATGATGATTGTTGAAGTATTATGAAGGAGTTTAGGTGGTGCGTACGTATGTTTTTCTATGTGAGTAATTCTGAAGGAGTTTAGATGGTGCGTACGTATGTTTTTCTGTGTGAGTAATTCTGTTTTGAACCTTCATACGATAAGAACATTTTGTAGGTTAACTCACCCTATCTATATAGTCCGTCTATAGAATTTCATATTTATTGGAAAAGTAATATTTAATTAGTCATGAGAGGTTATAGGAGCATGGTATTATAGAAATATAATAATATTTATATGATAATCAACTCAAGGGCTTTGATATAAGAGATCTTGCTTTAAAGTATTCGCTTTTCATTCTTTTCTCTTATCTAAATAACTCACTAAAAAAATTCTTCTTTAAATTTATAGAAAAAATTATCTAGAAATCACTTAATCTTATTTATTGTTCTTATACATTATTTATATAGTCTTAAAGAAAACTAAAATGAATTCTTATATTTGAATTATATTCAAAGGCATACAATTTTTTATGGCCCCAAACTTTTTTATGTATAATTTAGGGTTAGCATAGTTGTGTAAACTTAGCTCTTTTTCTCGTGTATTCTATTAAGAGTTAATTGCAGTTTTCATCCTTGTGATTTGGTTTGCCCCAACTAACAGGTTCAGCACGAGTATAACACTCTGAGTCCTTGTCTTTTGTCGAGCTAACACTTTACATCCCTCATATTAATGTCCGTTCATATCACCGTTAGTTTGCCCCCATGTGCACATCATGTGGGGGATATTTTGGTCATTTCGACTCTTTTATAACGTTACTCAATAGTTTCTTCTTTCCCCATTTTGATGTAAACCCTAGAATTCAAGCCAATGTTAAATTCGAGCCCTAGAAGATCCTCAATTTCAAATTCGAGCTCCAATTGGTGTTCTAATCCGTGACGAAATGAAACTTGGAGTGATGCTCCTCCAATTTGCAGATGTTGGTCTGAAACACAGGGACGAACATCATGGACTGAATCAAACTCTGGTCGAAGGTTTCATTGTTGTGTAAGCGGATGTGGTTTTGTCTCATGGGCTAAGGGTCCAGTCAGTGCAAGGAATACCAAGGTCATCAATGGATTACTTAAAAGTTTGAACAAACAACAAGATTTAGCAAATGCAAAAGGTTATGAAGCAAGGAAGCTGAGGATTATGCTTGTTTTAAGTTGGTTTTTGTTTGTGTTGTACTTCGTTTATAACTGATTAGTGTATTTGTATGTTTGCCGTAAACAATGTAATCTGTTTGATTTTGAATGAAAATGATCTTGTTTCTTATACATTGCATACATTTTAATGATGGTACATTGATAGCAAGTTGTTAATTTAGATGTATCACTTCTAGTGACGATCATCATCAAAGCATGAATCAGTCCGTTGGTCATCTTCATATGGATCATGGTAGTAATCCTCCTCATCTTCATATGTATAATCCCAAGCTTTTTTCAAAACCTCAAGATCATAATCTCCGTATGGATTAGCATCTTCCTCATCCTTTTCTGTCTTTGCTTGTTGATCATCTTGTGGCTGTTGTTGATTATCAATTAATAGATTTGCAGTAGCATGTTCCTTTTGTTCATCGTTCATCTAGATGAAACTGTTGTTCATCTTCTTGAAATTGTTTCTGATCTTCTTGAAACTGTTGTTGATCTTCTTTAAATAGTGGTGGATCTTCTTGAAACTATTTTTGATATTTTGGATTTGCAGTAGCATCTTGAAACTGTTGTGAGTGTTTGGTTTTGAGTCTTTTGGTTTTTGAATCCATCTTCGTAATTGTTATGTGTGGTTTTGGTAGCTTTTTTGGTCTGTATTTATAGTCAATATTACTATTATACATTGTAACATTTTTTACCGTTAAATAGGACTTGTTATTTGAGCCATTTGGCCATAAAACCTGGCCATAAAATCTGCAATTATTTACCCATTTGACAAATGACCCATTTGACTAATAAGTCAAACTACAAGTATTAAGCATTCAACTAACCATTTGACCCATTTGACTAATAAGTCAAACTGCAAGTATTAGACATTCAACTAACCATTTGACCCATTTGACTAATAAGTCAAACTGCACATATTAAATATTCAACTATCCATTGACCCATTTGACTAATGAATAAAACTGCAACTATTAAACATTCAACTAACCATTGACCTATTTGACTAACTGACCCATTTGAAACTACAACTACCATTAAACCTAACAACTGATTATTAAACATTCAACTACCCATTTTGACCCACTAACAACAAACTGTAACTACCTATTTTGACCCACATCAAATTAAACATTCAAACTGCAACTATTGACCCATAAACCTGACAGTTACAAATGGGTAGTTGTAGCACTACCCATTTTGAGTCTTTTGGATTTTTCTTTAGCCATTGATATAAATTAGCATCGTCTTTTCTAACTTCTTCCATCTTCTTATTAAATAAAGCAACAGTTTTAACACTAGCACGTCTCCACAACATGTTTTTGAATTGACCTCCTCTCTAATTTGTTTTCATATTCTCATGTATGTGTCTCAAGCATCTTAGGGAATTTCTTGAATAATGCTAGAATAAGACCCTAACATATAAGCAACTGAGTTGAGGAACTAATAAATCAAAAAACAGTTATAACAAAAAAAAAAAAAAAAAACTAGAAAACTAACAATTTATGTAATACCCGATTTTTGATACAAAATATTATTAGTTTTATAATTAATATACTTAATAGAATAATAACAAATACTAAAGCTTAAAAGAAAAAAAAACATGAGCACACACATACAACTCATAGTAACTCATGATTCGTGTCCATTTTCTAGATCGATTTTGCCACAACGCGTTACTTGCTAACCAAGTTATTAGGCTAGTGGGTAAGCAGATATCAAAAAACCCATGTCTTAGTGCCACGTAGGCTGCCACATCATCAAAGTGGTGTCTCACCATTCTTGAGATATGGGTGGGGTGTGCAGACATCAAAAAACCCATGTCTCAAACATTTAATATTTTTTTTTTGTTTTCTAATATTAATTGTAATTAGTTCTATAAAAGTAATAAATAAATAAAATAATGTTCAAATAAATACTAAATTATATAAAAAAATTACAAAGCATCCTAAATTAAAAAAAAAAAATTACAAACCATCCTAACTTAAAAATAAATTACAAACCATCCTAAATTAAAATAAAAAATTACAAACTACTCGTCCTGTCCGTTGTTCCATATATATTCGATCAAGTCGGCTTGTAGATGATGATGGATGTGTTCGTTACGTAACGCGAAATCGTTTAACTCTTGTTGCGCTTCATCATCCGGAATAGTATTCTCCTCCACCGCATTTTTATCGAACTCACAAATAGCTCGGCCTTTATCTTTGATGATCATGTTATGTAGCACGATGCAAGCATACATACAATAACGTATTTTTTTGTTGTGAAAGCGCGTGCCGCGTTTGCGATGATGTGCCATTTTGCTTGTAGAACCCCAAATGTCCGTTCGATAACCTTTCGCGCCGCTTCTTGATACTTAGCAAATTTCTGTATTTTTTCGTCGTGAGGGTGCTTAATACTTTTAACGAGTGTAGAATAGGTTGGGTATATTAAATCCGCAAGATAATACCCGTGCTTGTACTCAACCCCCGAAACAGTAAATTTTGTATCCGGGCCGGTTCCTTTTTTAACATCATCAAACACCAAAGACTGATTGAGAACATTAAGGTCATTATTGGAACCGGGACACCAAAAAAGGCATGCCAAATCCATAAGTCTTGTGACGCGACAGCCTCTAAGATTATTGTTCGATGACCGTGATCGCCACGATAAAACATGCTACGCCACGCATTAGCGCAATTTTTCCACGGCCAATGCATGCAATCGATGCTTCCGATCATCCCTGGAAAACCATGCTTCTCGTGATGGTGCTGATACAACTTCTAGATATCATTGGAGTTTGGTTTTCGCAAATATTTTTTGTTGTATATCTTGACAACACGCTTGCAAAACTTATACAAGCATTCACGTGACGTTCTTTCAGACATCCGTAAGTACTCATCCCACGAGTCGGATGTCGTCCCGTAAGCTATTTGCCACAACGCTGACGTGATTCTTTGGTAAGTTGTGAACCCCCGTTTGCCTCTAGCATCGTACCGTAATGTAAAATACGGGTCACAACTCACCAAATCATCGGCAATACGTACGAACAATCGACGACTCATTCGAAACCGCCGCCTAAACATCTTATCCGTATACACCGGATGATCGGCAAAGTAATCTCTAATTAATCGCTCATGTGCACCTACACATATGTTGTAAATATATTTAAAAAATATATTTGAAGAAAAATTATACGTTCCATAAAAAATAGTTGCTATATATATTTGAAGAAAAATTATACGCTTACCCTGCCGGTCTCTGTTTTAAGCCGCTTGCCTAGGTCGCGGTTGCGAGCTCACTTCGTCTTCCTCCGCCACGATTAATTGTGCCGCTTCCCAAATCGAGTTAACAAAAATCAGGTTTTCTTCGCTCGACGAAGATGAGGAATCAAACAATGGTAAGTATGACATTGTTTGTTATTTTTTTTAAAAAAAGTAGAGAGGTTTTTTTGTTGGTTTTGGTTGATTTATGGGGATTTATTTTTTGATGGTTTGGGTTTATATATTGTTGGATTGGTTTTAAAAAAATAAATAAATAAAACTAGCCGTTACAAATGAGAAGGAGCCGTTGGATTGTCAAAAAAAAAAAAAAAGAAATTACCTGATTGGTCCGTCCCTCATGTCCGGTGAAGAACGGGGGAGACGGGGTGTTCCGGACGGGACAGGCGGGGCGGTGTTGGGTTGGAGGACGGGGGCAAGTTTGGAGGACGGGGCTTCTTCACGTCTGTTCACCGAGTAGCCTAACTAACCAAGTATCCAAGATGATGTCATATTTTCATGAGTCATTTATTCCGGTGAACAGGTGTCGTCTTCACAAGAACCAAAAACCACTATAAAAACTGGTTTCGTGATAGCTTCACCTCAACAACTCGTCTTCTATATAAGTCTATCCCTCCCAAGCTCTCAAACCCACATAACTTGATTCTCCGATGAAATATAAAAGTTTTCCGGCGAACTGAAAACGAAACCAAACAACAAAAGAAGGTCTCTAATATCTTATCTCCACATAGTTGGAAACGTTTTGTAGTAATTTGGTGTCCGAAATCACCTTCTTTCCGGTAAGAACCATCGGTTTATTTTTGGCAAACTTTTGGAGAAGATAAAGTTCTATCAGGTAATTAATATATATGCTTTGGAGCCAAATTCTGAATGGGTAGTATTGGTTGAGCTTGAGCATACTAAGTGTTTATAAATAAATATAAAATATGTTTGTTTTGATAAAGAAATTTAATTTTAAAAATATTTAATAATTGAGTTTTTATTATAAAATATAGCTGGTAAAATGTTACGAATATTTGTAAAACTTTCCAACCAATAGTAAATTAGAAGTAATGTATACGTTGATAATTTATATTTTCTTAAAACTAAATAAGTTTATAAATAAGAGTAAGTGAAAGCTCAATTTAATACGGAACTATGGTTGTGATAATCTATTCAACCATACGTCGTAATTAGGTATAAACGAGTTATATTCAACAATATTATAGGTTTTCCAAGTTGTTCGAATCGGAGTTTAGGAATTGTTTCGATCATCGTTTAAGGTACGGATAGTCTAAACCCTTTCTTTCAATACGAGCCGTTTAGCCTATGGGTATCTGATTCCTGGTTTTAAACTTCGTATTAAAATCATGTTATGAAAAAAAATTTTGAAGTGAAGTGTTTCGAAAATGTTTTACAACATTTATTTATTGAAAATACTTTATGAAATATTTTAATTTCATGTTTGCGGGTTATTTGTTTATGAGTTTACGAGTTAACTAGTTTGTATGGTTACGGGATTACATGCCTATTAGTTAACAAGTTTACGAATTTACAAATCTACAAACTTACAAGTATACGAGTTTACGTATTTACGTGTCTACGAACTTTCATGTTAACAAGTTAGAAGTTTTGAACATACACACACACATATTACAAGTTTAAGATTTCGTACATGTATTATGATTCCTAAGTCAGTACCTTTTCTATGAGGATAACAACGGACCCATCATTGTGGCATAAAATGATTTAACACCATATGTGACGGTGAGTTGAGTTCACGGCGTCTCAAATATATAAGCTCATAGAGCAATCATGATACTTTATGTACAAACAAGGAGGCATATGGATCAATTCTAGGATAAAGTAAATGAACAAATTACAAGGGAATTTGGTTGTGTGATTTGCCCACACGCCTTTTTCACATGGACGTATGGGCTAGCTACCTTTCGTCACTCATGTTAATTAATTCAACCACATGGACTTCGGGTATATCATGTTGAATATGTTCTTATACTATTTTGTTCTATATTTTATACTATATAGTTTACGAAAATCAAAGCCTGTTATTCACGAAAAATGTTTTGAAAACTTAACCTTTTACTCAATCAAAATAAGCCTTTTTATTACCCCATATCCGCTCACTGGGCAAAACTTTCAAATTTTGCTCAGACGTACGTTTTCAAGTTTTCTTTCTTTACGTCAGGTTCTGAAGACGATCAAGGATGATTATGGGAAAGTGCTAGAGAGATTGAAAAGACCTTTATGGAAATAAATGTAATATTGTAGACTGCGCTTCTGTAACACCCCAACCGATGGTGGAAACATCAAGGTGTCAGGTATGAATGATTATTCAGTAGCTCATGGTAAAACATATGTTTACATAATCCTTTATTACAATATTGAACTAGTGAGATACCCGTCCGTTGGGACGGGTTTTCAAACGGGGATTAGAAAGCGTGAAAGTATATTTGGGTTGATGTTATCATTTTGAGTAAGCGAATGTCGATAACTAATCCCTATATAATCTTAAAGTATATCAATTTTAAAAGTTTTGTTAATATATATTATTTATGAAATCAGCCATTGAAAAAAAAAATACTAATTTATTTGTTTTGTTTAAAAAAAAATTATATGAAAGTAATACCGAAAAAATACCGATCAAATACCGAAAATGTAAATACCGATTCAACACCGAAATACCGATATATCCTTATAATACCGAAAACTACAAAAAAATGGTTGTGTACAGACTACAGGTGCATTAAAATGCATAAAAATGGCTGCAACGTGGGTTTTCTACCTAGGCCTTTTTTGTATTTGGCCTGATAAAAAACTGCATAAAATGGCTGCTGTATAGCCTACTGACTAGAAGCACCGGTTATCTTTGTGCAGCAACTTAAAAACTTTGAACAGGTATGATAGCAACCAGTAGTGGCAACATGTGTGCTAATAATCTAGATCAGCCCATTTTAATAAGTAAATGGATAACATTTCCACCAATAAATTGCTACATTAGGTTGATTAAACACAAAGTACAAGAGTATTATTAGATCTTGCAGATACTAAATAACATCCTGGAGGGTCAAACAACTCCTTCTGAACTATCAAGAATGTCAATTTAACTCCATGCCGTTGTTGTCATCATATGCTCTTAATGACATTTTAATTGCAGTAATATATAATAACATATAAGCCAACTTTAAAATGTCAATATTGGGCTGTTTTTTTTTAACCAGAAATCGGTATGTTTTCGGTATTATACGAAATACTTGATCCCGTTCGATACCAATACCGATACCGAACTGATATAATCGGTATCGGTTTCGGTATCCAATTTTGAGAGTTTTCGGGATCGGTATTATCGGTATCGGTCCCGTACCGAGCTCATCCCTACTTGTCTCCAAGGAAGAGAGCGAGCCACACCAAAACAACCTTACATCAAGTTAAAATTACACCAAGACTCCCAATCACAATCGTTATCCTTAAGTCTATGCTTATACCATAAGAAACGCCACTTTTACTTTCTTGCCTCTAAATATGTAATATTATAATAAATGTGGCAACAAATAGATAACAGAGAGTGGGGTTCTAAAACAGAGAAGCAAATACATCTAAATTAACATATATAGATATGTAAAGAAACATGCATTTTAGCATTTTAGGCAATTAAGTTTACGTGGAGTTTGCTATGAGTTTAAAACCAACAGTTCAGAAACTTCTCAACAATTTAGAGTTCAAAATCACCAATCTCAGTCAACGACAAAATCAAGTTCCTAATTCATAGTTCATAGTGCATGTCTAATTACCTACACAACATACATACACGCCACAGTATGCGAAGCTGCTGAAATGTCATAGCTTAATGCACTAAAAAGTAAAAACCCATTACTGCATCTCATGTACAGCTATTCATTACTCAATAAACATCTCACATAAATAAAACAAAAACGTAACACCTTTAACCAAGTAGATATGGAGAAGCAACATTTATATTTTAAATCCTTCAATTGCACACAATAAGACGATCCTACATAAAAAGGACAAAAATGGGATGAGTTGTTATAGATTTGATACAGAGGTGCCATTTTAGATGTCCTAATGGATGGTTTGGTCCAAGATCATATTTTATCACTAAACCGTCAAACAGGAAAACGTAAGTGCAACCTAGTATTATTAAAAAGATTTAGATAGGTGAACATACTCAATCCGATAACCTTCAGCTCTCATAATTCATATAGCATCTTTTCCTTCCACTCACAATCCATAGCGAACAAAATTCTCAGTAACAAAAGCTTCACCCTACAAATCAACAACCCAAAATATTTAAGTTAAATAATAATAGTAAACAAAATATCACATGTAACCATGACCCATTAAGATTCTAATGTTTAGCCCCTTTTAGTCTATATAATGGGTCAATATTTTATAATGGTTATCACTTATCCGGATTCAAGAAATTCTTTCTACTCCCCTGTTATCTTTCTATCCAGTTAAGCACTTATGACGTACTTTGGATCTTAAGTTGCGATCTTCAACAGGGTAAGTATAACGTTCTCCCCATTTATCATAACAACTTTATTATATGTAGTATTTATAATTCTTAGCATCTCGTTTGCAAAATAAACAGGCCATTGAAATGACAAAGTAATCAGGATTAAACTTATAATTTGATTTAGCAATCTAAACCTGTTGATGGTGGGTTGTGAACTATCTCTTCTTGTATTCTCTCCTATAATCTAGTAATCTTATTTTAGAAAGCCATACGTACTTTCATCACACATAATTATATTCACAAAATACCAAGTTACATGGGCTCCAGGTATACCACTCCCCATTCATAAGTTGTTGAAACACAAGCAACACATGTACATCCCAAACACTGAATCTAATGAATAAAATATAAGGCAACAATAAATATTATTGGCCAAAGACTAAATTACACACTACTATTGGTACTGTAACACCTAATTTGACCCATTTGAAGGTAGCGTCATATTTTCCAGCACTCATTTTGGCCCCATCTAAATTAATAAACTGTTTTAATGATCCTGACATCTACCTGATCTGTTTCTCCAGAGGCTTAGACACAAAAAATAATTGAAGTCTCACCTTGAAATAGTAATTTCATGGGCAAATTGCCCTCCTTCCTCATTTGGTATTGGATGAATGTGATGTTTTTTTTCTCATTAATGAAGTTAATTATTTGAAATAAAACCTCATGCAGAGAAAGGATTTGTAGCACAGAGAAAGCGGCGGAATTGGTTTTGTAGCTTTATTTCAAGCATTATTCGCCTATTGTCAAAAGCCGATTTCTGCAACAAAGATACAAATCAAAGTCCAAAATAAGTATAGGTAATAACACCTAATAGAAATTTCCTTACACTCTACAATTACATTTCAATCCAATATTTTAAGAGTAGTGGGGGAGTTAGAGCCTACTTTGTAGGAATGAAAAAACTACCTTATCTAAATGAAAACCGCCAACCTCATAATTAACCACCTGATTTCAACGATCCAGATCATCCTGAAAACGGTTAGATTTTTCAAAAGTGGCGGTTACACATCTGAGATAAAAAAAAGTAAATAAATCAAAGAACGTGATCTATTCTTAAGTGTTGTGTAATTACCTATAAACTGACAACTATAACTTATCAGCAATAAGACACGCAAGTGGCTCGATTGTTTCTGCAAAACCAGCACAAATGGCCTTCAAAGCAGCACCTTTAACCACAACATTTTTTAAAAACACATAAATATTATATCCGTCAACATTTTATACTTTATGGCTATAATCAGACATGAAAATTGAATAGGAATGTAAACAAAAATTTCAACAAAGCAAATTGAATTAACACAAAAATTGGGGGAAAACACACGCACACCCACAAAAGAAAGTAATCAAATGAATTGAATTGACCTTACACAAAATCCATGATACGAAACTTCAATGAAACCCTTCTGACAAAGTTAACCTTAAACATGCATCGGATTCTTATACAGTTTGATCGCCCACTGGTTGGATGGTCAATTAGAGTTAAGGATGTTGTGGAAGAGTTAGATAAAAGGGAAGTGAAATATAAAAGAAGGAATTGTTGCAGAACGTAAGATTTTTAGGGCAGTTTTTGTTGTAGACAGACAAAATTCGAGTACAAGGGTGGGGATTTATAATGGGGCAGGTGAGGTTGAAGACCCCTGGAATTACGGGGGTGTGAGGAGAGTGGAGATGGAAACCTCTGCCAACCTCTCAAAACTGAAAACTACTACGCTAAAACAGTAACCGTCAAATTTTGTTCATAACCACCCAATTATTCTGGCCAGGATTCAATGTTAACAATAACCACCTGATTTAGATGGCTGAGATCATTCCAAAAACAGTTATTTTTGTCAAATTTGGTGGTTACTATCTTGGTGAACAATAGTATAATAATTACATTGAATGAAATCTAATACTTCAAATTGCCAAACAAAGCATAAACTTCAAATTGTCTCCTCATGCTAGCTCTATACTTCAAGCATCGTTATTTCCTGTTGAGTTTGGAAAAATAGGGGGGGTCAACTAGAAGTTGGTGAGAATAAATAAGCCATGTCAAGCAATTAAGTTTAAGAATAAAAGTTTAGCAATTCAAATGTCTATTGTAAGTTTAAGTCTACATGAATAAACATGAAATGTTGAATCGACATAATCAAACCTCCGACTAGTTTAGGTCCATCCTGTCATCCACGGTTCACCTTAATATTATGTTGGAACGATAACAATCACCCGCGCTCCCCATAAAAGATGGTCAACGAATCTAGGTGGGATTGTCAATCTAATAGATCTATTATCGAGTATCGCCGGCTTGGCCATAGCTAATGATTATGTATTGTTGAAACTTGTTGAAACGAGTCTAACTATTGTTGTTGTCTAAATCATGAAGCATTAAAGTTTACAACTAGACATGTATGTTGAATTGCTTAAGTATAATGTTGCAAGTATAAAGAATTGCATAACATGGTTACGTAAACACACCTTAACAAAGTATTAAGTCTCGAGAAAAAGTATAAGTGTAGTCCCAAAGTTGCCAAGTATTACCCTATGTATAAGGTAACAAATAAGTCTATGTCTATCTAGTCTACAAGTATATTCTAGTGTTTCGAATTGGGGATAAGTATTTGTTTGATTAATAAATAAAATGTTTAATAAATAAGGGAAATTAGACAAATAAATAAACAAAAGTCTTTTTGTAAATTTTGGATTAAAGATGGTCACATCATAAAGTTTTAAGTATGAAAATAATTTTTATAAAATTATTTTCTTAAAAATAGAATATTAAATCTATTTATTTCAAATTGTCAAAATATAACTTTAATATTTAAAAATATTAAAATTAAAGAATTTTTAAATTAAAAATTGTATTTCTGTTCTAAATAAATAGAAATAATTTATATAAAATTTTGGTGCAAAAATATTGAAAAATGAATTTATTATGATTTATTTATGATTAAAACTATCAAAAATTGATTAAAAATAATAAATAAATGATTTTTCAGAAATAAAAATCATTTCAGAAAAGTTTAATGTTATATAAACTTAGAATAATTTTTGTGGAAATTTATATAATCGTTTTGATATTTTTATAGAATTTTATAAATAAAATAGAATAAACTTGAAATATTTATTATATATATTAAATAAATAATTTTTGGAAAACTAAAAATTGTATGTTAAACTTTTCTATTAGAATAACATAAAATAATTTTTGTAGAATTTATAAAAGAGTTTTAGTATTTTAAAACCAATTTTAAAATAATAGAGAATGTAGAATTAGTAAAGGTTTTTGAAAAAAAAAAAGATTTGTGTATACCATGGCTCGAACCCGGGTCTGAGACCGGGTGGAGTTTTATCACAAGCCAAGCCACCAACTGGGCTGGACCTTAAGAACGAATAAACTCACTACTAGAAAATTAGGCTGTTGTCATCACATTTTCGGTTACATAACGGTAACAATTGCTCTGTAGTCACCATTTTGCAACCGAGAATGCGGTAGCAAAAACACACGTCTCTGTTGCCCTAATGTCACCAAATAGCTACCACTTTTATATTTTGCTACCATATTTTTGTCACTACAAAAACGGTTAAAATATTTGCCACCGCTCCTACAATATTTTAGTAAGGTCATTTGCTACCGTTTTGGTACCATTTAGCCACCGATATTGCCACCATTTAGACACCATTTTTATTGAAAATTTACACTTTTTTGTAACCATTTTGGTACCATTTAGTCTGCAACCATTTAGTCACCGCTTTCATTGAGAATTTACTACCATTTAGCCACCACTTTCATTGAAAATTTGCTACCATTTAGCCGCCACTTTCATTGAAAATTTGCAACCATTTAGCCACAATTTTCAATGAAAATTTGCAACTATTTAGCCACCACTTTTATTGAAAATTTGCTACCATTTAGCCATCACTTTCATTGAAAATTTGCTACCATTTAGCTTTTTTACAGGTTTTTTTTCCTTCTTTATTAATTCTCTTACATTTCAAGAAAACTATATTATATAGCACAGTCAAATAATACATATCTCAAATTATATAAAACAAATTTGTTACAGTTTTTCCAACTTCAAAATCATATAAAAGACTCTAATAGAAACACAAAAAAAAAACATCAAATAAATGAAATTGTCCATGAAAAACTTCAAAATATTCATGTCTAAGTGTTTATAGCCTATTTTCCACCCATAGATGTTAACCTAGCTTCAAATTCTCCCATTCTATTGTTCATAGCCTCTTTATCTGCATTATATTTTTCTTTTTCAGCCACCAAGCTCGCAATTATTCCTTTGAACCTTTCTTTATCTTCATCTTTTTCCTTAACAAGCTCTTTAATAACCAAATTCAACTTTTCAATCTACAAAACAAGCAATGAATAGAATCAAGAAGTCAGAATTAATAAAAATTAGTAACAGGTCAAGTAAGTTGCACAATAACATAATCCAACTGTGAGTTACAATTCTAGTGCTGGAAGCCAAATAACCTGTTGGGTTAAACATGTAACTATATTATTCAAATTTCAATGTTTTTTTAAATATGTTTGGATTTACTAATTAGTGAACTTACCCAGGTTTCCTTTGCCCTATCGTCAACCCACACAAGATTTTCTTCAACATCCCCTTCTAAATCAACATCCAAAAGTAGCGAACTGCTACCACTTAGATGGTTATCTAATGGTCTGCTTCCTTTCCTACAATGTGACTGCTTCCACATCTCATGAGGTGACAGTTCACGCCCAATTATCTTAGCCTGAAATGTAAAACTTAGAAGTTAATAAAGATGACAATATTGACATGGTATATATGGTAAATGAGGTCGATTAACATTTTTTACCGCTTTTCTTTGCGCAGTCACATAGGTTTGAGATCCAAGGGTATGTTTGCCCCCGGTTACCTTACGTCTAATTTCGTTATTTCTTAAAGACTTTGCTTTCCACTCTGGTGTGTTCCAATTGTCAACCATTTTTTTCCATATCTCAAATTTTATCCATGCTGGTTTAAAGTCAATAAGAACAGACACATATCTATATCTTCTTCATCCCCTTCAAGTAAATGTTGTTGTATAGCCGTCTTTATAGCCGCATTTCTTATCCCCTGCAACAAATTAGGGAATTTACCAGCAATGCACTTCTCCCAACACCTATAAATTGATGCATTGTGTTTCTCCTCCCACTGAAAATACATCTATGAAAAAGAAAAAAAAATTAATTAAATGTACAAATGGTCTAAGAAGTTAAATGAAATTGTTTACACACCTGAAATCGCTCAAACAACCGTGTTCTATCTTCAGTAGGAACATCTCTCCGACTATCCCATAGACCGGACCACAAAGTCTCTAAGTTTGATCTAATAACTTGAGTAGCAAACCCTTAATTGCTAAATCTACAAAATAAAAGCAATGAATGCAACCACATTAGTAACATTTTTATGTACATATAGAAACAGTATATGTGTACTTACTATCCTTCTACAACTCGAATCCAATGGCAATTAATTGGTTCAGGTACTTGGACTTGGGAAGCGCTTCCTCGCCTCACTTGAGCAACATGAGAAGCTGACTCATCATCACCGGCACTACTCTCAATGGGAGAATTCATAAGAAAAGAAGACTCATCATCACCATCACCATTACCTAGATCACCAGCTAGACCACCACCTCGCCCAACACCTCGATCACCCGCTTGACCACTACTTTGATTGCTACTTATACCACCACCACGCCCAACACCTCGATTACCCGCTTGAACACTACTTTGATGGCTACTTATACCACTACGTCGCTCAACAGATCGATCACCAGCTTGACCACCAACGCGCACAACAACTCGACTACCACTACGCCAAACCCCTCGACGACAAGCTAGATCGCTACGTTGACCACTACTTCGCCCATCACCTCGTTCACCAACTTGACCACCATCTCGCCCAACACCTCGTCCAAGTCCACGACCAAAACCTTGACCACTAGTTGTAGCACTACATCGACCCATAGTACGTGCCATGATATCTACAACAAAAGCAATAACAAAAAATTAGAAAAACTATTAGATAACAAAAACAAGTTACAATAACTTTGTATTGTTTGATTTTAGTCTTGATTTTAGTCTTAGCATGAGACTTATTTCATGGCATGTGTTCATCAACTATGTACAAATATAAATATACATAATTATAAAGTACTTGTATAGCTTACAACCTCACAGAAATCATACTCGCGAGTTTTAATTCAGTAATAGACTTGGTTTTAAAATGCGCGCACTATGTGTGATGAGCTGATGAGAGCGCATCGCCACAGCTGATGAGTTGCGTTTACATTATGCAAGCAGTGGCGGATTCAGAATTTTTTTTTGACGGGGCACAAATCGATTGCGATAAAAGCAGGCGGGCAAAAAAAAGGTCGGGTACCAACCCATACTTATCCACTTAAAAATATTATAATCATACTTATATACTTTATATTATATTAAACAAAAAAGAAAAAAAAACACCTTTATTGCGTATATTTGAGCGTTTGTTAATCATTTTTTTTGTGAACTCTCCTAGTATTATTTCGAGTGTTTAATATATTTGATCTTTTTTTTAATGACTTCATCACCACCACAAAACCAACCTCTCCTAGCAAGTAGCTAAGTAGAGGGAGATATAAACACCAAAAGGCCTATAAAGTACTAAAGTTACTTCTTGTTGTTTTTTACCTTTTTTTAGATAAAGAGTAAAGACTACTTAGTATCTAAACTATATTTATTTTCTATCAATCGTAAGGGGTAATGGGTTTTTCTAATTGTTTTTACTATTGTAATTTTAATTTACTTGAAGAAATTAAGTTCCATGAAATATACTGGAATTTTAAATTTTGGAAAGTAAGCAAATCAACGTTCTTGTTCCTCATCTCTACCAAACCCACCATTTCCCCTAAAAAATCACTCTCCTACCACCAAAACCACTTCCGCCGGAAAACCATTTCCACCGCCACACCGGTGCGGCAACCACTACCCCACCACGCTACAGCCGCAACCACCACCACACCCCTAGCTTTTTCATTATCTCCCTTCTCATCTCACTCTCTCTCTCTAAAAATCCTAACGGGTTTTCTTTCTCTCTCTAAAAAAACCCAGCCACCATTTTCAATAACTCAAACATTTTCTTCATCTCTCAAGAAAACTCAATACTCTTACCAGATCCATCACTCTCCACCGTCATTTTTACATAATTTTTTGGATCCATCGTCGATTTTTGTCCCGACGGGATTCTGTTTTTTCTTTGTCGGATTACCGAGTGACTAACACCATGGCCAAAACACTGATTTGTATTCTAATATATAGTATAACAAGAAAAAAGATGTTTTAATCACCAAGCATATTACTGATCAAACATCGAAACTTCATATTCAGAGGAATAGGAACATACCTTGAATGGAGATTGAGAGCCCTATTGATGGAATGATCCGGCAATA
The DNA here is from genome assembly GCA_028751855.1 of Ambrosia trifida. Classification (NCBI taxonomy): domain Eukaryota; kingdom Viridiplantae; phylum Streptophyta; class Magnoliopsida; order Asterales; family Asteraceae; genus Ambrosia; species Ambrosia trifida. The sequence continues at coordinate 44,533,369 of CM054125.1, forward strand.
ATGTGGAGTTCTAAGTTTTTGTTAAGTTATGACTCAAAACCCTAATAATATGTGGAGTGGTTACCAAAATTTATCCAAAAAATTAGGCCAGCTCAATTAAAGGCTTGGCGCCTTATAAAAAAAGTCCTGCTCAAAAATTAGGCCCCATACATGTGTTAGTTTTTCAATTTATATTAACACAAGTGCCATTGGTTGGTGCTAAAACGTTGTGTTTTTTTGCCATTTTTGCGCCGATTTTACATTATACATGGCGCATTTACATATAATAACTTTATGTTACTTGAGTTGGGTAGATTTTTACTGTGTGTGTCTATAAATATCTAACTAATTGATCATCATAAGGCCTAATTGACCATCATTGGGTCTAAGTTACAATTATTAGGTCTATCTAACCATCATTGGGCCTAGCTGACCATCGTTGAATGTAGGGATGAGCAAATGGTACCGGGTACCGGTATCGAATCAATTTCGGTACCACTACCGATACCCACATTTTTGGTTTTTCAGTACCGGTACCTATTTTTTAAGAATTTCAGTACCGGTATTTTTGGTACCGGACCGATACCATGCTCATCCCTAGTTGGATGTAACCAACCATCATTGAGCTTACTAACCATCATTAGATCCTACTGACCATATACTATTGGATTAATTAAGCATCATTGGTTCTAACTGATCAACGTTGTGCCTATTGACCATCACCGGGTCTAATTCACCTTCATTGGGTCTAAGTGACAATGATTGGATCTAACTGACCATCATTGGGCCTAATTGACCATTATTGGGTCCAACTGAAGATCATTGGTTTAATTAACCATCATTGGATCCAATTGACCATCATTGGATCTAATTGACGATCATTGGTTCTAACTGACCATCATTAGGCCTAACTGACCATCATCGGGTCTAATTGACCACCATCGGGTCTAAATGACTATCGTTTGGTCTAAGTGACAAAGATTGGATCTACCTGGCCACCATTGGGCCTAACCGACCATCATTGAATCTAATTACTCATCGTTAGGTGTAACTGACCATCATTGGATCTAACTTATCATCATTGGGCCTAACTGACATCACTGGATCCGACTGACCATCAGTGGTGTAATTAACCATCATTGGATCTAATTGACCATCAATGGATCTAAATGACGATTGATGTATTGTAAAATACATCTATTTCCAGTGTAAAGTTTGTATAGTTTTCGAGTCGTTTAGATAGTATTTTTATTAGTTTTAGGCTTGTGCCGGTCTATTTTATTTGGTATAGGTTTTTATAGATTTTTATTAATTTTGGTTCTTTTTTAGTATTTATCTATTTTATTTTATATTTTGTTAGGTGTTCATGGACGTTGGAGCGTAAACGAGCAACTTTGATCAAGTCAAGAACAACCGAGTTTAAAGCACGATACCATAATACTATATATATTAATAGTATAATAATAATAATAATAATAATAATAATAATAATAATAATAATATTAATAATAAAACAATCGTGACATTAGTCACATTTCTAGGCCCAAAGCCCAACAGATGAAAAAAAAATCAATTATTAATTTGAAGCGGCGCACTTAAATTGATGTCAGGGAATTACTATTAATTTCGTGAGGGGCCGCATATTAAGAAGGGGGAGAGGTGAGCTGCGATATATATTGAAGTAGAAGGAGGGATATTATTTTGCATGAAAGGTGGGTGCGGCACAAGATAAAACGGAGGGACATTAATATTATAAGAAGGAGCCGTAAATAAGAAAAGAAGGGAATTAATATTACTCTTGAGGGTATCAACGAAGCAGCAGCAGCATAGAATTATTGGAGAGGAGGCGCAAGAAGGAAAAGAATAATTGGAGGTGAAGGTCAAGGGTTGAGGTATAGATGCCAGCACGGGTTGGTTCTATCTTATTTATTTATTTTATTCAAACCCGTAGTGAACACCATGAATTTAACTGGCTTTTATTGTTTTGATTTTATCATGACTTTTATTGGCTAGACCTTTTCGCTACCTAGGTTAAAGATGATTGCACATGTTTGATTTATTTTCTTTTGGTCTTGGAACTTTTGGTTGTGGGTTGAATTTTAAAGTAAAGAACTTTTTATTTTCTGGTTTGATGTGTATGCGTATTTAGTTTTATTTAATTATTTTTTATAAACTCACTTGCGTTTTTGTGAATGTCTTTCATGTATGAATGCGGGTTAGGTTGCGGACTGGGTGTTAGCAACTAGTTTATGGTTAATTTCTGCAGGTTATCCATAGGAGTTATAATTGTTAGTTAGGTAATTCTAAGTGTTCTACCAATTCTCAATAGCTGTGAGGTGCGAGATTGTTGGTCTGTCTAAGGTGTTAAATTGCTAGTTCTAGAGGCTTTGTGAGAAGATCTTCCTAGTTTCCCTAGCATTCCTTGTAGGCCAAGTCTTATCAGAAATATTGTAGTTACCCCTTGCACTTTCGGGTGCACTGTGACTTTCGCGCTGTGAGGTAGACTGTCTAGCGGGTACTTTAAGATTCGAGTAGGTAAGCCTGTGAGGGTAACCTCTCAACCGGTGGTTTAACAGCACAACAATATTCTAGGGTTTCCCCTTGAGAAGGGTCGAGGGTGTCTAGTTTATTCTTGATGTTTAGTATTTTAAGATCCCGGTTCCACACCAGTTCCATAGCCATTAGAAGTTTATCATTCATGTGTAGGATTCTAGCCTAGGTAGTGCCTTCCCATCCATCTGACCTCAGTTACAGTCTCCAGTTTGTGTATTTAGTTATTTTAGTTTTATTATTTTATTTATTTGCATTAGTCTTTTAGAAACCCCCCTTTTAAGCAACAAAACATTATTAAGTCAGTTTGTAGATAAGTAGTCGAGTCTAGTTTACGTTTTCCATTAGAGTCTCGTGGGTTCGATACTCGGACTTACTTTAGCTGTACTGCACTGACCGGTACACTTGCCGGTTGTGTGGTTTAGGTTTAGAGAGTCTTAGGTTATAAATTCAAAACTTAGAGTGTCTAGTTTAGGTTAATTTAGTTAGTTTTTACTAAACCACTTTGAGCACATCAACGATCATTGGTTCTAATTGACCATCATTGGATCTAACTAACCATCATTAGATCTTGCTGACCATCATTGGGCCTAACTGACCATCATTGGATCCAACTAACCATCATTGGTGTAATTAACCATCATTGGATCTAATTGGCGATCGTTAGTTATAATTGAGCATCAACTGATTAGCTACCGTGTGTGTGTATGTATATATATATATATATATATATATATATATACATATATGCATTATGCTTTAAGAAATAGGTCCCTAAATTTGTTACCACTAAGGTGGTCACAATTCAATAGGTTTGTTGTCTTTTTTTTTTTATAAATTATTATTTAATTCTTTCTTATTATTTTCCTCACGAATTTACCACAAAAAATAAACGATGTCAAATTTGCAACAGATTAGTTACCTTATCTTATAATACATATTTTAGTCTAAAATCGGTTGCTAAATTTGCTACCATTTTTCTAGGTAGCAACTTTTGGTGACAATAGCCTAGTTTTATCGTGGCTAATATGGTAGCAATTTACTCTCAAAATTTATCACTGATTAGCTACCAAATATTTATGCATTACGCTTTAAGAAATAGGTATCTAAATTTGCTACCGCTAAGATGGTCACAATTCAATAGGTTTGTTGTTGTTTTTTTATAAATTATTATTTTTTTATTTTTTCTTATCATTTTTCTCACGAATTTACCACGAAAAATAAACGGTGTCAAAATTTGCAACCGATTAGTTACCTTATCTTATAATACATATTTTGGTGTAAAATCGGTTGCTAAATTTGCTACCATTTTTCTAGGTAGCAACTTTTGGTGACAATAGCCTAGTTTTCTAGTAGTGACTTGGTTCTAAATTAATTATATAAGTATACTGTTAATAGTTATATAATCTTTTGAAAGGAAAAGAAAAGAACCGTGTGATACGGGACTCGAACCATGGCCTATGGCCGGTTCGTGTCTGATTCTAAGGAGTTTTTACCAACTGATCTACTGATCAGTTGGTGATAGGATTTTGATTTGTTTTAAATAAAAGCAGTATCTTTTATACTTCATCTTCCCCAAAACGTGAAGAACGAACCCTAGCTACATCAATTGGTACCATCAAGACACGATAGCCCCAGTTTTCATAGGGCTATCAATCGGACCGGAACGTGGAATAAAATCATTGTTTTAATCAGAACTTACAGTTGGTAATCGAAGGTGAACTCGCAGTCAACTAGAAAGTCAAACACGAACGAATTTGCAGCTTTTGAAGTGTTTTTAGGGGAAATTGAGATTGAGGGTTTTGTTATCGGCATCATTAGGTTCTGGGAGAGGATTCAATTTATACAATTACATGTGATATATATATATATATATATATATATATATATATATATTTAGAAGATTTGACCCATTCTAAAATTGTATACGCGTGATTAAGAAGAAAAAGGAGCAGATTAGTGTTAATTGCGGGACCAGTGTGTAACATTTCACATTTAATAATTGTACGTTACGGAATTAAAGCGACAAGTTTTATTATTTTTGGTGATATTTTGAACCCTTATACAAAGATAATTATTCACACACACACACACATATATATATATATAAAAGTTTATAATAATAATAATAATAATAATAATAATAATAATAATAGTAATAATAATAATAACCTATAACCATAACTGATTTGTTGATTTTTACCCAACCCAAATGCTGGCCCAAATCCCGGCCCACCTGAAACCAAGCCCAAACCCCCTTGCCCTCTCTCATCTCTGTTTAAAAAAAAAAAAAAAAAAAAAAAAAAAAAAAAAAAAAAACTTGTTGGAGCCGGGACTCGAACCGGAGTCCAGACCGGCCCAACACTTACCACCATCAGCACCAACCACTGGTCCATATGACCATTTGTGATAGAATCCTGACACACTATGTATTTAACACATCTTAGGTCTGGTCTGCTCCTCCTGTTACGCTGCACAGATCACGAGTGCAGCTTGATTTGGATTTTTTTAATTAACCAATCATGGTAAGGGATTGTAGATTTAGCTTTGTTAGTCAATCACGCGTATGTTACGGACAATTATCATCAATCCATTACGATAATTGTCAAGCAATCACGTAAACATTCAAGGTGAGTCAACGATTACCAAATCGAGCACCCCAGGCCACTACCCTATAAATTGAGCACTTTTGAACCATTACAATTTGCCATTTCATCTCCCTCAACCTCTATTTCTTCTTAATTACACGCTATTCTTGATCCACGATCGTGTTTTGACTTTTGGTTTGACCTTTCAATCGCGATCAAATCTGTATTGTAAGTATAATTTTTGTTGTGGGTTTTAATCTTCGGCATCCACACATCAATAACCCTAAGGTTAATTGGGTTATTGATGTGTGGATTGTTCGATTGGAATTGTTAGGGCTCGTTTTTAGATTTGGGGAAGAACACGTATAATTGATGTATTTATTTTATTTAAACAAGAACCAAACACAACCACTGGTCTAGACCAAGTGGTTGTGTCTGGTGCATTTTATACAAGCCATGCGGGTTCGAGTCCCGGCTATGGCATCTTTTTTTCTTTTATTTCGTTTTTAAACAAATAAAATCCAAATAATTATATATAATACATATAAAACTTATAAATTCACTTTTAATTATTAAAACCCTTTTATAAATTCTAAAAAAATTATTTTTTTACAAATCTGATGTAAAGGTTTCACCAACAATTTTTAGTTTTCAAAAATTTATTTATTTAATATATATAATAAATAAATCAAGTTTATTCAATATTATTTATAAAAATCTATAAAAAATATCAAAACGATCTTATTAATTTCCACAAAAATTATCCTGAGTTTTTATAACATTAACCTTTTCAGAAATGATTTTTATTTCTGAAAAATCATTTATTTAATATTTTTAATCAATTTTTGTTAGTTTTAATCATAATTAAATCATAATAAATCCAATTTTTAATATTTTTGCACCAAAATTTTATACAAATTATTTCTGCTTATTTAGAACAGAAATATAAATTTTAAACTTATAATTCTTAAAATTTAATATTTTTAAATATTAAAGTCAAATTTTGACAATTTGTAATAAATAGATTTAATAATCTATTTTAAAGAAAATAATTTTATAAAAATTATTTTTATACTTTAAACACATTCTTGTAACCATCTTAGATTTAAAATTCATAAAAAGATTTTTGGTTATTTATTTACTAATATTCTCTCAATTATCGAACATTTTTAATAATAATCAAACGAGCATTTATCCCCAAATTTGAAGCCCTAGAAACTTATACATTTGTAGACTTGATAGACTTAGACATATTTATTACCTCATTATAGGGTGATACTTGACATATTCGGGCAACACACTATTCTATTTTTCAACAGATATAACATTTTGCTAAAGTGAGTTTTACATAGCCCCTTTTCTATTTATCACCATTTTTGGGTGAAACATGTTACAACAATATTTATGCAATTCAATCATCAATGTGTCTATGTGTATTTCTATGTTGCATTATGTCTTGAACATGACTAGGGTAAGCACAATTCTAGCATAAACATTCATCAGCCAAACGGTATACATTAATAGATCTATTGGACTGACAATCCCACCCGGATACGTGCCTCCTACAAAGTTACGTGGGTGTTTGTTACTGCAATATAAACGAGTGAACCATGAGCGTATGGGATGTACCACAATACAACAGTCACAAGGTTGATTATGCACTCGATTTACTTCTAGTATGTTTTCGCATATGGACTAGATTGCCATGACACATGAATTGCACAACAATTTTATTCGATTAACAAAACCTATGTAATTCTCACCAACTTTTGTTGACCCAAAATATTTTCAACTTAACATGTTTCAGGTTCTACTTGCTTGAAGATTTGATTTGATGCTTGAAGATGTTTGTATAGTTTTATTCAATTTGATGTACAAATTCTTAGAACAATTGTATGTTACTTATTTAAATTATTTAATGAAATTTATTATTCACCATGAGCTACTGAACAATCATCAATACGTGACATCCCGATGTTTCCGCCATCGGTTGGGGTGTTACACAGTGGACGTCCAATTCTGTCGATCATTTATGCCATGATTGATTCCAAAATTTCAGCTTAAAACCTTGAATTGAGATTGGTCAATGACCTGCAGTCAACCTATCGGGTCCTCCTGACCATCGCACAGCCAAGGAGACAAAAAAGAGGGGGTTTGGGCCGGTTTCATGGGCTGGGTTTGATGGGCTGAGTTTATGGGCCGATGATAATCACAATACAAAAATTGCTAGATCATAGGTTTGTGTTGTTTTCTTTTTTTTTTTATATAAAAACTGAAATATTATTATTATTATTATCATATACATTTATATATATATATATATATATTTATATATAAGTTGTGAGTTAGGATAATAGAGACTTAGGCACATTTGTATAAAATGTAACAAAAATAAGGGCTTTTATATTAAAATTTGGGGAAAAAATTTCGCGATGTTACAGTCTCCCCTACTTTTAGGAAATTCGTCCCGAAGTTAAAAGAAAAACACAAGGTTGAGGGTGATTGGGTAGAATTTGGGGCAACTGTGGTTTGGGAGTTCTTTTATTGGTAATAGGATAGTGGTTTCGAATAATTTGGATAAGAGGTTGGGAGCTTTAAGAGTTGAATTAGGTTCGTCTGAAATCGCAAGGAGAGTAAGAATCTAGCAAAGCATTAAGTTTTAGGAGTCCTAAAAGAAATGAGTTGATGGACCATAGAAGGACTAATGAACTGCCAGGTAACTAGAGTTTATAATTGCTTATATACCGAAAACCTTGATAGAATTTCACACTACCTTGACGTACCTGTAAATTCATGATTACGTTCCGGACCGCAATCACCAATTTACCTTACATTAGGGTTTTGTGTCCTTCTATGACTCTAAACACACATGTAAATAATGCAAAATAACCTTGTGATTGAATTGTATACAATGTATCCAAAATAAGTCCAACTGTTGAGCAATAAAAAGACTTCTACCAGTCAGTGAGTAAGAACCTCTACCGATTGTTGAGCAGGTACAATAGCCTCTACCAGTCGTTGAGCAGGTTGTAGGGCCTCTACCAACTGTTGAGCAGGCATGATGACCTCTACCAATCGTTGAGTAGGTTATTTGGTACTCTACTAACTGTTGAGCAAGTACTTCATCCTCTATCAGTTGTTTGATTGAGTGTACCAATTTACACACACACATAAATTGCAAATTGATAATATGTACATGTAAGCAATCAAGTATCAAGTATAGCATGTGAGTTGTAATAGAGTTGCCCTAGACAAGGTTAATGACTCTAGGTGTGTCTATAGCAAATAGTTCTAGTATCAAATGTTCAAATATGGTAGATAATTGAATCCTCATGTATAACTAAGGATTAAGTTTGATGCAACACACAATCAAGTTTCAATAGCTTGGTAACTAGCTCATGTTTGAGAAGGTGAAAGATATGAATTTAGTTCTTGAGATGATGATGATAAATCTCGAAGCAGAGTCAAGGTTGCGAGAAATGGTGAATGTGAAGATGGTTGATAAAGAGTTTATTTTATAGTATGGAGATTATATGATTTGGGTAGGGTGTTGGATTTTTTAAAAAGTGGCTAAGATGGTAAGGTGAAGTGTGATTGTGAAATCCATAGATGGTAATGAAATGAGGTTGATTTAAGCTGTAAAATTTTGAGATTCTAGAGCTTAGTTAAGGAAAGTGAGTGTAATCATCTATTCATTAATTAAAATGAATAAATGAAAACGTTGACTTATCAAAGATTCTAGATTCTAATAACATAGTGAAGACTTGCTTTAGCCTATAAGTGAATACTCATCCCGAGAATTCCCAGGTAGGCATCCGGGTCCCTCGTCTGATTGGGATATATGCGCAATGCCAACCTAGACAGAAGACTCAGAATACATACCTTCACCCTTTCATATTGCACGTGTTCGTTATTAAAATTCTAGAACTTCGACAAGATCTCAAGGTGGTTTAGGCTAAATCTAGGGATTTTGTCCTATTAGTCTAAGAGTAGATCCAGTGATGGAGAGCAACCTTCTTGTAAGGATTAAAGTAGGGATAAGAAGTAGGAGGGAGATAGAGAATAGGAATAAGTAGAGAAGCAAGTAAGAGAAACAAGTACTGGTTAAATCTTATGGTTATAGACTAGATTATTTTTCTAATAACCTAATTCCCTATAACCATGGCTCTGATACCAATCTGTAACACCCCAACCCATGGCGGAAACATCAAGGTGTCACGTATGAATGATTGTTCAGTAGCTCATGGTAAAACATATGTTTACATAATCCTTTATTACAATATTGAATTACATTGAATGAAATCTAATACTTCAAATTGCCAAACAAAGCATAAACTTCAAATTGTCTCCTCATGCTAGCTCTAGACTTCAAGCATCGTTATTTCCTGTTGAGTTTGGAAAAATGGGGGGGGGGTCAACTAGAAGTTGGTGAGAATACATAAGCCATGTCAAGCAATTAAGTTTAACAATAAAAGTTTAGCAATTCAAATGTCTATTGTAAGTTTAAATCTACATGAATAAACATGAAATGTTGAATCGACATAATCAAACCTTCGACTAGTTTAGGTCCATCCCGTCATTCACGGTTCACCTTAATATTATGTTGGAACGATAACAATCACCCACGCTCCCCATAAAAGATGGTAAACGAATCTAGGTGGGATTGCCAATCCAATAGATCTATTATTGAGTATCGCCGGCTTGGCCATAGCTAATGATTATGTATTGTTGAAACTTGTTGAAACGAGTCTAACTGTTGTTGTTGTCTAAATCATGAAGCATTAAAGTTTACAACTAGACATGTATGTTGAATTGCTTAAGTATAATGTTGCAAGTATAAAGAATTGCATAACATGGTTACGTAAACTCACCTTAGCAAAGTATTAAGTCTCGAGAAAAAGTATAAGTGTAGTCCCAAAGTTGCCAAGTATTACCCTATGTATAAGGTAACAAATAAGTCTAAGTCTATCTAGTCTACAAGTATATTCTAGGGTTTCGAATTGGGGATAAGTATTTGATTGATTAATAAATAAAATGTTTAATAAATAAGGGAAATTTGACAAATAAATAAAAAAAAAGTCTTTTTGTAAATATTAGATTAAAAATGGTCACATCATAAAGTTTTAAGTATGAAAATAATTTTTATAAAATTATTTTCTTAAAAATAGAATATTAAATCTATTTATTTCAAATTGTCAAAATATAACTTTAATATTTAAAAATATTAAAATTAAAGAATTTTTAAATTAAAAATTGTATTTCTGTTCTAAATAAATAGAAATAATTTATACAAAATTTTGGTGCAAAAATATTGAAAAATGAATTTATTATGATTTATTTATGATTAAAACTAACAAATATTGATTAAAAATATTAAATAAATGATTTTTTAGAAATAAAAATCATTTCAGAAAAGTTTATTGTTATATAAACTCAGAATAATTTTTGTGGAAATTTATATAATCGTTTTGATATTTTTATAGAATTTTATAAATAAAATAGAATAAAATTGAAATATTTATTATATATATTAAATAAATAATTTTTGGAAAACTAAAAATTGTATGTTAAACTTTTCTATTAGAATAACATAAAATAATTTTTGTAGAATTTATAAAAGAGTTTTAGTATTTTAAAACCAATTTTAAAATAATAGAGAATGTAGAATTAGTAAAGGTTTTTGAAAAAAAAGATTTGTGTATACCATGGCTCGAACCCGGGTCTGAGACCGGGTGGAGTTTTATCACAAGCCCAGCCACCAACTGGGCTGGACCCTAAGAACGAATAAACTTGGTTCTAAATTAATTATATAAGTATACTGTTAATAGTTATATAATCTTTTAAAAGGAAAAGAAAAGAATCGTGTGATACGGGACTCGAACCATGGCTTATGGCCGATTCGTGTCTGATTCTAAGGAGTTTTTACCAACTGATCTACTGATCAGTTGGTGATAGGATTTCGATTTGTTTTAAATAAAAGCAGTATCTTTTATACTTCATCTTCCCCAAAACATGAAGAACGAACCCTAGCTACATCAATTGGTACCATCAAGACACGATAGCCCCAGTTTTCATAGGGCTATCAATCGGACCGGAACGTGGAATAAAATCATTGTTTTAATCAGAACTTACAGTTGGTAATCGAAGGTGAACTCGCAGTCAACCAGAAAGTCAAACACGAACGAATTTGCAGCTTTTGAAGTGTTTTTAGGGGAAATTGAGATTGAGGGTTCTGTTATCGGCATCATTAGGTTCTGGGAGAGGATTCAATTTATACTATTACATGTGATATATATATATATATATATTTAGAAGATTTGACCCATTCTAAAATTGTATACGCGTGATTAAGAAGAAAAAGGAGCAGATTATCGTTAATTGCGGGACCAGTGGACGTCCAATTCTGTCGGTCATTTATGCCATGATTGATTCCAAAATTTCAGCTTAAAACCTTGAATTGAGATTGGTCAATGACCTGCAGTCAACCTATCGGGTCCTCCTGACCATCGCACAGCCAAGGAGACAAAGAAGAGGGGGTTTGGGCCGGTTTCTTGGGCTGGGTTTGATGGGCTGAGTTTGTGGGCCGATGATAATCACAATACAATAATTGCTAGATCATAGGTTTGTGTTGCTTTCTTTTTTTATATAAAAACTGAAATTTTATTATTATTATTATCATATACATTTATATATATATATATATATATATATATATATAAGTTGTGAGTTAGGATAATAGAGACTTAAGCACATTTGTATAAAATGTAACAAAAATAAGGGCTTTTATATTAAAATTTGGGGAAAAATTTCGCGATGTTACAGCTTCCTATTAAGTTGTCAAGCTTTGTAATGTTTTAAGAAATAATGGAATTATGTTTTTGATCTGACTCTGTAAAAGTAACACGTCAGCCCGTTCCGGGTTGGGGTGTTAGATTTTACCTTCTGCCTGTCACTTATGAATGTGAAATAGGACCTATCATCAATATAAAGATCATCACCCAGATTTTCTAAGAATCGTGAGCATGACTTAAAAGTTTCAGCTTCTACAAGTGCATATGCCACAGGATATATGCCATTATTTGAATCTACACCAACAACAGTCAGGATCTATCCAGGGTATGGACCTTTCATGAAACAACCATCTAACCCAAGTAGGTTCATCCCAAGCATTTGAAAACCAACCTTTAAAGCCCCAAAACAGATGTAAACTTTCCTAAACTGCCTAGTAGGGGAATTTGATTGGGTTCTGGTTCAACATCAATCTTCCTCACAATAATCTCTAAGCAAATGATACTAATCTTGATAATCACCATTGATCTTTTTAGTTATAATAGCTCTGGCCCTTGATATTTTCATGAGGGAAATTTGAATCTGATGTTTCTTTTGAAGTTGACCCTGCAACTTGGTCAAACTAATTGTAGGGCTACAATCAATTATTGGTGCAATCTCTCTTGCCATCCAACCCATTGGGTACAAATTAATTTCCTTATTATGCAAACACTGATGCTTTGTATTGTAAGTCTTGACACACCATAAATCATTCATATCAGGCCTAGATATTTGCACAACCCAAGGACAAGTGGGCTTTGGATACTTTTTTTTTCTTGAGGTTATTAGCTTTTATTGCACTTTTGAACACTAGTAGACTGGGCCCTTGGGGCAGGTTTCTTTCTTTTGTGGGGAACCACCTTGTCTGTTAGTGATTTTTGAAGATTCCCCACTAGTGAACACTATATTATGGCCCATTCACACAACTCTAAATCTTAGATGTTCATTCTTTAAAATATGAAGTTGCCTTCTGGTCTCCACAGCATGCTCCTTAACTCTCAGTTTTATCGTTTCCATGTCTTCAAAGAACCACCAAATATAAAATGGCTTGTAACTTTTGTCTTCACCCTTCTTCTTCTTCCTCAGTTCTTTTAGTTTCCTGCTTAATGATGTTACATGTTCATCTTCATCTTCACTAAGGCCCTCAAAGTCATCGAGGTCTACATGTAAGTCATCCTCATGAATGTCAACATTATGTTACGTGTCTAAGTCATCTTCTATGTCATCTACAACAGACCTAAAATGCTACATGTCTACTTCTGGATCCTTTACCATATTGTCAGGATCAACAATATAATCCAAGTCATCACTATCATCTTGTTCAGAACCACTTTCATCATCTGCTTGATCACCTATTTCATCATCTTTTTCATCATGTTGGTTCTCACCTATTTCATAATCTGGATCAATAAGTTGTTCTTTCTCAACTTAAACTTTAACCAAACTAAAAGACTCATTCCCATCAATCTCAATAATTGTTCTTTCCCGATGACTATCATGTTGCTCATCTTCTTCCACCTGATCATCATCTTGCTCATCTTCATCTTCAGTATCAGAACCTATTTCAGATGGGCCTACATGATCATTAAATTCAACCACTACTGATTATTGTTGTTGTTGCCTTTCTTCATGCTCAATCATAAAAGTTGAAATCTTTGGAAACCAATGTTGCACATATACCTAAATCTCCTTATACTTTGTAGCCAATAAACAAAACCTTTCTACAGAAGCATTAGTAGCTAATTTCCATAAACATGTGTCTAAATCCCCATCAGGTAATCTAAAATGATAGTAAAACACATGCACACGGATACCCTACTGTTTTAGTCATCTCAACTAACACATCTATTCCAAAATCTTTAGTGCAACAATAATCTATATAGGCAGACTTTCCATTAACATACTTTCTACTTCACTACTAGAAAAAAGGCCTTTCTTGACGCGCATTGCGCGTCATGAAATGGTGTTTATGACACGCAAAAGAACGTCATTATAAGCATAGTCATAAAAATAATATGACATGCTGGCGCATGTCATCTTTTAATGACACGCATTAATGACAAGCATTCATGACACTGGTTTTGACACGCATTTATGACGCGCTTTTTTGACACGCGCTTATGACATTCATTTTGCGTGTCATGCTTTTTTTTCCTAAAAAAAAAATTACTACGTATATTATTAACTAGCTTTATACCCCGGGAGCGTCCCGGGTTGAGTAATTTATTATGACAGAAGAAGGTATTTATTATTATTATTATTATTATTATTATTATTATTATTATTATTATTATTATTATTATTATATAATTTTAAATTTTGAGGTAAGCATCAAAAGTAAAGAATAAGATTTAGATAAAATCTATTTAAAATTTAAAGATTGTGTCCGATTTATACTATATTTACATATATTTAGATAAAATCTATTAAAATTTTCAAGATTATTTTCGGTATATAATATATTTAAATATATTGTTTTGCATTAAATTAAAAGTAAAAAATTCCAAAACCTCTCATTAGAGAGCCACGTGGCAGTTTCAATTCTTTTCTTTTATATATAAGTATAGATTATTATTATTATTATTATTATTATTATTATTATTATTATTCTTATTATTATTATTATTATTATTATTATAATAATAATTATTATTATTATTATTATTATTATTATTATTATTATTATTATTATTATATAATTTCAAATTTTGAGGTAAGCATCAAAAGTAAAGAATAAGATTTAGATAAAATCTATTTAAAATTTAAAGATTGTGTCCGATTTATACTATATTTACATATATTTAGATAAAATCTATTAAAATTAAATTAAAAGTAAAAAATTCAAAAAGCCCTCATTAGAGTGCCACGTGGCACATTAGAGTGCCACGTGGCACATTCACTTCTTTTCTTTTATATATTAGTATAGATAACGTGCTAATTTTCTTATAATAACCTGGATTAGTGCACTAATAAGCTACAAAATCAATAAATTTCCCCATAATAATATGCATATATTATATATAACAAAAATCCATTACAATATAAGTATTTGTCGATTTTCTACAACAAGTATTAAATGGTTACAAAAATATTGTGTCAATAAATTACGTTGTCTAGACTTAAAAATACGGATCACTTGAAAATGAAGGTTGCTGCATAACCTGACCATTCTTCATGAATGGCATCCATATCCACATCTGTGTAAACTTCTACTCCTCCCCCAACCTGAAACAACAATTAAATTAATAAGATGAAACTGTTAAGGTTCGCGATGATCATAAAGCCTAAATCCTTAAGGTGATTCTATTATTTCAGAGATAATTAATATGATATGACACCACTCAAACATTCAAACATGTAACTAGATATATATTCAGAAGAATACTTGTCTGCTTGAAATGGTCAAATGCAATCGCAATTCAGATTCAGAAAACTATCGTATCTATAATCAAATCAAAGTTGGCTTAAAATCATATACAGTTATACAAATAATACAGATTTGAACCTATAATATACTATAGGTTATGGTATAAAAATCATCTAATGCCCACCAACAAACCTTTCCTACAAAAGAAAATTTACTAGTAAAAACCTTCAAGCATCTACACACCTCTTTTTAAAATAGCGTTGCATGTATTTTGATAACTAACCGAGAACAACCCTCGATCCCTAAGTATATTCAAGAAAGAACAAGTGGCTAGCGGATTTTTTTATGCTTCAGTTCCCATAAAGACACAACTCCCCATACCTAATTTAATTCTATTGATAATGCCCTGATCTATAGCTGCTCACACAAGAACCTTTCCTTGTCATGTGAAAAAGAATCAAATCAGGTTTATTTGTATACATTACACTTGAAACATATGATAGCATATAAACTTACTAGTAAGAAAAGAACGCCTAATAACTGAGGAGAAGTTTGTATCTTTGAATGAAAAAATCCTCCTAGTGTATTACTCCCACCACCAACAGCGACACATACCATTTCCCGACCTTCTGGATATGGCTGTTCATGTAAAGTATCAAGCTAATTACACCTGACACTCTGCCAAGTGATAGAAATAAGTCAATAACAACATACAACATGAGGATTGTGAACCATTGGGTGATCCATTCTCAAACTTCAGCCTTTGTAAATTAATCAGTTAAAGATTATCCACAAGATGGAATAGCCCAGACCCTTTCAAGTCCTTAATTCAAAGTGTTCTCAAGTCTGCACAAAAATGGAAAATCTGAGCAACTTTAAAAAGATTTTTCAACTACAAAACTTTGAGTAGGATACGGCTGAGTTTACAAGCAACTACAAATTAGTACTAGCGGTATGTATTTACTATCTAATGGTTTATAGTATGTATTTACACCTATTGCAAATGGTTTATAATGTAAGTCCAAAATACAGACAAAGTTTAAAAGAACGGAAACGAGCCTCAAGGCGTTTTCCCTTCGCCTCATGAGGCGTAAGCCTCGAGGCGAACTGAAGCGTAAGCTCGAGGCGTAGTCAAAAAATAAATATAAAAAATATAGGGGCGTTTGTTTCACATCTGAATGGCTCATTCAGAGCCTACCTCTGAATCGGTCAGAGGTTAGGCGTGTTTGGTTCAGAAAAAGTCACCTCTTAATCAAACAGTTCAGCGCTGATTCATTCAGCCGACGGAACATGCTGAATGACAAAGAAGACCCATCTACCCTCAAATCACATTCCTCTTCTTTCTGGTTCTCTCTGCAACAACCGGATCTCACCCCCAACGAACAACCCAGCTGCCGGAAATAGGGATGGCAATGGGTCGGGTTTGGGACGGGTTTAGGTAATCCCAACCCCATACCCGATTAGGTATGCTTATCCCAAACCCGTCCCAAAACCCGTTGGGTTTGTGTCGGGTAATTACCCATCGGGTATCGGGTATACACGCGGGTTTCGGGTAAACCCATTAATTTTAAACACTTACCCATTGGGTATATCCGACCAAAAACCCGTCGGGTATCTATTGGATAACTACTAACTAATTACATTTAGCATTATTAAATATATATGTAAATATTACAATGTATAAATATAAAATACTTAAATCATATAAAAACACTCAAAGCTATAGATAACAAATAGTATACACTAATTTTTAGCATAATATGGCAATCTAGATGGACAATTAGATATATTATGCATACATATTTAAAAAGATATAGAATAAATTATATTGGGTATCTAATCGGGTAAACGGGTATACTTTATCGGGTAAACGGGTATATCATCAAATCCCAAACCCGCGAAAAAAAATAAAAATTAATCCCATACCCGGACCCATACCCGATTACCTGACCCCAAACCCGTCCCAAATGTGTCGGGATTCGGGTTTACCCGTCGGGTTCGGGTTTGATTGCCATCCCTAGCCGGAAAGCATCGACGGTTCCCCTTCCTCTTCTTTCTCTACTTCCGTCTTCTTTCCACAGGTAAGTTACCCCCCTCGTCTTCTCTCTATGTTTCCATAATCAATAGCAAAAAAAAAAAAAAAAAAAAAAAAAAAAAAAAAAAACCAATTCACAAACAAAATCATAGACTAGCCATCATCTTTGGATCTAAACAAATCTAATAGAAAGAAGATTTTAGAGAAAGAGACATGGACAGACATGGACAGGGAGAAGGTGGAAAAGAAAGAAAGAAATCTGTGAAAGAAAGAAGGAAAAGAAACAGAGGTTTTTTTTATGTTTGATGTTTTGGTGTCTCTTTGGTTAAAGAGAAGAACTCTTTATGTTTTTTATGTTTATGTTGGATTGATTTGATTAAAGTGGAATAATAATAATAATAATAATAATAATAATAATAATAATAATAATAATAATAATAATAATAATAATAAAAATAATAATAATAACCGTTCAAAAAAATAATAGAAATTATGTATACGATTTTTATTGATTAAAGTGGCGTTTTTCAAGTTATCAAAGTGTTATTGTTACAGGGATAAAATAGTCATTTTACACACTCATTCAGACATACAACCAAACAACCATTACTGGTTCAGCACTTACTGGTTCAGAGCCTCTTACCCATTAAGACCTCTTACTTATTCGGCACTTACTGGTTCAGCACTTGCCAAACAGCCCCTATATGTCTTTAAAAAATAAAATACTTGACCTAGAAAAGTCTAAATCATCAAAAATACACATCAAAAATAAAATAATTGACCCAAAAAGTTTAAAACACCAAAAAAACACCCTAAGCCACCCGAGGCGCATCTGAGGCGCACATTTTCTTAGCGCCTCAGCCCTTAGAAGCGTATGTACATCGGAACCCCATGAGGCGCGCCTCAGACTCGTTTTCTTAGAGTTTCGCCTCAAAGCACACCTCGAGACGTACACCTCACCTGTTTTTTTAAACCATGAATATAGAAATCTATAAAGCTAAGGGATTGTGTATGCATGAGCTATCCGAGCATTCAAAAGTTTTAACAAAACAACCAAATAGTAAAATAAGTTGTGACCATAGTGATCCATTCCATTATTACTATTATTATTATTATTATTTTGAAATAAAAACCAATCTTCATTCCACTATTCCCCATTCTGTATATATATTCCATCCAATCAAACAAACCCTTAAGAATTAAGATTAGCTTTATGGTGCGATCAAGTGAAGCACTTGCAAAAGTATTGGTGTCTTTGGGATTAATCGTCAATTTGAGAACCAAAAACAAAGATCTTAAAACCCAAAAAAAAAAAAAGCAATACTTTTTTCAATCAGACAAAAGGGCAAACCCTAACTCAACCATGAAACACCAAATCATAGATTCGATAACAAAATAACATACATGATTTCACGAAATTGATGAGATTCCGTGGATCGATTGTTATCTCTTTCAGATCTAGTACACTTCTCCGCCGTCGCCGTCCAGATCTAGTACACTACCTCTCTTTTCCTTTGTCGGAGTAAGGTGGCCGGCCGGAGGCCATGGCCGACACCGCTTCTTCATCGCCTCTCTCTCTCTCTCTCTCTCTCTCTCTCTCTCTCTGGGAGAGAATTTAAGTTTGGGGAAAAACTTAAATAACTTTGTTTATGACAGGTAAATGATGACACGCTAAAGATGTTTGTCATATATCCTTTAAATTTTAAAAATTATGACATATTTTTTATGACACGCACTTTTGCAAGTCATGAAATTTTGTGTGTCATTAAAAGCATATTTTCTAGTAGTGTTTGGACTATTAATAAAGTCACCACCATGAATCATCTTAATTGTAAACAATGTATCATCCTCTCCTACAAATAAATAAAAACCAAAAATTAAAAAACAACTTCAAACAAGCAGGAAATCACATGCTAAAAGAATTTGGGTTTTTAATAAACTTCGAATTGGTGAAATCAACAATGTATGGTTCTCAAATCATCCATAACAATGGCCACATTGCAAACAATTTAGGGTTTTTAGTGGAAATCGGATGTTAGGGTTAGAAAGGGATGAAAGGAAAGAGAGGGAAAATCAGAAGTTTATAAACGTTTGTTTTTTTTTTCTTTTCAGAAGTCAATGAATTAATTTCAAATATTCCACTTCGTCTTTTTCCTCGCTTCTCTTATGTAACACCTCAACTGATGTTACATCTTATCTAGAGCAGGTTCGTGAACCCGCTATTAGCTAGATCAAATTGGTTGTGGAGGTACTTTAGTTGAACCCTCCAAACCCTTTGAAGAATTTAGAGAATGCCCAGGGTGGCCCGAGGGATGTTGCGTAAATTGAACCTTTTACTAATTAGTGTTTTTTAAACTTTTTTGTGTTTCTAGTGTGTGTCAGGAGCTTGTTTTGAAAACTAGTAGTCCCACAATCTCAGATTAGGGGAGTTGCTTATGTGTTATGCTGACTCAGGAGTGGAGAAGGAGCAGTGATGACTTGGACGATAGATGGACGATAACTAGGAAAGGATGGATGATGACTAGGAAAGGTGTGAAGACCCGCAATCTTAGATTGTGGGAATCCACCAAAGGAAGCATATAATCTTGGGAATAAACCATAATATTACTCAAATGTTTCGACTGCCCGGTTATAATCTTGGAAATAACCTACCTTTTGAGGATTGAGTTAAGGAGCCCACACTGTCTATGTGACAGCCAGGTGTCAACCGATGCCCCTAACTCAAGTCTCTCCACTCCCTTCATTATTATTATTTTTGTCAAAATGAAAAGGCTTGTTGGCATATTGTGAGATTAACCATATAATATAATATATAACTAAATAATAATTATTAGAGATGCAAATTTAACAAAAAATAAACAGATAAATTATAAACATTATATGTAAGTATAATCACATGCGTGAAAGTAGATTGATAACTAACATATAAATATGATTAGATAAAAAGCGAGCCGGCGTTTGCTAAATTTGAGCTTGTAACATTACCGAGATGAACTTGAGCTTAATAATAAAGTTTAAATCAACTCGAGGTCAGTTTAGTTAACACTTACACTAGACTAATTTATAATTTATAAAGTTAGTTTAAACTATACATATACCTAAATTTATATAATAAATAAATGCATTTGTAAGTTATCTTCTGCTTTGACGACACCAACACATACTCATTTTCTACTTATCAATGTGCTCTATTGCATCACCCATGCCCGAATATCCACTTGCTAAAATATTTAATAAGAAAATACTTATATTTAATTGTAAATATATGATTTAAACATAATATGATGAAGATGATTTGTTGTTTTTTTTATACATATGAACATATATGACTCGAACTTGTTTATACCTACGTGTACACCTCGAAAGTAAATACAATAAAGGCTAGCTAGACATATAAACACACGTATCCGTTTTTTCTCTAATATTCTCTTTTCCTCTGTTCTTTTATTTTTGGAATTCAGCCAATATATTCATATGCGCACATATTTGTAGATATAATGATAATTTTAAGAGAAAATATGTTTTACATTTATTAAATTACATACATAACATAAAAACTACTCTTTTTATATTGTCGGAATTAGTACTTTATGGTGGAGTGTTGCGAGGCTTGGTGATAAAAGACCTGTGGCTGAAAGGTCACATGTTCAATTTTTTAGAGCGTCAGGTTTTACCGATTATTCCATTGTCATGTCTTTGGACGGGTGAATGGTCGGGTTTTTCCCCGAAACTAGTGGCTGGTGGGCAAGAGGCTCCGTCCGTCTGGGTAAAGGTCATCTAGGAATCCTTTTACCATTGAAAGCCGTGTATGGAATACTCGCCTTCTACTTAGTTGTGCGTTCAAAAAAAGTATAATACCATATGCAAAGAACATAAAGATATTCTAGCTATTAAGTTTGGCACATAGGCGGAGGCTTTCATGGGCCATGGTGGGCCTTGGCCCCAAGTTTTATAGTGTAGTTTTACTGAAACATTCTGAAAATTTTATATGTATTGAGTCAACCCTCACTTTAGATTTTACTAAAAACGCAATTCAAAATCTGCTATATTAATGTTCAAACATTGGTTCCATTAAAATAGATTTAGTGTCCCTTTTGAGGTGAATATGTTGTCTCCAAAGGCAAAACAACCGTAACAGTAGTTGACTGGTTGTTATTATTGTACTGCTAAAAATGGCCCATGCGTCCGAACACTAGCTTTGATTTTTGATGTTTTAGAATTTGAGGAAATGAAGTGAGTGGAAAACAAGAGAAAAAGACCTCGATCTCTTGAAATGGAACATGTTAATAAGTTCTCTCTGTTTGGTGTTTAGTATATTAAGGTCACTCCTAATATCTGAGGCCTTATGCAGCCATGTTTCATATATTTCCATCACGTTTTAGGCGTAATTGTTGGGGATGGGAGGGAACGTTCACAGTTATGTATGCTTAGGTGAGAGTAGTACAAAAGTGGGTGACTTTCTGAGAAATCTTCACCAGGGAAACCAAAAACAAAATTTTGAGCTACTCGTGAGAAACGATCAATATTAGTGGGACGTGAGTTCAAATGTTACCTAACCAGTTGTGTGAAAAAATAACCATGTTATAGTTGTTAATTATGTTTTATAATATAACATATAAAGGAAATGGTTCTTATCCTACAAATAATCATTTAATATCCTAAAGTGCAAAACCGTATGCAAGACCAATTTATCTCAATATCAGTGTTATACCTTAGACATTAAAGTAAAAAACAATTCTTAACTTTTGGGTATCTTAAAATGCCCTTATGAAATGAATTATATATCATAAACAAATGAAAAAAAATATTATCACATTCTTAAAAAGTGACAAGTTAAGGAATTTCAATATATATAATAATAAGATACCAAGTTTTGTAGTGGCCTTGAATAAATATATTAAATATAATACTAAGATGACACTGAATAAAAATGTTAGGGTAACTTACATTTTTAGGTGTTGTTTGTTTTTTCTGTATGAAAAGGTCTGCAGTTTGCGGATCACATCTGCAGATATCTGTAGGAGAAGAGGTGGACCAAAGGTCTGTAGTCTGCAAGAAGAAGACTGTTTGTTTGTTAATGTCTGCAGGCTGCTGAAATAAACTGAAATTTAAATAAACTAATTTTTTTTACAGCAGTCTGGCGGTAGACGGTGGTGGTGTACAGTGGTGGTGGTGGTGGGTGGACTGTAGTGGTGGTGGACGGTGGTGGTGGATGGTGGTGGACGGTGGTGGTGGATGGTGGTGGTGTAACACCCCAACCGATGGCGGAAACATCGAGGTGTCACGTAGTGATGATTGTTTGGTAGCTCATGACAATGCATATGTTTAATTAATCCTTTATTCTATTACATATAATTTAAACTGAATACATCCAATTGTCACAAACTGAAATTTTACATGCAATGATAATAATCAACTTCAAATAATCTCCTCTTCGGATAGCAATAGACTTCAAGCACCATTGTTCCCTGAAACTGTAAAGTTTGGAAAAGATGGGGGGTCAACTAAAAGTTGGTGAGAATACATAAACCTAGTCTAGCAATAAGTTTGTAAGTTTCAAAAGTTTAGCAATTCATATGTCTATTGTATATCAAAGTCTACATGTGGAAAAAAAACACAAATGATAGTATGCACATAATCAATCCTCCGACAAAGTTTAGGTCCATCCCGCATCCACGGTTCTCCTTATAAGTTTAGGTCCAACCCGCATTCACGGTTCTCCTTATAAAGTTTGGAACGATAACAATCACCCGCGCTCCCCATAGAAATGGTCGACGAATCTAGGTGGGGTTGTCAATCTAATAGATCTATCATTGTATATCAACGGCTTGATCAAGGTTAATGATTATGTAAGTTTAAGTTTAAGTCTAACAAGTTTTTGTCTATGACATGTAGAATCAAAGATTTACAACTAGACACGTATGAAGAATTGCTCAAGTATAAAGCATAAAGTTTCAAGCATAAAAAGTTGCATAAACGAGGCTATGTAAACTCACCTTAATGATAGTATCGAATCCCTTGATATAGAATGAATGTGGCTCGAGTGTATCCCAGTATCACCCTATGTTTAAGTCAATAAAATAAGTGTTGGGAAAACTTAAAAGTCTAAGTTTTCTAGTCTATTGGTATTCTAGGGTTCCTAATTTGGGGATCAACAATTGTTTAATAATTAATTTAGAATAATAGTTGATGAGATAATAAATAAGGAAATTTAGAAAATAAATAAATAAAAAGAATTTTTGTAAGATCTTGATTAAAGGTAGTTGTATTAGAATGTTTTAATGTGAAAATAATTTTTATAAAATTATTTTCTTAATTAATGAATATATAATACATTATAATTTATTTGTCAAAATATAGTATTAATATCTAAAAATATTAAAATTAAAAATTTCGTATTTTAAAATTTTATTTCTAACCTAAATGAATAAAAATAATTTGTGTGAAATTTTGATGCAAAAATGATTAAAAAAATGGATTTATTGTGAATTTATTATGATTAAAATAGCATAAATTAATTAAAAATGCTAAATAAATATTTTTCCAAAAATAAAATTTAGTTTTGAAAAGTTTATTAGTTTATAAGTTTAAAATAATTTTTGTAGAATTTTTATAAACTGTTTAGTTATATTTCTAGAATTTTTAAATTATTTGACTTTAAATTGTATTAATTATTTTATATATAAAATAATTTATTTTCAGAAAATGAAAAGTTGTAAATAAACTTCTAAGTTTATAGAAACTTATAAATTTTTTATAGAATTTTTGGGCTTAATCCAGCAATTAAAAAGTATTTTTAAAGTTTTGTTAATTATATATTTATATAAAATGCTTTAATGGAAAAACAAGAGAAAAAATAGTTTGTAGCTTGGGGGACTCAAACCTGACCTCTAGCCGGTTTTCATTCTTGCAACATAACCCATAAACCAACTGCTCTGCAAGTCTTTTTGTGATTTATTTGATTTCGAAATTTTGTTAACAAGTTCTTTTATACTTCATCTTCCCAAATTTAACATACGAACACTAGATCATTAACCAGATTAAACACGACATTATAACGTAATTAACCATAGGGCTTTTGATATTCACCTAAAATCGAGCTAGAATCATATAAGAATTTAATCATACCTGTACACAATGAAAGTGAACCGAACCAAAACAAGACCCGAACAAAAATGACTTGATTACGTCGATTTGATATTTGGAAGTTGAAAATAACTTAGGGTTTGTCTAAATCGGCTCTTTTAGGGTATTAATGTGCGTTTAATTTATATTATAACAGGCGAGATCAAAGATTGGGAAGTTTGACCTATTAAGAGCATAATGCGTCTAATTGTGCTCAATTTAGGAAGGTAGTAACTACGATTGAGCGTGTATAATACGGAATTGGTTTGTCGGTCGCATATCAATCACGAATTGTTTCCATATACTGGTTTAAGCGTGTCAATTTTGAATTGATGTAGCGTTTGACTGGGTCTTGACTTTTTTAGATTTGACCAAGGGTAAACAGTGTAGATTAAATATAAATGGTTTCTATTATTAACACAAACACACAAATGGTGTAGTGGTTGGTGATGTTGGTTGTTATGCTCGAACCGGTTGGGGACGCGGGTTCGAACCCGGCCCAAGCCATTCTTTTTTTTAAACAATTATTTAACAAAACAAACCTTATACATGTTATTTTGGACATAATTTGATCAATGTGACCCGAAAAAAATTATATAACTATTAAAATGACTCATTGAACGGGAAATTTTACGTTTAACTAATAAACTTTATAACCAAAATCACTAATATTGTTTCTATTATTATTATTATTATTATTATTATTATTATTATTATTATTATTATTATAAAAAAATAAAAAAATAAAAATCGATAGTTTATTGGGGGAATTTTGTATATGTTTTAAATATATGTACTATATAAGAATGTTTTGAAATAATCTAAAAAAAATTGGGGAAAAATACGTGATGTTACAGGTGGTGGGTGGTGGTGGACGATGGTGGTGGTGGTGGTGGGTGGTGGTGGACCGTGGAGGTGGTGGATGGTGGTAGGTGGTGGACCCTGGTGGTGGTAGATCGTGGTTGGTGGTGGGGGACCGTGGTGGTGGTAGACCATGGTGGTGGTAGTGGTAGATGATGGTGGTGGAGGGTGGTGGTGGTGGTGGAGGGTGGTGGTGGTGGACGGTGGTGTGATGGGTGGTGGTGGACGGTTGTGGCTGACGGTGGTGGTGGTGGTGGACCGTGGTGGTGGTTGACGGTGGTAGGTGGTGGTGGATGGTGGTAGGTGGTGGTGGACGGTGGTGGTTGACTGTGGTTGGAGGTGGTGGTGGTGGTCGACAGTGGTGGTGGTGGTGGGTGGTGGTGAACGGTGGTGGTGGTGGTGGACGGTGGTAGGTGGTGGTGGTAGGTGGTAGGTGGTGGTGGACGGTGGTGGTGGTGAACCGTGGTTGGTGGTTGTGGTTGTGGTGGACGGTGGTGGTTGTGGACGGTGGTGGTGGTGGGTGAGGAGAAGAGAAGTGCAGAAGACTTTTGAAGACCTTAGAAGACTTTGGAACAAGTCTGCCCCAAGAAGAGGTTAGGAAGACCTTTTTGAGTGAAAAGTCTTCCAAAAAACAAACAATCTGCAGACCCCAAACGTCTGCGAGCGTCTGCATGGCGCAGACAAAAGAGGTCAGAAGTGCTTCTGAGCAAAAAACAAACAGCACCTTAGGGGGTGTTTGGGATTGATTATTCAAAACAGATTATACGTTTTGGAAAAGCAGGGGTGGAGCTGCTTATAGATTATTGCGTTTTGAAAGCCTAAAAAACTGATTATCTGCATTTTCAAAACGCAATCTCAAACACTAAAAACTGATTATTTACGTTTTCAAAACTCAATAATCTAATAATGAATTCAAAACGCAATCCCAAACATCCTCTTAGTCTTTTATGTTGTCACAAATTTTCAGAGTTATTTTTACCTTTAAAAATATCAATAATCTTATTTCATGTTTAAAACAAGCTTCACGTCATGTCCTTTGTATCAATGGGATTAGATTTTCTAGTTAATTCAATCATATATATGTGAAATGACAAAACTATCCTGGCATTGTAAATAAAAAAATACCATATACAAATTTATTATTTAAAAAAATACATCATTTTACCATGTTCATCTCTTAAACACCACCGTCAACCAGGCTATGACACTCACCATCGATCAACAATCGCCAGTCACCACCGAATGAGTAACGAACCTACCACCAATTCCATCACATTCTTCCTTAACCAGCCCTAAAATGAGTTTGAGGGGGGGGGGGGGGGGACTTTGGGTCCTATGTAACCACTAGTTTTTTGGACCCTACTAAATAATCACCGTCAACAACAAACAACTACCGTTGAAACCAAGCAACCGCCATTATATTCGGCGCCAAATAGCTACCATCTCTACCTCATCTCTCTAACCCACCCTCTACCACTCTCTACCTTCCTCTATACTCTCTCCCTCTACCCTATCAAACAACCATCGTTACCAAGTATACCCCAAAACAACACCTTCAATTCCATTTAAAGGATGGCCTCGATGTTGACCACCTAAACCGTCCATCATCGTTGTTTGTCTCCTGTCGCCCAATTCTTTCTTCCCCCATATATAGGGTTTCGATTAATGTGAAAAAAACATTTTTAATGAAACACTTACCCTTTTGCGGGTCTTAACCGCCACCGTTGGTATTTGATCTTCTTGTGGTGATGATCCCGCAAAAAACGAGGGGTTTCATGCGATTCAAGTGAGGCTCATTGAGGATATATTCTGATGGTGATGTTTGCAACAAATAGATTACAGAAGGGTAGTGGTGGTGGCTGAGATTTTTGTAAGAAAAATACAAAATGAGTTTTCTTTAATTATTATTTTATTAAAAGAATAAATTATAAATAAACCAATTTGCCCTCATATGCAACGCGTGTGACCAAACTTAGCCCCAAATTTTCATGACCGTTTTTTGGAAAGGACGAAACACATAAACCTATTGAAGATAAAGTACAATTATTGACATTTTTAAAGATAAAGGACAACAAATGAAAATTGGTGCAAACCTAAACGAAGAAAAATTTAATTTACCCTAAATATTATAAAAAAAGATTCATAAATTGAAAATGCAATACTTGGAGGTCTAATAATGTAATTATATAAAGTGATATACTAATACTATTGGAATAACATGCTTGAGGAACAACATTCGACAACATTGCTACTGACGTACGATCCAAGTGTTACACTGAGAGCATTAACTATGTATTAGTTGATTAAGGGTTAAACGATCTGACAAGAAATGCGTGTTAGACGACAATTATTAGAGAATAATCAAGAAGCGTTATGGTGATGATTATAAAAGAATAATCAAATAGCATTGTGGTGACAATTATTAGAGAATAATCGGTTCTAGGTGTTGGTTGTTAAGTTGTAAAAATTGATGGGATTGAAACGATGGATGTTAAATTAGACGTATTTAATTGTTTCATTTAATATGTATGTGCTTGATTATTTATTTAAATTTGCTAATTAAATTAATCAAATACATAATATATTTTCAAAAAAAAATAAAAAAAAATCTAACTCTAACTAAGATTAAATAAAAATTAGTCAGATAAAGCCCAGCCCACTAAATTAATTATGGGGACATGTTAGAGATAAGCCTAGATCATTTTGAACGGATTATAATGAGGAGGCTTAGGATTAGTTGTCAGAAAGACTAGAATCAACTCACCACCGTTAACCCACCGTCGCGGTAGGCCACCGCCTCCCCATGCATCGCTACCCCGTGCCACCATTCGGATCAGTTTCGTTTCTTTCAATTGTCCAGTTTGATTAGGTTGACCCAAATTTAATGTGTGGTGATAAATGTGTAGAAACCGAAGGTGTTCAGTTGTCAGTAATACTTGGTGGTGCAAGTTTGTATTACCAGATCAAGCGCCCTAATTTGTTGAACTGGGATGTCTCGCTTTTCAAAGTCTATTGCAACCAGTTTGAAGTATTTGGTTCTAGACACCCCATGGTTGTAGTTTGTGTCTATTTGGTTTGTCAAGAGATTCCTAGTGGGCGATCCAATGATTTTTAGTTTGTACCGACTCATACACAATCCTTTTTGTTGCATAAAAATTTTATATAGGTGTGCGAAAACCCACAACAACCACCATACATCGAAAACCCACAACAACAACCACCATAACGAGGACGACATGAAATTACTCATTTGAAAACACACACAAAAAATCCTAGTTTTATTATACTTTGTTTGTTGCATTAGATTTTGTTTAAAATCTCTAGTTTTAATATGGATTAAAAAATGACATAGAAGCTTGAACTAAAGACGTTTTTGTTAGTAAACAATGAAATTACCACTAAACAGTCCTACATTTTAAAACTATATAGTTCAACTAATATTAGACCATCTCCAACCTTGATCAGCATAAACTGCTATAAACCGTCACATCAGCATGCCACATTATTATAAACCATCCAAATCAAGCCTCACTTTTTTCCTCAAATCCCAAACAATTCCAAACCTCCACATCATATTCACATCATTACCTACTTTTTCTCTCTTATTTAAATTTTGTCTAAATTTATATACTACATTATTTTATTAAATAAATAATATTATTTATTGATTAAAATTATAAAAAATACGTAAAACGTATTTAAAAAAAAACATAATAAATTAAATTTTTTTTTCAAACGGCTATATTCCTAACAGCCATATCTCTAACGACCATATTTTAGTGCCTATAAATTGCACCCACCTTTGCACTTCTTAAAACACAAATTAAGCAAAAGCACTCACATAAAAAATGGTAAGAAGAGCTTGGACTGAGGATGAAGACGAAGGCGTGGCTTCGATTAAATCTTGGGTTCACCTCTGCGAGAACGGGTCACCACTAGGTATACCAATTAAAGAAGCACTATTTGAACAATTCCAACGTGTAGGTGAAACCGATCACAATGCAAACCAAGGTCATGTGAGGTTGTACCTTTTGAAAAAGAAGGTTAGTTGG
This sequence comes from Ambrosia trifida, assembly GCA_028751855.1. NCBI lineage: Eukaryota > Viridiplantae > Streptophyta > Magnoliopsida > Asterales > Asteraceae > Ambrosia > Ambrosia trifida. The sequence goes on from CM054125.1 coordinate 44,562,754, forward strand.
TTTTATGCTCTCTTCAAGTATGTGATGGATCACGGTGACAGCGGAACAGAGGATGATGCAATTGCCGAGGCCCATCGCCTATACCATGTGTAGCACGGTAGCACATTCACTCACATCGCCGTTTGACAAATAATAAGAGCAAGAGAGGGGCGTGCAGATGGTCTAGGGGATTACGAGTAGTTTGATTATGTACTCTATGTAATGTTTAAGTCTTTAAATTTAGGAACTTTAAGTATCTAGTTTGTTTAATTATGTACTCTCTGTGAGGCTTAGAGGTATACTTTAATCTCTTTTAACTCCGCCTAGATAACACATCACCCAAGGAAATGGTTTAATCCCATTAACTTCACCTAACCATATATTTTTAGTGGTTTTTTTATTTAGAAAAGGAAAATAATTTAATGCAGTTTTTTAGCATTCGGTTAACATGTTAACAAGTAACTCATTTAACGCCCCTTAACACAAAGAGGGAGTGGTGTGCAATGCAAGTTAACATGCTATGTCACCCTTAACCCCCTAGATATTAGAGTATACCCCATGACCTGATGTTTAAGTTTTTAATTTTAGAAAGTTTATTAAAGTATCTAGTTTGTTTAATGAGCTAGTTTTAAATTTTTAATTTTAGGAAAATTTTAATTTATATTTTTAAAATACGAATTTTATTTAAAATATAAAACTCACAATACAAACAAATACTAATTAAATATAAAACCCCAACTATATTCAACCCAATACCCATTTAAAAACAACAAAAATTGATGAACTGGTCCGGTGAAGCGGACGGACCCATCTCATTCAAACCCCTCCACTGATGCAAATCATCTTTGTGAATCTAGACTGTCCATTGAGGTACATTGAAGATGCTCTAAGTTTCTTTAAACATTTAAGATACTAGTTCTACTCAATTTTTGAAATACATTGGGGTCCAAGGCCCCCACCCCTACCAACACATACAACTAATTTCAACTCACAATTACAAATTTCACATTATAATTTCTATAAATTTGTTTCTTCAAATTACACATATACAAGATCAAGAAACAGAGAAAAAAACCTATAAAAGATATACCAATAAACAGGGTGCACTTACACTCACAAAAGAAGAGGGTAAAACTTAGAAACACCTTTAAACACCAGGGACTAATTTGTTAAAACGCAGTCAAAAGTTAGCAACAAGAATAAGCAACACGATGAACACCACGATCTCTAAGAATTCCAGAGTATAGAGCCATCCTATTTGCAGGAAGACCCTTATAATTCCTCAAATGTTTACTTTGACCCCCTTCATTTTCAAACATTGTTAAAAAGTTCCTGTTTTGATGAATTCTCTTACTTTTAAGTCGTCTTCTAAACTCGTCTCCATTTCCTCTTGGTTCCATAACATCTTCAGCAAAGCTTACTTTCTTCATCTTCTTCTTCACCTTCTTCCCATCTGCATCAAAATTAGGAATGAGCATTTGTACCCAGTATTGATATTGTACCGATAGATTCAGTACAACATTTGGTACTCACTTTTCCAGAAATTTAATATAATTATTTTCGGACATTTCAGTACCCATTGTTTCATAAATTCGATATCCATATTTTCGATACTGCCACCGCATAGAGATTGAGAATTTTCAATTTTATAACAAGTACGTGCTACTATACTAAACCGATACCATACCGTACCAAGGGCAAGGGGCTTCTTTGAGGAGGTCCAAGTAGGCCAACCGGATAGGGTTCATAAATTTTAAGAGCATATTTTTTTAACAAAATTCCTATATATATGTATATATTTTTTTTATATAACTAATTGTAACACTTAAATTTGGACATAAGTAGCCTATTTTTAACCGCTATGTAAATTTTTAGAGATTTCCATAAATGGCTCTAACCGTACCGATAGATTACTGCATTTATTCGCTACACACTTTTCCATAAATTAATTCAGTACTGGTACCGGTGTCATACAAGATCAAATCCATAAAACAAACATCATAGATATATCAAGTTTGACTTTAAAATGTCAACAGTTGACTTTAAGTTTGACCCAACAAAAAACTAAGAAATTGAGGAACCTGAATTGATGCAGGGTCTTGGGCGGTGAACAACGGCGAAAGGGGCGGCGGGGACGGTGGCTGTGGGTGGTTTCTGGAGGCAGAAGGCGATGAAAATGGCGGTTCCGGCAGCCATGGCGGTGACAAGAACCACACCATTGGAAGCCAAGATTGATGACATGATGAAAAAGAAGCAATCTTTATTGTTGTGATTGGTGCAGATCAGAGAAAAGGGTATGAGAGAGATTGAGCAAGTTTTAGAGAGAGAGAGATTGGAGATGAAGTCATGGGGAGAATTGAAGTCAATGTGTGTGTTTTTGTGTGTGTGAGTATTATTATTATTGATATTATAATGGTGGGAATGAACGAATGATTCAAGAATGGAGTTTTTTTATATGGTTTGTGTTTGGGGTGTGAAGGGGTCAAGGGGATGAAAAGATTGAAAGCTAATGTGGTTGTTGGTTTTTTCATTTTTTTTTTAATTGAATAATGTTTTTATTTTATTTTATTTAAATTGTGAATAAAATGAATAAATGTTTTTTTTTTTTTTCCTAAATGACGTAACACTCATATAACTTGATAATGGGAAATTATGGTGGTAACTTGTAAGGTCATGCGTAGTCGAGCGTTTTGAGAGCCGTTTTAGCACCATAGCGTCAGGGAACACCGCCCCCCGGGCGCTATGAGGGCGTTTTGGGCTTGAGCGCTACCGATATAACGAGCGTTATGCACTGACCTTCTTTATTATTATTATTATTATTATTATTATTGTTATTATTATTATTATTATTCAAACTTTATTTATATATATATACATACACACATTGTGTCGCCGGAGAAGAGGGAGCAGCGCCGGAGGGTGTCACCGGAGAAGGGGGAGCAACGCCGGAGGTTGTGACGATGGTGGCTATGATGGCTGTGACGGTGGTGGCTGTGATGGTTGAATGGTGGTGGAAGTGTTGTTGATGATGATGAAGATGGAGTTTGGGTTTGTGAAGATGAATGGTGTTGATGATGATGATGAAGTTTGTGAAGATGAGTTTGTGTGTGTGGGTGGGTTATATAATAATAATAATAATAATAATAATAATAATAATAATAATAATAATAATAATAATAAATAACAATAATTACTCAATCATTTATAACTCCTCATAACCCCTTTTCCCACTACACCCTCTTTTTTCATAACCCCCATAACCCCCTTCTATTACTTTTTAATATTTTAATACCCATAACCCTTCATAACCCCACCACTACACATACACTAAGAGTCTTCAACTCCACAATATATACGTTATTTTTAAAATATCAAGTAAATATAATACTATATTATTTTTCACTTCATTTAAACCGTTACTCTACATTAAATTAAGATGATTTTCTAATTTCACTAAAAAGATTTTCATATATAATAAAAATCTATATCTTAAGATCTATTTGTACAATAGAACATACAATAACTTTAATTTTTGATCCATGATAATTTTAAACTTTTAATTGTTGGCCTGTATGTTATTATGATTGTCATAATTATCAACACAGTGGGTTCTAATCTCTGGTCTATTTCACAGCCGTATCTATAGCTGCCCAATTTTAACGTCCAGCGAATGATATGTTGAAGTCGCTGTTCAAAAACAACGTATGAGAAAGGGATATACTTTCTTAGTCATCTTTATGTCCCCACTTTGTCTATCTTTTTCAACCACACTTTTTTTTTTTTTTTTTTAAATTTAAATCATTCTCATAAAACAACATTTCTTAAAATAGGTATATCAAGTATGAAATCTGTATTCATGGGTGGTCTTGCTTTTGGCCCAGTAGGAGAAAAGGTCCATTAAAAATCAACTAAATAGTGATAAGAGTCCAACTTCAAGTCATCAAGATCTGTAAATCTGTTTTATGAACATTGATCGAGTACATCTTCGAGACACCATGTTCTGTAAATCCGTTTTGGCATCTTAAGATTCGTTTGACACTTCGAGTCTTCGACGATCCGACAAGCGAAAGCAATTTCCTAATGTTGACCACTTCGATAGTCAAACCACTTTATTATGAAAATCCGTTCAAGTGACATTGAAAAACCAATCTTGAATTGGAAATGTCATTTTTAATCTACTAACTGAATTGGCAACTTAGGGAGACAGGGAGGAAGGGTGCTACCCTAGTATTTACTTGACTACTCTCATTTTCACCAATCTTGCATACTGATTCACTACCCTAAAACACAATTTTAAAAGCAACACTACTCTGAAATGTTTTAATTATTTTTTAATAAAGATTTTAATTAAAATAACATAACATTCTATTAAATAAACTAAAAATACATTAACTGAAACTAAAACATTAATTAAAACCAATACATAAAATTAAAATTAATTCATGTCTAAAATTAAACTTAATACATACATAATATTAAAATCAATACATAATTAGACATTTAGAAATTTAAAAACACAATTAAATTAATCATTAGACATTTAGGTTATGTTTGGCAAAACTAGCTGGAGGCTGTTAGCTGTAAGCTGTTAGCTGGAAGCTTTTTAAATATATTTTGGTGTTTGGCAGAGTAGCTAGAGCTTTTAATAAAATGTATAAAATGACTAAAATGGGCATAATTAAAAGCTTGTAAGGAAGGTTTTTATTTTATTTTTAAAATAGAATGGGTATTTGTGTCATTTACTAATTAAAAGCTTGTAGCTAGTAGAGCTTTTTCTTAAAAGCTTGTAGTAGTAGCTTTTCACTATAGAGCTTTTTCTCCTAACCTAAAAGCTTACAGCTCTTCAACCAAACAAGGCTTTTTATTGAGTAGGAGTTTTTTCTTAAAAGCTTGTAGCTTGAAGCTCCTAAAAGCTCTTTACCAAACATACCCTTAGAAATAAAATAAGGATTTTAAATTAAAGTAATTAAAAACTTTGAATTAAAGAATTAAAACACAAACTAATTAAAAAAAATACTATCATCCTCATTTTCATCCATCCCACCCACCTCATCATCACACCTCTATCTTCTTCTCACCCAACTCAAATTGCAAAAACATAAACGAAATTAAGAAAACTCACTTGCCATAGGTCAAAAAAAGCATAAATAAAAAATTAAATTGCGAAGACCCATACCCCCATTTCCTTCAACCGTTGCCTACAACCCATGAACCATACACATTTCCTTCAACCGTTGCCTACAACCCATGAACCATACACATAACACACTACCCAGGCCACGTAGGACGGTGTTGCCGTGGTAGTAATGAGATACCAGTAAGGTTTACAGGTGGCCCTAACCTAATCTAGAGAGAGAGAGAGTTGCATTATTAAAAAATGTGTATATCTAACAATTATATATGTGGAGTAAAGTTCTTGTTAAAATGAGTTTTATCCTACAAAAAGGCTTTAACATGAAAAGTGAATGAGAGATTTTTTTTTTTGAAAATTTTTCTCCATTTTGTTAACTATGTATTTTAGTACTGAAATCTAAACAATGTAGTGTAATTCCGTTAGTAGAGTAATTACAATAATTACTAGGGTTGTAAACGAACCAAACGTTCAGTGAACATTTCGTGAACCGTTGTACGAGAAGTTTGTTTGTGTTCCTTCGTTTAATAAATGAACAAATATGAACAAGAAATTCTATTAGTTTAATTAAGCAAACGACCATGAACAAATGTTATATTCAGTCATTTATGTTCGTGAACGTTCGCTAGTGTGTTTGTTTATATTCAATAGTTCATCAGGTTCTTGACTTCTATTTTTAATCTAAGTACTTCAAAATATTCAGCAACCAATTATTGAATAAATATTCATGAATATATATTAGTGTTCGTTCACTTATTTTGATTAACTATTATTTTGGGCAGATTAAATGAAGACGGAGAGTTTCTTTGGGTTGATTAAATGAGGAATACAAGTTTTAATATGATAACTATATGGTTTTTTTGGGACATTATTTTATGCTAATTACGCTAACAAGGGTATATCAAGTACGTTTAGATACCAGGTTAGTATATTCTGGGTAGATTTACGTGATGTTTGAGATGAAAGATGCTGATTTTATTCAAAATTTAATATATATGTTTGTTTGAGTTTGTTTCTGTTCATGAACACTTATTGGTGTTCATGAAAGTTCTTTTGTGTTCCTTTGCATTCCTGAACATTCATTTATATTTGTTTGCACTCACTTTTGTTCAGTACCTAAAATTAAAAAAACAAACACAAAAAAAATCATTTCTTTAACAACAAACCTGAACAAAAAATCACGTCCGGTAATTGTTTGTGAACACACTATTTCCTAACAAACGAAGACGAACAAAGCTCGGTTCATTTACAACCCTAGTAATAACTTTAGAAATTCTAAATATCAGGAACGTAAATAAAAATCATTTGCCCAGAAAACATTTATTTTTATTAGTTTTCCTATTTTCAATAATTTAAACATGATTTAAATTTAGTAAATCAGTTTAAATGCAAATAAATTGGGAAAAAATATGGGAAATTGTTTTCACTATTTCTCTTTAGAAAGAATTCATTTTTCACAAAAATATCATTTTTGAAGCATATTTTGTAATTTTAGTCTTATTTATGCTTATTTAGGTGAAATGAATCATTTATTTATTTATAATATCTAAAATCTGTTTTATAAATATTTTTTTTTGCTTATAAAACAAAAATATTCTTATGTTTGAACGTCATAATTATCATTTGTTTGATTCATTTGTGTAAACTATGATTATTTATTCAATTCTTTATAATTATTGCTATTATTTACAATTACAGCCTGTGACACCCGTCGAAATTGCAGGTCAAGATCCGTACACACCTTACTTAACTGTGTCATTTTATGTACATATTAGACCTTTTTAACATTAACTATGTCATCCCGAGTCTAGCAAAGCCCGAACTATTCCAGAAATTCAGTACATTATCCGTTTACGCATATAACACCCAATTTATCTGAGACAATTGGCGATGGACACTCAAGCCAATCACACGCTCAACAGAGAGCAACAGAATGTCCAATTACTACGTACGAGCAAAACAAGATTACACTTGACAATACCAAAGTAGGAAATTGTTCAATGCCACACAAAACCCGAACAATTCGTATTTTATGGATATTTTGAATCATATAACATCATGATATATTCAATCAAAACATATACATATGTAAACATGAGTTAAACATAAAAAACAACACATGTTTATGGATGAACAACACATGGTATTAATTACATGTTAATATTATTTTTGTGACAAACGCATGATATTCTCAAACTAGACCATACACATATATGTGTGTATATATATATATATATATATATATATGTTAACACTTGAAATCTATTCCTACCTAAAGATTTTCAATAACATATTATATACATACACATATATGGATATATCGGCCCATCTATATACATATATACATTTACCTAGATAATCAAGACAAAAATTAACACACACACACACACATTTATGCATATATGAATGTGGTGCAACCGGTCATTTTCGCAAGGACTGTCCAAAGGCTAAGGATTAAGATCGCGATCGAGCATTCGTGCTAGGAGCCAATGAAGCACGCGGAATCCTAATGTGCTTACCGGTACGTTTCTCCTTAACAACCATTTTGCTACGGTACTTTTTTATTCAGGCGCCGATTTTAGCTTCGTGTCATCCAACTTTAAGAAATCCCTTGGATTAGAAACGAGTAGGTTGGATACATATTATACCATAGAGTTAGCCAATGGTATGTTAATTTCATCTGAAGAAGTTGCTAGGGATTGTGTTTTGGGTATCGATGATCATACGTTTAGCATCGACTTACTGCCGATTTAGCTAGGTAGTTTCGATGTTGTTATTGGTATGGATTGGTTATCCAGGAATCATGCGGAGATTGTTTGTCACGAGAAGTTGGTTTGAATCCCCTTGTCCAATGGTGAAACCCTCTCGGTTAGATGAGATCATGGTGGATCTACACTTTGAATCATATCTTGCATCAAGGAGCATAAGTGTTTAAGGAATAGTTGTGTCGTGTTTCTCGCACACGTCGTTGAACATACAGCTAAAGATCGGAAACTCGAGGACACCCCGGTGGTGCGAGACTATCCTGAAGTGTTCCCTGAAGAAATGCCTGGGCTGCCACCGCTACGACAAGCCGAGTTTCGCATTCACCTAGTCCCAGGAGCTCTGCCCGTAGCTCGCACCCCGTATCGTTTAGCACCATCGGAGATGCGAGATTTTTCTAACCAACTTTACGAATTGTTAGACAAAGGTTTCATTCGTTCGAGCTTTTCCCCGTGGGGAGCCCCAGTTCTATTTATGAAGAAGAAAGATGGTAGTTTTCAGATGTGCATCGACTATCGGGAACTGAACAAGCTGACCATCAAGAACAAGTATCCACTGCCGAGGATTGACGATCTGTTTGATCAATCGAAAGGTTCCAGTTATTATTCAAAGATTGATCTAAGATCAGGGTACTATCAGTTATGGATTCAAGAGGAGGATACCTAAGACCGCGTTCATCACTCGTTATGGACATTATGAGTTTTTGGTTATGCCTTTTGGTTTGACGAACGTACCAGCCGTTTTCATGGATCTAATGAATCGCGTTTGCAAGCCCTATTTGGACAAGTTTGTGATTGTTTTTATCGATGACATTTTGATATACTTGCGATCAAAGTATGAGCACGAACATCATCTTAAGTTGATATTGGAATTGCTCAAGAATGAGAAATTGTTTGCCAAACTCTCAAAATGCGAGTTTTGGATTCGAGAAGTTCATTTCCTTGGTGAAATTGTGAACGAAAAGGGCATCCAGGTCGACCCCACCAAGATAGAGGCGATTAAAGATTGGGAAGCACCCAAAACCCCAACGGAAGTTCAACAATTTTTGGCTTTGACTGGTTACTATCGTCGGTTCATTGAGAATTTCTCAAAGATTGCCTAACCTTTTACGGTCTTGACATAGAAGGATAAAAGGTTTGATTCATTTGATTGGGGAATCAAACAAGAGGAGGCATTTCAGGTTTTCACTTCCAGAAGGTACGGATGATTTCATGGTCTACTGTGACGCTTCACATCAAGGTCTTGGATGTGTACTCATGCAGAGGAATAAGGTTATCGCCTACGCTTCTCGTCAACTCAAGGTTCACGAGAAGAACTGCACGACACATGATTTAGAATTAGGTGCGGTAATTTTTGCCCTCAAGATCTAGAGACATTACTTATATGGCACTAGGTGCACTATCTTCAATGATAACAAGAGCCTACAACACATCTTCAATCAAAAGGATATGAATATGAGGCAACGCAGATGGGTGGAACTGCTGAACGATTACGATTGTGAGATCAAGTATCATCCGGGTAAGGCCAACGTTATGGCGGACGCCTTAAGCCGGAAGGAACGCGTAAAAAACATGAGTGTTCGTGTGCTAGGTTGAACAATACACACCAATCTCACAAATCGCATTTGCGAAGCTCAACAGGAAGCTCTCAGAACGATAATCTGAAGGGTAAATCTTTATTCAAGATGGTCGAGCTTTTGGAACCAAGATCTGACGGTACGATGTATTTCGCGAATCGGATTTGGGTACCATATTTTGGAGGACTTCGGGATTTGGTTCTTGAGGAGGCTCACAAGTCCAAGTACGTGGTTCACCCTTGAGACGACAAGATGTACAAGGGCGTGAAGGAATTTTATTGGTGGCCCAACCACAAGGGTGATATTGCAATTACGTCAGCCGACACTTGTTTGAAGGTCAAAGCCAAGTATCAGAAGCCGTCTGGTATGGTTCAACGACCCAAAATTACCGTTTGAAAATGGGAACAGATCTCCATGGATTTCATCACCAAGCTGCCCAAGACGTCAAGTGGTCATGATACGATTTGGGTAATCGTTGATCGACTGACCAAGTTTTCACACTGCTTGCCAATCAGAGAAACTGACAAGATGGAGAAATTTGCGAAGTTGTATATCAAGGAGACTATGACTAGGAATAGGGTGCCTGTCTCAATCATTTCTGACCGTGACTGTTGATTTACTTCCAGATTCTGGTAGACTCTTCAAGATGCTTTAGGCTCTCGTTTGGATATGAGCACAACCTATCACCCACAGACAGATGGCCAGAGCGAACGGAAGATTCAGAAACTTGAAGAGATGCTTCGTGCTTGTGTAATCGATTTTAGTGGAAATTGGGACACACATCTACCTTTTGTTGAATTCTCCTACAACAACAACTACCACACCAGCATCAAGGCCGCCTCGTTTGAGGCCTTGTATGGAGGTAAATGCAGATCTCCGTTGTGCTGGGCAAATGTTGGAGACAAGTACTTGACTGGACCCGAGCTAGTTGAAAAACGACCAACAAGATCTTTAAGATTCGTGATCGCTTAAAAGCTGCTCGTGACCGCCAAAAGAGCAATGCTAACCGTCGACGTAAGCCACTCAAATTTCAGGTTGGCGACAGGGTACTCTTGAAAGTCTCACATTGGAAAGGTGTACCATGTTTTGGCAAACATGGCAAGCTCAACCCACGATACATAGGCCCTTTCAAAATCCTTGCCAGGTTTGGTCCCATGGCCAACAAGCTCAAGTTGCCTGGAGAGCTCAGTGGTGTTCATGACACTTTCCACGTGGAAATTTCCATCGATGATCAACTCCAGTTCATTGAGGAGCCAATCGAAGTGACTAATTGGAAAGTCCAGAAATTAAGAAGGAGCCGAATCAAGCTTGTTAAATTCAGATGGAATGCAAAGCGCGGACCCGAATTCAATTGGGAATGCGAAGACCAAATGAAACGCAAGTATCCCGCTGGTTTTCCAAAGGCTACTAAATCCAATGACTCGACTCCATTTTGTGGACGAAATTCCAAAAACAAAGGGAGAATGTGACACCCGTCAAAATTCCAGGTCAAGATCCGTACACAACTTACTTAGCTGTGTCATTTTATGTGTATATTAGACATTTTTAACATTAACTATGCCGTCCCGAGTCTAGCAAAGCCCGAACTATTCCAGAAATTCAGTATATTACCCGTTTACGCATACAACACCTGATTTATCCAAGAAAATTCATGATGGACACTCAAGCCAATCACACGCTCAACAGAGAGCAACGGAATATCTAATTACTACGTACGAGCAAAACAAGATTACATGTGACAATACCAAAGTAGGAATTGTTCAATGCCACACAAAACCCGAACAATTCATAGACATTTTATGGATATTTGAATCATAGAACATCATCATATATCCAATCAAAACATATACATATGTAAACATGAGTCAAACATAAAAAACATGTTGGATCAGTTTCTCTATTTAACAGGTCTTATTCTTGAACACTTATGTGTTGTAAGTTTATCAAAGTAGTTTACACAACGGAATAAGTAAAGTGTTCAAGTTAAAGTATCACTTTTTAACAGGAGTTATTACTCCCCCTCAATCAATGAACTAAGTAATATTGAAGAGAATCAATAACGGTAAATGAATATAACAGTAAATGCAGAATGATTCTCAGATATATATTGAAATGGCTAACTACAAAGTAATTTGAAGGAAGCGTTCAAGTCTTGGATGAATACCTAAAATAGTGGGATTAACCCCTCTGTTTATAGATGGACGATTACATACAAACTAAGTTACCAAAAGATTATAATAATGTAAGATAATATTACAACAGGCTGTAGCATTGAAACTTGAACAAAGACTTTAAGAAAACTAATATAATACTAAATTGCTGAGATTAAGGGCGGTTAGAAGCTTCTAATTTAAGTACTGATGAGTGACAAACTTCCGATGAGTGATTATCAGGAGTTTGTCTTCAGCAGTTGCTCATCAGATGTTTGTCTGGTTTATCTTCAGAACTTCTGATTCTTTTACTCTTCAGGACTTTGGTAATCATTTACTTCAGCAGTTTCACAAAATGTTAAGAGTATATAAGACTAAGGTTCATACTGGTTTGTCAATCCTCTTTTACCCTACAATCTCCCCCTGAATTAATGAAGCCAAAACCTTTGCCTATATTTATTTATAAGATCCTCTCTTCCTTAAGTCAAGAACTCTCCAAATTTCTTTGATCATTTGATATTTGAGCTCTCTGAAAGTAGTCCGATTTCTGGTAACATATTCTGAATGGTTAGAAGATCTTCATCAGATAATTTTTCCAATTCAGTTGTGTCATAAAGGACTTTCATTGATGTTTTGGTCAAAAATTATCTAGCAAAAATAACTTTGTATTCCAAATTAGTTTATGTGAGGTAGAATGCTAAATGTGTAGAAATATGTTTGTAAATCAATAATATTCTTAAGATGGTGTATCTGGATGTTCAATAAGCAAAAATATAACAACTATGACCGGGATGGCTTAGGTTAGTTTCGGGATGGACAGTTATATCCTCAGGATGGAACTGCTAAGAATGAACAAATAAAGTAATAAATACAAAGAACAACACACGATCTACGAGGAAAGCCCTTGATCAGTTGTAGATCGCCGGCATAAAACCTCGGGAGGAGTCTAGGCCCCTGCCTTGTTTGTTAATATTAAAATGATAAAAAGATACAACTTTGGATGAGTATGTGGACGAGTGTACTATGATTACAATGATTGTGCAAGTGTTTTTGTGTTCAACTAAGTGTATGTGTGTAGCTATAGTGTGAGCAATGTGTCTGTAAGTGTCCTATACTCGTCCAATACTCCCACTTATATAGTACATGAAATAAACAAACGATCCCATGAAACTCGCTAAGTAGTTATGTTTTTGAAGTCTTCTTATGACCGTTGTGGTTGTTTCATCTCAAGTGACCGTTGTAGCAACGGTTTCTCCTTAGCTAGTTTAATGTTTCAGCTGTTTCCTCTTTTTTCGCCGATATTAAATGTATATCGGTTACAGTTTTGACTATGTCTTCCATCTTGACCACAAGTTGTATCTCTATCTTTGACTTCTGAGGGTGATAATATAGATGTTACCAAGCATGTAAATCCATATTATAACTTATTTGTACCTGCAATCATACATAGGAGAATCAACTCGTTAGCTCATTTTCAGGATGTGCACATGCTAAAATACTGTCACATCCTGGAGTTAGTCAAGTCCTTCAGCATCCTGGGGATGGCACATTAAGGATGTGACGTAAAATCATCCTGAGGATTTTCACCCCCAACAATTGAGCAGTCTTTTCTTTCTAGAACCATGGAACTGGACTTGTGGGTGAAGTACCATTTGATAATTGGAGATTTGGAATTGAAGAAGTTGTCTTTGTATGGTACAATTTGTAGGTTTGAAGATAGATCTGATGTTGGTGGTTTTTCTTTTTCAGTATTGATCAGATTGGATCTCCTTCTTCTTTCTACTAGTACAGTACGAGGTGTATCACTAGAAATATGAATGTGATGTTTAGTGACTACTTTGGTCTGTTTTTGTTCTTTGATGGTCTATTTCAGTTGATATGCAAATGTTGCAGGAGTAATAGCAGCGTCAAATATACCAAAGGATTCTAACTTTGGGCTTAGAGTCCTTGGTTCCTCCTCATCTCTTTGGTTAGAGCTGATCACATTCTCATCAATGTTCATTTATGTGTTTTCATCCCCTGTATTATGTGGTGATTGGGGATTGACATTTTCAGATGGAGTGTGTTGTTTCAGCTCAGAGAGAATATTAGCAATCTCAACTGCCGGTGATGTTTCTTGTTCAGCAGTTGGGGTTTGTTCAGTTGGATCAGTTGTTTTGAAAGAAGGGTCAATAGTTTTTGTCTTTTTAAGTTTCTTTCTAGAAAACAGAATGGATATTGGTGCTCTTGGGGTTGATTGAGATGGATGAGACTGAGAGAAAGTTTCAGTCACATCTCTTAAAAGTGCAGATTGCACATCAGCAACTTCAGCCATCTCATCTTCCTAAATTGCTTTTCTTTTTGGGTTGGAGGGTTTGGATTTTTGTTGTTTAGTTTGTTTAGGCTTTTCAGGAATGGGTTTTGAGGATGTTGGTTCCTTAGGGACTGTGAGATGTTCCCCTTGGTCATCCTCTGATAGAAGTGCCGATTTGTTATGCCTAGAGTATGCTTGTGAGGATAAAGCGTTTAAAATTGTTGTTTTACCCATAAGCACCTCTTGTCCAAGTTCTTTAATAATACATTGCATGACGAACATTGGATACAACAAAAAATTATTTTTATCATTTTGGTAATGCAACACCAACTCATTGAAAAAGTATGAAGATGCCCTATATTTTGTTTCATTAACAATGGAATGAAAAATTGGTTGTAAGGTTGAGGAAATCTGATCAGATGATCTGGTTTTTGGACTTAAACACATGATAATGTAGTGAAACAAACGTTTATATTTTGCATCAAAATATTTCTTATAAATGGTAGCATGTGATAATGTACCTTGGTAACCACACTCCATTATGGTTGATTGGATTGTTCCACTGGGAATTTGATCAGGTGCTTCAGCATCATCAAGACATAGTCTGTTTCCCAGGGTTGCCAGTGTGATTGCCATTTCTTTCCCTTTGATCTCCGTCTTCAAGGAAATGACTTTACCATCTTCGGTAACAGTCTCAGCGTTAGCCCAAAACTCATTGAGGGTGTCAATATGGATTGGTGGGTCAATGGTGAACGCTGTGTAATATTGAGATTTTACGATCAAATCAATGATTTCATCGTATTGGGACCAGGCTTCTTCTTTTTTGAAGTAGCCTCTTTGATTATGTCTCTGTTTAAGAACTAGAGCCATTGTGTGTTGATTGAATAGTTGAAGGTTTCAGAGAGGGTTTTGAGAGAGGGAAGTTTTGTTTTTGAAACGATAATAATGAAAAGAGGGGTTTGAGAAGTTTAATAGCCATTTTAGGTCAAACTTCTGAAAAATAGGAAAAGACTGATTTGTCCTTTTTGTCTAAAACCTCTGAATAATTGTTCATCAGGAGTTTCCTATTTTGTTCTTCAGTAGTTTTAACTACTGAAAAGATTTTCTTGAAAAATACCCCCAAAATCAATATTTGATGATTTTATTATCATCAGCAGATTTTTCTTTTCAGAAATTTTCCCATACAAATATTTATGTACATCAGTAATTTTTCTCTCCTTTTGTTGATCAACAGAGGTTTGGGACATAATTAGTAAAAAGGTAAGTGAAAGTAAAATTGTACAGAAAAATGAAAACACTTACAGAGTTTACTCAAAATTTAGCATTCCAAGTATGGATACTAACCTCTGAAATGTTGTGGTGTCAAGAGGCTTTGTGAAAACGTCAGCAATTTGATTAGATGTTGTCACATGTTTTACCTCAATTTTGCCCTTTTCATAGCAATCCTTGATGAAATGATACCTGATTTCTATATGTTTTGTCTTTGAAAATTGAACAGGGTTTTGAATGATGCTAATGGCAGATTTACTGTCCACTAAGAGTGGAGTCTTGGTTTCTTTGATTCCATAATCAAGAAGTTAATATTCGAGCCATTGAATCTGTGATGTATTCAGCTTTAGCTGTTGAAGTTGGCACAGATGTTTGTTTCTTTGATTTCCAGGACACCAGACAGTTTCCTAAGAACTGACAATCACCAGATGTTGATTTTCTTGACATTTTGCACCCTGCATAGTCACTATCTGAAAAAGCTATTAACTTGGTATTACTTGAAGCAGGATACCAAATTCCTAATATAGGAGTTCCTTTCATATATCTAAAAATTCTTTTGACAGTAGTTAGGTGTGATTCCCTTGGTGCAGATTGATATCTAGCACAGACACAAGTTGAAAACATAATATCTGGTCTAGAAGCAGTTAGATACAAAAGGGAACCTATCATACATCTATACATGGTTTGATCAACATGTTTTCCTTGATCATCTGGTTCAACTTGTGTGGTTGGTGTCATGGGAGTGGAACATGATTTACTGTCTTATAAAGAAATTTTGTTCAATAATTCTTTAACATATTTTGATTGATGTATAAATGTTCCATTTGTTTGTTTCTTGATCTGCAGTCCTCAAAAGTACCGTAGTTCTCCCATTGTACTCATTTCAAATTTTGATTGCATGAGTTTCTTAAATTCATCACATAATTTAGTGTTGGTTGAACCAAAAATGATGTCATCAACATAAATTTGAACAAGTAAGACATGATTTCCAACATGCTTTATAAAAAATGTTTTATCAATGGAGCCTCTTGTGAAGTGATTTTTGAGTAAAAAGGTGGACAGTGTTTCATGTTTGTCTGGTTTATCTTCAGATGTTTGTCTGGTTTATCTTCAGAAGTTCTGATTCTTTTAATCTTCAGGACTTTGGTAATCATTTACTTCAGCAGTTTCACAAAATGTTAAGAGGATATAAGACTAAGGTTTATACTGGCTTGTCAATCCTCTTTGACCCTACAAAACAACACACATTTATGGATGAATTACACATTGTATTGACTACATGTTAATATTACTTTTGTGACAGACACATGTTATTATCAACTAGACCACACACATACACACACACACACACACACACACACACACACACACACACACACATATATATATATATATATATACTAGGTGAAATCCCGTGTTAAAACACGGGAAAACTAAATCCAACTAAAGCTGGAAATCCATTTATTGGTGGTTGTGCTTCCGCCTTTGGTAACCACTGATAAATGAAAGAGCTGATTAGAAAATACTGATGAATGAAACAACTAATGATTATCCACGGATGAAGCAAGCAACAGATTGTCACACCCTCAAATTTCCACTGCGGGGTTTATACCGCGAGGCGCATGACATACCAGGATCCCATAGCCATAAGCCATATGAACGAACTCTAAATGCCCAAACCATTTAGTTCGTTTTCAAAAACCAAGTTTAGTTAAGCTGCGGAAGCGTAAACCAAATTTAAACCTTTTAAAAACCATGCGCAAAACAACGCGCCCAAAATTAAACCATATGAAAGAAAATGTAAAAAAAAAAAACATAATATGTAAATTAGGTGTATGCCCAAGACCCCAAATGCAGTGAAGTGTGCAGTGCTTTCTAATCCTGGCACCAGAAGCTAACTACCTGCAAAAGCATGTAAATCGTGGGTCAACAAACAATGTTGGTGAGTTCACTAAGTAAAGTAACTGAGTATGTAACTGCGCTGGTTTCCAAAACCACGTAAACAAGTAATTGAGTTGGTTCCAAGAACCGTGTAACTACTAGTTCGTCGCATGTCAAGGGCAGCTAGCCCATTTATGATAACTAACACCGAATATACCGAACTGTTATGTACGTGTAGCCACAAATGTGAGCCGCATGCCTGACATCATTGTCTATCCACAATGATAAAGTTTGTTAAGTTATAGTTCACGCCCGCGCTCCCCGAGCCGGTGTGAGGTTTGTAAGACCTAATAGCACTATCAACTAATAACCCGCTTGCCATAACCCGACAACTCATTCTACTTACAGATGATAGAGTTGGTTTAGTTCATCAAGGACACAATTTGCGAACTAGCAAAGTAAACGATCCACACAAGGATCCATCAAAGTAAACGACCCACACAGGGATCCATAGCATCCCAATCAGGGATATGTAAGTAGTCCCAAACCGGACTAGAAAAACGTTGAGTAAGTTGTCTCATACCTGAGACGCATGCTTTTGAGAAAAAGAGTAGTGAAACTCACCTTAGGTTGCACGCGAATGATCCAAATCCCTCAAACAGTAACGAGCTACCGACTCCCTATTACAAGTGTCACTAGGTGAGTATATGTGCATTCCAACACATCATGTAACTTGATTGTCCGAAACTTCTAAAGTTCCAAATCGTGTAATGACGCCTAGTGACTCTACATGCACAAGTAAGTCCTACGTATCCCGTTGGTGATCATAATGATTATTGTCAGTTTTATACCTTATACACATCTCCTATAAGTATTCATATAAGTTCATGTCAAATACATATCACATAAGACTCCAAATAGTCACATAAACACATAATACACAATCTGCGTTTTTAGGACAGATTGTGCGCCACGAAAACTAATTTATTTAAAATACCAAATAATGAATTATATTCCCAAATTTTTACTGAATAATCTTTGAGATTTATTTAATAACCCATATTTTTTTTTTGTTCTAAAACCAAACACAAAAATTATTAAATATCATACAACACAGCTATGTCCAGAAACTTTCCACAACAGGTCAGTTTAGTAGAAAAATTCCCAAAAATTGTGTATTCATCCAAACGAGGTAAATCTACTTGAAAAAGCCAAAATTTTCCAATATTGACCTCCTGTCAAAATTTCATAACTTAATTGTTTGTAAAACTGAAGTTATACCCGTTTAAAGTTGACTCAATTTATAACTCCGAAATTCTGATATGACCTTTAATCAAATAAAATTCCAAAAACATATCAAACGACATCCAAAACAGATGATTTTGCCCATTCTAAAAAGCTAAGACCATGTACAATCCATTCATGCAAAGAATCGATCAAAACAACCAATTTAACATCAAGATACAGCCCCTACAAAACACCCTAATGAATCTGCCAGAAACTGAAACTTGCTCCCCAAGTTATTCGCAAACCCTAATCATACATAAAAATCTCTAATACATGCATAACTCATATTATTCTGATTAAACACTTATATAATCTTGTAAAAACCGTAATTATGATTACTAACAACCATCATCATCATCAATACACAATGAACATTCAAGAACTCCTTCTAACATGTGTTATGCGATTTAAATGTATGCATGCCTTAGGATTTTTAAACTTTTTAATCATTAATAACCATCATAATATATGTAAAGATTATACCTTTCAAAGAAAGGGTCCTCAAAGCCTAAAGATTGCACCACAACTAGCTTGAAGGAATGAGTAGGATTGATGTTTGTTGAAAATCAAAGGGAAGGGGATGGGGGTGGGTTCACGGCGCAACAAGGGAGGAAGGGGTAGGGTTTTATTTTTTTTTTGTTTCCTAATTATAAGAAGGCTTGGCTTGTTCCCCAAGCAATTGGGTATTAGGGCCCCTTTTAGTCCATTAACTGGACCCGTTAGTCATGTTCTAGTCCAATACCGGGCCCGATGATATTAATCACCCTAAATTGCATAAAAACTATTGTTTTTATTATTTCATAACATATCAATCATAAGATTCACATAACTTGCATGGTTTACATATTAATTCTTAGTCAAGCGATAATTCACATAAGCATGTACTCCACACAAACATGTAACACTACGTCCATCAGAATTCTATTGTGCTTATTATTATGCTTGCCAGATTAATCACCAACGTTCGGGATGCAGGACTCGTGTGTGTGACAAAACAAGGTTTTTCCTACTTATAACATATGTTAATAACATCTAACATATGTTAAGCCTACTAAACTAATCCTAGTTAAGTATTTGATCACTGTGAACCGTAGCCGTCCGTCCACCTGGATCTCCTCCAGTGGCACCATCAGTGTTGTATCCAACAGGCATTTCTTTATATTTGATACGTGGAGTACATCGTGTACCCATTAAGTTCATTAGGCAGGTTTAACCTGTAAGCTACCGGACCAGTCCTTTTGACAATCTCGAATGGTCCAACGTATCGTGGGTTCAACTTTCCCCGTTTTCCAAAGCGTATCACCCCTTCCAAGGTGACACCTTCAATAGAATCTTTTCCCCAACCTGGAACTCCAAAGGTTTCCTACGCTTATCAGCGTAGCTTTTCTGTCGATCACGAACAGCAGCCATTATGTATCTGATTTGCACTTTCTTCTCAGAAGTTTCGTGCACGAGTTCGGGACCTGTTAGATGGCTATCCCCAACTCCAGTACAGCAGATGGGAGACCTACACTTGCGTCCATGAAGTGCCTCAAAAGGCGCACACTGTTTCGAAGTGTGATAGCTGTTGTTATACGAGAATTCAATTAAAGGCAAGTGCTTATCCCAACTGTTTCCAAAATCCACCACGCACGCTCGTAGCAGATCTTTCGATGTTTGGATGGTACGTTCACTCTGTCCATCCGTCTGTGGGTGATAGGCTGTGCTCATATCTAAGCGAGTCCCCAAAGCGTTTTGGAGAGTAGTCCAAAAATGAGAAGTGAATCGCGCATCGCGATCAGATATTATAGAAGTAGGCACTCCATGCCTAGAGACTACCTCCTTGACGTAGAGATTTGCTAGTTTCTCCAGCGAGTCCGTTTCCTTTATTGCCAAAAAGTGTGCCGATTTGGTTAACCGATCCACGAAAACCCAAATCATGGTATGGCCAGTTGGTGTTCTAGGGAGCTTTGTGATGAAATCCATAGGGATTTCTGGTTGCTGGAGTAGGCCTGAAGGTTTCTGATATTCAATCTTAACCTTCGCACAAGTCAAGCACTTACTAACATAAGTGACTATCTCAGCTTTTGGCCACCGGTAAGGAGTTTTGAGATCTTGGTACATCTTGTCCGAACCAGGATGTACCGAATATCGAGAGGTGTGAGCTTCATCGAGCACCAGTTGTCTGATATCCCACAACGTGGTATCCAGACTCGATTCATGAAGTATTGAAGACCATCCGTCTTCCGTTCCAAGTGCTTATCAGCACCATGTGAAGTTTCAAGCCCGATGTTTTCTTCTTTCAAGTCTCGCCCTGGGCTTCACGTACCTTATCAGGAAGATTAGAATGTATAGTGGGTTGTAAAGCTCGCACCCGTTTAGGTTTCGTTTCCTTACGGTTGAGGGCATCAGCTACTACATTAGCTTTTCCTGGATGAAATTTGATGGCACGGTCATAATCATTCAGGAGCTCGACCCATCGACGCTGTCGCATGTTCAGCTCCTTCTGATCGAATATGTGTTGGAGGCTCTTGTGGTCAGTGTAGATCGTACACTTTGTCCTATAGAGGTAATGCCTCCAGATCTTTAGAGCAAAGGCCACTGCTCCCAGTTTCCGAGTCATGGGTGGTGTAATTCTTCTCATGAACTTTCAATTGACGTGAAGCACACGCGATCACCTTATCACGCTGCATTAGCACACATCCTAACCCTTGGATAGACGCATCACAGTACACCACAAAGTCCTCTGTTCCCTCAGGTAGCGATAGTATCGGTGCACTGCAAAGTTTTCTCTCCCCACTTATAGGTAATGCCTTTCTGCGTTAGGGCGGTGAGAGGTTGAGCGATCTTAGAGAATCCCTCAATGAATCTACGATAGTATCCCGCAAGACCAAGAAATTGGCGCACCTCAGTAGGGGTCCTAGTAGCCTCCCATTTTTTAATAGCGTCAATCTTGGCGGGGTCAACATGTATTCCTGCCTCGTTGACTACATGTCCAAGAAATTGGACTTCTCGAATCCAAAAGTCACATTTAGAGAATCTTGCATACAACTGCTCCTTTCTCAATAGTTCCAAGATCAGTTGCACGTGTTGCTCGCGCTCTTCCCTGCTCTTGGAATAAATCAGTATGTCATCTATGAACACTATGACGAATTTGTCCAAATAGGGCTTGCACACATGGTTCATCGGAACAATGATCACAGCCGGTGCATCCAAATGGCATTACCAAAAACTCATAATGTCCATAACGAGTTCGAAAGGCTGTCTTCGCCATATCCTCCTCTCCGACTCACAGCTGATGGTATCCTGACCTCAAGTCAATCATAGAATAGAAACTCGACCCTTGCAGTTGGTCGAACAAGTCATCATTACGAGGCAAAGCGTAGCGGTTCTTAATCGTCACTTTGTTCAACTCCCGATAATCAATACACATGCAGAAACTCCCATCTTTCTTTTTAACAACCAGAACTAGAGCTCCCCATGGCGAAGAACTAGGTCTAATGGAACCCCTACCCAATAGCTCTTCGAGTTGGGTAGATAGTCTTGAAGTTCGCCTGGTGCTAGGCGGTATGGTGCGCGTTCAATTGGAGCTGCTCCCGACGCAAGATCAATCTGGAACTCCACTTGACGAACGGGTAGAAGTCCAGGTAATTCCTCTGGGAAGACATCTGGGAAATCTCGGACCACCGGGATGTCCTCAATCTTAGTTACAATTTCAGCTCGAGTGTCAGATATGTTAGCCAAAATGGCTGGACTGCCCTTACGAATACACTTCTGGGCTTTCAAAAAGGAGATGATGCCCACCATGGCACCACCACGATCACCCTGTATAGATAAAAGTTCTCCACTTCGGAGGGGGACACGAACAATCTTCTCCCGACAGAGAATTTCAGCAGGATGCTTGGACAACCAGTCCATGCCAACCACGAGATCAAAGCTTCCAAGGGTGATAGGTAGAATGTTGATGGCAAACGATTGCCCATCCAACTCGAGCTTACAGTCACGATGAATATGGGTTACCTCCACAGGCTTTCCATCAGCTAACTCTATGGTGTACGGGGTATCAAGAAGAGTAGGAACCATCCCTAGTTGTTTGCTAAGTTTTGATGACACAAAACTATAGTCTGCACCAGTATCATATAAAATAGAAGCAAGAGCGTCGTACCCGTCACGACATTGTTATCAGTCCTAGCTTCTCCAGAGCCAATCACAATTGCTATTCCACGAGCCCCATTGTTGTTGTTACCGTTGTGGTTATTGTTTGTTGAAGGACTTGTACCTCACACTATTCCACGTTCTCTTGCTATCACCAAAAGTAGAAGATGAAGCTCCATGCTTCGGAAAAGTACCATGCTCAACAGCCTAATCCGTGTTTTTACGAGCCAGAATGAACGGTTTGTTAGATTCTGGGTAGGTGAGCTGCAGTGGCCAAGCCACGAATCTAAGGGACAAACCCTTTTGGTATGAAGTTCGATCCGTTGGTAAGGTAGGTTAAATAGATTTTTAGCATATGGTAGCTATCTCTTGTTGCTTGGTAGTGTAGGCGTCGATCTCAGACCCATCCGTCAAATTTCTAGATTTCATCATAGGGTGCTACGTTCTCCATCCAAGTATCTGTAACTCATCGAGTGTGCATGTAGCATACATTACCCCATCCTGCCTGGGGCAAATGCACATGGAAATGACTTATACTATCGAAGCAATCAGACGGTCTCTTTCAGTTCTGTTGGAGTTATAGAGGTTTACGACCAATAAAAAGGCTTGAAAATATGATGGCAGGTTGTTATTGTGGCATGTGCGTTCACGGTATAAGAAAGTTCAAATGTGGAAGTCACGGGAAAAGAGTGATTTAGCAAAATAGATCTTTAATAGGTTGGAAAGAGGCGAGGGCTTCAACTACCCTATCGTTGATCATAAAAACTCAGTCTTATCTAAGTTAACAAGGGAAAAGAAAAGAAAATACAGGTAAGAAAAAGGTAAGAGCCAATCGTCGCCCTGCTCTGTCTAGTTAGTAGAGCCTTCATCATCACTTTCCATATGCTCGTCCTGCTCAGGTTCCCCTTCCATCTCTTATCCTTCCTCTTTCGTGATGTCAGTGTTATATGGTTCTCATCACGTACAGTATCCTTCTTCGGTCCTGTGTAAGTCGACTCAATGGTCAACAGCACCGTTCGTTTCTCCAATCGTGACTATCAGTCACTGGTAGGTTTCGTCTTCCTTTGAGATGTTGCACTGCATCGCATGCCTTACGTAACTCCCCAAAAGTGTGTGTAATAAGCCCCGATCTAATGTGTTCCCATGAATCTACCATATACTTATGGGTAACAGGGATATGCAGTCATACGTCCGCCCGCTCATACTAGGCGTAAGGTACTAAAGTAAGAAATGAGTTCTATATGCGTAACCCAGTCCCGTCTGAGTTTCGAATGGAAGTAAGAAAGATCAAGCAACAAGGAATAGAAACTAATTGTCTCCTTGCTCAGTGAAAAAGGATAAGTCTCAGTAGTTGAATTGCTTCACAGTTGATTCGATTTACTGGTACCACGTCATGCGCATCGTGCAGCTTCCTGTGTACGTGCGCCGCAACGCTCGCAAGGGCTCCCTCCCTTGTACTTTTGTTGTTTCCTCATCCATGAGGTTTGTTAGGATGCTACTCCCAGTAATGCGTCACCTGGTGTAACCCTGGGTTCCCACCATTGACGTGTTCAGAATTAGATCTAGAACTAGAAGATAACATACCTCCTGAAATCATATGTTGTAGGTATGTGTAGCTAAAAGCTAGTTGTGCACTTAAGTTGTGAGTGTACTTATGCTATGATGATTATATACTAGACTCGACATGCAGTCCTAGTTCACTATAACCAATGGCTCTGATACCAATCTGTCACACCCTCAAATTTCCACTGCGGGGTTTATACCGCGAGGCGCATGACAAACCAGGATCCCATAGCCATAAGCCATATGAACGAACTCTAAATGCCCAAACCATTTAGTTCGTTTTCAAAAACCTAGTTTAGTTAAGCTGCAGAAGTGTAAACCAAATTTAAACCTTTTAAAAACCATGCGCAAAACAACGCGCCCAAATTAAAACCATATGAAAGAAAATGTAAAAAAAACATAATATGTAATTTAGGTGTATGCCCAAGACCCCAAATGCAGTGAAGTGTGCAGTGCTTTCTAATCCTGGCACCGGAAGCTAACTACCTGCAAAAGCATGTAAATCGTGGGTCAACAAACAATGTTGGTGAGTTCACTAAGTAAAGTAACTGAGTATGTAACTGCGCTGGTTTCCAAAACCACGTAAACAAGTAATTGAGTTGGTTCTAAGAACCGTGTAACCACTAGTTCGTCGCATGTCAAGGGTAGCTAGCCCATTCATGATAACTAACACCGAATATACCGAACTGCTATGTACGTGTAGCCACAAATGTGAGCCGCATGCCTGACATCATTGTCTATCCACAATGATAAAGTTTGTTAAGTTATAGTTCACGCCCGCGCTCCCCGAGCCGGTGTGAGGTTTGTAAGACCTAATAGCGCTATCAATTAATAACCCGCTTGCCATAACCCGGCAACTCATTCGGTACGTGAGGACTTATAGATGATAGAGTTGGTTTAGTTCATCAAGGACACAATTTGCAAACTAGCAAAGTAAACGATCCACACAAGGATCCATCAAAGTAAACGACCCACACAGGGATCCATAGCATCCCAACCAGGGATATGTAAGTAGTCCCAAACCGGACTAGAAAAACGTTGAGTAAGTTGTCTCATACCTGTGACGCATGCTTTTGAGAAAAAGAGTAGTGAAACTCACCTTATGTTGCACGCAAATGATCCAAATCCCTCAAACAGTAACGAGCTACCGACTCCCTATTACAAGTGTCACTAGGTGAGTATATGTGCATACCAACACATCATGTAACTTGATTGTCTGAAACTTCTAAAGTTCTAAATCGTGTAATGACGCCTAGTGACTCTACATGCACAAGTAAGTCCTACGTATCCCGTTGGTGATCATAATGATTATTGTCAGTTTTATACCTTATACACATCTCCTATAAGTATTCATATAAGTTCATGTCAAATACATATCACATAAGACTCCAAATAGTCACATAAACACATAATACACAATCTGCGTTTTTAGGACAGATTGTGCGCCACGAAAACTAATTTATTTAAAATACCAAATCAATGAATTAAATTCCCAAATTTTCACTGAATATTCTTTGGGATTTATTTAATAACCCATATTTTTGTTTTGTCCTAAAACCAAACACAAAAATTATTAAAATTTATACAACACAGCTATGTCCAGAAACTTTCCACAACAGGTCAGTTTAGTAGAAAAATTCCCAAAAATTGTGTATTCATCCAAACGAGGTGAATCCACTTGAAAAAGCCAAAATTTTCCAATATTGACCTCCTGTCAAAATTTCATAACTTAATTGTTTGTAAAACTTAAGTTATACCCGTTTAAAGTTGACTCAATTTATAAATCCGAAATTCTGATATGACCTTTAATCAAATAAAATTCCAAAAACATATCAAACGACATCCAAAACAGATGATTTTGCCCATTCTAAAAATCTAAGACCATGTACAATCAATTCATGCAAAGAATCGATCAAAACAACCAATTTAACATCAAGATACAGCCCCTACAAAACACCCTAATGAATCTGCTAGAAACTGAAACTTGCTCCCCAAGTTATTCGCAAACCCTAATCATACATAAAAATCTCTAATACATGCATAACTCATATTATTCTGATTAAACACATATATAATCATGTAAAAACCCTAATTATGATTACTAACAACCATCATCATCATCAATACACAATGAACATTCAAGAACTCCTACTAACATGTGTTATGCGATTTAAATGTATGCATGCCTTATGATTTTTAAACTTTTTAATCATTAATAACCATCATAATATATGTAAAGATTATACATTTCAAAGCAAGAGTCCTCAAAGCCTAAAGATTGCACCACAACTAGCTTGAAGGAATGAGTAGGATTGATGTTTGTTGAAAATCAAAGGGAAGGGGATGGGGGGTGGGTTCACGGCGCAACAAGGGAGGAAGGGGTAGGGTTTTATTTTTTTTTTGTCTCCTAATTATAAGAGGGCTTGGCTTGTTCCCCAAGCAATTGGGTATTAGGGCCCCTTTTAGTCCATTAACTGGACCCGTTAGTCATGTTCTAGTCCAATACTGGGCCCGATGATATTAATCACCCTAAATTGCATAAAAACTATTGTTTTTATTATTTCATAACATATCAATCATAAGATTCACGTAACTTGCATGGTTTACATATTAATTCTTAGTCAAGCGATAATGAACATAAGCATGTACTCCACACAAACATGTAACACTACGTCCATCAGAATTCTATTGTGCTTATTATTATGCTTGGCAGATTAATCACCAACGTTCGGGATGCAGGACTCGTGTGTGTGACAAAACAAGGTTTTTCCTACTTATAACATATGTTAATAACATCTAACATATGCTAAGCCTACTAAACTAACCCTAGTTAAGTATTTGATCACTGTGAATATGCAAGTTAACTAGAGTTCAGTAAAAAGTGTTTGCCTGAAAATGCGGGGTATCACACAGATGATGAAACAAACTTCTGATGACAGCAGTGGTTTGTACTCAACAGATGTTGTCATTAGAAGTTTGCTTCAGAGCAGACCCAGTAGTAATAAAACGCTCGTTTTTTTTTCGTTTTTGTATAGCACTATGGTACTCATTGGAAAGATAATAAAACGCTCGTTAATTTGGTGTAATCTTTTTTCAAAAAAAATGTTGTTTAAAAAAGTTATTAACGTTTAAAAATCATGGGGAAAAGTGCATGTGCCATGCACATGAGAGAAAAAAAAATTAATAGTAGATGGAGTATGCATGACCCATTTAATTGACCCGATAAAATGAGGGGGAAAATTTAAAGGAAGCCCCCATAAGGTGCCATGTGTCCCTCATTAGTTTTCATTTATTTATATATTATAGAAGATATATGTTAACACTTGAAATTTATTCCTATACACTAGGTAAATATAGATTTCCAATAACATATTATATACACACATACACATATACCCAGATAATCAAGACAAAAATCAACATATCTAACTTATCTATAATACATTATAAAGGAGGAGTGATGGCCAATGTGGTCTATGTGTGTATACATATGACACCTGTGTATGCGTGTGTGATCAAATGCAACTACCATACATATATACATATACACACTCGACACACACACTCCACACATGTGTACATATATGACAACTAGACTACTTTATCTTACACTAACCTATACTTATACTAAAAACACTACCATGCAAACATTCCTACAACTCCCATGAATCTCGACCTTACCAAATTGTGGCACCTTACCCCAATATCGGCTAGCATCTACAAAAACATGCACACTTGCGATTGGATGAAGGAAGAGGACAAGAGAAGAAGCATATGCATGCTAGATGAAGACAAGCCACCCTAGACTAAACTTATACTAACAAAGAACCTTCCAAACATCCTTAACCTTTATCCAAGACAAACTAACCTTCCCAAAATAACAAACCACACCTTTCCCTCTCTTCTTTCTTTTTGGCCGAACACCACACACACATGCACTTGTCAATTCAACACAATGTCAAAGTTTACACAAGAATGGTTTGGCATATACTTCCTCACAATATCAAGGAGTATTGACCTTCTCAAAATATCACCACACCTCATCCCAATCATCCTATATAAGGAGCCCCATTGATCACATTGTTTCAAACACATCAAACACTTGATCATTCTCCCTCTTTTCTCCTCCCTTGGCTTCGGCACATACAAACAAACCAACACCCTTTCTTTTTTCTTTCGGTCGAGGTTACACCCCGACAAGGCGGAAACACCGGGATGTGATTCGAAAGGTTTTCAAACACAAGGTTCAAGCAACACATAAGATGTAAATTAAATAGATACCATCAAAAGGTAAACGTTTTCATGAATTATTAGGAATAATATAACATTTACTGAAAACGGAATATTGTCTGAAATTCCATGGTTCAAATACCAAGATGTAACATAGCTAACATAACCCAACCAATGATGGTACCACAAAGTGCATGCTCAAACCCTTCTTTGTTAACATAATGTCGGCGAGTTCACAAGTTTTAATGTGATATGTAAAGTGCTTGTGAAATTCGTGTATGACCAATAAAAAGCTAGCCAAGCAAATGATTACTGTGCAAATCATGAGTCCCATAACCAAACCTCTTGACTGTTGTGTCTTGCGCATTGTATAATAAAGACAACGTATATATAGTATGACTCTTTTGTATGTAATCGGTTAGAGCAACTAACCAAGAGTGGGGGTGTTACCCCAATAGATCTATTAAAGTGTTCCATGGCATTTGATAGCTAATGGTTATAGTGTAAATGTAAGTACGAGGACTGTTGAGCTCATGAACCGAATGTCTCATGTTCCACATGGTAGTCATGATAAAATATCACACAAAATGAAATGTACTAGAAATGTAGCATGTTTATCCCCCCCAAAAAAATGGAAAATAGTAAAATGGGTCGTGAAACTCACCTAGTGATGGTACGTGTGGTCTGGTAAAGCTGAGATGTATTGTAACTACCGTCCTGACAATGGTTGCCCTATGATTATCAAGGACATAGTAAGTTGTACGTTCTTGTAGTTTATTATACAAGTTGCTCACCCGACTTGTAGACCCTTGTGTTAGTTATATGTGGGCCATATTTCGTGCACGTAACAATTATTACTCGTTTCATGAGTACTTTGTAAAATGTATGGTTTCCAGAAATTCTGGCGTTCTATTGTAAAATTTATCTATTGTGAACAAAGTGGACCCCACATGTCAACTTGGGTTATGGATTGTTCCCAATCTAACATGTGTGGTCGTTTTATGGCAAAATGAGTGTTTTATCATATGTGTATGCCTTTCAAAATCCAAAAGTGGTTTTAACATATGTTGTGGTTGAGTTAACATACGCTATCACAGCATAGCCGAATTCTTTCATGAATCATGTCCTAAACCCGATCGTTTTTAGCACCCAAAACAATTTGTTTGTGTTCAACAATGTATAATTTAATGACCATGAGTGTGTATAGTGTGTTATTAAGGAAATCAAGTATGATCATCCTTCAATTGTGTTGTAGTGTCACGTGTATATATAGGAAGGTTTGACTTGCATAGGTGGTTTTTGATGTTTTGTTTTGGTGGTAGAAAGGGTATAATGAGAACTAGCACATAATCCATTTGTCCTTGTGGACTTTCGGTCGAGTATAAGACAAGAGGAGGAGGTGTGGCACAATCTTGGTGACAGTGATTGTTCAAGGTCTAATGAGTTGGCATTGTTGCCTTTAGTTGAGCATCATCATCCTTGTCCCTATGCTACATTTTGGCTGAGAAAGAGGAAGGAAAGAAGGAACATTTATTTCTAACCATAAGTGGATTGTGGGAGTTTGTGGGATGTGATGATTAAGGGTTGACTTACCTAATTGATACAAGAAATGGACACATTATGTGATAATGACTCATGGGTGTTCTTGACTTACCGAACCCGACCCATATTATTATTCATGTAAAATATTTTAACCCTAACCTGACACACATAAATTCGTGTCAACCGAACCCGACCCGCTTAACCCGTATTTTTTAAATAAGTCATAAATGTTGACGAATATTAGTGGGATGTTGGGTTCTACGTGAATTATCGATAACGTGTTTAATGTTGTGTATGATTGTGACAAGTAAATATTATGATTGTGACAAATAAATATTATGGTGTGCCAAAACTAACATTATAATAATTAACCATATAAATTGGAAACGGAAAAAAAATGAAATTTTTATTTTTCTAAATAATTAAATGGGTTGATGGGTCAACCCGAACCTGGCCTGTTTTTTTTATACGGGGAGTGTTTATCGACCCAAACCTTTTTTGGTATTGGGTTCGGGTTAGATTTCAAGCTGTGTGAAGAATTACCGCCGCTAGTTGTAACCCAAGTGAAAGAGGCTCAAGTGCTTAACAAAAAAAGTGGGTGAGGCATATTGTATGGTTTATGAATTTAAGGTAAAAATGTGAGGTTTTTTGTGTTATTACGTAGAAAATGAAGGGGGTATAATGCAATAAGAGAATATTGTAGCAGGATATGTGATGGCGTGATGGATCAGATATGTCATCTTCTTTTGCTGGTTAACTGCACGGCATAACAAAACAAACTTTCAGTTGATGTTTACCGTTACAGTTGGCATGTCCCATATTTGGATTGATGTTTTTATATATACATCTCTTTATATTTATATTTTATTTAAAGAGATATAATACATACAAAATAGGGCCTAATTTTTATTTATTTTCCGTTCATGACCGCTCAACCTAACCAAAAGACACATTACAACTTTCTTAAAACCAAGTTCATACGAACTTCCTTGATTTTCACTTTTATAATTGTTTCAAACTAATTACTAACTTTTACCATACAAAATCATTATATCTATATATGTATCTATACATATAATAAACCAAAGCCATTTTAATGACATGACACTCAAAGATGGTATTCTCTTCATTGAGTGTGTCATGTGTCATCTCATGTAGCAAAGACTTTATTTTAGAAAAATAATAATTTAAAATTTAAAAACAAAATTAGATTTTTATCTCTAATGTTTTTTTTCATAACTTTTAAACATTAATATCTTTTATATACGAGATTTTTTAAAGAAAAAAATTACACCAAATTAACGAGCGTTTTATTATCTTTCCAACGGGTACCATAGTGTTATATAAAAAATGGAGAAAAAAACGACTATTTTTTTGTGTGGTTTTGTTCATACAGGAAAAAAACACAAAGTGTTCAGGTTATTCATTAATCATGTATAGGTAAGTCATTAGGTTTTAATATTAGAGTTATACATTGTTTAAGGTTATGCACTAACATTGAAGATACATTGTTAATTGTTTTAGGTTAAGTGCTACCCGAAGCTTTCCTGCATGTAACTGTAAAACGCATCAGTCTATTTCAGGTATAAAATTGATATTTCAAATTAGATTTCTCAACCCGGGACGCTCCCGGGATATATTAGTTTAAAAAAAATTGTGGGTTTGGGTCGGGTCTGGGATTAGGTGATACCCGACCCAATTACCCTTTTTTTATATTAGAATATGATAACTTATGACAGAGATTTGTTTAAAATAATAATAATAATAATAATAATAATAATAATCATGTATTGACAAGTCATTAATTATGTTGTCATATTAGATATTTTATTATGTCATATTAGATATTTCAACCCGGGACGCTCTCCAACAGGTAATTGCTATGCTTTTTTTTTTCTACCATATTCTGAAATAGCTCAAATCTTATTGTATGCAGTTAAAGACCTTTGACTGAATGTATTGGTGTTAAACAATCTTTGTCCCCTTGAAGTGGTTGAGATCTTAATATTTTGTTTTAGGTGTTGATGTTGTAAGGTGAAATGGATCTTTTGGTATATATATATTTTTTTTAAAGTATCTAATGTAAGTTGATACATAAATGCCATTTTTTTAGTTTAGATACTTCTAATTTTATTTACTTTACTTAGATTTTTCAACCCTGAACGCTCCCGGGGTATAAGCTAGTTTTTAAATAAAGTGGTACATGTCCTCATTATTTCTTCATTTTCCTCTTTTCACAAACTTCTTTCTCTCTTCACCCTTGCATTATCTCATGCGTACATTACAAATCTATATAAATTGAAATTTTAATCTTATGTCATCCTGTTGCTATTTTTTAGGCGACGCTATGTCATAGCCATAGCTTATGCCGGTGTAGTAATATTTCTTATCGACATTACAAGCCTATATCTTGGTGCCTCTTGTCATTGTATGCTGTAACTAGTCCAACAGTTAGACGCAGAGTTATGGACCCACCATATGCATCTACCAACGCCACTTTACACATCCAAAGTTGTATGCTCTTTATGTCCATGTATGTCTTTAACAACTTGTCAAACCTTGATTCATTTCATAATGGTTTACAACAATTTAAATATACAAGAAAAGAGAGGTAATTGCTCTAATGTTATAAGAATAAAATATTACAAATAAATGAAATAATAAAGATGATTGTTGACTAGAGGATATAGATGCATGAATCATGGTCGTGCTTGTTGACTAGAGGATATGAAGGCATGAATCTTGCTCTTGTCTAATACCCCCTGTTAATGCGAGCGGGAGGAGGTTCGACCCGAAGCATTGTACGAATTTTTTCAAAGAGTGCCTTTGGACGACTTTTTGTGAAGATGTCGGCAACTTAACAATCCGTGGAGATGAATTTGGTGTGAAGACGGCCTGCAGCAACTAGTTCTCGAACGAAATGGTAGTCGAGATCAATGTGTTTAGCCCGTTTGTGAGCGATTGGATTTTAACTTAGAAATAGAGTACTTTTATTATCACAAAACAAGGTAGGAGGTCCCGGTGGTAAGGCATGAAGTTCTCGCAGAAGATGAGTGACCCAGATAATTTCCAAAGCAGTATTCGCTATTGCCCTGTATTCCGATTCACAACTTGATCTTGAGATTGTGGTTGTTTCTTTACACTCCAAGATACTAAATTACCTCCCAAATAAATGCAATAGCCATATGTAGAGCGTCGTGTGTCAATATATCGAGCCCAATCTGCATCAGAAAAACCTAATAAAACAGTGTTAGGAGGTCTATCTAATGTTAAGCCATGGGAGATGGTACCTGTCACACCACGCCAATGGCGGAAACACGTGGCACAACGCTCGAAAGCATATCAAAGTCAAGATTAACACAAACTATATTTAATTAGAAAATATCAATTCATTAAGATGTGATACCCCGCATTTTCAGGCTAACACTTTTTACTGAACTCTAGTTAACTTGCATACTCATAGTGATCAAATATTTAACTAGGGTTAGTTTAGTAGGCTTAACATATGTTAGATGTTATTAACATATGTTATAAGTAGGAAAAACCTTGTTTTGTCACACACACGAGTCCTGCATCCCAAACGTTGGTGATTAATCTGGCAAGCATAATAATAAGCACAATAGAATTCTGATGGACGTAGTGTTACATGTTTGTGTGGAGTACATGCTTATGTGAATTATCGCTTGACTAAGAATTAATATGTAAACCATGCAAGTTACGTGAATCTTATGATTGATATGTTATGAAATAATAAAAACAATAGTTTTTATGCAATTTAGGGTGATTAATATCATCGGGCCCGGTATTGGACTAGAACATGACTAACGGGTCCAGTTAATGGACTAAAAGGGGCCCTAATACCCAATTGCTTGGGGAACAAGCCAAGCCCTCTTATAATTAGGAGACAAAAAAAAATAAAACCCTACCCCTTCCTCCCTTGTTGCGTCGTGAACCCACCCCCATCCCCTTCCCTTTGATTTTCAACAAACATCAATCCTACTCATTCCTTTAAGCTAGTTGTGGTGCAATCTTTAGGTTTTGAGGACTCTTGCTTTGAAAGGTATAATCTTTACATATATTATGATGGTTATTAATGATTAAAAAGTTTAAAAATCATAAGGCATGCATACATTTAAATCGCATAACACATGTTAGTAGGAGTTCTTGAATGTTCATTGTGTATTGATGATGATGATGGTTGTTAGTAATCATAATTAGGGTTTTTACATGATTATATATGTGTTTAATCAGAATAATATGAGTTATGCATGTATTAGAGATTTTTATGTATGATTCGGGTTTGCGAATAACTTGGGGAGCAAGTTTCAGTTTCTGGCAGATTCATTAGGGTGTTTTGTAGGGGCTGTATCTTGATGTTAAATTGGTTGTTTTGATCGATTCTTTGCATGAATGGATTTTACATGGTCTTAGCTTTTTAGAATGGGCAAAATCATCTGTCTTGGATGTCGTTTGATATGTTTTTGGAATTTTATTTGATTAAAGGTCATATCAGAATTTAAGAGTTATAAATTGAGTCAACTTTAAACGGGTATAACTTAAGTTTTACAAACAATTAAGTTATGAAATTTTGACAGGAGGTCAATATTGGAAAATTTTGGCTTTTCTAAGTGAATTCACCTCGTTTGGATGAATACACAATATTTCGGAATTTTTCTACTAAACTGACCTGTTGTGGAAAGTTTTTGGACATAGCTGTGTTGTATGAATTTGAATAATTTTTGTGTTTGGTTTTAGGACAAAACAAAAATATGGGTTATTAAATAAATCCCATAGAATATTCAGTAAAAATTTGGGAATTTAATTCATTGATTTAGTATTTTAAATAAATTAGTTTTCGTGGCGCACAATCTGTCCTAAAAACGCAGATTGTGTATTATGTGTTTATGTGACTATTTGGAGTCTTATGTGATATGTATTTGACATGAACTTATATGAATACTTATAGGAGATGTGTATAAGGTATAAAATTGACAATAATCATTATGATCACCAACGGGATACGTAGGACTTACTTGTGCATGTAGAGTCACTAGGCGTCATTACACGATTTGGAACTTTAGAAGTTTCGGACAATCAAGTTACATGATGTGTTGGTATGCACATATACTCACATAGTGACACTTGTAATAGGGAGTCGGTAGCTCGTTACTGTTTGAGGGATTTGGATCATTCGCGTGCAACATAAGGTGAGTTTCACTACTCTTTTTCTCAAAAGCATGCGTCTCAGGTATGAGACAACTTACTCAATGTTTTCCTAGTCCGGTTTGGGACTACTTACATATCCCTGGTTGGGATGCTATGGATCCCTGTGTGGGTCGTTTACTTTGATGGATCCTTGTGTGGATCGTTTACTTTGCTAGTTCGCAAATTGTGTCCTTGATGAACTAAACCAACTCTATCATCTGTAAGTCCTAACGTACCGAATGAGTTGCTGGGTTATGGCAAGCGGGTTATTAGTTGATAGCGCTATTAGGTCTTACAAACGTCACACCGGCTCGGGGGAGCTCGGGCGTGAACTATAACTTAACGAACTTTATCATTGTGGATAGACAATGATGTCAGGCATGCGGCTCACATTTGTGGCTACACGTACATAGCAGTTCGGTATATTCGGTGTTAGTTATCATGAATGGGCTAGCTACCCTTGACATGCGACGAACTAGTGGTTACACGGTTCTTAGAACCAACTCAATTACTTGTTTACGTGGTTTTGGAAACCAGCGCAGTTACATACTCAGTTACTTTACTTAGTGAACTCACCAACATTGTTTGTTGACCCACGATTTACATGCTTTTGCAGGTAGTTAGCTTCCGGTCAGGATTAGAAAGCACTGCACACTTCACTGCATTTGGGGTCTTGGTCATACACCTAAATTACATATTATGTTTTTTTTTACATTTTCTTTCATATGGTTTTAATTTGGGCGCGTTGTTTTGCGCATGGTTTTTAAAAGGTTTAAATTTGGTTTACGCTTCCGCAGCTTAACTAAACTTGGTTTTTGAAAACGAACTAAATTGTTTGGGCATTTAGAGTTCGTTCATATGGCTTATGGATATGGGATCCTGGTTTGTCATGCGCCTCGCGGTATAAACCCCGCTGTGGAAATTTGAGGGTGTGACAGATTGGTATCAGAGCCATTGGTTATAGTGAACTAGGACTGCATGTCGAGTCTAGTCTATAATCATCATAGCATAAGCACACTCACAACTTAAGTGCACAACTAGCTTTTAGCTACACATACCTACAACATATGATTTCAGGAGGTATGTTATCTTCTAGTTCTAGATCTAATTCTGAACACGTCAATGGTGGGAACCCAGGGTTACACCAGGTGACGCATTACTAGGAGTAGCATCCTAACAAACCTCATGGATGAGGAAACAACAAAAGTACAAGGGAGGGGGCCCTTGCGAGCGTTGCGGCACACGTACACAGGAAGCTGCACGATGCGCATGACGTGGGTACCAGTAAATCGAATCAACTGTGAAGCAATTCAACTACTGAGACTTATCCTTTTTCACTGAGCAAGGAGACAATTAGTTTCTATTCCTTGTTACTTGATCTTTCTTACTTCCATTCGAAACTCAGACGGGACTGGGTTACGCATATAGAACTCATTTCTTACTTTAGTACCTTACGCCTAGTATGAGCGGGCGGACGTATGACTGCATATCCCTGTTACCCATAAGTATATGGTAGATTCATGGGAACACATTAGATCGGGGCTTATTACACACACTTTTGGGGAGTTACGTAAGGCATGCGATGCAGTGCAATATCTCAAAGGAAGACGAAACCTACCAGTGACTGACAGTCACGATTGGAGAAACGAACGGTGCTGTTGACCATTGAGTTGACTTACACAGGACCGGAGAAGGAGACTGTACGTGATGAGAACCATATAACACTGACATCGCGAAAGAGGAAGGATAAGAGATGGAAGGGGAACCTGAGCAGGACGAGCATATGGAAAGTGATGATGAAGGCTCTACTAACTAGACAGAGCAGGGCGACGATTGGCTCTTACCTTTTTCTTACCTGTATTTTCTTTTCTTTTCCCTTGTTAACTTAGATAAGACTGAGTTTTTATGATCAACGATAGGGTAGTTGAAGCCCTCGCCTCTTTCCAACCTATTAAAGATCTATTTTGCTAAATCACTCTTTTCCCCTGACTTCCACATTTGAACTTTCTTATACCGTGAACGCACATGCCACAATAACAACCTGCCATCATATTTTCAAGCCTTTTTATTGGTCGTAAACCTCTATAACTCCAACAGAACTGAAAGAGACCGTCTGATTGCTTCGATAGTATAAGTCATTTCCATGTGCATTTGCCCCAGGCAGGATGGGGTAATGTATGCTACATGCACACTCGATGAGTTACAGATACTTGGATGGAGAACGTAGCACCCTATGATGAAATCTAGAAATTTGACGGATGGGTCTGAGATCGACGCCTACACTACCAAGCAACAAGAGATAGCTACCATATGCTAAAAATCTATTTAACCTACCTTACCAACGGATCGAACTTCATACCAAAAGGGTTTGTCCCTTAGATTCGTGGCTTGGCCACTGCAGCTCACCTACCCAGAATCTAACAAACCGTTCATTCTGGCTCGTAAAAACACGGATTAGGCTGTTGAGCATGGTACTTTTCCGAAGCATGGAGCTTCATCTTCTACTTTTGGTGATAGCAAGAGAACGTGGAATAGTGTGAGGTACAAGTCCTTCAACAAACAATAACCACAACGGTAACAACAACAATGGGGCTCGTGGAATAGCAATTGTGATTGGCTCTGGAGAAGCTAGGACTGATAACAATGTCGTGACGGGTACGACGCTCTTGCTTCTATTTTATATGATACTGGTGCAGACTATAGTTTTGTGTCATCAAAACTTAGCAAACAACTAGGGATGGTTCCTACTCTTCTTGATACCCCGTACACCATAGAGTTAGCTGATGGAAAGCCTGTGGAGGTAACCCATATTCATCGTGACTGTAAGCTCGAGTTGGATGGGCAATCGTTTGCCATCAACATTCTACCTATCACCCTTGGAAGCTTTGATCTCGTGGTTGGCATGGACTGGTTGTCCAAGCATCCTGCTGAAATTCTCTGTCGGGAGAAGATTATTCGTGTCCCTCTCCCAAGTGGAGAACTTTTATCTATACAGGGTGATCGTGGTGGTGCCATGGTGGGCATCATCTCCTTTTTGAAAGCCCATAAGTGTATTCGTAAGGGCAGTCCAGCCATTTTGGCTAACATATCTGACACTCGAGCTGAAATTGTAACTAAGATTGAGGACATCCCGGTGGTCCGAGATTTCCCAGATGTCTTCCCAGAGGAATTACCTGAACTTCTACCCGTTCTTCAAGTGGAGTTCCAGATTGATCTAGCGCCGGGAGCAGCTCCAATTGAACGCGCACCATACCGCTTAGCACCAGGCGAACTTCAAGACTATCTACCCAACTCCAAGAGCTATTGGGTAGGGGTTCCATTAGACCTAATTCTTCGCCATGGGGAGCTCCAGTTCTGGTTGTTAAAAAGAAAGATGGGAGTTTCTGCATGTGTATTGATTATCGGGAGTTGAACAAAGTGACGATTAAGAACCGCTACGCTTTGCCTCGTAATGATGACTTGTTCGACCAACTGCAAGGGTCGAGTTTCTATTCTATGATTGACTTGAGGTCAGGATACCATCAGCTGTGAGTCGGAGAGGAGGATATGGAGAAGACAACCTTTCGAACTCGTTATGGACATTATGAGTTTTTGGTAATGCCATTTGGATGCACCGGCTGTGATCATTGTTCCGATGAACCATGTGTGCAAGCCCTATTTGGACAAATTCGTCATAGTGTTCATAGATGACATACTGATTTATTCCAAGAGCAGGGAAGAGCGCGAGCAACACCTGCAACTGATCTTGGAACTATTGAGAAAGGAGCAGTTGTATGCAAGATTCTCTAAATGTGACTTTTGGATTCGAGAAGTCCAATTTCTTGGACATGTGGTCAACGAGGCAGGAATACATGTTGACCCCGCCAAGATTGACGCTATTAAAAAATGGGAGGCTCCTAGGACCCCTAATGAGGTGCGCCAATTTCTTGGTCTCGAGGGATACTATCGTAAATTCATTGAGGGATTCTCTAAGATCGCTCAACCTCTCACCACCCTAACGCAGAAAGGCATTACCTATAAGTGGGGAGATGCCCAAGAATCTGGTCAAAACTTTGCAGTGCACCGATACTATCGCTACCTGAGAGAACAGAGGACTTTGTGGTGTACTGTGATGCATCTATCCAAGGGTTAGGATGTGTGCTAATGCAGCGTGATAAGGTGATCGCGTGTGCTTCACGTCAATTGAAGGTTCATGAGAAGAATTACACCACCCATGACTCGAAAACTGGGAGCAGTGGCCTTTGCTCTAAAGATTTGGAGGCATTACCTATATAGGACAAAGTGTACGATCTACACTGATCACAAGAGCCTCCAACACATATTCGATCAGAAGGAGCTGAACATGCGACAACGTCGATGGGTCGAGCTCCTGAATGATTATGACCGTGCCATCAAATTTCATCCAGGAAAAGCTAATGTAGTAGTTGATGCCCTCAACCGTAAGGAAACGAAACCTAAACGGGTGCGAGCTTTACAACCCACTATACATTCTAATCTTCCTGATAAGGTACGTGAAGCCCAGGGCGAGACTTGAAAGAAGAAAACATCGGGCTTGAAACTTCACATGGTGCTGATAAGCACTTGGAACGGAAGACGGATGGTCTTCAATACTTCATGAATCGAGTCTGGATACCACGTTGTGGGATATCAGACAACTGGTGCTCGATGAAGCTCACACCTCTCGATATTCGGTACATCCTGGTTCGGACAAGATGTACCAAGATCTCAAAACTCCTTACCGGTGGCCAAAAGCTGAGATAGTCACTTATGTTAGTAAGTGCTTGACTTGTGCGAAGGTTAAGATTGAATATCAGAAACCTTCAGGCCTACTCCAGCAACCAGAAATCCCTATGGATTTCATCACAAAGCTCCCTAGAACACCAACTGGCCATACCATGATTTGGGTTTTCGTGGATCGGTTAACCAAATCGGCACACTTTCTGGCAATAAAGGAAACGGACTCGCTGGAGAAACTAGCAAATCTCTACGTCAAGGAGGTAGTCTCTAGGCATGGGGTGCCTACTTCTATTATATCTGATCGCGATGTGCGATTCACTTCTCATTTTTGGACTACTCTCCAAAACGCTTTGGGGACTCGCTTAGATATGAGCACAGCCTATCACCCACAGACGGATGGACAGAGTGAACGTACCATCCAAACATCGAAAGATCTGCTACGAGCGTGCGTGGTGGATTTTGGAAACAGTTGGGATAAGCACTTGCCTTTAACTGAATTCTCGTATAACAGCAGCTATCACACTTCGAAACAGTGTGCGCCTTTTGAGGTTCATGGACGCAAGTGTAGGTCTCCCATCTGCTGTACTGGAGTTAGGGATAGCCAACTAACAGGTCCCGAACTCGTGCACGAAACTTCTGAGAAGATAGTGCAAATCAGA
This sequence comes from Ambrosia trifida, assembly GCA_028751855.1. Lineage (NCBI taxonomy): Eukaryota > Viridiplantae > Streptophyta > Magnoliopsida > Asterales > Asteraceae > Ambrosia > Ambrosia trifida. The sequence continues at coordinate 44,603,153 of CM054125.1, forward strand.
TACCGAATGGCTGCTGTTCGTGATCGACAGAAAAGCTACGCTGATAAGCGTAGGAAACATTTGGAGTTCCATGTTGGGGAAAAGATTCTATTGAAGGTGTCACCTTGGAAGGGGTGATACGCTTTGGAAAACGGGGAAAGTTGAACCCACGATACGTTGGACCATTCGAGATTGTCAAAAGGATTGGTCCGGTAGCTTACAAGTTAAACCTGCCTAATGAACTTAATGGGGTACACGATGTACTCCACGTATCAAATATAAAGAAATGCCTGTTGGATACAACACTGATGGTGCCACTGGAGGAGATCCAGGTGGACGGACGGCTACGGTTCATGGATAAACCTGTGGAGATTCTTGAGCGGCGCGTCAAGAAACTCAAACAAAACACTATACCTATTGTTAAGGTACGATGGAATTCCCGTCTAGGACCGGAATATACGTGGGAGCGCAGAGATCGAATGCGGCTCAAATATCCACACCTCTTTACTAAACCTGAACTTGTGCATAGATCAAACACTAAACATAAAGCAGCTCGCTCAAAGTGAATTTCGGGGCGAAAGTCCTTTCAACTTGGGGATGATGTGACATCCGGGAACTAAGCGCACACTTTTCTAGCTGGCTTTACTGTTTACTTGCTGAATTTCGGGACGAAATTCTTTTCAAGTTGGGGATGATGTGATACCCCGCATTTTCAGGCTAACACTTTTTACTGAACTCTAGTTAACTTGCATATTCATAGTGATCAAATACTTAACTAGGGTTAGTTTAGTAGGCTTAACATATGTTAGATGTTATTAACATATGTTATAAGTAGGAAAAACCTTGTTTTGTCACACACACGAGTCCTGCATCCCGAACGATGGTGATTAATCTGGCAAGCATAATAATAAGCACAATAGAATTCTGATGGACGTAGTGTTACATGTTTGTGTGGAGTACATGCTTATGTGAATTATCGCTTGACTAAGAATTAATATGTAAACCATGCAAGTTACGTGAATCTTATGATTGATATGTTATGAAATAATAAAAACAATAGTTTTTATGCAATTTAGGGTGATTAATATCATCGGGCCCGGTATTGGACTAGAACATGACTAACGGGTCCAGTTAATGGACTAAAAGGGGCCCTAATACCCAATTGCTTGGGGAACAAGCCAAGCCCTCTTATAATTAGGAGACAAAAAAAAAAAAAATAAAACCCTACCCCTTCCTCCCTTGTTCCGCCGTGAACCCACCCCCATCCCCTTCCCTTTGATTTTCAACAAACATCAATCCTACTCATTCCTTCAAGCTAGTTGTGGTGCAATCTTTAGGCTTTGAGGACTCTTGCTTTGAAAGGTATAATCTTTACATATATTATGATGGTTATTAATTATTAAAAAGTTTAAAAATCATAAGGCATGCATACATTTAAATCGCATAACACATGTTAGTAGGAGTTCTTGAATGTTCATTGTGTATAGATGATGACGATGGTTGTTAGTAATCATAATTAGGGTTTTTACATGATTATATATGTGTTTAATCAGAATAATATGAGTTATGCATGTATTAGAGATTTTTATGTATGATTAGGGTTTGCGAATAACTTTGGGAGCAAGTTTCAGTTTCTGGCAGATTCATTAGGGTGTTTTGTAGGGGCTGTATCTTGATGTTAAATTGGTTGTTTTGATCGATTCTTTGCATGAATGGATTGTACATGGTCTTAGCTTTTTAGAATGGGCAAAATGATCTGTTTTGGATGTCGTTTGATATGTTTTTGGAATTTTATTTGATTAAAGGTCATATCAGAATTTCGGAGTTATAAATTGAGTCAACTTTAAACGGGTATAACTTAAGTTTTACAAACAATTAAGTTATGAAATTTTGACAGGAGGTCAATATTGGAAAAAGTTGGCTTTTCTAAGTGGATTCACCTCGTTTGGATGAATACACAATTTTTGGGAATTTTTCTACTAAACTGACCTGTTGTGGAAAGTTTTTGGACATAGCTGTGTTGTATGAATTTGAATAATTTTTGTGTTTGGTTTTAGGACAAAAAACAAATATGGGTTATTAAATAAATCCCAAAGAATATTCAGTAAAAATTTGGGAATTTAATTCATTGATTTGGTATTTTAAATAAATTAGTTTTCGTGGCGCACAATCTGTCCTAAAAACGCAGATTGTGTATTATGTGTTTATGTGACTATTTGGAGTCTTATGTGATATGTATTTGACATGAACTTATATGAATACTTATAGGAGATGTGTATAAGGTATAAAACTGACAATAATCATTATGATCACCAACGGGATACGTAGGACTTACTTGTGCATGTAGAGTCACTAGGCGTCATTACACGATTTGGAACTTTAGAAGTTTCGGACAATCAAGTTACATGATGTGTTGGTATGCACATATACTCACCTAGTGACACTTGTAATAGGGAGTCGGTAGCTCGTTACTGTTTGAGGGATTTGGATCATTCGCGTGCAACATAAGGTGAGTTTCACTACTCTTTTTCTCAAAAGCATGCGTCTCAGGTATGAGACAACTTACTCAACGTTTTTCTAGTCCGGTTTGGGACTACTTACATATCCCTGGTTGGGATGCTATGGATCCCTGTGTGGGTCGTTTACTTTGATGGATCCTTGTGTGGATCGTTTACTTTCCTAGTTCGCAAATTGTGTCCTTGATGAACTAAACCAACTCTATCATCTGTAAGTCCTCACGTACCGAATGAGTTGCCGGGTTATGGCAAGCGGGTTATTAGTTGATAGCGCTATTAGGTCTTACAAACCTCACACCGGCTCGGGGAGCGCGGGCGTGAACTATAACTTAACGAACTTTATCATTGTGGATAGACAATGATGTCAGGCATGCGGCTCACATTTGTGGCTACACGTACATAGCAGTTTGGTATATTCGGTGTTAGTTATCATGAATGGGCTAGCTACCCTTGACATGCGACGAACTAGTGGTTACACGGTTCCTGGAACCAACTCAATTACTTGTTTACGTGGTTTGGGAAACCAGCGCAGTTACATACTCAGTTACTTTACTTAGTGAACTCACCAACATTGTTTGTTGACCCACGATTTATATGCTTTTGCAGGTAGTTAGCTTCCGGTGCAAGGATTAGAAAGCACTGCACACTTCACTGCATTTGGGGTCTTGGGCATACACCTAAATTACATATTATGTTTTTTTTTTCATTTTCTTTCATATGGTTTTAATTTGGGCGCGTTGTTTTACGCATGGTTTTTAAAAGGTTTAAATTTGGTTTACGCTTCCGCAGCTTAACTAAACTTGGTTTTTGAAACGAACTAAATGGTTTGGGCATTTAGAGTTCGTTCATATGGCTTATGGCTATGGGATCCTGGTATGTCATGCGCCTCGCGGTATAAACCCCGCAGTGGAAATTTGAGGGTGTGACATAAGATGTCGAAAAAGAAGTACCTTGTTTCAAACATTACATAAAACAACAAAAATTAAGTTCCAAAATGGGGTGTTTCCGTTTATGTCCCAACCTGATGGTTACTATAGATGGAACCCCCAACCAGTCCGACGTCCCAAATTCCACTGTACTAGCCGCATACCTGTTCAACACTTAGTTACCTGAAAGATATGTTTAAAAAGACGTCAATATATAAAATATTGGTGAGTTCATAGGTTTTAGTTCCACAACAACAAACATTTTAACAACAGGTACTGAACAAACCAAAGTAGTGACTTTTGTTGAGAGTAGCTAACTCCTACAAACTATGACGAGCAATTCCTTGATAGAAGACAAAGCCCGAAGCTTTGACCGACTTCCTCGTGCTCTAATTACCAATAACGGACACCATAAAAGTCTATCATATATAAATCTAGCTTATTTTCCGGTTAAAAGATAGTTTATTCAACTATCTAGACTCGTGTGTACTAACCCGAGTCTTAAGTGTTTTAACTCGACAAACCGATCATGACTTATCATAATTCGTGTGTTCACATACGACATAGTACCCAAGTTACGCATCTGTTACTATTCGTGTGTAAACCATGTTGGACTACTACTACGAAACGTATAACTCATCTCGAGTCATAGCTCGTCTCGTAAACCGGATAAATGTAGTTGTCTTGTATACTTATTTTAGGAAAGTACACTTTGAGGAAATACAAATATAGTTATTAAAATCAACCAATAACAATTGTTGATTCTTTTCCCAAATCCGTTTGCCTTTAAGGGTTTCGAAACATAAATTTTCATATGAGTTCTCCCAAATAAGCCGAGCGTTTATGTATTTCAAATCCGTATAATTAACAATGTTTAAGGTACCAAAAACCATTGAAGGTTGACACAATTAACCCTCGGCAAATATTATATATTTGTTTTGGAAATATTGTTCGAAGTTTGTCTCTATCGTTGTAAATAACCATTTGTCGAAAACGTCGCGACTTTGGACAAAATCATTTGTTAAAACACTTGGAAGATTTATTTACAAAATACGCAACATCGTTTTCAATGGGCTCTGGATTTTCTAAAAATTTGAGCAGAGTTTCCTCTGTTTTTGTGCAAACCATACAACACAAGTTGTCTACAATTTTCCACAAAATCAACGAACTAAAACAAGACTACAATCTATTTATCCGCAATTTCACCAGCGAGACAATATACGTTTCGATAATTAGTATATAAGCTATACTTATATAAATATTTATATACATAGATAGTCCAACAATTTTAGTCCGACATCAACATAAAGTCACGCTTTATATACAATGACAACCACTTGATTTATACATGTAACACCCCAAAATCATCCGTTACGCTTAATTACGCCATTAAGCGTGATTAGCAAAATAATAAAACGAGACTCGAACAATAAGAACTTGGGTTATGTTCTAATATGGAACTAATCCATTTAATGTTACCAATCTTATAAATAAGCAAGTATTACAAGAAAATCTAGCTTGACTAGCTAAGTTTAACTAGAAAATAACATTCGGGGATTTTGGAGGGACCATAGTTGGCAAAATGGCAAACTTGTGTGTGTATAATGTTGAAAAGGGAAGAACACACACACTTATGTGTGTGTGTCGATCATCATCAGGAGAAAACAATCTCCTTTACCACCAAACCCTAAACATCAAACCCTTGCTCAAATCCAAGCCAAATCAAGGGGTTTTTCCGTGCATTAGCAAGAAACGAGTCGTCTAAGGCTTACTAAACATCAAGGTACCTTTTATTTGGTAGAAGTTGATGCTATATTCATTCTTGAACATGGTGTAAATTGAGGGTTTTTACAAAAACGTGGAATTTTGGATTTTTAGTGGTTACTCTAGCTTTAGGGAACCTCGATCAAGTCTAATTTGGTTATGAATTTCATTTTATTTGTGTATTTGATTATACTCATATGATTATGTTAATATGTGAAATTTGGGATTCAACCTCTAGGGTGAAACCACATACATCTAGTAATCATGGTGGTTCTTTGGAGTTGTTATAATGTGAAACATAGTATAATTATGCTTTGGATGATGAATTGCCTAACCATCATGAGTAGGGTGGAAGGAGGTAGCATCCATAAGACCTATGGAGTTTAGAAACTAAGTTGTAAATGATGCCTACAAGGTGTTTGATGAAACGCCACAATGACCTTGTTTGCAAACTAAGGTGATAACTTAATTGAGTAAAACATGGAAATACTTGCATATGAAATATGAAGTACATGCTTAGAGGATAGATCACACCATATGATATTTAGTAGCCAAATGATGATTAGGAAGTTGTATGTGCAATACGTTTGATGGCATTGATATGATAAATGAAGGGATAGTCCCAAACTAGAGACTTTGTCCTATTCTAGTGCACATGATCATGCTAAGGGTAGTTGACTTTTAGAAGTCAAACTGACCCGAGATTTGAATATGATATAATGGTGTGAATAAACTCATGAGATGTGTTGGTTAATAGATATGATGACTAACTTGACCGATCTTGTGAGTATAGTGAAGGTTTGGTCTTATCAAGCTAGGTAGGAGCTTGGATGGGATGAACCTAACGAAGCAAATGGATCATGGAACGCATGATTTGTGGCCAAGGTAAGTGACTTATCTTAAATAAGCCTCTTAGAAACTAGAATATCTTGTAAACATTCTTGAATCATGAATTCTTATATCGATTGTAAAGAATGAGTTACTAGCTTGTAATGGGCTAGAATCGCCTAAATAAATAAAATTGATAAGTCCGGTTGGGACGCCTAACTAGATAATGGAAAAATCTTTGTGAATGGGTCTAATGAGTTAAAATGTTATTTTCATTAAAACTCATGAATAAAACTTGAAGATTGAAGATTGTATGAATAAATAGTTAAACGGGTCAAATGATGTTGTGAGCATCAATGACCCGGTACATAATGCTCCTATGCTAAGCATTTAGATGTTATAATGTTGACGGGCCGATTGGTGGTGGATCGCCATTTGGATCCCGGGCTATTAATGTGTGTGAAATGAGATGTTTACATAGGTTACTAAATTGAAGGGAAAAAAAAAAGGAACACTTGATGTCAAGGATTCATATGGATGGTTTGATAGGCATGAGAATGGGTCAACACTACCGGGTAAGTCTGTAGTTAAATAAATGCCTTCGGACGAAGCAATATGGGTGCTAAAGCATCACATGAAGTGAGGGTGCCAAATAGGTAAGTTAATCCCATAACTATGTTTAACGCGCGCTAAGGCGCTTAGAATCGACCACATTAGAACAATCTTGAGAAATGTTGAAAATCTAAGTCCGTACAGACTTAGAAGTTTTTAAACAGGTCATTGAGTCAAAAACAATGGGTTTCAATCAAGAAGTGTCGCCACGAATGGCTAAATCGAAAGATTTGGCTAGGAGGGGCATTTTGGGAAATTATAAAGATTTACTAAAGGATAAATCTAATAATCGGAATCATAACGAACAAATCGGACAAACACTTTAGTTGATCAAGTGTATAATGACTTGACAACATAAACTAGATGCATTGCGCATGGTCAAATGGTGTTTGGATAAGTTAAATGTCTAAATGGGTCAAATTGGGTAAAAGTCGCCATAAACATTCAAAACTAAGAACCGGATGATGGCGACATAAACCGGACCATAATTTCAGTCAAACAAAGGTTTATTTAGTCGGCGAGTCATTACTTAGGCTTCGGGAATCATCAAATGCGGTTGCGACATGATTCCCATGCTTAAAAATCACCAAAATCACATCAGAAGCTTCGAGCGGCCGCTCACATAGACCGAGCGGCCGCGCGCTTTGACCTGCATGTCAGCACGAACTTTAAAATTGCGTATAAAATCGTAGAAAAATCGTTAGGAGGTGTTCTTTATATGCCTGGAAAGCTCTCGGAGCGTAGAACAATTCTTATTTGAAAGTCGAAGTCGGATTTTGGGTTTTAGAAGGGGTAAAAGCGATCCGAACAGCTGCTGCGCAAAAGTTGCAGCAGTTTGTTCTCCTGATAAAGGGCCGTTGGGCCTGGTTCGTTCCGTTTCGACGTGTAACGACTCTCACACTAGTTTAAATGTATTATTGACAACCCACTAACCATTCTTTGTGTGATGGTGCTAGGTAAACATTCAAGGGACGACCCGGAGCAAGGATCAAGTCGCGAGAAGAACCGAACACGCCCGAACACTCATCAAGCTTCCGCAGTAGAATCTAAGGAACTCCCGTTAAAACGCAACATCTTAAAATATGTTTCAACTATTAAAAAGTAAAAATTTGTGTGAATCAAACATGTATTTGATCTTAATGGGTTGACTTATAAAGAAAATTTCAAAGTTTTAATCGGGAGTGGTTTTTAGTTAAGGTCAAAACCCGTAAGATTAGGCAATAATCGCGTGATTACGGGTTAGGGTCTTACAAGTGGTATCAGAGCCATAGGTTTGAGGGATCCGAGTGTCGTGAAGGATACTTGGACTCAAACCGTGCGCTCAAAGTGTTGAAGGGTGTTCGGTTCGAGACTTGATCAAGGAATCCGGTAAGTAATATCTGCAATAACAATCCGGTTTGATCAGAGATTGTTATATGTAATCAATAAGGATATTGTGTATACACACGACATCTCTAAAGCTTGGTAAGGAAATGGTTAGGTGACATGGGGCCTATCCAAAGTTTAATTCGGACAACGACATTCTTGTATAACAAGAATTCTAGCACTACTATTGAAACGATGCACACTAATACTGAAATGTCATATTACTAATTAATTGATTTTGTAAATGTGACAGGGATGAGACCATTTATTCGATCGAGATAGGATCGAATGAATCACCACATGAGGTGGTAGATGGTTCGGGAGCACGACTGATAACATGCTCACTAAGGACCAAGTCAAGTAACGACTCGGATTAACGGATATTTAACAAAAAGGGAATACAAGGGCAAGTATTAACCAGTCAGGTACATGCTCTAAATTATATTAAGCGTATTAGTATGCAAGCATCACATGAAGGATGGTACTTGCAGCCGCAAGCAAGAAGCTAAATGGGAAATGTGCATTGTTCACACTAGTGAACAATCAATACACAAACGTAACTTGAACATCGAGACCGGGTTGGGGGTAATCATCCCAAACTAACGTTTAAAAATCAAAGGATGCTAGAAAGGCGTTGTGATCACACAAATCTTTCCAAAACAAAAACACAACGTTTATTCTTAATGAATGAAGGTAAAACCTAACATGGAATAATTTATCAATAAAAAGGTTTTACCAAATAAAATAGGGGGCACAAGCATGAGCTGAAAATTTGCTTACATAGGCGGTAATGCCTTAATTATAATAAGTCCGTGTGTACCATATGCGAATTACTTACCCTGGCCAGGTAAGTGTTAAACATATGATGCCATGGGTTTCTTATGATTAATACATATACAACCTATGTAACAAAGTCTTAGTAAGTGTGAGGTGCTGGGGGGGATTTTGGACGTAGACCACTGTCTAACATGGCAGGGATGCGATCCATGCAAGACCTCGAGTGAGGCACCAGTTGGAATACGCTGGGCTAGCAAAGAGGACAACAAAGTGGAGCGTTTGGACGTAGTCCACTGTCTAACACGGCAGGGATGCGAACCATGCAAGACCTTGAGCGAGGCACCAGCTTATACGTTGGGCTAGCAAAACGGGCAATATACGATTCGAGTTATCCTGGGTTGATACAAAGATTGACTTGAACCTTAATCAAGGTCTAGTCATAAATAGATTCAGTTCGGAAATAAACTTGAACCTTAATCAAGGTCGAGTCATAAACAGATTTAGCTTGAAAACAGACTTGAACCTTAATCAAGGTTAAGTCATAATTAAACTTGGACTTTTATAGAAGCTTAAATTCGTAAAGAGGGACTTGAACCTTAATCAAGGGTTGAGTCATAATCACATTCGGGTGAGTCGTGAATCTCTGGATTATGACATAAACAGCGGGATTGAGCCGTGATAAATCAATAATTCTTTCAACCCTCGGGTTAAGGATGAAAAGGGTGTAAACTGCAATAACATTAGATTGTATCGTTGGTACAATTTAAAGCAAATAATGATAACGGTCGGATTGTGTCGTTATTACAATCTGATGCAAACCGTGATAATAAGAGATTAGTCGATACAATACGTTGTAATGACGAATCAACACCAGGTTTTATAAAAAGGAAACCGACCTCAATTTATATTGAGATCGGTAATCAGAAAGAGGACTTTTAGAAACTAAGCGTTCTAAATATATATAAACGATTTGAAATCTAAAACTCAAAAGTCTTTAAACGGGTCGGTTGGGGCAATGACCACCAATCGAGTTAGCAAAACGGGAACTTGGGTAAACCAAATAAATGGCAAATCCTTAAAATAAGGATTTGCCAAAGAAAGTAAAATGTTAGTGTAAAGCAAGGTCTGTTTATAACGTTATAGCAAACCAAGAAGAAACGATGGTTGGATTCGGGGATGAATCCAAGAAGCTAGAAAACGGTTATGTTAAAAAGCCGGGCTAGTCTTGAAAACCAAGACAAATTACTTGTTAGTAATAGAAGCATAGACATGTATGCATATGCATGCTACAACCGAGTATTACAGTTGATGCCCTAAGGTGCATGATAGAATGGCCCCTTAAAACATTACATCATTCGGGATAATGGTAGACGGGGGTAGTCTACGGATCTAAGGAAGACCTACAAAGAACATAAGTAGCCAAAATGGCGGGTAGGGGGTAAGTATGTAGGTATTACCCTAGTTAACCGAAAGAATAGAGTAACTAAAGTCACATTATAAAGCTAAGGCTTTCATATAAAAATCGAAAGGTTAGGAGGCCGAGTAAACGAAGAATCGCCTTAAGTATGCAGTACTAGTTGTTTAAACTATAGAATGACAAATGAACGAGCGGTTCTCAAATCGGTTTAGAGAACCAAGGTACTTTGGGGGTAACCAAAGCAAATACAAAAGAAAGGTTTCGGGGACGAAACCTCTTTAAGGGGGGTAGACTTGTAACACCCCAAAATCATCCGTTACGCTTAATTACGCCATTAAGCGTGACTAGCAAAATAATAAAACGAGACTCGAACAATAAGAACTTGGGTTATGTTCTAATATGGAACTAATCCATTTAATGTTACCAATCTTATAAATAAGCAAGTATTACAAGAAAATCTAGCTTGACTAGCTAAGTTTAACTAGAAAATAACATTCGGGGATTTTGGAGGGACCATAGTTGGCAAAATGGCAAACTTGTGTGTGTATAATGTTGAAAAGGGAAGAACACACACACTTATGTGTGTGTGTCGATCATCATCAGGAGAAAACAATCTCCTTTACCTCCAAACCCTAAACATCAAACCCTTGCTCAAATCCAAGCCAAATCAAGGGGTTTTTCCGTGCATTAGCAAGAAACGAGTCGTCTAAGGCTTACTAAACATCAAGGTACCTTTTATTTGGTAGAAGTTGATGCTATATTCATTCTTGAACATGGTGTAAATTGAGGGTTTTTACAAAAACGTGGAATTTTGGATTTTTAGTGGTTACTCTAGCTTTAGGGAACCTCGATCAAGTCTAATTCGGTTATGAATTTCATTTTATTTGTGTATTTGATTATACTCATATGATTATGTTAATATGTGAAATTTGGGATTCAACCTCTAGGGTGAAACCACATACATCTAGTAATCATGGTGGTTCTTTGGAGTTGTTATAATGTGAAACATAGTATAATTATGCTTTGGATGATGAATTGCCTAACCATCATGAGTAGGGTGGAAGGAGGTAGCATCCATAAGACCTATGGAGTTTAGAAACTAAGTTGTAAATGATGCCTACAAGGTGTTTGATGAAACGCCACAATGACCTTGTTTGCAAACTAAGGTGATAACTTAATTGAGTAAAACATGGAAATACTTGCATATGAAATATGAAGTACATGCTTAGAGGATAGATCACACCATATGATATTTAGTAGCCTAATGATGATTAGGAAGTTGTATGTGCAATACGTTTGATGGCATTGATATGATAAATGAAGGGATAGTCCCAAACTAGAGACTTTGTCCTATTCTAGTGCACATGATCATGCTAAGGGTAGTTGACTTTTAGAAGTCAAACTGACCCGAGATTTGAATATGATATAATGGTGTGAATAAACTCATGAGATGTGTTGGTTAATAGATATGATGACTAACTTGACCGATCTTGTGAGTATAGTGAAGGTTTGGTCTTATCAAGCTAGGTAGGAGCTTGGATGGGATGAACCTAACGAAGCAAATGGATCATGGAACGCATGAGTTGTGGCCAAGGTAAGTGACTTATCTTAAATAAGCCTCTTAGAAACTAGAATATCTTGTAAACATTCTTGAATCATGAATTCTTATATCGATTGTAAAGAATGAGTTACTAGCTTGTAATGGGCTAGAATCGCCTAAAAAAATAAAATTGATAAGTCCGGTTGGGACGCCTAACTAGATAATGGAAAAATCTTTGTGAATGGGTCTAATGAGTTAAAATGTTATTTTCATTAAAACTCATGAATAAAACTTGAAGATTGAAGATTGTATGAATAAATAGTTAAACGGGTCAAATGATGTTGTGAGCATCAATGACCCGGTACATAATGCTCCTATGCTAAGCATTTAGATGTTATAATGTTGACGGGCCGATTGGTGGTGGATCGCCATTTGGATCCCGGGCTATTAATGTGTGTGAAATGAGATGTTTACATAGGTTACTAAATTGAAGGGAAAAAAAAAGGAACACTTGATGTCAAGGATTCATATGGATGGTGTGATAGGCATGAGAATGGGTCAACACTACCGGGTAAGTCCGTAGTTAAATAAATGCCTTCGGACGAAGCAATATGGGTGCTAAAGCATCACATGAAGTGAGGGTGCCAAATAGGTAAGTTAATCCCATAACTATGTTTAACGCGCGCTAAGGCGCTTAGAATCGACCACATTAGAACAATCTTGAGAAATGTTGAAAATCTAAGTCCGTACAGACTTAGAAGTTTTTAAACAGGCCATTGAGTCAAAAACAATGGGTTTCAATCAAGAAGTGTCGCCACGAATGGCTAAATCGAAAGATTTGGCTAGGAGGGGCATTTTGGGAAATTATAAAGATTTACTAAAGGATAAATCTAATAATCGGAATCATAACGAACAAATCGGACAAACACTTTAGTTGATCAAGTGTATAATGACTTGACAACATAAACTAGATGCATTGCGCATGGTCAAATGGTGTTTGGATAAGTTAAATGTCTAAATGGGTCAAATTGGGTAAAAGTCGCCATAAACATTCAAAACTAAGAACCGGATCATGGCGACATAAACCGGACCATAATTTCAGTCAAACAAAGGTTTATTTAGTCGGCGAGTCATTACTTAGGCTTCGGGAATCATCAAATGCGGTTGCGACATGATTCCCATGCTTAAAAATCACCAAAATCACATCAGAAGCTTCGAGCGGCCGCTCACAGAGACCGAGCGGCCGCGCGCTTTGACCTGCATGTCAGCACGAATTTTTAAAATTGCGTATAAAATCGTAGAAAAATCGTTAGGAGGTGTTCTTTATATGCCTGGAAAGCTCTCGGAGCGTAGAACAATTCTTATTTGAAAGTCGAAGTCGGATTTTGGGTTTTAGAAGGGGTAAAAGCGATCCGAACAGCTGCTGCGCAAAAGTTGCAGCAGTTTGTTCTCCTGATAAAGGGCCGTTGGGCCTGGTTCGTTCCGTTTCGACGTGTAACGACTCTCACACTAGTTTAAATGTATTATTGACAACCCACTAACCATTCTTTGTGTGATGGTGCTAGGTAAACATTCAAGGGACGACCCGGAGCAAGGATCAAGTCGCGAGAAGAACCGAACACGCCCGAACACTCATCAAGCTTCCGCACTAGAATCTAAGGAACTCCCGTTAAAACGCAACATCTTAAAATATGTTTCAACTATTAAAAAGTAAAAATTTGTGTGAATCAAACATGTATTTGATCTTAATGGGTTGACTTATAAAGAAAATTTCAAAGTTTTAATCGGGAGTGGTTTTTAGTTAAGGTCAAAACCCGTAAGATTAGGCAATAATCGCGTGATTACGGGTTAGGGTCTTACAAGTGGTATCAGAGCCATAGGTTTGAGGGATCCGAGTGTCGTGAAGGATACTTGGACTCAAACCGTGCGCTCAAAGTGTTGAAGGGTGTTCGGTTCGAGACTTGATCAAGGAATCCGGTAAGTAATATCTGCAATAACAATCCGGTTTGATCAGAGATTGTTATATGTAATCAATAAGGATATTGTGTATACACACGACATCTCTAAATCTTGGTAAGGAAATGGTTAGGTGACATGGGGCCTATCCAAAGTTTAATTCGGACAACGACATTCTTGTATAACAAGAATTCTAGCACTACTATTGAAACGATGCACACTAATACTGAAATGTCATATTACTAATTAATTGATTTTGTAAATGTGACAGGGATGAGACCATTTATTCGATCGAGATAGGATCGAATGAATCACCACATGAGGTGGTAGATGGTTCGGGAGCACGACTGATAACATGCTCACTAAGGACCAAGTCAAGTAACGACTCGGATTAACGGATATTTAACAAAAAGGGAATACAAGGGCAAGTATTAACCAGTCAGGTACATGCTCTAAATTATATTAAGCGTATTAGTATGCAAGCATCACATGAAGGATGGTACTTGCAGCCGCAAGCAAGAAGCTAAATGGGAAATGTGCATTGTTCACACTAGTGAACAATGAATACACAAACGTAACTTGAACATCGAGACCGGGTTGGGGGTAATCATCCCAAACTAACGTTTAAAAATCAAAGGATGCTAGAAAGGCGTTGTGATCACACAAATCTTTCCAAAACAAAAACACAACGTTTATTCTTAATGAATGAAGGTAAGACCTAACATGGAATAATTTATCAATAAAAAGGTTTTACCAAATAAAATAGGGGGCACAAGCATGAGCTGAAAATTTGCTTACATAGGGGGTAATGCCTTAATTATAATAAGTCCGTGTGTACCATATGCGAATTACTTACCCTGGCCAGGTAAGTGTTAAACATATGATGCCATGGGTTTCTTATGATTAATACATATACAACCTATGTAACAAAGTCTTAGTAAGTGTGAGGTGCTGGGGGGGATTTTGGACGTAGACCACTGTCTAACATGGCAGGGATGCGATCCATGCAAGACCTCGAGTGAGGCACCAGTTGGAATACGCTGGGCTAGCAAAGAGGACAACAAAGTGGAGCGTTTGGACGTAGTCCACTGTCTAACACGGCAGGGATGCGAACCATGCAAGACCTTGAGCGAGGCACCAGCTTATACGTTGGGCTAGCAAAACGGGCAATATACGATTCGAGTTATCCTGGGTTGATACAAAGATTGACTTGAACCTTAATCAAGGTCTAGTCATAAATAGATTCAGTTCGGAAATAAACTTGAACCTTAATCAAGGTCGAGTCATAAACAGATTTAGCTTGAAAACAGACTTGAACCTTAATCAAGGTTAAGTCATAATTAAACTTGGACTTTTATAGAAGCTTAAATTCGTAAAGAGGGACTTGAACCTTAATCAAGGGTTGAGTCATAATCACATTCGGGTGAGTCGTGAATCTCTGGATTATGACATAAACAGCGGGATTGAGCCGTGATAAATCAATAATTCTTTCAACCCTCGGGTTAAGGATGAAAAGGGTGTAAACTGCAATAACATTAGATTGTATCGTTGGTACAATTTAAAGCAAATAATGATAACGGTCGGATTGTGTCGTTATTACAATCTGATGCAAACCGTGATAATAAGAGATTAGTCGATACAATACGTTGTAATGACGAATCAACACCAGGTTTTATAAAAAGGAAACCGACCTCAATTTATATTGAGATCGGTAATCAGAAAGAGGACTTTTAGAAACTAAGCGTTCTAAATATATATAAACGATTTGAAATCTAAAACTCAAAAGTCTTTAAACGGGTCGGTTGGGGCAATGACCACCAATCGAGTTAGCAAAACGGGAACTTGGGTAAACCAAATAAATGGCAAATCCTTAAAATAAGGATTTGCCAAAGAAAGTAAAATGTTAGTGTAAAGCAAGGTCTGTTTATAACGTTATAGCAAACCAAGAAGAAACGATGGTTGGATTCGGGGATGAATCCAAGAAGCTAGAAAACGGTTATGTTAAAAAGCCGGGCTAGTCTTGAAAACCAAGACAAATTACTTGTTAGTAATAGAAGCATAGACATGTATGCATATGCATGCTACAACCGAGTATTACAGTTGATGCCCTAAGGTGCATGATAGAATGGCCCCTTAAAACATTACATCATTCGGGATAATGGTAGACGGGGGTAGTCTACGGATCTAAGGAAGACCTACAAAGAACATAAGTAGCCAAAATGGCGGGTAGGGGGTAAGTATGTAGGTATTACCCTAGTTAACCGAAAGAATAGAGTAACTAAAGTCACATTATAAAGCTAAGGCTTTCATATAAAAATCGAAAGGTTAGGAGGCCGAGTAAACGAAGAATCGCCTTAAGTATGCAGTACTAGTTGTTTAAACTATAGAATGACAAATGAACGAGCGGTTCTCAAATCGGTTTAGAGAACCAAGGTACTTTGGGGGTAACCAAAGCAAATACAAAAGAAAGGTTTCGGGGACGAAACCTCTTTAAGGGGGGTAGACTTGTAACACCCCAAAATCATCCGTTACGCTTAATTACGCCATTAAGCGTGACTAGCAAAATAATAAAACGAGACTCGAACAATAAGAACTTGGGTTATGTTCTAATATGGAACTAATCCATTTAATGTTACCAATCTTATAAATAAGCAAGTATTACAAGAAAATCTAGCTTGACTAGCTAAGTTTAACTAGAAAATAACATTCGGGGATTTTGGAGGGACCATAGTTGGCAAAATGGCAAACTTGTGTGTGTATAATGTTGAAAAGGGAAGAACACACACACTTATGTGTGTGTGTCGATCATCATCAGGAGAAAACAATCTCCTTTACCTCCAAACCCTAAACATCAAACCCTTGCTCAAATCCAAGCCAAATCAAGGGGTTTTTCCGTGCATTAGCAAGAAACGAGTCGTCTAAGGCTTACTAAACATCAAGGTACCTTTTATTTGGTAGAAATTGATGCTATATTCATTCTTGAACATGGTGGTAATTGAGGGTTTTTACAAAAACGTGGAATTTTGGATTTTTAGTGGTTACTCTAGCTTTAGGGAACCTCGATCAAGTCTAATTCGGTTATGAATTTCATTTTATTTGTGTATTTGATTATACTCATATGATTATGTTAATATGTGAAATTTGGGATTCAACCTCTAGGGTAAAACCACATACATCTAGTAATCATGGTGGTTCTTTGGAGTTGTTATAATGTGAAACATAGTATAATTATGCTTTGGATGATGAATTGCCTAACCATCATGAGTAGGGTGGAAGGAGGTAGCATCCATAAGACCTATGGAGTTTAGAAACTAAGTTGTAAATGATGCCTACAAGGTGTTTGATGAAACGCCACAATGACCTTGTTTGCAAACTAAGGTGATAACTTAATTGAGTAAAACATGGAAATACTTGCATATGAAATATGAAGTACATGCTTAGAGGATAGATCACACCATATGATATTTAGTAGCCTAATGATGATTAGGAAGTTGTATGTGCAATACGTTTGATGGCATTGATATGATAAATGAAGGGATAGTCCCAAACTAGAGACATTGTCCTATTCTAGTGCACATGATCATGCTAAGGGTAGTTGACTTTTAGAAGTCAAACTGACCCGAGATTTGAATATGATATAATGGTGTGAATAAACTCATGAGATGTGTTGGTTAATAGATATGATGACTAACTTGACCGATCTTGTGAGTATAGTGAAGGTTTGGTCTTATCAAGCTAGGTAGGAGCTTGGATGGGATGAACCTAACGAAGCAAATGGATCATGGAACGCATGATTTGTGGCCAAGGTAAGTGACTTATCTTAAATAAGCCTCTTAGAAACTAGAATATCTTGTAAACATTCTTGAATCATGAATTCTTATATCGATTGTAAAGAATGAGTTACTAGCTTGTAATGGGCTAGAATCGCCTAAATAAATAAAATTGATAAGTCCGGTTGGGACGCCTAACTAGATAATGGAAAAATCTTTGTGAATGGGTCTAATGAGTTAAAATGTTATTTTCATTAAAACTCATGAATAAAACTTGAAGATTGAAGATTGTATGAATAAATAGTTAAACGGGTCAAATGATGTTGTGAGCATCAATGACCCGGTACATAATGCTCCTATGCTAAGCATTTAGATGTTATAATGTTGACGGGCCGATTGGTGGTGGATCGCCATTTGGATCCCGGGCTATTAATGTGTGTGAAATGAGATGTTTACATAGGTTACTAAATTGAAGGGAAAAAAAAAAAGGAACACTTGATGTCAAGGATTCATATGGATGGTTTGATAGGCATGAGAATGGGTCAACACTACCGGGTAAGTCCGTAGTTAAATAAATGCCTTCAGACGAAGCAATATGGGTGCTAAAGCATCACATGAAGTGAGGGTGCCAAATAGGTAAGTTAATCCCATAACTATGTTTAACGCGCGCTAAGGCGCTTAGAATCGACCACATTAGAACAATCTTGAGAAATGTTGAAAATCTAAGTCCGTACAGACTTAGAAGTTTTTAAACAGGTCATTGAGTCAAAAACAATGGGTTTCAATCAAGAAGTGTCGCCACGAATGGCTAAATCGAAAGATTTGGCTAGGAGGGGCATTTTGGGAAATTATAAAGATTTACTAAAGGATAAATCTAATAATCGGAATCATAACGAACAAATCGGACAAACACTTTAGTTGATCAAGTGTATAATGACTTGACAACATAAACTAGATGCATTGCGCATGGTCAAATGGTGTTTGGATAAGTTAAATGTCTAAATGGGTCAAATTGGGTAAAAGTCGCCATAAACATTCAAAACTAAGAACCGGATCATGGCGACATAAACCGGACCATAATTTCAGTCAAACAAAGGTTTATTTAGTCGGCGAGTCATTACTTAGGCTTCGGGAATCATCAAATGCGGTTGCGACATGATTCCCATGCTTAAAAATCACCAAAATCACATCAGAATCTTCGAGCGGCCGCTCACAGAGACCGAGCGGCCGCGCGCTTTGACCTGCATGTCAGCACGAACTTTAAAATTGCGTATAAAATCGTAGAAAAATCGTTAGGAGGTGTTCTTTATATGCCTGGAAAGTTCTCGGAGCGTAGAACAATTCTTATTTGAAAGTCGAAGTCGGATTTTGGGTTTTAGAAGGGGTAAAAGCGATCCGAACAGCTGCTGCGCAAAAGTTGCAGCAGTTTGTTCTCCTGATAAAGGGCCGTTGGGCCTGGTTCGTTCCGTTTCGACGTGTAACGACTCTCACACTAGTTTAAATGTATTATTGACAACTCACTAACCATTCTTTGTGTGATGGTGCTAGGTAAACATTCAAGGGACGACCCGGAGCAAGGATCAAGTCGCGAGAAGAACCGAACACGCCCGAACACTCATCAAGCTTCCGCAC
Organism: Ambrosia trifida; assembly: GCA_028751855.1. Lineage (NCBI taxonomy): Eukaryota > Viridiplantae > Streptophyta > Magnoliopsida > Asterales > Asteraceae > Ambrosia > Ambrosia trifida. The sequence goes on from CM054125.1 coordinate 44,622,235, forward strand.
TAGAATCTAAGGAACTCCCGTTAAAACGCAACATCTTAAAATATGTTTCAACTATTAAAAAGTAAAAATTTGTGTGAATCAAACATGTATTTGATCTTAATGGGTTGACTTATAAAGAAAATTTCAAAGTTTTAATCGGGAGTGGTTTTTAGTTAAGGTCAAAACCCGTAAGATTAGGCAATAATCGCGTGATTACGGGTTAGGGTCTTACAATACATTTCGTGTATTATTTCTCGGTTCGTTTAGCGAGTTAATGCCATTTTCATTCGTATTTATTATATTTATATATATACTTATTTATAACCATAACAACAATTAAATACGAAATTAGTTATACCATAATTGTAAGCGTGCGACTCGACCATCTCGAACAACGCATTGACTAGATTTGACCGCTTGACCGCACGTAGATCGGACCGAACTTTGACCAAGTTGGAGCGTCTTGATTGCAGTTAACCGGTCTCAAACATCTCTTAACATAACTCGAGCTGACTAGGTTGACCATTTGACTGAGTTGACCAGATCCGACCCGACCGAGTTGGCTCAGTTTGACCGGATCTGACCCGAACCAGGATGCACCAATCGGATCCAAACGAACCCAACATTGGCCCGAACATCAAAACACGAGGTTAAACCAAACCAAACCAAACCAAACCACCCCGAGCCAACTGACCTATCGGGACAATGACTCGAACATAACCCGACCCGTCACCAGATCTGGAATTTATCTGAGACTGAATCCCGATAAAACAACCATCACCTGACCCGAAACCACCTTCGAACCACCACACCTACCGAGCCACCCACCAGAACAACCACCTCCGGCACCACAGCCACCAATAACCACCACTTAACCATCGTCTTCCACCGTCACCTGCAGACAGACACTAATGAGTACCAGCTATCACCAACCACCAGAGAAACCCCATCGAGCCCCCATCTAACTACTACGATCGTCCCATCAGCCACCATACTCAAAACCTAACCCAACGCGTCTTTTTCGTTGTGGTTTATGCTCGTTTTGGGGTAGAAAATCACCGCACAACCACCACCATGGGTGATGGTGGCCGATCGCTACCAGAATAAGGGGAAGGGAGGTCGTGGGTGAGTATAAGGGTAGAGACAGAGGGGAGATCCGGATGAGAGAGATAGTGGTGTTGGGGTTTCTAGAGAGAGAAAGGGGGGGGGGGGTTGCGGCTGCAGAAATGGGAAGGAAGAAGAAGAGTATCAGCTTTTATAGTTAGGTTTTGGGTTAGGTAAGTGTGCACAGCGTATCGAACCCGTTTTAAACGTTTTAAGGCTCGGTTCATATTTAAGCTCGATAATTAATTACAAAAATCAGTCGGTTTTGTTCGTAATTAAAAACACAACTAAACCGAGCTAGATAAACATTATTTTCATCATTCGACGCGTTCTTTCAGAACACGCGTTAAAATCGCGTTAATCGTCTCGGTCGTGCTATCCTTCACTTAAACGACCTGTTTACTTTAGAAACTTAAAAAATGAAGTTATTGATAATAAATAATTATTCCGAAAGTTCGATAACGGTTAAAACCACGCGTTCTGACGTTCGATTCCCACGTCAGTTCCTCTCCGCGTTCTCCCAAACGTTGCGTTTCAACCGTTTTTCGCGCCGATTTCACATCCGATCGCATCTATAGTATATACATGTCATATTTACATATATTAGCCTTATGTTAGTCCACTTTGACAAATTTTCACTAATTTCAGATCGTTAACGTTAATTTCGCGAAGTCTTTCTTTAAAGGCATCAAGGCTTCTACGAACTTTGAGGAGGACATCGTAGGACTCATAACTGCTCAATTAATCCAAATTAAATTTAAACGAGGTTAATTACTCGAAAGAACGATTAAGCTTACGTTAATCATTGTACGGAATTTTCCGGTTGTCACATTCTCTCCCCGTTAAGAGAATTCCGTCCCGGAATTCCGTTCAAGCCATCTGATACATTAGTATCCTTGAACAGGGCGAGATGTTTGCGACTCACGTGATCTCCTCTTTTCTAAGTGAACTCAGGTTCACGCTCAGTGTTCTAGCGAACACAATATCATGAGCTGGCTACGACCGGGCTCTTGGATTTTGCAATCCGGCACCTATATCTGTTTTCCCGAAATAGTAGAGCTTCGCGTCAACCTGAATTCCGTCGGTCGAGGAATTAACAATGCTTCCTCAGGCCAGACTTGCGGGTTTCATCAAGAGTCCCACTAAGCTCTTGCGATAGTTCGAGCTTACTCGTTGTGAGACCAATTTTAACCGATATCTCCATGCCGCTGGAATATCAAGAATTTGGCCTACTACAATTTTCATGCTCGTCAACACCCTCTCAGGGTATAACTCTCAGTGGAAACCCATTACACGTTTGATGTTTTTAAGGCCCGCGCCTTGTCCTTATAACTTCTCAATATGTTCGCATCTCATCCAAGCAGTCTCAAATCTGCAAGATTTATTGGCTATCTCTCGAAAAACTCAAACCAGATTATGTGTCTATCTCCATCTGTCATTCAACATAATAGAGATGTACACGTATGCCCTCCAAAGGACTTTGAGCAGTACACCCCGAACGCTGGGGGTGATAATTCCTATCACATAGGAAATTCTGGCGATGAAGCACACGAATTTGATTTTCCACAGACATCAATCGTATTACACGGGGCACTTCCGTCAAGGACATTCAATTCGTTCGTTCAAGAATGATAAGCCATACTCATTTCAACTTGAGTATCCCAGACTTGCGTTCAAGGTTCGGCGAACCCTGAGGTAGGATGACTACTAAAATCCGATATTATAAAAGTTGGCATCTAATGTCTAGCCACAACCCTCCAAGAGTGTAGGTGGCTATCCATATGCCTCATATCGTAAATACAAATGAGTAAGGGGTGAGAGGGTTCCCTACGACAAACAATCATTACTTGTGTCACATCCCAGCCATAGGACGCCTCAGGCGACATGATAACGAGATTCGCTCATCCAAAACTCACTAAACGGGTGATCTTACCCGATCACAAAGTAGTCGACATTCTCGAGGATGCTCAAGGTTGTTTGTAGTAGTGGATGGTATCCATGTGTCCTCACATAGACTGGAACCCACTATGTACTAACTTACAACCTTTCGCAAGAGTGATTGTGGTTAATGGTACTAGGATGCCTAGTATGGACTGATGGAGGTCGAAAGCTTTTGCGTCACTTTCACCCCTCAGTTCCCCAAACAGTAAACAGTGTATATCCGAGACACCGGCCATACAATTCCACAATCTGCGAGAATTAAAAGCTGACTTAAACGCAAGTGACCAGAGGATCACATCACCTCATCACATTGGTCAACACGGGAATGATGTATATGAATCATCATGATATGGTTGCCGCAAAAAACAGGGGATAGGGTTTCGACAACATCTCGACACGCTGGTCTCCATCGAAACGGTATACCGAACAACGGTAGCTACCCAAAACAAGGGTATCCAGTACTTGTCCTGTTATATGTGCCTCACGGGCACTGGTGTCCTATTGGCATTAGCAACCTAGTAAGGCAATTCTAAATAATACAGGCCACTCGCCCTCAATTGACTATCAGATCCTATGCAGAGATCTGAGTGAAAGGAGTCCTGAGACCGGAACCCTCACTCTTCGAAGGTTCCATCTTTTCGGGATCTTTCGAGGTAAAAGGTGAAATCGAGTCACAGATGAATGCATTTGGCATAGATTTCATGTTTGGGCCTTGACGGCTTCATGCGCCAAAGTCGTTACTTAAAACAAACAAACGACTGGGGTCGCACCACAAGCAATAGTCTGGAGCCTTCCCATAAGGCATCCCATTCAACAACTCATATATGGGTGCAATATGTAAGCTTTCAAGCTCATCTTGATTAGTCAGGTACTAATCGCATTGACTTGGTAGCTCACATTACTACGGTGTCTCCAACAGTGTCTGTCAAAGACATGGGGTTTTGCTCTAGCGCGAGCAATGCTACTAAAGGATAACTGGGAGCAACTGTATCGACCCAAGGTTGAAATGGTTCCACTATTCCAAGAACAGAAGCATCAACGCCGAGATAAGATGGACCTACCATTTCTAGGAATAACTACATCAATCGGAGGGCTGAGTCGATCGACCATCTCAACACGGTAAGGTAGCACCCATATAGAGTATACAACGTTATATGCCCTTCAGGATTCAGGGTTTCATAAAACCTCCAAATCATATACCAGGGACTTCACTAATGCACGCGCCATGGGTGGGTCCACAATGATATTCCCATAATCATCAGCATGACACGTCGGTAGGTATGATGTTAAACGAACCCAGTAGGATGAGCAATAAATGAGTTGAGTCTTTCAACTCTTGCTAGTCGCAAAGGTATGGGTCATAATATTGCTCACAATCACTTGATACCTTCGACGTTCGAGACGCATTCGAAATACCTCATCAAAAAGACAAGCCTCTCCCCGTCACGTGTGGATCACGGGATTTCTTTCCGACATGATTTGAGTGTGGTTAGTCGACGAAAATGCGCGTAAAAGGTTAACGCTGGATACGGCGTCACTGATGCCTTAGATTTTGACGAGGTAATGCTCACAAAACGCGCAAGCATATTAAGGGGTCGACACATGATTCGGTCAATTACTCAAACGACCATGAGATTCGGACTTTAGGGAGATACACGTGCTAACACTAAGACTAGGGTGTCTTAGTATGACTACCAGAAAGTCCATTAGACACCCGAAATCCCACATTATCGATGTCGACACCACACGATCAAATTATCTGACGGCAACGAGGGGCTGAGGTGATGTCTTTATCCGGAGGGAACCAAGAGTGAAACAAATGACAAGTTATCACATCATCAAGTCAATCCAACGGCTGTAGCAATACGTTCATGGCGCATCACGAGTGGTGAACTCCTTGCCACATCAGCAAAATTGGCCACATCAGCAAAAAACTAACCATGGTTAGTATGATGGTGACACATGCGAAGAAGTTGAAATTACAGTGTGGTGGTGAACAATTTTGTAGTTCAGTGTGTCAGCGGCCAATAATCAATAGTTCAGGGTGTTAAAATCTAATTTCCCAATTATTTTTTAATAATTGCAATTATTAAATACTTCTTTACAACATATCCTTTTGATACTTCATACTTACACAATATGACATAGTAGTGTATTATTCTTAAACTGCATTTTCGTAATCTGGGCCCACCCTAACCATAATAAGATCAGCTCATGCTTCCAGATGCGTATCTTCACCATCATTATAACTACCGCCATCCCTACTTGGTCAGGATTAAACCCATGAAGAACTCACACAAAGAACCTAAATTAAAAGATTTAACCTTATCATACCAAATACTAGCACTGCTAGAAAAGTGGCCATTTGCTATATTGTGACGCATTTTCAACAAAATCTTGATGTTAGAAAAACCCTCGTCGGAAACCAATTCCTACACATTTACTACACAATTTTCAACGTATTTCCTACGCAATTTCTTAAGTATTTATCATTGTTGTTTAGCAAATTTGTTTAAAAAAATAGAGGTTTTTTGTCGTCACAAGTGTGTAGCAAATTTGACAAAATTTGAGACCCATTTTTTTCGTAGGAAACCTATGTAGCAAATAGACACTTTTCTAGTAGTGAAACTCGCCATAATCAACTTTAAATCTAAAACACACAACTATATGAAGACGAACATAGAAAAAAACACACTTGAAGGACTTTAAATCAAGGTACAAAAATACCTTCTATTAATATTCAAAACTTCAATAAGAAACTTAACTTCAATCATAAACAAAAGAATCCACATGCACATGGTCTCTGCTTATTTTTCAAAATTTTCATTTTTAACCCTCGTATTTTAATAGGACCAAAAGTCACAATTTAATAAAAATTATAATTTTTATAAGTAAAAGTATGCATGTTTTATACTCACATCTACACCCGAGCACGTATGTTTCAGACCTTGATACTTAAAACCCTTAATTTTCGGTCCTAAAACAACTTAGAAACCGAAGGAAACAAATCCGGAGCCTAAAAATGATTTTTTTAGCTCTTGAGGTCCGCGGAGACAGTCAAACAGTCCCAGTCAAATAGTCAAAGTCCCAGTCAAACATTCAATTCATTTGAAAACTGACTTTATGGTGTTGACCAATTTTAATGGCTAATTAATCCAAAACTAGTATAAAAACCCACCTATGACCCATTACACTTTGCACCTCTAAATCGATTGTTTCACTTCGATAAACCCTCCATCATACCTTTATTCTATAGTCTATTACTTCTGCAATAGAATTTTTGATTATAAGCTCTTGTAATTGGCGAATTGGATGCTTGATATTATTTCTTTTTCGGTTTTTATTTCTCCAAATTGGACTACATACGTTGTGAGTTTTTTCCAATTATTTTTGCATGATATTTCATTTATATTTGTAGATAAATATCCCTCTGATTAATTTGATAAATATAGTCTCTAAGGGTTTCAATTGGATAATCTAAGGTTTAGGGTGTTCTAGATGATTTGTGGATTTTTGATTTAAAAGTTTATAGAAACTTATAAATTCATAACTCACTCATTTCTATCCAAAAATTTTGAAACTTGGTAGACTTGCTCCTACAACTAATTAGAAGTCATAGAAATTATTTTGGGATTTATTGAAGCCGATTAATATTTTTAATTATTTTATAATACTTTAATCATGTTTAATTCATATAAAATCGTATAAAATGTATTTTGACATAAAAATTGGTAGAAACATGTTTCATTATGTGAGAATAATTTGCATGCCATTTTCCCTCTGTTTTGATTCGGTTTTATATGTTCTCATTTTTATTTGTTAAATTACTTTTAAACAAATGATATTCATATAAACTAGATTTTTATCATAAAAACTATATAAAATTTATTGTGAGACTTTTTAAGTCAATAAATTGAGTTTTCATAGAAACTCTTATCTTTAAGAGCATTTTGTATTTTATTTTGAATTTATGTGGTTTTAATCATATTTAAATCATATAAAATTAAAATTTAATTATTTTAATATGAATATTTGTGTAAAAATATTTCATCATGTTAGAATCATGTTCACATCAGTTTTTCACTGTTTTATAATGTCTTTATATGATATCTCATTTTATGGAATAAATTAACTTTTAAGCATATAATTTCATCGAAGACTTTTTTTATAAATTATAAGATATTTTCTTAGTTAAATTCGTTATTTTTTTAATTTCGGAAAATATCTAGTTTGTAAACTCAAGTAATCATTATCTATCACATTTTATTAAAAATCAATATAATTATTTATATTTAATTTAATAAATATGAATAATTATAGTTTAAGATTATTAAATTTATTTATTTCATCATGACCCTTATTATTTAACTTAGTTATATTTCTAATATAAACCTAAGTTATACTCTCGATTTACCTCATGGATTCGTGTATTGAGATTCTGATAAACTATTTAATTGTTTTGGCGCCTCATCCTTATATTAAACTTAAAACCCCCAAATTTAGACTAGACATCCTAGATAGGGGTGTAATCGAGCCGAGCCAGGCTAAGCTCGAGCTCGAAATTAAACGAGCCAGCTCGGCTTGGCTCTTTTTTTTGTCTAGCTAAAAAGTCGAGCTCGAGCTCGGCTCGTAAATGTTCGATCCGAGCTCGAGCTAGTTCGAGCCAGGTCGTTATTTTTTTTAAAATATTTATAAAATAAAAAACAAAAAAATAAAAATAAAATTACACATATACATGCATATTTTTTTATTTTTCTAATATTTAATGAATGAAAGGCATACTAAAAGTATTATTTGTATAATTTGTGTTTTTGTTATATTATTTTTTATATTTTATTGATTAATTTAAAGTATTATTAGGTATATAAAAGATGTTTATCGAGCCACGAACCGAGCCACCGAGTCGAGCCATCGAGCCAAACCACCGAGCCGAGCCACGAGACAAGACCCCTAGCTCGAGCTCGGCTCGATTTGTAATCAAGCCAGCTCGGCTCGGCTCGGCTCCGCTCGATAACAAAACGAGCTTTTTTGAGTCGAGCTTTTTTCGAGCGAGTTTTGAGCGAGTTGCGAGCCGTGAGCATTTTGTACACCCCTAATCCTAGATGCCTTAGAATAAGAATCCTAGACTTTACTAAGCTTAAATACTTATTTTGGGACACTTTAAATTTTAGGTTGAATATTTGGATTTGCTCGCTTACACTCGCTCGCGTAGTCAATTTATTATTTGACGAATGTGAGTATATCTAACCCCCTTACACTGTTTTACTCTTTTGGCGTGAATCATGTGCCATTATTATTAAACTTATTTATATTCTCTATAACACAATATGCTTTATGAAATTCTTATGTGAATTGTATGAACGCTTGGCAAAATCATTAACCATTATGCGTCGAACAGAACAATGAGTAGTACTATGATTTATATCCCTTGATTGACTTATGTGAACGTATTGAGTCGTTGGTCATTTTTATGGTTTTTATGATCGATATCTGAGCGCTTGTTGAACGCTGTTAGGCTTGATTTTGACCCTTTTACATATTGAAAATATCATAGCACATAAATTGCGAAATACTTTTTGAACGAAACAGGGTATGCTCACCAATACATTATATGTGTTGACAAAATTATTTTAGTACATGTTTCAGGTTGTTTATAAGACGACTTTTTAACCTTTGGAATTTTTTTTACGTAGATTTTGGATTCTTTGTATTTCAGTTTAGGTTGTTAGTTTAACACTTTAGAATCACTGTATCTTTGTATTTCATTTCAATGTAATAAACTATTTATTCAATGTATCAATAATTACCCTTTAGTACCATGAGCTATATATTGAACAATCGTCACTACGTGACGCCTCGATGATTCCACCATCAGTTGGGGTGTTACATTAAATAAACTTATTGTTGGAAAAAGTATTATATATGTGTTTTCCTCAATACTTGGAGAAATATATTTATATTTTACTTTGGTTACGGTAAGTACTATTTATGGGTTTATGTTCTATGTTGTAAGGGCTTTACAACGAATCAAACTACCTCTAAATTGTATTAAGATGCATGAGATATCGATACTCAAAGATTGGGACTTGAATAAAGTGAAAGATGGAAAGAGGAAGACGAAAATGTGGAAAGTGACATAGGAGGAGGAAAGAAAAGTAGATTGGTTTATATATGTGATGACTCATTATATATTCTTTCGTAGAACCCCAGACTAGTAGATTAGCGAAGGGTGCACTTAATTCGTGCACGCGCACTGCGTATGAGCGTAATGTAGCGTTTTGATTAGGGGTGTGCAACAGTTCAGTACCGGGTCGGACTGAACCGAAACAAAATCGGAACCGTTAAATGCTAAATTTAAGAACCGGAACTGAAATGTGTAAGAACCTACCGGTTCGGTTCGGAACCGGCTTAAATGGCTCTTTTGTAAATGGTTCCTGCCGGAATTGGTTGTCAATTAAATTCTTAAATTAATAATTATATAAAAGACAACTTTAGAAAACTTAAGTTGTGGTGTCGTAGTTATAATAAGGATCTAGATACATAACTCGACTAATCAACTCAGGTTGTATATTTGATGGTTACGACTTGACAAAATTATAGATAGTTCTTACATTCGATGTACATATTCTAGAAGTGCACGGTACCAACTGCATAAATACAATGATTGATAATTTAGACACTACGAATAATATGTATCATGCATTACTAATGTCACATATTTAATTTCAAAATACTACTAAGTTAATAGGTATTCGACATATAATATTTAAACTTTAAACCAACCCAGTTCTAGTGGTTCTTTCAACGAACCTGTCGGTTTCGAGCCGAACCGAACAGGGAACCATTTTCACCAAAATTTAAGAACCAGGCCCGAAGTACAAGAATATAGTTCAGATCCAACGGTTCGATTTTGGTCCTCAGTTTTGTAATTCGAAACCGTGAATTGTTCAGCCCTAGTTTTTTTATGGCACACTTTGCATTTCACATTGATGGCATCACTGCGAGCAGCCTTAGGAAGTTTAAAGGCTGGTTTGAGTAACATAGGTCAGGTACGATAGTTCATGGTTCGCGTTAGAGATAACGCCAGCGTCAGTTGTTACATACATTAGCAAATGCTAATTCAAACCAGTAGTTATGGCCGGTACATTGATCTAACAATTTACGCCAAACTAGTTGAAATCAGCAACAGTTTCACATTGATTGAGTTGAAACAACAAACCGTTTCTAGTCAAAACAATTAAACAGAATAACCTGCATTGAAGACGTTCAAGTATATTTTGTTTGCTTTAGTTCTTGTGATAACTGTTTTGCTTTAGGTTGCCAATATAAACTAAGGGTCCCTTAGTTTGTAGATATACTTGAGACACATAGCAATCTCTAAACACATTCCAACTCTCTTTGCAATGGCTTTTGGGTTGCCTACGGAACAAAAATGAGTATAACAAATGTGGATTAGTAGTACAACTATTGGGCTGGACCTACGGTGGGCAAAAGCCCACCCTTCTAAGGAACTAAATTCGCCCCCTGCTTCAAGGTATAGCTTCAGGTTTAGAGGTTTTCTCCGGCAATTAACACTGCTACGGTTGTTGTACCCTGGGTAACAAACATGTTCTCTTAGGGTACTCGAAAATTGTTTTAAAGGCACTGTGTCCAACACGATCATCAACCAAATTTTACTTTATGTCTCGTATTTTCATATTGTTTTCTTTTATTTCAAGTTAATTGTTCTTGTAATTTACTTTTCCTTTGCTTATTGCATATTGTAATTCAGTAATAAAATTGTTTTGTTTATTTCATACGCGAATAGTTCTTACACTTATAATTATAGATATATGTTATACATTGTACATAGTTCCACTATGCAAGAACTATGAATTATTCCTTTAAAAGCTATCAATGTCATGAAAACTGATCTACAATAAATCAAGATATAAATGTGACGGGATCAAATGTGTATTGAGTACCCTTGAATCTATCTATATTTACTATAATCAGAGAGTCGTGAGTGACATAAGAAATGCTTAAAAAAGGTGATGTGTCAACACCTTACATAGGCCAACAATGCCTTGCTGATGATAAATGTGATGTCATTAATCAGCTTAAAAATATAATTAAATAATGCCACTTGGCTGAACAACGGTTCATAAATTAATTAAATATTTCCACTTGCTTTAACAGGTGTTCATACAACTGTTGGTCCAAATTTGAGCTCCAAATTCAAATTCAAATTTCAAAATAAAAACCCCATTACACAACTATATAAAGGTATCATATCTCTGTCTGTCTCTCTCTCATTCTCTCAAATAATTTACTGCTTTCTCTTAAATTATTAAATCATAACAGATGCTTCTCTCACACTCACGTTCAGATCGAAGGATTCAAGTATCAGGTAACCAAATTCTAATCTATCATAACAATAAGAATAGTATTTATCCATTTGTTTTCCAATAACCGTCAATCTTTTGTCTATTCCATTAGCAACCAGAGTATTTAGGTTGAAAAATGTGTTGATTTTGGAAGATTCTTATAATCAAAGAAAATTATTAGTTTTACCATTACTAACGGTTCAACAATGGCAGCATCAAACTCAATATAGGTATGTCTTTGTTTTTTTAAAGTCATTTATGCGTTTGTTTAATGCGTCTTAGTTTTTGTGTGTGCAACTTGCGTGTTTCATTAATTTGATTCATGGTTGATGTAGTATTTTTGTGAATATTTTACGGTTACCAGATAAAGGCGTTAGCTCAAGCAATCAAGGAGAACACTATAGTGTTTATTCCAGATGGGGTTAGGCAAGACATTGATTGCGATTATTCTTTTATGTCACTATGCTTATCTTTTGAGAAAAATTTTCTCGTTTACTACTGTGTTTTTGGTTCCCACTATTGTAGATGTCAACAGGTATGTTTGTTGAATTTATTATTTCTTGAGTTTGTTTTCAAGGTTTGTAGTTGAAGCATAACCGTGAAAGTTTTTGTCTGTTCCATTAGCAAGCAGAGTATGTGAGGAAGCACCTTGTGTATGTTGATCTTTTGAAGATTCTTACTGCCAAAGAAAAATATTATTTGTATCATTAGCAACGATTCAAGAGTTGCGGTTTCTTTGAAGACTATTTCTTGAAGACTGATGGGTGTATAAAGAAATAAATATGTCTCTGTCTATTCAAGAGTGGTAGGCAAGATTATCTTCATGTAATCAATCAAAGTTGATTTGTATGTATTAGCAAAATTAGTTGCAAGCTTTATGCAAGTTTAGTTGGCATTAATTCACCTCTATGGAAATTCAATTATTGTTTTCATTGTTAGTTGTTTTTTGTAATGTCTGTTGAGATTCAACACATGTTTGTAAATAGTCTAGATAGTAAACTGAAGTTGTATTGGATGACAGTTATTTTGAGAACAGCTGTTGACAAATCAACAAATGTTGTAAAACAGAGGCTTGAAGTCCAAAATTAATAATTTTGATTTTGAAACTTACTTAATTTTCGTTGGAGATGGAAATTTGTAATTTGAAAGTTGTATTGGATGACAATTGTTTCATTACATCTGTTGACTTGCCAACAGTTCTTTTAAAATAGATGTTCTCATTTATAAGTAGCAGAATCCTCTTCACTCTGTTAGTAGTTTTTTTGTAACGTCCGCTGACAGTCAATACATGTTTGTAAATAGTCTATAGTATAAACTGAAGTTGTATTTGATGACTGTTGTATTGAGAAAATCCAACAAATGTTGTTCATATTTAATGATTATGATTTTGAACATTAACAGGGTTTAGTGGGAATAATAAGAGTTTTGAGTGCAAATATTCTTAATTAATTTATTTATTTACATTCCACATGGTAATTTCTAATTGAAAATTGTATTGTATGACAGTTGTTTTAAGAACAACTGTTGACAAATCAACGGAAGTTGTAAAATAGATGTTGTGATTCATAAGTAAAAGAACCTTCTTCAAAATCAGTGTTTTATTTTCTACAGATTTTGTCAGTATCATCATTTCATCTACATAAATAAATAATTATAACAAATTTTTTAAAAGCATCTTTAAATAAGTCTGTAACTTTTGAACTTTTAAGAGGGAAAGTTTTAAATTAGCATAGGCAAGCATGTTAACGATTTTGAACATTAACAGGGTTCAAATTATTATTATTATTAATTAATTAATTGATTTATTTATTTACGTTCCACATGGTAATTTCTAAGTGAAAATTGTATTGGATGACAGTTGTTTCATTACATCTGAAGTTTTATTGGATGACAGTTGTTTTGATAAGATCTGTTGATAAGTCAACAGTTGTTGTAAAACAGATTTTCTGATTAATAAATAATACAAATCTCGTTTGTCTTTACGATCAATACTGTAGTGTTGGTTAAATAGAGACCTAAAAGTCCAAATTTAATGATTACGATTGTCAAACTTAGTTTATTTTAGTAAGAATGGTAAATTGAAATTGGAAATTTTTATTGTATGAGTTCCGCCTAAGGTTTGAACTTTTAATAGGGAAAGTTTTTGAATTAACATAGGAAAGTGTGGTTACGGTTTTGAACATTAACAAGTTGAGTGGCAAAAATAAGAGTATGGCAATTGTTTTGAAAACAACTATTTACAAGTCAACAAAAGTTGTAAAATAGATATGATTTATAAGTAATAGAACCCTCTTTAAAATCACTTTTTATTTTCTACAGAGTTTGTCCGTACCATCATTTCATCTACATAAATAAATAATAATATTAAATTTTTGAAAACCATCTTTAAATAAGCACTAACTTTTGAACTTTTAAGAGGGAAAATTTTAAATTAGCATAAGGAAGCGTGTTTACGATTTTGAACATTAACAGAGTTGAGTGGCAAATAATAAGAGTTTTGAGTGCAATTATTATTATTATTATTATTATTATCATTATTATTATTAATATTATTAATTAATTAATTAATTAATTGATTTATTTACGTTTCACATGGTAATTTCTAATTGAATATTGTATTGTATGACAGTTTTTTTTAGAACAACTGTTGACAAGTCAATAGAAGTTGTAAAATAGATCTTGTGATTATAAGTAAAAGAACCCTCTTCAAAAATTAGTTATTTTATTTTGTACAGTTTTTGTCCGTATCATCGTTTCATCTACATAAATAAATAATTATAATAAATTTTTAAAAGCATCTTTAAATAAGTCTCTAACGTTTGAACTTTTAAGAGGTAAAGTTTTAAATTAGCATAGGCAAGCATGATTAGGATTTTGAACATTAACAGGGTTCAATGGCAAATAATAAGAGTTTTGAGTGCAAATATTATTATTATTATTATTATTATTATTATTATTATTATTATTAATTGATTTATTTATTTACGTGCCACATGGTAATTTCTGAAGTTGTATTAGATGACAGTTATTATTATTATGTATTAATTGAGTTATTTAGAGTTTGTCCGTACCTTCCTTACTGTAGTCATGGTTAAATAGAGGCCCAAAAGTCCAAGTTTAATGATTACGATTTTGAAATTTAGTTTATTTACGTTTCACTTGGTAATTTGTAATTTGAAAATTGTATTTGATGACAATTGTTTCAGAATATCTGTTGACAAGTCAACAGATGTTGTAAAACAAATGTTGTGATTTATAACTATACCTTCATGTATAAAATCAGTTGTTAAATTTCTATAGAGTTTGTCCGTAGCATCATTTCGTCTAGATATGTAAATATAATAAAATTTTAAAAGCATGTGTTAAGACCCTAACTTTTGAACTTTTAAGAGGAAAATTTTTAAATTAACATAGTGGAGCGTGGTTCATTATTTATGCTGCAGTGGTAATCATAGCAATAAGTTTCTTTTATAAATATAACCTCATAAGCACATAACTATACAAACCTTTAAATTTCTACAGAGTTTCTACTAACCCTTCTGTCATCTTGATAAATTAGTAAATATTTTGAAAGCATGTTAATGGAAGTTGTGAACAATAGTTTCAGTTTTATTTGTGATTTGAACCCAACGAAAGATATGTGGAATATGAAGGGACGGGTTATACAAAAATGGAATCAAAATTTTAAGATGGAAGGTCATGAATGTGATTTTTTATGTTTATATATTTTGTTTTAGGTTAGTGTTGTTATCTTATCTTCATCTTATCATATGGTTATATACTTATATCTCTATGTTAAAAAAGTTGTTGTGTTTGATGCTGATCTTTTATTTATGCTTATTGGCAGTGTGATAAGATTCAGGCTTCTATTAAAGGTCCATTGGTGCAAGTTTTTGACAGTAAAGTTAACCAGGATGATGTTGTTGTTCTCTCCAAATTCGGGGTTGGTGAAAATAAGGACCCTTCACTGTTAGTTGTGCATGATTTTAAAATTGTTTTTTTATCGTTGTACTACTGAGAGGCATGATGTTGGATGGGAAGGTCTTGAGTATGGGTTTAGGTTCATTCCATTTAAAGATATTATGAATAGAGAAGCAAATAAACTATTGACTGTTGGTTGGTCTATTCTCATTCTTTATGTTACTAAAGTTTTTGATGGTTTAATTTGTATAGATTTTTGATATAGTTGTATTTTATATTTTTGCTGCAGATGTTGCTGGTAGTTTGATTTGGTATGGTGATTTGGATGTGTTTGGACAAGCTCCAAAATTAACCCAACGGATGAACTTTGATCTTCAAGATTTGGAGTAAGCATTGCTTTGTATTGTAATAGATTTTGTTTGTTCTTATGTTTTGAAAACGTAATCTATACAATCATTTGTGTAATAAATGGCAAGAATATAGTGGTGTAATAAATGTAATCAAGAATATACTTCTAAATTAATGGAGTTCTACCTCATTTAGTGATGTCATAATGTTGTATATCAAATCTCGAGTTCCCCTTTTTAATATGTATTTACAAACTTAAAATTATTGTTTGCATGTAGAGGTACCATTTTACGATGTACCATGTGGAATGATTATGCAGTGCTGTTTAAGAACCTCATTTCTAATAACCCGACTATTGAGCATGTTATGGCTGTTATATAGCATGGGAAAGCTAAGAACTGGAAAGGTAACTTTGTGTTAGACTTGTTTTTAAAATAATTGCTAATATCAAATGAAGTCACTAAGTATATGTATATTGTTATATATAGAACAAATTACCGTACAAAGCGACAAATATGGAGCTCAACTATTTCTGAATGAAGAAATTGATGAAGTTAATCAATTAAGGAGGAGGTACAATATTTAGAACAATTTTATACAGAAAGGGACAATGTTTTAAACTTATATTTGTCATTTTTTTGAGCCTTGTATGTCATTTTGCATACTAATTCTTTTTAACTTTTTTTAGTCTTCTTAAGAAGCAAGCCCAAGAATCTGGTTCTACTTCTCAAACACTACGGTCCTCCCAGTCTGTTTACTCATTGCATCAAGAGTTCGTTGTTGCAACTCCAAAGAAAGATGTTGACGAGCTTAGCGAGATAGACACGGTTTCAATATTTTGTTAATAGCTTTCATATTTCTTCATTTACTTTGTTACATCTAATTTGTTATTTATATCTTAATGAAAACAATGTTCAATATATTGTTGTATTGCAGGCAATGTTTTGTGTCGTGGTTGCAAATATAAAAATTGTGCAAGAAGGGTTTGGTTGGTTTTATATTGCTTGTAGGAAATGTATCAGAAAGGTGCAAACTAAATCAACGTGTTTACTAACTGCTGCAAAAGTGTGATACCCCGCAAATTCAGGTTCTCACTTTAACTAAACTCTAGTTACGTTCCTTGCATTATACTTAACTAGGGTTAACTAGATAGAATATATGTGCATTGTTGTGAGTTAATATCGGGTACATGATTAGTGAACCTCGGACGTTGGTGAATAACGAACTTATGTGTCTCTGTGATATTTGATGAACTTATGTGAAAACCATACGTGATTATGTGAACCTAAACCGAATACGTTAATAAAAATCACTAAAAGTGGAGCATGAGGTTGATTAGGGTATTAACGCATGGGGTTGCACTTGTTACGGTCCGAAATAACGAAAACGTCAAAGGATAACGCGTCGGGTGACGAAATGAGACACGAACGAGGGCCTCGGGCCTGTGAGCGGCCGCTCACAGGGCCCGAGCGGCCGCTCGCTCGTGTCTGACGGGTTTAAACCGCCTTAAACTTCTATTTAAGCATCCTTAACCCCCATGCAACCCCTAAACTCAACCCTAATCGCCCCCTTACTGCCCCACACGAAATATTAACCCTAAAGCTCCTGCTAAGGCTCAAAATCATCAATTGGGAAGCTCCAAAGGCGCACGGTTGATCGAATCGAAGAACCAAGGGTATAATCTTTGATTCCTTACGCTTTTATCTTGTGTTTTTGTTATAAAAATCATGTAACAAAGTTTGTCCAGGTCTGAAAGTTTTTAACAATCATTAAAACATGAAGTTTTTGAAGATTAAACGGATCAAACATAATAATAAACGATTAGTAACATCATAGGATACTTGTTGCGCAAGTTATTGATGTTTTGGTCTTTAAGGTTGTGATCTTTGCATGTTTAGTAGTAGAATCTGATCATAATAAGTATTAGGGATGTTTGGTAATGATGATTGATGTTTGTTGATTGTTTTTATGCATACGGTAGTCGATTAAAGTATGATTTAGGCGAAACTAAAATCTGGACAGAATGATTAGATGAACTTGTAGGAGCTGTAACACGGCCTTAACATAATGATTTTGGTATTTTCCTTGCATGGTTGAGTCACACTTGGTCTTAGCTTTTCATAATGGGTAAAATCAAGAGTTTTGGACGTCGGTTGAGTCGTTTTTGGAATTTTCATTGAAAATAGGTCAGGTCAGAATTTCGGGTATCAAACTGAGTCAACTTTGAAACATCATAACTCAAGTTTCATAAAGAGTTGGATTGTGAAATTTTTACAGAAGGTTAATATTAGAGTAATATGAGTTTTCCAAGTGGATTCATCCCGTTTGGATGAATACAAAATTTTTGGGAATTTATCTACCAAACTGACCTGTTAGGAAGGTTTTCTGAGCATAGCTGAATTAGACGAATTTTAATTATTTTTGTGTTTGGATTTAAGACAAAACAAAAATAGGTATTGTTGAATGAATCTCAAAGAAAATTCAGTAAAAATTTGGGAGGATAACTCACTGATTTACTATTTTAAATAAATTAGTTTTGATGGCGCACAATCTGTCCTGAAAACACAGATTGTGTATTATGTGCTTATGTGATTAATTGAGGTCTTAAGTTGTATGAAATTGATGTGTAACTGAACGTATACTTGTATAAGACACATATGGGACTTGAAGACTAATTTCAATCAACACATTCACCAACGAGTCCGTAGGGTTTACTATTGCATGTAGAATCACTAGGCGTCACATACACACTTTTGGACGTTTAAAACGCCTTGGACAAACGAGTTATATGGTGTAATGATATTACGCCTATACTCACTTAGTGACACTGTTATTAGGGTGTCGGTAGCATACTTTAGTTGCGGTTCGGATTTCTTTTGCTTGCACGTTAAGGTGAGTTTCACTACTCTTTTTCTCAAAAGCATGCGTCTCGGATTAGAGACAACTTTGGTAAATGTTTTCTAGTCCATTTGGGACTACTCAGGTATGACTCCTTGTTTGGGTCGGGTTTGACTCCTTGTGTGGGTTGGTTTTACGATTCCTTGTGTGGATCGGGTTTTCGGCCAGTTTAAAACTTATTGGTCCTTTGTAATCTAAACACTCTATCATTGAAAGTCCTTGCATATTATTGGGTTAATCGCTGGAGGCGAACGGGGTATTAGTTGATAGCGCTATTAGGTTGATGCAGCAACCTCATGTCTGAGGTGCTTGAGGCACGGGCATGAACTTCTGACCACAATTTCCGACTGGTGTTGATAGACGTCAGTCATTGAGGCAAATAACTATTTTTCTGAAGGTTTCCCAATAATCTTGTTTAGTTACATTGAGTGGGCTAGCTACCCCTGACACACTTAAACTGACAACTCTTTATCTTTTTGGTCTGGAGGACCTACGTTATTACTTTACTTACGTGGTTTTTTTGGAAAACCAGCGCATTTGCATATTAATTTACTTTACTCTGTGAACTCACCAGCTTTATGTTGACACACGATAGCATGCTTTTGCAGGTAACTAGGAACGGAGCACAATTAGGTCATGCATCATTTCATGGGTCTTAAACATTAAACTGTTTTGCACATTTACTATTTATTTGGTTTTGGGTGC
This sequence comes from Ambrosia trifida, assembly GCA_028751855.1. NCBI lineage: Eukaryota > Viridiplantae > Streptophyta > Magnoliopsida > Asterales > Asteraceae > Ambrosia > Ambrosia trifida. The sequence continues at coordinate 44,641,497 of CM054125.1, forward strand.
GGTGTTTTGCGCAGACTTTATTTACTATTTTCATTCGCTTCCGCTATACTATTATTTGGTTTGGTTAAAACTTCAAAACTTGGTTTTTACAATAACGACTTAAATGGTTAGGCATTTAGAGTCGTTCATGTGACTTATGGCTATGGGATCCTGGTTTGTCATGCGCCTCGCGGTATAAACCCCGCAGTAAAAATTTGAGGGTGTGACAAAAAGTTTCTTAAGAAATTCTCAATTTGCCTGTTACAGTTTTGGTTTGTCCCAAATGTGATTGTGAATGTACATCCATCTCACCAAAGTAAGATAAAATGTTTATTTACACTTTGTTCAAGTTTCATATGATTACATTCAACTTATTGTAAGTTATTATTTCAGGTTTAAGGTACAAGTTAGGGTTCAGGATGAGAGTGGTAGTGTGTAACACCCCAACCAATGGCGAAAACATCGAGGTGTCACGTAAGAATGATTGTTCAGTAGCACATGGTATTCAAGTTTTAATTGAAATTTATTTAAAGTAAAATATCCAAAATTTGAAAATACATATCAAAGTCTTGAATGAAATCTAGTACATCAAATAACCAAACAAAGCATAATCTTCAATTATCTCCTCATGCTAGCCCTAGACTTCAAGCTTCATTATTTCCTGTTGTGTTTGGAAAAAATGGGGGGGGGGGGTCAACTAGAAGTTGGTGAGAATACATAAGACATGTCAAGCAATTAAGTTTTAAAAGAATAAAGTTTAGCAATTCATATGTCTAATGTATGTTTAAGTCTACATGAATAAACATGAAGTATAGTATGCACATAATCAAACCTCTGACAAGTTTAGGTCCATCCCGCATCCACGGTTCACCTTAATATCACGTTGGAACGATAACAATCACCTGAGATCCCCATAAAAGATGGTCAACGAATCTAGGTGGGATTGTCAATCCAATAGATCTATCACTGTATATCGCCGGCTTGGCCACGGCTAATGATTATGTAAGTTTAAGTTTAAGTCTAATTGTCTTTGTCTAAGTCATGAGGCATTAAAGTTTACAAGTAGACATGTATGTAGAATTGCTTAAGTATAAAGTTTGAAGTATAAAGATTTGCATAAGCAAGGTTATGTAAACTCACCTTAGCAAAGTGTTAAGTCTCATGAAACAAAATTTAGTGTAGCCCAACGTTGCTAAGTATTACCCTATGATTAAGGTAATAAATAAGTCTAAGTCTTTCTAGTCTACAAGTATTTTCTAGGGTTCCTAATTTGGGGATAAGTATTTGTTTAATTATTAATTAAATAAATTGTTTAATAAATAAAAGGAATTCGAAAAATAAATAAAAGTCTTAATGTAGGTTTTGATTAAGGATGATCACATTATAAGGTTTTAAGTATGAAAATAATTTTTATAAAATTATTTTCTTGAAAATTTAATATTTTGTCTATTTATTTCTATTTTGTCAAAACATAACTTTAATATCTAAAAATATTAAAATTAAAGAATTTTCAAATTAAAATTTGTATTTCAGTTCTAAATGGATAGGCATAATTAATATAAAATTTTGGTATATAAATATTGAAAAATGAATTTGTTATGATTTATTTAAGATTAAAAATAACAAAAATTAATTAAAAATATAAAATAAACGGTTTTTTGAATTAAAAATCATTTCCGGAATATTTATTATTTTATAAGTTTAGGATAATTTTTGTGGAATTTTATAAAGTCGTTTTGATATTTTTATTGAATTTTAATATTTTAATTGAATAAACTTGTAATATTTATTATATATATTAAATAAATGATTTTTGAAAAACTAAAAATTGTATGATAAACTTTATTATCAGAATATCATAAGATAATTTTTATAGAATTTATAAAATAGATTTAGTAATTTAAAACCATTTTTAAAAATAATAGTGAATATATAAGTATAAAAGGGTAAAAAAAATATTGTTTGCATGTGCCAAGGATCGAACCCGGGCCTCTGGCCGGTAAGTTGCTTAATCACAAGCCTAGCCACCAACTGGGCTAGACCCTGAGAACGATTTATTCTGGATTCAATTAATTATAAGAACTCGTTGGGTTAAATTCTTAAATGCTGGAAAAAAGGAGTGTGGAGACAGGATTCGATCCCCCGTCAACCACCGGTTCGTTGTTTTAACAAGCAGGGAGTTACCAATTGATCTGTGGATCAGTTGGTGATAGATTCTATTTTGTTTTAAGTTTAAATGATGACTGCAGGAGTGATTATCCCCAAATTGAAATCGCAAGAACCCTAGAATTCTTAATAATCAAAATTAACGTCCAATAGCCCCTGATATGATGGGGGCTATTGCTCGCATGATGCCGAAGAATAAAACCAACAAAAGATTTCGAGACTTACAATGCGTTATCGTGCGAATTGAAATAGTCAACGAAAAAGTCAACCGGGCTTGATTCTTGATTAAAAACAGTTTGTTTACAGAAATTTGGGAGTGAGGGTTTGTTTTCCGGCGAGTTTAGTTTCTAGAGAAGGCTTCAATTTATAGTATTGCACACGCGTGAACGAATTAGGAAGGTTGACTAGGGGTTTAATTATAAAACGCGTGTAGGTATAATTCTGGTATGTTTTAATGGCGATTAAGCGTATAGAATACGCGTGATAGTCTGTCAATCAGTATATTGCCATAACAGAGAACAAAAGACGCGGATTGGTGCATGAATTGGAAAGATTTGCTCGCAGTTGACTTTCAAAGTCAACTGTGATGAAGTGGGGAAAGGTTTAAGTTTATTTGAGTTAGAATATGATCACCAAGGAAGCGGGTAGCTCAGCTGGTTGAGCTGCGTTGTGGTGTGAGCTGGCCATGGACACGGGTTCGATTCCCGGCCCAGGCACTTATTTTTTGACAATTAATTCACCATTATATTGTTAATATATGATTATAGTATGGTTCTAGGAGTCCAAAAGTGTCACGAAATATTTTTTAGACGGTACGGTAATGATAAAAATGCAACGTTTTATTAATAAATGTCTCAAACGTACATGGAATTAATACGAAATGTTACATAGTGTGTCGTTTGATAAAGATGTGTCCAGTATTGTTGGTTCATCTACAAGTGATATAAGGGAAAGATAGTTGAGGCTTGAGGATAGTGAAGGTTTGCCTCAAGAATTATTTCGGTTGGTAGATAAGCTTCTGGATTTCAAGATTGAAGTTTCCGAATAAAATCTTAAAAATGACTACCGTGTGTACACTGTTCAGAAGATATGTGATGATCCTGCAATAATTGCTGAGTTGGTTATGGGCAATGATTTTGAAAACGATAATGCTGGAGAGGTATTTAATTACTTTTAAATTGTGTTGTAAAATTTGGTAAACAAAGATTTTGAAGTTTTTTTTTTTTTTTTTTTTTTTTTTTTTTTTTTTTTTTGGTATGAGCACTTCTTAGGTTAGTCAGGGTGATGGTGAATACAAGTGTGCTAGCCTTGATGAATCTTCTCAGGGTGCTTTCCAAGTTTTGTCAAAGGTGAGTATGTATTTTGTCAAGTGCTTTAAGCTGTTGACAGAGTTTGTTTTCTTCATTTTAACAATTCATTAGTTTTTTTTTTTTTTTTTTTTTTTTTTGTGATTTGTTTCAAGGATGTTGTGTCTGTTACTGCCGACTCTTTTGTCATTGAAGCCTTAAAGTATTCTTGTACAAGCCCCAATGGAAAAAAGAAGTTTTAAAAATGCTGATGTTTTAAATGTTGGTGACCTATCCTCTACTGGCAAAAGAACCCGGAAGAGATTATCTATGACGAAAAGTTAGGTAGTTATGGAGTAACATGTTGTATGAAACTTTAGTGTAAAGTTTAATTTTTGGGAATGTTTAAAATTAAAACATGTGTATGCGGTTTTAGGATAAAATATTAACATTTTGTAAGATGGTAATTAATTTCAAGTCATCACTTTTAGACTGAAGTTTATTACTATAAATATTACCATTACTTTTCGTCTAAAATATTTAGTGTTTTGTTTTTAAATAGTTAATTAAAGTAAATATCGTCAGATTAATTAGAGTCAAGATGTTTTTAACATTGATATTTTATCAAGTACATTACATCTGTTAGAAACTCCCAAAATACTCTCGAGAAACAACTGTTAGCAAAACATCTGTTTATACAAAAGGTTGAAAGTAAATCTATGATAATAATTTATTATTAAAAGCTCTGCTGTTCCATTCAGTACGAAAACTTTTTAATCAAAGTGTAAGTTTGATATAATGATATATCATCCGAAATATAGCATCTATTATTTTAAAAAGTGTTCTACTACAAACAATAAATTTTTTTATGAAATCAGTTCTTTAGTCCTCAATAGACTTTTATTGTCAAATGTTAATCAATCTTCTATCTTCAGCTTTTTGGTTTGTTTGATGGTATCTCTGTTAAGAGTTTTTGCTGAGGACCTACGTTTCTGTGGAATGGTCTGTTGAGGAGCTTGCTCTTCATCAGGATAAAATGGCTTTCGAGGGATAGTTGGATCCTTTGCTCTGTTTATCTCCAGTAGTTTGTAGGTTTCAACCAAAACTAGTTCAGACCATCTAGCAACAAATTTCATCTGACCATATTTTGCTGCAACTAACTCTTGCCTCATTCTCTTAAACTTTAAAGCTTTTTTAGACTCACTTTCTTTCTCCTTCTTCGACTCAGCTCGAGTTATTTTCTGATTATTATGTTGTTTAAGCAACTCTTCAATTTTGTATATTTGAGCCCTGAGTTCTTTAGAAGTCCAACTAGCAAATTTTCTTTCAGTGACGTTGTAAAGTTTGAGGTTTAAAATATGATCTATGAATTCTTTTCTTACATCACTCTCCAATTCAGAAATTGAAATTTTCTCAGACATTTCTGGCTCAGATACATTACAAACTGTTGTATTTTACCAAGCTTTTCAAGTTGTGTTTGCATTATTCCATGAGTAGTGGTCTCATCTTTGCCTTCGCATTGTTCTTTGATACTCATTTAAGTCTGTTTGAATTTTATGTCGAGATACTGATTAACATTCATAAGTTTGGGGAAACCTTCAACAGATGCGAAAGATAGTAATGATGGATCATCTGTTAAGTATAAAGATTCTATCTTTGGCTGGATTACTAATATTTCAAGAGGAAATTTAGCCGCCAATGGTTCTAAGTTGTATGTTTGTGGAAACGATGAGATACGTGCAGTTGGAATGGGTTTAGTTGTTGCTATAACATTTGTTGGTCCTTGGAAGGGTATAAGGGCAGTTGTGCTCGGAACATTCATTGGTGTGGTTTCAGGAGCAACGGATGTTATTTGGATTGGTGATTGATGTGGTAATGGTGAGGTTTGTGTAAAGGAATTTGTAGTGGTGATGACTAATGTTTTTGCGGATTCAATGGGTAGTGTACAAAATATAGCAGTTGGTTTTCTAGCGGTGGTGTCATCGAAAGTTGATGTTTTCATTGTTGTTTGCCGTTATTGGCAAGTTGTTGGGAAATTTCTAAGGACAGTTATGCTTGTAACATTTTTTTTTTGTATATTTTCACTTCCAACAGATGTGGTTTCAGTGGTTTTGACAGAAGAAACAACAGTGAATTGTTTTGGTTCCTGTTCAGCAGTGGTTGAAACTATATTAGAAACTGGGTTATCAGATGTTTGCATATTAGACGTTTGATCTATGTTCCCCTTTTTGGTTTCTTGAACATCAACATCTATTTCAAAAACAAAACATGGGGCAGACCCAGTTGTCCTTAACAAATGATCTTTAATTGCTTTCATATCAGCTTTTGTATCCTTGTATAAAGCTTCCACTTTCATATTTACCAACTCCATCTTAGAATTGTGTTTGATTTCTGCTAATTTTTGTTGAGCCTGGATTGTTGGGTCAACTAATTTCCAGAGTTCATTTGTAACCTCAGTCATTTTCTTTAGGAACTTTTCTTTTATTCCCTCAAAAGATTTAAATAAGGCTTCAAGTTTAGTTACCCTTTCCGCTAAATTATAATATTTTGTAGCACCAGCTAAATTAACAGGATCATCTGCATCCTACCAATTATGGTTGTATTTGTTTCAATGCTATTAGCAACTGGAACTTTTTCTGAGTTGTGGGCAATTTCAACTGTAACATGTGTTACAATTATAGGGTTAATTATTTTTTCCTTCAAGGAAGCCTGATTTGTGTAATCAGTTTGCAACTCAGACACAGTTGTCTCTGCATGTGTAGTGGCTACTTCATTTGAACTACCAACAATATTTACTTGCAATTCAAAGAGTGTGGTCTTCTCTGCCTGTGGGCTAGATGATTGATTTTCTTCACCAACAGTATCTTATGGCTGTATATTCTCAGTGATGGGTGATTGAGAGGGACTGTTTTCAGTTTAAGATTTATCAATTGCCTCAAACAATGGATTAAAGGTAGGTGGAAATTTTGGTGGTGCATGTGACGGAGACGGTGGTAGAGTTAAAAGAGATCCAGCTCCAGGAGAAGGACTTTTAAACAAATGTACAATTGAATCATCTAGGTCATGTTGTATGTGTCCATCAATGACAAGTTGATCCAGTTGAGAAGATACATTGACAATATCTGTGATTTTTGTTATTTCCAATGGCTGAGAGGAAGCATCAACAGGTGTTGTTTGCTGCTCTTGTGTGTCTGGAATAGTTTCGTGATCGATGTCGTTTGATCGGTCAAAAGAAAAGATTAAGTAGTATGTGGAAAGTAAGGTCGTCTCCACGGGGAATTGGTGGAAAGTTGTAGTTTTTATCTAAATGAACTACTGTCTAATGATTTGTTTTGATTTATTAAGAAAAGCTAAGAAAGCTAGGAAATTTGATTTTAAGTTGAAAATAATAATTAAAAGAAAGTAACCCCCTTCGGACCCCTTGTTTGATGATTCAGCCAACTTATTTCAATTAGTAAGAATACCACATAGACATGGCCTTGTTAATTGATTGTAATTCAAGTGGTAATTAGACACAAGTTTTTAATAATAACCAATACAATCCAATTACCAAACCATATGTGCCAAATACCCTCCTAATAATCAAACTGCTCATGATGCCAGAAAACCGAATGCGAATGATTAAAAGATAAGCAATTGAAACACATATAATTTGTTTAAATGAATCAAACCACACGTATTCTTCAAAACATAAAGAACAATCCAAAAATACTAAAATGAATCAAGTTGAGTTTCACATACAAACCATCCACCCGGAGGTGGTTACATAAAGAAACTAGCCGCTCATCATGATTGTGTATGCTTCCATGGATGATTTTGATGATAGATGCATGAAAAGAATGATTAAAATGTGTTTTGGAATGGTAAAATTCTCCTAGAATGGTCCAAGACGGCTAGGGTTGAAGTCCTTTTTGTTTGTGGAGTAAAGAACCCTTAAATATGGCCGAAACCCAAAATTTTACGTCTATAATCAGATAGGGGCGCAAGCTTGCGCCCTTGGTGAAGTAGGTTGCGCTCTAAAGAGCGCAAATCAGCCAAAAATAGCTATCTGAGCAAGGTTGCGCCCTGATGAGGTAGGTTGCGCCCCTGTCTGTTGGTAGGTTGCGCCCATGTGTAAAAATTGGCCATTCTTCGTGTTTTCATCCTCGGTGCTCTCGGGTGACTTCTAATCCTTCTTAACTTGTCCCTAAACCCTTGAATATGCTCCGTTTAATGCTTTTAAGCACCTACACCTATAATTCACCAACAATCTCAAAGTAACCATGTTTTATGATATAAATCACTTAAAAACACATAATTTTTATACATCTTAACATGGTAAAACACCCTCTCATCACATCCCCACACTTACCTTTGATTGTCCCCAATCAAACCATCATAAAACACTACTCGCTTTGCTAACAAGCTGCTTCCAATTCCCTTACCATTACTAATCTTCAAGGCCCCGAATCATACCCATCCCATTGACTTACACAATCGAGATTGACAGACTTACAAGCAAGTGTTGCACATTTTAAAATCAAGACTTGCCTAACTAAGCCTAACATGCTTTTCATTATACACATATACTACACACCCCTCACAACGGTCGCTGCTCTCGGTTTATATCTGGACTAGCTTGTAATGTGCTAGTAAAAGTCGCTCAAAAACCAAGAATGTAACCCTGTTATCATAGGTTTGTATGACAATCACACATAAGTTGTAAACTATGCACATATCGAAAGGTCTTACGGGTTTTGGGCTTAGGGTAAAGGTAGGAGTGATTTGGCTAAACAATTGGTTTAAACACAAAGGTTTCAACACGCTTGAATGACTATTCTTATTCACAAAAACACACTAAACAAACAACTTTGGGCATATTTGACCCATAACACATACTTCTATTTTCTTTTTTTTTCTTTTCATTTCTTTTTTTTTTTCTTTTTCTCTCTTTTTTCATATATATATTTTTTTCTTTTTTTTTACGACTTAAACATAACTCAATCACTTGAACAAAACACAAACACAATGGATGTCATCAATTTATTACACAAAGGTAAACGGGTTAATTTGGGTGATGTTATAAATTTTTATCAAATGAATGGGTATAGGCTCAACATGGGCTACGAAGGGTGATTTTTGGATAAACGGGTCAACAAAACACAAATAAATGGTTTCAAACACAACAAAAGGATTCCTAATTTGCCTTTCTCATCTATGTGCATGTTTTGCCTACAACTTTAGCATGTATCAAATCACACAAATTCTGTAACAAGGAAACATTTGGCCTACTCTCAACAAATGAACATATATATCAATATCTATCAATCTAGTTGGCTCAAAGTCTCACAAAGTAGGGATATAGGTTGCCGACATGTAGCATATGCAGTTCCTAAAAGCATGTTACCCCTAGTTAGGCATCTCTTTTCAGTTTCTATAAAAATGTTTGTCAGAAAAACTCTCATGAAACTTAAAGGGGTGGCCATGATCAAGGGTCTCATTTTTCATACACGGCAAAGGACTCGTTAGTAACTGAAAACGCGGCTTTTGTGCCTGATCAAATGAAAAAGGTGACATCTTGCGAGAAAATTTTTTTCCATTCATATTTTTCTTTCAAAATTTTGAAAATTTCTCAATTTTTCTCATAGTTATGTAAGTGTTCCCCCGACTATCCTAGGGTCACCCATCCCCACACTTGGGATACATTGTCCCTACTGTATGGTGTTTTTGTTCTTTTCACCCTCTCATTCAATCACGATGGCCAAAACACACACTATAAAAACACACTAAAAATAAAATGCAAATAATAACATAAAAACTCCGGGCTGCCTCCCGGTAGCGCTAAGTTTATGAGTCTTCAGCCAGACTTGTACCTGACACATCTTTTATGGGGGTCGAACGGGATGCTTGCCTCCCTTAGCTTCCAAGCACATATTCTGCTTGTACTCATGTGGGTCATAACTTATGTTCAGCATTGAATCCTCTTTTGTTGACCCATTATTTTCTTGTTCCAATTCAGGCGGTTTCTTAACCTTCTTCGTCTTCTTTGGCTTCTCACCAATCTCTGGCATCCTGTCAACCATACAACACACCTCGGTTTTTGGGTCAGTAACAGTTGAAAACACATTTAAACTCAATTTCTTATCCCCAAAACACATACTTACCGTTCCATTAGCACAGTTGATTATTGCATGAGCAGTAGCTAAAAATGGTCTACCGAGTATAATCGTGTGTGGTGTGACTTTAACATTTTTCTCACAATCCAGTACCAAGAAATCAACCGGATAGTAGCAATCTCCCACCTTAACTATGACATCAGTCAACATTCCCCTGGGACGTATGGGTTTTTTATTAGCCAACACCACAGTGGTGCCAAGTTTTTGTAAAGGACCAAATTCATATTGGTCAAACATACTTCCCGGAAGAATGCTAACACAAGCTCCAAGATCTAGAAGTGCCCGGTCAACTTTAAGTTCCCCAATTTGTATTGAAATAAGGGGCACTCCCGAATTTTGGCGTTTGGGTGGAAAAGTACCAGATAAAGCGGCACGCACATGTGCCAGTAAATCAATCCGTTTTGGCAGCTTGTTGTGCCGATTCTGGGTACTCAACTCTTTTAAGTTTTCAGCATGAGTAGGAATTTCTTGAATGGTATTAAGTAAGGATAAATTGATTTTTACTTGTTTAAAATTTTCCCACCTCTCATCCTTTGGTTGATCATTTTTATTTAAAACCACTCTTTTAGCTAGGTCCATTAAAGCCAAAGGAAAGGGTACAGATTTGAGTTTCTCACCCTTGTCCTTGGCCTCATTAGAGCTTTCACTGAAAAACTTTTCACAAAACATTATTTTCAATTTTTTAACCTTAAACTTTGATTTGTGAAAGTGTTTCCTGCTCGTACTCAGAATTAGAAAGAAGACTAACCGCATTAATGTGCACATTCCTTGTAGTTGATGACTGATGTGCTGGATTCACTGCAGTGGTGCTAGGCAGCTTACTTGTATCTCGACGGATGGTGGATAACTCTTCAGCAATTTGACCAACTTGATTTGCCAATTCCTTGTACTCTTTGTCTCGAATCTCATTGTCCTTCCGGATCATCTTCATGCAATCTCCTGTCGACATCCTGAACTCTGCCAACATCTCTTTCACTGATCCATCCTGCCCCGACGATCCGCCCTGTTGGTTGCCTTGACTTCTCTAGTTGCCTTGAGAACTTCCGTGGTTATTGCCTTGCTGATAACTTCTTTGATTGTTGTAGTTCCCTTGGTTTGAATATCCTTTCTTATTGAATTGGTTGGGTACCTGTGATGGAGGATTCAACTGGTTAGAAGTATTACTGTAACTAAAATTAGGGTGATTTCGCAAACCTGAGTGATATGAATTAGAATTCATATCATATTGTTTCTGTTGGTCGCCCAGTTGATTCACTTTCTCACTTCTCCCCTTCTGTGTAGGACAATCTACGTCCACATGTCCCCAATCATCACAAATCGAGCACACTGCAAAAGAACTCGCTGCTTTTTCTCCTTCACCCTTTCCTGCGCCTTTACCTGCTGTCAGTTGTGCAATTTGGCGCTCCAAACTTGCAATCCTCTTCTCAGACTCATAATCAACACCCCTAGCTGCACCTATTCGGCTTCTCCTACTAGCACGAGCCTGTCTCTTTGACATCACTGCCAACCTCTCCATATAATCCCAATCCACATCCTCATGGTTAGTCAAAAAGGTACCATCACTGTTGGCATTCGGATCTCTAACATCTTCGGGTAATAAGCCGTCATATAACGACTTAATCAGCTCCCACATAGGTATATCATGATGTGGACATTTCCTTAACAACTCTTTAAACCTTGTGAAGGCTTCATGAAATGGTTCCCCTGCGTGTTGTTGGAAAGTTCTGATAGCCTCCCGAGCATCAGTAGTGCGAGTCATAGTATAATATTCCTCTAAGAATTATTGTTGAATCTCTTGCCATGTGAATATACTCCCAGCAGGCAATGAATGGTACCACAATTTTGCTTGATCCTTGAGGGTGAACTGAAACATCATCAACCTCACCTCATCCTGACTAAACCCATGGCCCCCAATGGTGTTACAGATACTCACAAACTCCGCAATGTGTAGATAGGGTTCCTCTATTGCCTTACCATAGAAACTCAGAAGGTGGTTCAAATATTAGGGTCTAACCTCAAAGCTCCTTCCGTTCTGATGTGGTGGTACTACAGGTGAAGTGTGCTCGGTGGCCACCGGAATAAAATAGCTCCCACCCAATGCCATTTACAGGAGGTATGTAGTTCACCCTAGGTACTCCATCTACATATTGCCTCTGCCCATTCCCTCGCACTTGATTTCTTGTTTGATTCTGAGGGACCCCTCTCTGTCCTTGATTCTATCCCATCATGTTAAACCCTCGCTGCTGTCTCTGCTGATATTGCGGACCGAACTCATCATACTCATCATAGTCGAACTGATCCTGATTCATGTAGTACCCATCATTATCAACTCCTTCATCCCAATCAGCAACTCTAACATTAAAAGTACCCGCTGCACCCTGCATACTGTCATCTCCAACAAGAGAATTTGTTGCTCTATTACTGTGCGATCTTGGGTTGCGGTTTTGTGGTGGTTGTCGATTTAAGATTAATGGTCGGTTGGGTTGTTGTTGCTGTTGTGGGGCCTCAAAATATGGATCATTTTCATAATGTTCGTCCCACTCGTCATGCTCTTGATGGCCTTGCTGAAATTGTCTAGAACCACCAGCGTTCGGATCTGGTTAAATTGTGGGAATGGTTGTTGTTGTCTTGGAGTTGGTGTTGTTTGAAATGGTCGTGGAGGCATATCGCCCAATGGGTTTTGTTGTGGTGGTATTGGGTCAGGTTGGTTCGGTAGAGGTTGGTTATCTTCGTTACTGTGATGGCTCATGTTTGTTGTTGGTCGGGTTTGATGAATGGCTTTGTTCCTTCTAGCTGTCTTTTAAATTTCCGGATCGTAAATTAGCGGTGAAGTTTTGCCCGAATAACGTGTATGCTGCATGCAACTGAATTACCTACACTGACACAAACAAGCAAACCACGTGTAATACTGAACTAAACAAAACAAAAAAAAAAAAAAAAACTTAAACTAAAAGACTAGAAAAAGAAAATATTTTTGGTTTTTTAAATTTTTAAGAAAAAGTAGTAAAAACTAAAGCAAAACTATCTAACTAAGCGCACCGATTCCTCGACAACGGCGCCATTTTGATCGATGTCGTTTGGTCGGTCAAAAGAAAAGATTAAGTAGTATGTGGAAAGTAAGGTCATCTCCACGGGGAATTGGTGGAAAGTTGTAGTTTTTATCTAAATGAACTACTGTATAACGATTTTTTTTATTGATTAAGAAAAGCTAAGAAAGCTTGGAAATTTGATTTTAAGTTGAAAACAAAAATTAAAAGAAAGTAACCCCCTTCGGACCCCTGGTTTGACGATTCACCCAACTTGTTTCAATTAGTAAGAATACCACATAGACATGGCCTTGTCAATTGATTGTAATTCAAGGGGTAATTAGACACAAGTTTTTAATAATAACCTATACAATCCAATTACCAAACCATATGTGCCAAATACCCTCCTAATAATCAAACTACTCACGATGCAAGAAAACCGAATGCGAATGATCAAAAGATAAGCAATTGAAACACATATTATTTGTTTAAATGAATCAAACCACAAGTATTCTTCAAAACATAAAGAACAATCCAAAAATACTAAAATGAATCAAGTTGAGTTTCACATACAAACCATCCACCCGGAGGTGGTTGCAAAAAGAAACTAGCCGCTCATCATGATTGTGTATGCTTCCATGGATGATTTTGATGATAGATGCATGAAAAGAATGATTAAAATGTGTTTTGGAATGGTAATATTCGTCCTAGAATGGTCGAAGACGGCTAGGGTTGAAGTCCTTTTTGTTTGTGGAGTAAAGAACCCTTAAATATGGCCAAAATCCGAAATTTCGCGTCTATAATCAGATAGGGGCGCAAGCTTGCGCCCCTGGTGAAGTTGGTTGCGCTCTAAAGAGCGCAAATCAGCCAAAAATAGCTATTAGAGCAAGGTTTCGCCCTGATGAGGTAGGTTACGCCCTTGTCTGCTGGTAGGTTGCGCCCATGTGTAAAAATTGGCCATTCTTCGTGTTTTCATCCTCGGTGCTCTCGGGTGACTTCCAATCCTTCTTAACTTGTCCCGAAACCCTTGAATATGCTCCGTTTAATGCTTTTAAGCACCTACACCTGTAATTCACCAACAATCTCAAAATAACCATGGTTTATGATATAAATCACTTAAAAACACATAATTAAATCATCTTAACATGGTAAAACACCCTCTCATCATTTCGTTTGGCTTCTGAACCTCTAGAGATACAATGTTTCTCTTCCTTTTGCTTTTTTTTATTGGTGGTTTCTTTGTTGAAATCACTGGAATGGTTTCCATAACACTATTTGTGGTTTCATTTTCACCAGGAGCAGTCGGCTCGGCAACAGATGTTACAACGACAGATGTTGAAGCAATACTGTTTGTTTGTTTTTTAGAACTTTTACTTTTAATGACCTTTTCTTGACCTTTAACATCGAGCATTCTTGTAAAAGTTTCATTCGATAAGCTATTAATTGTAACAGCTACCTCTTTTTTAAAATCATTATCAGGCAACCGTTTTCGCAAGCAGAAGCTCAACAATCTTGGATATAGTAAGAAAGCATTACTAGATCCATATTTTATAGCCTTCACATTGGATACTAAATCAGTAAATACTATATGGGATAAGTTGAAATCATTGTCCGTTAAAATTGCATATCCAAGATACTGTGTTTTCAAAGGTATCTCATTAAATGATGTTGTTTTCACAGACAGACAAATAAGAAGGGTATGAAAAAAAATTTCATTGGTGGGGTAGAGTTTTGTTTAAACATTGTTGAGGCAGTCAATTGACCGTCATACCCTCTCTCAATTAACTGTCTGAACTTCATTGTTCAGAAATGAATTATTACCTTGCAAATCGTTTAGGGAGAATGTAGTGCAGATGGATTGTGAGGTTATCTCGATATATGCATTTCCAATCTTGGAGACAATTGCATAAAGCTTTTTGTCTTTTTTGAGACACTCGGCTTTATTCCAGAATTCTTTCAGAGTATCCACATATATTGGAGCATCAGCGGTGAGGATGGTTAGGTATTTCAGTTTGCAAAGCACATCGATTATAGAGTGAAATTGATGTTTATGTTGTGTTTTAACCAGATATGGTAGGTAGTTATGGGGGTTTTGAATTGAAGATCCATGCAAATGATTGAAAGAAACGAATTGAATTCAGATTAGGTATCGAATAAGACAGGAAATTCAAAGTTTCGTAGTTGAATGGATTTAGGTCGTAATTGATAGTGAAGTGCTTTTCAGGATTTTGAATAAAATAAGATAGTGGAATATCTGGTTGGATGTAAGAGGGGTTTTGTGTATGAAAAATTACGGCTAACGTATACAAAAGTGATGCTGACATGTCCAAAAGTTGTCTTTGAACATCTGTTAATAAGTCAACAGATGTTTTAAAGATCTGCTTCATATGGTCATGTATGATTGGAAATTGTTAATGGATGACAGTTGTTTGAGAACAGTTGTTGACAAGTAAACAGATGTTGTACAAGAGGATATAAATTATAAATACGATACATTTAAAACCTGATAGATTTTGTGTAACAACATCTGTTGACAAGTCAACAAACGTTGTAAAACAGAGTATGCAATTTAATGATTAAGATAATGGTAAAAAAAAATTTCAATTATAAAAAATATTATTTTATTATTTTTGTGTTATAATTTTGTTTCACTCTATATAAGATGAGGAAATCCCAACAGTCTTTTTTCAACTTTATATCCCTTGAACCATTTTCAGTTTCCAACTTTCCATCCCACATGCATAATGATATTTCGTTCAAATTCCCTTCAACCATTCTTCTCAAAGATTCTTATAGTCAAAGAAAAATGGGTTACCAACAATACGTTGGTAAAGACGTTGGAATTGGTGTTCTCGGAACATTTTTACAAACAACGAAAAACTAATTCCAATGTTGGTACGTCCAGGTCTTGGTTATAGACAAGATTGATATATAGCGAAAGCATAAGTTTCGATCTATATAAGGAATGGCAACGAAGGGCTGTCAACCTTTGTTGTGATTATATTTAATGCAAGTGTATTAGAAGTTGAATTTTGTACTTCGTTTGTTTTGTGTTTTTGTTCTGATTATAATGACAAGAAAGATCATTCTCTAGGGTTTGCTTTGTTTGAAGACTTCTTTTATGTGAACAACTATATTTTGTATATAGTTTGTTAATTCGACTACTGTTAATATGTTACTTGATATTAATGCAGTTTTTTTACATATATTTAGATTAGCTGTCTCCACTGGAAAATAATATTTACGACTTTTAAACTCTGTTTTTAAATTTACCGCTTATTTTTTTATGTATATTTTGTATTTAAATAATGTATGTTATCACTACTAATTATCAATTCAATCAATAGTCCAGATGGATTTACATTTGCAGACACAGACGTATGATGTTTTCAAGAACAATCAATTTCGGTATTCAGATGAAATCTTTTTAATGGAAATTTTGGAGCAAACTATCGTTGATGAAAAATTGCTTAAGTCACTTCATGTTGTAAGTTGGTTTTACTCTCATGACTTTGACATAGCAATAGTTAACTAAGAAAATGGTTTTGAAAAATTATTCCTCCGAGAGAACATAGAGTATTCCGATAATTTGGAGTTTCTTGAAGAACCGGACAACAAAAGCATGAGTCACATTAATCGTAATACATTTCATCTTAATCTGGAACAAATGATCAGGGCAAGGATAATGTATTTGAAGGAGAAGGTGGAACAAGTTATGGAAGTGTCATTCTCTTATTGGAGTTTACGTGATGAAGATGATGAAATTTAAATGTTTTTATATGCTTGCATTTTTAAATATGAATATTATTATAATGTAGTTGTTTTGCTTATAATGTTTATGGTTTGTGATTGAAAAATATTAATGTTAAACTTTATGTTTATTATATATCTATCTTTTGTTTTAATATCTGGTTTGAAAAAACAGTAACTAATTAAGTTAAACTAGTAGGAAACCCGCGCGTTGCTGCGGGGAGACAATTTGTCGCGTGATACTCGTTACTGTTAGTTTATCGATTCTCTCATGATATATTGTGTAGTATTTGATTTTACAGGTGTGCTAGATTTAGTAAATATATTGTTAATGGATTTTATTTTTAAGATGGTTCTTGGACTTGTAGAAAATAAATATAAACAAACTATTAATTAGTTAACAAATTACTAACTTGGTTGAGAAGACGACAAAAAATTATGCCATGTTGTCATTACCGATAAATATCATATTATCATTACTGGTAATATTGTTTTTATATGATTGATTTATAAAACTTTATTTCTAATTTTTAATAAAACAAACAAATTAAGTGGTTTTTAGTTGTTAAATAAATATCTATTTAACCCATTTGTGAAAAATGGATTATTACCCAAGATTTAACCACCACATATTCTTTGCATTCATAACCAATATGTATTAATGCATCGTGCATTATGCCTCTACAATTGACATATATAATCAAATCAATATAATTGTATATGCGTCTCCGGACCAAGAAAAAAAACAAGAATTGAAAATATTACCGAATTGAAAATCATGTACACGTTATGGCTTAAATATTATACATGATACCAAATTAAAAATCTAAAAAAAATCTATAGATTTCCACCTTGTAACTTAAGCCATCTCACATTAAATATGGCCTTATTAACTATTTTCCCTTCCAATTTTACCAACAATATTAATAAACATTTCCATATTTTTATTAATCTCTACCTTCTAAATTAAAAAAAAATCAAAACATTCAAGCTTCGGATGAACCAGACCGGAATTCAAAATTTTTTAATAAAATCTCAATTACTAATTTATTCAATTTGAGTGGAAAAACAATAGGCTTTTAAAGAATAATAATAGTATTTGAGATTAACAATAAAAGAGAAACGACAGACCATTAAAATCGTTGGCCTCCGTTTGCAATACTTACGTAACCAAGCAACCCCCACCCCATCACCTTCTATACTCAAATTATGATTAGCAACCAATCATGGGAACAAATTATGCTACTAAAATTTTGATTGATTATTAGATAGCTATAATAAAAAACCTTTTTTTTTAATCTAAATCCTACCATACAAAAATCATTAAAAAAAAATACAACATAACGAATTTTGCAAGGGAAATAAGGTGGGTCTGAATAAAAAAAAAAGTAGTCTAATATTGAAGAAAAAATTTACACACATCAGTAAATGTGTCTGAAATTGTTCTTTCGTATTTTATGTATATACATCACAAAGAAAAAGGTATGTATTTATTACTTGAATTGTGAATGGAGATGGATTAGATTGATTGTGATTTCTAGTCACTTTTGATCCGAGGGCTATAACAGCAACAGATATGTGACGGTTATATTTTTACATTGTTCTGTAAACGTATCAGCACAAGACGATGTTAGACTATGGATTCAAAGTGGAAAAAAACGAAGAGCAACAAGAAAACTCGTGTTAATAACGTGTTAGAAAATAACAATCTAGTAGCAACCAACGTACAAGTTATATAAACATGAGAAGAAGACTCTACACATCATTGTATGGAAAGAAAAAAATAAAGGAAAAGATAACTTTATTCATTGATATGTTTCATATACCAATTTTTTTTTGAACGGCCAAATTTCTTCCAATGTTAGTTGTTAGTGGGTATTAAACCCATGACCTCCATGTTAGTACAGCAAGTTAGTTACCAAATAAAGGACCACTATTTATTCGGCTATAAACATTGAAAGATAGGTAAGTTATGTTTGTGAAGAGTCACCGCATTATTTAGATACCAAATACATGACCACTATTTATAAGAATATAACATTGATACAAACGTAATAAAGACATGGAGGTTATGAATGTAAAAAGTCACTACATTATTGTTAATTTCCTCATCAATTTTATAACTATGTTTAAATTAATTTCTTCAACAATTTAATATTTAGGTAGAAAAGCAATTTTATGGCTAAATGACTTACAAACATTATACTATAAGCAATAAATGTTGTATTTACTTAATACCAAAATGTTTGCTATAGAATTTGCTACATAAATGTTTGCTTATGGATTTTTATACATGGTTTTTGCTATGAAAATGTTAATTTCCATTTTTGCTAGGTATTATTAACTATGGTCTTTGCTACAAATTATAGACACGACTTTTTTTATTCAAATTTATTAACTTGTTATTTTTACATATCTCGTGGGTTTAATATTATTTTGTTTACAAAAGTATCCGAATTCATTAACTATGTATAAAAACAACTCCAAAATTAATGATAAAAGAATTAGACATGAAAAGAATATGAATGTATATGTATATGTATATGTATATGTATATGTATATGTATATGTATATGTATATGTATATGTATATGTATATGTATATGTATATGTATATGTATATGTATATGTGTGATTATAGTAAAAACTCAGTGGTTTACATTACAAGTAAACATAGTATTTAAGCAAGAAACTAAAAATTAAGTGACTTCAAAAACAAACCTAGCACTAATGATTATAAATTTAATAACTTGTCAAGGCAGAAGGAAAGTTGATTTCATTAAATCTATTTTGTTTTGCTGGCAACATGTAATACATGGTTTCACCACTTGATCTTCATGTATCATACTTTTCAGCCTGTATGCACTTCTTCAAATACGATTTTAAGACTGCATTATTAAAATTGCTAAAACAAAGAGCAACAAGAAAACTCGTGCTAATAACGTGTTGAAAAATAACAATCTAGTAGCAACCAACGTACAAGTTATATAAACATGAGAAGAAGACTCTAGACATCATGTATGGAAAGAAAAAATAAAGGAAAAGAGAACTTTATTCATCGATATGTTTCATATACTAATTTTTTTTTTTGAACGGCCAAATTTCTTCCAATGTTAGTTGTTAGTGGGTATTGAACCCATGACCTCCGTGTTAGTACAAGAAGTTAGTTACCAAATGAAGGACCACTATTTATACGGCTATAAACATTGAAAGATAGGTAAGTTATGTATGTGAAGAGTCACCGCATTATTTAGATACTAAATACATGACCACTATTTATAAGATTATAACATTGATACAAACGTAATAAAGACATGGAGGTTATGAATGTAAAAAGTCACTACATTATTGTTAATTTCCTCATCAATTTTATAACTATGTTTTAATTAATTTCTTCAACAATTTAATATTTAGGTAGAAAAGCAATTTTATGGCTAAATGACTTACAAACATTATACTATAAGCAATAAATGTTGTATTTACTTAATACCAAAATGTTTGCTATAGAATTTACTACATAAATGTTTGCTTATGGATTTTTATACACGGTTTTTGCTATGAAAATGTTAATTTCCATTTTTGCTAGGTATTTTTAACTATGGTCTTTGCTACAAATTATAGACACGACTTTTTTTATGCAAATTTATTAACTTGTTATTTTTACATATCTCGTGGGTTTAATATTATTTTGTTTACAAAAGTATTCGAATTCATTAGCTATATATAAACACAACTCCAAAATTAATGATAAAAGAATTAGCCATGAAAAGAATATGAATTTATATGTATATGTGTGATTATAGTAAAAACTCGGTGGTTTACATAACAAGTAAACATAGTATTTAAGCAAGAAACTAAAAATTAAGTGACTTCAAAACAAACCTAGCACTAATGATTATAAATTTAATAACTTGTCAAGGCAGATGGAAAGTTGATTTCATTAAATCTATCTTGTTTTGCTGGCCAGATGTAATACATGGTTTCACCACTTGATCTTCATGTATCATACTTTTCAGCCTGTATGCACTCCTTCAAATACGATTTTAAGACTGCATTATTAACATTGCTAAAACAAAGAGCAACAAGAAAACTTGTGCTAATAACGTGTTGGAAAATAACAATCTAGTAGCAACCTACATACAAGTTATATAAACATGAGAAGAAGACTTTAAACATCATGTATGGAAAGATAGAATGAAGGAAGAGAGAACTTTATTCATTGATATGTTTAATATACCAAATAAAAGACCACTATTTATAAGGCTATAAAAATTGAAAGATATGTAAGTTATGTATTTGAAGAGTCACCCCATTATTTAGATACCAAATAATATTTATAAGACTATAACATTGATACAAACATAATAAGGACATGGAGGTTATGAATGTAAAGAATCACTACATTATTGTTAATTTCTTCATCAATTTTATAACTATGCTTAAATTAATTTCTTCAACAATTTAATATTTGGGTAGAAAGACAATTTTATCCCCTAAATGACTTCAACAAGCATTGTACTATAAGCAATAAAGGTTGTATTTACTTAAATTTTGCGGGTATCCTTCACTCATGCTTTATAATATAGTATAGATAAAGTTTATTATATGTAAAAATTTAAGTAATAGTTACCAATGCTTTGGTGGTTTTGCTTGATCATTTATTACACATATCAAGACTTTAATTATGAAGTTGTAAAGGTTTCTGTAAATTAACTATACAGTGATACTTTAATAACAAATTTAATCTTGTAATAAAAGATGTTGTTACACTAAGAGTTTTGACAGTTATACTTCCTTCTACAGATTACACAATCCGTTGGTAAATACTAAGAGAGTTTTGTGTGACATCATCTAATGAAAAGTCAACAGATGTTATAAAAAGCCCCAAAAGTAATGATTATGATCTTAAACTTAGTTTATTATCAATATTATTTTATTATTGTTGTGTTGCAATTGTCTTGCACTCTATAAAAAGCCCCAAAAGTAAGTTTCAACTTTATATTCACTTGAAATGCAACTTATAATGTTGAAAACCAACTTTACAGATAGTTAGTTTATTCACCATATAAAATAGGAGGAATTCCCAATATTAATTTTCCAACTTTATATTCCTTCAACTATTTTCAATTTACAACTCTCCATCCCATATGCATAATGATATTACGTTCAATTGTCTTTCCACAAATCTTCTCAAAGATTCTTACAATCAAAGGAAAATCGATTACGAACAATCCGTTGGTAATGAAGTTGGAATTGATGTTTTTTTGACGATTCTTACAATCAAAGAAAAACATCAATCTATTATTACTATATATACAGACCCTATTTTGCATCTTTGGGGTTTTCGAACTTGATGATGTTTAGATATGAACTGTTGTTGTGGTACTGCTTTTTATTGTGTTTTTGTTTTTGTTCCGATGACAATGGCAAGAAAGATCATTCTCTAGGGTTTGGTTGTTAGAAGACTTTTTTTATTATGTTTGCTTGTATTTTTATGTAGTTTGTAAACTCAGATATTGTAATTTTGTTGTCGTTAAAGCATTTTTTTAGAGATATTTGGATTTGTTCTTTTATAAGTCTTCCATTTTGTATATAGTTTTGTTAACTTAAATACTTCATTGAAATTATGGAATTGTAATAATAAGGTTGAATCGTATAACAGCTGTTTGACAAATTTGATTACAAGTCAACAGATTTTGGTAAACAGAGGAATGAAACTTCAGTTGAAGATTAAGATTAAGTGTTTGTTTTTAATATCTGTTATCGCAACAGATCTTTTTATGCGTCTGTTGATTTTTCTCTTCGTCGTTGTAACACGCCTCAGAGGGTTGTATTCCAAAGTTAATGATTACGATTTTGAGCTTAGCGTATTTTGCAATTAGACGTAAGAGTAATAATTTAAAATCATAACAAAATAATTTAAATTGAAAATTAATTTAAATACAGTTTACCAGATGGTTGAATTCCAAAGTTAATGATTACGATTTTGATATTATTATCGCTCTAAATATTTTGAATTTTTGATTTTATATATTATGTTATCTTTATATAACAATTTATATTTATTGGATGAAAAATACCAATTTGAGTAAAATAATACTGATTAGTTATATCAATAGTCTACTATTAAACTCAACAGATGATTGGTCTTTAGTAAACAAACATTAAAAATGTAAATGTGATGTCATTGTTAGTAACAACTGTTTAAGGCAACAACTGTTTGAACGAAACCGTTGAAGTAAGATCTATTTGAATCAACATTGTTTTTAATAGCAGGTGTTTTAGAAAAATCTCCTTAACTGGCACACTGCCTTTGAACAGACGTTACCAAATACAGTTTTTCTTGCAACAGATGATTGACTTTTTAATTTGGTGTTCACTAAACAGACCATAACAGTTAGTCTGTTTATGTTTTTTATATTTTTTTGATTAATTGTTTAAAAAAATATAGGATTCGCGTGTTTTCAGACGGGATTTCATGTAGACCATAACAGATCTTATTAAACAGATTTTACTTACATTAGAAGATTGGCTGCTTGATCTGGTTTTTACTTACAACATTTGTTATCCCAACACAGCTCTCATCCATTTATTAATTTATCTTTCCATTGTTGTAACACTCTTCAGTATTAAACATCTGATCAATAATATTAACTGGTATCTTGACAGAAACAGATGTTACTAAACAAATTTTCCTTACAACAGACGATTGGCTTCTTGATTTGGCCTTTAGTAAACAGAACTAAAAATATGATACAGTCTTCATGTGTTTTCACACAGGATTTCACCTAGTATATATAATAAATGAAAAGGGGTGTGACACGTGGAGTGTTGTGAGGTCTCCTCCCTCCAAAAGTAGTTTTTATTTATATTTTAAATAAAGATAACCATTAACTATTATTTCAAAATTTCAAATATGTTAATTAATAGTTTTATCTTTATCTTTTCCTTATCTTCCCTCACAACTTTTAAACGTTAGTAACTTTTATATATGACATTTAAAAAACATACACCAAACTAACGATGTAACACCCCAAATTTAAAATAATACTACTAGAGGGTGGTAAACAAACATGTGTATAAAATAAAATGACATAGTCACAAATGCTGGGTAAATAAGGTAATTAGTTAGTAACTTAATTTATAACCTAATTGACAAGATATCTATGGGTTAAAATGGGGATGGCTCAAAACAAAACAAACTCCTAGAAGAAGGAGATCACGTATTTGAGAGAAGGAGATTACCCCCAACCCTAACACCCACTAATCAGCCCCAAATCCAAGCTAAAATCAGTTGTTGGACCTGCATGTGAACTGAATTCAAGTCCTTAGGTCATAATAAACTCAAGGTGAGTTATAGGATGTATTTGATGGTTGTTTTATGTTGATGGAATTCTTGAATAATGGAAGTAATGCATGATTGTTGGTAATCTAGCTTAGAAATTGAAAGTAGTGTGTTTAATTGTGAAAATCTACCAAGTTGCATGTATAAATTCTGTTAATTGAAGGGAAATTGAGTGAATTGAAGGGTATCTCATAAAGTTGGAAGTGGGTGTTGAACTTGGTGCAACCCAAGATCATTCTTAGTTAAATTGTTGAATATATGGAAAAGAAAGTGGTGATTTGCTATGATTGACATCTCTTGAATGAAGGGTATCTAATGTAGGTAAAGAACATGATGATTGATGTTATGCTCAAGGAATCTAAGCATGAAATACTTGTACGTTGAGCTTAGAATGTCGTACGCATACCAAGTGTTTGGCGAAATGTCTAGATGAGCATGATGTGTGAATTTGTGTGCAAGACTTGACAACTATGAAAGTAATGTGATAATAGATATAATTGATCGTAGGTTTACATGAGGATTGTGTTTTAGATAGCATTCATGTGAGCATTTAGTTGATTGTATGATATGGTATGATGTATGCATTAGTAGCGTGTACACTATGCTTAACTAATATGATGCACGACATGTGTTGGATTAATTGGTAAGATGAATGATATTGTATGTTAATGAGATATGAATATGATGTTATGGAGAATTTTATATGGTCTAGTATGTCAATATGGACATATGTTTGTAAGAAGAAAGTTTGTATAGTTGAAAGTTGACTTTCTTGAAAGTCAACTAATGTTGAAATAACATTGTAAGTTTTCTAGCATGATTGTGAGATTGGGGATTCTGTGTGAGACACGTTAGCTTGGTTATGTGACATATATGATGTTAAGTTTAATTGCTTGAATTATGAATCAAAAATGGTGTGAAACTATGTCATATGCATGTTATAAATTGATCTATGCAAGTCAATGTAATATGTGAGTTGGATATGAATGGTTTATGAATGAACATGTATGTTAACAATGATGTGAACATGATGACATGAAAGGATAGGAATGATGGACTCAAGCATGGGAGGCTAATGGGTCAAGATGAGGCAAGCAAACAAGCATGAACTTGGAGGACTTGAGGTAAGTGATTCCCGAACTTAACTTGCATTATGATATCGAATTTATATGTTAATGTAGTATGGGAATCTTGAAAGAAACAATTAATTAATGGTGGTGCCAAGGTAAGAAACTTGGTGAGGGGCAACCATAGATTGACCCATGCTTGGCTTCATATAAAGGAGATAACGGGTCATCAAGGAAATTTTACGCCATTCACGATGATACCACGTAATCCGGGTAGTTTAACGCCTAGGAAAATCATGGGGAATGATCTTAGAACCATGTGAGGTTTGGGTTTTAAGATATGCTATTAAAGCATGAAAACTGCATAGTGGGCGCAACCTCACATCAGGTCCGGGTGCAAGGTGACCTGAACGGGCGCAACCTGACTCTGATGGGAAAAATTGGTTGATTTGCGCCCTCTAGGGGCGCAAGCTTGCACCCCCCCCCCCCATGGGTTATTTGTCTGTTTTTGTCGTATTTTGATGTTTCGCTTATGTGCGCAACCCGTATTCGCGTTTAACGCATCGAATAACATCGTTGGACTTTGTGAATGTTAGGAATGGGTATAGCAAGTAATAGGAATGTCGGATTTGCAAATATGACTCAAGTATGGAATGATGCATGTGTATGTAATTAAATTGATACGAGTGTATATATGGTAACAAATACGGTAAGTAGATTTGTTATGCTTTTGTAGATTGAGAATGTGATGTATGTATGGGTACTCATACCCAGGTTTGAGTGAGAGTTTTATGTATGTAAAGGTTGGTCATTATGTATAGATTGAGTATAGGATTGGAAACATCATATTTGTCCTAGAGAATTCATGAAGGAAGAGTAACATGATGGGTTAAGGTAAGTTGTGTATGGGAATTGTACGCATGTATGTATGGTAGTGTTATTAACCTTTTATTTTGAGAATGGTAATGAAGATGCAGGTATGTAAGTATGAATGCATGGGACTTGGAGGTTCGGATCCGGGTATCACACCCGAACTTGCAAAAAGGCGTTTGAACAAGATAATTGAGTATTATTGGATGTTATTTCCGCATTGTGAGTAATTTGCATGAAGTCACTTAATGAACTAACGAAACGGTTATGTGGTGATTATAGGTTGTCTTGTCTACCTAATAAAGTATGGAAAGGATGGAGATCGAGCGAGGAAGCGGATTGTACGTGGTCACGGTCACGTAACCTAATAATGATGTGTCATGTTAATGTAATAAGAAACAATAAAAGATGTAACACCAAAAATATCTCTTAGATATTTTTCAAACAATTGAAAATGTTCTCTAAAGCAAGAAATTTTCTAATCCGTATTTCTGCTGCATATTTTCTGTAAAACGGTTTAGGGTGATACAAGTTGGTATTAGAGCCCTGGTTTGAGTGAAATCTTGTACAAGGAGGTATGTACTTGAACTCAAACTTGTGTGCTCTTGAAATCAGTGACCCGTACAATCCAAGACTCGATCAAGGCCCAAAGTTTGAATTTAATATTAACTCACATGACATGTTAAAAGCTAATTGTGATGTTTATGTTAAGGTGAGCTTTTTGTGGATAATGAAGAGGTCTCAAGGACACGATCCAAGATAGATCGAGGAAAAGTGGAGAAGATGGAATAATCACAGGTACGCGATAATCAACCATTGGTACCGGTGAGAGGAAAATCCTTGGGGATGGTAAAACTTAAAGGGAAAAATAACCATGTTGTTTAGGACGGAAATTGAAGGTGTAGCACAAAGCTGAAAACCAGTCCTCAGACATAAGGTAATGATTATATGCAGACACGTGGATAGCATGTGGACTGCGCACCTGGCCAGTGCACAAGAAGCATGCGATACACGTGAGACCATGAGAATCATCACAAGTATGCCTGGTAAATTGGATAGTAAGCGATCGTGTGGATAGATGGGTGGAATAAACCTTATTTAAAGGGGTAAATGGGAAGTGGTTCCCTCAAAAGGTATTAAACCAAACGTATGTGAATTGTGCCTATAAACTAATTATGGAAATGAATAGAAAAGTAACTAGACGTCAGTGGTGGGTTAAGGTAGAATACTCTCAAGTGATAGAGAGGACTCTGTATTGCAAGGAAGGGTAGGAATGAAAGGTTTGAATCCGTAGGTAAGCACGGATCAAACCTGTATGAATGAAAGGGTGGAATAAAAGGCTTGAATCCGTAGGTAAACACGGATCAAGCCTATATGAATGAAAGGTTGGAATGAAAGGTTAGAATCCCTAGGTAAGCACGGATCAAACCTGTATGAATGAAAGGTTGGAATAAAAGGCTTGAATCCGTAGGTAAACACGGATCAAGCCTATAAGAATGAAAGGTTGGAATGAAATGTTTGAATTCGTAGGTAAGCACGGATCAAACCTGTATGAATGAAAGGTTGGAATGAAAGGTTTGAATCCGTAGGTAAGCACAGATCAAACCTGTATGAATGAAAGGTTGGAATGAAAGGTTTAAATCCGTAAGTAAGCACAGATCATACCTATGTGATGAAAGGTTGGAATGAAAAATCCGTAGGTACGCACAGATTAAACCTATATGAATGAAAGGTTTGAATTCGAAGGTAAGTATAGATCAAGCCTATATGAAGGAAACGTATGAATGAAAGATTTGCATCCGTAGGTAAATACAGATCAAACCTATATAAATTAAAGGTAGGAATTAAATATTTGAATCCATATGTAAGTTCCTCCACTTACTCATTAGTCGGCTCATAAATGTCGAACGTCCTTAATGGGTCAAATGGGTGGAATTGTAGAAATTGTAGAATGACCCTGAACGGGTCAAATGGTGGAAATGTAAAAATATAGAATAACCCAAGTAATGGGTCAAATTTGGTAGAATGTTGTAGAAATATAGAATAACCCATGGAACGGGTCATTCGGATATGAATGAAGGGGAAAAAGGTTTCCATCTCTAACTGAGGTAGATTGGAAAGTTGTATGTACCTAGTTGCAATAACTTAATTGGGGATACACGTGTTATGTGACCTATGGGACAACTTATGTACTAAGGCCGTGTGAATGATTCAATTTAACAAGAAAGGAAAATTTTGCATGAAATGATAGAATGGGGTTTTTATATGTATGCCTAAATGGAAAAGAAGTAAAACCCATAATTTATGGTATAAATAGAATGAATAGATAAAGATAATGACCGAATGTCATAAATTAGTAGGAAGTGACAGCTGACCTTGAAAAGTCAAACTGCTGAGATTTTGTGAAGTAACAAATAAAATGTAAAGATCATATGTAAGAATGTTAGATGCATTACTTGGTTTTGTTTCATAACAAGAATTTTATTAAAGAATTTTAGACAGTTAGACATGCAAAGGGAAAGAATTTTGCATGGACTATTGAAAGACGATTGTTATGAATGCAAAACATATGTCTAACCAATGACTTTGTAGATACGAACGGTTGAATTTTGGATATGATGAAATCTTTGAGATAGGTGATATGATGCTAACGAGTTGGAACTCATCATGTGAATGAACTAAACTAAACTAAGTATGGCATGGATTTGTGAAGGATAAAATCAATCCGACATATAGAGGCTTGGTTAACGTTGTGAGAGGAAGGTTAGTAAATTTGGTAATTTATGACTGTTAAGTGGGAAATTAATATGGTGAATAGTACCCCATATGAATGAATGATAATTCAAGTATGATATAGTTTGGGAAGTTTGACTTTTAAGGGTCAAAAGATGAATGAATTTTAGCTTAGACTCGATGTTGTTAAGCAATGGGCATATGCCTATTGTAAGTAGTACATGAAACGAGCTAACAAACAAATAGGCATGAATAGAATCGCTCTGAAATTTACCATAAAGGGTTAGGGTGTGTATAGTAGATGTACCGGTTCAGTAGTGACTATAGAACGAGGTCTAACTCTCAAATTAAGTATGAATAAGTTGGGGTGAAATAGTAGTTATGTTATGATAGTGATAACCCCGATTGAATGATTTCAATATGCACATGTTCATGATCTAACTTTGATGAAATATTCGGAAGTAAGTAAAAAGGAATTTTAATAGGGGAATATTGTGGTACGATGATGATGAATACTTATCTGACTAGTGCAATTATAAAAGATCTAGTGTGGTTTATCAGGTGAAAGATGGTAATCACAGTTCGGTATGCTTGATAATTGCGTGAAGGCTTGTTGTTAATATTAGAAACTATGGACACATAATTATGTTAGCTCACGGTTAAAGTTGTTGCATAGTCTATAATGTAGGCTTGCGACATGGCATGAACTCTTGAATGAAACAAAAAGAACCCACCGGGGAATTGGAGGAAGAGATGCAAACTCACTACCCTGCTTTATTCTGTACGTTTTAAGGTTTCGGGGTTGAAACCTCTGTAAGGGGGTAGACTTGTAACACCCCAAATTTAAAATAATACTAGTAGAGGGTAGTAAACAAACATGTGTATAAAATAAAATGACTTAGTCACTAATGTTGGGTAAATAAGGTAATTAGTGAGTAACCTAATTTATAACCTAATTGACAAGTAACAAAGGGGAGGAGCTGAACTTGAATAACATTACATCTATTGGTTAAAAGGGGGATGCCTCAAAACAAAACAAACTCCTGGAAGAAGGAGATCACGTATTTGAGAGAAGGAGATCACCCCCAACCCTAACACCCACTAATCAGCCCCAAATCCAAGCTAAAAGCAGTTGTTGGACCTGCATGTGAACTGAATTCAAGTCCTTAGGTCATAATAAACTCAAGGTGAGCTATAGGATGTATTTTATGGTTGTTTTATGTTGATGAAATTCTTGAATAATGGAAGTAATGCATGATTGTTGGTAATCTAGCTTAGAAATTGAAAGTAGTGTGTTTAATTGTGAAAATCAACCAAGTTGAATGTATAAATTCTGTTAATTGAAGGGAATTTGAGTGAATTGAAGGGTATCTCATAAAGTTGGAAGTGAGTGTTGTTCTTTGTGCAACCCAAGATCATTCTTAGTTAATTTATTGAATATATGGAAAAGAAAGTGGTGATTTGCTATGTTTGACATTATTGAATGAAGGGTATCTAATGTAGGTAAAGAACATGATGATTGATGTTATGAGCTAGGAATCTAAGCATGAAATACTTGTACGTTGAGCTCAGAATGTCGTACACATACCAAGTGTTTGATGAAATGTCTAGATGAGCATGATGTGTGAATTTGTGTGCAAGACTTGACAACTATGAAAGTAATGTGATAATAGATATAATTTATAGTAGGTTAACATGAGGATTGTATTTTAGATAGCATTCATGTGAGCATTTAGTTGATTGTATGATTTGGTATGAAGTATGCATTAGTAGCGTGTACACTGTGACACCCGGCATGTTTGGGTCAACATTTTATAAACACATAAGTCTACCTTAGTGAAAAACGTTTATTAAACATACTTGACGGGGTCAGTAGAGTCGGAACACAGTCCGTATTGTCCAGGGTTCCATGATTCGGGAGATCATTGGGTTAGTCACACACACACACACACATGATACGAGTCCCGTTGTTGGTGAATTACATAAACTAATTAAGTGTATGTGTAGACTAATTGTCACATGGTGGATTATATGCTTAGATGTGTTTAAATGATGTATAGATAATCATTCGTGCTTAAATATGTTGAACATAGACTAAGGTTGCATGCTTGTATGTTAGGGTGCGTTAAAATACGTTAAACACGACAAATTGGAAAACTAGAAATATGTGAGTCCTGGTTCGACCAATCGAATGGGCGAACCTGGACAATACTCCTGGTTCGACCCTTGTAAAAAGGGCGAACCTGGGATATGGAATTGAAAGAATTTCATTCGACCAAGTCAGGGTACGTTCGACCCTGTGAAAGGGTCGAAGGAGGGTACATTCGCCCAGGTAAAAGGGCGAATGTGGACATAGTATAAATACCACACTTTGTCATTTTTCACCATTTCACATACCCTAAACGCCTCAAAACACTCTCTAGCAACTTTAAACATTGGGGAAGGAGTTTTTGCCCTTGTTTTCTATAATCTAACCTACAAACATCTTCTACACAAAGATCTAAGGTGTGTTCTTCATTCTAAATCAATTTTAAAGCATTTCAATTCGTTTTCATTAAACCCCAAGAGTCCAGATCTGATTCAAACATGTTTTCATGAATAAAAACCTTCCTAATATCTTTCTAAACAAAACCTATTCATAAACAATGAGTTTTCATACAAAATAACATGTGTTAATGTTGTTTTATGTGATGTTATGCATTGTTTGATGATTGATTGTTGTATAGATGTTATGACAATGATCTAGGAGTGTTATTGATGATGATTTATGATTGAGATAGGTTACAATTGATTATTGATGATGTTATGTTCATTTTGGGGATTTTGGGTTAAATCTAGGGCTTATTCATGATGATAATGATAAGGATATGATTGGGGGGTTTATTGTTCATGATAATATGAGTATATTAAGTTGATTATTGATTGATTTCATAAAGCTTCCTAATTGGGTAAAGATTGCATGCGTTTGATGTGACATCTCCATAATTTGCTATTTCAGGTAACTTGTAAAACGGACGGATTTCGGGATAAAATTGGTAGGGTTATGTAGGAATATGTTAATGATAGTTGACTGCTGTGATTGGTAATGTTTCGTGATGTTTTCGGACCGTTTAGATGCGTTTTGGTGCATTTTATAAAATGCTGATGAAAACGGGCGAACGTGGAATAAAATTTGTTCGAATGGGCGAACGTGGAATAAAATATGGGCGAACGTGGAAAAACGGGCGAACGTGGGAAAATCGGGCGAACGTGGGAAAAACGGGCGAACGTGGGAAAAACGGGCGAACGTGGCTCAAACGGGCGAACGTGGAACAAAATGTGGGAAAAACGGGCGAACGTGGCTCAAACGGGCGAACGTGGAAATGGGAAAAACCACATTCGACCATCTGATGTCCGGAATGAGATTTTTGATGCAAACTAAGTGTTTTATGCTTGAAACTTATGTGTTAAACTTATGTGCATGACTAATTGATGTAATGGGTCACCAACGGGATGTCGGGTCGGTCTGGGATGTCCGGTTAACGTTTAAACACACTTTTTAACACACGTAGTCAAGATCTGGACAATCGGGGACTAGTTAGCCTTCGGGTTAATAGTCATCACACTTATGTAAACTCATTGATAGGTTGTCATTAGTTGGGATTATCATACACGTGTTGGAATTCTAGTTATTAGAAGACGCACTCTAAGGTGAGTTTCACGGCCCCACTCTTTTACTGGTTTTACATTTTCGGGGGAGAAAACATGCTGTGTTCTTTAAACGTGTTTCAACTATGTTTTCATAAAAGGCGTTTCAACTAAGTTTCATGAAAGGTGTGTCAACTACGTTTTGGTATTCATGAATTCATTGGGTTTTGGAATATTCATTATGTTTTCACGTATTCATTATGTTTTAAGAGTATTCATTATATTACTATGCGATCCTTGGAAGTCCCGGGGAGAACCATGAATGTGCGGGGATGCACAACGGGGGAAATGTGGATAGCGCTATTTGGGCTTGACCCGCCCCACTCGTCGACTGGAGGTCGGACGGGTGCATATTGTCTCTTAGGTATTCAGTATTCAGTATGCAGTATTCAGTATTCAGTATTCATTCGGGCACGTATTCAGTATTCACAGTATTCGAGTCCAGTAATGGTTTTCCAATCGCAGTAGTAACAGGTATTCATATGATTTGCATGCATGTGGTCTGGATTGATCATGGGTATTCATTTGGGAGTTAGTATTCATTGGAGTCGGTATTCATTAAAAAACCTGTGAACTCACCGGCATTATTTGCTAACGTTTTTAGCATGTTTGTCTCAGGTCGCTAAGGTAGCAGCTGTCGATAAGCGCACGGAGTCTCACGGCGTCTAGGATTCATGTGCATCTCATTTAGTATTTTCAGACTTCCGTACTTTTGATTTCGTGTTGTAATAAAGTTTTACGCTTCTGCAGCGATGGATCATTTATGAAAACTTAATGGTTTGCTTATGTCATTTTTTTTTACGTATCATATAGATGTCGTTTATTGTGACCGTTGACTTGGATCCTGGTGTGTCACGCGCCTCGCGGTAAAACCCCGCATGTGGAAATTTGAGGGTGTGACAGATTGGTATCAGAGCCAATGGTTATAGTGAACTAGGACTGCATGTAGAGTCTAGTCTATAGCCGAGTATCACACACGTTAGACGGTCACACATAGTTACGGGTCGTGTCATTTGGTAAACATATTAACCTTGTCGGGGTGTCAGTGTCCTCATCACACGGTATCACATTATCCATCTTTTGTTATTCCTACCTGGGTTCTATCTTCTTCTTCGGGTTTGAAGATGAAGGGGCTTATCGCTTATACTTGGCAGTAGTGTACATTGGGGTGGCTTCGGCACATTCTTGAGATCTTTCCGGGTTTTGGATATCTCCCCTCTATGCTCTAATGTACATACTTGCCTGCACACACACTATCATGCACTAGTACTTGTCATAGTACACTCCTGAGTGACTGTTCACTTTGGGATCTTCGTGCGATAACAGTTTCTTTTAGGAATGTGGGTATCGGGCGATTTGAAGTTCTAGCTAGGAGCACGCCTAGAGGACCATGTAGAGCGATTTGTTATTTCGGGTGCACACGAAATCATAAATCGAAATGCATGAAAATCTTGGTGGACTTCGTGTTCGGACTAATGGTCATGCTGGAACCACGTTCTGAATTCGTTTGGTCACTTGTAGCTCGATCTGTTGGTGGTTTTGAGTTTCTTATCTCATGTTTGGCAGAACATGTGTGGTCGCGCTGGTGGACGTGCTGGTGGACGCCGTGGTGGCGGCGGGGGTCGCAATGGCGGTGGACGAGGTGGTGGGAACATTACCATGACTCAGGCGGAGTTGGAGAACATGTTGCAGCAGCAGTTGAACGTTGCGTTGGCTGCTTTCCAGGCTGCTCAGCAGACCCTGGGAAACACTAATCAGGTGCAGTCTGGGTGCACCTACAAGATGTTCATGGACTGTAAGCCCCATTTCTTCAATGGGACTGAAGGGGCAGTGGGTCTGCTCCGGGGGTTAGAGAAGATTGAGTCGGTGTTTGCTATGTGTAACTGTCCTGACGCTGATCGTGTCAAGTATGCTTCTGCTACTCTAGAGGGACACGCTTTGACCTGGTGGAACTCCACCACTGCGAATCTTGGCCTGGGTGAGGCCAATGCTATGCCGTGGTCCGAGTTTGTTCAGATGTTGCGAGCGGAGTATTGCCCGAGGGACGAGATCATGAAGTTTGAGCATGAGTTTTGGAATCTGAAGATGGTTGGGTCGGAGATCGAGGAGTTTACTGCTAGGCACAACGAGTTGGCTGTAATGTGCCCCGGCTTAGCTACACCGGAGTACCGGAGGATTGAGCACTACGTTGCTGGGTTAGTGCCGGAGATTGCTGGACTTGTTGCCGCTGCTGATCACACTACCATGTTGGCCACTGTTCGGGCAGCTCACAAGCTGACCAACATGAAGGTTGCTGAGGGCGTTCTACCTCCGAGGGGTGCTGCTGTGAAAGCCCCTGCGGACAACAAGAGGAAATGGGAGAGTGCTGGAAAGAACATTGGGTCGTCTCAACAGCAGGTTAAGAGGCAGGACGTTGTGGGAGCGTCATCTGAGCAGAGGACTGGGGGTTATACTGGGAAACTCCCGAAGTGTGGTGAGTGTGGATTTCATCATACGGGTGATTGTGAGAAGTTTCGCTGTCGTCGGTGCCAGCGTTTTGGTCATCATGCTAAGGACTGTAGGACCACTCTTCAGCTACAACCGGCACAGGTCACTACTGCTACTACTACTGCCACTACTCCTCAGGGGAGGCAGGGATGTTATCACTGTGGAGAAACTAGACACTTCAAGCGGGATTGTCCTAAGCTGAAGCAAGGGACTGCAGGTGGTGCTGGGAATGAAGGTGGCGGTCGAACTACTCGTGGTCATGTCTACGTCATTGGCGCTAGGGAGAACCAGGAGGATCCTGACACTGTTACTGGTGAGTATTCTTTTCTTGATTCTCGTTATACTTGTATTCATTCTCATTCACATTGTTTGGCGATTCGTATTCATTGTGTGCATTCAGTTTGGTATTTGGTCATCGTTTTGCATTCATGGGTCTGATGTGGGTCCTCTGGAGATGCTACTTGGACGGTACCGGTGTGTCATTTATACCGATCACAGTAGTCTCTAGTAGGCCTTCGATCAGGAGGATTCATTGTTTTGTATTCACTTTGGGGAGGGCAGTTCCCCGGCATAGAGTATCTGTTGATATCATCTTTCGTTCGTGGTTATCATTTCGTTTGTGTTCTGGGAAACGTTACTTGGGTTAGGTCGACACTCATTACTGTCGAAGAGTGAATCTCGGGGCGAGATTCCTTTCAACAGGGGGATGATGTGACGACCGGGAAAAATTTTCTTTTTATCGCTTCGTTCTCTTTGACTTCGGGAAATTTTCGGGACGAAAATTCTTTCAACAAGGGGATGATGTGACACCCGGCATGTTTGGGTCAACATTTTATAAACACATAAGTCTACCTTAGTGAAAAACGTTTATTAAACATACTTGACGGGGTCAGTAGAGTCGGAACACAGTCCGTATTGTCCAGGGTTCCATGATTCGGGAGATCATTGGGTTAGTCACACACACACACACACATGATACGAGTCCCGTTGTTGGTGAATTACATAAACTAATTAAGTGTATGTGTAGACTAATTGTCACATGGTGGATTATATGCTTAGATGTGTTTAAATGATGTATAGATAATCATCCGTGCTTAAATATGTTGAACATAGACTAAGGTTGCATGCTTGTATGTTAGGGTGCGTTAATATACGTTAAACACGACAAATTGGAAAACTAGAAATATGTGAGTCCTGGTTCGACCAATCGAATGGGCGAACCTGGACAATACTCCTGGTTCGACCCTTGTAAAAGGGGCGAACCTGGGATATGGAATTGAAAGAATTTCATTCGACCAAGTCAGGGTACGTTCGACCCTGTAAAAGGGTCGAAGGAGGGTACATTCGCCCAGGTAAAAGGGGCGAATGTGGACATATTATAAATACCACACTTTGTCATTTTTCACCATTTCACAAACCCTAAACGCCTCAAAACACTCTCTAGCAACTTTAAACATTGGGGAAGGAGTTTTTGCCCTTGTTTTCTATAATCTAACCTACAAACATCTTCTACACAAAGATCTAAGGTGTGTTCTTCATTCTAAATCAATTTTAAAGCATTTCAATTCGTTTTCATTAAACCCCAAGAGTCCAGATCTGATTCAAACATGTTTTCATGAATAAAAACCTTCCTAATATCTTTCTAAACAAAACCTATTCATAAACAATGAGTTTTCATACAAAATAACATGTGTTAATGGTGTTTTATGTGATGTTATGCATTGTTTGATGATTGATTGTTGTATAGATGTTATGACAATGATCTAGGAGTGTTATTGATGATGATTTATGATTGAGATAGGTTACAATTGATTATTGATGATGTTATGTTCATTTTGGGGATTTTGGGTTAAATCTAGGGCTTGTTCATGATGATAATGATAAGGATATGATTGGGGGGTTTATTGTTCATGATAATATGAGTATATTATGTTGATTATTGATTGATTTCATAAAGTTTCCTAATTGGGTAAAGATTGCATGCGTTTGATGTGACATCTCCATAATTTGCTATTTCGGGTAACTTGTAAAACGGACGGATTTCGGGATAAAATTGGTAGGGTTATGTAGGAATATGTTAATGATAGTTGACTGCTGTGATTGGTAATGTTTCGTGATGTTTTCGGACCGTTTAGATGCGTTTTTGTGCGTTTTATAAAATGCTGATGAAAACGGGCGAACGTGGAATAAAATTTGTTCGAATGGGCGAACGTGGAATAAAATATGGGCGAACGTGGAAAAACGGGCGAACGTGGAAAAACGGGCGAACGTGGGAAAAATGGGCGAACGTGGGAAAAACGGGCGAACGTGGAACAAAATGTGGGAAAAACGAGCGAACGTGGCTCAAACGGGCGAACGTGGAAATGGGAAAAACCACATTCGACCATCTGATGTCCGGAATGAGATTTTTGATGCAAACTAAGTGTTTTATGCTTGAAACTTATGTGTTAAACTTATGTGCATGACTAATTGATGTAATGGGTCAGCAACGGGATGTCGGGTCGGTCTGGGATGTCCGGTTAACGTTTAAACACACTTTTTAACACACGTAGTCAAGATCTGGACAATCGGGGACTAGTTAGCCTTCGGGTTAATAGTCATCACACTTATGTAAACTCATTGATAGGTTGTCATTAGTTGGGATTATCATACACGTGTTGGAATTCTAGTTATTAGAAGACGCACTCTAAGGTGAGTTTCACGGCCCCACTCTTTTACTGGTTTTACATTTTCGGGGGAGAAAACATGCTGTGTTCTTTAAACGTGTTTCAACTATGTTTTCATAAAAGGCGTTTCAACTAAGTTTTCATGAAAGGTGTGTCAACTACGTTTTGGTATTCATGAATTCATTGGGTTTTGGAGTATTCATTATGTTTTCACGTATTCATTATGTTTTAAGAGTATTCATTATATTACTATGCAATCCTTGGAAGTCCCGGGGAGAACCATGAATGTGCGGGGATGCACAACGGGGGAAATGTCGATAGCGCTATTTGGGCTTGACCCGCCCCACTCGTCGACTGGAGGTCGGACGGGTGCATATTGTCTCTTAGGTATTCAGTATTCAGTATGCAGTATTCAGTATTCAGTATTCATTCGGGCACGTATTCAGTATTCACAGTATTCGAGTCCAGTAATGGTTTTCCAATCGCAGTAGTAACAGGTATTCATATGATTTGCATGCATGTGGTCTGGATTGATCATGGGTATTCATTTGGGAGTTAGTATTCATTGGAGTCGGTATTCATTAAAAACCTGTGAACTCACCGGCATTATTTGCTGACGTTTTTAGCATGTTTGTCTCAGGTCACTAAGGTAGCAGCTGTTGATAAGCGCACGGAGTCTCACGGCGTCTAGGATTCATGTGCATCTCATTTAGTATTTTCAGACTTCCGTACTTTTGATTTCGTGTTGTAATAAAGTTTTACGCTTCCGCAGCGATGGATCATTTATGAAAACTTAATGGTTTGCTTATGTCATTTTTTTTTACGTATCACATAGATGTCGTTTATTGTGACCGTTGACTTGGATCCTGGTGTGTCACGCGCCTCGCGGTAAAACCCCGCATGTGGAAATTTGAGGGTGTGACATACACTATGCTTAACTAATTTGATGCACGACATGTGTTGGATAAATTGCAAGATGAATGATATTGTATGTTAATGAGATATGAATATGATGTTATGGAGAATTTCATATGGAATAGTATGTCAATATGGACATATCTTTGTAAGAAGAAAGTTTGTATAGTTGAAAGTTGACATTCTGGAAAGTCAACTGATGTGAAAATAACATGGTAAGTTTTCTAGCATGATTGTGAGATTGGGGATTCTGTGTGAGACACGTTAGCTTGGTTATCTGACATATATGATGTTATGTTTAATTGCTTGAATTATGAATAAAAAATGGTGTCAAACTATGTCTTATTCATGTTATAAATTGATCTATGCAAGTCAATGTAATATGTGAGTTGGATATGAATGGTTTATGAATGAACATGTATGTTAACAATGATGTGAACATGATGACATGAAAGGATAGGAATGATGGACTCAAGCATAGGAGGCTAATGGGTCAAGATGAGGCAAGCAAACAACCATGAACTTGGAGGACTTGAGGTAAGTGATTCCCGAACTTAACTTGCATTATGATATCGAATTTATATGTTAATGTAGTGTAACACCCTAAAATCATCCTTTTGCCTAATTACGCCATTAGGCGTGATTAGCAAAATAATAAAGTGATACTTGAATACTGAGAACTTGGGTTATGTCCTATTATGGGAATAACACTAGTTTTGCTAAATGAGTTTTAACAACAAAAGACTTTGGAAAAACTTGAGGGGCCATAGTTGCCAATATGATAATGTGGGGGTTTATTAACAAAAATAAAACAAATAAAACATACACAATGTGTGTGTGTGTGTGTTCGTATGATCTTCAGGAGACCCCAAGAAAGGCTCCAACCCTGACTCATCTACCAAGCAAAAATCTGCTCAAATCAAGGGGGTTTCTTGATGCATGATGAAATTCTTGTTTATCTAGTGTTCTACACATCACAAGGTATCTTTAGACCCATTTGATTTCACCTAAAACACTTGTATGTGGAAGATGGTAAATTAGGGTTCACATTAAAAACGTGAATTCCTAGCTTCTATGGATTTCTATGTATTAGTAGACATCAAGGAAGCTATAAAACGTGATGAATTGTAATATGATGTTGATTCATATGAATTTGTGAATTCTCATTATGTATAAGTAGTGGGTTTTTACCCTAAAAATGAATTACCCTACTATGTGGTAAATCTTGCAACTATATGTGATTTGTATCATGTATGCTAATTAGTGAATTGATCATGTGCAAATGGTTAGCTAAGCCATGGTGGAATCTAGAAAGTCTTGAACACCTAGAACTGACATGATGAAATTAGTGCATATAAGGTGTTTGATGAAATGCTTGAATGAGAATATAAATGTGTAGAACATGTATGAACATGAAAACTAGAAATGTAAATGTTGAGCTTAAGGAAAAATGAATACATGATGCCATGGATTATGAAAGAAATCCATATTATGTGTTCTAACAAAAAAAGGGTTTGACATGTCCCAAAGTTAGGTACAAGGACTAGGGAGCAAACGGGTCAAACGGATGCAAGCTCAATGCGTACGGAAGCGAAACGGATAAGAGGTAAGTAATACTTACACTACTAGTCTACAAATACAACTCTTGTATTGATATAAGTGTTTAAACTTTGAAGTGGGAAAAAAAGGTATGACCTCAAGGGGTGAAACATACTAATCGAGTGATTGATGCGATTTCATGTCAAAACAAAATTCATAATCATAAATGAGTCATATGGTGTTGATCAAATGATGGAAATCATCAATTGGGTCAACTAATAAAGCCATATGGTAAACAAGAGTCTAAACTCAGATTTTGGATGAAAATCACATGAATAAGGAAGTTAAGTAATCATGAGTCTTAATGTGTCGAAGGGGTGATTCCCTCACCATTCAAACCCAACATTAAAATCCAGTTATCTAAGCTTTATGAAACTTGTGGATAACGGGTCAAATGGTAAATGCCATACCATTGAGTCCCAAGAGACTAATGTGTCAATCTAAAGTGTATGCAGGAGAACACTTGGAAAATTGGGCACTCGTTGCCTAAGTAATCCATATGGGTGCAAGGTATGGGTCAATGCCACCCGGTAAGTCCATAGCTAAATAAACGCCTGTGGGCAAAGCAATATGGGTACTAAAGCTACTCACATAAAGTGTGGGTGTCAACCAAGTAAGTTATTTCCATCACCATGTCTAATGCGCGCTAATGCGCTTAGAATTTACTAAATAAGAGAAAACTTGAGAAAAGGTGAAAATCTAAGTCCGGAAGGACTTAGAGGTTTTTATAAAAGTCAATGAGTTAAAAGCAATGGGTTGAATCAAAAGTGTCACCATGGATGGCTGAACTTATGGATTTGGCTATAAAGGGGCATTTTGGGAATTTATAGATTTATTAAAGGTTAAATCTAATAACCAAGTCATAATGACACAAAACGGAAATGCTTTTAGTTGAACATGTGTCCAATGAGTTGACAATATGATTTCAATGACTTTGGTGTGATTAAAAAGTGTCTTGTAGAGTCCAAGGCCTTAACGGGTCGATTTGGGTAAAAATCGACATAAACATTTAAAATTGGGAACCGGGTCTTAATGACATAAACCGGATGATATTTTTAGTTAAACAAGAGTCCAATAAGTTCACAAAATGATTATTATGCTTTTGAATGGTCTAATGAGGTTTTGTAAAACCTATGGCCTTAACGAGTCGTGGTTCCCCTTTTTGAATATGATCCAGAACCTAAAAAGGGGATCCAGGACCTAAAAGGGGATCCAGAACCTCAAGAGGATCCAGAACCTAAAAAGGGGATCCAGGACCTAAAAGGGGATCCAGAACCTCAAGAGGATCTAGAACCTAAAAAGAGGATCCATGACCTAAAAGGGGATCCAGAACCTCAAGAGGATCCAGAACCTAAAAAGGGGATCCAGGACCTAAAACGGGATCCAGAACCTAAAAAGGGGATCCAGGACCTAAAAGGGGATCCAGAACCTCAAGAGGATCCAGAACCTAAAAGGGGTTTAATGCTGGAAATTATAGTAACAAAACTCTTTTTTCTTATACTTTCCATCCTACTCGATTCTAGTAACGTTTAATGGGTTAATTAATCGTTTTTAACCCACAAGTACTCGGTTGCACTGGATGGATGATGATCAAGACTTGTTAGAAGAACCGAACACACTCGAGCACTCATCAAGCTTCCGCATTTGACGTTCCCGATTAAACGCGGGATTTAGTACATGTTTTTAGTAAACCTAATTACAAAAATTTTGTTGGGACCTATAATGTAGAAATCATAATGGGTTGGATTTCACAGATATCAAAGTTTTAAATCGGGAGTGTTATTCAATAAGACCAAAGCCCGTAAGTTTTAAAGTTAATCGCGTGTTTACAGGTTAGGGTCTTACAAGTGGTATCAGAGCCATTGGTTTGAGGGATCCGAGTGTCGGGAAGGATACTTGGACTCA
Organism: Ambrosia trifida; assembly: GCA_028751855.1. Lineage (NCBI taxonomy): Eukaryota > Viridiplantae > Streptophyta > Magnoliopsida > Asterales > Asteraceae > Ambrosia > Ambrosia trifida. The sequence goes on from CM054125.1 coordinate 44,683,133, forward strand.
AACTGTGCTCTCAAAGTGTCGAAGCGTGTTTGGTTCAAGCTTGATCATCAATCCGGTAAGAAATTCATTCTCAAAATGTAAGAATCTGGTCGAAAATGATTTATATCATGGTTGAACACGAGTCAATCAGGAACGAACTAAGGGAATAGTCTACTAAACACTAACGCCGAGGAACACACCAATTACACGGTCATGGTGAGCTAAGACTCAGCCGTACCGGAAATTGGGAAACTCAACGCCTCACTTAGATGATGCGATGGATTGAGTGCAACAAGCACTTAAAAGTCGAAAACACGAAATTCCAACTACACGGTCAGAGTGAACCGGAAGTTGGGGGAATTCTAGCTGTATCATTGCAGTGATACAATAAAAAGGTACATTGATTACCTAAGATGTGAATACTTGCCAATTGCACGGTCATGGTGGGTCAAGGCTCAGCCGAACCGAGAATTGGAAAACGTGATTGTATGGTTAAGACTATACGATCGGTTAAAAACACAAATAGCTTAATAACGCGTGTATACAAAAATGCATTAGACAAACAAACAAGAATGTTTTGTTAAACAAAATGCATGACCAGAAATTGTTCACCTGGAGAGTACCGTGGTGATTGTGATAAGATCACCGTGTCATGTGTGGATTGCTTACCCTGGCCAGGTAAGTGTTAAACACATGGTGCAGTGGGCTTCTCGTGATCTACACGCCTGCTTTTCACGTGACAAGGACCGGGTCAGGAAAAAAAGGCATATGAACCCCTTCAAAAATATGTATAAAGATATATATATTTATATATAACTTGCGAGATTCTGCCAAACATTTAAGAGGTCTCGTAGACCGGGTATGTGAAACCAATGCATAAACGACCCGCGGGGCCGTAGAGCCAAAGGTATTACCACAACGGTTACATGGACCAAGATAAGACTTGAACCTTAATCAAAGGTTAAGTCATAATCAAAAGTGAACCTTTATAGAAGGTTGAATTCGTGAAAAGACTTGAACCTTAATCAAAGGTTAAGTCATAATCAAAAGTGAACCTTTATAGAAGGTTGAATTCGTGGATAGACTAGAACCTTAATCAAAGGTTAAGTCATAACTAAACTCGAACCTTTATAGAAGGTTGAATTCGTGAATAGACTCGAACCTTAATCAAAGGTTAAGTCATAACTAAACTCGAACCTTTATAGCAGGTTGAATTCGTGAATAGACTCGAACCTTAATCAAAGGTTTTCATAACTAAACTCGAACCTTTATAGAAGGTTGAATTCGTAAATAGACTTGAACATCAATCAAAGGTTGAGTCATAACCACATTTGGACCTCAATTGAGAATAATCCGTAAAAAGGACTTGAACCCTAATCGAAGGTTAAGTCGTAATCGCACTCAAACCTTAATCAAGGGTAAAACATAAATGGACTTGAACCTCCAAGGTTAAGTCATTAATGCATTCGAACCATAAACGGAGGTGAATTCCTAAATGGAATGAACCCTAATCAAGTATTAAATCACAAACCAATATGAATCTCATCTGAAGCGTAAGCTTTTAACGAGTATAAACCACAATCGAGGCCTAAATCATATTCCAATATGAACCCTGTAATGAGGAAAAAAAAAGCCAAGATTCGGGCTAAGCTCAAGGTAAAGTCATAATTTAAACTTCAATCATATTAAATTCGTGAAAGCCTACGGGCAAATGTGAACTATGTGTAACGACCGAACGAATAAATATTCTATAATCTATAATTAATTAACATTTAATATTAATTAAGTTAATCCGGCCCAACGGAATCGGCCCAATAAATATAGATCAAGCCCACTCGATAATAATAAGCCTAAAATATATTAGACTAACAATTGGTGAAGCCCAATACCCATCGGCCCATGATGATTGCTGGCCCATTAAAATTACCTTGGCCCATAAAAGCCATCTAGTCCAATACCCTCTAGGCCCAACCTCCAGCCTTTTCTTCTGCTGAGTTATTACGCATACATACTAGCACCACCTTTCTTTATATTATACACTGAGAGAGAGAGAGGTACGTATAGAGAGAGATAAGAGAGAGAGGAAGTTACGCAGAGAAGGAAAGAGAGAAAGAGGATCGGTACCGGCTTTCTTCTCCGGCCGAGTCCCTTCTCCGGCAAACCACCTAAATATCCCGACAACAACCACCTTCTCCAGCTGTCGTCTTCTCCGGCTAAGTCTTCGGCGACCGGTAAACCAACAACTGAAACCCGACCACGATTCATCTTCTCCGGTACTCTGCCCGACAACGACCTGCAACACCTTCGGCTACTCCATCTCCAGCCAGTTCTACTCGCCAGCAACCACAACAATAATCTTCCCTTTCCTTGTCGTCTTCTCCGGCAGTTTTCCATCACCAGCAACAACCGGTTACACAGCCATCTCTCGTCCTCATCTTAACCCGGTTATAACCATCCAACTAGCTCTTGAACCACAATAACATCTCCGGTCACTCTTATTTACAATTAACAAATCGTACCCGACAAACCACCACTTCCATCTCCGGTTAACCGTTGGTCATGTCAGACAACCATAATAATCAGTCATATAACCTTCTGTTGAACCTGTTATCGTATACCCGGTTACCACCAGTTAAACTCATCCTGTTTTCACCAACCTTGTTATCGGTTATCTATATATATATATATACGTTGATATCTTAGAACAGAGGGATGAGGTATCTTTGTTACCTAGGATCCGAATTACTCGACGGCTATTCGTCTTCTCCTACAACGTAGCCAACAACAACAAACCAACCTCTGTTAACCGTTCATCTTCACGTACCTGTATATAGATTATATGTGTACGTGTGTATATTGAAGAAGAGATATAACTCTCCGTTGTAGTAAACCCAGTTACTATCCTTTGGTATGGAGTAATTCTATTCATATTCTTGACTGACTCTCAACATACGCGGACCAACAGAGGAGGAGGAGTATTCGGAAGAGATAATAACTAAACCGGGTTCAACCCGTTCATTCAGTTAGACTTACGGGAGTGTTTAAAGGTATAAATATTGTTATATTAATTATAACTCTTATTATGTTATTATTATTATTATTATTATGTTATGATTATAATACGATTATTATTAACGTGATACGTGTGGGACGATAATATTGACCCGATAATATTAAACCGGATAACTATAAGTATTTATATATAAAAGAATATAAAAGAATATAAAATATAAAGGATTGTCCCCGACGTTATCACGTGCACAAGCCTTGCACGCGCTAATGGTGATAAATATAATAGGTACAGTTTATTTGGAGATTATATCGTTAAGGAATAGTCTACAGAATCTGGAAGAATATAATAGAGGTGAGTACATGACCCTTTCCCTTAAAAGCCTTTGGGCTGATTACATGCTTGTTTAGTCGTTATCAAAGTATTTCATATGGTTTATCTTATAAAAGTGTTATCGAGTAGTTAATAGAAATAATAGAACTCATAGAACTCGGTCGAATAGAAACTACGTAGGATGGATCCATTCGGTATCATAGAGTATAGCCTGGACCAATCAGAGGTTACAGGACCATTATAATCGATCTATACTCACAGGAATATATTTATCTAAACCAAATAGAGGTTTAGAACCACAATAAGCATTTGTATGGTGCTTCATCGATAATATATTCCACCATAGAATGACCGAACTTTATAGAAAGTGTTGTATGTTCGTTAAACTCGAGTTATTATTATAGTATGTTTAAATTCGGCATGTCTCACTAGTATGAAAATACTAATGTACTTTAAGCATGTTGTCAGGTATTATTAAAGAGCAAGCCGAAGAATAGAAGATCTGGATAAGAAGAGGATACTATGGTTACATTTTAATCCAGCTTAATGTAATCATTACCATTAAACCTGTTAATGCTAATCCGCTGCGCCACCTGGGTCGTTACACTATGCGTCACACTAATCGTAATGAACTCGTGAAACCTACTAGTAATTGTGATCTAAGAATCACACAAAATCATGACGATCCGTGAAAGCTCACGGGCAACCAGGGACTACGCGTCTCACTAAACGGGAATGCAAACGAGAATAGAACCCCACGGGGCAAGCGTGAAAAATGATTCACACAAAAAAAACATGGTTCTAGACCGTGAAACGACGTTAAATAAAAGAAGAAATTATACGCTAAATCAAAACAGGAGCTCGTATGAGACCCTGGATTACCAGAGGTGCGTCCGCACTAGAGGAACAATCCTAGCCTCGAGCAAGGATCGTGTCAGAGTAAACAATGATTGATGTGGCTTAAGGAAGGCATGTCAATAATGAACAAAGCGAGATAAACCTCATGGGCCTTAGCACATGATGGATGAATGGACAATCAAAGGTCTAAAATATATAGATGGCTGTTAATCGCAGAAATAAAGGCAATGCCTTCGTAATAAGCCAAACGCGATCCACTGGATCACTATGCATACAAATACTAAAGAAAAAAACATAAGTAAATAGACTTGTGTGAATAAACATGGTAATGTGACACCACGAAACACAGACGAGCAAGGACCCTTGTGAGAAACGCTAAATTGATCTAAGGGTCAATAGGTCCTGAAGGACATAAATAAACAGAAACAGGTCATAATTTAGGAACAGACCGTATAAGGATGGACCCTTAAAGGAATTGCCTTGGAACCAAAGCGTTCTGAGGCATTAAATAAAAATATATGTTAATAGAAATTATAAGAAAGTATAGAAAAATTATCGAGGAAAATTACTAGAATAATATTGTGAGGTAAATTGACAATTTTTAATGGCCAGAAAATTGTGAATTTACAGGCACGATTGAATTCTAGAAAATTCTTTGGTAATACCAAAAGATATAAGATAATAGAATTACAAGAAATACGAATAAACAAGAATCATACGAAATATAAATAAGTTATTATAGAAGTATTCTTTCAATCTCACGTATCAGTTAGAAAAATATAGAAACAACGTGTTAAGAATAAGAATGCGATTATAAGTTTTATATCCTATGAAAAGTTATCGAATCATAATCAAAGGTAGTAACTTTCCTCAAAAGAAATTTATATTCGAAATCAAATATAATTAGAAGAATATATTTGGTTAATAAAGAAAATTTATAAATATGTACAAGTATTGTACTCTACTTGAACATTCCTGTGATCAAGTCTCTAAATGGATATGATTCTTCGGACGAAATTCGTCGTATCTGCCGTTTATACGGACTCCCTCCCGATAAAAATCAAGTGAATATAAATATATTCTATAAGCATATACCATTCCGTATAACCTATTATTTGAAATCATCAGTACAAATATTTCCACGAAATACATCCGGGATTATATATAATTCTTTTTAACCTTCGTTCTATCCGTTTGGCAAGATCATTTCTCGAATTTAGAAAAGTACTTTCAACTTAGGAATCTTATAATAAATCGATAAAAGAATATCAGAATCGAATTTATATTAAGAAATAATATAAGTGCTATCTCGATCCAAATGAACTAATAGAAGTAACATTAAAGTTGCATTAAATCAAGACCTTTAAGAAGATATTTCCATTTCATTCGAAACAAATTGTATAGTTTAAAGTTCAGCCCGTTGGACGTAAGGTTTCATCTGAAGACTTCTTAGTATTCCAATCTGAAAATATATCAGTATACAATCTCTATATAATCACGTTCTTTCCCAAAAGTTTTGGGATTACTAGTATGACGAAACCCGAGTTTCCTATCCAAGGCTATAAGTCCAGAAAGCTTTCTACCCTTAAGAAACTCCCATACAATGGAAGCGTTTTCAATGATATTACAAGATGATAAAATTTCTGATTCCTCCATTAAAGCTTTGTACCCCATATTACCAATAACCGTAATATCACAATGTCTTTAACTTAATTCCCTAAGCATTTTACCAATGATGAGATTCCATTGCTATCTTGAATGACTGAATCAAACTTAACCGGACCAATCCACACAACTTTCTTGGACTTTGGAAGTAAGGTGGTTATTTCCTCCAATGAATTTGGCCCGAGAGCAATAGGTGAATCCTATATCTTGAACTTTCTATCTAAGGTTGACAATTCTTCATGTTTAGCCCGAGATCAAGTCTCAAAACTCTTCAAATAACTTTTGATTCTGTCACGAGTCTTTCCTCGACTTATTTCGTAATATAAACTTCATGATTTTGTTCATTGCCAAAGTCTAAAAGCTCGTTTATACAATTCTAATTATGATATCAACAACCTATATTATTTTCTTAGAAATCCTAGAAAATACCCCAACCCATTCAGTTAAACTTTTGCCATTCGTTTATTAAAGTTTGGAAATCCGATCTTAACAACTTTAAACCTCGGTTATCAGTATTATTGTTAATCGTTACTTCGAAATCCTATAAACAATCCTCACCCGATTGTTATCATGTCCTTTACTCAGTATATTATATTCTTTATTTCATAGAATAATACTTATGCCGAACTACTCCATATCTTTTCAGTAAGACTCTACAATCTACTGAAGATGATTAAGTCATTTATATCTGACTTACGATACTTTAGTTTTCTTTAAAAACCAGTATTCGAGTTTTAAACTCCAACCAGAATATTAGCCTCACAGATAATCTAACGACATATTAATTTTTGGAAACTTATGAGTCTCTTCGAGACAAATTAAGTTTTCAAACATGAAGTGGATTATTTATTTTAAGAACATAAAGAAAATTATGTATATCCTAGAGTATACTTATTTCTTTGCATTACTCAAATAATATTATTGGAAATCAAGTTCGAAGACTTGAGAACCCAGTAAAAATTGGAGAAAGTAGGAAACGGTACTATACCAATAGTATTACCACTATCATCTCTATTAAAGAAATTTGGAGAAGTTCGTGGATGATTATCATACTCAGTATCCTTAATTATTGAGTCACGAAACCTGAAACTTGTGACAATATGATAAGAGAATTTGATTTATAAAAGGTGTAATATATCGTGATGATAAACCACCGTCTATAAATCGAGATCCTGTAAAACAGGCACATCCATGGCAGCCTAGACCTCAAAAATCCGAAGCTCTTTATAATCATACTCATCTATATATAGAATTGATTAAAAGTTAGTAATCAAACCAGTATGTAGAATCAAAGATGGCTGCATGTCCTCTATACATTCCCTGTGGTAAAAGAGATCCAGATCCTCATGAAAGGTATATCCGGACGTTTTCACAGGATTCCGTATAGGAACATATGATACTATAAAGAAAAAGACGCATTATCCAATGTTGGAAAGAATTCTTACACTTTCCAGTACAGATGTTGCCAATACCTTAAGAATAGTATCAAGAGATCTTCTAGTTGGTCAACATAATATTTGTATTTTATTCGATACAAGAATAGCCTATTCTAAAGAGTACCTTATTGATAAATTGACTTCCTTCGATCATATTTTAGTCATTTCACATCGATAAGAGAATTCTATCGTTCAAATATATTATAAATATCCTATTCGATAGAGATCATTTTCCAGTATATACTCGAATGTTTCTTGACAGGTCTCCTGAGATAGATTATTCTCAACATCATGAATTATTGTTCTTGGTGTTTATCATCTGAGTGTATTGAAAGATATTTAATATAAGAGTTACTCATTAAGCCAGTTCGATTCAATCACAATCTGACCATTTTTAATGGAAAGATTTATCACGATCATTCCATACATAGAGAATATGTATTGAACCTTTCCAGTTGTGTATACATATATATGTATAACATTGACGAAATATTCCTAGATAGTTCTCTTGACATTATATAAGTTTCGACGTATTATCTTCAATAATGTTCGTTTTGGATTCTGCTTCATAGATTATTTGAGAATTATTTACGCGTCAAAATATATTTCACTCAAATAAAGACGATACTTCTTAATAACCTATTTCATACGGTTATTTATTTGAGTTTTCTGCGAAGCCTAGTCTCAACCCGAATGTTTAATATAGCTCGAAAATATCTACGGCTCGTTACTCTCGAAAATAATCGTTTATACTTATTAAACTTAAAGCAGCGGATAGATTATATGAAATAAATAGAAGTATCTATACCGTTCTACATAGGTCGATAAGTTATAGAAAATAATTTGAGGATTAATAAAATAAAATATCATGAGTTATATAATCGTATATGGCTACGGCGATCTGATAAGTGACGGCCCTATGATTATTTTCAGAATACATAATAAAAGAAATTTATCTAATAGAATTTTTAAAAGAAAATCCTAGATATCTTATATTATTATTAATAATTCCAAGAATTAAGCCATTCGATTTGGCTATAGAATATTCGTTATCAAAGTGTAGAATATATTTTAAAACGTATTATAGAACAAAATTCTAAGAAAATAATCTATTATAGAATGTAAAATATTTTAAGATGACGTGTATTATTATGAATAACCAGAGATAATTATAAGAAGTTTAATACACGTAGACTTAGTAATTGTCGAGTGATTGATATAAATAGAAAAGGATTAAGATATAATGATATCTTAACACCACCAGAAAACCTATAATTGATGTGGCCAAGGGATTGGCCAAAGATAAATGATATATGAGAAGCCAACGAGAATAGAAAGCTATTTAGAGTTTATAAGTTTGATTTATAGAATTGTTAAGAGGAGGCTCTAGAATTAAGCATTTACCCTATCCTTATAGGTTTAGAAATTATTATCATCAGAAAATTAAGTGGGGGACAATTTCTATAGGTTGGGGAGAATCTAATGATAAGTAAAATAAAGATTATCAGGAATAATAACTAAAAGACATTTATTAAACATTATAAAGACCACTCGAAACGAATCTCGAGGACGAGATTCATATAGGTTGGGGAGAATGTAACGACCGAACGAATAAATATTCTATAATCTATAATTAATTAACATTTAATATTAATTAAGTTAATCCGGCCCAATGGAATCGGCCCAATAAATATAGATCAAGCCCACTCGATAATAATAAGCCTAAAATATATTAGACTAACAATTGGTGAATCCCAATACCCATCGGCCCATGATGATTGCTGGCCCATTAAAATTACCTTGGCCCATAAAAGCCATCTAGTCCAATACCCTCTAGGCCCAACCTCCAGCCTTTTCTTCTGCTGAGTTATTACGCATACATACTAGCACCACCTTTCTTTATATTATACACTGAGAGAGAGAGAGGTACGTATAGAGAGAGATAAGAGAGAGAGGAAGTTACGCAGAGAAGGAAAGAGAGAAAGAGGATCGGTACCGGCTTTCTTCTCCGGCCGAGTCCCTTCTCCGGCAAACCACCTAAATATCCCGACAACAACCACCTTCTCCAGCTGTCGTCTTCTCCGGCTAAGTCTTCGGCGACCGGTAAACCAACAACTGAAACCCGACCACGATTCATCTTCTCCGGTACTCTGCCCGACAACGACCTGCAACACCTTCGGCTACTCCATCTCCAGCCAGTTCTACTCGCCAGCAACCACAACAATAATCTTCCCTTTCCTTGTCGTCTTCTCCGGCAGTTTTCCATCACCAGCAACAACCGGTTACACAGCCATCTCTCGTCCTCATCTTAACCCGGTTATAACCATCCAACTAGCTCTTGAACCACAATAACATCTCCGGTCACTCTTATTTACAATTAACAAATCGTACCCGACAAACCACCACTTCCATCTCCGGTTAACCGTTGGTCATGTCAGACAACCATAATAATCAGTCATATAACCTTCTGTTGAACCTGTTATCGTATACCCGGTTACCACCAGTTAAACTCATCCTGTTTTCACCAACCTTGTTATCGGTTATCTATATATATATATATATACGTTGATATCTTAGAACAGAGGGATGAGGTATCTTTGTTACCTAGGATCCGAATTACTCGACGGCTATTCGTCTTCTCCTACAACGTAGCCAACAACAACAAACCAACCTCTGTTAACCGTTCATCTTCACGTACCTGTATATAGATTATATGTGTACGTGTGTATATTGAAGAAGAGATATAACTCTCCGTTGTAGTAAACCCAGTTACTATCCTTTGGTATGGAGTAATTCTATTCATATTCTTGACTGACTCTCAACATACGCGGACCAACAGAGGAGGAGGAGTATTCGGAAGAGATAATAACTAAACCGGGTTCAACCCGTTCATTCAGTTAGACTTACGGGAGTGTTTAAAGGTATAAATATTGTTATATTAATTATAACTCTTATTATGTTATTATTATTATTATTATTATGTTATGATTATAATACGATTATTATTAACGTGATACGTGTGGGACGATAATATTGACCCGATAATATTAAACCGGATAACTATAAGTATTTATATATAAAAGAATATAAAAGAATATAAAATATAAAGGATTGTCCCCGACGTTATCACGTGCACAAGCCTTGCACGCGCTAATGGTGATAAATATAATAGGTACAGTTTATTTGGAGATTATATCGTTAAGGAATAGTCTACAGAATCTGGAAGAATATAATAGAGGTGAGTACATGACCCTTTCCCTTAAAAGCCTTTGGGCTGATTACATGCTTGTTTAGTCGTTATCAAAGTATTTCATATGGTTTATCTTATAAAAGTGTTATCGAGTAGTTAATAGAAATAATAGAACTCATAGAACTCGGTCGAATAGAAACTACGTAGGATGGATCCATTCGGTATCATAGAGTATAGCCTGGACCAATCAGAGGTTACAGGACCATTATAATCGATCTATACTCACAGGAATATATTTATCTAAACCAAATAGAGGTTTAGAACCACAATAAGCATTTGTATGGTGCTTCATCGATAATATATTCCACCATAGAATGACCGAACTTTATAGAAAGTGTTGTATGTTCGTTAAACTCGAGTTATTATTATAGTATGTTTAAATTCGGCATGTCTCACTAGTATGAAAATACTAATGTACTTTAAGCATGTTGTCAGGTATTATTAAAGAGCAAGCCGAAGAATAGAAGATCTGGATAAGAAGAGGATACTATGGTTACATTTTAATCCAGCTTAATGTAATCATTACCATTAAACCTGTTAATGCTAATCCGCTGCGCCACCTGGGTCGTTACACTATGCGTCACACTAATCGTAATGAACTCGTGAAACCTACTAGTAATTGTGATCTAAGAATCACACAAAATCATGACGATCCGTGAAAGCTCACGGGCAACCAGGGACTACGCGTCTCACTAAACGGGAATGCAAACGAGAATAGAACCCCACGGGGCAAGCGTGAAAAATGATTCACACAAAAAAAACATGGTTCTAGACCGTGAAACGACGTTAAATAAAAGAAGAAATTATACGCTAAATCAAAACAGGAGCTCGTATGAGACCCTGGATTACCAGAGGTGCGTCCGCACTAGAGGAACAATCCTAGCCTCGAGCAAGGATCGTGTCAGAGTAAACAATGATTGATGTGGCTTAAGGAAGGCATGTCAATAATGAACAAAGCGAGATAAACCTCATGGGCCTTAGCACATGATGGATGAATGGACAATCAAAGGTCTAAAATATATAGATGGCTGTTAATCGCAGAAATAAAGGCAATGCCTTCGTAATAAGCCAAACGCGATCCACTGGATCACTATGCATACAAATACTAAAGAAAAAAACATAAGTAAATAGACTTGTGTGAATAAACATGGTAATGTGACACCACGAAACACAGACGAGCAAGGACCCTTGTGAGAAACGCTAAATTGATCTAAGGGTCAATAGGTCCTGAAGGACATAAATAAACAGAAACAGGTCATAATTTAGGAACAGACCGTATAAGGATGGACCCTTAAAGGAATTGCCTTGGAACCAAAGCGTTCTGAGGCATTAAATAAAAACATAATTCGGAAAGGGGATTTGAAGACGGAGTGTTATATACGCAATAACACCTAGATAAATACAAGAGTTGGAAGAACCAACTTAAATCTCAAATAAGATGCATGCCAGAGCTAGAAATGTAAATTCAAAAGGCTAGATAAGAAAGGGCCATGGACCCTAAGCTAATAGCACGGTGCAAGTAGATAATAGGTGAGCAATCGCCTAGAATTAGTTTCGACTAAGAGTTGAAACTCATACACTAAAATTCAGATAAAATTTGATCCCAATGCGCGTTAAAGCATACATGAGTAGCTAGAATACCATGTAAGGTTATGCATATAGATGTTATGCAATGAAGTAACGTATAGTTAAACAAAAGAGTAGTGTGACTCAAAGTAGTGATATAAAGTCGAGGCCTTCACACAAAAAAAAAATCAAAAAGTTAGAAAGTCGAGTAAAGGGGTAACAACCCCAAGTATATAATACTAACTGTTAGACAATAGAATGTCATGGGATTGAATGGCGCTCAAATTTGATTATAGACACTAAGGTTCTTTGGTATGACCAAAGCAACAACACAAGAAAGGTTTCGGGGACGAAACCTCTTTAAGGGGGTAGACTTGTAACACCCTAAAATCCTCCTTTCGCCTAATTACGCCATTAGGTGTGATTAGCAAAATAATAAAGTGATACTTGAATACTGAGAACTTGGGTTATGTCCTATTATGGGAATAACACTTGTTTTGCTAAATGAGTTTTAACAACAAAAGACTTTGGAAAAACTTGAGGGGCCATAGTTGCCAATATGATAAAGTGGGGGTTTATTAATAAAAATAAAACAAATAAAACATACACAATGTGTGTGTGTGTGTTCGTATGATCTTCAGGAGACCCCAAGAAGGGCTCCAACCCTGACTCATCTACCAAGCAAAAATCTGCTCAAATCAAGGGGGTTTCTTGATGCATGATGAAATTCTTGTTTATCTAGTGTTCTACACATCACAAGGTATCTTTAGACCCATTTGATTTCACCTAAAACACTTGTATGTGGAAGATGGTAAATTAGGGTTCACATTAAAAACGTGAATTCCTAGCTTCTATGGATTTCTATGTATTAGTAGACATCAAGGAAGCTATAAAACGTGATGAATTGTTATATGATGTTGATTCATATGAATTTGTGAATTCTCATTATGTATAAGTAGTGGGTTTTTACCCTAAACATGAATTACCCTACTATGTGGTAAATCTTGCAACTATATGTGATTTGTATCATGTATGTATGCTAATTGGTGAATTGATCATGTGCAAATGGTTAGCTAAGCCATGGTGGACTCTAGAAAGTCTTGAACACCTAGAACTAACATGATGAAATTAGTGCATATAAGGTGCTTGATGAAATGCTTGAAAGAGAAAATAAATGTGTAGAACATGTATGAACATGAAAACTAGAAATGTAAATGTTGAACTTGAGGAAAAATGAATACATGATGCCATGGATTATGAAAGAAATCCATATTATGTGTTCTAACAAAAAAAGGGTTTGACATGTCCCTGAGTTATGTACAAGGACTAGGGAGCAAACGGGTCAAACGGATGCAAGCTCAATGCGTACGGTAGCGAAACGGATATGAAGTAAGTAATACTTACACTACTAGTCTACAAATACAACTCTTGTATTGATATAAGTGTTTAAACTTTGAAGTGGGAAAAAAAGGTATGACCTCAAGGGGTGAAACCTACTAATCGAGTGATTGATGCGATTTCATGTCAAAACAAAATTCATAGTCATAAATGAGTCATATGGTGTTGATCAAATGATGGAAATCATCAATTGGGTCAACTAATAAAGCCATATGGTAAATAAGAGTCTAAACTCAGATTTTGGATGAAAATCACATGAATAACGAAGTTAAGTAATCATGAGTCTTAATGTGTCGAAGGGGTGATTCCCTCACCATTCAAACCCAACATTAAAATCCAGTTATCTAAGCTTTAAGAAACTTGTGGATAACGGGTCAAATGGTAAATGCAATACCATTGAGTCCCAAGAGACTAATGTGTCAATGTAGAGTGTATGCAGGAGAACACTTGGAAAATTGGGCACTCGTTGCCTAAGTAATCCATATGGGTGCAAGGTATGGGTCAATGCCACCCGGTAAGTCCATAGCTAAATAAACGCCTGTGAGCAAAGCAATGTGGGTACTAAAGCTACTCACATAAAGTGTGGGTGTCAACCAAGTAAGTTATTTCCATCACCATGTCTAATGCGCGCTAATGCGCTTAGAATTTACTAAATAAGAGAAAACTTGAGAAAAGGTGAAAATCTAAGTCCGGAAGGACTTAGAGGTTTTTAAACAAGTCAATGAGTTAAAAGCAATGGGTTGAATCAAAAGTGTCACCATGGATGGCTAAACTTATGGATTTGGCTATGAAGGGGCATTTTGGGAATTTATAGATTTACTAAAGGTTAAATCTAATAATCAAGTCATAATGACACAAAACGGAAATGCTTTTAGTTGAACATGTGTCCAATGAGTTGACAATATGATTTCAATGACTTTGGTGTGATTAAAAAGTGTCTTGTAGAGTCCAAGGCCTTAACGGGTCGATTTGGGTAAAAATCGACAAAAACATTTAAAATTGGGGACCGGGTCTTAATGACATAAACCGGATGATGTTTTTTGTTAAACAAGAGTCCAATAAGTTCACAAAATGATTAATATGCTTTTGAATGGTCTAATGAGGTTTTGTAAAACCTATGGCCTTAACGAGTCGTGGTTCCCCTTTTTGGATATGATCCAGAACCTAAAAGGGGGATCCAGGACCTAAAAGGGGATCCAGAATCTCAAGAGGATTCAGAACCTAAAAAGGGGATCCAGGACCTAAAAGGGAATCCAGAACCTCAAGAGGATCCAGAACCTAAAAAGGGGATCCAGGACCTAAAAGCGGTTTAATGTTGGAAATTATAGTAACAGAACTCTTTTTCTTATACTTTCCATCCTACTCGATTCTAGTTACGTTTAATGGGTTAATTAATCGTGTTTAACCCACAGGTACTCGGTTGCACTGGATGGATGATAATCAAGACTTGTTAGAAGAACCGAACACACTCGAGCACTCATCAAGCTTCCGCATTTGAAGTTCCCGATTAAACGCGGGATTTAGTACATGTTTTTAGTAAACCTAATTACAAAAATTTTGTTGGGACCTATAATGTAGAAATCATAATGGGTTGGATTTCACAGATATCAAAGTTTTAAATCGGGAGTGTTATTCAATAAGACCAAAGCCCGTAAGTTTTAAAGTTAATCGCGTGTTTACAGGTTAGGGTCATTATGATATCGAATTTATATGTTAATGTAGTATGGGAATCTTGAAAGAAACAATTAATTAATAGTGGTGCCAAGGTAAGAAACTTGGTGGGGGGTCAACCATAGATTGACCCATGCTTGGCTTCGTATAAAGGAGATAACGGGTCATCAAGGAAATGTTACGCCATTCACGATGATACAACGTAATCCGGGTTGTTTAACGCCTAGGAAAATCATGGGGGACGATCTTAGAACCTTGAGAGGTTTGGGTTTTAAGATATGTCATTAAAGCATGAAAAGTGCATAGTGGCGCAACCTGACTCTGATCGGAAAAATTGGCCGATTTGCGCCCTCTAGGGGCGCAACCTCCACAAAACTTGGGTTTTGTGAATCTTTGCCTCCCTAACTAAACTAGTGGGTTGCCCGCGCGTTGCAGGGGGGCCACAAAACTTCGGTTGGTGATTTCAGGGTGTGCACAAGTTGTTATTTGCTCAATTTGGTTTTGATTCATAACCATAACTTTCGATTAAAGTATTTCAAAAACCGATGGGTTTCAATTATTTCACCTTGGTAAATCGGTTATGAACATTGGGTCCAACCAGTTGTT
The DNA here is from genome assembly GCA_028751855.1 of Ambrosia trifida. Taxonomy (NCBI): domain Eukaryota; kingdom Viridiplantae; phylum Streptophyta; class Magnoliopsida; order Asterales; family Asteraceae; genus Ambrosia; species Ambrosia trifida. Next base: position 44,698,905 of record CM054125.1, read on the forward strand.
GACTAATAGCCGGAGATTTAACTTGAGATGAAAATTATCATACTATCCTCTAACCTCATGAACCAGGGGAAATTTTGTGAGCGATGTCTTATTCCAAGCCTTGCTAGAGTTTTGGCTTCTCTTTGCAACAACATGATGCTTGCATGATTTTGATATTGTTTGTTGAACTGATAATAATAGAGCACAACAAATTAAATGTCATGCTTGCAAACCGTTCACCTCAAGTCATTTGGTTTTTGTATTAACTGTAGCAATATAACCCAAAGTTTGAAGTAGTGCTTTTTTTTAATTATGTCTAAATTTATGACACCACTTTGAATTTAAAGTTTAACTTGTTGCATGGAAAAGCTTTATTAATTGATTTTGAGAATATGCAAGATGAAAATACATGTGTATAAAAGCAGAAATATCAATCCAAAAAATAGTCCACCCTGAATCTGAAAAGTTATAAACAAATGTGTTATCTTTAAAGTTTCCAATTCAACATAGATGTTTATAGTTTCGTGCCTTTAAAGTGTGTTTAAAGATTTTGTTATAACGATATTAAGTTTAAACCATATGCCAAACTTAGTTTATAAAAGCAAACAACATAAATTTTGTTTGTTTTCACTGATTAATTGACCGAATCTAGATAAAGAATGCATAAAAAAACTTAAATAGATATAGTTAAAACTTAAAAAAGTACTCAAATTATTATATTGTTAAACACAATCCATTAATATAAACAATAGAACTTAAATTTAAAAAAAAAACGCACTGCAATGTAAGAAGTGCATAGCCAATACATTTTTCAAATATTAAAAGTAAACCAAACCATTCGGTATGATATGAAATATCTTAAACTGAAGGACATAACAAGAATCGAGACAATTCTTATAAATGATCAAGACCATTTTGTGGGTTTTAATATTGAAGATTGTTTCATTTAACAATGCTTAAAATAAAACACGCACCTAAGTGTGAAAACCTTCACTGCTATTGATCATCATTGGTGGGGTTGGTACCTCCATCGATGGCTTATGCATAGCTTGTTCCATATTCTTGTGTTCAAATAAAAAAGAAATATGTCAAACCATTTATACTAACTTAATTGGATAATTGCAAAATCTATAGAGACAATGCATAAAAGCAAAAATACAAAAAAGTAAACACACAACTGAAAATGAAAGCTACCACTGCCATTGATCATTGATGGGTTCTCTAAAAGGTCTTCGTGTTTCTTTAATTTAAAACAAACAAATATCAAACAACATACGAATTAAAACCAAATACTGAAAAACCTACCTTTGATCTGCTGGGATTCTTAGGATGTCTAAAAATGGTGAACAAAGAAGCTAGTTATTTTCTCATTTATACACACAACTCACAAATGCTATAGTAATTTAAACAGACATAAATTAAACTTTTTAACTTCTCATCTAAGCTTTGAAACTAACCCTTAAATTGTCACAAATGTTATAGTAATTTAAAGAGTGTAGAAAAGACAACTTTGTCCTTAAACTAACCTCATTTACTATTGTACTATAAGCATAAACACTCGTAATTACTTTAATTTTATGGTCATCCTTTCTAGATGCTTTATAATATAGCATAGATAAAAAAAAATGGGACCAAGAGAAAATGAGGCCCAAAAATTATGAGGCCTAAACATATGCTTTAAAATACTTATGCTTAAGCTAAGCTTGCACATAGAAATAAATGTAGGTTTTATGAGTTATTGAGTGTTGATCTTTTTAAAAAGTTTCTGAAAAAATAACACATTTCTTTTACGATATACATATTTTATCACTTTATATTAGATTTGTCTATCTTAACAAGCATCCGAGAGATAATCTAGTTAACTAATAATATACAAAACTGGAATCATAAACTTAATTTCAACAATCACTCAAAAGAACACACAGCTAACATGCACATGGTCTCACTATTGTTTCCTTTATTGGACCGCTACAAAATAACATTCTAGAGCATTAAATAAACTTCTAAATAGCACAAAGGCTCATGTGGTACACGTGTTAGAACTAATGGTTTGGTGGTCTAAAGCACAACCTTTAAGAGCACTCACATTCCATCCATCAAATGTATATGAGTGTATTCATCAAATTATATAGGGTGAGTGTAAGTGGTCGTGAGTGGAGGAAAGAGAAAATATTTGGTGGAAGCACTGTTCCACCCTAAATATGAAAAACTACTGTTCACCCCTATATACATTTTAATATTTTTGTAAGTAGTTGTGAGTGAGGAGAGAGAAAATGTAATGATAAAAGTATGATTATTTATTTTTATTTTTTGAACGGCCAACAAATTGGAATCACTCACGGAACACTGGAGTATCATCGTGCCACCAATGTTTCCACGCGATCATATTCCACCACCAAGTCACCAATTCAGGAGGAAACTCATAATTATGAGAAAACCCCCTTTGTGAGATTCGAACCCAAGACCTTATGGCCCCTAAGTCTTATCTCATCACCAAGATGCCACTAGGCTATAATGCCTTGGGTAAGTATGATTATTTTAATTAGGAGAGAGAAGATTTAGGGGTGAAGTAGTGATTTTTAGTGTAATTTGATGGAGGAGATTTGATGAATGTGTTGTGAATGCTCTAAAACATAATTAAAGAAATTAACCTTTAAAAAAACACCTTAAAGATAGACTCTGCGAGAACCATGAGTCATTCTTTTGAATCCGCTCATCTTCATGAAAAATGATATGCTATTCAAGATCTAGATGGTATCCTGAAGCGTTTTGGGATAGACAAATCTAATATGAAGTGATAAAATGTGTGTTATGATGTAACATAGAAATTAATGTACTATAATATAAGAAAACAGCAATTTTAATCATGTGAATATAAATGAAAATATATATTAAAAAAAAAGTATGTTTGGATGAGGAGCGGAGGCATAAACAACCATTGTAGGGCGTGATTGAGGCGGTGGTCTTGAATGTGGGTTTTTTTTTTTTTTTTTTTTTTTTTTTTTTGTAAAGGAGTTATTTTAACATATTCTACTATAGATGAAAATAGAATTCCTATTTATTAGTTTCAACAAGATTAGTGACTTCTCTATACATGATTAATGAATTAGCTGAACACACTTTATTTTTTTTCGTGTATGAACAAAAACCCACTAAAAAGTTGTTCTTTTTTTTCGTTTTTTGTGTAGCACAATTGTACTCGTTTGAAAGATAATAAAATGTTCATTAAATTGGTATACTTTTTTTTCTAAAAAAATCTTGTATATAAAGTATTAACGTTTAAAAATAATAGGGAAAACATGAGAAAGAAATAGACTTTTAGCGGAAAATTAGGGGGATGAACGTAGCTACCTGGGCCAACCCGACAAATCATACAAACAAGATTAAACACTACAATTAAAATATATAAATCGTAAAACTTCTGATAACTCCCAGAGCTGGAAACGTCCCAGAACATATCAGTCACCCATTATCAAAAAGAGAAAACTCCCACCATGCCTCCTTCTCCATCCCTTTGAGTCTTCCCCGTTTAATCATCCACCAAAACGACACAAGTTTTATGTCTTCAAGCAGAATTGGTGTGGCCATATTTACATCCCTGAACACCTTCTCATTTCTTCTAATCCATAATTTCCATATCGTAAGGCAGACAACCGCATAAACTATCTGCATTTTCTTACCGCGTCCACTCGACCTATTAAATAATTCCATCATCTTATCAAGCGGCTCCTCCGTTTTTAACTCTTGAACCTTTAACCAATCACCCACGTTCCACCAAATTGCTCTCGCCCAAACACAATTTGTAAAAATATGATTTGTCGTTTCCAATTCAATGTCGCATCTTTTACAGATTCCATCGCCTACTTGTACTCCTCTGTACGAAAGCGCCTCTGCAGTTGGGATTCCATTCTTTAACACCCTCCAAACAAAACTCATTACCTTCGGCAGAACCAGCTTGCTCCATTTGAACAAAGAAGCCTGTTGTGAACCCCACGCCGTTTGAATCAGATCCTCCCTGACTTGTTTCACTGAAAAATCTTACAGCCACAGAGGAGTTCCATTTCCAGCAATCCGGATCAGTATTAACCTTCTGTTTGCTGAGTAGTACCCACAACCGGTTCATTTCCTCCCATTCCCCAACCGATGAAGGCAGCCTCCTCAAAGGAATATCCCACCAAACCATCCCATTAATAAACCGAAAACATTCACTGACCTTATGTAACATTTCACATTTAATTTTGTGTACATTACGATTATTATTAATAAAACGTCAAGTTTCATCATTTATCGTCTTTTAAAAATATTTTGTGACGCACTTGGACCCCTAATACTATACTATATATATATATATATATTATACATATATATGTGAAATAATTATCAAAAAATAAAAGGGCCTGGGCCGGGATTCGAACCCGAGCCCATGGCCGGTTCACCACACCAAGCAACACAACCAGCTGGTCTACACAACACACTTGATTAATTTTCAATACGTTTTAATTATATAATGAAGTTGGTGCTTAATAGTTGACTAGGAAAGTCAACTGCAACATCGATTTACCTTAATTAACCATTACAAACGCGTTTTAATCCTGATATGGAATGATTGAGGATTCGTTTGACTAATACGCGTTCATTACACAATCAATTGTCGTCCAAAACCTTCCAATTATTGGCCAATCATCGCGTCATTATATGCTTAACAAGTCAACTTTCCAATTCGTTCACCCGAACCCTCACCCTATAAATTGACCACTTCCTAACAAGCTATACTCGCCGATTATTCCTTCCACATCTTCAATTTTTGTTTTAAATCAGCTTTCAAGGCTTCTTGATCATGCTTTGACTTTTCTGTTTGACCAAGATTCTAAACGCGATTTCGTTTTGTATGTTCATTTTTTTATGGGTTATGTTCATCGGCCCTTACACAACAATAACCCTATGATCAATTGGGTTAATGTTGTGTAAATCAGTGTATTGATGAAACTAGGGCACGATTATTTTGAATTGGGGAAGAACACATTGCAGACTTGATAATATATTTAAAACAGAAACAAATCAAACACAACCACTGATCTAGATCAAGTGGTTGTGTCTGTTGTTTGCTAGCCGGGGCACACGGGTTCGAGTCCCACACTAAACGATTTTTATTCTTTTCTTTTAAAAGGTTATGAATCAAATTTCACATATACTATATAATTAATTTTGAATCTAATTTATTCGTTCTCAGGGTCTAGCCCAGTTGGTGGCTAGGCTTGTGATTAAAACGCGAACCGGTCCCAGACCCGGGTTCGATTCTCGGCATCAACAAAACATTTTTTTTACCATTTAAGCTTATATATATTCTCTTGTATTTTTAAAATTAGTTTTAAAATACTAAAACTCTTTTATAAATTCTAAAAAAATTATTTTATGTTATTCTAGTAGAAAAGTTTAACATAAAATTTTTAGTTTTCCAAAAATTATTTATTTAATATATATAATAAATATTTCAAGTTTACTCTATTTTATTTATAAAATTCTATAAAAATATCAAAACGATTATATAAATTTCCACAAAAATTATTCTAAGTTTATATAACATTAAACATTTCTGAAATGATTTTTATTTCTGAAAAATCATTTATTTATTATTTTTAATCAATTTTTGTTAGTTTTAATCATAAATAAATCATAATAAATTCATTTTTCAATATTTTTGCACCAAAATTTTATATAAATTATTTCTATTTATTTAGAACAGAAATACAATTTTTAATTTAAAAATTCTTTAATTTTAATATTTCTAAATATTAAAGTTATATCTTGACAATTTGAAATAAATAGATTTAATATTCCATTTTTAAGAAAATAATTTTATAAAAAATATTTTCATACTTAAAACTTAATATTGTGACCATCTTTAATTTAAAATTTACAAAAACTACTTTTGTTTATTTATTTATCAAATTTCCCTTATTTATTAAAACGTTTTATTTATTAATCCAACGAATACTTATCCCCAATTCGAAACCCTAGAAAATACTTGTAGACTAGATAGACTTAGACTTATTTGTTACCTCATATATAGGGTAATACTTGGCAACTTTGGGGCTACACTTATACTTTTTCTCGAGACTTAATACTTTGCTAAGGTGAGTTTACGTAACCATGTTTATGCAATTCTTTATACTTGCAACATTATACTTAAGCAATTCTACATACATGTCTAGTTGTAAACTTTAAATGCCTAATGATTTAGACAACAACAGTTAGACTCGCTTCAACAATACATAATCATTAGCTATGGCCAAGCCGGCGATACTCAATAATAGATCTATTGGATTGACAATCCCACCTAGATTCGTTGACCATCTTTTATGGGGAGCGCGGGTGATTGTTATCGTTCCAACATAATATTAAGGTGAACCGTGGATGACGGGATGGACCTAAACTAGTCGGAGGTTTGATTATGTCGATTCAACATTTCATGTTTATTCATGTAGACTTAAACTTACGATAGACATATGAATTGCTAAACTTTTATTCTTAAACTTAATTGCTTGACATGGCTTATGTATTCTCACTAACTTCTAGTTGACCCCCCCCCCATTTTTCCAACTCAACAGGTAACAATGATGCTTGAAGTCTAGAGAGTTAGCATGAGGAGAGAATTTGAAGTTTATGCTTTGTTTGGCTTTTTGATGTATTAGAATTTCATTCAAAACTCATTATGTATTTTCAATTTTGGATATTTGCACTTTAAATAAATTTCAATTAAAACTTGAATACCATGTGCTACTGTATACTCATTCTTACGTGACACCTCGATGTTTCCGCCATCGGTTGGGGTGTTACACCTTAGGTCCTTTAGCCTTACAAAGTTGCTTGATCCCATGGAAATCATCAACCAGCCATGTATTTGAGCACCACTTGTCTTCCCAAAATCTAGCAGAGTTCCCTCGACCCACTGAACACATAAACTTGGACTCAATATCGATGCCCCGATCAGCGAACAGCTTCTGGACAGCAGCGATGCCGGACCAGACCCCTGCATAAGTCTTCTTACAAGGAATAAAACCCGAGTTGTTCCTCCCCTCATGAATCGACTTGATAACCTTGCACCACAATTGATCGTTTGAAGTCTTGTATCTCCACCACCATTTGACCAACAGAGCGATATTTAAGTCTTCAATACTTCCAACACCCAGCCCCCCTTTATCTTTTGGTTTAATAATGTTTTCCCACACCACCCATCTGATTTTGTTCCTCGATGCTGCACGCCCATAGGAACCTTCTTCTTAGTCCCTCCAATGATTTAATGACCCTCGCCGGTGCTTTGAAAAGTGAGAAGAAGTAATTCGGGATAGCTCCCAAAACCGCATTGATCAATACTGTTCTACCTGCAAAAGAGAGAAATTTTGCCTGCCAAGAAGACAATTTAGTATAAAACTTATCAATTACCATCCTCCAACTTGCCAATCTTTTCATATTACAACCCACAGGTAATCCCAAATACACAAAAGGCAATTCGCCTTTCTTGCACCTAAGATGCGTTCCCATATTTTCCACCTCCACACCAGAAATATTAATCCCATAAATATAACTCTTATGCAGATTCACATTCAGCCCTGAAGTTATTGAAAAGCATCTCAGAATTCTGTTCAGATTTAGCACATTATCTTCCGACCACTGACCCACGAATAAGGCGTCATCCGCGTAAAACAAGTGTGACACCCTCGTTAGGTAGCCTTACTCCACTAAAAGTACCTTCAGAAACGGCTCTCATCATCATGACATTTAGCGCCTCCATCACCATGGTAAACAGAAAAGGGGATAACGGATCCCCTTGTCTCAGACCCCTTTTAAGTTGAAATTCCTTAGTCGGCGACCCGTTGTTGAGAACTGCCGCTCTACTAGTCACGAGTAAACCCATAATCCTTGTTTTACACTTGGTCGGGAACCCCATATGGTGCATTATAGTAACCAGAAATTTCCAGGAGACACAATCATAGGCCTTTTCAAAATCTGCCTTGAACAAAAGAATGTCCTTGTTTCGTTTCGCCCAGGACACCAACTCATTTGCAATAAGTGGCCCGTCAAAAATGTTCCTACCTTTGATAAAGACCGATTGGACCAGTGATATTACAGTGTCAATAGGGATGGCAATGGGTCGGGTTTGGGACGGGTTTAGGTAATCCCAACCCCATACCCGGTTAGGTATGCTTGTCCCAAACCCGGCCCAAAACCCGTCGGGTTTGTGTCGGGTAATTACCCATCGGGTATCGAGTATACCCACGGGTTTCGGGTAAACCCATTAATTTTTAAAACATATCCATTGAGTATATCCGACCAAAAATCCGACGGATATCTATTAGGTGACTATTAACCAATTACATTTAACATTATTAAATATATATGTAAATGATTACAATGTATAAATCTAAAATAATTAAATCATATAAAAACACTCAAAGACATAGATAACAAATAGTATACACTAATTTTTTATAATTTTTAGCACAAGATGACAATCTAGATGGACAATTAGATATATTATGCATGCATATTTAAAAAGATATATTAGAAATTATATTGGGTATCTAATCGGGTAAATGGGTATACGTTATCGGGTAATCGGGTCGGGTAAACGGGTATATCATCAAATCCCAAACCCGTCCCAAACCCGCGAAAAAAATAAAAACTAATCCCATACCCGGACCCATTCCCGATTACCCGGCCCCAAACCCGTCCCAAATGTGTCGGGTTTCGGGTTTACCCATCGGGTTCGGGTTTGATTGCCATCCCTAAGTGTCAAGTACCTTCTTCAACCGGGCAACCAACACCTTAGATATTATGTTCCCTATCACACCAATCAACGATGTAGTAAGCACAAAAAGAATCTCAATTTCTAAAACATGATAAATATGAAGAATTTTTAATATTTCAGGTAAAATATATCAAAATTGAAAATAATATGCTATATTATGAGGACTAATACGTAAAATAAGATTGCGTACTACAAAGGCTTTAAATTGATGTTAATTAATGTAAAATTTATATACATATATAGGTAATACACGCAAGTGACGCGACAAAGTTTCGTTTACATGACTTTGAGTAAGAAGTAAGTAGCAATGCATAAATAATGAATAAAGCACAATAACTATATAGACTTCTCACACTTTGTACGAAAAATGTCATTTGTACAAGAACCTAAATCTCTCTCTCTCTCTCTTTATATATATATATATATATATATATATATATATATATAGGTAGAGGATCCGGTAGGAAAATTGTTTTGTGTAAGAAGTGTAGGAAGTATTTTCAACCATTAGATCAAATCTGATTAAATCTTTAGATGAAGGGCATTATAGACTTTTTGTTCAGTTTTTTATTTATTACAAACTCACTAAATTAGCAACTAACAACTAGATATTTATGAAAATTAATCATCCTAAATTAATTAATTATTCATTAATTTTCATAAGAATCATAAGATATTCATATCAAATAAGTTGATGAATACCCAAAAACTTGTTCGATTCTTCAAACATATAAACCATCTCTATCACTTTTTCGATTATTCAAGTCATGGCAGAAGGTTAACATCAGGAGTGTTTTATAATGAAAGAGAAACTAGTATGCATTAATAAGGAGTGTTTTATAATATTATCGGGGGTGTTTTATAATAACATCAATAGTGTTTTATATTAAAACTAAACACAGTGGAAGTGTTTTTAAAACAGTAGAAGTGTTTTAACAGATACGAATCATGTTTAGTAAAAAAACACTATTACTCGGTTAGATCAGCAAAAAAAAAGGAAAAAAGAAAACACTTCTTTAAACCCACTATTAGAGAAAATGAAGAATAACTGGTGCAAAGAAGGTTTTGTGGTTCTATTTGTTTTTTTCTTTTTGGAAGATGAACAAGTTTGAATGTATGAGAGATATTATAATCACTAATAGTATTTAAGATTAAAATTAAGATGAGAGAGAGGAGGGACATGATTTAAGGGTGAGAGTCAAATGGTTTCTATATCAAAATACAAGAAATGACATTACTACCCTCATTTAAAACACATATTGGACCATCCTACCCTTAATTATTAAAATATAATTAGTAGAATCTTAATAAACCCAAAATTTTAATCTCAACCATTCATTTCTAGATCCAATGGTTGAAAACACTTCCTACACAAATCAATTTTTCTACAGAAACCTTACCCTATATATATTGCTATGTGACCAGAACTAGTTTCTTACCCCACGCTACACGACGGGACGTATACAATTTTCATTCGGAATGCACCCCTGTTTAGTTAACCCCCAAAACTAAACAAAACGGCTAGACATCACAAAGTTCAAAAGAGATAGTCCCAAAAATGAATGTAAACCCATTTTCAAATATAACCTATCTAACAATTCAAGTTAAAGTACGACATAAAAACAAAGCGACAACTATCAACATTATATAAATATACCTTCATTATAAAGATCGTTGAAGTATTGTCCGCAGAGATCGGTAACTGCATGTCTTTTATTTCGATGACTGAGGCACGATCCGACACATAGGAGTTGTCTTTATTGTCACTTGTGTATATCACCCACTTTAACCAAGCTTGGATACTTGCTAAACCACCCCCTTTGGAAAACAAATACCCTTCTCTCTTTCTTAAGCCGATTCCTTTTCTGACATTCCGGAACCGGGTGACCTGTAACTTTGATTGGGTATTGCTTTCTTTTGCCTGTCGTGGCGTCATCGGCAAGGGCCATTGTGGCAGCGGTAACCTCCGATTTCCTTATTTTGGTGGCTTTCTCTGTATTTCTAAAGCCGAACACAGAGAGCCACGTCGTTTCAATCGATCGGAGCATGGTGAGTCGCCGCCTCTCTTATTTGGGTGCATCCGTGAATTGTCTAGGGTCTTTCAGACAATGGTGGGAGGTCGTGATGGTGGCCTGTCCGCTTTCAATACCGGTAGTGAATGGTGGCGACAGTGACTAATCTGAGTATCATGACGGTCACTTGAACAGATTCCCTTGTCTTCACCGCAAGACAACATCGATGCCACCACTTGCCTCGCAACGTGAAGGTAGCAGCAACAACATGACTCCTTGTGTGTACCTGCAAACGAAAGAGAAAAAGAAGAAGTCAGAGAAATGGAGGAAGCCAAGAAAAGCATTTTGATCCTGCCGAAGAAGACAAAAGAAAAAATAAAGCAACAATGACAATACTGTAATTAAAGAAATGGTCAGGGGCGTTTTGTCTGGTAAGTTTGCAATAGTGTTTTATGTGAGTATGAACGACATTGCAAATTATAATATATATATATATATATATATATATATATATAATTATTAATCATCAAACCCCCCAATATGCAAATAAATAAGGGAGGAGAGGTTGAAATGGTTGTCAAGAAGAGATGAACGATACTCACTGTTAAAACCATCGAAAGTCTAATGTGGAGAGAAATTGAGCAGAGGCATATTGAAAAATGTCTTGGGAGGAGATAATTAGGATAGATTTGATAGAGTTGCATTTCTATGAGAACATGGTCGAAGATGAGTGTTCCTGAAGATGTAAACTTAGGGTTAAAGACTTTTAGGATGATAGTCTTGTTGGTTTTGGAGTATTGTCTCTTATGAGCCTAGCCTCTCATTTCTTATTGGGACCTTTGTATGTTACCGCTTACATGTAACACTTTCAAGTTTTTTTTGTTTTTCGACTTACTTTTTACGTAGCTACGTGTCCTTATTTTTATTTTATATGAATGACACCTATTTTTGTTTTATCTGACACTTGTTGTTTTGGAGTCGTAGGTCTCACTGAAATCAGACTCTTTACCCTTTGACTATATATATGGAATTATACTAGTTACAGTTGTAAACTCCCGGCTTATTATTTTCATTAGATTTGTCGAAGAACCCTTATCTGTTTTCTGCACAATTTTAAATTATATAAAGCCGATCGGACATGATCCTTATCCGCATATTCCATTAATTCTTGCAGAGACCCCATATTTATTTTCTGCACAATTTTATATTATATAAAGACGATCGGAATAATCCAATTTATAATAACGCCATATCTGAAGTTGGATATATATTGGAAAATTATCTTTAATAATAATAAAAACTATGTTAAGTTAGTATACAGTAAAATCTATGCTATTACAATATGATTAGTTACATTTTTGTTGCTAGGCAATCTTAAGTCTGATAGAAAAGTATCTCTTTGCAACCATAATAAACAAGTACGTGGTAATGGAATGGAGAGGGAATGGAATGGATGAGGTAATGGAATAGACAAGGTAATGAAATGGATCATTACCATTCCATGTCATGTTTGGTTGCCATGTGGGAATGAAACAAAACATTACTTTGTCTTGTTGGATATGCAAGAAAAGACAAAGGAATAAAATCGGTGGTGAGTGGTTGTAGTGGGTGGTGGTGGTGATATATGACGATAACGGCAGTAGTGGGTGGCGGCGGCGGTGGTGGCGACGGTGGATGGTGGAGGTGGGTGGCGGCGGTAGTAATGGGTATAGGAAATTGTGGTGAGTGGCAGTGGCAGGTGGTGGAGGCGGCGGTGGGTGGGTGACGGTGGTGGGCGGCGGCGGTGGTGGTAGCAGGTGGTGGCCGGCGACGACGACGACGGTGGTGAGTGGCGACAGTGGTGGTGGGTGGTGGCGGCAGCGGTGGTCGTCGACGGTGGTTGGTGGTGACGACGGTGACGGTGGTGGGTGGTGACGGCAACGGTGGTAGGCGGTGATGATGGTGGTGGGTGGTGGTTGTGGGTTATGGTGTTGTTAGTAAAGGATAAATGAGGGATGGAATGAAAAAAAAACATGGGGATGGATAGAATGGTTTTGAAGGAATGAAATGCCTTGTGGAATGAGTTATTTCATTCCTTTTAACCAACCAAACACACTTTTTTTCATTACCTCGTAATGATCTATTCCATTCCCCTTCCATTCCATCATACTAAACACTACCTTAACTAACTTTTATAAATAATGTAAATTAATTTGAAACGACATAAATGAAAATCAGGGCCCGACCTTCAAATGGGCCCAAATATTTTTTCGTCAATGGGCCCAATTTTTTTTCGTCTGAGCCCTAAATTTTTTTAGTGTTCTCGAAGACGGCTCTGTTAAGGGTATCACCCTAGTCAACGAAAATTAAAACTGGAAGTACGATTTGTTATCGGTATAAATTATCACCCACAATTGAGTCACACTTTGAATTATTACAATTTTATTTTATTTTCCGTTTATAATAGTCAAAAATTACATACCCACCCACCACCTTTTCTTTTCTTTTTCTTTTTTTCCTTTCCAATTGTATAATTAAATACTCTATTGTTTATAGCTATGTTGTCATTTGTGACCAATCCAATTTTGCACTCAATCCATTGCTTGCATGATCACTTCATAAACCATCAATTTGCTAACCAAAATTCATTTGTATCTAATCCAATTTCCATAAAAGTATTGAATCAATCTTTGTTAACAATCCAAGAAGATGGTGGTGACAACAGCGGTTGGCCCGGCACCGGAGAGGTCGAATAAGAGGCAAACCGGTGGGTTTGTGGATGAGATGAGGTCTGTGGCCATGAAACTGCATAGCAAAGATCAATCTAAGGAAGGTGAAAAAGAAACTCAAGGAAAACCATGGCCTAAATGGGAACCAACTATTGATGGTTATTTAAAGTTTTTGGTGGATAGTAAATTGGTTTATGAGACTCTTGACAAGATTCTTGATAAAGCTGATTTCCCTGAATGTGAGTTTATTGTTTTTATTTTATTTATTTATTTATTTTTATTCTATTATAATTAGATTAGGATGTGTATGTGAGTTTATTATTTTTATTTTATTTATTTATTTATTTATTTTTATTCTATTATAATTAGATTAGGATGTGTATGGTCCGGTTCAGTTGGTTTTGAACAAATTTTTAGGCCAGACCGGTATTCACGGTTTCGGCTAGTTGGATTTTCTTTTTAGACACGGAATCCGTAGCTTTGATGATTGAAAGTTCAGTTTCAGTTTTATGGTAAAGCTTTTAAAAACACTTTTAAACGTAATAAAGAGTTTATCAAGACAAGGAAAAAAAAACACCTTTATATAGCATGGAATTGGTTAATTTAGAACTACATGTAATATACTTAAATTTTTAGATTATATTAGATTTTAGATTCCTATCCGCAGGTTTTTTTTTTTTTTTTTTTTAGAAGCCCTTACTCGGGAGGTCATGGGTTCAAGTCCCACAAATAGTAGAAATTTGCCGTTAAAAAAAAACAATGTTTTTAGTAACTTGGCCGGTTCCAAACTATAGACCAGACTGTGAAACTCGGTTTTTCAAACCGTACACCGAGCCATATTAATCTGAGTCTGGGGACGATTTAGCTCGGTCTAGACGGTTCAGTCAGTTTCTTGTTTATACATTTGTTCTCACAAATCATAAAAATTTCACACAAGATTTTGTTTTTGATGAACTGTTGGCATGCAGATGCTGAGTTTAGGAACACAGGGCTGGAAAGGGCAGGAAATCTAGCAAAAGATCTGCACTGGTTCAAAGAACAAGGTCATGGGATTCCTGAACCTTTGTCACCTGGGCTGGACTATTCTCTTTATGTTGAAGAACTGTCAAAGAATGACCCACCAGCTTTTATCTGCCACTTCTATAATACATACTTTGCACATACAGCAGGTGGTCGGATGATTGGAAAAAAGGTTAGATTACACTTGCAGTGTTACCGCAGAAACTGATTGAACCGCTCAAACCACAAAAAGTCGGCTGGTTTGAAGTATATAGGGTCTGGTTCATGGTTCAGTTTTAACGGTTTGATGGTTTATGGTGTAGTTTGTAGTGTGAAACTTAGAACCGGCCGAGTTTCAATTCTATTTTTTATATATACATATATAATGTTTTAGAAATACAAAGATATGTATATACTTTTAAACACATTTTTAGATGATTTAAAATTAAAATATTTTTTTTTTAATTTATTTTTATTTTATGCAGGTAGCTGCAAAGATCTTAAATGGTAAGGAACTAGAGTTCTATAAATGGGATGGTGATCTTTCCCAACTACTACAAAATGTCAGGGAGAAGCTGAACAGAGTTGCTGAGGTATTTCCAAAGTCAAAGCTATTAAATTTTAATTATAATATTAATAGAAAATATTAAATCTTAGTTCATTTTTTATTTTCTGCAATAATTTTACCACCAATTCTTTCGAATTAGAAGCTGTTGATGTTAACTTCTTGATAAAATTCATCCGATTTTGTATCCACAAAGTATCATGTTTGACCTCTAAAGTCAAAACTGTGGTTCTGTTATGAACTTATGATCTAATGAAGGTTTTATGCTTTAATCAGAACTGGACAAGAGATGAGAAGAACCGTTGTCTTGAAGAAACTGAGAAATCGTTCAAATTCAATGGTGAGATTCTTCATCTGATCGTGGGATGATCATGAATGAAGCTCGAATATTGTTGCTTTTAATGATCTTCCAATGTATAAACATATGCTAAATATTTGTACATAATCTTTTTCTTGTATAAAGCTTTAAATAATGTAACTTTACCTAAAAAGGGACTCTTTCAACTTGTGAAAAGCAAATGGTTTTAACAATTTTCACCCAATGACACCATCCGCAGTTAAAACCAACCTATAGCCACCTTATGTTGTGGGCGGCATAAGCTGGTTGTGGATGGTGTCAATGGGTGAAAATTGGTAAAACCAACAAGCCAACATCATAGAATACAACTGATTCAAAGATTGTGTTTCTTGAGTCTTTATAAGAAAAACAAGAACACACCTTAGATCTTTAATAGAAAAACATAACCAATTACATGGACCAGCCCCTAAAACCGGCTCCATCGCAGCAGCCACTAAGGATCTCGTTCTTACCCTTGCGTATATGTAACCAATGCTTGTTTAGGAAGCCTTATTCTTTTTATTGATTTTTCTTTTTTTGCAAATTAAAAAAAAAAATTGGTAAATAATTTGAGAAAAAGAAGGTATTTTCTTGAACCCAATTACATTATGTATACAAGAATACAACCATGTCATGAATTGAGTTGTGCCTTTTCTAGAGTAGTAATGTCTAAATCAAGAGCATGGGGTTTGACTTGGTACAAAACAGTTGCTTTGTATTCAGTCATTTATGCTCTGTGAAAACGATTGCAATAAGCCTGGTTTGACGCAATACCTGCAAGACCTTTAATTCATTTATGCAATCTGAAGAGAAATACTGGTTTGACTTTTGGAGCAATAGGAGTTTGACTACTCTTAAAACTCAAACAAGTTTAAAATTTCCATCACATTCAGCATAAACTATGCTATTTGGCTTGGTGCCATTTTTTGTGTTATAAGCAGTCTGCAAAACCATCATGAGAATCGTTCCAAGGACAGACGTAAGCTTAACAAAACCTCTAGTTACCTGTTTGGTTTGAAGAATGGGAATACACAGTTAAAAGATATTATGTTTGCTCGATAGACATTTCTTCCAAACTGTTTGGAAGTATTATGCCTCATATCAATAAGTCTGGAACTATGAGTTTCGAATCCCATAAAATATTTAGCAGACTAAGCAGGTCATATGTCCACAGTCGTGAGCTCCGGATATCCACGTCACTATGACATGACAAAGGTCTGGTGAATGGTGATATTATGTGACCACAAGGTAAGCGGGAACCATTACCGACGTCACTATGCTATGTCACCTTGTGCAGACATCAAAGAAAAAGATCCCCAATCGACGTTCTATCGTGTCACCACTATTACAAGGCTCTAAAGCCCATCCAGGAGATATTTTGTAGCAACCACATTCATATACATTTGATCATAATTTTTTTGCAGATTCCCACTCTTAAACAACATTGAATTACTAAAGATATAAGCAACAGCCAGCGAAATTAAATTAAATTGTAAAATTTTATTCATCTGTAAACCAACATTTAGTACATTCTTTCAAATTCTGTACAGATAAATATAACACTTGACTCTCCTCCAACGATCGCCTGCTACGATTAAACGATGAATCAAAATAGAAACGAATCAACTGAGTCGAACTTATCACAAGATTGTTCGAATCTGGCCCTGTTTAGCGAATCATACTTGGTATATAAGATGAACACACGATTGAGTATGCACATATGTGCAGGGACTCGGTTTAGAGAGAGAACAGAGGGTGGGATCGGACAAAGATATGCAACTTAATATTAGGATTCCACACTTTACAAATGATACAATACATGGGTATTTATACCCTTAGTCTTGGCGGTTATTTAACTACCATTCTTAACCGACACGACTCTTCACATTTGGCTCCTTTTCTTGCTGCTTTGACTTTTCTAGTTGACTTCTAATATTAACTAAGTTTGATTAAGATTGTCTTGATTATTTACTTCTAACATTCACGCCCCTAATCAAGATAATCTTGAACTCGTTTTTCTATGTTCTTGTTCATCTATTCCTGCCATCTTCTTGAACTTTACGGGCATATGATTGAAAGTCTTGTTTCCTTCCATTGCTTGTATTCGAATGATCCTTCTGATCACTTTTGCATCTTCTTCTGGCCACCTGCCTATGGGATGCGCTTTCGGGAATACACTTCTGCAATAATCTGGATGAAACATACCATTGGCTTCTTCTTCAATCTCCTTCTTTGCCGCTATCTTTCTGAATTTATAATGATCAAATCTTTACACTCCATCGTCCTTTTTTTTTCAAATGAGAACCTTCTTGTCTTTCGACCACCACTGGATTTGATAAATTCTCTGCTAGACTGCTATTTATCAATTTCTTCGTCGATCGAATTTTGACCTTTGTTTCTTAGAACAGACCACTAGTTATTCGACCGCCACTGGATTTAATCAAACCTCTGCTATACTGCTGTTGATTAATTTCTTCCTGGATCGAACCTTGGAACCTGCTGTTCCTTAAATTTCCCTTTTTCTTTCGGCCGACAAGACTCTTAGCATTATCGATATATATATATATTATTATTTAGAATGATTTAAATTTGAATTGTATAGATATAGAGATGATTCACTTTCCATGTTTATCTTGTATCATTCTCCCTTTATAAAGGGATTACATTGTATCATTCTAATCAATCAATAATCAATACCATAGACCACTTTTATGGTATCAGAGCTACGGCTCTTTAAAACCTAATCGCCGCCGCCGACTTTCTTTTGCAGCAGTATCTCCGGTCAATTCTAATCATGACAAAAATCGATGAAAGCACAACCTCCTCGGCTACGGCCATCAAAAACCCATCCTTACACCCTGCCTATTCCGTAACAAATATTCACAGTAAAATCTGCACCCTCGATGGCAAAGCCGTGACATACACCTCATGGGTGAAACTGTTCCGGTTACACGCCATCGCTTATAAGGTGTTGCATCATATTGATGGCACTGACCCACCCGCTGAAACTGCCGATGAATACCCGCAGTGGCTCGAACTCGATGCTCTGGTCCTTCAATGGATACTGAACACCGTGTCTGATGCCACTTTTCCCCGCCTAATGGGACAGGTCTCGACGGCTCGAGCCGCTTGGCTCAAGCTTGAAAAGACCTTTCTCAGCAACAAGAAAGCCTGTGTTGCCGCCTTAGAAACACAGTTCTGTAATCTGACCTTGGCGAACTGTTCATCCATTGATGATTATTCTCAACGCCTAAGCGACCTGGAAAATCAGTTGGAAGACGTTGACCAGCCTGTCACTGAGTCACGTCTAGTTCTGCAACTAGGGGTCTTCCACAGGAGTTCGACACGACAGCTTCTCTGATTCATCAGAACAATGCTGACTGGGATACAGCCCGCACCATGTTAGAAGACGAAGTAATACGCTTGGCTGCCCGACAATCGACCACCTCATCTGTCTTGGTTACCCAGCAATCCAACACCAACCAACAACAACCCTCCGCCACCTCTAACCCTAACCCAACCCAACAGCAGCACAACCCACCCAACCCAACCCCTAATCAGAACCCTTCGACGTTTTCTTACAGTTCTCGGGGCAGAGGAAGAGGTCGCAGCAGGTTTGGAAGAGGCGGCAGGGGAAGAGGGAACTCTAATCGGACTTCTGGATGGGTCCAGCAAATGCAAACTTATCCCAATTGGGCTTGGTGGGCTCCTCCACCTTGCCCATATCCTACCTAACCTTGGCAGCCCACAACTTCATCCAAACAGCCTTCGGTCTCTGCTCAGTATCCCGGGTTTAGTCCAGCAGCCCCGCCAAATAATTCTGATCAGGTTGCTTCAGCCCAATACATGGGTTGTGCTGGCCCACAGCCCTTGGCACCCCCTGGCTACGGTTATAATGCATTATGTCCATCTGATTTAAGCGCTGCCTTCTCAGCTATGAATATGCAAGCTCAAGACCCTACATCATTCATGGACACTGGTGTTGAGGCGCACGTCACTCAAGACCAAGGTGTAACAACCGGCAAAAATAAGGAAATTCCGTACAGATTAATTAGTATATGATTAACGTAATTAAATGCAACTATGTGTGATTTAATTATCAAGGCCTTAGGAGATAGCAATTTCCAAGTAGTGCATAGGAATGCATACGTTTAATGGTAAAACATGATTGGATCATGTGCGAATAAGCTATCCGGTATGGACGTTGGCAGTTACCCGGTAATAATTAAATAAACGAAACGGATCCCGGACACCCAGGATATAAAATAAAGGGTATTTTCATAAGATATAATGAGTTTTGGAACTCCAAAACCATAAATGAAAACGTCTTGTACAAATCTCCCGGTAACGAATAAAATGCGCGTACCGCACCCGATACGCGTATAACTCATAATTTCACCCGGCAAAGGCCTAAATAACCAATCAACGCTTAAATTAGACTATATTTAAGGGTTATTAAAGGTATTTTTAATGTCCGAATAACGCGCAATTAAAACCCGAAAAATACCCGAACGGCACCCGAACGACGGGGGATTAAACATAACAAATATTGGGTAAATATTTGGAGTTGTGGACCCCACCTAGACCCACAAAGGGGCCGGCCTAAGGGCCTTTGTAATACCCTTGCATGGTGCTTGTAATAATAACCTATGAATCTAAGAGGTTAAGCATGCATGAATGATCAAGTGTGTAAGATATGGTAGTACAAAAAGCAAGCCTACACCTTGCTTTCTTGTCCAAAAATCGGCCAAGGGGCCACAAGAAGACAACACCAAATCATTCACTAAGATCACACTTGCACACTTGAGATTTATTTAAATCTAGAAAAGATTGCACAAGGATTTCCATATCTAAATTAAACTCACAAAATCCTTCCTTTCTTCCAATAACCCACGGCCAAAAACACACACATATACAACCTTCCTAAGATCACAAGTACACCATACAATCTTCACTAGATTTTACAAGATCCATGGAAGATTACATATGATAATGGTATATAAACATGTGTTAGACACTTAAAGAATCAAAGCAAAAACTCTTCTTCCTTCCTTCTTTTGGGCCGTGAGTTTCACCTCCCCATACACATGCTTCTTTCAAGTTTTTACATCTCCAAATCACTCAAAACAATCCATCATCCAAACCCCTATTGTGTGTTTCAAGCTTGGAGCTTAACCACTAAGGAAGAACACACTAAACCCCTCTCAAAATCAAAGGTTTTGTCTTCCCTAGCCTTGTGCTAGTAGTAAGCTTCTTAATCTTGTTTTTGATTGTTATTATTCATGTATGTGTTCTTAGAAGCAAGTTGTACATGAAGGGGTTTAAAAGGTGGTTTTGAACATAATCTTTAATAGGTTTTACATGTGTAAAATGGAAGATTAAAGATATGAAAATAAACCATGGATTTGATAATGATGATGTATTAATCATGAAAATATGTAAAGTTTGCATCTAAGACTAAGTAGGATGATGTTTTGGTTAAAATTGTAGAATAAACTTGAATATGTTAAGAGTAACTTTAAATCATCTTATTATGATCATACATGGTGTAATATGTGGTAAAACATGTTAGAAGTTCAGGAATGAAGATGATGGAAAATCTAAGTTAGCTTACTTAGATGAATGATATCTTGTTAAAATGGACAAATACATAAAACACACACATAAGTAGTCTTCCACATGAAATACAAGACTAACATAAGTGTTTTGATACAAAAATAACTTACCAATAAAAAGTTGAATCTTCAAAGTTTACTATTTTGAGTGAAAAATGTTAACTTTGGAAGCTAGAGTGGAAAAATGCAACTTTTGGAAGTTAAGGGACTAAAGTTGTAACTTTGAAAGTTAGAGGACTAAAATGGATATTTTAGAAACTATTAGTCCAAAAATACAAGTATGGAAAGTTCGGTGTCAAAAATGTAAGTAATAAAGTCTAAGGATGATTTTTGTAAATACTAGTAGAAATACTTGGGTATTTTGTATAAAAGTGTATTTTTGAAGGTTATAAAAATACAAAGGGTTTTAAAATAAGGATTTTTATAAAATAAAGATTTTATAAAAATGTTAAGCAAACTTGAGAAACTTATACAAAAATGAATACTTTTATATAAATGGGAATATAAAAGTATTGGAAGCATTTTTGTATCTAAGTTAACGAGTTGGGCTAAAATATAAACCTTCCAAGTAACATGGGTTAGAAATGTGGATAATATTTCTATAAAACACATGTTGGGAAAAACTTGGAAAAATTAACTAATCGAGTTAAGATATCGAACTAAGGCGCGTTAACGAAACGTACGCGGACAAAACATGAGAAAAATGCCATTGCGGCAAGATGAGAAAATATATATTTTTAGGAAGTAAAATATATATATACATGGGTGAAAACTAACAAACACTTTCCTAAGTGTTAAGGGAATTATTCGTGGGAGAAAAGTATAACATAAACAAATAAGACGTTAGACAAACGTATATACTTAACAAGAAAAATTACACATTTATATGTATGAACGCTCGTCTCGGCGAAACTCTAGTATATCTACTTAATGGGAAAGTAGATATGTGGGAAGGAAAGCCGCGACGAGTAGACAAAGATATATATGTGTATGCCGTACCAACAAGAACCTAGTATATTTATTTGAATGGGAAAATAAATATACGGTATGGTGAGTTGAATCGGGTGTTAAGAATATACAATCGAACGACAAGATCTTAGCATATTTGTTTAAATGGGAAAACAAATGTGCGGCAAAGTGAGTCGGGTCGAGTGTTGAAATATATATTATATCGAGCGATGCGATCTTAAGTATAATTATTTAAATGGGAAAATAATTATATGTTAAGTGAAGTCGAGTCGATGATAATAAAGTACAAGTTAAGGAAATATTAACAAGAGTAATATATAACTTGTAACACAAAGGGTAATCTAACGCCAACGAAACCTAGGATACGCGCTTAATTAAACGGGAATTGGAATGACTTGTGGTCGGGAGTTGGGTGTACAACTTGCCAAGGCACATGCACTATAAGAATAGTGACTTATACGTCTAGGACGTTTGTAGGTGCGAGACCCTCTATGCTATCTACCTAGTGAGCCAGACAGTGTTCAGGTGAGTTTCACGGCCCCATTTTACTGTTTTAACTGGGGGAAAGATATGTTGTCAAACGTTGTCACATATTGAAATGTTTTCAAAGGTTAAAATGTGATAAGTGGTATGATGAGTACTTGAGCAGTGATCGCCACTCGGGGTTGAGTCCTCTCTTCCGTAATCATTAATTCAGGGAAATGAAACCGAAAGAATATTTGAATAGTACTATTGGTGCCTGACAAGGCCCACCCCTAATCGATAGCGTCGATTATGCATTAGGTTATGCCTGGGGTGCATATATTCTGAACTTAAGTCGTTGGGTTCCGAGGAACGACTTGGAGCGGGGCATTATTATTAGTCTTGGTTTGGTTATGGGGCTCAAGGGATTGCTCATCATTATAGTTTGTAGGAGCTAGCTACTCCTTACAAAGGCCACAAGTTGTGCAGGTTTCGCACATGTTGTAAAAAAAACGGAATATCGATCGACAAGATCCTAGTATAATTACTTAATGGGAAAGTAATTATACGGTAAAGTGAGTCGAGTCGATGGTTGTGAAAATGTTGCTGTTATGAAACTAAAACCTGTGAACTCACCAATATTTTATATATTGACGTCTTTTTAAACATATCTTTCAGGTAACTAAGCGCTGAATAGATATGGGGCTAGTGCGGTGGAATTCGGGATGTCGGATACTGGTCGGGATTTCATTCACTGTTACCTTCGGGTTGGAACATAAACGGAAATTCCCATATTGAAAACTTAATGTTCATCGTTTTAAATAATGCCTTGTGCAATATTGTAACGAGATACTCATTTCCGACGTTCTAATAAATTAATCTTTTCTAATTAAATATAGTTTGTGTTAATCTTGACTTTGATATACTTTCGAGCGTTGCGCCACGTGTTTCCGCCATTGGCGTGGTGTGACACAAGGTATGATTAAAATCCCTTCTTCATCTACTGCATGTACTAAACTTTTAGTCGGTAATGGCGCTTGTGTTCCAATTCTTAAATCCGGGACTGGTTTTTATCACCTACCCAACCGTACCTACATTTTACCTAATGTCCTATATAGTCCCCAAATTATTAAAAACCTAATTTCCGTTAGACGTTTTTCATGTGATAATTGGGTTTCTATAGAATTTGATCTGTTTGGTTTTTCTTTGAAGGACCTGCGCAATGGAAGAATTCTTTCTCGCCACAATAGCACCGGGGACTTATATCCATTCACTGCACCTCTCCTTCCGCCACAAGCCTGTTTCCTCACCACTGCTTCCGAACCCTGGCATGATCGTCTTGGTCACCCAGGAGCCCAAGTTTTAGATGTGTTAAATCGTACTTTTAATTTTCCATGTAATAAAGACCATCGGTCTACTTTTTGCAATTCTTGTCAATTATCAAACAGCAAACGTTTGCCATTTTATGCATCTAATATTTTTACCTTTGCACCTTTTGATATTATTCACTATGATTTGTGGACCTCACCTGTTCATAGTAAAACTGGGTATAAATATTACATGGTTCTAATAGACAATTTTTCACATTTTGTTTGGGTTTACCCTTTAAAATATAAATCCGAAACCTTTCCCACATTCGTCAAATTTCACCGCCTCATTCACACACAATTTAACCGTCTTATTAAAACATTTCAATGTGATTTAGGAGGTGAATTTGACAATAATGCCTTCAAAACCTTTGCCCAACAAAACGGCCTACTTTTTCGTTTTTCGTGTCCCCAAACTTCCTCCCAGAATGGCCGAGCGGAATGTATGATACGTCGCTTAAATGATATCATACGTGCCCTCTTAATTCGTGCCCACCTTCCTCCCTCCTTTTGGGTGGAAGCTCTCCACACTGCCACTTACCTTCATAACATCTTACCCACAAAACGCTTGTATTTCTTTACCCCCACTTTTGCCCTTTACCTTCGCCACCCCACTTATGATCACTTACGAGTGTTCGGGTGCGCGTGTTACCCAAATACCTCGGCCACTCAACCCCATAAACTACACACACGAGCCATTTGTTGCATCTTTCTCGGCTATCCACCGGATTTTCGGGGATACCGGTGCTTCGATCCCACTACGGGTAAAGTTCACATTTCTCGTCATGTTACGTTTGACGAGTCCACTTTCCCGTACACCATTCCTACACCCGTCACATCATATACCTTCCTAGATGATACCTTACCCATCCCCTTCACTTTTACACCGAACCCACACATCCCTACAACACAACCGGTACCTATAGCTCAACCATCTCCTCCTATGAGTCCAACCCGGCCCAATATAAATTTACCCAAAACCCCAATAACGTACTCTCGTCGCCCCCGCCCACAAGCTCAGCCCCGTACTTCTCCAGCCCAAACCACTACGGCCCAACCCACTCGGCCTCTGTCCCTCCAAACCCACCTGGCTTCCCACCCATCCGGTCCACTAATCAGCCCCCACCACAAACAGACCCGGCCCAAACCGTACCACCTCCATCAGCCCCACAGCCCGTTCCCACTAACACTCACCCCATGTCCACCCGTTCAAAAACCGGCTCCCTTAAACCACCTATAAACCTCCACACGTCCCCTATCTCCCTTGTCCCCACCACTTATGCCAAAGCCTTCTCGGATCTGAATTGGACACACGCCATGCAGACTGAGTTTAATGCTTTACAGGAAAATGAAACTTGGGATTCGGTACCCCGTCCGACCACTAGCCCCGTTATTCGTTGTATGTGGCTTTTTCGCCATAAGTTTAAGTCGGACGGGTCTTTGGAGAGATGTAAAGCTCGATTGGTGGTTAATGGTAAATCTCAAACGGTGGGCATTGATTGTGAGGACACATTTAGTCCGGTGGTTAAACCCGCTACTATACGGACTGTTTTATCTTTAGCCGTGTCCCGTTCTTGGCCCATCCATCAGCTGGATGTCAAGAATGCTTTTCTACACGGACACTTACAGGAGACGGTTTACATGCATCAGCCACCGGGTTTTGTGGACAAGCGGTGTCCTAATTATATTTGTCGTTTGAAGAAGTCTTTATATGGGTTAAAGTAGGCCCCTAGAGCATGGTACACTCGGTTCGCTAATTATATTCTTGCTCAGGGATTTCGGGCCAGTGCCTGTGACACTTCGTTATTTATCTACAACAGAGGTTGTAACATTTCGCATTTAATCCTATGTACGTTACGATGATTATTAATAAAACGTCGAATTTTATCATTTATCGTTCCTTTTAAAAATATTTCGTGACACTTTTGGACTCCTGTACCACACTATAAATATATAATATCATTATATTATTGTTATAATTGTAAAAAAAATTATGGCATGGGCCGGGGTTCGAACCCAAGCCCATGGCCGGTTCAACCCATCACACTCACAACACAAACCAGCTGGTCTACAGCTTCTAGTTGGTATAATTCTGATTTAGATTATATTTATATTATGCTTAGGATTGCAGTTGACTTTCAAAAAGTCAATCTGCGATCCAACTTTCCTATATTACTCGATCAATCTGCGTAATTAACCCCTGATATGGTAAAAATGGATGATTGACAGACATTTACACTTATGTATCACGCTATTAACATTAAAACATTCCAAATTGAGTCCAATCATCGCGTCATTGTCTTTAATCGGGTCAAACATTACCATTTCGAACACACGAACCTCCCACTATAAATTGAGGCCTTCACTACAACCTATACTTGCTGATTAATCTTTCCCCTCTAAAACTTTCTGCTAAAAATCCCTATACAAGCCCCAATCAGTCGCGTGTTTGACTTTGCGTTTGACCAAACAAATCGTCATCAAAAAACGTTTGTAAGTCCAATATTTTTGTTGGGTTTCATTGATCGGCTATAGAGCAGCAATAACCCCATGTATAATCGGGTTATTGCTTGCTCATTTGAATTATTGCAAAACCTAGGGTTCGACTCCTTTGATTTGGGGATAAACCTTCTGCAGACCTTGTTATTTATTTAAATCAGAGACAAAACAGACACAACCACTGATCTAGATCAAGTGGTTGTGTCGTCTGTTTGTAAACTTGGGTACCCGGGTTCGAGTCCCGTATCCCACAACCTTTTCTTTTCTTTTAAAATGACTATATATTTGCTTCAAGTATAACCATATAATTATTTCAACCAAGGTTTAATCGTTCTCAGGGTCTAGACCAGATGGTCTAGGCTTGTGATTTAAAAACCCTAACCCGGGTTTGACGTGGGTTCGAGCCTCACCATGTGCGACCTTTTTTTTAGAAACCTTTATACTTATACATTCATTTTATTTTTAAAAATAGTTTTAAAAATACTAAAAATGCTTCATAAATTCTACAAAATTTATTTTATGTTATTCAAATGATAAACTTTGTTGTCCAATTTTTAGTTTTCCAAAAATTATTTATTTATTATATATAATAAATATTACAAGTTTATTCTATTATAATTATAAAATTCTATAAAAATATCAAAACGATTATATAAATTTTCACAAAAATTATTCTGAGTTTACAAAACATTAAACATTTCTGAAATAATTTTTATTTTCAAAAAACCATTTATTTAATATTTTTAATCGATTTTTGTTATTTTAATCATAAATAAATCATAATAAATTCATTTTTCAATATTTTTACACCAAAATTTTATATAAATTATTTCTGTCCATTTAGAACAGAAATACAAATTTTAATTTAAAAATTATTTAATTTTAATATTTTTAGATATTAAAGTTATATTTTGGCAAAATAGAAATAAATAGACTAAATATTCTATTTTTAAGAAAATAATTTTATAAAAATTATTTTCATACTTAAAACTTTATAATGTGATCATCCTTAATAAAAAAACCTACAAAAAATACTTTTGTCTATTTATTTATCGAATTTCTTTTATTTATTAAACAATTTAATTAATAATCAAACGAATACTTATCCCTAATTCGAAACCCTAGAAAATACTTGTAGGCTAGAAAGACTTAGACTTATTTATTACCTTATACATAGGGTAATACTTGGCAACTTTGAGCTACACATATTCTATTTCTTGAGACTTAACACTTTGCTAAGGTGAGTTTACGTAATCTTGTTTATGCAATTCTTTATACTTAAAACTTTATACTTAAGCAATTCTACATACATGTCTAGTTATAAACTTTAATGCCTCATGACTTAGACAAAGACTATTAGACTTAAACTTCAACTTACATAATCATTAGTTGTGGCCAAGCCGGCGATATACAATGATAGATCTATTGGATTGACAATCCCACCTAGATTCGTTGACCATCTTTTATGGGGAGCGCGGGTGATTGTTATCGTTCCAACGTGATATTAAGTTGAACCGTGGATGACGGGATGGACCTAAACTTGTCGGAGGTTTGATTATGTGCATACTATACTTCATGTTTATTCATGCAGACTTAAACTTACGATAGACATATGAATTGCTAAACTTTTATTATTCTAAAACTTAATTGCTTGACATGGCTTATGTATTCTCACCAACTTCTAGTTGACCCCCCCCCCCCCCCATTTTTCCAAACTCAACAGGAAATAACGATGCTTGAAGTCTAGAGCTAGCATGAGGAGACAATTTGAAGTTTATGCTTTGTTTGGCTATTTGATGTATTAGAATTTCATTCAAGACTTGTTATGTATTTTAAAATTTTGGATATTTTACTTTAAATAAATTTCAATTAAAACTTGAATACCATGTGCTACTGTATACTCATTCTTACGTGACACCTCGATGTTTCCGCCATCAGTTGGGGTGTTACAGAGGTCCTCACGTGGCATATTTACTATTGTATGTAGATGATATTGTCCTCACCGCATCTACGGATGCCTTCTTATAGGATATTATTCGGTCTCTTTCACGTGAATTCGCCATGACCGATTTGGGTCGCTTGCATCATTTTCTTGGTATTAAGGTAACACATACTACTCAGGGTTTGTTCCTCTCCCAGTCACAGTATACGAAGGATATCATTGATAGGGCAAAAATGTCTTCGTGTAAACCATGTGTTACTCCAGTAGACCTTTCATGCAAGCTCAGCGCATCTGACGGCCCATTGTTTCATGACCCCACCTTGTACCGCAGCCTAGCCGGGGCCCTACAGTACTTGACATTTACCAGACCTGATATCTCTTATGCGGTTCAGCAAGTGTGTTTGTTTATGCATGAACCCCGTGACCCACATTTTAACTTTATGAAACGTATTATACGTTATTTGCAGGGGACGATATCCTACGGGATACGGATTGTTAAATCCGAGATACACTCTCTGGTTGCGTATTCTGATGCTGATTGGGGAGGCTGCCCAGACTCGCGACGTTCCACTAGTGGTTATTGCGTGTTCTTAGGTGATAATTTACTATCATGGTCCTCTAAACGTCAGCCCATTGTTTCACGTTCAAGTGCTGAAGCTGAGTATCGAGGTGTGGCAAATGCGGTTGCCGAGGCAACCTGGTTACGTAACCTTCTGCTCGAACTGTTTGTTCCATTGCAGCGTGCTACCGTGGTCTATTGTGATAATGTCTCTGCAGTTTATTTATCAAATAATCCTGTTCAACATCAGCGTACTAAACATGTTGAGACCGATATTCATTTTGTGCGAGAAAAGGTGCGCGTAGGACACATTCGGGTTTTACATGTCCCATCTTCTTCGTAATACGCTGACATTTTCACTAAAGGATTATCTCGGGACTTATTTCAGACTTTCAGGTCCAGTTTAACCGTCTGCACAGCGCCCGATCAAACTGCGGGGGGGATCCTAGCATTATCGATATATATTATTATTTAGAATGATTTAAATTTGAATTGTATAGATATAGAGATGATTCACTTTCCATGTTTATCTTGTATCATTCTTCCTTTATAAAGGGATTACATTGTATCATTCTAATCAATCAATAATCAATACCATAGACCACTTTTAAAGACTTCTTTTCTTCTTAACAACTTAATTTTGATCAGTGAATCAAACCCAACATTAAACACTGATAATAACCTTCTTCATAATATCCTCAAATAATATAATATTATTGCTGTTTGACTTTGTAAAAGTCAACTTCTTCTTTCCTTTTTCTTTCCCATGAACACTTTTTCCCTCAAGAAAACAACACTACACTTTGTTTTCCTTCGTTTGATCGTGTTCTAAACGATTCTGGGTTAATTCCGGTGTCATGACGGAAACTTTCGGACTCGCCGGATTCTTCTGTTCTCGGCCTGTTCTTATCCGAATAACGGTTATGGGCTTTAATCTTTGACTAAACGATGTATTATATGATCTCTGAATCGAAGTTCAAGTTTCTTATAAACGATTCTTGTTCCATTCGTTTCTGATTTCGATTTCGCACAACAGGGTACAACTTTTCTTGTCACAAGTTTCTTCTTTTTCTTCTTCCAGGATTTCTTAACTGTGTGCTCTGATGCCATGTTCGAATCTGGCCCTGTTTAGCGAATCATACTTGGTATATAAGATGAACACACGATTGAGTATGCACATATGTGCAGGGACTCGGTTTAGAGAGAGAACAGAGGGTGGGATCGGACAAAGATATGCAACCTAATATTATAATTCCACACTTTACAAATGATACGATACATGGGTATTTATACCCTTAGACTTGGCGGTTATTTAACTACCATTCTTAACCGATACATCTATTCTAAACCGACACGACTGTTCACATTTGGCGCCTTTTCTTGCTGCTTTGACTTTTCTAGTTGACTTCTAATATTAACTAAGTTTGATTAAGATTGTCTTGATTATTTACTTCTAACAAAGATATCTTCGGCTTTCTGGTCCGAAAAAAAGTTCTAATGAATCTTAATTCTACCTAACTTTGCAACTAGTCTTTATTTAGTGCAATGAGCATCAGTAGCATTTGGCACATGGTGAATATTATTGGAAACCATACAACCAATATTAAAATTGAAGATACATAATTTCTAAGCATACAACCAATATTTGTACTACAACAATCATTGAAACCTACGTAGACTAAAATTAGGAAACCAAATAATTCTAAAATAAAACTAATATAGATCCAAAAAATTTTTGCTAAAATAAAATAGACCGTTTACATCCTCTAACTTTTGAGCATGAGAAGATAGTCTCTAACAAGTATGGAGCTTCACCTTTCTTTCTTGATAACAACTTTTTCCCTATTTTAACACATGATACCCCAAACCCTAAACATCTATTTCATAAGCAACACACGTTCTTTCTCTGGTATCAGTGGAACTGATCTTACTTGAAGTTATTTTCTTCACTTGACTTAAACACCATCTTTGCACCAGTGATTGAGACCGCACTTTTGTTGAGACGTCCAACCAATTGCATCAAATTGAGCAAAGCATAAACGAGCTCGAGCATGAGAACGAGCGAAATAAGTTGTTACATGAATGAGCCCACGGTTCTAAGAATAAGAAGGAACCTAAAAGCTAGCTTGTTTAGTGAATGAGCCCACGGTTCACTTATTAAGCTCAGGCCCAGCTTAAGGGTAAAAATTATGAAGCACTTGCTTTGGCCCCAAAACTTGCAGCGGCCCATTGTTCTGCGAGCAGGAACTAGGAAGTGTGAAATCTAGGCCCATATGAGTGTTATTAGTGGAAAATGTAAATTTTTATTAAAATCGTTTAGTTTTTTCCTTTTCTTTTACATACATAGTGTTTAAGTTAGTTGGATTTATTAGTGGATTTGTATTTTTATCTTGTTCAATCTTGATTGTAGAGTATTAGTTAGATAACAGATTCCCCCTTTCTTGATCATAGTTTGTATCAAGTTCTATTGATGTAGCTACTGTGACAATAATAAATTTATTGAATTTGTTGATATGTTTAGCTTTTGTGTAATTTGGTGCATAATTTGTTGATAAGATAACATACATAATATTGATTTATTGTTTTGTATATTAACCATTTAAGTACTTAATGAATTCCCATCTTTAGAAGAGTCTATCAATATTACATCCATCTATTAAAGTTTTCTTTTGGACAAAATTCCAAAACTGTGCTAACTTTAGGTCTTTAAATTAGTTGAGCCAGTCCTGATTGAGCTCAAGCTGGATCGCAAGCCCAAGCTTGAGAAGAATCTAAAAACTAGCTTGTTTAGTGAATGAGCCCAAGGTTGAAAACGAGCCTATACACTGGTTTGTTCAGTAAACAATTCTAAGTTTGAGAACAAGCCTAAAAATTAGGTTGTTTAGTGAACAAGCCCAGACTTAATTTATTAAGCTTGAGCTAATTCACAAACGATGAGCCTAACAGTAAGCTTGCGAACATGTTATTTATATAATTTTTATTATAATATATCAAATATACAATTATTTTATTATATGAGAGAATTACACAAAACGTCCTTTAATTAATAGCCGATTTGCACTCTCTGCTCTTTATGTTAATTTTTCTTCATTCTGTACTTTATTTTCTCAATGTGCTTACACCCTCTGTCTTTACCCTAACTTAGTTAAAAAAATTGGTTAACTTTATTTTCTAACTTTACACTTTTAGCCCATGTAGTTTTGATCGAACCCTAACTCTTGAACCCATTTCGATTGACCTCGAATTCGACCACGGTAATTAACGAAATCATATGGCTATTATAGAACATCAAATTCCGATCAAAACCATGTATAATAATCGTAGTGACCTGATCGTTTTTTAGGCTAAACCGAACGATTAAAATTGCGACTGGTTGATCTTGTTCTTCAAATTGCGAACGATTTGGTAGGTGTTTATGGTATATTTTTACACAGAAACGATCGACTGATGAGAGGGTGTTTTACCATGTTAAGATGTATTTAATTATGTGTTTTAATGTGATTTATTGCATGGAACATAGTTACTTTGAGGATGTTTGTGATTTGCAGGTGCACGGTGGTGAAAAGCATTAAGCGGAGCATATTCGAGGGTTTCAGGACAAGTTAAGAAGGATTGGAAATCACCCGAGAGCACCGGGGATGAAAACACGAAGAATGGCCAATTTTTACACAGGGGCGCAACCTACTAGCAGACAGGGGCGCAACCTACCTCAGCAGGGCGCAACCTTGCGCTGACAGGCAAATTCTGGCTGTTCTGCGCCTTTAGGGCGCAACCTACTTCACCACGGGCGCAAGCTTGCGCCCCTATCTGATTATGGACGCGAAATTTCGGATTTTGGCCATATTTAAGGGCTCTTTACTCCACAAACGAAAGAGACTTCAAACCTAGCCGTCTTGGACCATTCTAGGACGAATTTTATCATTCCAAAACACATTTTAATCATTCTTTTCATGCATCAATCATCAAAATCATTCATGGAAGCATACATAATCATGATGAGCGGCTAGTTTCTTTATGTAACCACCTCCGGGTGCACGGTTCGTTTGTGAAACCTTTAAACTTGTTTGATTTGGTTCTTGGATTGTTTTTCATTCACTTGAAGAATATTTGTGGTTTTAATCATTTAAACAATTTATGTGTGTTTCAATTACTTATCTTTTAATCATTCGCATTCGGTTTTCTTGCATCGTGAGCAGTTTGATTATTAGGAGGGTAATTGATACATGTGGGTTGGTAATTGAATTGTACAGGTTATTATTAAAAACTTGTGTTCGGTTATCACTTGATTTAAAATTGTTTAACAAAGCCATGTCTATGTGGTATCCTATCATTTAACCAGGTTTGGGTGAATCATTGAACCGGAAACTCGGAGGGGGTTACTTCTTTATTATTATTGTTTACAACTTTTCAAACCCGTTTTCTTAATTTAAAGTAAAAGCAAAGTAATTAGGTTTTAGCCTAATAGTTAGATTTACAAAACTACTATTTCCACCAATTCCCTGTGGAGACGACTCGACTTCCATATACTACTTAATCTTTTCTTTTGACCGACCTAACGACATCGATCAAAATGGCGCCGCTGCCGGGGAATAGGTGCGCTTAGTGTAGTTTTTTGTTTTTATTGTTTATTTATAAAAATCCTAAAACCCAATATATATATATATATATATATATATATATATATTTCTAGTTAGTTGATTTAATTTCTTTTTATTTTTGTTCAGTATTACACTTGGTGTGTTAGTTTGTGCAGGACAGTGACATGCAAAGACACTATGATTAGCTGGGTAGAAGATGACCCATGTGATTGTTGCGGGAGCCCGTTTCATGTGTTTCACGATTGTCCAGTGGCCCGTAGGAAGATTGAAGCGTATAAGGAACAACAAGATCGAATCATATTCGGTTTCAAAAATCAGGGAGGCTCACCCCTATCATCTTCACATCCTCAGCCACATTCAGCGAACTCCTACGGCTATCATCAGCCAAATGATGTGTATCAAAGGAGTTCATTCAATCAAAGGAAGCTACAATATCAGAACCGTCAGCAGGGGAACCAAAGAAATTATCAAAGAGAAATGCATAATCAAGGCTATCAACAAGGTCCACATTTTGATTATGAGGAAAATTGGCAAGATCAAGGAAAGCATGTGGAAGAATTGGTTGACTCGGTTGCTCCATATAAAGATACACTTATGGAGTTCATGCAGGAAATACGGAAGGATTACGAGATCCAGGACAATATGCATATGGAATTGGTAAAGCAAGTTAACCAATTAGCAGAGGAAATCGCATATTTAAAGGCTATGAGAAACAAGACCACACAAAATCCTCCTATTCCTGAAGATTTTACAGTAGAACCGGGTATGGTTAATGATGAGGTGGTAGATGAGATTATGGATGTTCCTAACCAATAAGTTGAAGAAGAGGTCATGGAAATCAATACCATGCCAATTCCTTCCATCGTTGAAGAGCCATATGAGGACAAGGTTGTGCCTGAGGATGATGGTGTAAAAGAAGTGGGAATGGAACTTTCAAAGCACGAAGCTGGTTGTTTAAATCATGTTAAAGACATAACTCAAATTCTCGCGGTTGTGATAGAAGAAGCCATACAAGAGGAAGTTACAAACCTCAAAAAGTGTATGACATCTTGTGTACAACCACTTGCAGACATACCATTAAAGATTGGAAAATGTGCAAATACACCTCCTAAAGAACTAGTGAACCAGGTAACTCTTGCATATTCTAACCACCCTCTTATATTTATTATAAAAACCGAAAAAGTTAGGGATGGTGGTTTGATTGGAAAGAAGAGGAAGGTGAGTTGGGAGGACCTTGGTCAAATTATTGTGAAGAGGCTCTTTAGTGATCCTAAAAACGTGTCTATGCTAAGAAAGAATGTGAAGTCTCGACATGTGAACTACCGAGCATACATTGGAAACTCGGTGGGTAAATGTTCACTAAGACCACCATGAGAGATATAGAAAGTATGAAGTCCGGCTGAAGACTCATAAACTTAGCGCTCTCGGGAGGCAGCCCGAGGTACGTGTTTTGTTTTATTTTCTTTTATTTGTTTTGTGTGTTTTCGTTGTTTCATAGCTATTGCAACAACCAAGTGTGGGGAAGTTGTGCGGACATGATAGGTTTTGAGTATTCAATTCGATACACATCAGAGTCGATGCGCATTTGATGGGGGAGTGAATCAGGTCCATGTGTTCCTTCCTTTTCTTTTGTTGTTGCTTGCTTATGAAAGTTGGTGGTGTGAAAAATCTGTTCGTGAAGGGAATGGTTTGTTTTGTTACTTTGGGTGCTAGTCAGCTCTGGTAGGTAGTGATGGAGGTTGAACATGTTGAGTAGTGAAGGACTGAAAACCATACATTGGGGACAATGTATCCCAAGTGTGGGGATGATGGGTGACCCTAGGATAGTCGGGGGAACACTTACATAACTGTGAGAAAAATTGAGAAATTTTCAAAATTTTGAAAGAAAAATATGAATGGAAATTTTTTTCTCGCAAGATGTCACCTTTTTCACTTGATCAGGCACAAAAGCCGCGTTTTCAGTTGCTAATGAGTCCCTTGCCGAGTATGAAAAATGAGACCCTTAATCATGGTCATCCCTTTAAGTTTCATGAGAGTTTTTCTGACAAGTGTTTTTATGGAAACTGAAAAGAGATGCCTAACTAGGGGTAACATGCTTTTAGGAATTGCATATGCTACATGTCGGCAACCTATATCCCTACTTTGTGAGAATTTGAGCCTACTAGATTGATAGATATTGATATATATTTTCATTTGTTGAGAGTAGGCCAAATGTTTCCTTGTTGCAGAATTTGTGTGATTTGATACATGCTAAAGTTGTAGGCAAAACATGCACATAGATGAGAAAGGCAAATTAGGAATCCCTTTGTTGTGTTTGAAATCATTTGTTCGTGTTTTGTTGACCCGTTTATCCAAAAATTACCCTTAGTAGCCCATGTTGAGCCTATACCCTTTCATTTGATTAAACCTATAATATTACCCAAATTGACCCGTTTACCTTTGTGTAATAATGTCACACCCTCAAATTTCCACTGCGGGGTTTATACCGCGAGGCGCATGACATACCAGGATCCCATAGCCATAAGTCATATGAACGAACTCTAAATGCCCAAACCATTTAGTTTGTTTCCAAAAACCAAGTTTAGTTAAACTGCGGAAGCATAAACCAAATTTAAACCTTTTAAAACCATGCGCAAAACAACGTGCCCAAATTAAAACCATATGAAAGAAAATGTAAAAACATAATATGTAATTTAGGTGTATGCCCAAGACCCCGAATGCAGTGAAGTGTGCAGTGCTTTCTAATCCAGGCACCGGAAGCTAACTACCTGCAAAAGCATGTAAATCGTGGGTCAACAAACAATGTTGGTGAGTTCACTATGTAAAGTAACTGAGTATGTACTGCGCTGGTTTCCAAAACCACGTAAGTAAGTAAGTTATGTTGGTGCCCCGCACCGTGTAACCACTAATTCATCGCATGCCAAGGGTAGCTAACCCATTCATGATAACTAACCGAATATACCGAACTGCTATGTACGTGTAGCCACATAAGTGTGCCGTATGCCTGACATCATTGTCTATCCACAATGATAATGTTTCGTTAAGTTATAGTTCACGCCCGCGCTCCCCGAGCCGGTGTGAGGTTTGTAAAACCTAATAGCGCTATCAACTAATAACCCGCTTGCCAACCCTTGCAACTCATTCGGTACGTGAGGACTTACAAAATGATAGAAATGGTTCAGTTTATCAAGGACACAATTGCGAATTAGCAAAGTGACCGACCCTCATAAGGATCCATGGCATCCCAACCCGGGATGTGTAAGTAGTCCCAAACCGGACTAGAAAATGTTAAGTAAAGTGTCTCATACCTGAGACGCATGCTTTTGAGAAAAAGAGTAGTGAAACTCACCTTAGGTTGCACGTGAATGATCCAAATCCCTCAAACAGTAACGAGCTACCGACTCCCTATTACAAGTGTCACTAGGTGAGTATATGTGCATAACCAACACACCATATAACTCGTTTATCCGAGACCTTTAAATGTTCAAAACCGTGTAGTGACACCTAATGACTCTACATGCTCAAGTATGTCCTACGTATCCCGTTGGTGATCATAGTGATTATTATCAGTTTAATACATCAATTACATCTCATACAAGTTTCCACACAAGTACATGTCAATTACACACCACATAGAACTCCAAATAGTCACTTAAAGACCCCGTACACAATCTGTGTTTTTAGGACAGATTGTGCGCTGTGAAAAACAATTTATTTAAAATACTTAACGAATGAATTAAAGTCCCAAATTTTTAATGAATTTTATTTGGGATTCACTCGACAATACCTATTTTTGTTTTGTCTTAATTCCAAACACAAAAATTATAAAAATTCGTACAACACAGCAGTGTCCAGAAAATTTCCTCAACAGGTCAGTTTAGTAGGAAAATTCTTAAAAATTATGTATTCATCCAAACAAGATGAATCCACTTGGAAAAGCTCTATTTTTCCAGTATTGACCTACTGTAAAAATTTCATAACCTAACTCCTTGTAAATCTCTAGTTATGACCATTTAAAGTTAGCCCAATTTACAAATCCGAAAATCTGATATGACCCCTAATCAATTAAAATTCCAAAAACGACTCATACGGTGTCCAAAATCGATGGTTTTGCCCATTATGAAAAGCTAAGACCTTGTAAATTACAATCATGCAAAGTAATCATCAAAAAAATCGATTTACCAATCCGTTACAGCCCCTTCAACACGTTCAAACAAATCTGTCAGAATCTGAAACTTGCATCCCAAGTAATCTACAAACCCTAATTCTTCATAAACATCCCTAATACATGTATAACACCTATAGTACTGATTAAACACCATATTAATCATAGCAAAACACATATATTATCATGTGAAAACCCTAATCATGGCTGCTAATAACAATCATCATCATCAAATCATCAAGAACATTCAAGAACTCCTATACATACATGTATGCGATTTTGTATATATTATTTTTAGGGTTTTCAAAGTTTTTTAATCATTATAATTCATCAAAAATCGTAAGAACGTATACCTTGTGAAAGATTAAACTCCCTAGAGCCTTGAAATCAAACCCGAACTAGCTTGATTAGTGAAAGATTGCTTGATTGCTTGAAAACAAAGAGAGAGGGGGGTGGGGGGTTTCGCACGGCACCAAGGGGGGCAAGGGAGTAGGGTTTTTATCTTTTCCTTGCCTCCTAATTATAAAAGGGCTTTGCTTGTTCCCCAAGCAATTGGTATTAGGGCTCTTCTAGTCCATTAACTTAACCCGTTAACCATGTTCTAGCCCAATACCGGACCCAATATTATTAACCATGCTAAATTATATAAAAACCATTATTTTTATTATTACATAGCATATCATTCATGCTGTGCACATAATTCGCATGGTCTACGCATTACCCTTCAGTTAGGCGATCATTTACAAAAACATGTAATTCACATAAGCACGTACTTCATGTTCACCAAAATTCACTTGTATATATTATTGCTATGTATGTCACCTAATTCACCAACGTTTGGGATACAGGACTCATGTGTGTGTTTAACAAGGATTTTCCTACGTATAACATATGTTAGCATCTTCTAACATATGTTAAACCTACTTAACTAACCCTAGTTAAGTATCTAGCCATGTATGAACATGTAAGTTAACTAGAGTTAAGTAAAAGTATTTAACCTGAAAATGCGGGGTGTCACATCATCCCCAAGTTGAAAAGAATTTCGTCCCGAAATTCAGCAAGTAAACAGTAAAGTCAGCTATAAAAATGTGTGCTTGGTTCCCGGATGTCACATCATCCCCAAGTTGAAAGGAATTTCGCCCTGAAATTCACTTTGAAAGAGCTGCTTTATGTTCCGCGTTGGATCTATGTACGATTTCAGGTTCAGTAAAGAGGTGTGGGTATTTGAGCCGCATCTGATCTTTGCGCTCCCACGTGTATTCCGGTCCTAGACGGGAATTCCACCGTACCTTAACAATAGGTATAGTGCTTTGTCTGAGTTTCTTGACGCCCTGCTCAAGAATCTCCAATGGTTCTTCCATGAACCGTAGCTGATCGTCCACCTGGATCTCCTCCAGTGGCACTACCAGTGTCGTATCTGATAAGCATTTCTTCAAGTTTGAGACGTGGAATACATTATGTACTCCACTGAGTTCATCCGGTAGATTTAGCTGGTAAGCTACTGGACCAATCCTTTTAACAATCTCGAAAGGTCCGACGTATCGGGGATTTAACTTCCCTCGTTTCCCAAAGCGTATCACTCCTTTCCAAGGTGACACCTTTAACAAAACCTTGTCCCCAACCTGGAACTCCAAAGGTTTTCTACGTTTGTCAGCATAACTTTTCTGTCGATCCCGAGCAGCAGCCATCCGGTTTCTAATTTGCACTATCTTCTCAGAAGTTCCGTGCACGAGTTTCGGGACCTGTTAGTTGGCTATCCCCAACCTCTGTCCAACAGATGGGAGACCAACACTTGCGCCCGTAAAGTGCCTCAAAAGGCGCACACTGCATCGAAGTGTGGTAACTGTTGTTATAAGAGAATTCGATTAAGGGCAAGTGCTTATCCCAGTTATTACCAAACTCCACCACACATGCTCGTAGCAGATCCTCTAATGTTTGGATGGTACGTTCACTTTGTCCATCCGTCTGTGGGTGATAGGCTGTGCTCATATCAAGACGAGTTCCTAACGCATCTTGGAGAGTAGTCCAGAAACGAGAAGTGAATCGCCCATCGCGATCAGATATAATGGAAGTAGGCACCCCATGCCTAGAGACTATCTCCTTGATGTATAGGTTCGCCAGCTTTTCTAACGAATCCATTTCTTTTATTGCCAGGAAGTGGGCCGATTTGGTTAAACGGTCCACGATAACCCAAATCATGTTCTGGCCCGTTGGCGTTCTAGGAAGCTTTGTAATGAAGTCCATGGAAATTCCATCCCATTTCCACATTGGAATCTCTGGTTGTTGGAGTAGGCCTGAAGGTTTTTGGTATTCAATCATAACCTTCGCCCAAGTCAAGCACTTACTAACATAAGTGGCTATCTCGGCTTTCATGTTTGGCCACCAGTTTAGAGTCTTAAGATCTTGGTACATCTTGTCCGAACCAGGATGTACCGAATAACGAGAGGTATGTGCTTCATCGAGCACCAGTTGTCTGAGATCCCCAAATCGTGGTATCCAGACTCGATCCATGAAGTACTGCAGACCATCCGTCTTTAGTTCCAAGTGCTTATCAGCACCATGTAAGGTCTCAAGCCCGATGTTTCCTTCCTTCAATGCTTCACTCTGGGCTTCACGTATCTTATCAGGAAGGTTAGAGTGAATGGTGAGTTGTAAGGCTCGCACTCTTTTGGGTTTCGTTTCCTTTCCACTGAGGGCATCAGCTACTACGTTAGCTTTCCCTGGATGATACTTGATGGCACAGTCATAATCATTCAAAAGTTCAACCCAGCGACGTTGTCGTATGTTCAGCACTTTCTGATCGAATATATGCTGAAGGCTCTTGTGATCAGTGAAAATTGTGCACTTTGTTCCATAGAGGTAGTGCCTCCAGATTTTGAGAGCGAAAACCACCGCTCCCAGTTTCAAATCATGAGAGGGGTAGTTCTTCTCAAGGACCTTCAGTTGTCGCGATGCATATGCAATTACCTTATCACGTTGCATCAGTACGCACCCTAAGCCTTGGATAGATGCATCACAATATACTACAAAGTCCTCTGTACCCTCAGGCAACGATAATATCGGTGCACTGCAAAGTTTGGACTTTAGTAGCTGAAAGGCAGATTCTTGGGCATCTCCCCACTTATACGTAATACCTTTTTGCGTTAGGGCGGTGAGAGGTTGAGCGATCTTAGAAAATCCCTCAATAAACCTGCAATAATATCCCGCGAGACCAAGAAATTGGCGCACTTCAGTAGGGGTCTTAGGAGCCTCCCACTTTTTGATAGCGTCAATCTTGGCTGGGTCCACATGTATTCCTGCCTCGTTGACCACATGCCCAAGGAATTGGACTTCCCGAATCCAAAAATCGCATTTAGAAAACTTTGCATACAGCTGCTCATCCCTCAGTAGTTCCAAGATTAACTGCAAGTGCTGCTCGTGCTCCTCCCTGCTCTTGGAATAGATCAATATGTCATCTATGAACACTATGACGAACTTGTCCAAGTAAGGCTTGCACACACGGTTCATTAGATCCATGAACACCGCAGGTGCATTAGTTAGCCCAAATGGCATAACCAAAAACTCATAATGTCCATAACGGGTTCGAAACGCCGTTTTCGCCACATCCTCTTCTCGGACTCTCAGCTGATGGTACCCCGACCTCAAATCAATCTTAGAGTAGAAGCTCGACCCTTGCAGTTGGTCAAACAAGTCATCAATACGAGGCAAAAGGGTAACGATTCTTAATCGTCACATTGTTCAACTCCCGATAATCTATGCACATGCGAAAGCTCCCGTCTTTCTTCTTAACAAACAGAACTGGAGCTCCCCATGGCGAAGAAATAGGTCTAATGAAACCCCTATCCAATAGCTCTTGGAGTTGGGTAGATAGTTCTTGAAGTTCACCTGGTCCTAAACGGTATGGTGCGCATGCAACTGGCGCTGCTCCAGGTGCAAGGTCAATCTGAAACTCCACTTGACGAACGGGTGGGAGTCCAGGTAGCTCCTCTGGGAAGACATCTTGGAAGTCTCGGACCACTGGGATGTCCTCAATTCTAGTTTCGGTTTCGGCTCGAGTATCAAATATGTTAGCCAAAATGGCCGGACAGCCCTTGCGAATACACTTCTAGGCCTTCATATAGGAGATGATGCCCACCATGGCACCACCTCGATCACCCTGTATGGATAATAGTTCTCCACTTGGGAGAGGAATGCGAACAATTTTCTCCTGACAGAGAATTTCCGCGCGTTGCTTGGACAACCAGTCCATGCCAACCACGAGATCAAAGCTACCTAGGGTGATAGGTAAGAGGTTGATGGCAAACAATTGCCCGTTCAACTCGAGCTTACAGTCACGATGTATATGGGTTACCTCGACAGGCTTCCCATCAGCCAGTTCAATAGAGTATGGGGTATCAAGAAGAGTAGGAACCATCCCTAATTGTTTGTTAAGTTTTGATGACACAAAACTATAGTCCGCACCAGTATCATATAAAATAGAGGCAAGAGTGTCGTATCCGTCACGACCTTGTTATCAGTCCTAGCTTCCCCAATGCCAATCACGAATGCTTTCCCACGAACCCCATTGTTGTTGTTCCCGTTGTGGTAGTTGTTATTGCAGAACTTATACCTCACACTATCCCACGTTCTCTTGCTATCACCAACAGTAGAAAATGAAGTACCATGCTTCAGAAAGGTACCATGATCAGCAGTCTCATCTGTGAGTTTGCGAGTCAAGTGAAAGATTTTTAGGTGAGCTGCAGTGGCCAAGCCACGAATCTGAGGGGCCCACCCTTTCGGTATAAAGTTCGATCCATTTGTAAGGTAGGTTAAATAGATTTGAGCCTATAGTGGCTATCTCCTGTAGCTTGGTAGTGTAGGCGTCGATCTCAGACCCATCCGTCTTTATATAGCAAAATTTCTAGATTTCACCACAGGGTGTTACGTTCTCCTTCCAAGTATTTGTAACTCATCGAGTGTGCATGTAGCATACATTACCCCATCCTACCTGGGGCAAATGCACATGGCAGAGACTTATACTATCGAAGCAATCAGACGGTCTCCTTCAGTTCCGTTGGAGTCATCGAGGATTACGATCAATAAAAGGCTTGAAGATATGATAGCAGGTTGTTGTTGTGGCATGTGCGTTCGAGAAATAAGAAAGTTCAAATGTGGAAGTCAGAGGAAAAGAACGATTTAGCAATATAGATCTTTACTAGCTGGGAAAGATGCGAGGGCCTCAACCACCCTATCGTTGATCATAAAAACTCAGTCTTATCTAAGTTAACAAGGGAAATGAAAGAAAAGATAGGTAAGAAAAGGTAAGAGCCAATCGTCGCCATGCTCTGTCTAGATAGTAGAGCCTTCATCCTCACTTTCCGTGTGCTCGTCCTGCTCAGGTTCC
Organism: Ambrosia trifida; assembly: GCA_028751855.1. Lineage (NCBI taxonomy): Eukaryota > Viridiplantae > Streptophyta > Magnoliopsida > Asterales > Asteraceae > Ambrosia > Ambrosia trifida. The sequence goes on from CM054125.1 coordinate 44,741,873, forward strand.
CCTTCCATCTCTTATCCTTCCTCTTTTGCGATGTCAGTGTTATATGGTTCTCATCACGTACAATCTCCTTCTCTAGTCCTATGTGAACCAGTTTAGTGGTAAGCTGTACCACTCGTTCCTCCAATCGTGGCCATCAGCCATTAGTAGGTTTCATCCTCCCTTGTGATGTTGCATTACATCGCAGGCTTTACGTAACTCCCCAAGAGTGTGTGTAACAAGTCCCGATCTAATGTGTTCCCATGAATCTACCATATACTTATGAGTAACAGGGATATGCAGTCATACGTCCGCCCGCTCATACTAAGCGTAAGGTACTAAAGTAAGAAATAAGTTCTATATGCGTAACCTAGTCCCGTCTGAGTTTAGAATGGGAGTAAGAAAGATCAAGTAACAAGGAACGGAAACTAATTGTCTCCTTGCTCAGTGAAATAGGATAAGTCTCAGTATTCGAATTCCTTCATAGTTGATTTAATGGTACCACGTCATGCGCATCATGCAGCTTCATGTGTACGTGCGCCACAACGCTCGCAAGGGCTCCCTCCCTTGTACTATAGTTGTCTCCTCGTCCATGAGGTTAGTTAGGATATTACTCCCATTAATGCGCCACCTGGTGTAACCCTAGGTTCCCACCATTGACGTGTTAAAAATTAAGTCTAGAACTAGAAGATAACATATCTCCTGAAATCATATGTTGTAGATATATGTAGCTAATAGCTAGTTGTGCACTTAAGTTGTGAGTGTACTTATGCTAGGATGATTATAGACTAGACTCAACATGCAGACCTAGTTCACTATAACCAATGGCTCTGATACCAATCTGTCACACCCTCAAATTTCCACTGCGGGGTTTATACCGCGAGGCGCATGACATACCAGGATCCCATAGCCATAAGTCATATGAACGAACTCTAAATGCCCAAACCATTTAGTTCGTTTTCAAAAACCAAGTTTAGTAAAACTGCGGAAGCGTAAACCAAATTTAAACCTTTTAAAACCATGCGCAAAACAACGCGCCCAAATTAAAACCATATGAAAGAATGTAAAAACATAATATGTAATTTAGGTGTATGCCCAAGACCCCGAATGCAGTGAAGTGTGCAGTGCTTTCTAATCCAGGCACCGGAAGCTAACTACCTGCAAAAGCATGTAAATCGTGGGTCAACAAACAATGTTGGTGAGTTCACTATGTAAAGTAACTGAGTATGTACTGCGCTGGTTTCCAAAACCACGTAAGTAAGTAAGTTATGTTGGTGCCCCGCACCGTGTAACCACTAATTCATCGCATGCCAAGGGTAGCTAACCCATTCATGATAACTAACCGAATATACCGAACTGCTATGTACGTGTAGCCACATAAGTGTGCCGTATGCCTGACATCATTGTCTATCCACAATGATAATGTTTCGTTAAGTTATAGTTCACGCCCGCGCTCCCCGAGCCGGTGTGAGGTTTGTAAAACCTAATAGCGCTATCAACTAATAACCCGCTTGCCAACCCTTGCAACTCATTCGGTACGTGAGGACTTACAAAATGATAGAAATGGTTCAGTTTATCAAGGACACAATTGCGAATTAGCAAAGTGACCGACCCTCATAAGGATCCATGGCATCCCAACCCGGGATGTGTAAGTAGTCCCAAACCGGACTAGAAAATGTTAAGTAAAGTGTCTCATACCTGAGACGCATGCTTTTGAGAAAAAGAGTAGTGAAACTCACCTTAGGTTGCACGTGAATGATCCAAATCCCTCAAACAGTAACGAGCTACCGACTCCCTATTACAAGTGTCACTAGGTGAGTATATGTGCATAACCAACACACCATATAACTCGTTTATCCGAGACCTTTAAATGTTCAAAACCGTGTAGTGACACCTAATGACTCTACATGCTCAAGTATGTCCTACGTATCCCGTTGGTGATCATAGTGATTATTATCAGTTTAATACATCAATTACATCTCATACAAGTTTCCACACAAGTACATGTCAATTACACACCACATAGAACTCCAAATAGTCACTTAAAGACCCCGTACACAATCTGTGTTTTTAGGACAGATTGTGCGCTGTGAAAAACAATTTATTTAAAATACTTAACGAATGAATTAAAGTCCCAAATTTTTAATGAATTTTATTTGGGATTCACTCGACAATACCTATTTTTGTTTTGTCTTAATTCCAAACACAAAAATTATAAAAATTCGTACAACACAGCAGTGTCCAGAAAATTTCCTCAACAGGTCAGTTTAGTAGGAAAATTCTTAAAAATTATGTATTCATCCAAACAAGATGAATCCACTTGGAAAAGCTCTATTTTTCCAGTATTGACCTACTGTAAAAATTTCATAACCTAACTCCTTGTAAATCTCTAGTTATGACCATTTAAAGTTAGCCCAATTTACAAATCCGAAAATCTGATATGACCCCTAATCAATTAAAATTCCAAAAACGACTCATACGGTGTCCAAAATCGATGGTTTTGCCCATTATGAAAAGCTAAGACCTTGTAAATTACAATCATGCAAAGTAATCATCAAAAAAATCGATTTACCAATCCGTTACAGCCCCTTCAACACGTTCAAACAAATCTGTCAGAATCTGAAACTTGCATCCCAAGTAATCTACAAACCCTAATTCTTCATAAACATCCCTAATACATGTATAACACCTATAGTACTGATTAAACACCATATTAATCATAGCAAAACACATATATTATCATGTGAAAACCCTAATCATGGCTGCTAATAACAATCATCATCATCAAATCATCAAGAACATTCAAGAACTCCTATACATACATGTATGCGATTTTGTATATATTATTTTTAGGGTTTTCAAAGTTTTTTAATCATTATAATTCATCAAAAATCGTAAGAACGTATACCTTGTGAAAGATTAAACTCCCTAGAGCCTTGAAATCAAACCCGAACTAGCTTGATTAGTGAAAGATTGCTTGATTGCTTGAAAACAAAGAGAGAGGGGGGTGGGGGGTTTCGCACGGCACCAAGGGGGGCAAGGGAGTAGGGTTTTTATCTTTTCCTTGCCTCCTAATTATAAAAGGGCTTTGCTTGTTCCCCAAGCAATTGGTATTAGGGCCCTTCTAGTCCATTAACTTAACCCGTTAACCATGTTCTAGCCCAATACCGGACCCAATATTATTAACCATGCTAAATTATATAAAATCCATTATTTTTATTATTACATAGCATATCATTCATGCTGTGCACATAATTCGCATGGTCTACGCATTACCCTTCAGTTAGGCGATCATTTACAAAAACATGTAATTCACATAAGCACGTACTTCATGTTCACCAAAATTCACTTGTATATATTATTGCTATGTATGTCACCTAATTCACCAACGTTTGGGATACAGGACTCATGTGTGTGTTTAACAAGGATTTTCCTACGTATAACATATGTTAGCATCTTCTAACATATGTTAAACCTACTTAACTAACCCTAGTTAAGTATCTAGCCATGTATGAACATGTAAGTTAACTAGAGTTAAGTAAAAGTATTTAACCTGAAAATGCGGGGTGTCACAAATAAATTGATGACATCCATTGTGTTTGTGTTTTGTTCAAGTGATTGAGTTATGTTAAGTCGGAAAAAAAAGAAAAAAAAAAGAAAAAAATATATATATGAAAAAAGAAAAGAAAGAAAAAAGAGAAAATAGAAGTATGTGTTATGGGTCAAATATGCCCAAAGTTGTTTGTTTAGTGGGTTTTCGTGAATAAGGATAGTCATTCAAGCGTGTTGAAACCTTTGCGTTTAAACCAATTGTTTAACCAAATCATTCCTACCTTTACCCTAAGCCCAAAACACGTAAGACCTTTCGATGTGTGCATAGTTTACAACTTTTGTGTGATTGTCATACAAACCTATGATAACAGGGTTACATTCTTGGTTTTTGAGCGACTTTTACTAGCACATTACAAGCTAGTCCAGATATAAACCGAGAGGAGCGACCACTGTGAGGGGTGTGTAGTATATGTGTATGATGATAAGCATGTTAGGCTTAGTTAGGCAAGTCTTGATTTTAAAATGTGCAACACTTGCTTGTCAGTCTGTCAATCTCGATTGTGTAAGTCTATGGGATGGGTATGATTCGGGGCCTTGAAGATTAGTAACGGTAAAGGAATTGGAAGCAGCTTGTTAGCAAAGCGAGTAGTGTTTTGTGATGGCTTGATTGGGGACAATCAAAGGTAAGTGTGGGGATGTGATGAGAGGGTGTTTTACCATGTTAAGATGTATTTAATTATGTGTTTTTATGTGATTTATTGCATGGAACATAGTTACTTTGAGAATGTTTGTGATTTGCAGGTGCACGGTGGTGAAAAGCATTAAGCGGAGCATATTCGAGGGTTTCGGGACAAGTTAAGAAGGATTGGAAATCACCCGAGAGCACCGGGGATGAAAACACGAAGAATGGCCAATTTTTACACAGGGGCGCAACCTACTAGCAGACAGGGGCGCAACCTACCTCTGCAGGGCGCAACCTTGCGCTGACAGGCAAATTCTGGCTGTTCTGCGCCCTTTAGGGCGCAACCTACTTCACCACGGGCGCAAGCTTGCGCCCCTATCTGATTATGGACGCGAAATTTCGGATTTTGGCCATATTTAAGGGTTCTTTACTCCACAAACGAAAGAGACTTCAACCCTAGCCGTCTTGGACCATTCTAGGACGAATTTTATCATTCCAAAACACATTTTAATCATTCTTTTCATGCATCAATCATCAAAATCATTCATGGAAGCATACATAATCATGATGAGCGGCTAGTTTCTTTATGTAACCACCTCCGGGTGCACGGTTCGTTTGTGAAACCTTTAAACTTGTTTGATTTGGTTCTTGGATTGTTTTTCATTCACTTGAAGAATATTTGTGGTTTTAATCATTTAAACAATTTATGTGTGTTTCAATTACTTATCTTTTAATCATTCGCATTCGGTTTTCTTGCATCGTGAGCAGTTTGATTATTGGGAGGGTAATTGATACATGTGGGTTGGTAATTGAATTGTACAGGTTATTATTAAAAACTTGTGTTCGGTTATCACTTGATTTAAAATCGTTTAACAAAGCCATGTCTATGTGGTATCCTATCATTTAACCAGGTTTGGGTGAATCATTGAACCGGAAACTCGGAGGGGGTTACTTCTTTATTATTATTGTTTACAACTTTTCAAACCCGTTTTCTTAATTCAAAGTAAAAGCAAAGTAATTAGGTTTTAGCTTAATAGTTAGATTTACAAAACTACTCTTTCTACCAATTCCCTGTGGAGACGACTCGACTTCCATATACTACTTAATCTTTTCTTTTGACCGACCAAACGACATCGATCATCGACTAAGGCATAAGATGTTATAATAGGTTTCAATTTATGGTATAGAGGCTTGCACTACTAGAAAACTGGGCTATTGTCACCAAAAGTTGCTACCTAGAAAAATGGTAGCAAATTTAGCAACCGATTTTACACCAAAATATATATATATATATATATATATATATATATATATATTATAAGATAAGGTAATTAATTGGTTGCAAATTTTGACACCGGTTACTTTTGGTGGTAAATTCGTGAGAAAAATAATAAGAACGAACTAAAAAATAATAATTTATAAAAAAAAAAACAAACCTATTGAATTGTGACCACCTTAGCGCTAGCAAATTTAGGGACATATTTCTTAATGCGTAATGCATATATATATATATATATATATATATATATATATATATATATATATATATATATATATATGGTAGCTAATCAGTGATAAATTTTGAGACTAAATTGCTACCATATTAGCCACGATAAAATTGGACTATTGTCACTAAAAGTTGCTACCTAGAAAAATTGTAGCAAATTTAGAAACCATTTTTACACCAAAATATGTATTATAAGACTGGTAACTAATCGGTTGCAAATTTTGACACCGTTTATTTTAATAAAAGGGTCATGTTATTTACACCGGGTTTTTTAGGGCTTCACAGCTCTCTACGGTTCGTAGAGGCCTCTACGGGCCGTAGAGGTGTCAGAGCATTGAAAACCACGTCTCACTACGGCTCGTAAAGGCCTCTACTAGTCGTATAGGTGGGTGCCCACTACAATAATTGACATAGGCCTCTACAGCTCGTAGAGGCCTCTACAAGTCGTAGAGGCTGGTGCAAATAAGTTTTGGGGTGACGGCCCTTCATAAAATGATCAATTATATGTACTATAATTATAAGACACTTGAACAGTGACCATTTTCTATTGGTTCACCGTTATGCAACACTTCCTTTTGTTAATTTACAAAGAAAATGCATTCTGCACTAACCTGCACTTTCACTCTCTACTAATTTGAACCACCTTTATTTTTCTAACTTACACCGATTTTTTTACTTTTTTATTTTTTTTGGTAAAACCCTTTCTTATTTTGTATCAGGTATTGGTTTTTATTTTATTTATCTTTTTAGGGATAAACATTTGGTACTGGATTACCGGGTATTTGTACCGAACCGATATTTTGGTATCAGTATAGTGATATTTTCCTTTAGAGTGGCGAATCAAACCAATACTATCGTAATATCAGTCTCGATACCGTATTCTTTTTATATTTTCTCTACGTAACAGTATAAAATCCATTGAAAATGGAGTTATATTAATAACAAATCATTTATTTAGTAACGTTAGCATTTCTGTTTCAATACGTACGGAGTTCAAACGTGTCCCGCGGCAACGCGCGGGTAAATACAACACTAGTTGTATTTAATTGATTGTTCATCATGAAAAACGGAACCACCGTGTGCCTCCCCTCGAAGTTTGAGAAGTGTCATGTGATGGGTGGGACTAGCTGGGAGGGTAGGTATCGTGATGGACGGTGATCTTGTCTGTGCACAAGACAATAATTAAATCAAAGACTTTGACCATTAACAATTGAAATTATAAGTATAAATAAATTATTAAATTAGCAAATAGCTCTTCTTCACATCTCACAACATCACCCAAAATATCACCTCTATAAGCAAAAATGGCTGACGTCATTGTTTTTGCCATCCTTCCTGTGCTCATCGACAAGCTGATCTCTGAAACTTCAAGAACCATCGGTCATTACAAGGGAGTTAGCGCTGATATCAAGAAATGGCAGAAATGGTTAGTCCAAATCCAACGTGCGCTTGCTGATGCTTCTCAGAAGGATATAAATGATGATGATGTGAAAGAATGGTTGACAGATCTCCAGCACTTGGCTTACGACGTAGATGACCTCCTCGATGCTTGGGCTACTGAAGCTATGGATCGTGAGTTCACCAACGACTCAGAAGCCACCACCAGCACTAGCATGGTAAGAAAGCTGATCCCAACTTGTTGCACTAGTTTCTCACGAAGTACTAGGATGCTTGGGGAGTTAGATAATATTAATGGTAGATTTAAAGTTCTACTTGAGAGGAAAGATGAATTTGGTTTTAAAGGGGAAGGGAAATCTGGTTTAAAAGTGGAAGGGGAATCTAGGCCAAGGAATATTAATCAGTCTTCCTCTGTTGTCGATCCGTCTCTTATTGTTGGACGGGAAGTTGAGAGAAAGGCGTTGGTCCAACAGTTACTACTAGGGGATGGACCATCTGATCTAAACTATAGTGTTGTTCCCATAGTTGGTATGGGCGGCATTGGTAAAACTACTCTAGCTAAACTTGTGTATAACGATGAAAAAGTCGATGATCACTTCGAACTCAAGGCTTGGGTGGTTGTTTCAGATGTGTTTGATAGCTTTGCTATAAGCAAAGCTATCTATGAAATTGTGGCGGGGGGAAACAATACATTTTCAAATTTAAATGTGGTTCAAGTAGAACTTGTAAACAACTAAGGGGGAAAAGATTTCTCTTAGTGCTTGATGATGTATGGTGCGAAAGTAAAACAAAATGGAAAGAACTAGTCGAACCGTTTTATACGTGTGCTCCGGGAAGTAAAATCATCATAACAACACGGAAGCAGGAATTGCTCAAAAAGTTGGGTTACAAAGATCTGAGCCTGCTACAGAGACTGTCAGATGATGATGCTTTGTCTTTGTTTGCTCGACATGCTTTAGGTGTAGACAGCTTTGATTCCCATTTGTCACTCAAACCACATGGTGAAGCTATTGTGAAAAAATGTGATGGCTTGCCTTTGGCTTTGATTGCACTTGGGGCATCATTGATGACAAAAGAAGATGAAGATTCCTGGAGGGGAGTAGTAAACAGTGAGATATGGACGTCAGAAGACTGCGATGTAAAGAAAATCATCCCAGCCCTCAGGCTAAGCTATCTAGATCTTTCTACACGTCTGAAGCAATTGTTTGCATACTGCTCTTTGTTCCCCAAGGATTTCTTGTTTGTCAAGGATGAACTAGTTCAGTTATGGATGGCAGAAGGGTTTTTGACCCACTTAACTCCAAACAATCCAACAGAAGAAAGGTTGGGTCTCACATCCTTTGACGAGTTGTTTTCAAGGACATTTTTTCAGCATGCACCTGATAACAAATCATTATTTGTGATGCATGACATGATGAATGACTTGGCCAAATATGTTGCTGGTGAGTTCTTTTTGAGGTTTGACAATGAGACGGAGAACAACATCAAGGAAGAAACATGGGGAAAGTGTCGCCATATGTCATTTGTTCCTGAGAGATATGTAACTAACAAGAAGTTTAAGACATTTGAAAAAGCTAAGAGCTTGAGAACATTCTTAGCAAGTTCTGTTGGTGTGCTACCAGGTTATACATGTTTCAACTTATCAAACAAGATTTTCGCTAATGTACTTCCTGAGTTACCATTGTTAAGGGTTCTACGTTTGAGTAATTTTTCAATAAGTGAAGTACCCGAGTCCATTGGCACTCTCAGGCACTTGAGGTATCTTAATCTATCTGATACTCAAATCACTCATTTACCAGAAAATGTTTGTAGCCTGTACAACTTACAGACACTGATCTTATCTGGTTGTGATAGTTTAATTGAGTTGCCTAATAGCTTCTTAAAGCTTAAAAAACTACGACATTTTGACATCAGTGGTACTAGGCTTTCGAGGATGCCTTTAGGGATTGGTGAGCTGAAAAGCCTACAAACTCTCCCTAAGATCATCATCGGAGGTAAAGACGGGTTTGAAATGGCCAAACTTAAAGATTTAGAACATCTACGTGGGAAAATTTCCATTGTGCATTTGGAGGAAGTGCAAGATGCCAAACATGCACAAGAGGCGAACTTCTCGCAAAAGGAGGTTAGTGAGTTAGAGGTTGAATGGAGTCGAAGTTCAGAAGACAAAGGGCTTGGACAGGAGGTGCTGAATCAGCTGAAGCCTCGTGGTGATAAGTTAATACAACTCAAAATTAAGTCATACAAGGGAATAGAGTTTCCAATTTGGGTAGGGGATCCCTCCTTTCTTTTTTTGAAGCATGTGTCACTAACTGGTTGTTCAGAATGCACTTCTCTACCACCACTTGGGCAACTACCATCTATTAAGGAGTTGTTTATTGAAGAGTTAGATAGGGTGAAAACTATTGATAAGGAGTTTTTTGGGGCTGGTCTTGCTTTTCCTTCACTTGAAATTCTAAGTTTTAAAACTATGCTTGTGTGGGAGAAATGGTCAACCAATAGTGAGGCTGTGTTTCCATGCCTGCAAGAACTTAATATAGAATCTTGTAAAGAGTTGGTTGAAGTCTCACTTGGAGCATTACCTCCATTGAATGTTTTAAAAATAGGTGACTGTGATAGTGGTGTGTTGAAAAGTCTAATTCAAGTAACTAAAGCTGTCATCAAGTTGAAAATAGATCGTATTTCAGGGCTTAACGATGTGGTGTGGAGAGGTGTTATGGAGCATCTTGTTGAAGTTGAAGAATTACGCATAGGGAGGTGTAATGAAATAAGATACTTGTGGGAATCAGAAACAGAAGCACTTGCGAGTAAGGTTCTTGTGAAGTTAAGGAACCTGAAAGGGTCTTTATGTGATAATTTCACAAGTTTAGGAGAGAAGGAGGAGGACGATAATCGTAGGAGCAACCTCCTGACATCTCTTATGACGTTGACTGTTAGTTCATGTAATAATTTGGAGCGTTTAAGTTGTCCAGATAGCATTCAGACGTTGGAAGTCTATGGTTGTAGTTCAATTACAACAATCTCATTGCCAACAGGAGTGCAGAAGCTCAAGTCATTTAAAGTTTTCGGTTGTGAGAAACTATTAGAAAGGGAGTGGGGAGGACAAAATATGAACAACAACAGAATTGAGATTGTTGATCTATATAATTGGTCAAATCTGAAATCAATTGAACTGAGCTACATCTATCACCTCACTGAATTGAGGATAGTAAATTGTGAAAATGTGGAGACATTTCCTGACAATGAGTTGGCTAATTTGACCTCTTTAAAACATCTTGAGATAATAAACTGTCCAAGAATGGATGCTCGTTTTCCTCGTGGGGTTTGGCCTCCCAATTTGCATAGCTTAAGAATAGGAAGGTTGAAGAAGCCAATCTCAAAGTGGAGCACACAGAATTTTCCAACATCACTTATGAGTCTTGAAGAAACACGTACCGAAACGGCTGTCCGGGCCATGCTTCGACCGAGTTGAATAGGAGAATCACACCTTGTCCTTCTTCTCTTTTCCGGTCCAGATCTGCAAGGAAGGAAAGAACGGCGGGGAGTGGAGGTGACTGCTAGGAGACCACAAGTGGAATCCAACGTGCAGACACAAAAAGTGATGGCGGCGGCCATAGTTGTTTTGAGGGTAATCTATTGTGTGTCCTAATGAGAGGTGAATACCTCTTTATATAGGGCTTTTATGGGCCACCATCATGGGCCTCTAACTATATGGGCACATAGCCCATTGGCACAAAGCCCAGTTAGAGGGTTACCTCCACACCCTAATATTAGTAAATAATATAACAAGTAATAAAATAACGAACATGGTATGTCGGGTCAGGCACCATATCTCTACAAGTCCCCCTAGTCTAGTGTTGCTCTCATGTGCAAGCGTTGAGTGGAGCGCTAGACTAATTAGGAGTGCTTGGGAATGAAGATTGCAAGTTTTTTTTTCTTCTTGTGGACTAACGACTCGAGTGTTCCATCTTCTTGTTTCGATGTGTGGGAGGTTACAATTTTTGCGCTCGCTACCAGCTAAGTGTCACCTTCTAGGCTAACTGTTACTGGGGAGCGAAGTAACGATTCATCGCAGGTATTTATGTGGCTCGCTGCCAAACCAAAATCTTGAGCGGCCAATTTTAGGGCGTGCGAACAAATGTTATAGCGCGCGGCTGAACCTGCAAGAATCTCAGTCATATAATGTGGGTGTGTTATGAGGTGCCCAGCCTTGCGTTAGTATTTCTTGAACTTAAGATAAGTTGACAAGATAATAAATTAAGGTAAACGATAAAAGGTTATACCAAACCTGGTGGATCCATTGGCGTATTATAATATGAAAACCATCTAGAGTGGTGTTATGCCATGCCAGTCCCCCAGTGCATTGTTGCTAAATATGTTAGTAGCATTGGACTTATAAAATAAGTGATTACAAAATATGCATAACTGTAATAAGACCGGGTTAGTTTGAACCGCTTTACAAGATAGCGACGCACATATTTACATGTGGTGCTGTTTGCGCCCCGTAAAATATTTTATTCAAGGCACATGTAACGTTTGCAGTTTAACCCTTGCTGTTAAAGCGGGTGTAGAACATTTGATTTATAGAAACAAATGGTTTTGTCAACGTGGCGCAAGCCTTTCTTAAATAAATTATTAAATTGGAACCAAGTAAATACTATCATTGTCAAAGCACTTTGTTTTAGTTTTAGTGCCATGCCATCACAAGATGGCTTTAGTTAAGATATGTGAGTTAGAAAACGGTGAGCGCTTTTACATATTTAAATGCACGCGTCACTTGCCTTACTTTATCCATCTTGCCATGGAAGTTCTTATTCTCGACCTGGGCTTGCGTTTAAGCGCAGACCGGAAAGTCGTTTATCTGTCTCTTACCACACGGGTTTTGGTTTAGATGGTTGTTTTGCGTCGACGCGAATTAAAATCGCGAGTTGCTAAACACCATTATATTTTGGGTTATCATCGCGAGTTGCTGAACACCATTATATTTAGGGTTGTTTTGCGTACTCGACTTATTTTTGTTTCTGTATAGACAGATATTTACAATGTCGAGGTTGGTGTTTAAACGCGCACTCGACTTTTTTTTTTTTTTTTTTTTTTACAAATATGTATGATATCGAGGTTGGCGTTTGCACGCGCACTCAACGTTTTTATTATTATACAAAAGTTTGCAAAGTCGAAAGTGGCGTTTAAACGCGCACTTGACTTGCTTCGCGCATTGCATCTTAACCATACAATGGAGTTTGGGGATTGCATTTTAACTATGCAATTTTATTTCGCGCATTGCATCTTAACCATACAACGCGTAGTTTAGCTGTTGCATTTTAACTATGCAATTTTATTTCGCGCATTGCATCTTAACCATACAACGCGTAGTTTAGCTGTTGCATTTTAACTATGCAACGTTTAGTTTGCGCATTGTATCTTAACCATACGAATGCGTAGTTTAGGAAATTGCAAATTAACAGTGCAATTTTTAGTTTAGACATTATATCTTAACCATACAATGTTTGGTTTGCGTGTTGTATCTTAACCATACAACGCGTAGTTTAGGAAATTGCAAATTAACAGTGCAATTTTTAGTTTAGACATTGTATCTTAACCATACAATGTTTGGTTTGCGCGTTGTATCTTAACCATACAACGCGTAGTTTAGGAAATTGCAAATTAACAGTGCAATTTTTAGTTTAGACATTGTATCTTAACCATACAATGTTTGGTTTGCGCGTTATATCTTAACCATACAACGCGTAGTTTAGGAAATTGCAAATTAACAGTGCAATTTTTAGTTTAGACATTGTATCTTAACCATACAATGTTTGGTTTGCGCGTTGTATCTTAACCATACAACACGTAGTTTAGGAAATTGCAAATCAACAGTGCAATTTTTAGTTTAGACATTGCATTTTGACACTATTTGTTTTGTTTAGGTCGCGCGCCTCATTATAATTTATAATAATAATGGTGTGCAGCGAGATAGTAATGACATAACGCGTGATCGATCCGAGTCATTGTTATTGAAACATGATCGTTTAGTGCGTTGTGTCATGAAAACCATTTAAAATTGTGTCATATCAAGTTATTCTTCCAGTTCATTGTTGCTAAATGGTTAGCAGCATTGAACTTGTATATGAATGCCATTAGGCAACACATGCAGTCTCGTCTAGAGTATCTTATGAATACTATTAATATTAATAAGACGAAAGCGCTTAAACGCTAGGAAGATGTGCGTATTGTAATAGACAATGAAAATATTAATTTCATGCTTTTAAACTAGACGAACAAGATGCATATTTATATCAGTTAAATATGACACCTTAAATGTTTTTTTTTTTTTTTTTTATTAAATATTGAATCACATCAGTTGACATGAAAGCTATTGAAAACTTTAAAATAGTGGTTCAATAGTAAAACAGTAGGTACACGTGACTTTTGTAGCTTTTTGTTAGTGAAAGAAAGTTGTCAACCATATGGCTCAAAATTTCAAAGTTTGTCTATGTGGGGTCAAGACCATTTGCATATATGGTTATATAAAGCAACTTCGTCACGTGAACCTTCACTTTTTGAGAACGTAATATTGGTAGTGGATTGGTTTCCATACCTCAAACAACTCAATGATCATGCGCGGCGATGAAGTTTGATAGGCGGTGCGGGGGGAAGGTCCCTGCGCAGATCAGAACCGTTGTGCGCGAGCCGTGTAAAGGAAAGGCTTTGAGCTAGCGCATCAAGCGGATGGCCGCCGCTGTGCACAGCGCTGCTCGTCGCCTGCAACACGGGGTTTATGCGCTCGACCCACCACCTGCAGTTCATGCGCACGATTCGCTTCCGTGCGCGGCGCTGCTCGTTGTCCACCACTCAGGGTTTATGCGCGCGAGGACCTGTTGTTTTTGTCGTCGTCGTCGGCTCGGAATGTATGCGCGTTACTGCGTGGTTTGTGCCCGCCACACGGAGTTTATGCCCACCGCGCGAAACACTCTCGTGGCGATGACCATGGTTTCTCATACACTTTTGAGTTTTGGCTCGTGTGTTGTGTTTAATGCGGCTTAGGGAGGTGAATTTGTAAACCCACATGTCTGAGCTTGAACTCAGATTTGGGAACAAGGGTAGGGATGACTTTTGGATTGTTGTACTCTACGCTACCTAAGTTGTACTTCCCCTTTTATACAAATCTATCTATATATATAAAAGAAAACGTATATGCTGATGTGGCGTGCAATGGAGGCCTCAACCTCCCCTTGAGAGTGCCACGTGGCATCATAATTGAAAGATTTTAGTGTTTTTGAACTATTTCTTTTTTTAATTAAAAAAAAGATAAACATAAAACCCTAAATTAAATTGAGTTATTTTAGGAAAAAAAGAATTTAAAAATAAATTTAAAATTTTCTCTCTCATGTTTCCTCCCATAATTTTTAAACGTTTATATATTTTATATACAGGATTTGTTAAAGAAAAAAATTACACCAAATTAATGAGCGTTTTATTATTTTCAAACGAGTACCATAGTCCTATATAAAAAACGGAGAAAAATCGACTATTTTTTGTGGGGTTTCGTTCATACAGGAAAAAAACACACAAAGTGTTCATGTTATTCATTAATCATGTTTTATCTTTTAAACCAGGTTCTTATCTACGATGTTGAAAATCAGCCCAATCGCCATGTTATCATTGGAATTTTACTATGTATACTTCATCAAGAGAAGTTAGGAGAAAGAATCGCGCAACACTGCAACACATGGTGTCACCTTATAAGAAGGTTATTTTTTATTTATTTAATTACAAGAGTAATAATTATTACTATTAGTATTAATATTATTAGGATGGTTATATTTTTCAACACCGGGACGCTCCGGAAAGAATTGATAGTTGCTGACGTGGCGTTCAATGGTTGCCTCAACCATCTCTTGATTATGCCACGTGGCATAATGAGATGCAATGATTACAACTTCCAACTTAAGTGTTTGTTTAGTTAATTAGGTTAGAAATTATAAGAGCCATTAGAATGTGAGAAATTAGAGAGATGTGATGAGTTTTTTAATAGTTGCAGCTTACATAAGTGATTCTTTAGATGATTACTGATTAGGTTTTAGATTAGGGAATATGAGTTATTACTGATTAGAATACTATGAACATGCAATGATTGAGAGATTTTGTGTTAGTTAACTTGAGCCATTTGCAATAAGTTATCACGTAAAATTAGATTTTTCAACCCGGGACCCTCCCGGGGTAATCAGCTAGTAGATAATATCTTGAATGGATGATGCGCATGCGATTCATTCTGCTAATTTCTTCTTCTTCTTGCGTGAACTTTTTCCAAGGGTTGTTTTTTTTTTTTTTTTTTTTTTAATATGTAGTGATGCAATCTGTGGTTGTACTATGTGCAGCTTGAGTTGTACCCTGTCATTATTTTTGCCAGGTTTGTACTCTTGGTCACTTGTACCATGACGTAGAGCTATGCAATATTGACTTGTACATTCGTCTTTTTAACCCATTTTCACCATCAAAGCAAAATTTCCAGTAGTTTGTATGGTACGAATGTTTTTTTTTTTTTTAAGGATAACAGGTGAGGACCATATGCTTATGTTTCTTGTACCATAAGCACAATAGATTGTACCCCATCATCTTTAGGTAAGAAAATCCATAGAAAAAGGAAACCTAGATCTGAAAATGTGTACTCTATGCTGCTTGGGTTGTACTCCCTCTTTTGCACAGATAATATCCACTATTGTTGAAACAGATTTCTTTGGTTTTCATTTTTCTTTTTCTTTGGATTTATAACTAGCAACAACTTACAGCCACACATTATTTGTGATAAACATAGGGTCGGTGAGCATGAGATGAGTACATATTTATAAAGATAAATCATGGATATATGGAGGTAAACAGGTCTAGAGGTTTGTGACCAAAAATTGGTAGCTTAAACCTTAGGCGAGCACATGTCTCACAGTTTAAATGGCAAAACCCCATTTATCCACCATAAGTGAACTTAGATCTGAAGGTTAGAGTAGAAGAACAAAGATGTGATTGTTGCCGGGTTGCTCTTTACGGATGGCGTCAATGAAGAAACACGTACCGAAACGGCTATCCGGGCCATGCTTCGACCGAGTTGAATGTCCTTCTTCTCTTTTCCGGTCCAGATCTGCAAGGAAGGAAAGAACGGCGGGGAGTGGAGGTGACTGCTAGGAGACCACAAGTGGAATCCAACGTACAGACACAAAAAGTGATGGTGGCGGCCATAGTTGTTTTGAGGGTAATCTATTGTGTGTCCTAATGAGAGGTGAATACCTCTTTATTTAGGGCTTTTATGGGCCACCATCATGGGCCTCTAACTATATGGGCACATAGCCCATTGGCACAAAGCCCAGTTAGAGGGTTACCTCCACACCCCAATATTAGTAAATAATATAACAAGTAATAAAATAACGAACATGGTATGTCGGGTCAGACACCATATCTCTACAAGTCTAGAGTTATACGGGTATAAAGATGAAATGAGTAGTTGTAGTCAATTTTCTGATCTTCTTCCTTTATCTCTTATTTATCTTGGAATAAATGGATTTGAGAAATTGGAATCAATTAAAGAGGGGCTCCAACACCTCACCTCCCTCCAACAGCTCGATGTCTATCAGTGCCCTAATTTGAAGAATATGTCCTGTCCTCAACAACTCCAACATATCAGTTTTTATGAATGTCCAGAGATGATGGATCTACCAGAAGACCTACTGCCTTCACTTTTGAGTTTAACAATCGGTGGTTGCCCAAAATTGAAAGAAAGATGCAGTGAAAGAGGCATTTACTCTTCCCACGTCTCCTATATCCCTTGTATCTACTTATACTGATCATGGAGTTAATATGAAGGTGTCTCTCTCCCCCTTTTTTTTAGTCAAATTACTTATTTTTTTTATTTTTGATTTTCAAGCAAACAGTTTAGTTTTTTATTTTGTGTGTGTGACTATGATGCGAAAAAATGGTGAAGTGAGATTGTTTCTAGTATTTTGACCAGATGCTAATGTCAAATGGGTTAGTGGATTGCATTCCAATCAAATTGTTTGGAACAAATTGAATGTGCTTTATAGTGCCTTTCTCATTTAGATCATTGGTACAATAAGTTAATTATGTATTTACTATACCTGTTAATTTTACTAACCCATTCTCCACCTTATAAGGAATATTCCCATATATCGTTTATTTTTTATTATTTCATAAAGAAGACGTACTGAGTTTACACTAACAATTGGTGCATTAAGTTCATAGACACTAAAATGTTATGACAAAACAATAAAAAAAACAAACAAATGGCATTACATAATCTTTTTGTTGACCAAGAAGTGGACTCTTTCAAATTGTGAAAATCAAATAGTTTAAACAGTTTTCACCCATTGACAGAAAGTGTTTTGTTTCTTTCAAATTGTGAAAACCAAAATGGTCTGGTGTTGCCGGTTTCAGACCAGTTGATTTTTTTTTTTTGTTAAACATGGAATCGTAGCTTTGATCTTCAAAAGTTCAGTAAAACGGTTTAAAAAAGATCAAACATTTTACGCTTTAGATGTTAAAGAGGTTACAATGACGAAGTGAAAAAAAATAATTAACATATGCGTATTATAATTGTTATATTCCTACCTGCAAAATTGTATTTTATTTTTATTTGTTAAAGGTACATGAATTAGCTGAGCAGAAGGTCGCCCTAAATCGTTCGAATGGAGTAAGATGACTGAAGAATACCCATTAGCTGAGCAGCAGAAGCATCTTACCTACCGGGGTAAGAATACGCATTAGTTAAAATTAATCAAGAATACGCATTTGAGTTAGTTTGTTATATGCTCCCTGTTTGAATCTTAATGTAATCTGTACGTCTAATAGATGTGTAAATGCTTGCTGATTTGTAATTGTCAAAGTCAAAGCTGCATCTTATTTGTTAGGCATGCAGCAGCAGCATAAATGGTTTATTGTGGAAATGGAAATTAATTAGGAAATTTTTTTGACTTTTGTTAGTATTTATGATGTAATCCGATCCAGTTTCTTTCAAGTTCCAGTTTTTTTATCTGTTGTTGAAAAGGGAAATAAATTAGGAAGACTTCTATTTATTTCTGTTAGTTTTTTATGATTTAATCAGATCCAGTTTCTCTTAAGTTTAAACCTCACTCTCAAACTCGCGGGTCATGCCCGGATCGTTTTAACTCAACCCGTCAATCGCTATAACCCGATATCATTATATCTTAGTAACTTCCTATTTCTTTGATTGCAGCGATTTGTTTGGCCGTTCCGATTAGAGAAGCTGGTACCCCCGTTCGCAAGGTTGATTGAAACAGTGATGTCATCGTTTACACAGTTTGTTGTTTGGGTATGGAGTGGATCTAGGTATTCTGGTTTGTTATTGTAATCTGTCAAATAATAAGTATTTAATTTGGGCTTGTAACTTATTTTGGGTGTGATGATAGATGTACCGATGTTTACATTGGAAGGGCTTCTGAAATTATTGATGTTATATTTTTGTTATGACGTCATGATCACTCTGTTTTCAGCTTATGCCTTTAAACTCAGCAGCTCAAAGCGTTATGCTGATTTACAAAAAATACATAAAGATAAAGCTATTGGTATTGTTGGAATGTGAATATTTAGGAAAACGGTAATAAAAAAACGCCAGATGTAGTGGATGAGGAGTAGTGCATGTTAGCAATCTATTTTGATATGAAACCAACATGGACAGTTGATTGGTTAAATGAGTTTGTTAAGTGTTTCATATTGTTTTTCTTCATTTCGTAGGTTCCTAATATTTTGGTCATCAAAGCTATGGGTATAACATAACATCTGATCAGGAAGTTGTGCATATGCTTGGTAGAGATCCTCAGTATGCTAATCTTCTATTGCCATCTATTGAGGTAAGCAAACAGATGTAACAACTAAAAACTTAGTTATTAAATTTATACCATTTTCCAAATCAGTTGACAACAAATTCCTAATTATGAATCTCCACTTGACTTTACATCTCTCTCTAGGCGCGGGAACCCACTTCTCTTTTACAGTGTGTATATGGTGTGGTGATATTGAGACGAATGATGGACGCAGCCAAAACATGAATTTATTTTAATATTCGACCCGTCGCAAGTGTGTTTTGGTCATAAGGACCAATTCAAATTGCATTCGGGTCTTTTGACCCATTTGTTTCATTATAATATCAACTTACAGAATTTATGATACGGTGACTTGGATTATATAATTGAATGTACGCACACAAATTAATATTTTGATCACACACAGGGTGAGCATTCGATGTCATTACCGACTTTTGAACACCATTTGTATCCAAATGTGAAATTCATAATAATGAAAATATATTACTAATGTTAAGTAATTCCTCATTAGCTTCCAATCAGTTTTGCTAATGTGTTGTTACTGACTTCAGTTTTAATTGCATACATAGGAGGCCATCAAACATCTTATATTATCGCTGTTTTGGTGACTTTTACATTGCTAATACGGGTCAGGGTTAATAGAATATGTATATTTAGTATGATTTATTTGTAATTATGGTATAATTATCACTTACCAAAATATAGGAGATATGATGTATTATTTATAGCAAATTATCAATGAGAAAGGGTCAAGGCTTGATCTCCTTCATGGTATCATTGACCAGGAGGCCCTAACCTACCCTAGATCGCCCACCGCCCTCTTTTCTTTCTGCTGCTACCTTCGCCGATCTCCAGCTTCTGCCGGATCGGTTATTCCTTTGCTATTGTCCTCTGCCCTACTACATCTCCTCTCTTTTTACACCCTTTCTCATCTTCTACCTTACCTACCATGACAACCTCCCCAACCACTCCAAACACCCCAACACCGATTACCATCGAGTCGAGGATCCATCCAGCAACAACGGTTTCGAATATTAAAAACTTCATTCCGATTGTTCTGGAAATCGAGTCGTCTTAGTATGGTTCTTGGGCCACCCTATTTACCATCCATTGCAAAGCCTTCTTAGTTCATGACCACCTTTCTCCTCGCCCTCCAACACCCGATACTGAATCCTCCTCCACACCCAAACCCACGGATGATTGGGAGAGGCTTGATGCCATTGTTACAATGGATATATAGCACCGTTTCCAATGATCTTCTCCGTACCATCATTAACAAAACCTCCACCGCACATGAAGCGTGGGTGGCCATTGAAGACTTATTCCAAGACAATAAAAGTGCCCGGGCCATCCACCTCATGAACAAATTCTCCAACACCCGTCTTGATGCCTTTCCCAATGTCTCCACCTATTGTCAAGAATTGAAAGTTTTAGCCGATCAATTGGCTATTGTCGATGCTCCCGTCGATAATGACCGACTTGTCCTTAAACTCATTGCCGGCCTCAATGAGCAATATGAAAGTATTGCAACCCTCCTCACCGGTCAAGAACCACTACCCTCATTCTACAAAGCCCGCTCTAAAATTATAGAGGTTGAAACCCGCAAGGCCGAACTCGCCCTCCAAGCCTCTAAAACCGCATTCACCGCCCTAACCGCCACCTCACACCGCACCTCCACCCCGGACCACACCCGCTCGGACAACCCCACCGTAGGCCGAGGCCGTGCCCGGTTTGGCAGACGTGGCCGAGAATGCTCACATTTTGGTCATGGCCGCTACAGCCCACAACCTTACCACTGGACCCCCACGCCTTATTCCCCTTGGCCACAACACTGGTCCGACCCACCACATTACTACCCTTCAGCCCAACAACAACAAACTTGGAGCCCACCTCCCTGCCCATACCCTACCTCCAGCCGTCCCATTTACCAAACTCCTACCCAGCCTAGCTTACTCGGCCCAAGACCCCAACAAGCCCATACTGCCTATTGTCCAACCGATATTGAAGAAGCCTTATACACAATGAGCCTTCAACAACCAGACCCAACACAGTAATGGACACAGGAGGATCATCAACCATGTCTCACGAGTCAGGTGACTTTCATTCCTTTTCTAATTCTTGCATGTCTTGCAATATTATTGTAGGAAATGGCGATACCATCCCAGTACTTGGTCAAGGCACAAAATACCTACCTAAACCCTTCCCACCCTTTATCCTTAAAAATGTTTTATACTCACCTAGACTTGTCAACAATTTAATTTCTGTCCGTCGTTTTACCACGAATAATTCTGTTTCCGTTGAATTTGACCCATTTGGCTTTCTTGTGAAGGATTACAAGACCAAGGCACCACTCTTGTGGTGTAACAGCAGTGGTGATCTTTATCCCCTGGTACTCGGGTCTTCCACCAACCAACCATCCGCCTTTGCTGCTATTTCTTCTCAAGTCTGGCATCACCGTCTTGGCCATCCAGGATGTGCTTCTTTGAATAAATCAAAACATTCCAATGTTTTAGATTTTGATTTTATTTCCAATAATGTTTGTCAGTCTTGTATTTTTAGAAAAAGTATCCGTTTACCTTTCTTTGATTCAAATAATATTACATTACAACCTTTTGATATCATACATAGTGACGTGTGGACATCACCCATAATTAGTTCCTCTGATCATTAATATTATGTATTGTTTCTCGATGACTATTCTAATTTTTTATGGACCTACCCACTAGCCCAAAAATCACAAGTCTTGCCCTCCTTCACCCAATTTGCCACCAACATAAAAACACAATTTAACCGTATCATTAAAACCTTCCAATGTGATAACGGACACGAGTATGTTAACACTTCCTTTAAAAACTTCTTTACCACCAATGGTATTTTATACCGTTTTTGTGCCCCTGCACCTCCTCACAAAATGGCAAGGCCGAGCGTAAAATTAGAACAATAAATAATATGATACGCACCTTAATGGCCCATGCATCTTTACCCACCCACCTATGGCATTTTGCACTTGAAACTGCCACCTACCTCTAAAACCACCAACCACAAAACCCCAACCGAACTTTTATATATCTCCACACCCACCTATGACCACCTCCACGTTTCCGGATGCCTTTACTACCCACTAACCCCTTCCACAAACATTCACAAACTCAAAAACCACTCACACCCATGTGTCTTCCTCGGCTACCCTACCACTCATAGAGGGTACCGGTGCCTTGATCTCTCGTCTAAACAAATATTTATCTCACGTCATGTTGCATTCGACGAGACGACTTTCCCATTTTCTCAATTCACCGGCCCATCTCCCTCATACGAATTCTTTACTGATTCGTTTCCCCTACACCTATGCCCACTAATCGCCCCATCCAACCCACTGTTAATAATAACTAACATCTAGCCCACACCCCAACTCCCGGATCCCCTGCTCCTGGCCCAACCCAATCACCGGGCCTAGCACCCCCCTCAAAACCCCACGGCCCATCCACACAACAACCCACCCATCACCCTCCTTCCACTTCCACACTCGCCCCAAATGCACAACCCACTAACCGCACCCAGCCCAACTCAGAACCCACGGACCGTCACCACTCTCCCCTTACTGTTATGCAAAACCAAACACCCACACCTGACCACCCACCCACCCGGACCATTCACACCCGTTCCATGAGTGGCATCTTCAAACCCAAACAACGATTTAACCTCGCCACCACAACCCCATCTACCGTCCTACCCATACCTAAAAACCCCACTGATGCCTTGGCCACTCCGAAATGGCACTCTGCCATGACTACCGAGTACAATGCACTAATTAGAAATGGTACATGGGAGTTAGTTCCTCATGACTCATCTATGAACATTATTCAGTCCATGTGGTTGTTTAAGCATAAATATAGGTCGGACGGGACATTGGAGCGGTACAAAGCAAGACTAGTGTGCGATGGCCGCTCACAACAGGTAGGCGTCGATTGTGGAGAGACCTTTAGCCCAATTGTCAAACCGGCCACCATACGCACAGTACTTTCACTTGCATTGTCTAAGGGATGGGTTGTACACCAGTTGGACGTCACAAACGCATTCTTACATGGTACTTTAAATGAAACTGTTTACATGCATCAACCAATGGGGTTTAGGGACACAAACTTCCCTGATCATGTCTGCCTGCTTCGCAAATCACTGTATGGGCTCAAGCAGGCTCCACGGGCTTAGTATCAACGATTCACAGATTATGTTCTTCGTAAGGGGTTCTTTAACAGTCGGTGTGATGCTTCATTATTCACTCTTCATCAGGCCGGGGACACGGCCTACCTTCTTCTTTATGTTGACGACATTCTCCTCGTCACATCATCTGACCTTCTACGCCACCGCCTCCTAGCAAAACTGTCAAGTGAGTTCGCTATGAAAGATCTGGGTCCTTTAAGCTATTTTTTTGGGCATTTCGGTTTCAAGACAACATAACACAATGTTCATATCTCAACAGTCCTATGTGACTTATATCATTGCCCAGGCCGGTATGCAATCTTGTAACCTCGTTGCTACCCCTGTTGACACAAACGCCAAACTCGGTACCACTTTGGGTGATCCATTCCACGACCCTACTTTATACCGAAGTTTGGCAGGTGCTTTGCAATACCTCACATTCACACGCCCGGACATCACCTACGCAGTTCAACAGATTTGTATGCACCTGCATGCACATGCATGCTGTAACATTACGCATTTATAACTTGTACGTTACATTTTATCATGAATAAAAACGTCAAGTTCCATTATTATTGTTCGCGTTTAATTATTATTGTGGCATTTTTTTGGAACCCTAATACTATCATAATTATACATAATATATATATATATATATATGGAAAATTGTCAAAAAATAAAAGCTTGGGCCGGGACTCGAACCCGCGCCCAAGCCGGGCCACTCAACACACACATCTCAACCAACTGCTCTACACATATTTCTTGTTATAAACCCAACACTTTATTATTATATCATGAGTTCATGATCCTCCCAGTTGACTTGGAAAGTCAACTGTGACCACGACTTGCCAAAATCAAATCAATTAACGTGTAATTGATCATGGATTGACATGTGATCGTGATTACCGGTCCATTACGAGTCAAAACACGTTCAATTATCATTCAATTCATACCAAATATACTCGTGGACGCGTCAACCATTTAATTCGAAGTCAAACATACCAATTCGATGATCCAGACCACCACACTATAAATTGAGCATCTCTGGACAATCACAACTCGCCAATCATTCTTTCTCAACCCCCAAATTCTTAATTGATTCCACAATTCTGGAATATTTTTGGTTCGTGTTTGACTTCGAGCATTGACTGATCAATCCAGTATCAATCGTGTTTGTAAGTATGTCATTTTTGATAGGTTTTGTTGTTCGGCATACACACAACATTAACCCTAAGGTTAATTGGGTTAATGTTGTGTGATAATTTTCTTTATGGTGTCAAGATGCTACACCTAAATTTTCATAAATTTTGAAGCAAAAATGAATTTACTATGAATATTATAAGTTTATATGCATTAATAATGATTATTCTATGATTAAAATAATAGTAAATAAGAAAAATAAATCTGAAAAGGAAAATAAAACAAAACTGAGGAAGCCTGGGTTCGAACCCGATTCATTTTCCTTCTTTCCAAGATACAAAAACCACTAAGCTATACATGCATTTGTTGATTTATTTTAGAAAACAAACTGTTTAACATAACATACATGTTCATCATCTTCCCCAAATCATCCTCAAGAACCCTAACCCTACCCTAAGATTCAATAACCCCATCCAAACACTATAACCAATCTGTAATAAGGGGGGTTTGATCAGAAACACGCGAATAACAAAACGGCAACATGAAATATATCTTACAATTACGATTAAGGGGCGAGAAATGAAGAACAAGAACCCAACTTGGAGAGTCGATTACCATGGTTTCTGAAATGTTTTGATTCAGATTTTTTGTGGGTTTGTGATGCTACATAGTGCAGAAATGGATTGGCATCGAGTATTTATAGCATCGTTCGGTTAAAACAACCCATTAAACGAGTTTGAAATTTCCGGCGGTTACTACTATAAAAACCCGATTAAAACTATTTTAAAACACGTTTAAATACGTCGGAATGATTGGAAAACGTTAATCATGAATGGAGAAACATATGGAATTCAAAGAGGGGCGTTAGAAAGCATTAAATCCGTTAAAACGGTTCGCCGGAATCTCGCCGACGGGAACTCTTTGGCCGGAAACGAGAGCTCAGGGGGCGGGAGCTTTCTTTTTCAGTTTTGTAAGTTTTGGACATTGGCGGAAGTAGTCCCTCCATGTTTAACTTAGTTAGTTTGATTATAATTTGGTTTATTTTTTTCTATATAAAACTTAACCAAGTCAAGTTAATTTAACCAAAGAGTTTCAAAAACTTTATAAAGATTGAAATATTTATATAATTCTTTTATGAATACGTTTTAACATACGCATCTGATTAAAACTTATACCCGGTCCATAATATATAAATGATAAAATTTTAGTTTGCTTTAAAATTAAATTTTAAAAACGACAAAACTTATAAGGGCTAAAATGGAAATATTTGAAGGACTATTTTTGTCAACTAGGTGAAGACGAGGGTGACGGATGTCACAATTACCTATTTGTATAAATCTAAGGTACCCATGTATGTATATAGGACGAGATATCTAGTTGTCGGACATACGCTTTTGCTAGATGACACACGGACTTGAGGTGAGTTCTCACGGCCCCTGTTTACTGTTTTCCATTTTGGGGGAAAACAGGCATTGTTTACTAGTTTTAAACATGAAATCCTAGCCGACCAATGTACATGAGACAATATGTTTAGAGTACTCGCTAAAGCCCTCGTTTATTAGTTTATCATAACCATTAGCTATGGATATAGCCTAGAAACGCCTGAATAGATCTATTGGGTTGACACCCCCACTCTCGGTTAGTCGCTCTAACCGGTTTATACTTTATGAAAGTGCTTGTATTTCTTTTATGACGATTCATTGCATGGATGTGCAATGTGCGAGGCACCACTCGTCGAGGTTTGGTTATGGACTCATGATGGTTTATCATCATTGTTCTTGATCTGACAACGATGGGTCATTCAAGGATTTCATTAAACTTTACATTGGTTTACAAAACACGTGAACTCACCAACATTTTGTGACAAAGTTTTTATGCATGTTTTTCAGGTAACTAAAGCATGGGCGGAACTTAATTTATGATTTGGCATTCATTCACAACCACTACACATCGTCTCATTTAAACTTTTAACCCCACTAGGGGTTTTAAGCTGTATCTTGTGAAA